>OX381714.1:44811567-46091663 GCA_947462335.1 Harmothoe impar
TTAGGAGCCATTTCCAAGTACAATTGTGGCTACGGCGTATGTACTTTGCCATAGATCAATGTCTAAACAGTGTCCTGGCCAGTGTGGGGGCCATGTACCAGGGGGTGGTAGATGTCCCCTTTCCAAGCAGCACCCCCCAACCCTCCTCCCTTTCACAGCAACCCGACAAGCCCGCTCAATGGGCAGTCACTTGTCTTGCATGTATCGACTGCCCGACTCGAGTCTTCAATATCCTCCCCACCATGCACCGCGTTGTGGCGGCCATTGTAGGGGAGGAATGACTTCCGGTCCCGAGGCTTTTAGAGTTAACTGTCGGGAAAAGTGGGCAGAATGGACGCCACCAGGCTGCCTCTGTCTCCCTCACAGCTAGGGATTGCAAAAATATTTGTGCTCAATTGAAAGCGCGCCGGGGACGTGTGGTGTTGGGCGGGAGATGGTGACTGGGTGTTGTGGTGTGGGGTGTTGTATGGTGACTTGTGGTGGAAAGCATGGGTAGTAACAACAGCGCTAGTGGTGTTGGGCTATAGTCATAGCTAGCTCCATGCATGGAAAGGGGGGTGGGAGTGCAGAGGCAGTAGCCATGGGCTTTTGTGGTGTTTTGGTATCGTTTTCAGTGGGGTGAGCTACTCGTCCATTAACTCCCTCACCCTGAGCAGCTCCGCACGTCGTGTCAACCACTCACAATAACTCGGCCGCCTTGTAGTAGTCATAACGGTGCACGGCAGCACAGTAAAAGCCACAACAAGAGAGGCAAGAAGCAGGGCCGACTCCCCTGCCGCCTCCCAGTCTCCCCCACCCCCTGCTATATGGGCACCTCACAAGGGCCCCATCTCTCAGTCTGTTTGCAGACGTAACAAGCTCAGATGAACAAATGTGGCGCCGAGCTGCTCCGAGCTGCTCGCACAATACCAGACACAAGTTACAAAGTTGTGGCAGCATAGGGAGGGCAAGGCCAACTAAAAGCATGAGTGACTTTACAGGTATAGAGCTCTGTTGCCCTCCCCATTTTACCTCACATCATGCCAGCCCTCATGGCCCCAGATGGTATTTCAAGAAAACCTTTGCTGCTGAGCTACATGTAAGGAGACACCCATTCCATGTGTCATTATGGTTATTACTAATATTCCTCAATGCGGCAGCTCCCGCAATGATAAACCATATTGCTATTTATATGAAGGGCTACCAATCCCCAGTCTCCGACTCCTCCCTCGTAGGTAACTCATTATTAAAACAGCTAATACAATAGGACTCTCTTTGGTGATGGTGCTTTAATACCGGCCGATAACCTCTGGGATATCACTTATATATAGGTAACAGTACATACACATTTATTATGGCAATAGTTGGATCTTGTGGCTACAAACCATTCAAGGCTATAGGAGCCATATTCTTTTTTTCTGAGCTGCTCGGGGAGCTGCTCTGACTATTCTGTGGTACGGGAGGAGCATATATTGGATCCGACTGTGGCTGATTGCCTACTTTTGATGCAACAATGCGTCACGAACAGGCCTAATCAGGTACGTCGTTACTGAAAGGCACTGGACATGCTACTTGGCAATCACAAAGGGCGGCACCCGAGTTATCAGTTTATCTCCTCTGTCATACTCCCTGTTATCTCCTGCTGATTGCCACATAGAGGGCGGGCCCTCTGCCCCCTCTAACCCCCACCCACCCATGCACCCATGCAGCCCCCGCCCTCCCTACTCCAGGGTGTCCGCTGTGTCTCCATTGGCGTGCGCTTTGTGGAGATTGTGTCAGAAAAGTCAAGGCGTAACGGAAACCCAGGGCTGAGAAGAAGTCAACCAATTGGGCGGGAGCAGCTCTAAAGGGAGCAGCTCAAAAGGCCTTGTGTGACCGTATGGAGGCGGCAAGGGGACCCGTGCAGCGTCTGAGTGACCTCGGGGTTGACCCCTACAGGTGAGGCTGGAGTTACGCGGCTGATTAGCGGGGTCGAGTTGCTGCCGAGTTGCTCGGCCTTCTAACCCGCCCCCTGGTGAGCAGCTCATAACTCTTATAGCCGAGCCCCTCCCACAGAGGCGGCACCCATTGTCGGCCGCCAATCTCCATGACTGCACACAGCTTTAGGTTATGTTTCTTCTGTCCAACAGTCCTGTTTGTGTTCTTTAGCCATAATGATATAACCGTATGATATTATGTAGGGGTCCTCTAGTGGCATGCCCTCTTGAAGCACTCATACCCCCTCCTCCCCGGGTGGGGTTACTGACTTTTTGAGGAAAGGCACTGAAACCAAAAAGACAGCCATGATATGACAGCCCCTAATCGCTCATTTAATCGATCTACAGCCACGTCTCTCTTCTCAGATGTCAAATTACAGATTATCTATAATATCTTCCTATGGTATTGGTTTGGTATTGTTAAATAAACAACCTCTGTAGCTTAATACCTGTGTTTTTGGGTCTGAAATATGAATATACGAAATTCCAGAGCGTTAAGGTTAATGACAGCCCCCCTTTTGCGTCCCTTTTGCATTGGGTACATAAACCAGGGTTGAGTACCCCCCCCCCCCTGGATTCATACCCTGAGATTTTGTCATGCAGTGCACGCGGTATATCAAGGGGCTATTTCTTTACAGTGATGTCACACCAGAAGGCTAGCATTGGACGAAAGATTTTTTGGAAGGGTTTTAATCGTTTATTGATCACATTAAAGTACAATAAATCATGTCCATCCTTGTTCCGAAGTATCACGACATCACAGATGAATGTATCACATCACGACGGTATCATAGATGATTTATAATTTATTAACCACGGTTAGGAAATGGCACTCAGCATAGCTGATTTTAATGAAGTTGATAAAGGACGGGGTACATACATGTACTAGTAATTTGTCAATATTCAGATGGAATGAATACAGAGTTACAGAATAGACAGTCGCTCACGAGTTGTGCCTTGGACTATCATATATCACGAGTCGTTCATACCATTTTATTCACACCAATCTCCTCTGGATGATCCTCACCACGCATACCAGACCTCTAACATAGAATGAATACAGTAATAGTCGTGTTAGCTTTATCACCACTGTGTGTCATAACTACTCATTCTATGGGTCGGCTTATATCAACATATTAGCCATATTTTGGCCACTTGGAATGCCGATTATGGATGCACCGATTATTACTACGCACTATAGGACAATATCTGATGTAGAAATAGTTGTCATGGAACGTCTACATGTAGCTGTGAACTTTTCTTAGGGTGAAGCATTACAGAAATACGACTCTTCTACACGTGCCCAGCGTTGGTCTAGTTATACAACGAGCACCACGACATGTGCACGTATGTTTACAATATAGATACAACTTGTGTTTGTTTGTGAGGCAGTTTAACTAACATGAATCTGATGCTTGTTTGTATATTTGAAGGTCCTTTCAAATATTACATATAATTATGATAGGGCCATCAAAATAAAAGGTGTGTTTCAGGTAACATGGTCTGAAAATCTGGGGTAGGTAGGTCGGATTTTTCTTCTTTTTTTAAAGTTTTTTTTTTACTTTGGCCTGAAAAGTACCTAGAAATTGACTCGCGAATTATCAGAATGACTCGTAAATTGTCCCAAAATGGTATACCCCTAAGGTATAAATATTTTTTCAATATTGGATAAAAATGTCTAGGGTCAGCCTTGTTTTGCTAGGTAGGGTCGGGTAACCTAAAACACACATTTTTTTATTTGGCCAAGGGTCCAATGAACTAATGAACTAAAACTTTCAATTACATTGCTGCTCAAAAAAGTGTAGCCTATCTTTTGAGTATCGTGTTCAATTCAATTAACTTTAAAGAAAGTATATGGAGTTGATAAATACGATCTAAATAGTGTATAAGGGTATTATAAGGGATTGTCAGATCTACGTAGATACATGGATATCGCTAAGTGACTGAATGTCGCTGAGAAAACAGATGTAAGTAGTGAATGTTTCTCTCAGGTGATTTCTGTTTCATTATGTTGTGGCAATTGCTGTACAATTAGTGAAGGACACAATATGACTGATACCTGATAATTCTTAAAGTTTTAATTGTAAAACTATCTCTTGATAATTCCCTTCCGATGATTTTGTTTCTCACCTATCTATACAAATCTCTACTGTCATAACTGGATACATACTGCTCCGGTGTCATTATCATAATGCTCGGTACCACCATGAGTAAAATGGAACAAATGGTACTCACCTACCTTTATTGTCGTCAATGTTATAATCTGTTATACGACGGGGAGCGAATTTACATGTATGTCATACATTGTCCAAAGTCTTCAGTTTCCTATGCAAGAAATAAAGTTTAAATGTGTTTTGAAAAATGAGGTCTCGATGGTTTTTATAGTAAAGGAAATATATAGCAAATCATAAATGGAATATTCTTTTACACAAAGGTAAAGGAATTATTTCAACAAACATATCAACACCTCAGGCCCGTCCGCCTCTACTTGATATATACAATGTAATAGGCCTCAGGCACCATTGATGTGAGACAAAATGGCAGCGCATATAGGGTGGTCCATTAGCATACTATATAGGCCTATGCAGACGCGTAGTACACGTGGATAGACGTGTCACATGACCAAGGACAGACTTGCGAGGGCGGACAGAGGTGTTGGTCAGCAATGCTTTAACCTTTAAGGGCCGCTTAGTGTCCTAATGCATCATGCCCTGGGTCGTCATCAATGTATAAATGCGAGTAACTCGCCACAGTTGCATCATTCGAGCATCATGCCAACACTTCAGGAGTGTATCAACCCCATAGGGCCGGCTTGATACTAAAATCCAGCACTGGCGAGTTACTCGCCAGGGCTGAATTTAGGCATCATGATGACTAAGTCTAAGGACATTATAACACTATGCGGTCCTAAAAGGGTTAAAAGTCCAGGAGCAGAGGGAAGTAATTGGCCGCACAATTAGGCGGTCATTGTCTGTGCTGCTGGAACCCCTACTGTCCTGCACTCCCTGACATGGCAGCCTGGTCTGGGAGAACAATAGACTACTTGTGCTAGATGTCAGGTGCATCCATTTAGCCTTTAGCCTCACTAGAAAAATTAATTAATTAATAACGCGTCCATCTATCTAGACAGTGTAATTCGGCGTTGTAGTCATCGACCCCGTTTCTGGTAGTAAGATCGCTCTCTTACTTATACCTTATCCTATAGACTAAAGGCTATATTACTATAATGCGGTACTTGCCCCATGATTGGCCTAGGGACTTCCAGAATGATCTTGTCTTCCCATAATGTATATACAGCAGCGATGCATCACGGTATGGGCAGTGGTATTAGTGAGATATTCCCTAATTTAACTGTATGTCTAATATACAAATGACACATTCTTCTTGGCATAGAGTGTTGTGGTCAAATGAAAGATGTTGTGGTGAAATGAAAGATTCGTAAACTGAAAATACAACGCTTTCATGGGCACTGTACAACGTCGTATAGCGATGACTCTGGTTTCTCCGTATGGGCGGCCATGTTAGTTCTGACCTCGCAATCTATCGTGATACTTAGGCAGTGACCAGACACTCACACACCATAGCTTCCGGGGAACAGGCTACAATACAAGAGCAGAACCAAGGTCTCACGAGATTGCTGATGTCAGGGTAAACACTGTGGCTGCGGGAAGAAGTCCGATCCCAGTAGAGGCCTATACAATGAGCTGAAAACACATGGTTATACATGTGTCTGTGCACTGCCGTGAAGCTTCATAGCGAGTGTATAGTTGACTGTTAAAATATGTGATGGTCGCTGCCTGACACTCCCAAATGATAAATACTTATATTTAGGGGACCTTTGGAACAGGTTACTCCCCTGACTATAGGACAACCCCCTTGCAGGGATAGTTAAAAAGTTTGACCAAGCCCTATATAGTGCCCTGGTCAAATGTCATAATATTATATATCATAATTATAAGAAATGAGCACACTCAGTTTATACATGCTCCATGACTGCTAAAGATATTACTGTTCTTTTTTTTCTTCAATTTTTAAAAACAATTTATTTTTATTTCAGGTTATTTGTAGGTCACAATTCGTCTGATGATAAGACAAATGCCAACGCCCATTGATACCATCTCTGTTGTATTTCACGAGTGGGGGCTGGGGCCATATCCCACGGCTAAGTGGGATATGCCCCAACCCCCACAAGTGAAATACATCAGATATGGTATCAATGTAGTTGGCATTTGTGTTTATTATTTATTTAAAGCCATTTTATGAAGAAAAAACACTCTTTTCCTAGCCCATTGAATACGGCCCCATTGTATTCAGGTGAAACGCTTATTGCTCCTCCAGTAACAGTCGGTGCTGAGCGAGGTCCGGCACTCTGGAGGTGAGGTATAAGGTGACTAAATTGTACCTGCACATAACGTTTCAGTTTTTCAACATTTATTTTTCGGTAACAATCGTTTTACTGTATTATATCAAATTCATCTTGATTCGTATAATATAAGTATGTAATATTTCCTATGCTCCAACTATGTGACCCTGATCACATAATTTACCCTGTGAAACGAACAGATAAGGTGGAAGTTGGATATGCAGTCTGACATGTTCTATTCTCTATATTAAGTGCTCCTAATAAGGTGTAGGAGGGAACAGTAAGACTTAGTAGTATAGGGAGAAGATGGCTACATTAAGTAGTATAATGGAGTAGGTGGGTACAGTAAGTAGTATAGGGAGTTGATGGGTATAGTATGTAGTATAAGGAGCAGGTGGGTGCGGCGGGGGTGCGGTAAGTAGTGTAGGGAGTAGATGGGTATGTTAGGTAGTATAGGGAGTAGGTGGGCATGGTATTAAAGTAGTATAGGGAGTAGGTGGGTACGGTAAGTGTTAGATACACTGTAAAAAAATAGATGTATTTTACAGATTCACTCTGTAAAATTTAACGCTGATTCACCGTTATTGGGAATACAATGAAGCATCGTAAATATCAGGCATTTCACAGTGGATCCTTGTTAAATGCTAACCTGGTTTGGATTACAATGATTCAACGTAAATTCATCTTCTAATGTCAAATGCCAGAGGGAGCCACATAGAGTGGATCCTGCCATAGCTAGATGGCCTGGTTTGTAAGAAGATTTTTCTGGAGAGTGTGAGCATACATGTTGAAATAACTTTTTCAATTCATCTACATGTTTGACAATTTCACAATTCGATCTTGTGATAGGTTTGACAAAATACCATGATCACTTGATAATATCCAGAAGAAAGTAGCTGTATGGATCTATACACCTATTTTGTGGTAACATACCATGCATATATCCCCACCTTTGGAAACTCTGCCTTGTATCAATCCTATAGAGTAAAACCTAACTCTTGTATAGGCCATGGCTAGTTTGCAAGTCTGATCACCAGTGTGGCATATGGTATTAGGACAAAGTCAAAGTATGGCTTTTGAATGTTTACTGTAGGAACTAAAGTCACCATAATCAGACTCCCTAGGCCTGTGAGGCTTATAGAATATTTCCTGTAAGTCTGTAATAGCACTGGCAATAACGCTGAATCTCTTTATATTTGAATACTCTGAATCTATTAATGGTGATTTAATGTAAAATTAACGGTGATTCAATGTAAAATTAACGGTGATTCTATGTAAAATGAATAGTGATTTTACGTAAAATTTACGGTGACCGTCACCGTTAAAAAAACGGTGAAAGTTGTGTCCCAAAAGTTGCCAGTGATTCACCGTCATTTTGATGACATTTTTTTACAGTGTAGACTACACCTGGACACGGTTCTTCCATATATGGTATGTGGGAGAACCCTGGCCAGGTGTTGTCTATCTAACTTAACCCTCGGGTATGCAATATAACCAAGGTGCGAATCCTTTGTCTAAGGCGTCACCCTTGGGTTAAGTAGTACAGGGAGTAGATGTGTATGTTAAGTAGTATAGGGAGTAGGTGGGTACGGTCGATAGGATAGGGAGTAGGTGGGTATGGTAAGTAGTATAGGGAGTAGGTGGGTATGGTAAGTAGTATAGGGAGTAGGTAGGTATGGTAGGTAGTACATTGAGTAGGTGGGTACAGTAAGTAGTATAGGGAGTAGGTAGGTATGGTAAGTAGTATAGGGAGTAGGTGGGTACAGTAAGTAGTATAGGGAGTAGGTGGGTACAGTAAGTAGTATAAGGAGTAGGTGGGTACAGGAAGTAGTATAGGGAGTAGGTAGGTATGGTAAGTAGTATAGGGAGTAGGTGGGTACAGTAAGTAGTATAGGGAGTAGGTGAGTACAGTAAGTAGTATAAGGAGTAGGTGGGTACAGTAAGTAGTATAGAGGGTAGGTGGGTATGGTAAGTAGTATAGGGAGTTGGTGGGTACAGTAAGTAGTATAGGGAGTAGGTGTGTACAGTAAGTAGTATAGAGGGTAGGTGGGTACAGTAAGTAGTATAGGGAGTAGGTAGGTATGATAAGTAGTACAGGGAGTAGGTGGGTACAGTAAGTAGTATAGGGAGTAGGTGGGTACAGTAAGTAGTGTCGGGAGTAGGTGGGTATGGTCAGTAGTATAGGGAGTTGGTGGGTACAGTAAGTAGTATAGGGAGTAGGTAGGTATGGTAAGTAGTATAGGGAGTAGGTGGGTATGGTAAGTAGTATAGGGAGTAGGTGGGTACAGTAAGTAGTATAGGGAGTAGGTGTGTACAGTAAGTAGTATAGAGGGTAGGTGGGTACAGTAAGTAGTATAGGGAGTAGGTGGGTACAGTAAGTAGTATAGGGAGTAGGTGGGTACAGTAAGTAGTGTCGGGAGTAGGTGGGTATGGTCAGTAGTATAGGGAGTAGGTGGGTACAGTAAGTAGTATAGGGAGTAGGTGGGTATGGTAAGTAGTATAGGGAGTTGGTGGGTACAGTAAGTTGTATAGAGGGTAGGTAGGTATGGTGGATAGGATAGGGAGTAGGTGGGTACAGTAAGTAGGATAGGGAGTAGGTGGGTACAGTAAGTAGTATAGGGAGTAGGTGGGTATGGTAAGTAGTATAGGGAGTTGGTGGGTACAGTAAGTAGTATAGAGGGTAGGTGGGTACAGTAAGTAGTATAGGGAGTAGGTGGGTACAGTAAGTAGGATAGGGAGTAGGTGGGTATGGTAAGTAGTATAGGGAGTAGGTCCACGGGTACGGCCTAAGCTTTATTGCAAACCTAATCTTAACCTTACATCCTTGACATATTCATTTTACAACCCCACCCGCCAACCCTGTTCCAACCCCTCCCAACACACACGCACACACACACCTCCCATGCCATACAGACTGAGGATGGATGGGGGGCCACTATCTCATTCCTGATTCAATTCACCAGCCATTACCTCGGCAGCCGACTCATTTACCGCCACAAACAGGCACTTTATAAACCAACAACGTGCGCCGACTCGGCCAAACCCCAGCTAGAAACACGCAATTATATGCTTATTCTCCTCAGAATAGGCTGTGGGGAGCGGGAGAATGGAGGTATAGAGGGGGGAGGTGTGGCCGGGGACAAGGGTGGTCGCTGCCGCTGGTCACCAGACCGAACCAAACACAGTAGCATACCGCCACTGACCACTGCGAGAACCGGCGAAAAGAGGGAGGGCGACAAAAACGCACAAACCCGAGGTGCGTATGCGCAGGCGTTTCATTAATGACGTCATTGTATCCGTTGGCAGTCACCATTTTGCGCGCGGCTGCTAGCTCAGGGGGCCGGGGCCGCCTATTTGATAATGTGACATCCATTTTGCAGACCTCGTTAGGCACAATTCAATCGAAGGCGATGAACACACAATCAGTTGTCGCGTAATTCGTTTCTCAATACCCTTTAAATGGGTCTACTGATCTAATTTGTCCTGGAGAAGTAACTCATTGCTTGCGGCCTGAATGGCGCCCAAAGAGAGTTTTGTTCGCCCAAGGAGGCCCCGGTGTACACCATGGGGGTAGTTTAGATAGGAATGGGCGGTCGGCAGATATGACGAACAGTAGAGGCATGATAAGAATGTTAACGCTGCCTTTCTTCTCCTCACAACCCTGGATGGCGACTGCTAACAGAGCAATGGGCGGCGGGTTCCTATTGAATTAGAGTGTGATCAAACCGCCTAGCCTGCCGCGGTTTTAATGTTTTACCTACTGCAATTGAGTTGTCATGTACTGCCTGCTGCAGTGGGGCATGGATGGGAAGGAGCTTTGAGCGGGTTATGAGCGGGATGTGAGCTGGTGGTGAGCTGGTGGTGAGCTGGTGGTGAGCTGGTGGTGAGCTGGTGGTGAGCTGGTGGTGAGTTGGTGGTGAGCTGGTGGTGAGCTGGTGGTGAGTTGGTGGTGAGCTGGTGGTGAGTTGGTGGTGAGCTGGTGGTGAGCTGGTGGTGAGCTGCTGGTGAGCTGGTGGTGAGCTGGTGGTGAGCTGGTGGTGAGCTGGTGGTGAGCTGGTGGTGAGCTGGTGGTGAGCTGGATGTGAGCTGGATGTGAGCTGGTGGTGAGCTGGATGTGAGCTGGTGGTGAGTTGGTGGTGAGCTGGTGGTGAGCTGGTGGTGAGCTGGTGGTGAGCTGGTGGTGAGCTGGTGGTGAGCTGGTGGTGAGCTGGTGGTGAGCTGGATGTGAGCTGGATGTGAGCTGGTGGTGAGCTGGATGTGAGCTGGTGGTGAGTTGGTGGTGAGCTGGTGGTGAGCTGGTGGTGAGCCGGTGGTGAGTTGGTTGTGAGCGGGTTGTGAGAGGTAGGTTATATAGGTGACAAGCAGCTCAATGAGAGGGTCTAAGTATTTTGAAGATCGGTTTAAACCCTACGTCTCTTAATGCATTCTAAATTGAAACATACCACATAAGATTATAGGCCTTGATTTATGATAGAGCAACATTTTAGCACCTTTTCTGTGGAAATAGCCGTCCTAATCCTAGTATTAAGAGTTCATCAGTTTATAGCCTTCATTCTGGTTATAATAACTGACTCGCTGCACAACAAGACCCCATTCAGATTCAGGTAGATTCACCTGAAGCAGGACACATACCCTGAGACGGACACTCGAATTTGTGTTCATTCAATCATACTTATCTCTTTATTTGTAAATAATGGCAACGTTGAACTGCCATTTTTACAAGAAAAACCCACCAGAAAGTCTTACTCTATATAAATAACCAAGACAGTCAGTGTCCATCTCAGGTTATGTGTTGGACTCATTGTGAATCTACCCTACAACTGGTCCTGGGTTACTGGCTCTAGGGCATTTGACTTAGAGGTCGTCATGATAGCCGGTCCTCCAGATTACTGGCCACCTTACCGGATGATTTTCAACCATCCCAATTCGGCAGAGGCCTGTATATTAATATGGTCGTAGATGTCAGTATCCCTGAGGGTAAGTATCACTGTATTCTTCGAATATGACCTAGTGGAATGAATCATATTCAAAACAATCTGAATATGGAAAGAGATACAGATGGACAGATAGACAGGCACACAGAGATGGGAGACAGTGAACTTTCTTTAAAATGACACACACACGTGGGCCTAGTCAGGTAAGTGTTAATTGTTCGTGCCTGGTAGCTGCCATTGTCCAGGTCCATGTACTGACGTGTATGTCTCCAGGGTATCAGAATTCCGCTAAGATGTCTGCATGTATAGGTCTATTATTTCATGCCTAAGTCTAAAAGATGTTACTATGTATATCAAAATTGAATGATTATGCTGCCAAGGCACTATGTTCTCTCAGCAAAGAGCTCAAAGAGAGTCAGTTGCCTAGAATTTAGTCCAAAAACCTTAAAGTGCAGAGAACCCTGGTTTATCAGCGAATTTATAACAACAAGAAACGTGGAAGCACAATGGATAGTGTCGAATACATAGATGAACAAGCAAGGTGTTCCTACGCGTCTCAATCAACATTTTCTATCCAGGGCTTGCCCGCCTATTGTCTATTTCTCTCCATTGTGAAAGAACACCAAACCTAATGAACTTCAATCAAAATGCCTCCACAACATAAGACTCAATCAGATTCAGTTTTTGCTCAATTTCCAGGGCAGCTTCAGGATTATACTAAAGCACCCCTTTATAAATAGAATTATGTCGGGTTAAGCGCTCAGGATACATCAAGGGTAGGGGTTGCATTGTGTGTATAATGGGTGGGAGGGGTGTGGTGGTGGTTGGGGTGACATTGTTGTACCTATAACAGAACTGATGCAGAACCAGCGAGTTGCTCTCTGAGCTGCTCAATATTATTACAGAAACTGTAATCTAAAATTCAGAATTTTGCTATATTGGCAGTGTACGGTTTCGGCCCCAGACTGCGCATATTTGCATTCAGATGTGACTCAGTCTGTAACATCACCAAAATGTCCGAGACCAACAGCCTCTCTATATAGGCATCTCATTATACCCCCCTTCTCTTTCTCCCCGTCTCTCTCTCTCTCTCTCTCTCTCTCTCTCTCTCAGTCGGTCACTCTCCTTAATTGTCCCTCTCTGTCACTCCCTCTTTTTCTGTCTCTCTCTGTCTCTCTGTCTCCCTGTCTCCTATAGCTCTCTCCCTCCCTGTCCCTCTGTCCCTCTTTCCCTCTCTGCTCCCTGTCTTTCTCTTCGTGTCTCTCTTTCTCTGTGTCTTCCCAATTCTGGCTCTGTATGTATCTCTCTCCCTCGCTCGCTCCTGTCCCCCGCCAGAGTTGGTGCATGAATGTGAATGTCAGCCTGACCACCACTGCCACGCCACCTAGTAGACACTACACACATGACTCACAGACGTGAAAAGACCTAACTGTTGCCTCACAGGGTGCAAAGTAAGCCATCTGATACAATGCCTCGAATCGTCAACTTTTCTGAATAAATGTCAAATCATTGATGATGCCATCATGGCTCTGACACCGACGCCCACCCTATACAAATGCGAGAACTGGTTGAACATTGAGATAGGTGTATTGAAAGGAAGTACACAGTCGTATATGTACTACCATATATATAATAGATTATCCTTTGTTCCACCTTACCCCACCATAAAAAATAACCCTTTCTCTCTTGCCTACCTTGCTGCATTACTCCAACATTCTTTTGATTTAAGCCCGCCGTTGTTGGCAAAAGATCCTGCCCGTGAGCAGAGATGTCATAAAAAGATGTCATAAGGACATGGATTGGCATTTATAGATTTTAATCCTACATTGTACATGTCCCTAGGTGGATTCTATTCTCAATTTAAATGATCAAAACATTTAGAATTCTAAAAAAAAAACACGTATTCTTGTGACGCACCAGGAAAATGGCGGGCATACAGCATCTCCTAAACGTTTCCCTAAGTTTTCAACTGCAGTTACCAATTGTAACATGGGGCACACATGAATAGATTATCTGTGAGTGGATTATAATATTTTACAACTTGGTGAATGTACATCCATGCATATTTTACCTTTGGAAAGCCATGAATGACCAAGCTCTTATGTCTAACCTTTATTCATTAGATGAAGTGTTTCTGATGGTCTCCATTTGTAAGGCAATATCCCCTCACATGTATACATAGAAACCTTAACCAGTGGGGGGTAGTTAAGAGCTGTTGTAATGGGTGATGGTGGTGGTGGATGTAGGCAGGTATTGCAGCTATTATTACCTGCCTTTGAGTGGTCTCCAGTACCTGAGTCCCACCCTTGATTGATGAAGGTGTTACATTAAAGGTAGCATCAATTGTGTGTGTGGCCAATGAATGGGACAGGCCATTACTGCCGTCCCACCATAGGCCATCATTCACCATGGTGTGTTGGGGGCCAGGATCCAAAGGCCATGGCCTCCTGCCCACAATTAGGTACAAATCAAGATATGATTCACTGAGTGATCCATACTGCGATGATGGAGTGTGTGTGCTGTTGTTACAGGGAATAAACAGCACGGCCCAGCTCTCAAGAGATGGAAATTTTCAGTTGCTGGCATTGATCCATTCGGGGTATTCATCATGTAGTGAGTTATATCAATAGGGGTATGGAGCAGGCTGTCTGTCAAAGAGAGTAGGGGGCAGCTGGATCCTATATGCCTGCATGGAGACTCACACAAGAAATGGCTTTTGAAATGGTGGCAAGATCAACATAATTTTGACTGGAGATCGATTGTTAACACGGCGACGAGAAAAGCTCTTATTTCTGGTGTCCTTTGTAGGGTGTGTGTATGGTGGGGTGGGGTGGTGGACAAACCAATGAGTTGTTAACAGCTTTGTACACTACACACATTGACCAGTAGATTATTTCCAGCTCCATGCTAAATGGACCTAGTGGGTTTCATTCGGAGCGCTTAGCCTTGAGTCAACACCCCTTTACAATGGCGCTAGACGCGATCCTCTGTAGCCACCAAGCCCTACTCTAGCCAAAGGTAAAATTGGATTAAGTTTACCTCCACCTTTGCGACAGTTCTGCGCCCTGAATGCAGCCACAATGAATGCACTTTACTTTGCCCCATGATCCTTTCGCAAATGAAACTTCAACGTCCATCACCGTTGACTCAGAGGATAGGGGCCGGATTCAATCAATCACTGCTTTCAGAGATATTATATAAGCTTGCATGGCCACTGGTCTAACTACAAACATGCAAAGAAGGAACCCTGGGACAGCCATGCTCCAAGCGGAGTATGCAGAAAGCACGGGACATGTGCAAATAAAGGCTGAAAGCTGCGTCCGTTTTAATCCTGAACATTGTTCCCCTTCAGAGTTGATACAGTTTAATGAACTCTTACCGGTCCGGATTGAGACCATCTCATGACGCATTTTCCGAATTTCAATCACTCATTTCAGCATCGACAACAAGAGAATGGTGAGATCGGGAGAGAGGTGGGGGTGGAGGGGGAGGGGGGGTTTCATCTAGGACATCTCTTAGCAAAATGGAGAGTAGGAGGAGGCATCGGTAACAATAAGATGGACCGTTGGGGCTTTCCATTTTCCACACACACCCCACCACCACCCACCACCACCCAAAAAAGATGAGGCGAAAAAAACTCCGCCATGCAGGATATTGGATTCACAATCGTGGCGGGGCGGGCGCCTTGAATGGCCTCGCCAAACAGAATTGTCGTCTGCTTTTGGCCGAGGAGTAAATGTCTCCCAGTAATTACATGTTATTCCGCGGCCACTCGGCGCCCCGGCCGCCGTCACCACTTTCACATCACCGTTACCGGCCCTGTTTACCTTACACCGTCGCGTGCTAATTTCTATTTGCCTTGCTGTCAATGGCCACCACCAGGCGGCGTGGCCGTGCGCCTGCGCACTCATTGTGGCCGCCATGTTTACCCATAATGCGATATGGGAGCCCACCTTCCGTTTTGACTTTTCCCCATCTCCGCAGCGTCTTAGGCGGTGTACGCCGACAACAACAGGCCGTGATTAGTTCCAACACTGTCCACCAGGCTACTTCTCAATGGCTTATCTTTGCCGCCTTATCACGCCGTAAGGTTCCCCTTTTTTCGCCCACTGTATGTGTGTATGGCGCGTCCCAATGCGTTGTCGGTGAATGTCAGTAGGGTGTCACAATGCACTCCTAACACCAATACCTGTATTATTATCATCTTACTCCATGGCGTATGTCTGGTATAGAAAAGGTACTGTGGTGGAGAGACTAGACATATCTGTTCTTCTCCTGCAGAAGCCATTCTATCCGTGATGAACTGATGGTGAATGGGAATCTACCGTGAATGAAGCTTCGTGTTATCACCTACAAATACACCTCCTGCCAGAATGCATGAGGTGAATGTGAAGCTGCAGATGTGAAGTAAAGAAATATTACTTTTGTAATCGTAGATGAGCCTGCCAGCAAAGTTTCTTCACTAATTCTATTCACAAAAACTTCAGAGGTCTTAAGCCAAGGATGGGGGTATAGATGGGGGGTCCCCATGTCGCATGTCGATTTTAAGAAAAGCTCATGTCCCATGTCACTAAGAGATAAACCATGTAGCTAGTGCCGGGAGCTAGTGTCACTAATGTTTTTTTGTTCTGGTGCTATTATTGATGTTTCCTACCATGGTTCTAACCCTCAGACCACCTTTCCCATGTCGCTATGTCGCTTAGGTTGCCATGTCACATGTCGATTTTAAGAAATGGCCATGTCACATGTCGCTTAGGTTGCCATGTCACATGTCGATTTTAAGAAATGACCATGTCGCCATGTCGATTTTAATAATGGCCATGTCGCCGTGTCGACTTTAGGGGTCTATACCCATAAGGATAGCACCTCAGTCTGAGGCCTGTTTCATATTACGGGTAATTCTGAGAAACTAGTGGCGGGACCCTGTGGGGATGTTCAGAACCTTTAAAAACTCACTAATCCCACCTGGTGGACAACAGAGCCTCGAACCCTCGACCCCAGGATTTAGCTAACTGAGCTGACTGAGCTAACCAGGCAAGTATAAGTATGGTCTATTGATGAGATAGTCAATGGTTCATGATTCCGGTTTAGAATGTTCCATTTGGATGATATGTTGGATATTCATTTCCTAAGTTCTTATAGAAATTATAATGATAACCCACTCTGATATTTTGATTTATTACAGCGTGGATATGTCCCAAACATATGACTAAGTCTAGTGAGGAGTCCATACACCATTCATAACAAATGTCATGTCATTAGGACAGACCGATGTCATTTTCAATGTAAAGATGCACGTTCTGTGGACAGCTGCAATATCAATATGGCTCGGTGAATGACTTCCATATTTGACTTGAGCATTGATTATATATTGTAAATGACCTATAAGAGGTCTCAAGGGGCTACATACGATGTTGAGGTACTAGGATTTACCCTTAAGAACGAATGCTCTATAGTTCAACAGAGGGGAACACATTCTTCATGGGAGCGCGTGAAGAAAATGGATCCTATCCTAAACTGCCACGTTCTGTACAGTTACGTCATCAGGATAGCAATCAAAGCATGACAGTTATAGTAAAGAATTGTCACTTTTGACAGTTTGATGATGATCTGTCAATAACAGTATACCGTATTCAACGTAATAAGCGCCCTCCCCCTAATAAGCGCCCCCTCCTTTCTTTGTGGCATTTTTTAACTAGAACAAAGGCTCAAAATTCCCGATTTTGGAGACAATTAAACTCCTAAGTACTTAAAACACCATTGAAATAATTTTATAAGTGCCCAGGGCGCTTATTACGTCGAATATGGTAATGCATTACTACTGACAGTTTGAACTGCTCATAAGAGAGAAATATCCCACTATTGACAGCTTGAACTGTCAATAATAATAAAAAAGGTTTTCCTCTATTGACAGTTCAAACGGTAAGTTCTGTGATTTACCCCTATTATCGCTTAAGTAACTCTGACTTATAACTGCAACTCCAAAAGTGGGGTACAAGGGTATGGGCCGCTATTCAAAATTTAGGGGGGCTCAAACACTAGTTTTCTTTCTATACAATTTCGGCATAAGTGAGCATATATATGCGCTATTACGCTTGAAAGTCTATGCTTAAAACTGGTTTGAGTGCGCCCCCATGGGCCTTCACAATGAAGATTTGCTCCCGGGATTTGCTTCCTACACCTCTGCCAGCCATCATGCACAACAGGGTCCTCAGCTGACGATAGGAAATTAGGGTGATGGGATCAAACTCCATAATAAAGGTAGTTAGCTTCTCAATAAGTCTATTAAGTGGTGTGGATTTAATCGGGAACTGAATCCCCTACCATTAAAGGGGTATCCTACAGTTGTCCACACACACAGAGCTCGAGCAGTTTGCCGTTATAGGCACATAGAGAGCAGCACACACACTGGGTACCTGTGCTTACCACAGACAGACAGGCAATAGCAGTGGTTCAAACAGCAATACTTAGAGTGATATGTTTCATATTGGGAATATATGATCATGTACATGGCTGAATCAGTGCATTGTATACATTATAAACCTCAAATAAAGTTAAGGCCAAAAAAAAGAGGTTTGTTTCAGGTAACATGGCAAGAAAATGTAGGGTCGGTTGGTCGGATTTTTTAAAACTTTTTTTTAACACAAAAGTACTACCCGGCCTCTGCTTAGACCCAAAAATTTACCCAAAAAGGGTAAAAGTAAGGGAAATTCTCAAACATTGCATAAAAAAACGTAGGGTCGGCCCTGTTTTGATAGGGTCGGTCGGGTGACCTGAAACAAACCTTTTTTTTAGCCTAAGTCATTGTTTTATAAAGAAGGAGTTGGTATTCAAATCAACCCCTACTTATCCTTTTCTCAGAATAGTCTCTTCTTTGGATATGGCACTTTTGTGGAGAAATGAAAAATGTAACATGTCATTTTTATCTTTCTATGTTGTGTAGGAGGGTATTTTGGTTCAATATGTCCAACATGAAGAAAAAATATGTGTAGGATCATTTTTATTTCGAATGCAATGCAAAGGATATCTGTAGTTGTTATCAAATTATTGGACTTTGAAGTAAAAAATAGTTATATTTTCCCTAAATGTCTTCATATCTACATGTGTCATGATAAGTACTGATACATATGATGTGATTTGTGTACAAACCAAGGCTAGAAACAACTGTATAGATTGTGAATATGTAAGGTATAGTAATCTCAATAATTTGGCACAAGTGGCTCAAGAACCACTGCTCTGCTCTGCTATGTGCTGTGCTCTGCCACTGCGCTAATAGGGAGATGGGTCATGGAGGCAGTGGCGGATCCAGGATTTTCCAGAGGGGGGGGGGGCAAACCTGGCCAACCATGGAGTGACTGTCTGTTCCCGTGCGCAATGCATGCAAAGCAAAGCGCAACGCAAGCAAAGCGCAGCGACCATACTAGGGGGGTTTGGGGGCATGCTTCCCCCCCCCCCCCCCAAGAATATACTGATGGTCTAGACCTCAAATGGTGCCATCTCCCACATTTTGGGACACAATATTTTAAGACTCAGGTCTGTGTCTAGGGTAGACCGCCCATGAGATGACTAGGTGGTGTATTGGTACCATGAGCTGACCACATATGCAGCCATTTATCAGTGTGTTCTAGGGTCTTCATAGATTTTAAATGCTACAGATATGTTGCAATTGGTAATAATGTATCACAAGCAGCAGTCATATCTTTAAAATATCATTTCTGCTATCTTGTATGATCGATCAAACTTGGCATATTCCATGTGCATTTGCTGCTCTTTACAGTGCAGGTTTCTAGAAAATATACTTTTTACAACCCCTTAATCACATGTTTTCTTAAACCAAATAATACAATAAAGGATTCTTACGTGACAAGTAGACTGTCTCACACATGATGTGATTTTCATTGTTATAGATATATAAATGTTTATGCTATTTTTTACCAATTTATGGTGAGCAGTAGAGTGGTACCATAAGAAAACCACCACTTGACCATGAGGCAACTACAGAGACATATGCTGTCAGTCATGGCTGTCAGTACTGGCTGAACATGTAGATAACCATGATTTTTCTCATGTTACAAAATTGATGAAGATGACGACATAGTTCATTATTTTTCAATGGGAGGGGGGTTATGTTGAATAAATACCACGGTTATGTATGTCTATTGTCAAATCAGTGCTTTGGATAGGTCTGTGCTGAGAGTGGTTGGGTCATGGTACAGGGTGGTTAGGTCATGGTACCAAATCGACCAGTTGGGTCTAAGCTTTTAAACAAGATCATTTAAAGAATAAATAGTCCAAATAAATAATCGAATCTAACTCATCACAATCTCACATATGTTAGGAATAGAATGAGCCTATGGTAGTGGGAAAATAACATTTCTTTCTATATAAGATACTTGCTCAAAGTCTAGGTCGCAGTGAATGCAGGCTAAATTGGTCATCTCATGGGCGGTCTACCCTATATGTCATTGTCTCCTTCTCTTTCCCCCCCGCTTTTCTCCTCTCTTCTTCTCCTCTCTTCTTTTTTTTTTGGGGGGGGGGGCAAGGCCCGTCGACCGTTATCAAAATATAATATATCCAGTGTATCAATCCTCAGTATTTTTTTTGATTATTGAGATACCTTCAAACTATGCTTATATAATTTGATTTTGAAGTGTATAAAGTTTGAAGTTTAACGTTAAAAGAGGAAATCAGTGGAAGATAAAAGTATCGAGGACAGACATTGCATGTGAATAGGTCATTATAATCGATGTTGTCTAGGTGGGTGATTAGAATGCAACCATTAACATACCTAGTTTAGAAAATATCAGGTATGCCCTGGGGAAGCAGGGAGCCATCATATTCCAATACAACAGGTAATTATGGTGTCAGTATTTTTTTCAAAACAATAATATTTCAAATGAATGGCCCTTATAAGATAAGTTGTAATATGGTCATTCTGATTTATATTGAGATCTAAATGTGCGAATATGACATCGATTATCAAATGTACAATGACTCACAATGATCACACTCAACTAAAGTCACATAAAGTTACACACGACACCTTAAAACAAATATCCTTTTATTATGTACTTTCAGGATACAATTAAGGGGAATTAGGTTGGATCACATTCTGCAAAACAATCCCCTATTTCAGGTGCTATAAGTAGGAGTTGACAATTACAGCCATGGGTCCACTGCTAACAGGGATTACACAGCCACAGAGGTGACCTGAGCCAAGCAGATCTGTGTAATAAACAGTTGATTCTGTCATACTTAATCAAGCAAAGGCTCGCAGTTACCACTTAGCAGTTATAGAGTCTTTGTCAAGCTACACATTCACGCCTCCTTAACTACTATAGCCTTATTATGTAGCCTTGTTCCCACCAAAAACACTTGGGAAATTAAAAAGATCACACCCAGGAGGGGGTGGGTTTAGGCTCAGTGGTAAGTGGTCTTTGATGACTACCTCCCCTGTATATTAATGCTCCTCCAGGGTGCTGCTTCCAATACCACCTCCTCCAGTGAGGAGTGCTTAAATGGCTCGGGCCCACTAAGCCCATTGTGTGGGCCACATAACCTGGCTGCCGCTAATTCCATAAGTATTTGCAATCTATTTATTCGAGTCAATTGCACATTGAGCACTATTGGGGCCGTACTTGTTAAGCTATTGAGGCTTAGAGTTTGGCTGGTAGGTGAGGTAAGGCGGCGGAACACCTAGGTGGCTATTATCACACCTAGAGCTGGAGGACCAGCGGCCTGCCTCTATGCCGACCTGTAAAGCTTCACACAATGCCTATTGAGTACTAATCCTCATTTACGTCGCCCTTTTGTTGTTCAGGCCATTCTGACCACTCTGGATCTCTGAAGCCATATACCACTGTAACTGGTCACTTGATGTAGGCCGCCATTTTGTCACCTGAAGATGACGCTGGTTACCTTAGAACACTCCAGGGATGACAATGGGTGTCCCGGAACCAGCAATGACACTGACTTTAAATACATTTTGTACTTGCCACATAATATTTTACTGACTTAGTTACTTTTTTCTCCGCTTGCACTGCCCCCATGGCGCTGCAGGAGACCCCTTATGACGCTACACCAGAGCTCATACACACACCATGAGTATTGGCATTACATACTATTGCAATAATGGCCTCCCACCAGGCTGACTGCAAATAACCAGAATCTAATCGCTTTTATTGCCATTATCAGCATCATGTCACGCCTGACAAAACTAAACTGTTACTAAATCCCATCGCCGTACCTCCCTGCAAGCGTGCATGCAGAATGTTGATTTGGTAGATCTAACAGAGCATATATGGCATTCAAGTGTATACATGTATATCAAGGTAGCACCTTTTGCAATAAATACTATTTTCATATTCTCCAGAATCTACCGTCAACATTATATTATTACATGTGCTATTAGTGTAGAGGGGTGTATTTTGTGAATGGCCGTATAGCTACAAATATATTACGTTCTACTATTCATATTTCCAATAGCCCCCAATATATTGGTATGTTGAAACAGGGTGGTGAACAGTGAGACAGGGTGGTAAACAGTGAGACAGGATGGTGAACAGTGAGGCAGGATGGTGAACAGTGAGGCAGGTGGTGAACAGTGAGACAGGGTGGTGAACAGTGAGACAGGGTGGTGAACAGTGAGACAGGATGGTGAACAGTGAGACAGAGTGGTGAACATTGAGACAGGATGGTGAACAGTGAGACAGGGTGTTCAACAGTGAGACAGGGTGGTAAACAGTGAGACAGAGTGGTGAACATTGAGACAGGATGGTGAACAGTGAGGCATGGTGATGGGCAGTCAGACAGAGTGGTGAACGGTTGGACAGGTGGTGAATAGTGAGACAGGGTGGTGCACAGTGAGACGGGATGGTGAAGAGTGAGACAGGGTTGGGAACAGTTAGACAGGGTGGTGGGCAGTCAGACAGGATGGTGAACAGTGAGACAAGGTAGTGGGCAGTCAGACAGGATGGTGAACAGTGAGACAGGGTGGTGAACAGTGAGACAGGGTAGTGGGCAGTCAGACAGGATGGTGAACAGTTAGAAAGGGGGTGGTGAACAGTGAGACAGGGAGGTGAACAGTGAGGCAGGAGGTGAACAGTCAGGCAGGTGGTGAACAGTTAGACAGGGTGGTGAATAGTGAGACAGGGTGGTGAACCGTGAGACAGGGTGGTGAACAGTTAGACAGGGTGGTGAACAGTGAGACAGGATGGTGAACAGTCAGGCAGGATGTTGAACAGTGAGTCAGGGTGGTGAACAGTGAGACAGTGTGGTGAACAGTTAGACAGGGTGGTGAACAGTGAGACAGGGGGTGGTGAACAGTGAGTCAGGGTGGTGAACAGTGAGGCAGGTGGTGAACAGTGAGGCAGGTGCTGAACAGTGAGACAGGGTGGTGAACAGTCAGGCAGGTGGTGAACTGTCAGGCAGGTGGTGAACAGTGAGACAGGGTGGTGAACAGTCAGACAGGGTGGTGAACAGTTAGACAGGGTGGTGAACAGTCAGACAGGGTGGTGGACAGTTAGACAGGGTGGTGAACAGTCAGACAGGGTGGTGAACAGTCAGACAGGTTGGTGAACAGTCAGACAGGGTGGTGAACAGTCAGACAGGGTGGTGAACAGTCAGACAGGGTGGTGAACAGTCAGACAGGGTGGTGAACAGTCAGACAGGGTGGTGAACAGTCAGACAGGGTGGTGAACAGTCAGACAGGGTGGTGAACAGTCAGACAGGGTGGTGAACAGTCAGACAGGGTGGTGAACAGTCAGACAGGGTGGTGAACAGTGAGACAGGGTGGTGAACAGTGAGACAGTTTGGTGAACAGTAAGACATGGTGATTGACAGACAGACAAAGTGACGGACAGATAGTGTTCGTCCCTGCCATCGCCTTCTATCCGTCCCTGGATGCTATTTAGTTCAAGGCAAATAACTCTCGCTCATTTAGCCTCATACTGGCCCATCCCCACTCTACCCCACCTGTCTCCGATTTGTCCTAGTGCTTCCCATCTGGTAATGAAGACCGCGCGTCCCCTCCCTTGCCGCTTGCCGCTTGCCGCGTGCCGCCCATACTTTACGCGCGGGTCAGCAAGCGATGCCTTATTGTGTCCCGCAGGATGGACAGGGGGTGGTGCCTGGACATGGGTGGTGGTGGGGGCGGGGGCTCTGTATTGATAACATGGATGGTGGTGTCACACAACATGTGTTTTACCACCCCCATAACTCTCGTGAGTAGGCCTACCCCCCCCCCCCCCCCCACCCTCTGTTGGCCACTCAGTGGCACTAAAATAAATATTCTGAAAATCGAGGGCCTATACAACCTATAATATATGTCCGTATATGATTGATTCTCACAAAAATGGATTGCAGAGTCGGGAGAGCGCTAAATTCCAATATAGCAGATACAGAAGGGAATACTATCATAAATTTATGATACCATATCCATGTATATTCAAAGTAGGACCTACGCCCGGTGATAAGACCTACGCACGGTGATGGGAGCATTGCATCCATTATAATACATGTATGGTTATGAGAATGGATAGTTTCCAGTTTATTTAGCAGATTTATCTATATATATATATATGATTAAATCAAAGATTTCAATAGGATTTACAAACTTAAAGATGTACTCTACCATAGAGAGGTATTTTACTAGTGGGCCTACGCAAGGTGATGGGACCTACGTACGGTATAATTTTGCTAGATATATAGGTTCAGTTTCATGGGTAGTTGAAACACACATTGGTTTTTTGAATGTCCAGGAGACTAGAAAAGCTATGCCTCAACTTAGGAGAAATAATAGTAGTAGAAACTGTACAGCATGTCTGCTATTCATAATGTTTACACGAAGTTTCAATATTGAAAGTCAAATCAGATAGGACTAAGGAGTATTATTTGGGGGGAAAAAAACGTTTCTAAAAAAATCTATAGATTCCCTCTACAAGAATTAGTGTAAATGTTTCCCGCGCAAATTATAATCTAATATTGTGTCTATGTATCTGCTACACACATGTATATCCGCCAACATTACATTGATAAGCCACTAACCAGTTTAACAGCCCTTCAAAGCAGAGCGGCAACGACAAGTAGATAACATGAAAGGTGCATAGATACACACATATCCAACCCACCTTATAATCTTATCTCCTGCATCCACTGATCCAGCAGATCCAATAAGGCCCAAATCTCCACACCATGGTCACTTATCTCAAATCGCACCAGAAGTTCTTTAATTTTCCCTCTCACATAATGGTGTTATCATGGTAAGTAGGGTCCACATGGTGAGAGATTAGGACGGCGACAAAGGACCTCTCTGATACAGGACGTATTAAGGTGGTCATATGCCGCGTCCGTTACGTCAGGATCTACGTCATAGAGGTGTTTCACGGTGACTGGTGAACAGTCTCGTTGTCATAACCCATGTATAGGGGCACCTGCCTTGATAAAGAAGTCACCTGCCTTAATAATTAACTTTCATCTGTCATACTATTGTTGGTAACACGGGCAAAGAACAATGCTGATGAGTGTAAACGTGACAAAATCTCAGATTCAATAACTTACGTATAAAAGGTGGGAGAAATGATCAAAACATTACTAGTATTGTTTGAATTTAGATGAATCTATCAATTCCTTACTTTTTTATGATAGTTTGTTAATTTATTTATAAAATGAAGTTATGATAAGTTGTGTAAAGTTATGCCCCATTATGACCAATAGTGGTAATAGGGAAAAGCTTACAAGCAATAACCCCTACCATACAAAAAAAGGAGCAGGTGCTATTATAGTTAGAGGAACCCCTTATCAGTAGATATAAAGCTACCGACAATTGCTATATAGGCAGGTTTCACCTGGGCAAGCTGACCAACACAAACGTTAATGATTACTTCAGTATTACTACATGGGAGATAGGACGCTGTATGTCTAGAGATAGCCTGCATGGCCCATGCACTGAGCGAATGCACCTGGAATAGGGTCTTCTAATGGATACGTCTATGGGTCGTCAAACACAGATTGCCAATAGTTTATGTATGTAAGGTCGATATCAGGTCATCCTGTATATAGGAAATCTATACAGTCTTATATCAGTTGAAATTAAATGAAATAGGTAAAAAGTATTTCAGGTATGCCCTCTAGCAATACTATTCCACAAGATGATGCGATGGACATCTACCTGACAAGGTTGACAGAGCTAACAAAGTTAAACCCAGCATGTATAGCCCTTTTAGAGTTGTCTAAATGACAGTGCTAGGGTTGTCAATAGTCCGAGTTTAAATAATCAGGTCAGTAAGATTTCTTTTTGGCAATTTTATTCAATCAAAAACTAGCTCAGTCCTACCAGGGGGTTCCATTTTCATGGCATTATTGTCTTCATTGAGGGTAACAGGTATTCCCTTGAAAAAAACAACTGTTTACCCTTGTGTGTATCATTATTACCATGCCGTGGAAGTTACATGCAGAGTTGTCTATGATACATGTGGTCAGTAGGTCTGAGATATATACATGTACAAAGGATCTGTTTATGCCCTAAATATGATAGTACTTGCTCCTTTAATTAATACCTAATGCTGCAACATCCTCGCTTAATCTACTTTGTTTAGCTTTCACTTTAGATAATTTTTAAGACCGCTATATTATAAATGATTATTTCAATGGTTTTGGGTTTGGTTTGGCATACATGTGCCTAGTGTTTAATAAACCTTTAGTTGACAACCCATAGGCTTGTCAATCAGAAGATATTATGCCGGTTGTGTGATACATAAGCGATATATCCGCCCTGGTGGGTAGAATTGCATCGCATCATGACTTTGGCAAATACACTATTCTATTAGAAACATTTACATCTGCGAATTTAGTACTGATATATTTCATATCTATAAATCACATTTCCATGTACATATATAGCTTATACTTTTGCATCCCCCCCCCCACCTCAAACGCAAACGCGTATTTTGTGTAGGGGTACGGCTTGGATGAAACTGATAAAACGCATTCTAATAAGTGTGCAATATAGTATACTATAGTGATGATTGATAACAATTATATTGAGTACAATATTGGCAAATATATGGAATTCTAAATAACATAATTATGAATGGGGCCCTATATGTCCCTCAGTGTGAACATTATACTGCATATGAATAGGTGCATAATAAAGCTGGATATTCCCTGGCAATTTGTGGTTTACCTGCGAGTCACATCTATCATATACAATATAATATAATAAAAGTAGAATGACGTCATTGTGTGGTATGTCTTATACAGCTGTTGTAATCTTTCAATGTGCTTGTCCTCTTTTGTCCAAGCCCTGTATAGATACAAATGCACACCCATACATTCAAACTCTTATGGAGTCAAGTTGCGATCTGTTATTTATTAATAAAGAATTGTGGTTACATACTGATATAATGCGTGTTAGTATCTATTATATCATATTGCAATGGCTTTACCTGTTTATTAAAACTGGTGACAATGTTATGTTGACATTTGATTCCAACTAAATGACCGATGATGTACAATATATCTTATGATTAACTACAGATACGTGTGTGCAAGTAGTAGCATAGGCCAAAAAGAAAAAGTTGTGTGCAGGTATCCCGACCGACCCTATTTTTTTGCCCTACCTTATTTTTTTTTAATTGGAAGGGATTCATTGGGGTTTTGCTATCAAAAACTTTGACTGAAATCATGAGAAAATGGAGGAGTTACCGCTCATAATCTTTAAAGATGTTGGTTAAAAGAAACAAAAATCGACCATGTTTTTGGGCAATGTTACCATAACACAACGTTTCTTTAGCCTTATCTGTATTAAACCTACGTTGCATATTAGTGTATTCGCATTGTAGCGTTATTTACAGTATAGACCAATGCAATACAGGTCTCCGTGGGGGTAAATTTATTACACTGACAACTTGATATCAAACAGATGTACAAAATTGTATATTCTGGATGAATTGTTGGATTGTATTCACGGTATCAATATACTCATATTGTAATTCTTATATGACTTCTTCAGTCTTACGTCTTATGGAAAGGTATACCCCAATGGAGTGAACTAGATAAAGTTCCCTTAGTAGATAACACCACATGATAACACTGATATTCTACTTACCGTATGTGAAATTGTCTCTGTATCTCATCCTTGTCCTTGGTTCTGCCCCGCACTCCCCCCTAGTGTTACAACGAGGAACTAGATAGCCAACCTATATCTAGCAATCTCGCGTGTCGTTTAGATGTGTATTATTGTATGCCTATGTGACATCAAAATATACCATGGTGGATTAACACATAAGTTGTTGTGTGGTGAGTAATTAAGGTGTACCTTTATACACATAAGCCCTGGATATAAAAGCTAGCCTTAAGATGAATACCAGCTATTCTGTGACAACAGCAGGGGGTGGGGAGCCCAACCTGAAAGTGCTGTAATGGTTTTATGCTGTTGGCATGGGGTAGTAGATCGAAACATAATTGGTTAATGTGTTTTCATTTCACTTGTAGTCCTGCTACAAAGACTTCAAAGAAGCTAAGTTGTGAAGATAATCCTCTAACTGGCCTTTTTCTGGCACTACCCTCCCTACAGCGGCCTCCCCTCCCCTCCTCACCAACACCCAAACCCTCCCCCTGAGGCCCACATAACAAATAAGCTCTGAAGGGAGCTCCGCCAATCGGCCTTTAGTAGAGCCATGAATGGGGCGCCAATCACATTGGGAGTACAATAGGGTGGGCGTGGCCTGGGTGAATGGGGGTCGCTGACTGGCTGGGTGGCGCTAGGGAGGCGTCGGGTGGCGTTGACGGGAGGTGCCGGGAGGGAGGCCGGTGGCGCTAGTAGATGAGGCGGAGTTGACGGAAGCCCCAGGCTCGAGTGTTGGCCAGCTCCGAGGACTACTTCTACTGGCGCTACTGCTGCTAACCCAGAGTGATTATCTCAGATTCCGGACAAAAAAGAGCCGCCAATTTACATTGAGTGGACATTGATGGTTCTGGCCTGCTGTGGAGAGGAGGTGTCAAGGAGGAATTGAGGCTAACACTGTTAATGCTACTACAGGAGAGGCAGGAGAGAAACCTTCCCACCAATACCGCTGACTAGTACTACTAGCAGCATACAGCTATCACAACACCATCACACGCTACTGGACTACAACTCAATACAACACTACTGACCACCTCAACCCTGGTCACTCCTCAGCCTACCACCCATCCACGTGGTTCTACTCCTCCATGGTGACAGCTCACTACTACACAGCTTTCCTCCAGGACCTGACAGGAGGGATACACTGCCTTACATGGTAGGAGCCTTGGTGACAGACCCACTCCCAGACGTTGGGTGTTTTGCCTGACTGCTGGATCCACGTGGTGGTGGGCACTACAAGCACTAGTACATACTGCAGACACCCAGGAGCAGCAATATATACACACCCTGGAGGAGCTGAGCACTGGAGGAGGCCATCCCACATACAGTATTAATAAAGGTAAGCAGTACACTCTATAAGATGTTATATCAATCTAACCCTTGTACATGGGGAATCTGTCACTGTGAGATATGAACAGTCCCATGTCTCTCATACAGTATTGGTAGGAGAGAGGTGCAGTGACAGTCAACATTCCCAAGTACATGTCAACATTACATTAGCATCCTACACAGCCCACTAGTTCTGTTCACTTAGACTACCCTTGATGAACAGTATAATGCTATCAGCACACCTATACATAGGTAGTTAAATTGATATTCACTGTTTCACTTGCTCATATTCAATTGATTAAACTAAGCAGTATCTTCTGAACTGAAAAAAAAAGAGCTTTAGTCCTTCATAAGACAGCCCAACTTCAAAACAGTGACCTGCAAAATGCCATTCATATAACCTGACACCAACATTAATACCAGCACTAATTGTTCATCCAGGGCTGTTGGTGACACCGACTAGAGCAACATCAGGAGGGATTTGAGCTGCTCACACGACACCCCCATTAACAACAGCAGCTCCTGTACCTGCTCAGGTATATACACAGAGACTATACAATGGATTCCTCCAGCATGCCACCCCATCACTTAATGTCATCACATCATGGACTGGTCATGTCACAGGCCAATGCCCTCATGTCACAGACCAGCTCCCACATGTCACAGACCAGCTCCCACATGTCACAGACCACCAGTATGGGCATGATGTCACCCAGCTCAGGGAGCATGTCACCCCCGATGTCACCCGTCTCCAATGGCGGATCCATGAGCAAGTGCAATAGCTCATCTTCCACGTCACCGTCGTCCGTGGGCGAGCACGTGAAGCGCCCGATGAACGCCTTCATGGTGTGGTCTCGGGGTCAGCGTCGTAAGATGGCCCAGGAGAACCCCAAGATGCACAACTCTGAGATCTCCAAGCGGCTGGGTGCCGAGTGGAAGCTGCTGAGTGATGAGCAGAAGCGGCCCTTCATCGACGAGGCCAAGCGGCTGCGTGCACTGCACATGAAGGAACATCCCGACTACAAGTACAGGCCGCGACGTAAGCCCAAGTCCCTGCTAAAGAAGGACCGCTATGCCTTCCCATTGCCCTACGGCTATGGGGGTTCACTGGGCATGAGCATGGGCTCCTTGGGCATGGGCATGGGCATGCACCAGGGCTTTGCTGGACTGAGCTCGTCCTCTGCTGCGGACACGTTGGCCATGGCTGCCACAGAGCAGGCTGCCCGATCCTGGGGGATTCCTACATCCTCAGCCAGTCTCTACTCTCACCTGGAGTCGGCCTCCAAGTTGGCAGAGAGCTCCCTCCGCGCGGCCGCCGCCGGTGACCTCCAGGCGGCCAGCGCGGCCGCCGCCGGATCCGGCATGTTCCCCTATGGATCCCCCTTCTCCGGGCTGCCTCCATCGGCCACGGCGGGCCATGGGCCGGGCTCGCTGGCGAGTCAGTACCTGCCCTTCTGTTACCCACCAGGCTACCTTCCCGGGGCCGCCGCCCAGGCCGCCGCACAAGACATCCACCGCCCTGTGGCCTATGTACTCATGAAGCCTGAAGACCATTACCGGCAACGAATGCCACCCTCCCTGCAGGGCACGGTATAATTAATGGCAGCATTAACATTAACGACAAATCCACATAGGAGGATTATTATAACTAGACAATGCATTAACTGTTATTGATAGTCAATTTGACATAGACATGCATCTGTATGAGACCATTGGCGGCTTGGCCGTCCAGAACTGCACTGGTTCCATGCACATACATTGTTTTGATATTATAATTATTATTGTTGTTATGTAATTGTTTGGGGACAAATCAAGTGGTGGTAATTATTATTGTTTCTATTTAATAATTTCATTTCATACTGCGGTTTGAATGATCAAAACTACCAGTATGTATAGATAGACTGTCTCACAATCCTAAGGTGGAAGAAGGTGTGTATAATATAAATACAGAATACAAAGCCTCACTTTTTGGTGCTGTCCATGACATAATAATATTGTACTATACTTAGATTTACTTGACTAATAACATTATGATGTTTAAGCAAAGTTTCATTCATAATATTATAATGTAAATATCTATACTCTAGTTTATATTCAAAAATGCTCTTTCTGGTGCAGAATAGAAATATCATTAGACTCTTTCTGTAATTTATCTCCAGACCCGTTTGTATCAGGCAGAACCAGTATATACTGACAGTCCCAATTACACTGGGATACACATAGAATATAGACAGGCAATGGCCGCTGTTACAACCAAAGTAATAGCTTGTCTGAGTGGGGCTATTCAGAAGGAGAGGGGGTGAGAGGTGGGAGAGGGGGTACTGAAAGGTGCCCACCCTCTACCTGCCCTTTGACACAGACAGGTGTGAGGTACACTGACCAGGTGTGAATTCACACCGAATTCACACCTGGACACAGGGATGTGGACAATGACCAGGTCTCAGACCTATCACCATGGCAACTTACTCACAGTAGGGGGGAGGGAGGCAGTGAGGGAATGGATGGACCTTTACATTATATCTCGTGTTATAAGTGCGGGCAGATGAAAATTAATGGAAGCTATAATCCAATCCTCTTTGTAAAGCTAAACATGCACAACGCTCTATCAATCAATATATGTTTTAGACGCTAACTAAGCACAACCCTGTAACCCTTGATTAAACCCCCACCCATCCTATATAAATCCCCTGAATATTGGTGCTCACTACACTCCGACCCCTGCCGGAGGGGCAGCAAGACTTGGGCCTTTAACGCACTGCCTGATGTAAATACCGACAGGGGAGGCTTGACTTCTAGTCCCCCCCTCCTCCATTTTGTTTTATCTATATAACACTGGAGAGATCCTAGAAATCCAAGCATTAAGTCATTAAGAAATCCAACCCACCGACATGGTTGTCTCTCATATCTACAGTTTCATTGCTTTATAAACCTGCTTTCATGTAAATACTATTTATATCAGAGTGCCCGGCCTCATATGCAGACTGGTATGTGTGGGTGTTTGATAACATGTTAATAGTGTCTCTTTGGTTCAGTATACATTTTGTACTCGGTTTTTGGTCAACTCGAGGTATGTCTGAGATATTATGACAATTCTACTAAAAGGTATATATACTGGACTTGGTGAGAGGAGTATTGTATATGCCCTTGCCTCGTCTGCAAGAAATGATACTGTAAATATTATAAGGAAGAATAGTGAAAAGTTGTTCCGATTATTGACACCCTTCATGCTTTTGATCATAAGTATGTATGGTGGGATTCATGAGAAAATGGATAATATAAACCATTAATATTGCTTCTATATAGCTCTTCTCGACTAGCATCACCGATGCCATCTAGTAATTGAAACCCTTTCATGTACAGGTTAGAATTGCATCACGAAGTCTACACGACTGACAAAAAAAAACTGATATCCACAAAATGTTGTCATTGATACAACGCGTGAAGAGCGAGGCTATGTGGCATATACCCAAGTGAGACTAGTCTAACATGGTTATATAATCACATATTCTCACTGTTCAAGTGATTTATTTGATTTATATTATGTTGGTAATCACCGAGACGAACAACTGCACATTGATACATACGCTATACTTGGAGGGTATATAATTCCATTTACATTGGTCAAACCTCAATTGATCTTGTTTCTCTAGGCTCTAAGACGTTATATCCCCCCAATATACACAGGGCATAGCTAACTCCGCAAAGACAATGGCGCGCAATGATAGTCCCATCCTTCATTCTACCTGAACCGGAAATCATGTCAATTTTCACTAATTCAATCATTCATAATGAATATGAACTTTTCGTTTCTATGATACATGTATATAGCAAGTGGGTACTTGCTTAAATAATGTGAATACTTTCATTCGACTCACTGAGGACTGGATGCATTGAATTGTTAGTGTGGTGGTCATGTATGAGCCTATATATAAGTATGACAGGTGTATTTTTGCAGGTATGTGATATACTTTGCTCATTTAATAAGGGTTTATACATACATTCTATATGTAATTGTATTAACAGAGAGTATATAGCCTCTGGCCCCCTCTCCGCAGGGGCGTGATTCTCCAATTTGCTTAAGACAATTGAATTCGTTTCTGGTTTTGTTACCGTTTGTTCATTGCGAAATACATACACATGTTTGAATACAATTGATACTGCCTCACTTGTTCTTATTTCATAGTCCGATATTCATCATGATCAAATTAATGGATGATTATATTCCATAGTATAATTAGTAAAAAAATTCATAGCATGATCACTTATTAAGTTAATGGCCTCACATTGGTTTAACTCAATCACAGTCCCGATAATACACGTAATATGCAAAGCTTCTATTAATATTCATGGGAAGAGACACAATAGCGTGTATTGCCACTTACTTTTTATCAACTCAAAGTAGGGTGAAGAAAGTTGGTCTCCTAAAAGTATTCTAAAGTTGCACATGTGAGAAAACATCTCCTTCCAGTAATAAGTCGGATCCAGCATCGTGCATTGGTACTAAATAACTGGTACTAGCTAAAGGGTGTTTATCGTTAAGTTGCGCGCGCGTATACAGAAGCCGCGGCTTGTGTACACACACAAAAAGTGAGAGTCATTGTCGTGAGGGTAGTTTTAGCGACAATGACTCTCACTTTTCTGAGGGTGTACCCGAATCAGAACCAGCTTTAATTGCATACCAAACATGCCTATATATGGGATGCGGCTTATACAATGGGTTTTGGAAGTATACTACAGCGCTAAAGTGGCCAGAAAGGCATGATCATATCCCCTGTGCGGCTTATAGGGTATCCTCAAACTCGGGGTGTGGCTTAAATATAAGGATTTGTTTATACTTTACTCGAGACGTTACGGTACTTTATAAATAGACTAGATTGAGATCACGATATTGGTGGTCACATACAATCAAGCACGCCAATTTTATCATTAATTGACATGCTTTTCTCATATAACCGCGTCATATTTTCCCAAGCGCATTCATGAAAATTAGAAAATAGATTGTCTTACTACAAATTTTGGTTATGTATAATTTAGCATTTCCCCCATAATGTATAGCTATGTATTTAGATCATTGTGATGGAAGTTGAATATTCTCAAACCCTTGGCCGTGATGAATAACACGGTAACGATAAGAAGTTGAATAGAGCGTCCTTGAAATATAGTAAATTCACCATGAGTCAGGCACATACCATGAGACGGACAGGAAAATGTCTAATTACTGATGTATGATCATACTCATTGTGATTCTTTGTCGAAAAAAAGGACACTTAAATTTCACCATTATTCAAAAATAAAGAGATTATAATTGTTGATTAAACACAAACTCAGGTGTCCGTCTCAAGGTGAATCTACCCTCTTACCAACGTTTCGACCATGTCTGGTCTTATTCAGGGTGTGGCTTTATTAGAGACGTTGTACACATTGGGGTCAAATGCTAGAGTCAATATTACATGGGTGTTGGAATATGACTCCACGTGTTTAGATACCTGACATTATAAACCCTCCCGTACTGTAGTGAAATACTTACTATCGATATTAAACTTTACAGAGTTCGGAACCCCTGAGAGAGTATTCAATTTTGTGGGAAATCATGCAACATTTACTTATAAGTACACCCTGCCATGGTCCATCTATATTAATAAACGCGTGCATAACAACATTATATATATGTTGTATAGACATATAGTCTTATACAGGACTACACAAAGTAGATATTATTAACACGACCTGCTATCTACCCATATCTGTATACAGGGACCTGTGTGAATAGTTATCGCCTATAGACTGGGACTGATCCCTGGTGAACAACGTGTGACGTGCTTTGTACATTGATAACATATGTCCAGCCGAGACAGACCTTTTGTTGGGCCTTGTAACGACGATAATAGGAAGATAGCATTGGTGATAGTGAAAGGGAGGGGGTCATTTTATTGTGAATAGATCTGAGGGGCCTAATGTGATTATGCATCTATATCTATAGCTCTGGGTTTAGCATTGGTAGATTGGTTTCTAGATATGACCCTTTTCATACCTGGCTATTTCCCCCTCTTCTGTCTCAGTACATTACTCTGACTAAATTTCAATATAATTTTTTCCCATGTCAGTTCAGCCACTCACCAGTGCACTAATGCTAATTGGACTGTAACAGTTTTTATAGCTGTGTGAATGTAGCCATCATAACTATACCTGTTATAATCATATCATATCTAACTTAAGTTAGTCATCACTGGTCATATGTGACATGATCAGTTAAAGCGACATTGGTGCAGGGTGCAAAAAGGTTCCGTTTCCCAGGTCATGTCACAGATGAAGTCACCCTAAAGCCTTGCATAACGTCGACCAGATTTAGTTATATTCAACTGGCTGACTTTATTGCATTGATGCATCAATTTGGATCGCGGTGATTAAGAGATACAGTCTCTAGATACAGTCTCTCGTGACAAGGCAAGGTAGAACAAAGAGAGTTTTCTTTAGGTTTCAAGGGGGTCCATCGCCAATGCTAAAACGAGACCTATATATTAAGAAGTACTAACATTATATCTTGAATAAGCACCGGGGATGAACAGGCACCCAAATCTATAAGCGCCGACATGCTTATACAGGACGGTATGGCAGTCTGACTGAGTAACGATATGACTAATATCTAAAGTGTTCTGAAATGGGGATAAGCACAATACCCACAATGTATAGGGTTTATTATCAGTATTAATTAATACTGGTACTATATGTACACGTAGCTTTTAGACTGTTGCTATAATTTCTATGACCGTTTCACCTCAGAGTAATTTTACCCTATGCATAATATATCTGAGTCACCTTTAAATCTGTATCTTATTGTCACTAATCCCGTTAATTTCCATCCATCATGTCATTCCTCCTCCAGACAGCACTTGCCTATACCCTTCCTATAATGTGATCATTATCTAAACGCCTGGGACACTTATAACCTAATTTAATACATTCATAAGCCGTTCCTATCAAAACCTTACCATGTCCTGCCAATCAAATTGGATACCATGGGATGAGACTCTATAGAGTTACTATAACCTTACCAGGTAGAAATTCGTGTATGAGCGCCATTAAAATTCCCATTTCAGGGGAGAAGAAAGGTGTATGGAAAAAAAACGTTCATCTCAACCTAGATTCAGCTTGACACAAAGTGAGCGTGTTGGTTTTAATGAGCCGGCTACGTGACTGCTCTATGAGCATCTCCTGAGCAGCTGTGAGCAGAAGCCATCGATCCAAGTAGGACGATAGTGTCTGTTCTATTCACCCCTACCCCACTCCTTGCTCCACGGAGACTCGCATAGCCAGAGTTAGACTGCTGTATGTTTAAGAGCCAAGGGAGGATTCCATGCCTGGAAATGGACACTATAGTTATAGACGGTTATCTTTTTTCCTTGTATTTTTTTTCTGGGGTGGTCGGGCTGGGGGTCTCAATGATTAATTAGTCCTACTTAAGACGGTTTAGGTGTGTGTATTGGAGGCATTTAGTGACACAGAATTTGATTCTACATTTCTGACATCTACCTTTTTCCTTCCCTCTCTGTCTTCAAATATGCCTGTATGTCTCTCGATCCGTCTCTGGCTGGCCCTCTATCGCTATGTCTTCTTCTTTCTTCTTACTCATCCACCTTCCTGCGTGTATGTCTATCTGTCTGTGTGTGTGTCAAGGCCTCATGATGTTGTCACAGTCAGAAGGTAAAGTACATTCAAGGCCTCATGATGTTGTCACAGTCAGAAGGTAAAGTACATTCAAGGCCTCATGATGTTGTCACAGACAGAAGGTAAAGTACATTCAAGGCCTCATGATGTTGCCACAGACAGACGGTAAAGTACACTCAAGGCCTCATGATGTTGTCACTGACAGAAGGTATAGAACATTCAAGGCCTCATGATGTTATCACTGACAGAAGGTATAACACAATCATCATCTCATGATGTTGTCACTGACAGAAGGTATAGTACATTCATCACCTCATGATGTTGCCACTGCCAGAAGGTATAGTACATTCATCACCTCATGATGTTGTCACAGACAGAAGGTAAAGTACATTCATCACCCCATGATGTTGCCACTGCCAGAAGGTATAGCACATTCATCACCTCATGATGTTGTCACTGACAGAAGGTATAGTACATTCATCACCTCATGATGTTGCCACTGCCAGAAGGTATAGTACATTCATCACCTCATGATGTTGTCACTGCCAGAAGGTATAGTACATTCACCACTCATTAAGAAAACCCGTAGTACATTTATGTTAACCACACCCTCAGAAAAGTGAGAGTCATTGTCGCTAAAACTACCCTCACCTGAGAGTCAGGCAGTGCCTGACCCTCAGGTGAGGGTAGTTTTAGCGACAATGACTCTCACTTTTCTGTGTGTGCATTATTATGCACACACCTATACTTGTTCGCATGGATGCCTCCTTACCATGGACCTCTTACATTTATAACTTCAATATATTTGTCCGAAGTTTGTAGTGAGCATATAAATCTCTGTCTTTGATTTATATTGGAATTAAATGAATGATCATTCAGCACGACAATTTAAACCATCCGATTCGTGCATGTGATGTTTACAAATGTGATTTTTACAAATGTAAATTTCACAATTATCAAGTACAGTAACAAAAATATAGAATTGAGCAGTATGACATGATTGTCACACAAGACCCTTCCAATTTGAAAAGTTTCAGGACGCTATTGCATTGTGAAAGCAAATCAATTGCTTTCACGTCAACACAAACCATCTATGCTAACAAAACAAGTTCAGTGCTCAACTCATGGATGTAGACAGCATATTATACCATTCAGAATGTGTTTTTCGCATGTCCCTTGTTTGTTCCTTGACAAGAGCAGGAGAATGATCCATCTTACAACATTGGCACCACTCAACTGGTGCCTTGTATTTGTATACAGAAGTGTCGGTTCAATTTGAGACAAAACCTTGAATGATCAAGGGCGGGGACTGGTGGGGGCTGGGGGGGGGGGGGCTGGGGGAGGGGTGATAGCAACCCCTCCCCCAGCCCTATCCCCTCACACTCAGATAGGTTTGCATTGACGACCCTAGGCGGGAGTCATTGTCAACGTTTAAATGTGGTGCATGCTCGCATGTCAATACAACAATGTCTATAGGAGTTACTGATTTGTTCTCGCCACCCGCACTAGAAGGGAGACAAGGGGGTGTGAGGGGGGTCTGTGTTTGTTTCACGGCTTGGAGGACGTCATTTGGACCCTGCCGGGTGAGCTTTAGGGTGGTAGGGATGATGGAGCGAAGGGATGGAGGGGGGAGCAGGAAAAAATGGCAGAAATTACATCCTCTTTGTGAGGAGGGGTCACTTACGCTTGCCTACCACCAGTTGTATAGGAGCCTGAAAGGCAGGCTTGTTGGTTCGGGAGGGCCTCCGTGGGGAGCTCAAGGGGCGCCCTTGCATGGACTCAATCGGGCGTTATTTGCTGTAAAGTTTTGTACAGTTTGCCCGAAAATGCCCTATTCGTTTCGGGGTAGTCATGTGTGGTGGCAGCGCCGCCGGGCTGTGTATAGGGCCGAGGTGTGAGAATTGTAATGCTTCTTCACAGTGCCCACAAAGCCGCCGTCAGCCGCACAATACCCCCTGCTCCATTCCCCCTGAAATGGCCATTGTACTGGGGGCTCAAGTCACTCTATAAGACGGCCTACCTCCCCCTATTCACCCCCGCCCTATCCCCCCTATCGTGTTGGTCGTATTAATTATCAGAAAAGAAATGTGCCCGAGTATAAGAGACTAGAAATAACAAGCAATTCATACCCGGCCTATTATCATGCCGAGGGAAATAAATAAAACATGCGCAAGTCCCTTTTGGCTCGGAACGACAAATATAAACGAAGTGCGATCAAGAGCGGCGGGTTCGATGCCATTGAGGCTCATTCAGGTGGGCACAATGGTGTTAATACGGTTGATCAGCATGACAATGACGGACCCGCAGGTCGTACAATGCGGGGTAGGGGAGGCCGCCGCGTTCCAGGCAGTGGATAAATAGCTGCAAACAGGGCGCAAAGAAAGGCGTGAATAGCGAGCACCCCGTGAAAGGTGTCCCAATAAATGGGCCGGTGAATAGAAGGGGTGGGCGATTTGGTCGGGGCTGTGCATAGGGGAGTATAGCGAAGTCTCGGATTTCTCCATATGGGCGGCCATGTCAGTTCTGAGCTCGCAATGTATCGTGAGACTTAGGCAGTGACCAGACACACACATACCATAGCTTCCGGGGAGCCAGCTTCAGTACGAGAGCAGAACCAAGGTCTCACGAGATTGCTGGTGTCAGTGTAAACAGTGTGGTCGCGGGAACAAGTCTGCACCAGTTAGAACGCTATAGGAGCTGGGGGGTGCTCCCTCCCTCCCTACCCCCTCGTGATAAGACCCAAGGCCTCGGTACCGATGTTATTAAACTACAAACCGACCGCACAAACGGTCACCGAATAAATACATTAGCACAACGAGCCGAGGCCTGACAATACCCACACAACAGACTCAATCATGACGAGCTCTAGGGCACTGTATAGGCGGGGTGGCCCCTTGTATAGGCCCCTTGTGTTAGCTGGTAGGGGGTGCACTGTATAGGCGGGCCTCTATGGGGGCCCTTACATGGGCGTGTGAAGGGCTTTAGAACGCAGCAAGCCGAGCGGGGCCTGCTGTAGAAAGGACGGCCAAACGGAACCAGCCCTCCCCCGGGACTTGTCAGAGCGCGGCCCGCCCCCCTGTACTCCCCCGTACCATCTAGACCTCCCCAGTCTAGCTACTCCTGGGTCCCTCCTCTATGGTCTCACACACCGACCTGCAGGCCGGGCCGCCCTGGAGGAGCCGACTCCAGGGTAGGCAGAGCTGACCTGGGGGCGGGTGAAGGTGCATGGACCATGGGCGGGAAGCATGGGGTGTGAGGTGGGGATCCAACCCGAACATGACTGTGACCAAATCTGATCCTATAACCATGCACAGTCCCATACCATAACTTCAAGTTTACACCATATTAATGACACCGAATCTGGCAGTGTAACCCAATAATCATTAACCCAGTCAAGTACCCAGAGTCAAGTGGTGTCAACAAAGGCTATAGATATGTAGGAACTCATGTCGGCAAATCACTCATCCCTAAGTTGAGACCTCGCAATGGTAGTCCGACCAGCGCCGTCGCAGCTTGCTTAAAAGATTGTCGGATAAAAATCTGACTGACTATTGAAACATATTTAGATTATGTATAAAACTGTTCCAAGCCAGGGCTGGCGGATGTCGGGGTATCAAGGGACGGACAATCGAGACCTGACTGTATTCCTTCTCTGGTGCTCTCAGTGCAAGTAGAAGCCACATCGGAAGCCACATGCATCCAGATACATTCAACCCCAGAAACAGTCAGTGCCATTAACTCTTTAACCCTTTAAGGACGGCATGATGCCTTGATGTGTCATGCCCTGTGTCACCATGATGCATGGATGCAGTCCTGGCGAGTAACTCGCCAGTGCGGCATTCAAGCATCATGGCGACCGTACAGATTTTAGACATTCTTGTGCCTCTACATGGGTAAAAATCGACACGGGCGACACGGTGACACGGCCGTTTTAGGCCTTTTTTTAAATCGACAGACACAGGAAAGTTGGGGGTAAAAATCGACCCACATGGATTTTTCTCTAAGTTCATATATAGCTAAAATTCGACACATTTACACGGCCCTTTTGCTTAAATCCGACACGGCGACACGGTCAAAATTGTGGGTACCCATGTAGAGGCACATTCTTGGAAGGGTTGGCATGATGGGACCAATGCAGCACCGGCGAGTTACTCACGGGGGTTGCATTGGTGCATTATGCCGACAAATATAATCTTGTAGCGACACCCCGTCCTTAAAGGCATAAAGCTTGCTGTCCCAGCAGCAACAGTCAAACTGCAGGGGTGACAGGTACTCAGCCCTTTATACGGCGGGGTTTAAGGGTCATCATGATGCATGACTTGTACCGACTTCAAGCCCTAGCGAGACACTATTTTTTATGACTGTAATTAATTAGTATGAGTCCCATCAGGTTTTGTATCCCTTGGTTCATAAATCCTCCATCCCAACCAGAAATTATATCAGATATTATACCTTAAACCCCACACAATTGTGGATAACAGTAGCACCTGTTTGCGACATTTGTCGGTTGACGTGCATAGAGTCTCATACATGACCAATTTGTAAAAAAAATAAAAAATAAAAAATAAAAAATGGGTGTGAGTCCTCTCAGTTTATGATACACTCCATCAGACCGAACCCTTCGTAACCTAACCAATGTCCAACAATTGTGTTTGAAATATAATTATAATGGCTGAGTTCTACTGAAGATTAATGTCAAGAACCGGAATACATTTATCAGAACAGCTGATGACCACTCTAACCCATGGTACACAGTCTACCAGAAGCGGAGATGCAGATCTATGAACGTGAAGGGGAGCAATTTTAACTACCGATTGGTGTCTGGGCGCACGGCAACAGAGGGAGTCCGCTGATGATCCAGTTGAGTGTGGATTTTGTGCAAGTGTGTGTTGTGTTTGTGGATGTTATGGTGTGGATATTGGTGTGTGAATATTGTGGGGAAGGTTGTTGCGATGTGGATGTTGGTGTGTGGATGTTGTGTTGTGGATATTGTGCTGCGGTTGTAGTGTGTGGATGGATGTTGTAAGGTGAATGTCAGGCCCGTAACTAGACCTCTTCGCGGGGTGGTTCGTTTTTGGATATGGTGGAACTTGACACGATTATTTCAATGGTAGAATGGGACTTTTCAAATAGGAGGTGGAACTTTGTGGTATATATTTAAAGAGAAAGCGGAGTTTCATGTATTTAATCAATCCTTCATAGTTTTCTCTCTAGAATCCTTAATAATTGTCCGATCGACAAGCCGTAAAAAATGAGAGGTAGGCAATTATGTCCTCTTTCCACTCAGCTAGGGTGGAACACTTATCCTGCTTCAGGGTGGTGGGGTGGTTCGTTCGAAACGACTACCCCCCCCCCCTAGTTACGGGCCTGGATGTTGTGGTACAGTATAACAATACAATCCACCTCGATGGATGGTGTGTGTGTATGGTGTAGTATAGCTTATGTGGTGTTAATGTCGTGATATGTAGATGTTGTGGTGTGAATGGGTGGATGGGTGGTGTATCTGGATGTTGTAGTGTGGATTGTGTGGTGTGGATGTTGTGGTGTGGATGTTGTGATATGTAGATGTTGTGGCATGCATGGTGTGTGTGGATGGTGTGTGTGGAAGGAGTGTGTGTGGATGGTGTAGTGTGGATGTTGTGTGTGGAAGGAGTGTGTGTGGATGGTGTAGTGTGGATGCTGTGTGTGGAAGGAGTGTGTGTGGATGGTGTAGTGTGGATGCTGTGTGTGGAAGGAGTGTGTGTGGATGGTGTAGTGTGGATGCTGTGTGTGGAAGGAGTGTGTGTGGATGGTGTAGTGTGGATGCTGTGTGTGGAAGGAGTGTGTGTGGATGGTGTAGTGTGGATGCTGTGTGTGGAAGGAGTGTGTGTGGATGGTGTAGTGTGGATGTTGTGTGTTTATGTGTAAGCAGATGATCAGTGTGTGAGTGGATATTTTTTGTGTTTTTGTGAGTGAATGATTGGCATGTGGGTGGCTTCTTGAGTGTATGTTTCATATGTGTGAATTGTTGGCCGTGTGTATCAATGTTAAGTATGTTAGTGGATGTTTGGAATATGTGAGTAGATGTTTGGTGCATGGAAGACACACAGTAATTGGATGGTTGGTGTGTGAGAATGAGTTTATGTGTGTTGATGTCGAGTGCGTGAGCTGATGAGTGTGAGTGGATGTTGGGTGGATGTTGAGGGTGTGAGTGGGTGGATGTTGAGGGGGTGGGTGGGTGGGTGGGTGTTAAGGGTGTGAGTGGGTGGATGTTGGGAATGTGAGTGGGTGGATGTTGAGGCTGTGAGTGGGTGGATGTTGAGGCTGTGATTGGATGGATGTTGAGGGTGTGAGTGGGTGGATGTTGAGGGTGTGAGTGGGTGGATGTTGAGGCTCTGAGTGGGTGGATGTTGAGGGTATGAATAGGTGGATATTGTGAGTGTGAGTGAATGTTCAGATATGGGATAATACAACCAATGACATCCTGTGAGTGGGATTTGAGGGTGTTAGTGGGTGGAAGTTGTGGTTGCATGTGGCTGAATGTAGAAGGTATGAGTGGGTGAATTTGAGAATGTGAGTGAGTGGATGCTGTGGGTGTGAGTGGGTGAATGTTGAGGTAGTGAGTGGATGTTAAGATATGGGATAATACAACCAATGACATCCTATTTCTCCCTTCCCCACCTCCCTGTCTCTGTCTCTATGTTCCCTTACTCTTTACTCTTTTCACATTTTCCTCCATATAGCCCATATCACTGACTACCCCAGCCATCAGTACATATCCCTCTTCTCCTCTCCATCCGTGTCTTCATGCCTTCCAGTCTCCCCGGACCCCCACAGCCACAACCACCACTGCCTCTGGGCTCCAAGCACACCTCAAGAGAGTGAGAGAGAGAAAAAAATCCCCCGCCGAGAAGGGGCCCGATCAGACCAACAAGTACCTGAGAGGGTCCGGACAGGTCACACAAAGCTCCCCGCAGATGTGGTCGACTCGCCATTCACACAGGCCGACAAAACAACAAAAGCCCCCATTGGCCGGCCTGAAAGGCCTACAAATAAATGCGCTCGCCGTGTGCAGTGCCGGCCCCTTTGTGCAGCGGGCACGATTAGATGTATTAATATTTGTTCCCGCACAAAAGCCCGCGCGCCGGACCACTTTTCAATAGGGGGCCCGCTTGATGCGTTAGGAAATCAAGATGGAGGTAGTGCTAGGTCTGAAAAGCGACCCGGGGCGTCCATGCACACCCCCTATATACCCCCACACGTCGCCTTCCCCAATGTCAAATAGGAATTGAACAGAATGCACCCGGCCCCCTGTTAGGGGATACTACTCTCTCCTTGCTTCCAGCACCCTCCGCCAAAAAGAAACTGCATTTTGAGCTGGAGAAAGTATATAAGGGTGGTATGGGTGGAGTCAACTTGGCTTTTGGTGATTGAGTTGGGGTAAAGTGTATTGATGTGAATGGTGGGGGCTTCTATAGGTCCGGGGTGTGTTTCCTCCGTGGTCTAGACCGCCAAGGCCATGGGTTTTTATTCTGAGTGATATGAACACTATTGATGTTTAGTTTGAACAGGTAGCGTCTGGGACGACAGGTGGAACCAAAACCAGAGGGGACATACTGCCCATACCCCCCCCCCCTTGCGGAGACCCTGGAGGCAGGGGTATATTTTGGGTGGGTGGGGGAGGGGGAGCGTACCCCCAGTGCCCTCTCACCTGTTCACTTCTCCAGTCCCTATATACAGGCCGACTCTTTAGCCTTTAGGAATGGCAGTATAGAACCCCTCCCAATGCAAGCAAACCCATCCCTAACCACCAGCACCCAATCCTACACACAACAAACACTGGCAGACACACACCTTCCCCACCCCTCACAGGCTGCTCCTTTCTCTCACCCCACCACCCCTTCACCCATGACAGAACCAACAAACATGGCCGCTCCTGACACATGTTAGCACTCATATATACCGCCGCCTCCATTTGATTGTCAAACTCTATCCCCCCGCCACTGCTCATAAAAACGCAACCTATTTACCCCGTGAAAGGCGTTTTGAAATATTCATCACACGTTTAGAGGCAATCCAAAAGGCCCATTCGGATATATTTATCTGGCCCTGATAGAGGGCCTTTCAGTGTGACTATGGTTCAAATGCCATTCAGACGAGTCTTTTGTTGGTGTATTATGTCGCCCAGCGGCCCTAGTCCCCCCTATGCAAAATCTCATTTATTTTGTAAAAGGTCCCCTATATCCTGCATTCAGACAAATATGTAAGGACCATTTCCAAATTTCCATTTCATTTTGCCTCGCCTATCATTAGACATATTAATGCATGTTCCATGCCCAAAAATGCACACTATGGATGATATATTTGCTCAGCATCAAATCTCTGTGGGAACATGATACCTGGGGACTTCACTAAAGGCACTGGTGGCACTAAGGCCCCCACACGTATGATGAAGCTAGTGAGGCCCTTGACCTTTTATCTTGAACTTTTCAGTCTACAATGGGTGGCTTTTAGACTAGCTTGGCTGTCTCTTAAAGACCTTCTCATCTTGCCTCCTTCCTTAACTGCCTTTCGGTAGAGGACTCATTTTACTCTCTGTCTGGGCTATACAGGTAGGTTCCCCTCCATGTCTGCCCAGTGCACTGATCCCTATCTATCCAAAGATCTGCCCAGGTAGATCTTTTAAAATAACATGTATAGCAGCCGAAAACCAAACTGCCGCCTTGGCACCAACATGATTTGGCATTGGGTCATATGGTTGTATGTATATCATATACAAAATGTAGTGCTGTATTTTTTTATGATGAAAAATGTAGTGCCATTCCAAAACTATAATTGACCTTGTATCATATATTAGTATAGACCCATTTGTGGTACAATATATCGCTTAAATCTCCAACTTTATCTGTGTATAATGCTGGCTATACTTCTAATTTTCCTCTTATTGCACTTCTGTAAGAGTCTTAAAGGTTCACTTTCACCTAGCTATTTTAAAGGTGAGTTAGTGTTTAGTGGCGTGACTCATAGATCTGTTCCGTGCTTCCCACACCACCCCAATATAATAAACAACTCTGCTCATGCTTACTATTGAATCCACACCCCTCATAAATTCTCAACAGTTTGTATAGAATGGAAACACACATGTCTTCCTCTTTTTTGCTCGGGATACTTAGCAACAGGTGATGTCACTAAGTACAGGTATGACTGCTGTATCCCACACGTCATATAACATAACAAATAAACCGGATGACACAGAGGACTGAAACTGATCCCCCAATCACACCTTTCCTCTCTGCCTAAAAGGTGCAGCTTTATTTCTGTACCTTAATCTTCCACACATTCCATTATACCATTGACCCTCCACCCATCCCACCACCACCATTATATACAAGCCCCTTCCCCAATCCCTTTAGCCAGTCCTCTTAAAGGGAGCACACCTGAGATCATTGTTTCAGGTGATAACCCTGACACCCAGGGGGGTGTAGCCCTGACAGGCCCTCACCTGGGCTCACCATACAGGGGGCCGCCGATAGTGTCAAGTGTAATGCTTCTCATTGTGTGGGGGTTTATTCACCAATGATGTCATCTGACCCGCGAAGGCTGACTCTGTTTGGATGCCCCTTGATGTGGAACTGATGGGTGCTCATTGTGCCCGTGCAGGTGGGAAAATAAAGTGGTTGGAGGAGAATGGGACAGGAGGGGATGAAGAGGGGGTTCACTATTTTTCACAGAGGGTTAAATTTAAAGGGAGTGAGGGTATGTAGAGTCTACTCTCAGGCGTTTAAATATAAACCCTCATTCTGTGAGCCTTCACCACTGGGTGTCAAGCTTGGACACAGTGTTCGATTTCTGACACAGTGGGGGCTATTCACTGCAGAGACACAGAGGTAAGAGACTGGCTTTTGTAGTCAGAAATTTCCTTTTGGTGAAAAGTGTCGGGAAGAAAATGGTGGGAGTGGGAGGGGGTGGAAACAGGTGGGGGAGGGTCTTTTGTGAAGGGGTAAAGTTTCCCATTCAAGGACTACTGCCCCCTGTCAATGAAGAAATCCGGCGAACAAGACATTAAGCCAAGCGCCCCAAGCCATTGAGGAGAGGCGACTGGGGCCTTGTCCTGGCTAATACAGGTGTCTCACTACAATTACCTGGGGCTAGGGGCATAAATATTGAAAAGGAAATTACTTCTAACTGCTTTGACAGAAGGATCTCTTGAACATCTCTGTTTATAATTGTTAAATTCTTTCTAAATGATCATCTCATTTTATGTCAGTATACTATATATATATATATATATATATATATATATATATATATATATATATATATATATATATATACCGTAAATTCCCGCGTATAACCCGCGGGTTATACGCGAACCAAACCTCTAGTGCGGGTTATAAATTATTCCCAAAGTCTAGGTGCGGGTAATACGAGGGTTTTTGACAGTATAGAACAATACCAAAATGACCATTTTCAGACCCCAGGTGCGGGTTATATCATTCTCCCAAAGTCGGGGTGCGGGTTATACGCGAGGTGCGGGTTATACGCGGGAATTTACGGTATATATATATATATATATATATATATATATATATATATATATATATATATATATATATATATATATATATACACACATACACATAATTCATATTACATACATGTAACTTTTTATTCTGCTAAATAATTATGTGGTACCCGGTGTTCTTTGTTATTCCGCAGCATTGCAAGTATATAACATTTCCAGTTTTATTTTATTCCAATTATTCTCCAGAAATGCATACAATGATATTATCCTACGATTATAGTCTATTCTAAAAAGAGAAGATGGAGAAAACCAGAATCATTCTGTCAATTAATCCTTAACTTAGATTTCACAGACATGTTTAGTTCAATACATATTCCTTATATCTATCTTGAAAATGTATGACCCTAAATCCCAGGCTAAAGGCCCATATTACATAGTGTGCTGTTTTTCCAGAAAAGACATCAACATTTCATCTTAACAGATTCTGCCTATTTGTATGTTATAGTAGCATGCATAGTACATTATACTGTCTAACCTATAGAGTTTATTTAATACCATATTTTCACAGATTAACACATCACTTTATATGATCAGACCGGTCTTCAACGAGAGCAAAGGAAACTGCACACAAAGTTCAGCAGCAATTCCAATGCAGGCAATTTACGGATGCATTTCGATGTCTTACTCAACAACCAAAATAAGCTCCCAACAACAGAGCCCAAATAGCCCTGTATAATACTCTAATAAGGAGCTAGATGAAAGCATAACAGCATTACGGTCAGCCCACAGTGGGCAGTATCTCCCTGCCATTGCTCAATGCAGGGGTGGGTAATTTGAGCAACACTCCAGTGTAAAGACACAAAGGTGCACCCGGGTTGCCTATCACATTGGCTATTGTCCTCCGTCAGCCGAACAGACATTGGGTAACAAGGCCTAGAATAGCGCCGTGCTGCGGGCATTGTGTTCACACTATGGAAGCGTCATCAACTCTTACGTCCAATTATGAAAACACCAGTATTCGTCAGTGAGGTGGGCTTTATTGTGATAAACTAGCCAGTGTTGGTGCACAATGGGCTGGGTATGTGTCATCGACTTCTAATCTGCCATCCTTTATGTGGACACACACCCTGTGACGTAGCACTAAAGGCAGGGCTAGGATAGAGGTCTATAGTCAGTGCACAACACCTCACACAAAGCCTCCTGAATAGAACAAGTACAAAAACCCTTCAATGGTCACTCAATGTCCTAGGCCTTTGAGAGGTGTCACTTTGACACATTTACCACATCGTTAGGGAGGTAATTTACAGCTAAGAGGGGGTCAAGTAATCCACAACCAAAGGCCTTTTTCCAACTGGTTAGATCCTGGGAACAGTGGAAGCCATTAATTTCCTTCACCTGAATGGCTTGATGGGCTTAGATCTAGATTGCTTCCTTGGTCAGAGGCACTGGTTTAGTATTCATGAAGTAATTATGACATTGCGTACACACCTTGGGCCTAGGATTTGAGACGCTCCGATTCATTTGATAAAGCCTTATTATACAGCAATACAACCCATCTCGATGGTAAATACGTGATACAAAATGTAGGGATATGACTCTTCCCCTAGATAAATTCTTTTTGAAAAGACACCCAATACTAAGTATTAGTTACACAGAGGTCTGTAATTACAGTGCTATGGCAATTCACACAAGGGACATTACAGGTTGCATTAACCCACCATTACACACCTGTATACAACTTACTCCAGGCACACCTCAAACCAGAAATCCAATCCAAATTTTCCCCCCATAGATTCACATCCAGCATTTGGTATTCTAACCTTTTTATCAATAGCTACAGGTGATTCCCTATTATACAAACTCTGATGCATGCTTAAGGTGGTGGTCCTTTTTATATCACAGGTGAATGGGGAATGTGACAGCTTACAGAAAGAGTTGTCAGCCTCCTTAACCTTGAAGTAGGTGCCCTGAGAGGAGGCCCCTTTGTAAACCCCCACCCCTTGCTCTCAGCCTACCATCCCCTCCCCAGTCAGCCTGTTTGCCCTGGTCATCCTCTGCACACTTAAGGATGCAGGGGAGATCCTTCTCTGTCGCTAACAACAACGGGTATGTCCTTCTCAAAGATTTCCAATAACACCTGGACAATCAGGCTATATAGAGCACCAAACAGGTAGTTGTTTGCACTTCTTTCTGATTGGAATGAAAAGACGCCCATTCTGGACTGTATAGGTGACTGGTATTTGTATAGGTTGAGTGAATTTGTAGTCCTCTGAAAATAAGGATGTAAAGCTGGGGCCTAGCAGGGGATCTCCAGGGTAGAAGGTGACATATCTTATATTATCTGATGGAAATTAGCATGTATTAGATAGCTGTGTTCATCCTATGATCCCAACATATTATGATACTGAGATTTGATTCAGAGACCATATTATACTCTAGGAAGAAGTTTGTTACACTATATTAAATTCGTATCACAGTAAGACTTAGCAGGGATAAATAAATGATTGAATCCAACAGGGCCTCTCTTGGTGGAGTATCTAGATGTGGGTAGATTTGAACTTGATATGTTTTAATAGTCCCTTTGTAGGTAGTGGATAAGAGCTTCATTGTTATTCTGTTATTCTGTCAAACACACTTTATCTCAGCATTGAATGGGCAAAAAATTAAAAGGACACATTATATAACACTCTGAAATTATACATGCAAATGGGGGACTGAAGGTAGGATAACATTTGCTTTATAAGGGAAGTGGCAAATATTGGGTGAACACGCCAGGACCATTCTACTTGTGTGGACAAGTGGGCCACTTTAGGCGGGTCTAGATTATAACAGCTTTAGTGTTAAGAAAGCTGGGCCGTTGTAATGTCCACTCAGACTGAATGGCCGTGTAATAAGCCACTTTGTGCTCGTGTATCGATGCCCCCAAGCAGTAAGATGGCGTTAGTGTTCAAAGTGGCCAGAACATTGTTGTCCACGGTCTTGGTCACTTTCATTGTACACACTGTTTTCTCTGAGGCTTAGACTATACCATAGAGCTGTGACCAATATAAGCTGGATGTAGGGAGCCTCTAGAATACCTGAATACGTCACCCCTTCCTGTCTTATTCTACTGAGGTTGCAACTTGAACTTATAAGAGTTTAAAAGCCATATTCAGATAGGAAATTGCACAGGCCCGTGTTTTATTTGAGATGTAAACTTATGCTGACACCAAACTAAGTACTGTGCTCTAGATATCACCACCTATGAAAGAACAAGTTAATGTTTTCAATTTTTAGAGGTTCATATATTTTCTTTTGCGATAGTCTGTCGCTCTTCTGTATTTTCCTATATATATTATTCAAGCTGTCTAGTTTGACGTAATAATGCATGCATGGTGATTGAGAAGGACCCTACTTGCTCTATATAATCCAGCTTGAAAATCAAAGTCCAGAATTAGGAACTTCACACTGCTGACTATTCACTTTTACACATATGGACATAGCTTGTAGCACAATTACTACCTTAAGCATTTGTCTCGCCTTTTTTCTAGCTCATTTTCCCTTTTTTTTAATGTCAGGTGCCCTACTTTTGGAGGTGAGTGTTGTTTTGTCATGTTTTGTTATTCTTGCCAATTGTATGCATATCCTGTATTTTATTTACTATTATGAAAAATTATATTTAAACACAAATTTAACATTTGAAGTGATAGGATTTTACCATGAATGATCTGCAGAATATCTCAAATGCAGACAGCACCACTACTAACCTGATATATTCCACTTCGTGATTTATTATTGAACCATTATAATTCAAAATCGGTTCAATGTGTTCTCTATATACAATGTACGACGTGATTGATCCATAGGCTTCATAGAAACTTATGACAGACAATCAACGTACTTCTTTATTCTGGTAAATGAAAAATGAACTTTTCTTAAAATGCCCTCTTTGTGTATGACGAATTTAACAATGACTCAATTCATATGAACGGTCTTTGATAAGCATCCAAACCACTCATCTCAGCTACAGTGATTGATTTCTAATGCTGATACATCCAGATCTCTCCCCTATAGCTTCATCAGGATCCAATGAAAACTCAATAGCTAATGGTATTTTTTCCTCCGCCTAAATTCCAGCTTTTGTGAGCCATAGAAAGGCTCCACAATAGAGACTACGTGTGCAGTGTGGTGGTTTGGGCTGAGATAGGCAGTTAACGCTTCCTCATCAGCCCTATCACCAAGCAAGGGCATATAGAGTTAAATATACCCGCATGAGGCACCCGTGGAGATCCCCATCTACCAGTGAATTTAGATGGGCTATTTGAGAGCATTTAACCGTTGTATTACCTGAATATAATAGTCAATGTAGTATTTCACCTGCAGCTGACCTGTTAGGTGAGGTGGGTGTTATTTTCATTCAATGTGTGGCAAAGAAAGGTCAATCCAATGGTGTGTTCTTTTCTCCCAAGGATATAATTTGAACGTTAAAGGCCCAGCGCCCCTATATATACGGCTGAGTACCTGTCCCGACTGCGCTCTGACTGTTACTGCACGTGCAGTAAGAACTGCGGGTTTAAGGTACTGGGCCACAGAGGCCCTGAATTGATACTACATGTATCAGAACCAAAGCCCCTAAACTGAAATAGCCATAGAACCAGGGATCCCTGAATTCCTGCCCTCTGCGCCAGGGCCCCCTAAACTGGGGCCCTAAGAACCAGGGCCCCCTGAATTGGTGCCATCTCAAAACCTGAGCCCCGTAAACTGGTGCCCCCATAACTGGTCCCCTCAGGACCAGGGCTCATTGAACTGATGTCCTCTAAACCAGGGCTCCCTGAACTGAATCCCTCAGAACCAGTGCCCCTGAACTAGTGTCCTCAGAATCAAGGATCCCTGACCTGGTGCCCTCAGAACGAGAGCTCCCTGGACTGGTGCCCTCAGATCCTTATTCCCATCAGAACCATGGCCCCTTGAATTGAGGGAGTAATAGTTCTCAGGACATCAGTTCAAGGGACCTTGGGTCTGAAGGGGATAAGGATCTTATGAACTAGAACTAGGGTCGCAGAAAAAAAGACCTCCATGAACTAGGGCCCTTGGAACCAGGTGTTCTGGACAGGGATCCTCAGAACCAGAAACCTTTGAACTATAGGACCCTCAGAACCAAGGGCCCCTTGGTCTGATGCCCACAGGACCAGCATCCCTGATACTGCTGCTGGTGTCTCTAGAATCAGGACGCTCTTTTTTCAGCATTTACATAGAACATTCCGCACTTGTTTCAGTGTCCACCCGTGATCTCAGCCCCTCTCAACGCTTGTTACAACATCGCTTCACCTCACTGCCACTGAAAACACATGTTTTGGTACTGAGGGGGGCTTGTGCAGGAGCCTCTAGCTCAGGGGGTCCTGTTCCAATGGCCATTATTTCAGAAGGAATAAAACGTTGAATCAGCAAATTGATAGTTGGTTGGAAGATTATCGTAGATGGATGGATATAAATGGAAGGGTGGCTTGACGAATAAATGGAGAGAATTTTATGATTATTTTGATTAATTAAAATAGCTGATTACAGTTGTGTGGGTGGATGGATTAGTGGCTGGGTTTGTGGGTTGGGGAGATTGATATGTAGATGGACAACTATAATGGATGTTTGGATGAGATTTAGTGGATGTATGAATGCATTGGTGAATTGATGGATGAATTGTAGTGATGGGCTTGGTGGATTTCTAGGCCGAATTGGGTGATATGTAGATGGACGACTAATGGATGTTTGGATGAAAATATGTGGATGTATATATGCATTGGTGAATTGATGGATGAATCGTCTATTGGGTGAGGTACTAGTAGGAAGGTAAAATACGTGTTGGACCTTTCCACCAAAAGTTGTACAAGGATTAAGGTGGGTCGATCTCTTGGTGTAAAAGTAGCTAGATATTCGTCAGATCTTCACCATAATACCATAATAGCATACACTGTCCAAAGAAGCTGAGAAAATAGGGAGGTCCCGGGCTATTTTCTGGGATATTTAAGCCTTAAGGTTATGTCTTATGTGATATATTATACAGTGTTTTGCCAAATATCTACATAAAATAGTGATGAAAAGTTGCTACATTTCTATATAACTCTCTCGGAATATAGGCTTTGATGTTTTCTAACTAGAGAATACATTTTAAAATATGGTCCCCTGCATATTTCTTAGGTTTAGGCCCATTAAAATAAAAAAGTTGAAAAGAAATAGAAATTTACTAAGGGCTAGTTATGCATGACTTCCTATGCGGACTACCACCCCAGCCTACATAGCACAGTGGTAGCATGCATGCCTTCATATCCAACGGTTGATGGTTCTCACCCCAGTCAGATAATATTGATTGCCATTTCATGACCATTTGATATTACTTAGGCCTATATCAAACAAAGGTACCCTGGTGGTCTAAGGTCAAACTAGGGAATGTAACTGCGCAGGAAATGGCACAGTAGACAAAAATGGCATCTGATCGACCCACCTTTAAGTACATGAAACGTTGTACTCCAGTCCCACCCTCACTAGAGTCTACCCAACACGTATCTTGTATGTTCCTATACCCAAGGAGTCAATACGATCATAGTCCAAGCTGACATTATTATATGAATACAATCAGCATTTTAATATATATATATTTATATACATTTATATATATATATATATATATATATATATATATATATATATATATATATATATATATATATATATGAAGAGTTTGGATGCAAAACGACATAAGCACCAAAATACAAAAACGGGGAAAAACTGGTTATAGCCATAGCCTAGGGCAAGACAAAAAAAATTGTGGAAGATTTTTCTTAAAATATGTCCTCAAATAGGAGATAGAGCCTGCCTAAAATGCAGTTTTTTTGCAAAACGACATAAATCCAAAAGTTTTTTTTGCAAAACGACATAAATCCACCTTGCTAAACATTGTTTCTGCATGTATGGCTCTCAATTCCTGCATGTGAAATGTCTTAAATAAACATTATTACATATGATGTTGCTCTCTACCGCTGAAAGTATTATCTCAAAACGAAATGAGCACTCTTACTTCAAAGAAATGTGAAAAATGGACACAAAAGTGACATTTTATGATTATGTGGATTTATGTCGTTTTGCAAAAAAACTGTTTTTGGATTTATGTCATTTTGCAAAAAAACGTAATTGGGCATATATTTAAATCAAATAAATATGATGCAAGGATCTTTAATGATCACATGAAGGTGTTTTATTGATGTCCTACTGAAACCAGAAACGTAAAAAAATAAAAAAAAATAAAATGCCTGGTACCAATTTAGGGGTAAATACAAAAAAACTACTTTTGGATTTATGTCGTTTTGCAAAAAAACTGAAAAATCACATTTAATCGGCTATTTTCTCTTTCGATAATAATCAAGGTTCTAAAAAATCGATTTCTAGATATTTTATTTATAGCCCATTAATCATTAGTGATTGAAAAAAATATTTTCTATTCACAATTTCTCCAAAATTAGAAATGTGCTGTTATCTCAAAACTCTCAAAATGGATTTATGTCGTTTTGCATCCAAACTCTTCATATGTATATATAATTGTATTTGAAATTAACATTATTCTGTATTATCTTGTTATCCATGATATACTCTGATTTTTGTTAACTAGTGGCTGCCTCCCCAAAAAATGGAAATATACTGGAAAGTAAACTTTTAACTAATGTACATTATTTATAGTCCTGGATAATACAGGACTTGTTCCTGTCAGTTGCAGTAAAAATAAAAATCTTTGAATTGAATTGAATGAGGTCCTCTGTTTTGTTGTTGATAAGTTGAAAATGAAAGAATACCTGTGAATACGCATATAGATTTATAAGCCGCACCTGGGGTCTGAAAATTCCTAGTTTAGTACTGTACTTTACTAGCAAAAGCCCTCGTATAAGCCGCACCTAGACGCTGTGTAAATCATATAAGCCACACAGGGGTACAAGCCATGACGCACGAATCTATGGTAATGGCTTTTGAATTGATCAGGTAAGTGATCATACGATGAACTCACTATGCTAGGTGGATTGATAAGTGGATGGATCGAATGGATAGATGGATAGGTGGATTGGTCCAAATAAAATGGTCTGCATTTGTTTGTATCGTAATATCACTTTGTGAAGATGCAATAAATCAACATTAAAAAAATATATACATATATATATTATTTGCTCTTTGGTGGGTCGGTGGATGATTGTATTAAATATGTAGGTGGGTGGGTGGGTGGGTGGGCAAATGGGTGAATGGATGGATGGATGGTTAAGTGGGTGGGTGAGTGAATAACTGGGGGCTAGGTGAGACGGGTGGTGGATAGGTGCCAATAGATTGATGGCTAGTAGGGTCTGTGAGTGAGTAAGTGAGTGAGTGAGTGAGTGAGTGAGTGAGTGAGTGAGTGAGTGAGTGAGTGAGTGAGTGAGTGGCTGGTTGATTGAGTAATTGGATGGATGACTAGGTGGAAGGCTAGGTGGGTGCGTAAGTTGAAAAGTGGCTAGATGGGTGGATGACTAGTAGGGTGGGTGAGTGAATGGATGTCTAGAATGTGGGTGAGTGGGTGAGGATGCCTAGATGGATGGGTGAATGGACACATGCGTATATGCCTAGATTGGTGGGTGAGAGTCTGTATACACTACAACACAGAGTTTCGCACAGAGCAGGAATGAAATTGAGTACTTGGATAAGAGGAGGGAATACCAGCTTGCTCTACTGATGTAAGAAGCTGTCAGCCTGGGGATCAGGCCAATGCCCAATCTCAGAACAAGGAGTGATCTCAAAATAGAATTCCCAGCCAGGAGAGCTATCCTACAGAAATATGAAAAGGGTCCACACGCCACTTGATACTCACACTCACACAGTGCTAAACTTCATCAAAATCCATTCATGTGATTTCACCCGCATGAATTGACCTTTGCAATGGTCATCCATGATGCATAGACTTTTTTCTACAAAATGGACTGTGTATTGTGAGACTATTCTAAAAGGGCAAATGTCCTACTATTGCTTTCATAAAAATATAATATTACATATCATTATATTATTTCATAATTATAGAAATGCCTGGAGAAAAGCTGTACTACGACAATATACTAATTTATCGAATATCATGAAGATGAATAAAATCTATTTTAAACCAAAAATTGTTTGATGGGTGAGTGGATGCATGCCTAAATGAATGGATGAGTGGATGGATGATTTGATGCATGGGTGAATGGATGCATGTCTAGATGCCTAGATGGATGGGTGAATGGATAGATGGATAGATGGATGGGTAAGTGGATGAATGGTTGCTGGGTGGATGAGAAGGTAGGTGGCTGGATGGATGGCTTAGTAGATGTACGGCTAGATGGTTAGTCATGGACGAATGATTGTGCAATCTGAGTAGATTGACAAAGGATAGATGAATAGATAGATACAGAAGGAACAATTCTAGAAATATCTTTATTCATGAAGGGGTCTGTGGGTTTAAATTGATTGAATGTCTTAATCTATTTAATTAATCAAGTCCATGCTACTTGTGACAGTGCGCACATCCCATGTAACTTTGGCTGACGTTACTCTTGCCAACTTTGCGGTTTTACCTCCCAGAACTGTGGGAAATTACCTTTAGATATCCGGTCGGTCAGCAATACACCAGTTGGTCGTGACTGGTTGACATGAATAGCCAAAGTCTGGTGTTAATAAAGAGAACAATGTAGAATCTAATTAATTAAGGAGACCAGTATTTGACAACATTATTCAAGTATTCATGGGCCATTGTGATACTCATCAAAATGGCACAATACCTCGAGTAGTTTTGTCAATTTGGTTAATTCTGTACAGACGTGTGGGTTGATACGGAACTGCATAATATCCCTATCAATGCATACATGAAGCATTGGTTGCACTTTGAAAGTACTTTTTGTGCAATTGTTTACTGACAAAATATGAGGTGGGTGGATCGATGAGTTTCATTTGAGTGAGTGAGTGGGTGAGTGAGTGGATGAGTCAGTGAGTCAGTGAGTCAGTGAGCAAATACATGCATGCATGAATTAGTGGGTTCATGAATTAGTGGGGGGGGGGGGGGTGACTGACTGACTGGCTGACTGAGTGAATGAGTGAATGAGTGAGTTACTGACTGACTGACTGACTGATTGACATTGTGAGTGAGTGAGTGAGTGAGTGAGTGAGTGAGTGAAGGAGGGATTGACAAGTAGGTCAATGTATGAGTGAGTGATTAGAGTTACTGAGTGTGTGAGTAAATGCATGTATACATACGTGCATCTTGGGTGCTTTGGTTATTGGGAAAAGAGAGAGGGGGTGATTATGTATGAATGAGGGATTGGATGAGCGTAGAACTGCCAACCAATGCTTGATTGAACGAGTGAGTGAAAGCATGACTTTGTTAAACCCGCAGGTCTCGGTACCCCTCCACCGACAGCCAGGGCGCAGTCGGGACAGGTACTCAGCCCTATTTATAGGAGAGCTGGGGCTTTAATGTGTTGGTTTGTGAATGTGTGTGTGCATGGGTGAGTGAGTAAATGACTACAATCACTTGATATAATTGAGTCAGTGAGACAGTGAGCAAATACATGCATGCATGAATTAGTGCATTAAGTAGTGAATGAATCAATGTGTGCGTGAGAGATTGAACAAGCGTGTGAGTGAATAAATGTATGGGTCCTTGAATCCATGGATGCATGGGTGAGTGAGGGATTGACAAGTTGGTCAATGTCTAAGTGAGCGATTAAGTGTGTGAGTAAATGTATGGGTGCATGAATCTTTGGGTGCATGAGGGGGAGAGGGAGGGAGTGACTGACTGACTGGCTGACTGAGTGAGTGAATGAGTGAATGAGTGAGTGAGTGACTGACTGACTGATTGACATAGTGAATGAGTAAGTGAGTGAGTGAGTGAGTGAGTGAGTGAGTGAGTGAAGGAGGGATTGACAAGTAGGTCAATGTATGAGTGAGTGATTAGAGTTACTGAGTGTGTGAGTAAATGCATGTATACATACCTGCATCTTGTGTGCTTTGGTTATTGGGAAAAGAGGGAGGGGGTGATTATGCATGAATGAGGGATGAGCGAGTAAATGACTACAATCACTTGATTTAATTGATAAATCGATTGATAAATCGATTGATTGAAGGAAGGAAGGCGGATCGGGCAGAGTATTGAGGGAGATATTACTATCCTAATTTCATAAATATTATGCAGTCAACAAATCAGTTCAGATATTTCATGTGATGAAACATATAATTTCCTGAATGTTTTGATAGTAGTCCAAATATCATGTATTTGCCATTAACCACAACCGTTTAAAAATATTGTGACACTCAACCAGGTTGTTTGTTCATTCTCAGAAGCAAATTGCTAAATTGAGAGCAGATAAAAAATACTTATTCAAAACAGGCCAACGTGGCGCATTACTCATTCAACTGACAAAATGCATGCATCGTGTTAATTCTGTGTGTGTGGTGGTAGTATGAATGCAGTGAGTAATAACACGTCAGCTGCACTCTGTCACTGGACGTATTTCTGAGTCATTCACAGTCATTTACAATGTTGTTAGTATATGAGTGACTGAGTGTGTGAGCGAGAGTGGGTGGGTGCGTGAATGAGTGAGTGAGTGAGTGAGTGAGTGAGTGAGTGAGTGAGTGAGTGAGTGAGTGAGTGAGTGAGTGAGTGAAGGCCTGAGTGAGTGGAGGCCTGAGTGAGTGAGTTAGCGCGTAAGTCAGTCAGTCACTTAGTGAATGAGTAACTGATTCAGTGGGAGTTTCACTGAGTCAGTCAGTAAATTGTGAGTGATTGAAATCTCAGGCGACTCAGGGTTCATGGGTAGGGAGGGGTTCTTATATTATCTAGTATGGTGAGAGAGAGAACCGGGTGGGGGAAGCAGCATGTTTCCAACATGTTCCCAATATACCCCAAACATGCCCCAAACCCCCAACCCAGCAAAACCTGCAGCAGAATGTCTGAGTTCATTTTACATTTCACCCCTTGCAATGGATATCCTGTTTCAACCTGGCTCACGATGGCACTTCTCTTGTATATATCCTGACTGCACCATTTCGGATAGCATACCCAAATTGTGCGTTGTCTAACATAATTATCAGGAACAGACAACACACGACCTATCCCTCCAGACTATGCAGTCAATGATGCTATGTCCGCAGTACATTTCTATAGTAGGGTAAAGGCACCCATTACGGACGCTCCTGGCTGATTAATAGGTGACCATATTTAGATGATCGATTTGACCCATTAAAAATAAGCCATTTTTGATATAGTCACACCATTGGACACATAAGATATGTTAGCCTATATTTTCAAATGGATTACATTAAAATTCCTTCCTTAAGGGCAAATAATACTGACTCTAATATGTTGATTTCAAAAGGTTGAATTGAACCTAAAGTCGGACACTTAATAACAGAAATGATCCTAGAGTCGGACACCATGTCCTGTCATTGGTTATTGGGTTAGGTTGGTTACAATATGAAGTATGATGTAAGAGGACATCCTAGGAGATGAAGGCAAACTCAACATACTATTATGTTCTGCAAACAATAGACCAAATATCATTTGATTCGGAGTGATTCTGCTTGATTACAATGTTAAGTGCCTGGTTCAGAAATTCCATTCCAATACACCTATTAGTATTGATATTTGCAATATTTTCAGTATTAGATTATTGGGTTGACACCCACGTGAATATTATAATGACTATAACTGATGAAAGTGTTATGTATACCTCCATACTCATGTCATAATTCATGTCAGACCGTGGGTATATGTAGTGTCCGACTCTAGGTGCAATTTGCTGCTTAGAATGGGTCAGCTCTTACAAAGTATTATGGGTAATTTTTAAAATATCTGTTGACCTGAACTATCACAAAAAATGCATATCTTGCTTTTATTTTCCCTAGGGATGTGGTAACTATAAAGGAAAAGCCACTATAGATTGAACAAGGAAACCAATTTCCCCATTTACCCTTGACTTTTATTTTTTAGATATGACAAAAACACCCCAAGTTCAGGCACTTATTGCACCATGAATAAAGTGGCCAATACTTGGTATATTTGATCTGTAAGATGGAAAAACACCTCAGTTTTCATCTATAGTTGACACAAGAGGAGTCCTATTTATATTGGTTATGTAATTCCATACCAATGGTGTCCGACTCAAGGTGTCTGTCCGACTCAGGGTTCATCTACCCTAGGCACACACAGAGAAAAGTGAGAGTCAGCTGGACTCACATGCCACAGTGCTGACTTTGACTGTAGAGAGAGTCCAGCACTGCCTAACTTTCATGACTACGGGAGCCTGGCAGTACTGGACTCTCTCTACAGTCAAAGTCGGGCAATGCTGGGCCCTCATCTATGAGAGTTCAACACCGTCTGACTTTCGCACTCAAGGGTAGTCTGGCAATGCTGGACTTATCTAAAGTGAGAGTAAAGCTATGCCATACTCTGGTTATCGAGAGTCCAGCCAAGCTGGACTCACTATGGATGTGAGTCTAGCAATGCTGGACTTTGGCCTCGATGAAAGTCAGGCATAGCTGGACTCTCTTCTGTACAGTAAGACCAGTTACTTATTTGCATTGGAGGATAATGTTTTAAAATGAATATATGGCCTCCTCAACACTTTTTAAGAAATCCCATACAAAATAATAGTATTGTCCTGAACAGGTAAGGGTCTACTATCACATACCACAAGTCATATAGGTACATGTAATGACATAGAGATACATGCATGTACCACCATATGTCAGAGGTGATCCCAGAATCTTAATGTATATTTTCCAAATCCATGAGAATGGTGTCATATATCCTACCATTAAGCTCAATACTGTATTGTGTCCCCACCTGGTAGCAAACAAAGAAGGCTCAGACTAACTGACCCACATCCAAAAGTCAGACATTGCCTGACTGTGGGAAGAAAGTCAGGCTGACTCTGGTATGAAGAATTGTCTTGCCTGACTATCATTCAAGGATCGGGCTGGCTCTCAAAAGGGAGTAACCTTGTGGGACTATCAGAGGAGGCTCAGAGAAATTGAAGTGAGAGTCTAACAGACTATCTCACCTGAGTCAAGCAGTGCCTAACCCTGGTGAGAGTCCAGCTGATGCTCACTTTTTTCTCTGTACATCATTGCAGACAATTTAGGGAAATTTTGTGACACTTTCTGTATTGTATTTTTCAATATGATATTGAAATCCGATTTCTTCAGTTGTAGTATCAATCTCTCCGTATTGATCCCATCTATCTACTCCACATATTGGCTCCCACCCACCTGCCTTGATGGCTTCCCTGGTTGCCATGAAAGGCAGGACATCTCAAAACGGGGGGAAAATGGTCAGTGGGCGGCTCCCTTTGACTCATCGGAACACTGAGTCAATACATGAGTCAGTCAGTGAATCGTTGAGTCAGTCATTGAATCAATAGTTGACTGACATTAATAATCCACACCTTTTTTAATCAGTTTTATTTATCCTGGTATATATCAAGGCTTTCGCCTCATCCCGTCGCAGATTAGCTTGGGTTTCACTTTAACATGTTTATTTTATTTCATTGACTTAGAGTTGAAAATCTTCGCTCATGCTCATCCTCTATACCATACCAATATGCATCGACACAGTCATGATACATCAAACTAACAGTAAGACTGGGCAGATCCATCTGAAGTCCCCATCCCCGAGCAATGAGTCGTCCCACTGAGTGAGCAGAAGAGGGGATGTATCTGGTGGTGGTGGACATGTGCCTGAGCTGCTCCCCGAGCTGCTCACCAGACGGGGATGGGGTGGTGAGCAGCTCCCAGCGCCCAGCACGAGCAGCGGCAGCCCTTTTCACTGCCACGTCATAGTCGTCTAAAAGCCGCCTATTGTGCTCAACAATCACCTCCAATTGTTGCAGACAGAGCCAAACGCATACTGCCGTTTTGTCCACGGCATTATTCGAGCCAAAAAGGCGCGGGCGCCCGGCTTTTATTCTCGGCTAGCCTGGGTGCGTGCGATAGGAGCTGGAGGCAGTGGGGTTGGTGGGTGGTGGGTGAGCAGGGCTCCACCCCCGGCTAGACCATGCAGTCTGCCCCCACAGTGGTTTTCAGGATTCAGCAAAAGCCTGGGCCCCGGCTGAATCTACTGATTGTGCTCCATTCCCAAACAGGTCAGCACAGCCGCCCATTGCAATGCTAATTGCAGTCGAGGCCTGATAAATCCCCCCTACAAGCTTTTGAGCGATTTCATTTCAGCCCCTTTCACGACGAGATACTCTCAGATAAAAAGGGCCCCTCAATGGCTTTATGTAGTTAGTCAATGTAGCCTTAGTTTGCGCGCATTCACTCCTGAATAGCTTGTTTCCAAGCCCCATTCTTGGCGCTTTTCAACACTATTATTCCACGGCCGATTTCAATGATTTTCAATCTTGCCGCGGACAATGGCTCAATCGCCTTGACTAAGGGTTGTGTTGATTTCATTACGTCGGGCCACAATGGCATGTCAATTTCTGGTGAATGGCGGTATTTGTCGTCGCCATTCATTACCCCGGTCACAAAAGCAGGGCTTTCAATCGCTATTCATTACCAGTGAATAGCCCTCTTCACCGGCTTTTGTGTGCCACTATTGCGCCTTCCTTCCTCCATACAGTTCTATTATGCTCCTGTTATGTGGGCTCTTGTTCGGTCAAATTATAGAGAGGCGAGCTCCAAAGCACCTGGAGAATTAGGTGCATTCAGTCCTTTCAAACTTTCATTTCACCTCCGGCCCGCCACAATAAATGTTTGTGCATTTTGAGCAGCCCCCTTCAAGCAAAGCACAATACCGCAAACATGTCAAGCGCGCTGGCCGCGGGAGAATAAAAGCGGCCTGCCTGCTATAAATCCAGTCCTATTCAAGGCCCCGGCCCAGGTCACTGACTAGGCACAAAAGGCCCGGCCACATAATCTGTTAAACGGCTGCGATATGTGTGTGTGAGGGGGTGTGGTTTTGGGTGGTAGAGAGGTGGCACCCCTATATATGCATCGCTACCTGCCATTGCCTCCAATAACGTATATATAGCCAGTCTGTCAACTCTATTCCTCTCTATACCTAACTTGCAGCACCCCCTTTTACATTGCCCCACACCCCAGCCTCTATCCCTGTCACCCCTCTCCACGCCCCCTTCTACCACCAACCTTTTCTCTTTTCTCTGCCTTGTCCCCCCTCTTTTCTCCCCTGGGCCCGCCTTCTTCTGCCCCATCAGGACATGCAGGCAGGCCGGCGCTATTCAGGGGGAGAATAATACTTCGTCAACTCGGCCGCCTTCAACTGTTCAATCACCAAGAAGCACTCTGCCCTCCCCTTTGTTGGACTTTGATGGAATATCTCAGACGCATAGAAACCCCTCAACCCCTTTAAGAAAGCATCCTTGTATAGTGTCTAAACATGCTTTAAATTAGAAATTCCGCCGACTTCCACCTTATATTTGGCTCCATTTGAATCAAAGGATTTGGAAAATAAAATACATTTTAGATCTGCATTGTATCAGTCCTAGAAGTGTGATGTATTCCATGCACGAAAACTTCAAAAATGTACTTGGCCCTGTACATGATGCAACCAAAGTGAATCTCAATATGAGTCCAATGATCTGTCTGTGGTCCAGACTTTTTAGCCCCCCACCTACCCTATACAAGCCTACGAGTACCAGGCCTTGCTCCACCCCGACTCTTGTTGAAGGGACAGCAAGTGCTCGACATTTAACAAACAATTCATGATGATCGTTTTCCTTCTTTAAAAAGGCATTAAAAAGGAGATAGGAGTTGGCTTCCCCCACTAATGGGTTTCATTTACACAACCCCTTCCCATCCCCACCCCCCTTATCCACCTGCCTGCGGAGATACCCCTGACTCACTACTCCACCTAATAGAGCCGTCACTGACGGCACCAAATTAACCAATCTCTACCACTGGTTACAGGAACGTACGCTAGGGGGCACCAGCACGAGTGCCGTTAACCCCCACCTATAGCGCTCTACCGGGTGTGGACGTGTTCCAGCAACTGCTGTGTGTACACTTACACCAGCACTCTCGTGAGATCTTGGCTCAGCTGTCATAATGTAGCCGGTTCCTGGCAAGCTATGGTGGGTGGTTGTTTGGTCACTGCCTACATCTCACGAGAAATTCCGAGGACAGAGCTAACATGGCCGCGCACATGGAGGTACGGAAATTATTGCTATACCCTATAAAGGCTCAGAGAACTGGTCCTCGCTCCACCCCAATTGTTGCTGGAGGGGTAATAAGATTCGGGGTTTAAGTAGCCCTCTTCTGGAGATGTACACACTGTCGTGCACTTCCTAGGGTAGATTCACCATGGGTCGGACACATACCATGAGGCGAACACAGATGTTTCTATTTATTCATATAATTATGATAAGACTTCTTATGGATCTTTGGTGGACAAAATGAAAAATTTATAAAAGTCACAAATATAGAAATAAGAATCGTTAAATCAACACAAATGGAAGTGTCTGTCTCGGGGTATGTGTCCAACTCAATGTGAATCTACCATAGGTGTCACGAAAATAAAATTATCTGTTATTGCAATTATATCGACATTGCCGTACACAGGGAAGGAGCAAGAGAGTGGGAACTATAAATTGCCAGTCAAATCATCACAGATATTATTATTGGTGTACATCCCTATGTATACGTTCAAATTCAATCAGATCGATGCGACTGTACAAATAGCCAGTTGAGAAATTACCCCAGGGTAACTGGCCTCTAGGCAACCAGCCTCGAACACACCAAGCCCAAGTGGGCCTGGACAAGTTTATATCTAAAGAATATGATCCGGAATCCTTGATTATTTTTCAATGAGGAGTGTGGGTTCAAACCCCACCAGGGCTAACTGAGTAGAACATTTTTTGCTTTGTTTATTTTTATAATCCATTTGAAGCATAGGTACACCTATATTGACATATGTATATTACCTTTTACACATGTGAATAAGGCCAAATAAAAAAAGTTTTGTTTCAGGTAACATGGGAATAGAGGGGGCTGTTAAATCGCTAATTTTGTCATACAGTCTCAGGGACAGGCTCAAACTATGCATTTGGGACCCAAAACTCGGGAAATCACAAAAATATTTTTTTCAGACCCCTGTGACCCCTCCGGGGCCCAATGTACTTATGTTACCTGGGTGTGACCCCCCCGTACATGGGGTCCGAAGATCGGCCAAGTAGTGAGAAAACAGCCAAAATTCAGGCTTTCAGATTCCTACTCAAACCTCACCATGCCTTCATGAAAATGGTCAGAAACCTTCATTTGGCACCCAAAGAGACCATTTAAAGTCATATTGTTGTGATTATAGGGGTGTTTCCCCCTCTGGGGAGGGGGTGCGTCCATGGTAAAATACCGATAAATCAGCTTTTTTGAAGGTATTTGCTCCTATACAATCAGGTCCCTATACTGCCATAAAACATCATCATGAACTGTTCTGGAGGGCCCCCTGTTTCTGTTAACTACCCCCTATGACCCCTAACCCCCACCCCCACCCTCAGTATGCACCAACAGCCATCAGATAACCCCCCCCCCTTCACCTCTATATTACACTGTACTCAGAATGTCAGGATTTTTGAACATTAATAGTCATTCACAGACACCTTAGCTTGTCTTGGGAGTAAGACAGTGATGTGTCTAAAAGAGGGGTGGGGATATGGAGGGGGCCCAGACCTCCTCCCTTACCCTTTACAGACATAAGAGGAGGGCTACCTCAGTCCATCTAAGAACTCCAACCACCAGACCTCTTATAATTTATTTATCCTACATGAATGGCTTTAGCACCTCAACAGAAAACAGATAAGGGACCCAAAGAGACTATTACAGGTTATATTCTTGTGATTGCATGAATATAACCCAAATCTTGGAGGGCTTTGCTTCAATATATTTGAATTGTCAACATATTAAAATAAGTTTAGATCAGATAGATAACACCCTTTTCAAAGGTCTCTATATTCATTTTGAGTTATCCTACCAATGGTCACAACCCCCCCCCCCCCCTCCATTCTATGCCCAGTACCTCACCCCATGTGTATTCATAATCAAGGTGACTGCTTAATGTTGTTACACTTATTATACATAGTAATTCTATAATAGTTATAGCAGATATCTAATATTAACATCACTAATAACCTGACACAACCATAAATAAAAACCCTGACTCTCCTCCTTAACTAAGTGATTAAATGCATAGAATGATGGATGGTAGAGGGGTGGGGGGGAGGAGCGTGAAAATGACTCCAAAGAAGGACTGGTGTCCATATCTCTCCGTCTACCCATTGCATGGTTAGTATCCTAGACGTAAGACAAGAGACAATTATTCAATTCAATCCTCTGAGGTGTTAAATTGATACTCTGAACCCTAAATATTATTGAAGTCAATAATAAACCCTGCAATTATATATCATGGGGAGAGGTAGGTAACCCTGATACCTCATTTGCAATGTTAAAGATCAGATTTTGTCAAAGACGGGCATACATGCAACATGTGAGGGTGCTGCTATAATATTCAGATATATGAAAAAATAACATAGGCCTGGTGCTTGGTAGACCTATGCCATCCCCTATATGGGGTAAAGGGTACGTTGGTAGAACTCATTTCAAACTTTGAGGACAGATGAATACATATCTTGATATTAGACCAAATATTGATTATTTGAAGTACAGTATCCCTCTGGCAGCTGTAGTAGATACACCTACCAGGGTGATCTCTTTTTTTTTGGGGGGGGGGGGCTTTGGGACACCTCTTTTAACCACACCACTGTGCCACTCCCAGGCATGATTCATACCATGAGAGGCAATGCTATGCACTGTACTGGTCATATGGAGGGAGGGTTGGGATGATGGTTGTACTGTGTAATATGGAGGCAAGGGGGGGGGGGGTTATTTCATGGCTAGTAGTTGGGGAAGGATGGGGTGGGGGGGTCATAGGGGTTGGTTAACAGGAACTGGGAGCCCTCAAGAAAGGTTCAAACTATCAGACGGGTCTTATGTTAATAGATTATTTCAGTATAGGGTAATGTAGAGGCGAAGGGGAGGGGAAAGTTATCTGATGGCTATTGGTGTATGTTGGGGGGGGGGGAGGGTCATAGAGGGGGGGTTAACAGAAAGAGGGGACCCTCCAGAAGGGTTTAATCTGCCTGATTAGGTGTCCTGAGGATCTTTTATGGCAGTATAGGGATGTGATTGTAAGGGAGCAAATGCCTTCAAAATAGCTGATTTATCAGTATTTTACCGAGGACGAACCACCTCCCCAAAGGTGTCAACACCTCTATAATCACAACAATATGACTTTAAATGGTCTCTTTGGGTCCCAAATGACGGTTTCTGACCATTTTCATGAAGACATGATTTGATTTTAGAAGGAATCTGAAAGCCTGAATTTTGGCTGTTTTCTCACTATTTGGCCGATCTTTGGACCCCATGTACGGGGGGGTCACACCCAGGTAACATAAGTACATTGGGCCATGATTGGGCCAATATACCACTTAAAATTGGGCCAATAATGGCATTTTGATATTGGCCCACCGCTGGTTTGACCGCTGGCCCAGTAATGGCCCATGCTCGGATAAAGGGATATTGATTTCATGTTGGCCCAGTGTTGGGCCAACATCAAAATGTTTTTACATTATTCCAAGGTTAGAAATTAGACATTGGACCAACCGTGTAATACATATGTCGCCCCAACATATCATTTTCAATATAGGACCACTGCAACAATCACTGATATTGAACAATATTACTTTTATGTGTGTAATTGAATGTGCAGGCATACTTAAGACATGACTCTCAAGAATCATCAGTTTAGAAAAAGCCATTTCTGTCTTTTTAATCCATCTTGATCTCTATCCCAAAATGGTTAGAAATAATACAAACTGTATTACTATCATTTAGGACTTATCTAACTCCATTACCCACACATGAGGTGTCTTCAAGTTACTTTTGACAAATTCACATGGGTGTCATGCAGTAAATGGCACTTTTAGAAATCAAATTTCATCCATGAATTTCCTCTGACCTTTAAACATGTAGAGAACACTCGGGATCACGTTTATAACCCAATATGATGGCAAAGTAGGAGCCATCCTGTAAGAAATTCTTCAGGCAACATTGAATCCCCCTGGTGTAGACCACGGCCAATATTGGACAAGTGTAGATAGAGTTGATGTTGGTCCAACATCAGAAATAATATGATGGTCCTGAAGTGTCCCAGCACTGGGCCAAAACTGGGTCAATATCAACAATATCAAGCATGGACCAGCTCTGGGCCAGCGGTCAACCCAGCGATGGCCCATTATCAGTATTGCCAGAGGTGGGCCATCATTATAATTTGTATGTTGAACCAACATATGCATTGCTTACAATGGGCCATGGTTGGTATAACGATTGCGATGGAGTCGATCATTGCCGACATTGGCCCAATATACCCTTGCTACCTGGGTAGGGGTCCGAAAAAAATATTTTTGTGATTTCCCGTGTTTATGGACCCAAATGCATAGTTTGAGCCTGTCCCCGAAGAAAAGTAGATTTATCACCCCCCCCTAATGGGAAGAAAGTCTTGGGTCGGTAGGTCTGATTTTTTTGATTTTTTTTTACTTTTTTTTTTTTACTTTCCCTCTAAAGTTCACCCAAAAAAGTGTTAAGATAGGGACATTTTCCAAAATTTTGTAAACCCAAAATTGACCCCAAAAAAGTATAAAAATATAAAAATTTCTTCAAAATTGCATAAAAAAAACGTAGGGTCGGCCCTATTAAGATAGGGTCGGTCGGGTGACCTGAAACAAACCTTCTTTTTTTTGGCCTAAGTACATTATTTCAATCTAGATGCATCAATTTATTTTAGGACCCCCATACCTGGCGCTTTTTCTAGACCGGCGCTTATTTGAGCCCCGGCGCTTATACGGGCCAATACGGTAAGCAGAATCTGTGATGGCGTAGTCACCATCTCGTCCACAAGAATGCTAAGTTATTTTCACGGATGCTGATTCCTTCCTCGTGGACACTGGCGATCAGCATCCATAATGGATATACATAATTATACTATATTGATTTGCTTTTCTAAGACAATTTAAGGATCTCCAACTATATCCGCTACTATATCTGCTACTTGCATAACATTTATGTTTAAGAAAAGAGGTGAAACTTTAATTTGTATTTTCTGTGGTGGTACCTTAATTTGATTTTTGGTACAATGACATATAGGAAACTAGTTTATGCATCAATATTTCTAGCACATTGGCCATGAGATCAGTGCGTGATAGTTATACATTAGGGGCCCACATAGAAAGGCATTGGCATTGTATCACAAGGTATTAATGTTGTGTTATCGCATAGCATGACATCAATGGGGGCTCATTGGTTTGTACCATATGTCCTATTATGATGGCTGTAGCATTGAGCGGGTATTCTTTACTCTATATACACGGCATTATTGTAGCGTGTATTCATAGGCTCTCCATTATCAACAGCATCAACACCATCAGTTGGATATTGGATGTCACTCTCATCTTTTAGTGGAGACCTTTGTTCAGGCTGCATTTGAATAAATGCATAATCTATTCAATGTATACATACAATTGCTGCCACATTTTAATGTTCTATTGTGTCACATGCAACCATACTGTAGAGGCATTGTATCATATCATTTATGATCAGGTTACTACAGTTATAGACCTTTTGTTCCCATTTTTATGCGTGTATAACCTTACATATATAGCATTACTATAGACAGTTATTAATTGACCTCTACGAACCATTACATGTCTACATTCATTGACCCTATTTTTATGCCGTTATGGTAATTTCAATGTTTTGTGTTACAAGTACCTTCCCTTATTAATCTGCATCATGATAGTGTACAACTTTACCACATAAAGGGCAATTTTAAAGGTCTTTGTGTCAACTTGTGAAATGATGTATGAGTCCATCAAAGTGCTATCTCCAATGTATTAGCCACCCGTATACCATACTCCTTAATATGTTTTACTGTTATAGCCAAACGCTTGCTGAGTTTCCCTTTACTTGTGGGGAGACCTCAGCTATTACATTACCCAGAGTCTGTTATTATCCCCCGCTAAAAGACATATATCTAACCACATCTTCATCTGTTACTGTCACCCACCCACAACACAGACAGGCCACCCCCATGTGTTACCCATAATTGGTTAAAGCCTCACAAAAGTATACACACATGCTGCTACAGTTAAAGGCCCACATCTTGGTACCCCTACAGTTACAGTCGGACTGGAGCTGGCACAGCTACTCAGGTCTTTATAGGCTGGGTGAGGGTTTAAGGTATACATACTGAGGCAGTATCACATGCCACGCCTTTATGATGATGTCATTATGAAACCACAAACCTGATATATACTAGTCGAAGATTCCAACCACACGTTCAAATGTATATCCATTTATCTGACGGTAAGGGTGCACTTTTGGGTGAAATAGAAAAGAGAAGTGTCTTTAGCCAGTAAGGTACTATTAAAGTGAGATTGATCACAATGCCTTGAAAGGTGCTCTCAACGACAGGATTTGTCACAGTACTATGGTGAGACTTCAGAGAGGTGGTAGTTTAAGTCAGTTTGAGAATGGCAGGTCTCATACTTTGTCTAGTGTCCATTATGAATAGCTGTCAATGACATCTTTTCAAACAGTGAGACACCAATAGTTCACCTGTGAATGAAAGCTGTCATCCACCACACCGAACTTTTATATTTATCCATTTGCAATGGACGTAAATGTCTGTGTGACTATGTTTATATACGGTAGCCCATTGGCCCTGCCTCCCTGGGAAATGAAGAAACAAATGAGAGAGGAGGGGAGAAAGAGCGAAGAAGGGGAAAGGGGAAAGGGGAAAAGGGAAATATGAAACTGTCTGGAGGCCAAATCTGGCCCATTGTAATGCGAAAACCTGGCCCTTCCTCACCCCAAGCCGGGCCCTTTCTGATGCACAAGCCTGGCCCTTCCTGACGGCCCCAAAACGGGTCCTTTCCGTTACTCAAGCCAGGCCCTTTCTGCCATCTTAATATGGCCCATTCTAATATCCAAACTTGGCCCTTTCTGACATTCAACCTGACCCTTTCTGACCCCGAAGCTGGCCCCTCCTGACGACCAAATCTGGACCTTTCTAACAACCATACTTGGTCCTTCCTTGTGCTTACACCTGTCCTTTCTGATGTTTTTTTCTGATGCCTAAGGCTAGTTCTTTCTGATGCCCAAACTTGGGTATTCCCGTCTCCAGCGCCTGGGTCTTTTTGATGCACAAGGCACAGGCATATGTCAGCATGCAGAAAATGTAAACAAATGTAGGAGGTCCCACACCGCTTTTAAAATATAGAATTTTGAAAAAATATTATCATTTAAATGAAAGGGAGCAAATTGTGAAAACTTCCTTGATTTAATTTGAGGGAATAGATGTGCATAGGAAATAGCATGCATATAACCGCAATATACTACCCTCTAGTTAGAAAATAATTTTAGTTTTATGGCATGGCATCCTGCGTAAAAATATGATGTTTCTCGAAAGAATAGGACTCAATCGTCATTATCCAATTGCCTCATTAATTTAAAATGATATCTAAAAGTCTAAATAATGCTCAGAACATTTGGTCCAATATTTAAATGTAGCTTAGTGAACCTGTATATATATACGATGTATATCTGGCTACACACTCAGAAAAGTGAGAGTCATTGTCGCTAAAACTACCCTCACCTGAGAGTCAGGCAGTGCCTGAGCCTCAGGTGAGGGTAGTTTTAGCGACAATGACTCTCACTTTTCTGTGTGTGTATGTAATATTATCAGAGACCTGCGCAGTGGGTTCAATGTCAACAAGTATAGCAATCAATCATAACATCCATGACACGGTTATCACACACTGCTTAAAATAATGTCTTGCTGCAAGAGCATAATTATGGTCCACTGCAGAATAAGTGTCACCTCAGTACAGCCCTATGTCAATGGCAAGGGATGCCTCCCAATGCTCTCCAGAATGCATGACTTAACTTCTGAACAAGAATGAATTTTGGGGTAAGGATCCGGAGCGTATCCCTTTATCCTGATATCAGGCTATTATAAAAGTTGTACTTTTCATCTGGAGAATATTTCTATTGTTATCCCTTTCTTGGTCTGTATCAACCAAGTTAAGGGAGGCGTTGTTTGCTTTATAAGTGCATAGGGGGAGAAAGTAGATCTTGGTGAGCATTTCTCGACGTGACAGTGCTGAAAGCAAGGTGCTCTTCTATGCGTTGTCAAGTAACCCTTTAAGGACCGCAAAGCACTTTAGGTCACCATGCCCATTTAGTCGTCATGAATAATGAATGCAGCCCTGGTGAGTTACTACACATGGCCATGATTATATGTATGCCATCATAGTCTTACATGTAATTGAAAATACCTATAATATCAAAACAGAAAAACATGCCGATCCTTCGAGAGTTTATCAACCCCATAGCGTCGGTTTGATTCATGAATGCAGTTATGGCTGCAGGAATTCATCATAACGACCATGGGCATACTGCATTAATGGAATATGCGGCCCTTAAAGGGATAAGGTTGTCTTGGCACTTGATAAATACAAGTGTCGCACAAGGCACTATACTTCAGACCATTTATCTGATAATGTGATTACACAAACAGTTCTTTTTGTGATTAATACGTCTAGTGCCAAATGGGGATAATGCAGAGAATGCAATATTCAGATAACAATTATATTTAGCATTGTTTTGTCCAATGCAATTTAAGGGACACAACATAAGCCTCAAAACAGGCCACTTGTGAAAGCGGTGAGAGAATTACTGAAGGAGAATAACAGCATAACGACACGATATTGTTTTATTCCTGGAAGAGGAGGTATTGAATTAGAATAATTGTATTTTTGATTTACATGGATTTGCTCAACTACCATCTCCGCTTAATGTAATATTGGGAAGCCTTTCATGTACTTTCATGTCTATAGCACCTGCTTCTCCAACAGAGTAAAGGCTCCCACCCCGGGCTCAACGTCCGTATTGTTACTATTACCTTAGCAGTGTATACACATATATGGAGCATCTATAGATGTGAATGCACACTGAAACCCCATGCCTGTATGAAGGTAGTCAATGCAGACGACGCTATAGGGTCGAGAAGCTGTACATGTAGACAGTCGAGGCTCAGTGTACCAGTGCAATATAATGAAATGATTTAACTTCCCTAACATAGAATGATTACCGTCCCAAAACCCATTCACACAAAATGGAGTGCTTTCATATCTAAAATTTAAAAGTAATTCAAATGAAGTATTTGTTAATGTTTAGAGAATGATGGATACATGTACATTTAGAACATAGGCCCCTCTTCTGTGTTTGAAACTAACATTTACGTAGATGTCTGTAGGTATGGCTGTTATTAGTAACAATCACACGGATGCCAGATACTATTGGGGCAGAGGATACTCTGAATAAGGGCTTCGAGGTTAAACTGTAATGAAATCTCCGATATACATTTCCCTGAGACGTATGCCCTTAAATAAGTGAATTTCTAAGGTTGCTCTACAGACTACCCCATTTTCACTCTTAAAATTGAGGATCGGGGGGGGGGGGGGGGGGGGTCGTCGTATTTGACGATCCCAAATCGTCGTTATGACGACCCAGATGGTATATTTTAGTTCTGTCGATTTCACTACCTAAAGTTATTGGTAGTGACGACTTTCTATCGCACTTATGTTTTCAGTGAAGAATATAGTTATGCTTCAATGAGTTCCTTACTTTTCTCTAATCAATACCCGTGCTATATAGCTGTGTTGAAGTTCGGCAGAAGCGAATGTCTACATTTATAAGTTTGGTATTGTAGTGTATTTCTTCCCATCTACAGTGAAATGTTATAATGAAGAGGGATATTGCCACCTGAAATGCTATTTAGGTGTTCTTCATAAAGGGAGATAAGTAAAAGATCCTTTATATGTCTTTTGATATAGGGGCTATATAATCCCTTGTCCACTTTTGACAAGAAAAATAATTCTCATGCAGAGCTGATATGTACTTTTCCCAAACATCATGTTGACAATAACAGTAATTTAATCCGCTCTCAGAGCCATTTTTCGCTTTCATATAAAGTATATTCCCACTTTTGTGAAGACAACAAAAGCCCTAGGATGCTTCACTGCTCAGGCCGCATGTTCATTGTGTGTCTATTGCATGGCCACCTTGAGTAAAGCGTCCAGGGGTTTTAATACCTGCAAGGAGTCACAAAGGGACATGGACGCTTGGACGTCAGATGTCAGAATGGCTCTCCAATGGCGGTGCTATCACATTCCGTTAGCTGCCTTTCTACCTAGCTGATCCCTATACAGCCCCCAATGTCTTGTCGGCTATCGGCGTGAAAAGGGCCTGAAAGGGAGCCTTTCAGGGCGGTTGACTGTTGGAGGTGAGATTTCAGTGCTGATACCAAAGGGCACAGGCGCAATCCAACGCCGCTCTCTATATAATGATAAGGGGAATATTTGATCTCTCGGCTGTCAGATGACACTGGCTTAGACAGCAATTGTTGTCGAGCGACAACAGAGACAAAAAAGAGGACAAGAAAACATCATTTTCATTGAATGTCACCCGATCGAATCATTTGGCGGATATTGTGGCTTGGTGACCTCTGTAGGTCAGGCTGGGCAGATTATTCTGGCTAGATCTCTTTACAAAGGAGACAAGATTCTATAGGCAGGAAGGAGACAGAGCCTTTAAGGGGAACTTTGGATGTACATAAAGCCTTTCTGGATATAAGGTCCTTGTTGTGACAGAGATAATCTACTGTGAGAAATCAACCTATTATGGTCTGTCTATCAGTCTAACCTGAAATATACATGTTCACACATAATCCTAGCAATATGTAATTGTAAGTCTGTCCCCACCCGTTTAGACGCACATTATATTTATTTTAGAAAATATTGAATTATTTATATTCATGTAATGTCATGCCTCCTGCACTTTTCGAAGACTTTGTCATAAGTATACCCATAGAGTAGACTTCTATGTGTCTTAAACTAAAGTTAGAAATATCATAACTACTAACATATACTCATATGCCTGCGTATGTGCCACATTATATATCTTTCAAGTTTCCTTTAGAGTTAGCATACTCTGAATCAAGGCTTGACTATGGCCGGAGGGGTAATTCTAAAATTATATCTTAAAATGACTACTACATGTATTGAAATGTACAACAAACGACGATAATGAAATTAAACTACTAAGTAGTCATGCTGAAAACACTGTCATCACACTTAAACTAGATTCATAAGGGGTGGTCGAAATTGGGTCGCCATAGTGTCGTCACCTATAACGACCTTAAGCTATATACATTTTTGTAGAATGAGGAATCGTCATGAATCGTCATAACGACCCTAAACTTGCCAGTAGTGACGAGTTTTTACATCCATATTGCTTTCAGTATAGGAGGTGACGAAATATGGATGGATGGACCTACACAGGAAACACATGTTTCAAGGCATCGTGGCCTAAATAAAAGGTGTGGGGGGTAAGAAATGGGTAGGGTGTACATTGTGACCAAACGACAGTAATGAGACGGACAAGGGGTGGGTGGCATCAGGGCATTACCTCGTGCAATTGCCGTGCAGTTACCATATTGTAGTGTCTAACCAAATTAGTCATTTTACAGCTCCATCTATATGATCAACCTAGGTTAGGTAAAATTGTCAGGTTGGTCAGTACTGACCAACTCACCTTAGTCTTTCCATTTTAGGATAAGCCCTTTTGAGCAAGGCATTTAATAGTTATTATGTTGTTTTGCCTCAGTCATTTTTGAATAGCACCTGGCCATGCCTGACCAATGTCCCTATGACCAGCATATGATAGCCACTGCAGACTAGGGGCCGGGGTATTTAGATTTCCTGTGTGGTTGTTAAATGGCCACCGTCCACAGAGCATAAATCGGCCGTATATGGATAACATTTTCATGCGTTTCCTATGTAAATTTCGTATAAAATGGCCACATACGGCAAATTTATGCTCTGTGGACGGTGGCCCTTAGTGACACTATTTTAGGATCAGCTACAGAGAGGTGAGGGTCTAAGAAGAAAGACTGATCAATAGAGTTTTTAAAATATACGTTTATATATAAGAATTAACAATACATGGAACATATTGTGCTCTTCAGCTGATGGGCTATGATGATATTATCGATGGAAAATAATTCTACTTTATTCACGTGTGTTGTCTAATCTGTCCTCTCTGAAACCATGTGTCCTAGAGGAAGGAGAGGCCATAATATGTCCTTTTCTTTCACCTGTCGTCATTTAAATGGTATGTTATTAAGTAGTTATGAAAGTAAGTGGTTGTGAAATGAATAGGATAATAACGGTTACATGCCACTGTCTATAAAGCCCCACTATAATGTATCCAACTCACCCGCAATGAATACCACCAACAAAAGAGCTCACACGCCTTTCAACATGCATTTATATTACAGAATGGCTAAAATTTCCATTTTAATTCAACAGATAAGTTGGACAAAGCTGCCCGCCTCCTTGCCCGTATACATACTCCAGTTGATCTGAACTGAAGCTACACAAAAGGACATGGAGCTAGATCGTCAATAGTTAAAACAAGCTCACCGCACATAGGGGCCACTCTTTTGTTGCATTGAATTCCATACAAAGCATGCGGTCTATAAACTTCATTCTGCAATTGTAATGCCCTTTTGAATATCTATCTCCTATTGCAGGCAATGTTGCTGTATGGCCCACAATCAATTAAATGGACAAAGGTATCATCTGTATAAATGCCAAAGATAAAACATAATCCCTTTTCCGTGTGTGTAGTTTCTCTGTGTCGCTTATCAGGTAAGATAAATGCCCCTATGAATGTGTATAATGGTATACATTTTATTAGGCAATGCTACATAAAGTGCAGCAAATAGAACAGTTACAAAAGCACCCCCTGCCCTTATACACCTATGAATATTGTCCAGGTAAGTGCAATGTTTCATGTTTGTTCTTTCATTGCTAGACTACGACCAATAAAAGCTTGTTGGACAATACCCCTTGCCGTTTGTAAACCATACAGGTTCATTTTATTCCACTTTCCGACTCAATGCTCTCTGTTGTATGAAAGCAATGCCCTGCTGTTCTAACATTTGTCTTCCATTGATATCCTACGAATAAAACTTATCTAATGGTTTCTTTATGTGGTCTCTATTTCCACAAGGCTAAAAGCATTTCGTGTTTTCATAAAATGTAGGTGTATTGTCATTCAAAATGTGGTTATGAATAGGGTAGTTGTGAGCTTAACATGTGTATATCATGTACAATACATGTGTTGTTTGAACTTGCACCTAATGTTATGTGTACACACATGATTGCCACCTGCATACCAAAGTAGATACTTATAATATAGTAAGGAAGCTATACAACCAGGTAAAGTTTAGGTTAATGCCATACAAAAGCTAACACATCTGAATGAAATGTTAAAAATGCATATAGCCTACATGCTTGTTACCCCTTCCACAGTTTTGTGACATTAAGGTCAAATCCCACAACGCGAAAAATGGACCGGAAAGTGTTGATTATTGACTTAAAAACAAGGGGCAACTGTTGCCATTATTGTAAATTGCAACACTTGTCCCATGATTTTATGCCTCTCCAAATCCCACAGTGGTCAATAATAAGCAAGCAAATTAAGTGTTGCTTGCAGGACTGGTCAAAGGATCTGTTTGAGGGGAGTTACTTCACAGTATGATTTGTCTTTACTATTCCCTTTCAATTAGCCTAGACATATTTGGAGTGTCCCCCCTATATAAACCAGACCATTGACATATTCCAATAATGGCCACTGTCCACAGAGCATAAATCGGCCGCATATCAAGAAAATTGCCATACATTCCCTATGTAAATTGCGTATAGAATGGCCGTATACAACCGATTTATGCTCTGTGGACGGTGACCCTTAGCAACATTTTCTAGGCCTTTTGGGGGAAAATATCTAACCCTATTGATCCTTGCGATTTCCCAAATCACAAGATAAAGGCACCACATTCTCACCAATTTGGGCCTGTCTTAGCCAATATAGGGCCCAAAATCGACAATAACACCAATTCACAACATTTTCTGACCCTCTCTTGCGTTGTGGGATTTGACCTTTAACCCCATGCTTCTGAAAGCATTCATGGTGCAAAGTGTTACTCTGTTGACAATGTTCATTTATAGTCGCGATGTACCGACACAATACCGGCGAGTAACTCGCTGGTGCTGTGTTGACTTTTTTTTTTGACTCACTCGCTCACTCCGACTGCATGATCGGGTCCAGGTGGGGGTTGACCCGGCATACGCCCACCACTCTTCCCCAATTTTTGCCGTTGTTTTAAGGGGGGTTTCCGCGTACCTCGCGTATAGATGTTTTGACCAAAGTAGTTAACCTGAAACACAACATTCTGTGGTGTTATCACTATAATTATTTCACACATCTGTCCATATAGATACTAACCATGTAAAGACTAAATCACGTAAGGAGAAATGGCATATACCTTAGGAGCAGATGGCGCATTTAACAAGACACAAACTTATTACCTTGCGATGTTAGCATTTCCCAAGCCACTAGAAAAATGAAAAACACATCAATTCCTCATAGTATTCATAGGCCAAGTTGAAAAACACAAAAACCTGACGCTGTACCCATTTTTCGTGCCTTACTCAAAGCATAAAGGTAATCAGAAATAGAGCCCTTTCAGTGGCCATGAAAAGGGGCAGGGGCACCATAGCCGACTCCTAAATGTTCAATAAGCACTGGTGTTCCTGTATTAACTGTGTATTTAGGAGGTGTCCCTGGTCACCCCTCACCTGTGCTAGGGACAAGGATACACAAACCTAGTACCCCCTGGTAATCCTCTGTCCGTAGCTCATGCCACGCACGCCCCTCACTAAATAGATAGATAGCTCTCGTCCTAATACACTAAGCAGGCGTCCTCCCTCTCCCACCCCACTCCATGTCGCTCGCCCTTTGTCACATGGTTTGGCGCGCCTTTCACAACAGTTCTGGAGTTTCTTTGACCAGGGTTTTGTTCTGAGAAGGGTGTATTTGCAGAGCATCCACTGGGTCCTCATTATTGTGTGAACTGTGAATTCTGGTAACAATAAGAGTGGGGAGATTGTATAGGCTGCGCTAAATGGAAATGGAGAACGTGATCGGGCGTGATGGGGGAGGTATGAGGCAAATAACAGCCCCCCCCCCCTCACACACACTGAACAGTGTCCTTTTGAAAGGAACTTGGAAGGTTAGAATGATTAATTAATAGATTGGTGGATGGATGGATGAAATGGGAAAATAGATAAAGATGTGGACTTGAATGAATGGATTGATGAATGGATGCATGAATAGATGAATGAATGGATGAATGGATAAATGGATGGGTGAATGAATGGATGGATGGATGGATGGATGGATCGAAGAATTAAAGAATGGATGAATGGATGGATGGTTGAATGGATGGATGAGTGAGTGAATGGATGGATGGAAGAATGAATCAATGAAATGATGGATGGGCGGATGGATGGATCGATGGACCAGTGAAGGGATAAATGGATTAATGCATGAATGGATGGATGATAGATGGATTTGTGGATGGATAGACGATCGATCGATCAATGGACAGACTGAGAAATGTTTAGATATCATATCTGCAGCAATTGATTATTCTACAACTAGATAGATACAGAATGAATTGTACTTATATAATTATTAGCTTGATATAATGTATATTAAAGTATACACGACACATGATAACCTAAAGTGATCGATATGAAAGAAATAACAATTTTACAATGTCTTAAGATTAATGAGCACATGTGGGTCTATACATGTATACCTTATCAAGTACGTCACCTGTGGCTCTACCCACTGTGTGACGTATAGCAGGGGGCGCCCAGACGACATTTATCTCAATGTATAGGGACAGTGCCTATTCTGAAAGATTCAGTCTTGCAAACATTATACTCCCAATATCCCATATTCCCCACATCTCTCATGCTTTCCCCCCCATGTTCCTTCCCTCTGTCATGGCGTTAGGGAGTGGTCATTTCTTAACAACAATTAGGGGCGGGGGGGCTGGTGGATAAGGGGGTGAAATTGTGGAACCCTGCAGGGGGGAGGGTTCCAAAAGCATTCCATCCCTCTTAATTCAAAACGTCTGCTCGTTATCAAAGGGGTCAGCTGAGGTAAATTTAAATGATGCTAGAGAGGCGAAAATAATTTGGACCCTATCGCGGAGGGGTAGGGGAGGCATCGGGGATGAAATTTTGGCGTGCTACTACCATAATTCAACAACCCCCCCCCCCCCATGTTGTTAAAAAATACCACTCCTTTAGGCTAAGTGCACTAGGAGATGCCCTGAGTGCCTTCAGAGATGTGGTGAAGCTGCCTGGTTGAGGACAACATCTCCATAAGCCCCCCCCCCCCCTCTCTCACCCAATCCATGGCCTATTCTCCAGGCGTTGTCAGTCAATAATGCTGAAAAGAATGGCTGAATAGCAGACGACAATTGGCACTGCACCAGAAACTTTGACCAGCTGCGGAGGCCGCCACCAGGGACAAAGGGAAGCAATGAGGGCCGGGTCAGGGTATAGTGTAGAGGACAGGGACTGTCTATTGACCAGGGATAAAGCTGGGACTGACCAGGGGAAGGGCTAGAGATGCACCAGGAACTGGTTAAAGGCTCAACTCTTGCTACCCCTACAGTAAGAAGTGAACAGCGATGATGCGTCTCTTATATGATATTGGCCTGCATGATGCTGAACATTATAATAACAAGATAAGTCATGGGGATATGATTACAAGAAAAGAATCGAAATTAGCACAGGAGTGACAAGGATGATTTTTGCCAATTTGGTTTTAATATCATTTGATATCTTTGTGGAAGTGGATCCACGGTGTCAGTGATTCGTCTTTTATGTTCTAGGTATATACAACAATGCTGTAATGATCTCCATTCAATAAAGTGTTAACCATACTATTGTAATTCAAAACGTTTTAGTCCTAAATGAGGTTCCCGTAGGTAAATAATCTAAATAGTTTTTGACATGTAAAAAGCCAATTGATAAAAGGAGTCGAGAGGATTGCTATTGTGAAAACAGAATAGAAATATCATGCCTATGTCCAAATCGATGACTTTTGAGTACATGTACAAACATGCTAATGAGGTCCAAACGTTAGTGCATACTAATCGTTGGGACAGAGCAACATACATGGTGTACTAGTAATAAACTCCCATTTTCATGAAGCAATTTCTCAATATCTAGAGGAGATATCTCCTAAGGGTCACCGTCCACAGAGCATAAATCGGCCGTATGCGGCCATTCTATACACAACTTACATAGGAAATATATGGCAATTTTATCCATATACGGCCGATCTATGCTCTGTGGATGGTGGCCATCACGATTTATATCATTGGAAAGATTCAATTGTAAATTATCTTATATTTTGATCTCGGATGACCCTTTCTCCTCATCAAGTAAATGAAAATCCGACAGGGGGTATTTCTATACATCAGCTTCCAGTACGATTTTGCCACAACTGAGTAACCCATCTTAATCATGCAATACATAATGACAAGAGTTGTACACTGCAGAGTAGTTTAACATTAAACCATACATGGCTGTGTCTCACGACCTTGGGCCAATGTTTTTGTCTCTGACTGGGTGCCAGCTCTGACCGGGTGCCAGCTCTGACCGGGTGCCAGCTCTGACCGGCCTGAATAAAATCGGGTTATTTAGGGCAGATGGAGATAGAATTTGGCTGAAAAGGTTAATGGATGTTATAACTCTCTAAACTAGTCATTATTTGTCCATTTTTATCATCATCTGCCCTAAATAACCTGTTTTTATTCAGGCCGGTCAGAGCTGGCACCCGGTCAGAGCTGGCACCCGGTCAGAGCTGGCACCCAGTCAGAGACAAAAACATTGGCCCAAGGTCGTGAGACACAGCCACATACATTACCATGAAACGGTACTATAATATGCTAACACATAGTGCTACATTATAAACTAATACAAAGCATGACAAAGTCGAGGGGTGAATAGTACAAATAGCTGTCACGGGGACTACATAGAATAATCATTAAAGGCGTGAATGCATATCTAGCTGGGTCTGAATTGTATTCATGCGGGCCACAATAATTCTGTAGGTGCATTGAAAGCAGCGCCGATTTATCTCATTCTGGTGGCAAACCATAATGCATCTGTTCAGGCCCATTGTGAAAGCCCTGAAAGGCCAAAGCGCGTCATTAAGAGGATGGCAAAACTGACAATAAACCCAGAGAGCAAACATATCTATTCTGATTGTGATGACTGTGTCGGCTGGAATATATCATACAGCGTTGGTGTGTTGTGAATTGGTTGTGTGGACAGGTGAGGTGCTTGTATAGAGTAGAGGCTAGCAGTCTGTTGAATATAACAGCTGAAGTATGGCGAGGCCAATAAAAAGAGGTTGTTTCATGTACACTTTGATTTGGGGGGAAGCTAGTTACTATATAATAACTTACATCATATATAGTTAGGTATAGTCTTCTTTAGAAATTCGCTTCATTCACTGATGAAAGTGGTGTTTAAGTCCATGGAGGAATTCCTGGACATAATAAATTAGGTCCAGGTACTAGGGCATGGGAGGGGCGCGTTTTCTACACAGAAGAAAGTAGACATCATTGCAACTAAGCACTACCGATTATAATGCCTGGTAAATGATGTAAGGTCATCATAGTGATGACCCAAAGCACATACCCAACATATATTTGCCACTAGGGGGCCATACTAGACAATAATGAACTGTGCCAAACCTACTCAAGTACATTGAATTGATTGATATTTCGATTAACTATGGTCGTAGAAACTGTAAAAATGAATAGTATAAAGAATATCATCACATGTGTGTATATGTATATGCCTTTTCGGGCTTGCTATTAGCGCTAGAAGTACTCTCACTGCCACTGCCCCATCTCTAATTAGGCCAAAATAGTAATCAACCAGTGATGACCCTGGTGATGATTGAAGCTGGGCTGTCGGGGAATAAGTTCAACTTTTTCTATACATAGACTAAAATAACAGTTCCACCAGAGGGCAGCAGTGTTTGGACAGGGGACCACGAGCATTGTCCAGCTACAACATATTCACCCTATCTTGTGCCTGTAAGCGCTGAGCTACCAGCCCTTAAGAGCCCTCTTGTGAATCAAAACTGAACTATATCCAAAAATGCCTTTGGCCTCACTTCAACCATGACGGTCAAGCTTTAAGTGATCACAGGTATTACAATCACCGTGATGGCAAAAAGTAATCACACTTGATGACTTTTTCCCCCACAGAGTTCTCAGTGTGGCTACTAGACCTAACACATACATGTACTTTCTGCATGTGTTGGCTTTATATTGAAGCTTCATATATGTATTGGTATATTGACATTGGGTGCAGCTTTAATCATGTCAGTGCTATTTCATGGGAGTCAGTGTAGGTACCTGTGATCGGCCGCTCCCTATAACATACATGTATGTATGCACTCAGGGTGCTCACAAAACTAAAGACTCTCAAATCCTGGTAAATACATTGATTAAACATATAAAGACACTGACATTATATCATACCAAACGGCTCTGCTATCATGTAGTACTTATTTGCCATACCGATAAACTAAAAGTAGGATGAAAATCTGTTACACGCTAGAAAACTGCCATTGTGCCTATGATGTAGATACATGAGCGTTCCCACCCAGCAAAGTAGAGTGAGCTTGTGCAAGCATTGAGGATACCCAAAGCATGCCCAATGCCGGCACAACCTCACGATAATTTACTTGGCAGTGACCTTTGACTAAATGGACCAGGTTGCACCTACATCAATCTATTGGTCCCCAGCTTTATCTTGGGTAATTTTATATTGTTCCATGTTCAACAGCCTGTATATTAAAACCGCCCCAGACATTTAAAGTGTTCAGATGTTCAGGAGTGTGTCTCCCACGGGGTGAAGGGCCACTATGTACCGTGTGAAAAGATGTGATGTGGCGACAATTGGCACACAGATAATAGTTTACTCTTCCTACCTATCCCCCTGACACACACACACACACATTGAACGCCTTATTTTTGTCCCATGACATGGCCTTTTACCATTGTGAAAAGGCTAATTTTTCAATAGCCTGTAAGATCATAGCCTGTTTTAACGTTGTCTAATACATTGTACTGGTATAATTGAAAGGGACATGTTTTGATTTGACAAAGCTCAAACTGAGCACTTTGAGCAATGTCCCTTCGCCACATTGACCTTGGATTTACACACGCCTAATGGAACCTTTATAAGATAGAAACTCTACTTTGGAATAAATGAAATCATGACCTCTAGACATGCATAACACGTTGAACCTCCAATTTGACACTTTATTTGTGTGGAAATGGATGTATATTCTGCAGTTGTGTGCCTTGGCTCAACAGAGTAATGCAGCCTGAGTGCACGCCTGTAATTGAAGCTGAAAGCGGGGGAATTTACTTGGAAATAGTTCCATTTACTAGAGCAAAGCTTGCAAAAAATCACCTTCACATGGACACAATGCTTGTTATATTAGCCCAGATAGAAATGTGTTTGCAGAAGTCGGGGCTGAATGCGAGTTTAACACGGGCTGCTTAGCTAGGGCCTAGCCTGGAACCCTAGCCCCCACTTACATGAGTGTGTAAACTCGTATTGTGAGCAGTCTATAGGTATTGATAAACCAGGCCCTGAATCGGTTCCGTGTTGGTCCGTTGACACGGGCGGCTTTGGGGGATTGTTTCGCTGTAGTCGGCACAGGGGTTGAATAGAGACTTTGGTGGCTCATAAATGTATGTTTGCATGGGGCACAAAAGGCTGGGGTGGGCCCCCTTTTGTCTGGCCACTCCAGTGGGTAACGGTAATGATGCATTGCACTAACACGTTACTCCACTCCTGCCTAACACTACCACCCTGCTGCTCCGGGGCCGATCAACACTGGAGGAAAGAAAAGACCCCCCCCCCCTCCAACACACACACACATTCTCTCTCACTCACCCCATGTTGCCCCACGCTCCACCATATCGCCGGAACACACCTACCCAAATTGGCGATTGTCGTGACCGTGCCGAAAAACACACACCTGCCCTGCATCTATACAGACCGACAAAAGACATAATTGATAATTAATTATTCATACGGATTTCTCATTATATTGGCTGCCTTGTTAGTTGGGAGGTGTGTGTGTGTTGATGGGGCCGGTTGGGGAGGGGGCTGGACTGGGTTGGGGAGGGGGCTGGACTGGGTTGGGCAGGGCAGGGCAGGGCAGGGCAGGGTAGGGCTGGGTTGGGCTGGGCTGGCATGGGCTGGGCTGGACTGGGCTGGGTTGGGCTGGGCTGGGCTGGGCTGGGCTGGGCATAAAATGATAGTACAGCGAGGGCAGTGCAGGCGGTACACAGAGAAAAAAGTGAGAGTCAGCTGGACTCTCCCCAGGGTCAGGCACTGCCTGACTCAGGTAAGAGAGTCTGCTGGACTTTCACAACAGTCAGGCTGAGCTTCATTTGATAGTCCCATAAAGTTACTCCTATTTGAGAGTCAGGTTGATCCTTGTATGACAGTCAGGGAAGACAGATGTTCATACCAGAGTCAGGCTGACTTTCTATCCACAGTCAGGCAATGTCTGACTTTATGATGAGGGTCAGTTAGCCTGAGCCTTCTTTGTTTGCTACCAGGTGGGGACACTATACAATATTGAGATTTAATGATAGGGTATAAGACACCATTTTGTGGATTTGTAAATTATATGTATTGAGATTCTGGGTATTACCTCTGACATATGTTGGTACATGTATTTCGGTGTTGTTACATACCTAAATAACTGTTGGTCTGTGATTGCACACTCTTTCCTATTCAGGAAAACATAACTATTTTCTATGGGATTTATTTTTACAGATATCAGGGAGGTAATATATATATATCTAAAAAGATCACTCCCCGATGCAAATAAGTAACTAGCCTTACTGTACAGAAGAGATTCCAGCTATGCCTGACTTTCATTGAGGCCAAAGTCCAGCATTGCTAGACTCACATCCATATGTGAGTCCAGCTTGGCTTGACTCTCGATAGCCAGAGTCTAGCATCACTGGACTCTTGCTCTAGGTACAGTCCAGCATTGCCAGACTACCCTGGAGTATAAAAGTCTGGCAGTGCTGAACTTTCGTACATGAGAGTCCAGCATTGCCTGACTTTGACTGCAGCGAAAGTCCAGCACGGCCTGACTTTCATCACAATGAGAGTCCTGCACTGTCTGACTTTCATCATAATGAGAGTCAAGCAGTGCTGGACCGTGGAAAGGCAAAAGTCAGGCAATGCTGGACTCTCCTTCTCATGAAAGTCAGGCAGTGCTGGACTCTCTCTATACAGTCAAAGTCAGCTAGACTCTCACATGAGGGTGGTTTTGGTGACATGGGTCTGGCTATGGCATGTGAGTCCAGGTGACTCTCACATTTTTCCTCTGTGTAAAAGGTGGGCAAATATTAATGGACACTACAAGGCACGGATGATTAAAGATATTAGTAGAAGCAATGAGAAGATAAAAAATAGGATACATAGAAACACAGACTAAGGGCCTAGATACCGTGTTGGCGCTCTTATTAATTTCAACTAGGCTCAACCCCCCGCGCTTATACAATAATTAAAAACATAGTTATAATATATCTATGAAATTTAAAGCCATCACACCCAGTGCTTACTCAAGACCGGCGCGTATTCAAAGACCCGGCGCATATACAGGCCAATTCGGTTTTGGAGTATGAGATAGAAACTATAGAAGAAAGGGCAGGAATCGACCCCCCCCCCCCCCCCCACACACACACACCCTCTGTCACTATTCCGGGCAAATTACATGGTAGTCTATAGAAATGCATGGTCTGGACAATACATGTATCATACAATAACAACATAACATTTTCTCACTAAACCCAAATACGTCCCCTCCCCCCACCAACCCCTTGTCGGTGACGTCATCTTTGAACGTTCCCTACAAGTACCAGGGGGGTATCATGTTTTGGCCACTTGGTGTCAGTATGTGTATGGCACGGTGGTGATGGAAATAGATTAGGCTGTGTTCGTGTCCGTGCTCAGGCGCCGGAAGTTGCCTCCTGTGAGATCTGTCGCTGGTTGTTTGCGAGTGCCATTCACAGCCTTTGTACTCTGCTGCAAAAGACACCTATTGCCTGCCGTGCTGGTGTTATTGTTTCATTTCCCTCCGACCCGCCCTCTTGTTAGGCATAACCTAGCATGTTTGCCCGCGGTTATTTGCAGTGGTTTGCATGTTTGGACCCCAAGCCATCACCTCTTTGCCCCCTACCTGCCTACTCCCCGCTGCAGACAACACAAGGGTCGTCGGTGGCAACTTTGCTGATTTTCCCTCTTCACAGACTGTAGCATCTCTCCATATTCACCGAGATCCGATTATTTGGGGGACATTGTGCTCCGATAATGGCCATCGGAACGGGCGGCTGTCTTCCGCTGAAGGCGTATTGAAGGCTAGAGCGCTTGACACGCGAAATTCATTGTAGCAGACGACATTTAGATTTGGCGGGAATGGCGCAGCGCCGACGGCCCGCCACTGCCTCAGCCGCTGCCTGCAAGAGCAGCCATTGTCAGGCGGCTGGCGTTGGTATCCGGGCCTTGCGTTTTGTTCACAAATCATGGCGAGACACACTCCAAAGCCGCACATGACAAGACATTATACTCACCCTGAGACAAAACCCGCCCGCCATTCAAGTCGCCATTCAGCCGCTCCCCTTGTTGTCAGTGTGTTGCTGAATTGGTGTCGCGTTTCCCATGACATTGTCTGCCGCGATGGCACTTAGAAACTGCTCAGAGATCCGGCCAAGGCTCAGCCTCCCCATTGTTCTGTTGACATGTGAAGCCCTAAGCCACCTGAGTTAGATTATCTGCAACAGCAACAGCGACGCTGGAGGCACCGGCAAAAAGGGCCATCAAGCCCCTACAGAGTTCTCCAGTATAGGCGTAGTGCTGCATGCATGCAATATGGTATCATAACATGCAGTTTGTCACAGGGACCTCTGTCAGGAGATATTGTCTTTATCATTGACATTTCCTGTCCTATTATGTACCATTCAAGTGTTTGATTGAGGCCCCTTTCAGTTTTTGAGCTTGTTATTATTACTTCTAGTATTATTGGTATTAAAGGCATGCATCTGGGGGTGCCTCCTTATTTGAACATCGTTGCATGCAGCCATGAATGCAGCATCCCTGGTTCAGGAACTTTGTTGTTGCTTTCCGGCTCTTTCCTATCATGTTCAATAGTGCTATGTTCTGACTGCCATTGCACAACGTACAATAAGCCATGAATCAGTAAACTGTGAACATGGAATAAATTCGAACAGGATGTATTTAAATGTGTATGCTATGCCATTAATTTAGTGAGAATGTTAAGAAGTCAAGGCACAAGTTTGTCCTTAAAGGATCAAATTCGTGTTTTACATCATAATTGACCCCGAGTCACCCTACTAACGTGATTGAATCTATTGATTGACATATATTTGGGCGAATATATATTTAATTTATGATTCATCATAGCATAATTTTGATCAATCAGTCGGGGTGAGCTTTGTTCTGTGACCGCTGCCCACGGTACACGAATATGACACATACATGCATGTGACCACTGCCAATGACCACTGCCCGCGCCTCCCATCCCCAAGCATATCTACTGCTCAATGGTCGTCCATGTCCCATGATATGTGTTGGATAGACGACACCTGGCAAGGGTTCTTCCATATACCCACTGCCCCACCAAATCGAAACGAGGTGTTATACACCGAGTCAATGACCAGTGGGCAGTGGGAATGAGTTTGAGTTTTTTATTTGGCAAAAATCCAATGACCAGTATTGTCTTTCGACAGATGCCAATATGGTAGACAGACAAATCACTTGACGATTACATAATAATGGAATAACCCTGGCCAGATGTCGTCTATCTGACTTAACCCTCGGGTATGCAGTATAACCAAGGTGTGAATCCTTTGTCTTAGGTGTTACCCATGGGTTAAATTATGTGTAAGGACCGGTGCTGTACAGAAAAACTAACAAGACCGGTGCATCGACTATTGTTCTCCTTGTTGCAATGCCTTTTTTGTTTGCCCTTGCCTTTGCTTTAGGTCAAATCCCACAACGCGAGAGAGGGTCAGGAAATGTTGTGAATTAGTCTTATTGCCGATTTTGGGCCCTATACAATTTTTGTCTAAGACAAGCCCAAATCGGTGAGAAAGTGGTGCCTTTGTCTTGTGATTTAGGAAATCACAAGGATAAAAAGAGTTAGATAATTTCCCCCAGAAGGACTAGAAAATGTTGCTTATTGGAATATGTCAACAATTTGGTTTGTATAGGGGGGGGGGGGGCACTCCAAATATCTCTAGGCTAATTGAGAGGGAATAGTGAAGACAAATCATACTGTGAAGTAACTCCCCTCAAACAGATCCTTTAACCAGTCCTGCACACAACACTCTGCTTACCTATTATTGACCACTGTGGGATTTGGAGAGGCATAAGATCATGGGATAAGTGTTGCGATTTACAATAATGGCAACAGTTGCCCCTTGTTTTTAAGTCAATAATCAACACTTTCTGGCCCATTTTTCGCGTTGTGGGATTTGACCTTTTGCCGCTGTCTTAACTTTATTTTCGAGAAAATCAGTGTAGTACGATGTGACCTATACAGAGACCTACAGAGACGTTTGAAAATGGCAGAATATGTCTAACAAGCGGCTGAGTCGTCGCATATACTGCAGTGGTAGATTTAGAAGAGGGCTCGGGGCGGGAGCCCCCTTGTTCTGAGCAAAACTTACGTTTTCTTAATGTGAAGTTTTGCTCAAAAGTTGAGAAGGGAGATTTCTTCTACCCAGTGGGCACACAACATTGAATCAACATTGACAAATGGTTGACAGTGTTGATCCAATGTTAATTCAACGTTGATTCAATGTTGAACTGAATTTTGTGCCCACTGGGTAATAGCACGCCCCCTCCTTTTCAAAATTCTGGATTCGCTCCTGAATATGACCCAGGGTACTAACCTTGAGTTACGTACTGAGAGGTTCGGATATGTGTGCGGGGTGAATCAACGATGGCGGAGGGGGAGCAGACCCACCGTTAAACATTTCCTATACATTCCCCTACACAAGAAATGAAGGACGTTTATTTAATCCATACTTGTTGACGTTATCTCTATTTGCTTCTTTCATATGGGTGCCTTATGTTTGATGTCTTAACTTTCTTTCTGGGGAACCAAACTATCACAAAACATCCAATGTAACCCGACGTCTGAGAACCACATTGTGTGAAAACAGTACTCCCTGAATGGGAATAAAATCGGCATTGTTTATAAAGGAAGGCAAGACGATAGAAAGGGACCAAAGGAACTGTGTTCAAAGAAGATCCAGTGAGACCGTGTCCCAAGAGACCCAGCGTCCGTGACAGGTGCCGCCACCATGTGGCAAATGCCGTCATCGTCGTCACCGGAACTGGAGATGGTCCCTGGATCGACTGCCATGCCCACTAGGGCTGGGATATCGAAAGGTTGGTCAGGTAGTGGGCCCATGATTTGATTAACTTAAGTGACCAGTGTGCTCTGTTTTACCCCCGGTAAACAGTGGGAAGTGGGAAGAATACAGACCCTGGCATGCCTTCACCGATCGTATGTATTATGAGTACAAGGGAATTGAATGTTATACATGTAAATTCGAGTATACATCCATATTTATTTGTATAGTTATTAAATGCATTCTCAAATGTGTAAACATATCTACTCATCTGTATATGTGCGCATTAGGCAAAAAAAAAGGTTTGTTTCAGGTCACCCGACCGACCCTATCAAAACAGGGCCGACCCTACGTTTTTTTATGCAATTTGAAGAAATTTTTATATTTGGTTGATTTAAAGGGATTACACTCACCACAGGAGGCACGAATCCATCTATAAGCTTACATCGCAGTCACAGAAATAGCCTATGGCTGTTGTGTACTTATGTGAAGATCTCGTTTAAGGTTTACAGACAAGATATGTATTTCCCGGCTCCCACACCTTTTTTATAGAGCGATTTAATCTAACTTCTATCCTGATATGGTTGATGTAAAATACTCCGCGATTCGCACATCTGTAATGAATATCCCCCCGTTTGTTTTTGGATCAACCCACTGAAAATATAAACTCTAATTTAAATATATCAAGTATCAACCTTCAACTTGACATGTTCTCAGTGAGATCAGGGCCCTGGGCAAAGGGGTGTTTGGACAGATCTGAGGAGTGGGAAAAATCAGATTGGCAAAATAGTGCTCTACTTCAAATATACAATAGCCACAAAAGGGTTGAGCAGTGTTACGCCTGTCTCATATCCGCCCCCAGGCATTGTGAGATTTATCTAACCCATTCTCAATAAGACACTCTCATGGGACCTGGCGAAAGAAGCATCAACCCCCTCCTCCCTCCCCGACCCCTCCTCGATTCACCCCCTCTGTTGAGCCGTGCAAGTGAAAATAAAGAAGGTCTCAAATGAGACAGCCGCCACCTTCTTAATAGTTTCCAAGCCGGCCGCGTTCCTGGCTTCATTTGCGTTAGTGGCTGGCCGTCGATGTTTGTAAGCCAAACAGTAGGGGTGTAACTCTAGGCCACATGAGTCGGGCCCATATTATGCTGGGGGAACAGGGCTAAAAGAATCACACGGTCAAAAATAAGCCTGCTGGGAGACGTGCTTCTCCGCTTGCAGCGGGACAAGTCAGGGCTGAAAGTGGAGCTAGCTGGAGCCTCGTTTTGAGTCGGCAGCCTCTCTTTGATGTGACGACTCCTTGAATAGGAATGATGTCATTGGCAGGGATCTCCTTTTGTCGGTGGTGTCAGAGCACAGGCCAGACGTCAAGTCCTGTAAGCCTCAGCTACAGTCTGTACGGCACCTCATGGTACCTCATGGTGGTGTAAGAGCACAGGCCAGACGTCAAGTCCTGTAAGCCTCAGCTACAGTCTGTACGGCACCTCATGGCACCTCATGGTGGTGTCAGAGCACAGGCCAGACGTCAAGTCCTGTAAGCCTCAGCTACAGTCTGTACGGCACCTCATGGTACCTCATGGCGGTGTCAGAGCACAGGCCAGACGTCAAGTCATGTAAGCCTCAGCTACAGTCTGTACGGCACCTCATGGCACCTCATGGCGGTGTCAGAGCACAGTCCAGACGTCAAGTCCTGTAAGCCTCAGCTACAGTCTGTACGGCACCTCATGGTACCTCATGGTGGTGTCAGATCGAGCACAGGCCAGACGTCAAGTCCTGTAAGCCTCAGCTACAGTCTGTACGGCACCTCATGGTACCTCATGGTGGTGTCGGAGCACAGGCCAGACGTCAAGTCATGTAAGCCTCAGCTACAGTCTGTACGGCACCTCATGGTACCTCATGGCGGTGTCAGAGCACAGGCCAGACGTCAAGTCCTGTAAGCCTCAGCTACAGTCTGTACCGCACCTCATGGCACCTCATGGCGGTGTCAGAGCACAGGCCAGACGTCAAGTCCTGTAAGCCTCAGCTACAGTCTGTACGGCACCTCATGGTACCTCATGGTGGTGTCAGATCGAGCACAGGCCAGACGTCAAGTCATGTAAGCTTTAGCTACGGCACTTTCTTCCTTAAAATAACCTATTGTACATCACCAAAGAGTAGTGCCCCATGTATAGATTCATAATCATATGAAGTTTTTGCCAAGAGGGTTTAGATGTAGATTAGCCGTCAGATCCCCGTAGGGAGCCGCTGCGGGATCTGTATCAAGGGGCCCTTGATGGGGGGGTCCCCATGTCGCATGTCGATTTTAAGAAATGGCCATGTCGCATGTCTATGTCGCTTAAAAATGCTCATGTCCCATGTCGATTTTAAGAACTGTCCATGTCCCATGTCCCTTTCTTTTTAAGCCTCATGTCGCATGTCACTAGGCCTCATGTCGCATGTCGAATTTAAGAAATGCCCATGTCGCCATGTCGAATTTAGGGGTCTAGGGCCATTATCAAGTGTGTACACCTGTGGGATACACGGGTGTTCGGTGCTGCCCCCGAGCGGCAAATGTCACGTGCTTGGGTCAGATGAGTTCCACAGTGAATAACGGAGTTCATGTATTCTAACATAATTATGATCATGTCAAGAAAAATCTTCTTGCACATGTTTATTTGTTGTTCTTATTGATTTTTAACATGGTAAGGCCACTCAAAAAAAAAAAGTTGTTTCTCATCACCGCGCGCATCACATTAATCATGATTTGAGGAAAACTTTTTTTTTTTTTTTTTTACATTTTTGATGAAAAATATGTTAAAATTGCCAAAGTATTGACAAATTTGGTATCAAATTAAAGCTTATGCCCTCAGCAATGCAGTGAGCTAGGTATGATTTGCATTATAACAAGTTTTGCTGATCAATAAACTTCAAATTACTAAATTGTGAAAATTGATCGCGAAAAGTCCAAATTTCCCTATGTATTTATGCCCTGAGTAAAAAAAAAAAAAATTTTAAATAAAAAACGCCCTCGTCATATTTTTCATTGCTTGGTGATGAGAAACAATTTTTTTTTTTTGAGTGGCCTAAAACTGTTATTTTACGCCAACAGGATATTGCGAACAGGCAAGATAGAGTTGCAGAGAATTAGATATGGTTCTATTGTTCTAGACACGTTCTATAGTTCTAGATTCCATGGCCTGTGTAGCAAAGAATATCTGTAGCGATTGCAAACGATCAAACCCTTCTTATCCTCAGCTGCGCAATAATACACTGTATATTCTGTGAGTCGCCTCATGTATGCAACCACATCACATTGTTCGCGGTCCACAACTTCCGAGAACAAAAAATTGGGACCCATGACAAGCACCGTAATTCCTGGCAGATGCAAAGTATGAGCTGGAAAAGACATTTTAAAAAAAGGACAGTCCCTTGGTATACAGAATGGCTTTCTTGGCAAGGACTTGGGTCTGTATCTTCTGATGGGGAGAAAGAGATGGGGCGCTAACAAGGGGAGAGGCCTGCTCAACATGTGTGATTCCGATTTAGATCGGCACAGCTTGCAAAAGGGGATTGGTTTCAATAATACAGCGAGGTCCAGTTAGTTGGCCTTCCTTTTTGCCGACTGTATAAGCAGGACTGATACATTGAGAAAACATCGTGTCTCGGCCAGCATAAACTAGTCGTCAGCTCTTCTTTGTTTATTTAGGTTTTAAGTAGCCTCATTTTCGAAAGACACTTACTTGCAACGATCAAAACCAAATTTACTGAACATAATTATTTTGCACATCTGTGAGCAAGATATGAGAAACTGATACCATTATCTAGATATTAGAAAAGTATGTGAACACGTGAGAAAATGATACCATTATTTAAGTATTCGGAAATAGCCTTATGTGAAATAAAGAGCATGTGATAGCAATCTAATGATGAGAACTCCGTATTAAAATGCCGCAGCCGATGGCATGTAGCATACATACAGTGTCCTTTCTTCCCCTTGATCTAAGCAGGGGTGTGGCTGCAAAGGTGGAATGGCACGAGGATGAGAGAGGATGGAGGGGGTAGGAAAACAATACTCGCCACAGTTCACAGGCCGGAACTGCCATCTCCAATACCCGGTCGACGACGGAAGGCTTTGCCGACCCGAACATAGGGAAACAAGTCGTGGCCGGGAGGCTGCTCTGTGATGTGTTTAATTGGAGGGAGCATGTGGAGGAAGGGCTCTCCACCAACATTGATCCACCATACTGCAGCGAAGAAACACCCCATCTCCAGTTACCCACAGCCATCTGCACGTCGTTGGTTCCGTGTATCAAAGACAGGTGGCGTGGCAGTCGTCCTTTTGCCAGGTGGTAGCCATCGGAAGCTGCTGCAGAGGGCGGAGGGATGCTGGGACGGCTTCTGTGTGCCTATGTGTGAGGAGTGGGTGGGGGAGGGTGTGGGGGGAGTCAGGGGACGTGAAAAGTGGGATGCCACAGGAAGAAGAGCATTCAGCTCAGCAATGTACACGTGCTAGGGTCGGCGATGGTATGACTATGAAACGTGTTGACTGCTATCGCCAAATAATCATTGCCAAACTCCCTGGGCTATGCTGTATGTGTATATATGTACCTAGAGATGGATGTATTCCCCCAACCCTGGTGGGCGTAGAGTATGTATGATGGCAGCCAGAGTGTTGTGTAGATGTAACCATCATGTTAGTTTATTCTATCCTTTACTTTTTATTGGTCCTATCTCACAGACAGACAGGTAGACAGAGACAGACAAACATTTAGACAAAGGCAGAGAGAGAGAGAGAGAGAGAGAGAGAGAGAGAGAGAGAGAGAGAGAGAGAGAGAGAGAGAGACACACACACACACACACACACACACACAGTGAGAGATAGACAGAAAAGGCCAGATAATTAATTCCAGTACTGACTGTCACTGGTGTCAGCAAGCATTATGCTTCGGGTTGGTGGCAGGTTAATTGATATAATCAAAAGCCCTTGGGCAGCAACATAAAGATGCACCTAGGATACCCCCATTATAAATCCTATTGAACTTACTTGATTTAAGCCGACTTGTCTGCATGTATGGTAAATCCAGTACATTTTCCATCCAGTGTGTTGTCCCCTTGCAACTGGGCATTTGTTCAGCAACTCGATTCAGACAGATCCTCAGAGGAAATATGCCAATCTTTACAGGCCTCTAGAGGCCAAGAAAATGAAGATACAGAAATAGTAAACCCCCCATTATAAAGATATGGATCTGCTCATGTGAAATATCACCTAAATTAAGGAGGTTGTGCTTAATATACATGTGCAAATTAGTCTTCACTGGGGGTCACTTTGGGTGAAATTACAGGTTTTGTCACCTGTTTTCCTGCAGCTGATTTGACTCTCTGTCACATAAATTGGATTTCCCATTGCACCATACATTGCACATGAAATATACCGGCACCTTTGATTAGGATACACATGGGGCTTCACTGTGATCCCCGGGACGAACAAAAATTATCAAAACTTAGTACTTTTGCAGCATTTCATAGAAAATAATAGGTTAAAAAACATATTATTATTGAAAAAAAATGTTCGTCCCGCCCCTCACACTGAAGTTTAAAATAGCTATTATAACCATGTGAAGAGAGCTAAGCAATCCTATGGATGGTGCAGTGGCAAAATTAAATCATAGTTATTTTTCTATACAAATCCTATATAGCATGCTGGCAAGCTTAAAAAGAATAAAGTGAATTTCCATAAAAAAATGATTAGGTATTGATATTGACATATCATGTGTAGTATGTGTTTCAAATTACGAGAGGATTGGACGACTAGTTAACAATCCATGGCATCATTTGTAGTATAGCATTTGTGACAAGAGTACATATTAGTGATCTTGCCATTTTTAAACACATATGACTCAATAAATACATACAGGCCATGATCCAACAAAAATTATTCATGCCCTATGTAACATGTAGATACATTATCTGCAATACCAAAGTCCTCAGGTATGTATTCCTTGAGATGGCTATGGGGTCAAAATGGCAGAATGGCCATTTTCAGTGGTAAGGGATTGGCAACTCTGCAATGTTAGAGGGTATGGTATTTCAATACAAATGTGTCCAAACACAGTCTGAGGATATTTGTACAATGTCAATACATAGTTGATTGGGAAATATCTTTTTTCAACTGCATATTGACATAAGAATGGATGTTTCATTCCTCTAAAATTGGCCCACTGGCTCCTGAGAATGAAAGGTGGTAAATGACTGAAACTTTTATTTTTGGAAAATTCATATAAAATAAACTACTGATCAGATCTTAACATAGTTACCACCATTCTTCATCATTCTTTATGAGCTTCCTAACCAGTATAGCCATTTTCTTCAGTGATGGTTTTTTTCAAACTATCCGTGGTACCTACTCCTAGCACTACTTCTAGGAAGGCCATGACCAGATGAGCGTGTGGTATACTGTTAGAGATATTGGAGCACTACACTGAAAAAGTAAACTTGTCTGCAGACTCGTCGAAGTGACTATCATAAAATAAACGAGTCAAAAGTTGTCTAACCTATCAGGTTACCATCCCACAAATAGAATCTGGATCTGGCAAATGATGGGTTTTGGGCTGGCACATGCCAAGTGGGTCTTCTATCTCCAGTTAGTGGGTCTTCTATCTCCTTGTCACTTAGACAAGTTTTTGACTTGTTTATTTTATGACCGTCACTTGAAAGAGTCTGGAGACAAGTTTACTTTTTGAGTGTAGAGGGAGGTTAAAGCTGCACTCTCACCACAAACTTGACATTCGTTTCTATTCAACTGAAATACACAGAAAGCCCTATATTGTGTAAAAGTTACTCACTTGTAACGACTTTTGGGTGATCATTTTAGTTGTGTCGAGGCGTGCTACCCTGGTGATCTTTATAATGTTTATAAAATGAGGTCCGAGGATATCAGTATGATCACATTTATTGCCCAATTATAGAGCATGCAAGGTTGTCAATAAGAAGACCCTTAGTATTCAATTTGATGATTTCCATAAGATGTTTTGTAGTCACGAAATAATATACAATGATATTATAATCAGCCTCCCCCTGATCATCAACTTCAACGATCAACTTTATGAGAGCAATATTTAGTCCTCATGATAGGCCCAACAAGGCAGATGTATATAACAGATGGCTGTCAATCCTTACACTTTGGTTTCAGACACAGAATAAGTGTCGTTGTGTATTCATGTATCTATAGTTTAGACACTTCTCCCCTAATATTCTTTTAAATCATTTGAGTTTCTATTGTGATAATATATTTTATATCCTCCAATTCATAAACATAATATATGATCAATAATACTATAGGTGTTAATCAGTAGATTACCTGCAGCGTGGGGCTATATGTTACATTGTTACATAGTAGGTCTCCCTGGTGGAAAGATTATATCCTCAAAATGGTCACCTTACTTCATCACTCTGATGACCTAGGTGGTCAATTGGTCATGGTCACCCTAAGTCCTGTGTTGTGAATACCTCCATATAATCCTTGGTTTTCGATGTAGTACATGTATGTAGACGAGAAACTACATGTAGATCTGCGGTGAGAATGCCACGTTTAGATGTCCAACTGTTGCTGCCCTACAGCCGGGAGTCAGGGCGTAGTGATGACGGTACCATGGACCTTATATGGGAGAGGTGGGGGTTTAAAGGAACAGACTAGGCTCTGTTCATTTCGTATACAAACATGTAATTTAGCTGAAAATCTATTACGTCCAAATATTACATCTTGGCATCCCATTTTCAAATGTTAACATTTGTATGCCCCTATAGCCCACTACTGCCACCTCTAGGGTTATAACCAAAACAGATTCTGTGTGATTCTCAGAGGAATGCTGTTTGTCAAAAGGGTGTCACTAGGTATGGCTGGTGTGAATAAGTGCTGCTGGTGTCAGTAAGTGTGTCAGGTGTCAGAGAGTGTGAGTGGTGTCAGAAAGTGTGGGTGGTACACACAGTCAGGTGGTACACACAGTCAGGTGGTACACACGGTCAGGTGGTACACACAGTCACGTTGTACACACAGTCACGTGGTACACACAGTCACATGGTGCACACAGTCACGTGGCACACACAGTCACGTGGTACACACAGTCACATGATGCACACAGTCACATGATGCACACAGTCACGTGATGCACACAGTCATGTCGTACACGCAGACTCTTACTATCTTACTTCTATGGTACATACAGTCAGGTGGTACACACAGTCAGGTGGTCCACACAGTCAGGTGGTCAACACAATCACGTGGTACACACAGTCATGTGGTACACACAGTCAGGTTGTACACACAGTTGCGTGATACACACAGTGATATGGTACACACAGTGACATGGTACACACAGTCAGGTGGTACACACAGTCATGTGGTACACACAGTCACATGGTACACACAGTCACATGGTGCACACAGTCAGGTGATACACACAGTCGCATGGTACACACAGTCACGTGGTACACACAGCCAGGTGGTACACACAGTCACGTGATACACACAGTGATCTGGTACACACAGTCACGTGGTACACACAGTCACGTGGTATACACAGTCACATGGTAGCCTACACCAGTGAGGTGGTACACACAGTCACATGGTACACATAGTCACATGGTGCACACAGTCATGTGGTATATATGTGCCTCTACATGGGTAAAGATCGACACGGGCGACACAACATGGCCCTTTTAGGCCCTTTTAAAAATCGACAGACACAGGAAAATTGCTGATAAAAATCGACCCACAGGTTTTTCTCTAAGTTCTTATATACCTAAAAATCGACACACTGACACCGTTTTTCTGCTAAAAATCGACACAGTGACATGGTCAAATTGTGGGTATCCATGTAGAGGCACATATATGCAGTGACATGGTACACACAGTCAGGTGATACACACAGTCACATGGTACACACAGTGATGTGGTACACACAGTCCGCTGGTACACACAGTCAGGTGGTACACACAGTCACGTGGTACACACAGTCAGCTGGTACACACAGTCAGCTGGTAAACACAGTCAGGTGGTACACACGGTCAAATGGTACACACAGTCAGGTGGTCCACAGTAAGGTGGTGCACACAGTCAGGTGGATCCACGCACCACAATAGTACAGTGGTACACATATGTATAGTGTAATTTAATATGTATGCCATAAAACGATGTTATCTACTACGAGTTATATATAGCATTATATATATCGTCGTATATATACAAGAGAGAATTAAATTCAACCCTTTTTCAACCCTCAACCCCCCTGAGTACGAACCGACCTAAAACAGTATTTCTAAATATAATCCAATGTTAATATCTGCCTTCATTCTTAGTCATTTCCATAGTCAGCGGGTCCTGAATGATAGACAGATGATCCACCAATACTTGCTCACTGAGCTAAATTGCCGGCTGAGCCAATAGAGACCATGCAGCTTGACAGGTCTGCATAGAGCAGCTCACAATGGTCTGAGCTGCTCTTGTTGGACTAGACTAAAGGCAGGGCCCCACAATGGTATTCAGCTCTTGTGTTCTGCTCCCTTCTGCTCGTGGTAAGCTCTCAGGACACAGGGGACCGTTAGGCTTTGAGCTGCTCACGGGCGCCGTGCAGGGTGCTCCGGGGGGCGAGCAGCTCGCCGCTCTGACCTACTAGTGTTATAGTGGTAAGATCAGCCAGCTGGTTTATCAAAGGGGTGTTAGAGTTGAGGCTGCTGTATGTGATATTCCACTCCAGCACATCTCCCAGAGAAACCCTGGCATAATCAACCCTTGTCTTCTATTGTCCGACGTCACATAACACTCTTTGAACAGTTGCTTTCATTTTCCCCCACAGCCTCATGATATAATGACCATGGCAATGGTGGTCTCTCTTCTTAACAGCCATAATGACGAACAAAGTATACATACCATAAACACTATTTAGAGGTACCTTTAAATCAATGAAGGATAGAGTTTATTGGCCGTTGTGATAGCAATGTTCACTCATTATTTTGTGAAACAATTTCCCAAAACCCGAAAGTGATATATATCTTAGTATTATACAAAGTTGTTGGAAAGCCTATGACTTCTATTTTAGAGAAACTTCTCTGACGTAAACTTGAGGGTACGTATCACGCCATCTTATGAGCAGAGTAACTGCGCTGTGTGTGTTTTGGTATCTACTATCACTTTTAGCCTTGTCAATGGATATTATATTAGACTATGCCTACTTTACCAATATCTTGAAATAATTATAGCCATGCATTGGCATCGTTCCCTATTCTGTTTCCACTATTATCAGTCGCGAATCAAGGATTATAATAAAAGGGGAGAGGGGGACGCTATTGGGAAAGTATTTCCTTACCAATTAACTTTTGGGTCAAAGTCTACATTAAGATCCCCCGGAAGCCCCTGGAAATGTTGGATCCACTACAGATTGTTATTGGCATGCAGTCAGTCCATAGATCACAAGTGTCTATGTAATGTGTATGAACAAGTATTAAAGTTACTGGAGTTTAAGCGACTTAAGATCTCTCTAACCGCACTCTTATTTTCTATAGTTTTATAGTATATATTTTATAAATAACTATCAGCCATGCATTGTCGTTGTTGATGTTGGCTGCTTGTTATTGTTGTCTTCCTACGTTGCTCCTGATGTTGCTGTTGTGGAAGGTAGTGGACATTGAATACTATTCAGTACACTTTTGTGACCGAAGTGCTAGGAAAGTAGGGTTGCACAGAGAAGGGAGGAGAGGGGTGATGATGTGGGGTGAGTGCTACACAAGGGGAGTAGGGCTGGCCACTATTAATTGAGTAGGTTTACTTTGACAACTGAGGGCGCCACACTGCCATCTGGTGGACAAGCAGTAGGAGGGGCCGCCCCGCCCAGAGGGCGTTAGTGGGCGGGCAGGGCACTTCCCTTACGACGCATTACACCTTGTCATGCATTGTCTGTGCCTCCAATGACGTGGCGTCATCTTATGACGACAATGACACGTCATGGACGTTGACAACACGTCAGCAGCTGCCTGCAGCCTCCTAGTATTAGCATCCAGATCGCTCACCCCCGGGCACGGTTACATTACCACTTGTCTCCATTAAACACGTACACTGGGCAATTACCACGAGGATGGGCGTTCTTCATCTAATTATAAGTTTAAAGTCATCTTATTTCTTTTATTTGTTATTAGGTCTTGGGAACAAGGGTTGGGAATGGGATTGCAATGCGTTACACAAAACAAACATGTTCCATTTGAACAACTAGAAACCTCATGTGAATGAATAAAATGTTGAGAACTACAAGGATGTACACAAAGTAAAGTGATTTACGTTACATGCATGGTGGTATACTTTGTATTGATTTTATACAATAACCAACAGATGGTACTGTACAATTGGATAGGTTTCTTTCCCACCAGAAGGTATAGATACTATTGACTGAATTCAATAGAATCAATGTTTTCAGACAATATGTGTACCCGGTATATAGGACAAAGTTGCACCCGGAGAAGGGAGAACAGAAGGAGATGTAAGTTGAACTTGTTACCTTTGCATATGGCCGGAAGTAGCCCCTGGAGTAACGTTTTCCTTTCTAATTTCTTTTCAAGTTAGATAAATCTGATTAATCTCATGATATTCTATCGATCTATGGCAAAATAACTATTGAACTCTCTGGCTGACCACAATTATACTTGGGATAGTTAAATCACCTGCCACTGCTGTGTGAGCCACCAAACGGTGGTGGTTGGAGGACAAGGCCATATGAGTACCTCATGTGTGTCTCTGATGGTCTGATTGTCAATTGACATGGTCAACGACAATCTTTGATGTATACTCCTCTATGCCTGACCGACTGCAGGGGTATGACTGATGCAATGGCCCGATAGGCAACTGCCACAAACCGCCACGGGGAGGGGTCAGGGAGACGTGCGCGCGCCGGGTAGATAGGGGTCGTGCCGATGCTCAGATCTGGGCGAGAAGAAAGCGCCGATTGATCCAAGTCGGAATAAGCATTTTTCATATATTGAATTAGGGAGAGAGAGAAAGTTGTGTTGGGAGGGTTAAAGTGGTGGGTCTTTTGATGTCCGCTGTTGTTGGGTGGGTTTAGCCTACATGGTGAGGGTGGGGAGGGGGGAGGTTTTCAAGGGAGGAGGAAGAAGGTACTGTGGGTGGGAGGAATGGGGATAGGGCGGTCAAAGACCGGCAGGCAGTTGTCGACAGGGGGAAGCACAATCACGGGGCACAAGGGAACCTCCCGCGACAACCGGAAAAGGGACGCGTGAGGCAAAACGAGACCGCGCCTCGCCGCCCGCCCAGCCACGCGGCAGAATAGGACGCGTGTCCGCTCTGCAAGAGGGGGAAAAATGACCGAAAACATCTTTGAGGGTGTGTATCAGTGGCGTTGGTCGGCCTTTCTGTGACCAGGGTCGGCTCACTTTGATAGGCTAAAGGAGGCCGGGATTGACTGGCTAACACAATTGACACGCGGAGGGTGTACGCGTACCGCATCGTGCCTGTCCGCGGAGACGCAGCGCGCCCCGCTACCTAACTGGATTGGTGGCACCGAAAAGTTGTCCTCCTTCACGCACAGCAACTTTTATAATGAGATTGTGACCGGGGCGAGTGGCGCTGGGGACGGGCATGGGGACGGCGGACATTGTGACCACAGGTCTCAACAAGCCGTGTGTGGATGACATTGTCATGGCACAAGTGAACGGAAGAAGGCGCGGCGCACGCGCAGTGGCCGTCGTCTGCTGGGGTATCGCGTTGCGTCCGCAGAGCGTGAACAATTTACGGACAAACCGCCCGCACGCCACCAGTGGCGGCCACTAGCGGCGAGGGTCGGCGGCGGGCGTCTATCGGCGCTGCATTGTGTAAACTAGAAGGGGCCTGCCCATCTTTGTGGGCCCTGCAGCCGCCAATTATTGCTGCCGCTGCCCGCGTAATCGGATCATTTAGAGCAAATTGGTAAATAGGATCATGAAATTATGTTTCATAATGTTCATTAGGCGTGGGTAACCGGGAGGCCGAAGGAAAACATGCCCAGTCAAAGACTTTCATTCTGGCTAACGCATGCTTTGATTTGTTGCAGAGGGAGGCTGGCCGAGGCGTGCCTTTCTGGGCGACGGCTGCCGAACCACCAATTGGACAACATAGAAGGACAGGCCCGCTCCCGTACAAATCACCCAGATTGCCGGAAAATTGAGAAAACTCGGGAGGTGGAAACGGCCACGAAATGGCATAAACATTTCCCTGCTCTGACTCCTTCTCATATTGTCCCCCTTATACGCGAGCCAAGGCAAATCTAATTTCGCCCGATAAAATTTATAATTAAACTCAATTTTGCATGAAATGGCGCGGCCCGCGACGGCCGTCCAATTTGCATACTGATTCAGGCTAATATAAAGTGATTATCTTCATTCTTGCAGTGCCTTTTATCGCATTACCAGCACCACAGACGCCTAATGCAGTGCCTCTATAGGCAATTGTGCGCCGAGCGCCGGGAGCCAGTCTCTCCGTGGGAAAGTTTTGTCGCCGCCCGCCCCTTTCCGCTGTGTGCCGCGCTGTATTATGGGCCAGAAAGCATCCCAGAACCCCCTGCTCTAAGCTCGCCTTCCGCCCCCTGCCGAACAGCCCTCACAATGCCCAGCGCGGCGCATGCTCCGTGGGCCCCTTCCGGTGGCGGGTTGTCGGGGGCTGGAGGGATGGAGAAGGGGGTTGGCGGGTCGGGGCAGGGCCGGGGGCTCGGGTGATGGACAGGCCGCGCACTGATTCGATTAGGGTGTGATGCGGTCATTGCGGAACATCTTCCGCGTGACAAATTCCGGGTCGGGACCCGGATGAAGGGGGCCGAGAGCATGCCGGGATGAACGGAGGAGGGGACGCAGGGAAAAGAGAGGATGGGAGTGGGAGGGGAAGGTGGAGCAAGACAACCAACAACGCCATTAGTGAGCGATAATGAGGGGAAAATTGCCTTTTGATTAAATCTTGTGTGCGCACACCATGCGCCTCCACGAGGCCAAATTGTGTTAGCCAGAGCGGGCAATTGTTTTCATTGCTGTAATAGAAAAATGATGAGGATAATTGAGTGATAGCTAATAAGTGATTTTAATATGGATATTAAATATCCGCCCAAATTACCCGGTTGTTAGGCCCCGGCCAGTGGCTCCCTGTGTGTATGGCTGAAATGGCAGCGATGAGGGAATCACATTATGGTATGGAGGGCGTTTTGTAGTGGCCAAGGGAGGCCAGAAATAATATACATGCTCCTTCATGAAAAATTGCGTCTTTGTGGCAAATGACGTCGCTTAGCATCCCAGGTGGTTGCTTCTCTGCCAATTGCTGGGTATTGTAGCTGTCTATTGGAGTAAAAGAAACAACCTGCATACAGAAGTCCACAGACGTAGACTTTTTCCCACTTCTCTCACAGACTTTTACAATTAATGATTGGGGGTGAAGTATGCATGAATAATGATACTACTCTGAGGGGATGCATGCATACATACATCCCTCCTTGGAATAATAATGAGACCTACAATCACTACCTATAGTATCGAGTTGTCTCTTTCAGCAATATACACACAAGTCACGGAGATGGCTAATCTGCTTCTGTATTTGAGGTAGTTACATGCCTTTGTTGTTGTTGAAGAGCAGCATTTCTCTTTCCCATATGTACAAGGAATTGTTAGGTGGGAAAGCAATATTAATGTATATCACAATAAACTCTATACTCAAACATTCTCAAGGGCTATCTAAACTTTGTTCTTGCCTTCAACTTGAAAAGTTTAAAAGGCACATTTACACATGTAAGAGAACACTGAGAAAAGATTGAGCGTCAGCCTGACGCTGGCTATGTCGCCAAAATCGCTCTCTTAGAAGGGTCAATCACCATGGCTGGAAAGTCTAGCAATGCTGGACCCTTTTCCCAGAGTCTGACAATGCTGGACCCTTAGAAGTTGACAGAGAGGCTCCCTAGAGTCCAGCATTGTCAGGCTCTGGGAAGAGGGTCTAGTATTGCCAGAATCTCCAGCCATGTTAGATGAATCCAGCCTCTGAATGAGGATCCAGCATTACCTGACCCTTGTAGGTGAGTGCTTTTGGTGACAAATCCAGCGTCAGACTGACACTCACATTTTTTTTCTGTGTGAATGTAAATGGGAATGCTAGACTCTGACAGGAGACCACAGCATTGAATGAATCCTGGAATGTCTCTCTTCTCAAGAAGTCACTACTTTAAATCAGTAAGATTATGATAAGAAAATGCCATATGTCTATGTCTTTTCCTATAGAGTAAGTATCTGTATGCTTGGTCGTCCATTGTTAATACGAAGGATACTGTAATGAGTAATTAACAAGTCAAAGGCAGGTGGATTGCAATGACTAGCTTCTCCGATTTGCACTGATTAGGAAATGTGCTTTGATAAAACATGAGGTGCAAAATCGGATTTCAATCTCTGCTCAGCTTAATTTACATTTTGTTTCATGTAATACAGAATGCATATGTGTCCTCAATGGGCAATACACAGCGATCCCATGGTTAACTTGCATGGTTAAAATGCATATACTGGCATTTTCTAGGTATATTCCTTATGTTTAGGTCTGCAACATTTTTAGTTCTATATGAGGTGTTTACAAGGTCTTGGAACAAACCATTGTTTGGAATATGAAAACAGATATGGCAATAATTATATTCTCTGTCATCATGTATTACATATCCCTAGATTACATTTCTTTGTAAATGATTCAGGAGTAATGTATTTGTTGACAATCCCTGCAAGTGCTATTGAAGTCTCTCTACTACCCATGGACATTACTATGATATAATTATACATATAAGAATGATATTACAGCACGAGTGGATATACTCACGTGGGGGCGTGGACAAGAAAATCTTTCCAATCTTAAAATCGATAATCCTATGAACGTTACAATCATAACTCTAAAATAATAACATTTATCTCATATTATCACCAAACGTCCATTGTAATATTGGGACACACCCTTACCGGATAACGCTTAATTTAGAGCAGTTGGGACTTGACATACGAATTCATAAATTTGTAGCTTTATGTTTTTTGACTCAGGTATCTTTAATTGATAGTTCTCCTTCACTTTTGTTTAAACTACAGAGTAGGTTGCATAGTACTAGACGGCCATAGACGGCATGGAGAAAGTACTTCCATTAAACGTGGGATAGAGAGTTTAATATCTAAGCCTACACAGTTAGCTGGACTCTTCCCAGGGTCAGGCACTGCCTGACTCAGGTGTAAGAGCCTGTTGGACCTTCACTTCCCTTTGACAACTACGCCCCCATTTAATAGCCAAATAAAGTTACTCCATTTCGAGAGGGCCTTTCGAGAGTGAGCCTGATCCTTGACTGACAGTCAGGCTAGACAATTCTTCACACCATAGTCAGTCTGGCTTTCTTTCCAGAGTCAGGCACTGTCTGAATCTGGAATGAAAGTCAGTTAGCCTGAACCTTCTTTTTGAAGTTGATATGGAGAATAATTGTATCTAAGATGAAGACAAAATTTAGGATTGAACGTGTGATTAACATCACAATTGACTCAGGGTCAGGGTGATTGAATTGATTGATCGAAATCACTCTTTTTGCTGAAAAAAATAAAGTGTGGATTATTTTATGTTATAAATCATTTCTTGATTCTGAGAGCTGAAACATATTCCTGGTTCGAAACTACCCTAAAAACATGTGTCACGCTAGTCTTTAATCACATTTCAGCCAATTGGGTTTGGATGGGCGAGGAAGTGGGTTTGGTTAGGGCAAGGTAATCATCACGAGTTAGGCTAGGTATCGGTGGTGCATGGAAATCAAAGATTGAACATGTGAACTGGTAACTGAGATCCCACAGTGTCGCTCTATGAGTGCATGCAGTTTCTTCAGTGGTGGTTATAGATTGTTCATTTAGCTCCTTGTCACTAACAACGTGGTTTCAAGCCATATCCTGGCGGCCTCATTTTGGGTAGCATACCCAAAATGTACGTCATATAAAGTTACATAGATCAGGAACTTCCATCACACAGCCTAGCCCTCCTGGATAGTCTCTTTGTATAGTGATAGGTCAAGTGGTACAGGGGATACAAAAGGCCCAACAAGGTTATACAAAGTATAAGGCCAGTCGAGCGAGAAAATAGTATACTGACAAAAACCTCTCATGAGCCAAATCTTTTTGGTATTTGTGGCTTATAACATTTTTCTCATGCTGGGGGTTAGGGGTCAGTTTATAACAGGATTTCCATGCTGGCTTGGTAATCTGCAGTCCCTTATTAAGTGGTGAGGTGAACTCACTAATCTCATTCTCAGAATCTTCAGAATCTCACTGACTCCCCCTGGTATAATGTTGGTTCATGGCAAATCTTTTGAAAACATTTTAGTATGCTTCTCCAAGAGAGCCTCGAATGCTTGACCCTAGGATCTAGAGGCAGGCAGCCTACCAACTGAGCTAACCAGGCAAGTGTCAGCCAGGCCTATTGGTGAGATAGTCAATGGTCCATGACTGTAGTTTGGAATGTTCCATTTGGATGATATGTTGGATATTCATTTATTTAGTTAGCATAGAAGTACAATGGTAACCCATTCTAGGATTTTGATATATTACAGGATGGATCCCAAACTTTAATTGTGAAGATGCCCATTCTGTGGAAAGCTGTAGTATCAATATGGCTCAGTCAATCACTTCCATATTTGGTTTGAGCATTGATCATATGTTGTAAATGACCCATAAGAAGTCTCAAGGGGTTTACGTACAATTTTGAGATAGTCAAAGTGATATTTCTACCAAGGTTAGCCATTTAGAGTCCAGCATTGCCAGACTTCCATGCCAATGCATTGGTGGATCCTGTTTGGCGAGAAAGGCAGGCAATGCTGGACACTCTTCACAGTAAGAGTCAGCCTGACTTTCACATCTAGGTTCTTTTGGCTACACATGCCGGACTATGGTATTACTTTTTTCTGTGTGTGTGTGTGTTCAATCAATGAGTATACAGCTAAAGGTGTTTAGCTTACGTGTTTACACATTTAGATTCAAGATGTTTAAAGTCTAGACCTATAAACTAAACTGTTTTAATTATGTTTACACCACATATATACGAGAGTAAACGTGTTTACGGTTTTCGGTGTTTAATTTTCTACATTGGTTTTGCAGTGTAGCTCTCATTTTAGAAAAGATGAATGAGCAAATGACAGAGAAGAGGGACGGGAGTGAAATAGAGAAGATACATGATGTACTTCCCAATGTCTCATATATATAAGAACTTCACGCACGCAGCCTGTTACCAGCTCGGTAGCACAGTTGTATAGAGCATCAGACTCACTTACGAGATTGTATTTGAGATATTTCTTATACATACTAAGACAGATACTAGCACACCTTTTAGCCACATGTTATTCAACCCTAGACATGCCAATAATAACCTCAGCTTTACAAGCAGGCATCACCCAATTGTGGATCTTTATCAATTAGTCCTGCCTCCAAACTTGTCCAGCAGCCATAGCTAATTGAATAACTACAGGATCCATTAACCTTTCAGAAATATAATGTGCTTTTCTGATTTGAAGCCTGCTTATCTTTCAATCGTCTACACTGTATTGTGTTCCACGTTAATTCTTTGCAATTGTTATCAATCATTTACCTCATTGACTGCCTTCATCGTTTTCCATAAATTGTGGCACAAATGGCAGTCTGCATACGCCATGGTGTTGGTTTGTGACGAGCCTCTAACGTCATTACCCCTGAGGTCTGCCTCATAGAAATACAAACTGTGGCTTACATTTCCCTGAACACTCTGCTGTTGACGAGAGACCACTTGAAACAGGGATTTAATCTGATTACTTCGGGCCCTAAATCATCTCAATAACGGCCACTTAAGTTGTGTCACTGTGACTGCAGTCGGCCTGACGCGACAGATGTAGTCCTAATCGACGACGTTACCTTAACGCCACCAGCAGACGACACAACGTTCTCCTTTCCCGCCAGAGAATACCTAGTTCTCGCGTGAACCAGATCCCGGCGGGATTTGGTGCGAGAGGAGACAAAGCGCGCTCATGAATACATTGAAAGTAGTCCCTGGTTTAACCGGAAATACGAGCTGAGCGATAAAAGGGGGCGGCTGGTGGAGGCGTGTGAAGGGGGAAAGCACGTTCGGCGCAAAAGCGCGACAATATGAAATCTTATCGCCGAGACAATCGGGGCTGCTAATGAGAGTGAGGGGTGGCAATTAGAAAAAAATAAAGAAGGAAAATATCAGTCATGGCTCTCATCATGGGGCCTTTTCTCAGCACGGTACCGACATATATGCGCTGTGAATATGGATGCTTCTTGTAAATCTCGCCCTCAATACGCCTCCATCTCAGTTCAATTACCGCCAAATAGGGTATGCATAGGCCGCCTTCAGATGAGCAGAAACACTGTTATGGGGGACAGATGTGTGCCTACGATTATGCCATGTATGGAAAGTTTCCCCTCACTGAACCAGCCCCCGGCACCAGCCTTGCATTCTTATCTTCACCTTTCAACCTACTCCTGCACATTTCCCATGCTTAATTCTCCTCTCTATACTTCCAATATTCCTCCATCCTCCACTTCTTCCTTTTTCCTACCTGCCCCCTGTCACTTCTTCTATTTCTGGTCCTCATTTGTATTTATACTTGAATAATATTCAGAGATAATATATTGAAGATTGTTCCTCTTCCATACATTCATGCATCTGACTCATGCCCTAACATATTTGCCAAAATTTAACCATTCTTTATCATTTTTGCCTGCAAGGAATGATTTCCCCCTGTTTGTATTTCTTACTTCTGGCGGTGGTCAGATACAGGTCGGCCTGCCATTCCGAGATGTATAGATATATGGACATGTTCAGGAATATTACATGTACCATGTATTCAATGTTTGAGTACTTTGGTTAAGACAAAACATATCTGTAATATATAGGCCCTAGTTTACATCTTTGACCCATTGTCACGCCACAAAACCCCTTATTATACCTTCATCAATAGTATTACGTCATATTACGTCATATTACGTCATAATTATGATTTATGATTATTAATATTCATATTTATTATTATTTGTAATACGCACAATACTTTATACATATTTTCAATCCATATGTCCATCAAAGTACACCTAGACGTCAGACATACATATTACTCACTAAGCCAAGCCAAACTAACCCCCACACATAATTAACCCATAGATCACAAGCAGACCCTTATCCCAGGGACAATAGGTAACGGTCAGCCCCTCCAGACGACAAGGCACCGACCGGTCACCTATACACAAAACAAATGAACTATATGTTGACCCCAAGGATTAACTGTCTACACATAAACAAAGCTATAAAGCTGGACACCCTTAATCAGTGTGGCACCGCCAAAGCCACTTGAGCCGGCTGGAGACCACCTGGAGGCAGGCGACAAAGCCCCCACGTGTGCATGCTACTTATTATGTAATCCATTACCCATAATGCACTGGACCCAGGCTCCCCACCCGCGGTCCAGCGCACACCACATGTTAAAGCCATGAATATATAATTATCCAATCAAATGTCAAATGTATATTACCCAATGAAAACCACTGTTACATCTACTTCCGGTCACATGGGCACCCCCTCCACCTGCCGGGCACCTGTACTTATACCCCGGTCAGATGGAGGAGGAAATCACTTATCATCTTGCAACCATCAGTAACTTATATACTGAGCCCTAGTGACTGGTACTCTGATATTAATATTATTATTAATAAAAGATACCAAGTATTGAAACTGACGTCTCACCTCATCTTTACGCCCTCATTGATGTGGAAGGGTTTTCCCTAGCCACAGAGTGGTGGAGAACCGGGCAACCTTCAGCTACCTGCGACCATGAAGAAATTTTTTAATGCAGAGACACCAGTCCCTCAGTGACCTATCATCACGGAGGCACACTAGGAGCCAGGGACCAGCACCAACATCAGGTCTACAACCCACCAGGAGGAAAGGACCAAGCAACAACAAGCACATCACCAAGTCCACCTCCTGCATCTACAAGGACACAGTAAGACATCCTAAAACAACACTTATAGACACTGTACCTATTATACCTATAGACATAGCTACCCCACCCACCTCTCCCATTCGTGTTGAACCCACTGTCAACATGGCCGGAGACGATCAGGTAGAGGTAGAAAGACAACGAGAACTAGACGATAGGATATCAAGAAAATTAGACGAACAATTAGCGGCCCACAAGGCAGAGCTAGAAAGACTCAAATCTGATATCGCAGAATATAGAAACAACAAGTCCATTAGCGACCTGGCTAGCGCCATTTCAAAAGCTAACAAGTACACCATCCGTGAACCAATCAAATTCTCAAAGCCAGACATTAAAATGAGCACCAGAAAGTGGTTCACCGACCTAGAACGCTTTGTTAGACTCAAATACCCTCAAGAAGATCACCCCATCCATGTCACTTGTGCAGTCTATCTTTCTGGACCAGCGTACGAATGGTACAGTATTCAGCCCACTAGTGTACAAGACGATTATGACCTTATAAAGAAGGGACTTATTCACCACTTCAAGGATGTCGAGAACGACATCAAACTATTAACACTCTCCCAGTTTGACCCCACCCTACAAACCATGGAAGAATGGCTAAAGGACGCCAACACCCACTTCCAAAACAAGGGGGTGGACATAGAAGCTGCCATTATCCAGGTAGCCACTGTACTAAATGAGGACTACCGAGAGGCGATCAGAGCGGAAAGTCCTACTACATGGGCCTCCCTCTGTAGAGCACTCAGGTGTGCATACCTCTACAAGAAGACCTCCACACACAAGGTATCATCCCTGTCCAACAACACCCTAGATCCAGTCATAGCTGCTCAGTTAAGGGAGAAGGACAGGGAGAACGAAAAACTGAGAGACCTTCTTCAGAAACAACAAGAAGTAATGGAGACTGAACATACAGTAGCTGCTATGGGGGGTGGTAAACCAAAACCCACCTACCACAAACAAGCAGCTGCACCTACACACCAATCTCCACCCACTGACTTCGCGTTACCACCCAACTATAGGGGGAGGAGAGAAGACTTCGACATCAACTATGTCGACAACATCAGGAAGGCACGCTCAATGGGCCTCATCCCTCCCACCCACCGATTCAAAGGGGGACCCAAAGACATTATAACCCTTCTTCAAACGGGTTCCCTACCCCCACATCACTTCAAGCTCATCCAGAGCCAACAACAACAACAACAAAGGTGGCAGCCACAACAGCAATCATGGCAGCCACCACAACAACAACAACAACAATGGCCACAACAACAACAACAACAACAGTGGCCACAACAACAACAACAACTACAACTTCAACCAACGCCACAAAACCCCACTCCACAGTACACCATGGCACAGCTCGTCAGCATGATGAACGACCTCACCAAGACGACGGGAAACTAGATTGTCATCCTATGGATAGGCCTCATCAGGATGACAAAACAGTCCCCAACACAGAAGACACAGCATCGCCCATCGACGCCACGCCACATGACCCACAGACAATCCACAACGCTGCACCAGTGCGCGGGAGACCTGCCGACGTCCAAGCTACTCTGGAAGTCGTCCCCCCACCACTCCCCGACCTACACATGGAAGAAGGTGAGCAGAGTGTTTTGTTTATCAACATGGTCAATGGCAATATAGATCTACAATTCAAAGATACCAACATCCCCAGTCTAGTAGACACAGGAGCCACCGTCTCTTGCATAAGAGAGGGTCTAGCCTCCACTCTATCGAAACTAGTTCCTCATGAGTTTTCACGAATCAGGTCCAAAGTTTATCTTGCCGATGGAGCATTGTGTCACATCAAAAGAGCTATCAAAATCAAATTCAAAATTCAAGGCAAAACATTCAGCCATCAATTTGCAATTCTTCCAAATTGTTCCTCACCAATCATATTGGGAACAGATTTTCTATCAAAGACTAAAAGCAAAATCAATTACTCCACTGACCCAACTCCAAAATCTCAACCAATCAGGGCAGTGAGAGCCATTTCGATACCTCCATTTTCCGAAATGGCCATAACAGGCCAAGTCACATGCTACCACTCAGTCAGTCAAATCAATGGTATAACAGACAATTTTGACAGATCAGACAAACTTCCAAATTACATCGTACAACGTTCAGTCGTGACACCTGACCAAAGAGACAGACACCCACTGATATTATTGAATATCACATCTAGAATCTGCAAAATCCAGAAGGGTGAAATCGTAGCCTTATATACAAAAACAGACATAGACAAAGAAAATCATATATTATCAACAGGCTACGACGACACACAACCCGAGGAGACAGACAGAGACATAGACATAGACAACAACTCCACTATCAGTGACAGTGCATCATCAACAGGGTCAGACAAAACATTCTATGTACCAACTCCAACATACTCAGAGTATTCTGACTCTGACATGGATCAATCCATGTCAGACGACGAAGATTACATAAATATGGTACAAGAGACGACAGGTCACGACGAACAAGACATAGACAAAGACATGTACATAGGAAAGGACATAGACATAGAACCAGAAAAAGAAAAATCACACGTCTTCCAAAAACCAGACTGCCTCACAGATGATCAATTCACAACATTTTGCCAATTAATTGAAGAATACGACGACATATTCGTGGGAAAAGATAACATGATTGGAAGGACCCATCTGTACACCCATAAAATCAACCTGATCCCAGACGCCAAACCCTTACAGTTCTACCCATTCAGAATGGCCCCGCACAAAGCTGAACGACTTGAAATTGAATGTCAGAAGCTGGTAAAGCAGGACATCCTGGAGGAAACCAACATGGGTCCCTGGTCATCCAGAAGTTTTCTTGTAGAGAAAAAGAACGGGCAGGGTTACAGATTAGTGACAGATCTAAGATATGTGAATTCCCAATCCATCAATCAAGCACTTACATCACCACGAGCAGACGACAGCCTAGAAATGATTGGTGAGATGCGACCTGCCGTGTTCTCTAAAATGGACGCCCAACAAGGGTACTTCCAGATACCAATTAGAGAGGACGACAGGGACATCACAGCCTTTCTCACTAGGACCAAAAAGTATAGATACAAGACCATGCCCATGGGACTTGCCAGCAGTGCTCAGGCTTTTCAAGCTGTAGTCAACTTAATCCTACAGAACCTGCAGAACAAATGTGCAATCCCATACTTAGACGACATCTTGTGTTTATCACCATCCATTGACCAACATTTCATCGATTTAAGAAACATATTCGAAGCACTAAGAAATGGCAAACTAAAGTTGAAGAAAACCAAGTGCGAATTCTTCCTAGAGGAACTAGACTTCCTAGGAATGAAAGTCACCACTGACGGTATCAAACCATCTCCAGACAAAGTCCACAAGATCCAGACATTCCCCACACCGAAGACCACAAAAGAGGTGCGGTCATTCACTGGACTCGCCCAATTCTATAGAAAATTCATCAAAGGGTTCAGTGAAATTGGTCGACCTCTATTCAACCTACTCAAAAATGGGAACAAATTTGTCTGGACCAAAGAATGTGAGACTGCATTTCAGACCCTGAAGGACTCTATATGCAATGACGTCATCTTGCTGTACCCAGACTACAACAAACAGTTCCATCTTACCACAGATGCATCTGGTACAGCCCTGGGAGCTACTCTTTCCCAGGAAAAAGACGGTGTTCTACGACCAGTAGCCTTTGCAGGCAGAGCACTCCATGACCACGAAAGGAATTATGGTGCCACCCAAAGAGAACTATTGGGAGTAGTGTTTGCAATAGAGTACTTCAGACACTACCTAGAAGGAAGACCATTCGAGATATATACTGACCACCAAGCCCTCATCCACATGTTGACAAAATCAGATAACAAAAACATGTGGGCAAGGTGGGCACTCAAAATTCAACAATTTCAATTTAATATCAGACACATAAGAGGCAAATTAAACATACCATCAGACGTTATGTCAAGACGAGACTACCCACTAGACAAGACACCAATGACAGATCCTCCACCAAAACCCAAAGCCATAAGGGTACAACATAGAATTATGTTTGAGGATGACATACACACACAGAAATTCAAAGAAGACGAACCACCATTGACACTACCAAAACGACTACCCAAATCAATCCTGAAGAGAAACTCCACCCATCACTTCTATTGTGAATGTATGGAGGAAAACACAGAAGATATAGAAGAAGTAAAACGATTGACCCCCAACCTGAGAGCAAATCCTGACATCCCAAGTACCAAATTACATCATTTTGGGCTTCCACAAACAGAATACAAGGGACTGTTAGCAGCCATAGTGGCCTCGGTACAACAGGAAGTGGATTCAGCTGCACGACCGGTCCCAGGCCACGCCCCACAGCAGCTGACAGTACCCTCTACATCCCTAGAAGCCCTATCATCATTCATAGAAGAAACTCAAACAGAACAAATAGAGCAGGTTGCGGCGACCCGACCGGTCCCAGGCCACACCCCGGCACCGCAACCTAAGAAAACCACAGATAAACCAAAGCCAAAGAAGAAAAATGAGAAACCTAGAAGAGATGCCACAGACATGGCAAAACATCTGGCCAATCAGACTAATCATCTGATTGAAATGATAGAAAGTCTCTCCGACCCACAGATCTCCATACTCAACCTCAAAAGAGAGCAGAGATATAATTTACATACGAAAGCTATCATCACGTATTTAGAGAACGGACAGGTACCAAACGACAAAAACAAGAAGGAAACGGAGCAATTTATAAAAATAGCTGATGATCACATCATTCTGAATGATATCTTGGTCCATATCAACACGGTACTATGGAAGAAACACAAGGAGTTCTCATTCCAACCCGTCATCCCAGATGACATGAGACTTCCCATCTTGAAGCTTTTTCACGACCTACCAATGGCAGGCCACGCTGGCGCACAAAGAATGCTGTCGACCATGCTTCCCAAAGTATATTGGAAGAGCATGGCGGCCGACGTCCAGAAATTCACAGCGACCTGCCACGTCTGCCTGAAAGCCAAAAAGATGAACCTAACCAACAACCTGCCAATGACGGCCCATAGTACCCCTTCTTACCCATTCCAGTTTGTCCACATAGATGCCATAGGCCCACTACCACCAACACCAGGAAAGAATGTATACATTCAGGTAGTGGTCGACAGGTTCTCTAAATTCTGCATAGCTTACCCTACTACATCATTGGACGCGGAAACAACTACCGCAGAATTCATAGAAAAGGTTGTTCTGGCCGAGGGTATACCAACATACCTCCAGTCAGACAATGGAACGTCATATAAAAATTCAAAATTCAGAAACATGACATCTTCCCTCAACATAAAACATGTCTTCAGCTCGGCCTATAGACCAAAATCGAACGGCCAGGCTGAAAGATATGTGAAGACGCTGTCTGAAGGCATACGGGCCTACTGTGAGGAACACCAGGACACATGGGATGTATTCCTACCACACCTTGTGTTCTCCATCAACAACACAGAGTCCGCCACCACTGCCTTCACACCATTCTTCATTATGAAGGGAAGGAACCCAAACACCATAATAGACAACAAACTCAATCAGGAAGAAGAGAAAAGTCTAAATCTCCACATCATTGACAAATTAAAGAAAATAGACTACACATACAATCAGGTCATTGAAAACATTGAAAAAAGGACAGAACAAATGAGACAACAACACGACAAAAAGGCAAAACCTACAAAGGTGCAGAAAGAATCACTAGTGTATGTCAAGGTACCCCGACTGATGGATAGAACAAAATGTTTGAAACTTCAGAAGGTGTACTCTGGTCCATACATAGTGTGCAAATTCGTCTCTAAAACATCTGTCCTCCTCAAATCTGTCATCACAATGAAAACAATGAAAAACCCAGTCCATGTAGACAGACTGAAACTCGTACGTCACGTGAGAAACAATGACTTCATACACAGACTCATTGACCCGAACGACGACCTCATAACCAAACTATGGAAGAAAGACGGAGATTCATATAAAGCGAGACCAGCGCTTCTACAAACCAAAAATATATATAAAGCAAAGCCGGCCCACTCCAAGGTCAAGAGGAGGACACCGGTAGGACTAAAACCATAATATAAACTATAGAATATATAAGAGGAAAAGAGTTATCACCTATATTACATAAACAACAAAAAGCTCACTATATCACCGCTACTATTATAAAGATATCAACTGTCATATATTATCAACTTTAATATCAAAAGGATCAACAATGACGGACTACTATTATCACTACTACTATTATAATGATTCACAAAGAATCACACCGATCATCAAAAGAAATACTGGAAATACAGTATTTATCACCATAAAGCGCACAAGCTTCATCAATTATTACTATTATTATTATTATCCATCTATACCCATTTCACCACACAAGTAAGTGGCAGGGCGACTCCATATTATTGCTGCTCCTTTAACAAACTGACACTTCAAATAGAACTATTATCAACATGTCAAAATCCGACATGAAAGGACAGTTTGCGCACTCTTATTAGCCCCCCCCCCCCATAGACCAGTGGAAAAGTGGTGTATGCAGGCGGCCACCCGCATGCATCGCAGGTGTCAACAACACCAGGAGGATGACCGCAATCTGAGCCCTGGATGGCGCCACCACTGGAGCGCGCAAACAAAAGCTCCACTTATGGGAGTGTGATAACGACCAACATGGCAGGGTGACATAGCCACCACCCTGTACCCAGACCAAAGGGTATAAGTTCCCACACATCCCCACATCTTTCCACAGTCACCCAGTGACCACACCCCTACACACATCGATTCAGTCAGGAGCAGCCCACAGTTAATTTGGTAGATCCCCGCCAGTACTGCGCACTTACACTCATCCCTCACCAACTATCGACTATCAACTATTACTACTACAAACGATCGACTACTACTATTATTACTATCAAATCCCAACAACTCGGGAATCATGAGGTATACACTCTACCTCCTATTAATCATCACACACATCATCTACACGGCAGCACAACCAATAGTGAGGTAAAATATCGGCCTCATCTATGAACAGCTGCCGGGACAAATCATCACCGGTCATGACCTACACGAGGTCATACTGGCCATCCCCTACAACATCCCAATGGCTCCTCGTCCGAAGCCACTCATTTACAACACCATCAGGACTCTTCAACTGACTTCACTAGGACCCCATGACAGCCATGACGCCAAGACGTTACAACAAGCTGCTGACCTCGACCGACTACTACAAAACGTAGATATTAACATTATTAAGACTTTAAAGAACATTGCACACTTCCTCTCGGATCCTATTACTAACAGGCCAAAGAGAGCTATCCTAGGATTCTTAGGGGAGCTCTTTAAATCCATCTTTGGCCTGGCAACCACTAGAGACATGGATTCTATCATCAACGTCATACATCACCTAGATGCTAGAATTGGGACACTGGCCGACGTCAATGTTAAAACTGCACAAGGATTACATGATGTCACCCAGCAACACCAGCAGTTTCTAGACACTTATATAAAACAACAGGACGTTGTACAGGAATCCCTACTTAATATTACCGAATCCATAGACTCGTGGTCTGATGATTTCTCCACAACCCTAACCTCCATCCAAGCCGACCAGGATCGTAGGATTACCCAGTCAGCCATCATATCGGCTCAGGTAATTGTCCTAATGACCAGGATCGCCTACCAACAAGGGTTATACAAAGTGGAAAATTCTCTCAGATTATTGTCCACTGGAATATTAGCACCGGATATGATCCAACCCACAGAACTAGCCCTCAAGCTAGCCACCTTAGACACACAACTCAAAATTAGGAACCCAGGATCCGAGGTAACCATTATCGACACCGCATATTACTACTCACAACCAGTCGCACTATACACCTATTCCAAAACTCACTTATACATTCATATTAATGTTATCATTTCTGCCACAGACGCAGCATTTAACTTATATCAAGTAATTACAACTCATGTCCCCATTAACACCGAAAATACGACAAGTTCTGGATCTACCCTATTACACACTGACAAAACTTTCCTCGCCGTCAACGAGGCAGAGACATTGTACTTAGAGTTGACAAACGCAGATCTGCTTACGTGCCAAGGCTCGATACTGAAAGTATGCGCTAGGACCATGCCTAGAATACGCAGTGACCAGCCAACCTGCCTCATGGCGGCCTTTAAAGGTAACCAGGCAGACATAGCCAGACTCTGCACATTCCAAGTACACCCTCTGAGACCCATACAAACCCGTGCTATAGCTATTGGTAAAGACAAATATTTAGTAACTACTAACAGGGAGTACTACCACGTCATCTGTCAGCACATGACACCAACTACTAAGAAAGCTTCGGCCTACGCAGTTATTGGTGTCCCATGTATGTGCCACTTACAGTTTGACTCACTGTACCTCCCAAACACCAAAATTCCTTGTAACGAATCTTCTTCAACACATTTTCTAATGCACGCGGCCAATACACCCATACTACTTGCACTCACAAACAATCTGAACATCACAGCATCATCACTACACCACGACCCAATACACATACCACATCTACATACACAAGCTATCATCAAATCTATGACAAACATCAGCAAGTTATCATCAGACATTACATTGGACCTGGAACCCTTCACCAGGAATATCCTAATAGAAGCCACCAACGCAGCAGACATCTTAGACCGACCCATCCAGGACACACCGATACGAGAAAACATAGCTAGCTTCTTCGCTAGCCCGGTATGGAACTATATAGTACCAGTCACTTGCATTCTAAACGCCGTAGGATTCTTCTACTTATTATATGTATCCAAAGGAAAAGCACTGTTCGCGACCATCCCGACCGTTAGTGCTCGTCCCAACAATATTTCGTGGAAATTTATTAACCCCATCCCCCAGAGTGAAACCAAAGAAAACCACACGATCAATCTAGATCAATACGTCGATGCCCATAACATTTTTACCCTAATATTTGTAGCGTTAATCGTATACGCTGTTATCAAAACCATCTTCAAGTGTAAAAACAAGATTACACGCCACTTTGGAATGACAAACTCTGGACACAAAACCAATCCTACTATTACGCTCAAAATTTACCAAGGACACGTCAATCACACCATCCCACTGCTATCCCTACCCTACGAACGTGACTCTATTGTTAATGATTTCATACCAACCCTGACGGCCATCTCAGCCCTGTCATGCCCATACCCACGCATAAACATGACATGGAACGGCCCCATATCATTCAACATCAACGGAAAACAGAAATCATACTACCTACCCAACCACGTCATACTACCCCTAGCGGCACGGTTTTCTATTATACCGGCCCTGAAAGACGACACCACCACCACAGGATTAACCCTTAAGACTATTGAAATGACTACATCCCTACATCCGAATGAAACCCAAGACAACATTGACTTTGACCCCGACGGTGACAACACTACGTCACTTATCAAAAACCCAAAAGACATGACCACTACCGAACTATTGACAGCCATTGTTATGAAAAAGAGTGAGACAGGAAATGAAACATAAAAATTTAATATAGAAGGTGATAACTCAGAACGAACTTCCTCCATTGCCCCTCGACTTTGAGAATGAATATCAAAGATCAAGTATTGCCAAAGATCATTGCATAAACAAAATACACTGCTCAAAACCTATTGCTATACATGTACTATCATAACATACTAAGTATTACACATGGCCTATGTAAACGCTTAGTACATCTATATTATTATTGAATGAATTTCTTACAGCTTCCTATCGTATGAATTGATTGTATTATAGACTAGGACGGAAGCGCGACATATAGAACCAGTACGTCAAAATTACACTTACCACTGTACCACGACTTGTATTGTGTAAATAATTAGTAAGGTTAAAATGCTTCCAAAAATGTATAACCATATAAATAGAACGGAAGCGAGACATATAGTATCAGTACGTTACCATTGAAATATTATTATTACCACTGCATAACATGTATGTACAAAACACTGTATGAACCTAGAAAATGTGATTAAGAATTGAGACATAGTCATAGCATAAGATAGATATATCAAAAACCATAAAATACAAAAAAAAAAATGTTCATACAAAATACTTTTGAAGCGTGACATAACTCTTCCTCTACGACTTCTCGGCCTGCACGAGGGCGTGCAGGAGTTGTATTGGGGGGTGCTGTCACGCCACAAAACCCCTTATTATACCTTCATCAATAGTATTACGTCATATTACGTCATATTACGTCATAATTATGATTTATGATTATTAATATTCATATTTATTATTATTTGTAATACGCACAATACTTTATACATATTTTCAATCCATATGTCCATCAAAGTACACCTAGACGTCAGACATACATATTACTCACTAAGCCAAGCCAAACTAACCCCCACACATAATTAACCCATAGATCACAAGCAGACCCTTATCCCAGGGACAATAGGTAACGGTCAGCCCCTCCAGACGACAAGGCACCGACCGGTCACCTATACACAAAACAAATGAACTATATGTTGACCCCAAGGATTAACTGTCTACACATAAACAAAGCTATAAAGCTGGACACCCTTAATCAGTGTGGCACCGCCAAAGCCACTTGAGCCGGCTGGAGACCACCTGGAGGCAGGCGACAAAGCCCCCACGTGTGCATGCTACTTATTATGTAATCCATTACCCATAATGCACTGGACCCAGGCTCCCCACCCGCGGTCCAGCGCACACCACATGTTAAAGCCATGAATATATAATTATCCAATCAAATGTCAAATGTATATTACCCAATGAAAACCACTGTTACATCTACTTCCGGTCACATGGGCACCCCCTCCACCTGCCGGGCACCTGTACTTATACCCCGGTCAGATGGAGGAGGAAATCACTTATCATCTTGCAACCATCAGTAACTTATATACTGAGCCCTAGTGACTGGTACTCTGATATTAATATTATTATTAATAAAAGATACCAAGTATTGAAACTGACGTCTCACCTCATCTTTACGCCCTCATTGATGTGGAAGGGTTTTCCCTAGCCACACCATGTAGCCTAGGGAACGTGGTATCCAAATGTTATAGGTTTTGATTTTGGAATTACAACTTTCCATACAGCACAAGAAGCAGTGTCGGCACCTAGGGAGCAACGTAAGAACCATTCGTCATGCTGCAAAAGAAACCGAGATTGCACGCAGCCCCACCAATGGACGGGCGCCAGCCCCTGAGAACAAAACCGCCATTTAATTCATGTAATTGGCTTTTATTTGTTCCAGCATCTCATGACTAAGACGTTTTCAATGCCGGCACTGTTGGCAATAATAACAGCAGCGGCCTCGTCTTAATTCAGCACCTCTCGTCCTTTCTCGTGTGAATTCACGCTGTTACAATTAAAACGCCGTTGACAGCCTGTGTCAAGATGGCGGCACCCCGCAGGGAATCCTGGGACATAATGATCGCGTTCACGCCCATTCATGAAGTTCAATGTCCCTCGTGATATTCTAGTATACCATTTACCCACCAAGTCATAGTCAAAGTGAGTTACAGTGGTTATACAATATGACGGAAAATTGGTCCTATTTATTTAAATCATGTCATTCGATTGAAATGTTTCCAATTGTGACATTATTTGTGATCATTTTCAACCAGGGATAAAGCACCTGCAACATGCTATCGCCAAGAGACGCTGTACAGACATTACCTCCGGCATAAAGTACGCATTGCTCATTGGTCTTCCTCCAAAGTTGCCACAACTTATTCTGGTTCCCCTTACTCCCCTTCCAAGCTGTCTCTTTCTGCCCTCTTTCACTCTCATTTACAGAACACTCCCAGAACCAGTCTGTCAGCAAGTGATATGTGTAAACGCCGCGTCCCCCTGGCGTCTCTCTTTTGGCGCGAAATAGACGGTGGCGGTGGCAGACGACAATCAGTTCTCGCCTGGCCTCACTTGACGTTAAGTCGGAATTACCACTCGGTGCAATCACGACACAACTGTTAGGCTGGGGTTTTAGCGTCGCGCGACGACGTCGCCCCCGTCCGTCATTGCGTCGCCCTTGTGGGCGACCTTATTGACACGACAGGGGCATGGAACCGCCGGGACGGCGTTACAAGCACGCGACTTAATGTAGTTGTGGAGAGCGAGCTCCGCCAGGCGGCCACCCACTAGTCATGCATTGGGCCGGATATAACGCCTAAACAAATTTTGCAAATGTGGCGACAAATACAAATTGGCGGTAATTGATTGTAATTGGCCGCGCGCACTTCCCCGGCTGATTCGCCCAAATGGAAGCACGCATATGGCCCTGGCGTCGCGGTCTTCTGGGGCGGGCCCGCGGAAATGGATATGGGGAGCAGGTTTTATTGGAGGGTGTATGGCGGGGTGGGATGGGGGTGGGGGGTACTGGTACTGAGAGGGGGTAGTGTCTTTTTAGCATGAATCCTCCTCCCCTTCGCGTGATGCGTGAATGATAGCTTCTAGTGGGCGATAATTGAGGCACTGAATGAGCTGCTCCCAGGGCTACAATGTGAGCAAATGGCGACCGGGACCATTAGGAAGGTCTTGGGGTCTGTCATCAACCCGCCTGGTAGCTTGGTTGGCTGGTTGGTTTTATGTTTGGTAGAGGGGATGGGGAGGCGGTATACAAACATGTAGCAGTGTTGTGTGGAGTCCCCTTAAAGCTTAAATATAATGTAACAATAGTGCAATAGGCCCCTGATCATAATAAATACATTGTAATGAAAAGTATACTATTAACCTACATGTATAGGCTACAGTAACACAGAGGATATTGACATCATACCTGATTGATATTAAATATCATGAATATGAGGGACATATATATACTGATAGAAACTTTTGTGCATAACAATTCGCTGTATTATGAGTACGTTCCCCCTTTTTTCGTGCGTTTTTATCATCAGCAGATAGTTGGCCAATATAGCTGGCTGCGACCACTGTCTTCACCTCTCGGTGTGGGTGCTATGATAGTGCTGCCACCTAGGGTGAAACCCTTGTCAGCAGGCCTGGGAAGGCACACAAGGCAGAAGAGGGGGGCTTTCCGTTGCTTCTGTTCAATTTGTAAGGAGGCACAGGAACCGGAAATAAACAATTAAGTCTAATTATAGCCTCTCACAGTCCCATTGATCACGTGGGTTGTCGTGGGCGTCCCCTTTCCCCCACTCTACGCAGACGACAAGCCCTGACGCATCGGGCCGGAAAAGCTAGGCAAATTCCTTATCCCGATATTGTAATCGAATGATGTTGCTTATAAACAGAGGGATACGAGCACAGCAAACCCACTTAGGCGGCATCAATATAAAGTAGTTGTCGCCCAATGTAGGGGAGAATGGGCCCATTATTAGATCGTGGCCAGCCAAGATAGCCTTCATTTACAAGTAAATGCGGTTCCGGTGCCGCCATTACGTTCATTGAGAGGGGCTGTGTGGAGACGGGCCTGCCATGCTATTGACAATTTACTTAGGATGTCATAATAGGAGGCCGGCGTGAAGGCCGAGAAATTAACTTAGGCCTTGGGATCAATGGACCCGAGAACGAGGGGCGTTTGGCGCAGAAAGCGCCCTCTTAATTTGAGAGGAGGTGGCGAGCATTATAATGAAAAACGCCCGCCCCCTTTTCACGCGGCTAACTCGACCGCGGCGACTCACGCTCCCCAGACGTGCCCAAATTGAAATCCAATCGAGAGCTGCTCCCCACTGACTATTGGCAGCTGTTTCAAGAGCTGCTCCTTGTAGCTCTCCTCCCAAAAGGCTTCCACTTCTCTCTGCTGGGGGTCCTCCTGGGCAGCTCTATTGGGTTGTATAGGTGCTGGTTTAATATCAGAGGACGTAGTGTATAAACTTGGTATGGGATAGGGTGTGGAGTAGTGGTTATAGTTACACAGAGCTCCAGTAGAGCAGAAGGGATGTGCACGTGTACGTGCAACGTAGCGCACACCGATGCGGCACTCATGGCATTATATACATGTAAGAAGTATATGAAAGGGAGCCATGCGCCAGGGACACGGGTGGACCATGTGGCGTCATAATATGATGTAAGTAGTATATAAACATTTCGCATTTACTCAGGGATAGTATATAATGAACACAATCATCATGCTCATGTGATAGTGTTTATCGAGATAATAGTTTGTATGATTTAGTTATAAAAGTCCCCTGGATTCCTATTTGATATTCAATATCATATTTGATATATGCCATTTGCCATATTGAACATTTGGTTTTTAATATTGTAAATTCAGCCTTATTTAGGATACATGGATTTTATGTATGAAAGAATACTTCTATAGATGTTCATTCACTGTTATAATGGGGACAATTGGGGGCCAGGAGAGTATAACAATAGCCCTCATAGGGACAACTTCTCGGCCGGTGCCCTTACACGATATGAATATTATTAAAGTTACATGCCATAGGGGCCTCGACCCCCCTTCCCAAATCATGTTTTTTCTTATTTCTTTTCTAAGATTCAGCCAAGACAGGTAGGTTGTTTGTGTATTTGGTGGCACTATGTAGAAGCAAACCCTTGTAAGACTACGCAGAGTGTTTAAGCTTAAAATTATACATGGTGTAAATGTGCAGGCCCTGTGGCACCATCTAGTGGGTATGCAGGTGTCATTTATCAGTGCTCTCAGGCTAGTTGTAGACTCTGGTGTTTGACTGGCATTGATTTGTATCTGTATAATCCCATTGCCACCGTTACATTCAGCATAAGAGAGGACCATCTCTCGATGCAGAAAGGATGACTTTTTGTGTCGACTGTGACCCCACTACTTAGGGCCATGGATCGCTTAAGTGCTTTTTCTTAATGTGTTTCTGCGGAGGGCAAGTGTACAACAACAAGCCCCTCCTGTGTGCCTATCTGCCCTTATCGACCCTTGACTGCTTTACTATTGACCCCCAACGCCAGTCCCTCACTCATAATGCCACAAGCATTAAGCGAATCCATCTTCCCCTTTCAGGGGAGCTGAGGAGGACTGAGGCCCGGGGCGAATTTCCAGAGTTTTTCTCCTCGCCTTGTAAACTCTAGCTTTCTGGAACATTAGAGTGTGAACAAATAACACTTCGGAAGTTTGGGTGAAAGAAGAAGAATGAGAAAAGAAAATGGCGATATGCTTTGGATTTGTGATGATGCGCATTGCATGTGTTGAGAAAAGGGTTTGAAATGAATGAAACATGTGCACATTGAAAGGGGAGGATGGTGCATTGTCCGGCCGCTGTATACCCTCTGTCATAAGGGACCCTACTACATAGGCCACTCCAAATAATATCCTTGTTTCTCATCATCAAGCCATGAGAAATATGATGAGGGTGCCTTTTTTGGCTTTTTGTTTGCTGAGACCTAAATAGGTGCGAGAATTTAGGTCCTTGCCAAACTAAATTCATCTCTACTTAATTAAAATACAGGGGCGGATCCAGGGGGGGCGCAAGGGGCGCCCACCCCCTATTTTTCTGTATATTTTAATTTAGATGGTTCAACACCCCCCATGCTGGACGTATTACAGCGCCCCCCCCCCCCTTTCTCAAATATGATCATGTTCTTCAAGACACGATTTTTACTATGCGCGCGGTGATGAGAAACAAGGATATTATTTGGAGTGGCCATAACAATATACATCCACATAGAGCAACATAATCTTACGGCCCAAGAGAGACACAAGGAGGACAAAAACTAGCAATTCCATAGCGAACTTTTTACTATGTACCCCTGTATGGGAGATTTGCACCTTGCTTTAAGTATATGTGTACCGTACAGTAGTGATACATCCATGAAGTCTAATCCAAATGTGTTAGACAGCGTTGCTTGTACAATAGCCTAGCATTTCAGATAGGCATTATGATTGATGGGAGTCTCGACGATGATAATTATGATACATTTCATACACTTAGGCACGCCTATATATTGAATTATTTTTATTATTTGCCGAACAGTACACACTGTAAAATATCAATGAAACAATTCGAGGAAATGAACCTTCTGAACTGGGAAAAATTACCTCGAAAAGGGCATTATTGGATCCCTAGACCACATGATATACTATTGCTTCTCTGCATTGCATTTAATTCGTCTCAGGCTACTTTTGGCATGAACATATCGGAAGCTATTTGGAACTGTTTCTAGCTGAATGTCACAAATGCCACATAATTATATGTCACAAATTCAGACTCTATCAGACAATTTGAAATATGATGATTAATCTTTGGTAAATGAGCGCTATGTGGTACCAGCTAGTCTGTATACCGAGCCTATCCCATATACATTTACAGGACGACCCATCCTAACACCAAACTACGAGCCATCACCATCGACATTAATTATGCTATACCTACCTTTTCTTTACCATCCACAGCACATCACTGCCCTAACCATCAACTATACTTACCTGCATTTACCTGTCAATACAGGTACAGTCGGCAGCGTGGTTAACACTAACAGACTGGAACTACTTTCCTGCGCGGAGTAAGGCCCCGGTGTCGTGGCAGAGTAATGGGGCGTGGATGTGGTGCCTAAGTGGACAAATTGAAGCGAGGCTCTTACGTCACAGGGAGGCAATATGGCGTCCAAGAAACAGACCACGTCCATTCCACCAAGTCAATGCACTGACGTAAGTGTCAGTAATTTAGTTGTGACTGGAAATTGGGCGAGATGATGTGGGTCACCTGCTGAATATAAGAGAGATCGAGACAGACAGACAAACAGACAGATAGAAAGAGAAAGAGACAGAGACAGACAGACAGACAGACAGACAGACAGACATACATACAGAAAGAGAGAGAGAGATTATATTTACCTTTCTGACAAAAATAACTTTGGAACAACAGTTATGTTTTCCCAAACCGTTGTATAAAACCCAGAGGCACAGGGTTCTTGGGTCAACAAAATAGGTGTTTATACCTTACATATGTTTTCTTCCATCTCAATAATTATTAACATTGCCTCTTTTACATTATCTAGCTTTCCCAATAGATAATTTTCAAGATTATCCATAAGGCAAAAAAAAGGTTTGTTTCAGATAACATGGGCAGAAAATGTAAAATTGACCAAAAACCGTAAAATTGACCCAAAAAAAGGGTAAAAATGTGGAAATTTCTTCGAAAATTCATAAAAATTGCAGGGTCGGCCCTGTTTTCATAAGGTCGGTCGGGTGACCTGAAACAAACCGTTATTGTTTTTGGCCTAATGTGAAGGAGTATTTCTATTACATGTGTATTATGATGTGTCAAAAAAGAAATTAATCAATTTCTTTCCCAGTGTACATACAGGGAAAATGATGAATCAATTCTTTTAAGGTTTATGGATTGTATCTTCCGAGTTCGGGATAGGCATCTGATTTGTGTGTGACGACCAACAGCCTGTTCAATTAGAGCACCTTGAACAAGGTGTATTTTCTCAGTGTCAGCTACTTTAGTTTAAATCTCCTTGCACCAACTATGTTGGCCTATATAACCACAGGAAATATAGATCAAACAGTAATAGCATTATTATGCGGATACTGATAAAAGTATAATGAGTATAATAATCGCCAATGTGATGTGAAGATAACCCCATTGTTTAAACCTTGAAAACTGTACTGAAACTACAAACTATTTAGGGGTATATTTTGGTGTATATTCAGTTAATGGAGATGGTTCAGAGCCATAATCATGTTGTCCAATAATCAACAAATGTATTGTCATGTATACGACTAACAGGATTGCTTGTATCTTATCCAAATTAAACAAATATCCCAATTAAGTACACCAAATAAAGATTTGAGTCACCAAAACAATAACACTACATGTGTGTATGTTTATTAAGGTTCCAGCTGGCGCCACTGGGAGGCAGTATTGATCTGTCCCGTGGAGTCTTCTGATTGTCTTATCTAATATAACCAGGCAGGTGTTAGCTGAAGTCCATCTGACTAATAAGAATTATCATAATTATGTTGACTTTATAAAATGGGTCTTATTTTGATTCAAGATGTGGGAGAATATATTGGCCATTATCCAATCAAATATAGTATGTGTAGCCATGAAAAGTTGGCAAAATTGCATATGATTATGTATACATTGCTGAAAACTATGTAAAAGAAATCGTCATTTATCAAGCTGACAAGCGTGGAGTGAGTCGAACACTGAACTCTTTGGGTTTGAGAGTTAGGCCGTATCTGCTCTCCAGACTGTACTTCACCCCAGGCACGCAGGTATACTCAAAGTGCTGCACCAGGGAAGTAAAGAAGATGAAAAGTTCCATCCTCGCGAGCAGCTCCCCTGGACATTTCCTGCGACCAGCTCCAAAGGGCAAGAAAAGATCAGTTGTCTTGGAGAGGCGATTGCCATCGTCTGTTAAGAAGCGATTGGGATTGAAGACCTCTGGGTTTGGGAACTTGCTCTCGTCGCGAGTGATGGAGAAGAGATTGATGAAAACCAAGGTTTTGTCTGGGATGAAGAAGCCATTGAGTATGGTGTCGCGCGTGGTGCTGTGTGGGAGAGCAAAGGGGAAGATGCAGGAATGGCGCATGGTCTCCAAGAGGAAGGCTTCAGTGTAGGGCAGTTCGGTGTAGTCTTTATAACAGGGCTGACGCTGCCCTATCTTCTCATCCACCTCTTGCTGCAGATTCTTCTGAATATCCTGATGAGTGGCCAGGAACAGCACCGTCCACTGCAGAGTGGTTGCTATGGTGTCAAAACCAGCACCGATCATCTCCTGCACTGTACACAGGATATGCTCGTTTGTCAGTCCAACCCTGTCCTTCTCCTCTGCTGGGATTTCCTCTGCGGCCCTAAGGAGGGCATCAGTAGCATCACGCATGTGGGCAGGATCGTATGTCAAAGCATGCTCCTCGCGTTTCTTCTGGCAGAAATCCTCCATGGTTCGCAGGATCTTGAGGAAGCCTTCGAAGGATCGCTTGGTGAAGTGCCGCATCCAAGGCATGATGTCCACGGGGTTGCCAGCTCCGACGTACGCCATGAACTCATCGTTGTTCTTGACGAGTTGCACAAATGCTGGGTCGTCTCTCTGGTACCGCTTCCCAAAGCATAGCGCGCAGATGATGTTACCCACAGAGAGGAAGATCTCATTGTGTGGATTTACTGGATGACTATAATCTCCAACCTCACTACCGGAAGCTGCCTGTTTCAGGCTGGCGACGAGCACTTCCGCTTCCTGTTGTATGTTCACCTCCATTGGGTTATCAGCAGAGTTGATGAACATACTCAGTGCATTCTGGGCGATCTTCCGGTGTATCTTCCAGCGTGGTCCGTAGTCGGAGAATCCCATACTCTTACCATTGGCGATGAAGTTGAACGTGTAGAAATCTGGCCGACCAGCGAATTCCTCTGACTGCTTCACCAATGCCTGTCTGACTGTCTCCAGACCGTTGAGGACCACAGTGGGTCGGGATCCAAGTTGGATCTTGTAGACATTGCCGTAGCGGGACCACATGGAGGTGAGGGCACGCTGAGGGGCCTTGCCGAGCTGTAGAAGGTTGCCAATGACAGGAAGACCCCTTGGGCCTGGGGGCTCCACTGCCCCGACTGCCGCCGCTGCTGCTGCGGCTGCTGCTGCCTCTTTGCGGTACTTGCCGATCACATAGAGGAGTAGAGCGGTCACCAGGCCAAGCAGGATGCACTGAAATACGAAAACATGTATAAGGATTCAGGTATACAGGAAATGCATGGTGCATGATTTGCTATATATCAAACCGTGATATCAAACCAGCTCGTAACATTGATCAGAGGCCAAATTGACTTTGGAGGCCATCCACAAAAACCTATGACAGTTAAAACTGTCAATAGTGGGAAATATTCCTGTTATTGACAGTTCCTTATTTAAACTGTCAATGGTGGAGTTTATGTTTTGTTTATTGACAGTTCCTTACCGTGATAATGATATTTCAATCAGAACATGTTTCGGCAAAGACATTAATGTTACAATGCTGATGTATAAAACATTACATATAGTATACAGAGAAAAGGGTGAACGTCAGCTGGAATCTCCCTTGGGTCAGGCACTGCCTGACTCAGCGGAGAGAGTCTGCTGGACTTTCACTTCCATTAAACAATAGTCAGACTGAGCCTCCTTTAATGGTCACATAGTACCCTCTTTTGTGCGTGAGCTTGATCCTTGGATGACAGTCAGGCAAAATAGTTCTTCATAGCAGAGTCAGCCTGACTTTATTTCTACCGGCAGGCAATGTCTGGGATGAGGGTCAGTTAGGCTGAGCCTTCTTTGCTTGCTACTAGGTGGGGACACAATGCGATATTGAGCATGATGGTAGGGCATTGAGATACTGGGATCACTTGCGACTTTGGCGTAGCCTTTGCAAGTTATACACCTGCAGGCTGCCTGCTTTAAAACGACACAAGGCCATTGACAGCTTAATTATAGGTCTACTCCCTCAGGTCATAATATAATGCTTAACTATCTCTTTGAGACAAGAGTCGTATAGTGCTGGACTCTGACTACTCTGTTACCAGGGTCAGCCATAGAGAATCCAGCATTGCCTGACTTTCACACTAATGACCTAGTCTGGTCTGCTGGTCTAGAGTAATGTCATGATACTGCATGAGTGAGTGATTCAGAATACAGCCAGGGAAGTGTAAAGAAACCGAAAATAAGGAATCGGGAACAGGTAGTCTAGCAATTAAATCCCAATATAAAATTAGGCTGGTATAATTACATGTACATTTAACTAACCATTCATGGGTCTGAAAAATCCCCCTTCGTTTTATACCAAGTGACAAAAGATGCAAGGTGACTTAAACTTTTGAGAGAAACATAGTGTATTAAACGCCAGTGCTGCATTCAAGCATCATGCCGACCCCACTGATTGATACACTTCCGTAGTTCCTCGCCAGTGCTGCATACATGCATGCACCATGTCGACAAAGGACATACTGAACCATAGCACTATGCGGCCCTGAAACTAATTAATTAAAGTGACCGTACATCTGATGATAATAATGATATGCCTTGATATATATGACACAGAAAGGTGAGCCTTCATCTTATACTGAAGCATAACTATCAGGATATGTATAACATATACTATTAAAACCACTGACCTGTATCCAGTACCCATGGTGTAGAACTCCTGCCGTGGTGGCCGACGTGGAGATAGCCTTATGAAACAGGTCCAACATGGTTAGTCTGCTCCTCAAACTATCAAACCTCAAAGTATCAACCCTTAAACTCCTATCCAAAGAGCCAGCTAGAGGCCTAGTGTATCAATGATTCCTTGGTGTATGACCCACGTTTGGACCAGTAGGGTGCCCTGTGTGTCTAAGGTCTGAACCTATGTGTGAGACTGACTGGAGAGGTGTGTGATGCTATTCAGCTGACCATCTGACCTGACTGATCATACAAATATAGGTGCATGGGCACTGGTCACCAAGAGGGGTACTGGAGCACCAGGGGAGGGGGGGGGGGGTATCTAGGGTTCCCCAACGCCCAGGGGACTAGAGCCAGACACAGTACCTGCACGGTGTAGGTAGATTCACAATGAGTCGGACACATTCTCTGAGACAGACAGTGATGTTTCTGGTCATCTATGTATGGTAAGACGTGTATTGGTGATTTTATTGTGAAAAAAAGGACACTTAATTAGCGTTAAACTTTAACATAAGTCACAAATATAGATGTTAGGACGATTGAATAAGCACAGAAAGCACAAAGTCATGTGTCCGTCTCAAGGTATGTGTCCGACTCAATGTGAATCTACCCTATATATACTACATATAAACCCCTGACTTTCATTTACAGCTCGTCATAAATATGAAAGCTGCAAAATGTACTAGTTTCGCTTCTCATCTAGATGATAGTTCAAATTAATGTTAGTGTATTTTTACTGGCCATTTTTCATATTATGATCGTATGGATTACTATTGACGATTTCTGGAACCCCATAGACAGATAAAGTAAGGACTCTTTCATAATGTCCATTAAATGCACATCAGTGAGTTCTAACTTCTATATCAGGTCATGTGTGGCCAGAACTGTATGTAGCTTTACCTTATGGAGGGGTTAGCATGTCACCACCTCCACATTTACCTTTATAGTATAGGATGTCACTTGACCTCTCCCCTTAACTCGGCCAACTCAGAAGTAAGTGCACCAAGTGCACCACGACTGCCAATTTCCCTATAGCCTGGATCTCACCCACATCCATGAGCACCCCAGTATATCACTGATAATTCTAATACACTGTTTTATTCTGATACATGGATTTCATATTAAAAGTATGTCTATAATATATATGTAGCTAATGATATGAATTGACCAATCCCCTGGTGATGATGGATAGGTATTCCCACATACAATGAAATCCCGTTATAAGGAACTTCTTATCATAAGGAGCACTTTTCCATTCCTAAAATTGCCCGTTCTCTCTATATTTAGTGTTGGTTATAAGGAACATTGCTTATATTATAAGGAGCAAATTTGCATTGCCAAAAGGCTCTCCTTATTTAGCTTATAACGATATTTCACTGTGTTACCAACATTGCACACAATCGTCCTAGACAGCATCGCCTAATATAGCCCAGGGGATTTGTCCAGGTCTGGATCTTACTGTACAAGTCTGGGTCGTTATTGTACAAGCCTGTCAGTGAGAACCCAGGGGTCTAATTCATAAAGTGTGATATGGTGAGTGGTGTAAGATTCTGTGGACAATCGAAAGGAGTAGAATGACAGTTTTCTTTTCTTGAAGACATTCTCCTCCGAGGCCGATTCAGGGATTGCTCTGTTCTTGAAAAGTGTTAAAGAAAGATAGCACAATATACATGTAGTTATGTAGAGTAGTGTGTTGGGTTCACAACACCAAGTAGACCAATTAAGGGTCACTGATGGAATCCCCATCCATTTTGGTTGTAAACAGTACCTTTTTGATAATCGTATTGATCAAATTATCCTTAATTTGCATTGTGAAATGAAACAGGAGGAATAAGTGAAAACCATGTTGTGAGCTTAAGCTTGTATAGCTCTGATGAGTAAAATCTACAGTACCTTTTACCATTTGGTTTTCCTTTCACTTTCAGGAAACATACCCCAGGTGGGAGTGGCCCAATTCCTTAATACAATTAGGGGTAGATAGTTACGCTAGGCTGGCCCGCTCAGGTGTAAAACACTGGGGTATATAGTTGTAGATAGGCCTCAGCCCTGACACACATTATCGTGAATTATAAAAGAAAAGGGATTTTCCCCCAATGGGCCACGTCTCTACCTATAACGTCCTGCTATGACACTGCCAGATGTGCATGAGGTCCTGTCCCGAATCGAGGCTAATTTGCAGGTATTACTTATTCAGCATTGATGTGCTCGAAGTATATGTATATATTGCATAACCTTTGGGGACGTTAAATCCAGAGAACCGCACACAAGGGAGAATAACTGGATTCAGAGAACTTGAGATGGAATATATAATAGACAGATTTCTATCAGGTGTCTATATTTAAAGATTAAATATAGCTTATTTGGGGTAAGCTGGAGCAGATAAATCTGTCTGGGTCAGTATACGTAATACTGTCTGGCGTCCTTCAGGTATTTAAAGTGGTCAAGGATAAGGCAAAGCGCTACCACAGATCCCGTTAAGTCCACCCACATCAAAAACTGATTGAAATTATGTGTTCTCTGAGTGCAAATTATAATTGTATAACTTAGTTTAGTTTAGGGATTAGTGGTATATGTTTGTACTTTCCCCTATTACTGGATATCTGCTTCATTATATTGGATCACATTGCGCCGCAGGTGGCTTGCCTTTATTTTCAGCGTTTGCATGTGTCTTTAATTTAGGCTATACCTGGCCCTTACCATTCACTATCAGTTACTTTGGTTGTTTCCGCTCTAAAAGTAACATTTTCTTTATCTTCAATAGTTTTCAATTACAAGCATGGATTACTGACAGTCATGATGGTGGAAAAACGCTAATTTAATCTTAGTATCACTCCTTCCATTCGTTCACTAAATTGACCCTATCATTCTAAAGAGTCTGCATGGCTCTGAATTTAGGAGCATTTATCTTACTCCATGGCATGCCAGACTGAAAATTCCAGGGGTTAGTCAATGCTAATATATCTTAGTCAAAACCCGGGAGTCAAAACCACTAACTTATCAGCATTATTAAATCGAACTAAGGTTTTGCTAAACTATGACTGACTTTTATTAACCAGCTACCCACAAGAACTCTACACCAGGTGACAGAACAAAAAAATCATGAGATATTTATATGATATGATTGTAATTGCACTTGTTATCATGCTTAGAGGTAACCTTTTCTAATATTGAATATGATATGGGGTGTAACTTAATGTATGTATGTATGTATCTACTTAGCCAGATTTTTTAAACAGATCAACCTATTCCAATGAGGTTTTCTGAATGGGACACCTTTTTTATGTTTTTGAAAAATGCATATATCAAAGACAGACTCAAGTCTCTATATGGCCACTTCTACAGGACAATAATTGTTATGTAGACAAACTGGCTTCACTGGATGGAGTTACCATTGCACAGGTAACTCATGCTGTGGTTGTTGCATATTAACCAGGGCCATGCCACTGACTGATAATAGATGTACTAATCACTAATGAATGACTACTGTAAATTCCTGTGTGTAACCTGTGGGTTCTACTAGAACCAAACCTCTAGTGTAGGTTATACAATATCCTCAGGTCTAGGGGCGGGTAAAACAAGGGTTTTTGAAAGTATAGTACAGTACTAAAATCACATTTTCAAGCCCTAGGTAGAGGTTATAGGATTCTCTCAAAGTCGGGGTGTGGGATATGTGTGAGATGCGGGTATACACAGGAATTTATGGTAGCTTCATAAGTTCAGGTGGCCAGGCCAATGCTAACTTTTAGCTAAGGGTTAGCAGCAAAATGCTAAGATAGGATAGGAGCTTTGGGCATGTGTTTTCGCTAATGATTGTACAAAAGTTGGTAAAACCTTAGTAAAACCGACTAACTTTGGACTAACATTTGAGATTCATTATTTTCAGTGCAGCCTTTGACCAGACAGTACTGACCCTCATAGTTAAGCTGGGTCTAGTGTCTAGTGACCTTCTCGTTGACCATCAAACCGAATGTATGTCCTTCCATCAATATACATCACAGTTAGAAGTAAATGTAGCTGAGCAGTAAAATCTACAGTATTTTAGAGTATGCTACACAGTAGAATTTAATGTTGGTTTATAGTATAAGGTCATTAAGGTGCATTAAGGGGACGTATATTTGGGTTCACTTTTTACAAGGCAGTACAGACTTATGGGTGCTCGGAACTAGGGTACAAATGTATTAGTAGACTGTGGGTCAAGTTGGGTGTCTGTTTATGGGACACATAAAAAGTTCCTACATATATTTATAGACTCTTAACCTAGTTGTTGGAGCTCTCAGCAGGGCAGGGGCGAATGTACACACTTGTAGGATGTGGTGCCATATAGTGCCGGGGGGGGGGTACTTGAATTTTTTCTGATATGGGTGTGCGGCTGGAGAAATGACAACCCTTACCCTTGCTAGGGAGCTTTTACTTCAAAAACCTATCCTTGCTAGGGCACTTTCGGCTGAAAAGCCCTAGTTTTGAAGAGGAAAAACACAAAATGTACAATGGATGAGTAATTTCACTGAGAAATTTTACCCGTGTCCGCAAAATGTTAGTGAAAAAATGGGCAAAAATGGGACATTTTGGTGAAAAAGGGTCATTTTGGTGAAAAAGTGACCCTTGCTAGGGCGATTTTGTCAAAAGTAGACCCTTGCTAGGGACATTTCTCTCTGAAACAGGACCCTTGCTAGGGAGATTTTGTTGAAAAACTACCCTTGCCAGCCGCACACCTGTGTATACAAAATATACTAAGTGCCCCCCCCCCCTCCCATGGGATATAGTGTCAATTAGTTAGGACAACTTTATCACTTAGCCACTCTCCCTCAAATAATTCGGATAAATGACCATACAGCGCTGTTCTGAATGTCATATCCTTCAATTTGCAATGCTGAAAAATCTTACAATGTTTTTCATGCGTTGTCATTATCCTGCATGGTCCCAGTCTTGTCACTGTAATGTGGGCTATACTACTCTACAACACCATCCTGTCCCACAATGTATTATACTGCCAGCGATGTCTAACCCTGTCCCACGATATCTAACCCTGTCCCACGATGTCTTACACTGTCACACATGTCTAACCCTGTCCCCCAACGTCTTACACTACTCAGCCATGTCTAACCCTGTCCCCCAACGTCTTACACTACTCAGCCATGTCTAACCCTGACCCCCAACGTCTTACACTACTCAGCCATGTCTAACCCTGTCCCCCAACGTCTTACACTACTCAGCCATGTCTAACCCTGTCCCCCAACGTCTTACACTACTCAGCCATGTCTAACCCTGTCCCCCAACGTCTTACACTACTCAGCCATGTCTAACCCTGTCCCCCAACGTCTTACACTACTCAGCCATGTCTAACCCTGTCCCCCAACGTCTTACACTACTCAGCCATGTCTAACCCTGTCCCCCAACGTCTTACACTACTCAGCCATGTCTAACCCTGACCCCCAACGTCTTACACTACTCAGCCATGTCTAACCCTGTCCCCCAACGTCTTACACTACTCAGCCATGTCTAACCCTGTCCCCCAACGTCTTACACTACTCAGCCATGTCTAACCCTGACCCCCAACGTCTTACACTACTCAGCCATGTCTAACCCTGTCCCCCAACGTCTTACACTACTCAGCCATGTCTAACCCTGACCCCCAACGTCTTACACTACTCAGCCATGTCTAACCCTGTCCCCCAACCCTGTCCCCCAACGTCTTACACTACTCAGCCATGTCTAACCCTGTCCCCCAACGTCTTACACTACTCAGCCATGTCTAACCCTGTTGCTCGACATATTACCCTGCAGAGCCACGTCTTTAGATGATCCTTCTATCAAGAAACATCTTGACAAAAGCCTTTGTGGATGACAATTCATTTTATTCAATCAATAACTCAGTGGAATGTTACACAAAGGTGTAACTGGTAGAACAACAGGTATTGGTTAATTCACAACATATTGCAATAATTAATTATTAAAAGATTTTAACTTAGACCCTTGATAGGCCTGGAAAAACACATGGGAATTTTACACGGAAGATATCTGAACCACTGATTCAATTGAAATAATCCCCATGGCAATCTGAGGGGTATCAATCTTATATGTGAGCAAATTCCAGTGTTGATTAATTGATCAACATGCATGATCTAATTAGATTCACAATTGATGTGAGCTTCATTGAGCAATTTACATCAGATTCCTAAAACACCACCATGACATCGGCATTATGTACACACATGTTGCCTTAGTGGAAGCACTCCTCTACATTTAACGACATAAGGCATAAGTAGACTAATACATGGTTAACCCAGCCCTGGGACGAGTTAGCCAGAGCTAAGATATTCATTAAGCGACTGGTAAGAACTTAGCCCCGACTTACTTCCCAAAGAGATCAGTTATCCATGCACTTAATACATTTACAGCAATACCAGACTTTGATATTGTTTTTGGCGAGGTATCCTGGCTTGTGACGTCATAGGCATCCATTATTCAATCCTAAGGCACTGGATGGTGAAATATAATCTTTGATTTGCTGTACAGTGAAATCTCGTTATAAGGAGGGAGTTTTGGCAAGGTAAATTTGCTCCTTATAGGCAAAGCTTCTCATAAACATAACTAAATATAGATAGAATAGGAAATTATGACTGAAAAGGTGGTCCCTATAGCAGGAAGTTCCTTATATCAGTCCTCCTTATAACGAGGTTGTACTGTATAACCAGTTTAACGGGAGTAGGCCTAATGCGAGACATCCATTCCCACTTCAATAATGAAAATGAAAAGGTTCGTTGAACTTGATACATGTAGTTGCACTACAAACAAGTATACGGAAATCCATATAGAGGTATTAGTTTATCATCAGATTTCCATATTTGTTTGCCCGCAATCCTGCACAATTTTAATAGTCCCGTAACATTCTTTGTGGAAAAGCAGCTTTAGTGAAAATGATATGTAACATGAACAACCAATACTCTAACAGATTATATTGAGCTTAACAGGATATACAACCTAGGTTTCGTAGATCACATATTTGTATATCATTTATCCTAGATGGCACTGTCTTTTCTGAATTAGAGCGCTTTCGTCAATAAAACGATACAATAAATATCATGCGTCTGCAACCATGCTTCATTTCATATACCGGTACATATTTATAAGACGTATAATGTTCAGGATGTTTCCTCTTTTAGTTACGCTCGGCCTTTGATGAGGGCGATATGTTTTTTTATTATTTAGAAAATTTTCAACCTGCTATATATGAATATATATATTCGAGATTGAGCATAACATCTGTGATTGCAAAGCATTGAATAGCATTTGTGACGTTAGTTTTTTTATTGTTATATTGCTTTTCCCCATGGGATCTAATTTGATATAGGCATTATGGTTGATACAGGTTTGGGTAATTTGAGCAATAGCGTGATTTCACACACATACATATTTCAGACATATATCACAGCATGTCATTATATCGTATATGACGTACATTAGAAATGCAGAACATCCAAAAATGGCAATACACTAAATGTACAAACGGCAACTCCCGTTTACCTATTTATTACAAACATCATGGAGAAGCAAAATTGCATTAGAAAACAAGAAAAACAGGCGGTATAAATGTCTAGCATTGGATGATGATACATGTATTAACCGTCATCACCGTAAAACTAGTATAACATCAGTGGGTCTGAGCATTTGTTAACAAATAAATGAGATCTTGGCTGTCTTTATACAAATGCAGCGACTCATTTTGTTAAAGGCAATAGAAATATCTTGGGTAAATTCCCAACTTTTTCATATCAACCATGACCCCTCCACCGCCCCCAGAACCATATATAATTCATATCACACCCGACCCAAAGACAATATACAAGGGGAGTTAGGCTTCCAGGTGATCAAAACAGTACACATGCATCTCAATAGGTTACATTGAGCACTCATGTTTCCTGCATGATAACAGAAACGTCTGAAGTAGTGTTAATGGACCACAGTGCCATTTCCATATAGATCAGTGAGATCCTTTCCTCGTATCAAATATTCTTCTTTATAAGAATTGTCATATTTATACAAAATATATATGTACAAGTACAACTAAATCCATATAAAACATTCCAACATTATTAAACAGGTACACATATCCGTGTATAAAGGTAGGCAGACTTACAGTCTCTGCAACAAGTAAAATACTCAAAAAGGATATAAAAAGATCAGGAGAGGACAACTTTGAATGTGGAGATCTCCATGGGGTGGACGGAGAGATAGGAATGGTGGAGTTTTTGCGTGTGGCGTGTACCCGTCAGTGAAGTCTTCTCAACGGATGATATACGCACCTGCGAGAATAATTCGCTCCAGCGGACCTGTGAAAATAATGATCCTATTTAAGTAATTATATCAAAATATTAATGTGCAAAACGGCGATAATTTCTAATTACAGGAAGTAACGTCAATAAAGTACTATGTTGATCTCTGAGTGTGAACCAGAGGCTAAAGGTTGGAATACTTGGGGTAGAACCAAAGATCAAATAATACTAAGAGGGTCCACTTAAATTGGTGTTCTCCGATACGTTAGTATTGTCCCTCAGCAATCGGCATGCCTCAAAATAGCTTTTACAAAATAAGGCCACTCCAAAAATATCCTTGTTTCTCATCACCAAGCCATGACAAATATGACAAATATTTTTGCTTGATACCAAATAGGTAGGGGAAATGTGGAGCCTCGGCAACTAAATTCATATTTCAGTGATGAAGAAATTGTCAATCAGCAAACATTGTAAAATATGTATGTTTTCTCTAGATCATTGCATTCGCGACAGTGTAGGCTTCAATTTGATACCAAACATGTCTGTATTTGCCATTTTTAATCATATATTGCACTGAAAATTGCAAAAAAATAAAAAATAAAAAATAAAAATCCCAAGAGAGGATTTTAGAGATGCACGCGGTGAGGAGAAACAAGGATATTATTTGGAGTGGCCTAAAGATGGTAATATTGCTTGCAGGGCAGCTCCAACATCATGTATTAACTCTGATTATTCTGTTAACTTTTTGAGTGATGGATAAGAAAAAGTTTTTTCATGGAATTACTTCTATGGCCTGTGGTGCACCCTAGTGGATGGACAGGGGGCGCCATTGGCTTTTGGAGGGACATGAAATCAGCCAGTGGACCCTCTTACTATTATTTGTTCTTTGGTAAAACCTAAAAGGAACAACAGTATAACAGGAAATATAGTTACCCTGCCACCACTTGGCTTACAATACATGTAGGCCTCCGGGAAGTGACAGTCGCTGGTGAGTCGATGCAAAATGAGTAAAGCCCTTACATCCGGGTCTTCTGGGCTATATGACCTTAGGTTCAAAAGGTGAAGGTCACATGGAAAAGCTTGATTTAAGGGTTCCAAAGCCACAGGCGTTAAACTGGGACCAATGTGCCGCTGGACTCTTAGTCTCATTGGATTATTGAGCATTTGAGACGAGAGATGACCCAGCAAGGAGAGGAAGCCCATGGACGCTGGGCCCTCATCCGGGTCTTTCTGGTGGTCATGTGACTCTTGTGTATGGTCGTGGTGGTCATGTGGCCGGTGGTGGCGCGTCTCCCAGAGGAGCATGAACCGGGAGGTGGTGGGCTGGTTGTCCTTAACTCCCTCATTAAGGCCCCTCCAGTCATCCTGCTCCAGCTCACGGTCCAAGACCAACTCCATCCAGCCTGTTGTATTAATTTGAGGCAAATACAAGTGCAGTAAGTATACACGTATCGTATACATTAAAAAGTGCAAGAGCTCTTTACAGATAAAGTCCATAAATTTCTTAGAGCTTTTATCACAGAACATGGATTACAAGTGGGGAGAGGTGGAACGATTCAGATTTACAAATTAATTCAAGGAAACGACATATATAAATTACCGTTAGGAACGAGTATCTTTAACACAATAGAAAGGTATGAGCCGTTCATTTGCATATACATACTGTTGGAGATATATACCCGGTACTAGTTCAAGTTTAACCTTTGAGGGCTGCATAATATTTAAAAGCATATGCCCATTTATCGTTTTGATGCACGAATCCTTTCATGCATCATGACGACAAATGGGAGCGTATACATCAGCCCCATAAGGCCAGCATGCGGATTGAATACTTCCCTGGTGATTTACTTGCCTGGACTGCAATCATGCATGATAGAGAACATCTATCATAGAGGCTGCATACTGAATTAAAGCAGTATGCAGCCTTTAAAGAGTAGATGACGGAGGCATACCTGGATGTAGACTAGCAGCCCCATGGCTCTGCGACGTAAGGGCGGTAAGACGGAACAGTTCGTCCTCCAGGAACATGGCCGTCGTTACCGGGTAGAAGTTGCCCTGGAGCGGTAACCGCCTAAGTGTCTCCCGACGAGACATCTACACGGATAAGGCATAAGGTATAGAGTATGGGTCTATATTGTGACAAAGGCGGAATAGGGGGTTAGTGCTTCTATTGGGTGTTTTATGTCCCATTTAATGGTCTTGTTGATGACTGGTGAAATGACGGATGATGTGAAATGTCGGTATAAGTTTCACTAAAATAAGGACTGCTATTGTTAAACCTTCAAGAGAACACAGATCTCGCTTATAACAGTAGCTAGAGGGGTAGGGAAGCCCATCACAGATAATTCCTAGACGGACGCGTACCCCAAACCCCTCACCCCTAGGTGTAGCTATCGAGCAACCTTAGATGGACGGCCCACACTATGGTGTTGCCCCCTAGTGTGTGTTAGCAGAACCAGCATTACCGCATGCCCCGCAGGTTGCAGGCCCTTTTAAATCCCCAGCGCCCCTATATATAGGACTGATTACCTGTCCCGACTCCACTCCGACTGCCGCTGGAGGGGTACCGAGAGTCAGACCTGCGCCTTTAATAGGGGATATGGATGGGAGAAGGGGGGGGGGGGGGGGTCCTGATGTCCCATTAACAAATGTCTATTTGATTAATACTGCCCATGTCCCATGTCGATTTTAAAATGGTCATATTCCCTTTAATATCGATTTAAACCTGTCGCGTATCACTAGACCTCATGTCGGCTTTAGGGAATGGCCATGTCGCCATTTCGAATGCAGGCATCTACTGCAGGGGGTGATAAAGTCAATAAAAAGATGACGAGTTATCTTACCTGGAAACCGTTGAGGTCAGTATGGAAGACGTGGTCGTCATTGAGGACATCTGAGATGATTCTCACCGCCACTTCCAGGTTCTTCTCCCCCACCAAGTTGACGGTGTTCTCAATGTGTACGGCGGCCGCCAGGGGGCCTGGGGCAGAGGAGGGTTTAGGGTTAGGACACATGACAACAGTTAGATTCTAACTTTTTAAGGACCGCATAGTACTTTAATGTGCCATGTCCTTGGTCATCATCATGCATAATTGCAGCACTGGCGAGTCTAATCACCAGGGCTGCATTCATGCATCATGTCGAGCCTTTGTGAGTGTATCCTGTTCATTCAAACATTACAAATGCTTGCGTGCAGCATTGGCGAGTTACTCGCTAGGGCTATATTTATGCATCATGGCGACAAAAAGACTATAGAGGTTCTATATATAATATTCCGACATTGAAAGTGGGTTACATTTTCAATATTTTTCCGAAGGACTAGAATATTTGGCTCTCGTTATATAGCATCATATAGAAGGAGTGATTTGATCTATTACTCTAACCCAATAATTAGATATAGTTTCTAATACCAATGTGTGTAATCTGATATTGATAGCCATAATCATTGTAATAGTGTACATTAAACGATACATTTATGTCACTTTGAATTTCATTAAAAGCATCATTAACCCAAGCTGAAGCACATTTGTATAAGCTTACTACTACAACTGTATCAATCTTGCAAATCATAAGGACAGTATACATTTGACAGCCAATATGTTAGTGCATATACTCACAATATCAACCTACAAGTGATACACCGGTACTAAACACAGTCGTATAATCTAAATTGGTACTTATTTAGATGAAATGTTCTATGTATGGAGTTACCCTTGAATTTCCCAATATTCTATTTTTCCCTCTATAAATATGATAATCTTGCGATCTTATTAGAGTAATCAGTTTTATTAACTTATCCCGCCTTATCTACCCTTAACATAACATGATAAAATAAATTCCTGCAGAAAAAAAATCTGCTCGCCCACAGAAAGTATTACCACGGCCCCCCCCCCCCCCATATCTTATCTTTTCTTACGACTAACACTAAAAGTATGACATAGTCTATACCTTACCTACTGCGCCATGAATACTACGTAACGACAATGTGAGAAGAGTATAACTAATGCATTCCAAGCAAACCAGAGTTATTGAATGCATATAGCATACGTCAGTTGACAAAGAGTGTTGGTAAGTGCAGTCAGCTAAGATTGAATACTAAAAGAAAAGTAGTATGTGCCTTAATTAAAGAAATAAAATATCATTAATTTTGCCCAAACACAATACGTTAATAAAAATGTTGCTAGTTATAATGAGAGTTAAGCAGAACACTTCATGAATCTACTCTTCAAAATCAAAAGACTATTTAAGGCACGCACTGTGTTTGATAATATGTGTGAAAATGTACTACGATTAAATACCAGATAGCTGTGTTAAACAAAACAAAATCTCATGCTTATTATTCTATAAATACAAAATATGAGGATCAAACCCTCCCTATCACCACGTATTTGAAATAATAACCCAGCTATTATCTCACCTGTTGTGTTCAATAGTGTTATTTTCTGGGTCACTAGCGGTACCTGGGTCTTTATTGAAGACAGTAGCGGCCCCTCGGTTACTATGACAACAGGGTTTTCATACTGGACTTCCTGAGCGGTCCCATCCGGCATGAACACGTAGGCCCCGCTCTTGTCTCTATACGGGTTCTTCCACGACCCGGTCCCGTAGGTGACGATATGAACCTCTGTCTGATGTTCGGTACCGTCCATTTTGTTTGTTACAGCCTTAGAGACAGTTAAAGAGCAGTGTTTTAGCTGACAGTAGGCTATATATAAACTGGGGTTCTTTATCCCTTGGCTGACAATAAAGTAGGAAATCTTAAGGTTGTGGTCAATTTTCTGTAGAAATTCCAACAAAGAAGGTAAGAATTCCTTCAAAAGTAGGGAATGTGGCATCTCTGGAAATTCTTTTATATGTGTTTTTCCCTTGAGATATATACATACACATGTATACAATGTGGTTTTTATAAAGGATATAGCTATGATTGAACGTACAGCCAGCAGTGTAAAGCAATTAATAAAAGCTTCATGACATAAGGGACCATTCATAAATGATTCCGAATCTATTCTTTTTAAAGATAATTCTTCTTTGAGACCAGAGTAATGTGGGACCACAAATAGGTATACATAAATGTATTCATAAAGAGAAGTGCATATCTCATTCTTGTCAGGCCTATATACAGACATGTCAATCCTTCTGATTAATGCATCTGCCTAGTCTAGACTAGCATGCAAAAAATGGTACAAGACAAACTTTCCACAACAAAAAATGCACCTGCAACCCTACCCTACCCCCCCCCCATCCCCCACAAACCTTAAACAGCTAAACCGCATGAGTTACGGCTATTTTATTTCTACCTCTGTCATTATTTGTTGTCTTAAAGAATTCACATTCACATTATATTGGAAGCTGAATCTGTCCGGCTACAATGATTCTACTGAAACCACATTAAGATTACTAAAGTACAGAATCGAACCACTCCTATGTAGAGGTATGGCAAACCTACTGTTAAGTCCAATTAAAAAATGCTACAACCAAAATATCTTCTTCTTGACAAAAGTTGAATACAATAACAGAACATATTTGAATGTATCTGAAAACGTAAACCTATCAAATGCAAAAAGTTAGTAGCCTTAGTTTTTATGATGAACACTAATTGATCAAAGACATGGCCATACAAATATATATCTGTTTAGATTACCGTAATAGCACAGAAAGCTGGAAGTGTAAAATATGTAACATCTAGAATGGCTGAAGCTTTGGTTTGAAGGTACAATTATAAAGTTTTACAACACTGCTCCTATACAGGACTAATACTACAACGTTCACACGACCAAAGGGCGAGCTTTAAAGGAGCTGTGGGTAAGCAGTGTACGGAATTATCAAAAGGGGTCCTACATTTATCTCACTTGACTTATAAATAATTACCGATACAACTCAGAAACAATGGATTTTCCTAATATCTCTGTCATTGTAATAGGAAACATATATTATGGTTACATAGTGTATTTATAGTGTCTTTGGAATATAGATTTTAATATCTAATCCATATGCAGTATGATGAAAACGATACTTTTATATAAATGAGTGTCCCTTACCTTGAGCAGCCCAGTACACATACATATGGTGGCCTGGAGGGCCCGCGTCCCAATAGAGACCGGGATATCCAATACTGAGTAGTGCCGTACGTGGAAGACATCCCTAAATGGGGGAAAACACATTTACCCAGTTTTCTCTGGAGTATGTATACTTGCACCTGTAGGCTATATAGAATCTGACCTGGGTCTACTTTTAATCTTAGAATTCAGTTCAGTTTCTATGACCCTATTTTAAAATTGCAATCCATATGAGTGAATATTATATGTAAGCAGTAAGTGAAACTATATATAGCTACCAAGGGCTTCCCATTTACTACTTTACATGGAATGGAATCTCCAATCATCAACACATTCCCTAATAACCTACCTTTCTGTAGTGACCGGTTTGCCGTTGAAGACTTTTAGAGTAGCCCGCGGACACCCTGCGTCGTAGGCAGCAGGCTTTATGAGGTAACGTGCTATTCCTAACGGTGGCACCGTTACCTCTATTACCAACTGTTGATACAGTATGGACAATCATTTTTTTATTCATGAAACTTAACACTTGGCTAAATACATTTATTGAGGTATAGAATGGCTGCTATTAAATGCAAGTATGTGGTAACATTTTATGCCAGTATCGTTTCAGTGAGGTCAAAATATTGTTGAATACCATTATGAAGATACTTTATCATAGTTTAGTTTTGATAGCCCACTAAAAAGATCAATAGGCGTGTGATTTACATCACAGGAGACTCAGGGTGTCACCATGCTGACCATGAATCATGATGGCGGTAAACCATAACTGTGAACCATAACGACCATGATGATGGTGGACCATGATGGCAATGGACCATGATGGCAGTGAACCAAGATGACTGAGAACCATGATAATCATGAACCATGATGGCCCTTAACCATGATAATCATGAGCCATGAACCATGATGGCCGTGAACCATGATGGCCATGAACCATGATGACCATGAACCATGATGACTGTGAACCATGATGGCCATGAACCATGATGACCTTGAACCATGATGGCCGTGAACCATGGCCATGAACCATGAACCATGGTGGCCATGAACCATAAACCATGATGGCCATGAACCATGATGGCTATGAACCATGATGACCATGAAACATGATGACCGTGAAACATGATGGCCGTGAACCATGATGACCGTGAACCATGATGGCAATGAACCATGATGGCCATGAACCATGATGGCCATGAACCATGATGGCCATGAGCCATGATGGCCATGAACCATGATGGCCGTGAACCATGATGGCCATGAACCATGATGGCCATGAGCCATGATGACCGTGAACCATGATGGCCCTGAACCATGATGGCCATGAACCATGATGACCGTGAACCATGATGGCCGTGAACCATGATGGCCGTGAGCCATGATGGCCATGAACCATGATGACCATGAACCATAAAGACCGTGAACCATGATGGCCATGAACCATGATGACCGTGAACCATGAACCATGATGGCCATGAACCATGATGGCCATGAACCATGATGGCCATGAACGATGATGGCCATGAACCATGAACCATGATAATCATGAGCCGTGATAGCCGTGAACCATGATGGCCATGAACCATGATGGCCATGAACCATGAGGGCCATGAACCATGATGGCCATGAACCATGATGGCCGTGAACCATGATGGCCGTGAACCATGATAATCATGAGCCATGATGGCCATGAACCATGATGGCCGTGAACCATGATGGCCGTGAACCATGATAATCATGAGCCATGATGGCCATGAACCATGATGGCCGTGAACCATGATGGCCGTGAACCATGATGGCCATGAACCATGAACCATGATGGCCATGAACCATGATGACCGTGAACCATGAACCGTGATGGCCATGAACCATGATGGCCATGAACCATGATGGCCATGAACCATGATGGCCATGAACCATGATGGCCATGAACCATGAACCGTGATGGCCATGAACCATGATGGCCATGAACCATGATGGCCATGAACCATGATAATCATGAGCCGTGAACCATGATGGCCATGAACCATGATGGCCATAAACCATGATGGCCATGAACAATGATGGCCATGAACCATGATGGCCGTGAACCATGATAATCATGAGCCATGATGGCCATGAAACAATAATGGCCATGAACCATGATGGCCGTGAACCATGATGGCCGTGAACCATGATGGCCATGAACCATGATGGCCATGAACCATGATGGCCATGAACCATGATGGCCATAAACCATGATGGCCGTGAACCATGATAACAATGAAAACCGTGAACCATGATGACCATGAACCTTGATGACCGTGAACCTTCATGACCGTGAACCATGATGACAATGAACCATGATGACAATGAACCATGATGACCATGAACCATGATGGCCATGAACCATGATGGCCGTGAACCATGATGACCATGAACCATGATGGCCATGAACCATGATGACCATGAACCATGGTGGCCGTGAACCATGATGGCCGTGAACCATGATGGCTATGAACCATGATAACCATAAACCATGATGGCCATGAACCATGATGACCATGAACCATGATGGCCATGAACCATGATGGCCATGAACCATGATGACCATGAACCATGATGGCCATGAACCATTATGACCATGAACCATGATGGCCTTGAACCATGATAACCATGAAAACCGTAAACCATGATGACCATGAACAAGGATGACCGTGAACCATGATGACCGTGAACCATGATGACAATGAACCATGATGACCATGAACCATGATGACAATGAACCATGATGGTGACAGACCATGATGATCATCCCAAGTGGCAACATGGTCAACATCCCCCCCACCTCCCAACAACATGTGGCAACATTAGCAACATCCCAAGTGGCAACATGGGCAACATCTCCCTCATGATTATAGGCCATTTCCCAATTTTCAATATGGTTGAAGTTGGAGAACAAACCCACTCCATTTCGGCAGAAACCGTCTCCCTAAGAACCCGGGTGCCCTGGGTCAACGAGCAATCACAGTGCACACACGGGTTGTCTAGTCTAAAACACTTTCTTGTGCACTAAGCCTATAGCAAGACAAGCACACATTGGTATATAGAACTTTTATTGAATTCAAAACATAGCACGGCGCAGGGTTGTCTAGAATGGTGCACACGGCTTCAGTATAGGATCCAATGGGAGGGCATGTTTGGTGTTTTGTTGATTCAAGAAAATGCAAATTTTTTGATGACCTTTTATTCACAGAAAAAATTCACAATTCCGTCTAGAGTGAATTGGATGATTTAGATGAGATATGAAACGACCATATAATACATAAATTACATCATTGACATGGCGACTTTCTGAAATATGATAGATTGAAAATGAAATTGGGAAAATCTCTTAACCAAGGTTTCAGATCGTCTATCTAGACTCAGGGGTGCACCCTGAGTCAACAATCTATACTTTGATCAACAGACTGGTGGGTTGCACATTGAGAGAAGTGCAATAAACTAACGACAGACAATGATTGACAACACATGTATATGTATCCAGTGAGCAATTTCAGGTATAATATTCTCGTCTAGTTTTTGATTAGAAGTGATTAAATTGGGTAAAGGAAATACTACTCACTTCAAACTGTTGGTGTGATATGTGCGTCTTCTCCTCCCAGACGGGGCCTACTTGACACTGCACTGAATGACCCTGGATGTCTGTCACTGTGACGTCAGGCGACGTCACCGTCAGTGTTATGACGTCAGTCCTCTCCACTGTCAGCGGGTTGTGTACGATCAGTACTCTATAGGGTATAAAAGTTACAGAACAATGTCGTGACTGCAGAAATGTACATGTCTTGTAGAAATGTTTCCGATTTACCTACTAGATGCACACATATTTAGATGAGGAACCGAGGAACACTCACCAACGAATTAATCATTGTTCCAACGAGCCACTTTGAATGCCCGGGGGTGACAGATGACAAATTAGTTGGAATATATATTTACAACATTGGTTGAATACGATTATTCTTATATCAATGATTATTAAAGTCATATCAACTGGAGTTTTGTCATACTTGATAGGGTGATAAAAGTATCTCAGATAATCATGATTGGTAGGAATACAGAATCAAGTGACAATTGTGAGCTCAGTGGTAGATTTACCTTTTACGTTCTTCCTCTGGTAGTTTTGAGAACTCCGGAGGTATTGAGACAACTGTGTTCCCCACCTATAGATCAAATACAAACCATTCAAATACCATGTCATTTGTAGGATTTCAGTGGACATACAAGTATGGAGTTGGCAAATATAGGAGTTCACATCATTTTTGTAATACATGTACAGCCTTTAAATTCTACCATTGCTTGCTGCATATATATGTACATGTATTTGACTCGTTTGTACAGCAAATAGCAAATACATTTGCTTACACATGAATCATATTCATACCAGTTTCATATAATCATGCGTGTGTTACCCTAAATTATATTTCCTTAAATGTATGTAAGATTGTGCTCATTCCTACTATTTCCTAGGTAGATTTTCACATACACACCTGATAAATTCTCACCTAATTCTAGTCTTTAAAGATTTCTCCTGTTAAAAGAGGGACCATACCAGACTTATACAAACCATGTCTAGTGTGGGTGTGGTGAGGCGCTGAGGGTCCACACTGGGGTCCAGTACCAGCTGTAGCAGCAGACTGAGCAGGAAGCTGGTCACCCCCTCACCGTCATCTATAGCAGCCCGGGCGCTGAACAATAGGAGCAATAAGAGTATTGAGTAGTGTATTACTGAAATGGGTCAGACATTGGTGTCCGATAATTAGGGCGGGTATGGATGGAATGCAAATAGTAGGGGGTCATCGTTAAAACCCTTGTGCTGCTTCTTTTCATCTCATATTTTTATTTTTTTAAATTTTAAATATTGTCATCTCATGATAAATACTAATGGTACCATACTAGTGTTGGACCTGTATGGCACATATCTTCTCTCTATTACCATTCATTACACCCTCTATCAACACGCCAGTGCTGCATTCAAGCATCATGCTGACCCTTTGGTTTAATACACTCCCAAAGGGTTGGGTGAGTCTGCATTCATGCATCATGACGACAAATGGCATAGTGAATTAAAGCACTATGTGTTCCTTAAAGGGTTACCAACTCACCGTGAGAGGTAGTCGGCTGTGACTGCGCGTCTGGCGGTACCGGTCACTGCATCATGATGCTGCAGGAGTCCAAGTGTATCACGCATGCCCTCGATGGACCGGAACTGGCTCGCTACAATATCTGACGCTAGGCGCCTACTTTTCCGCAACGTATAAGCATGGCCGAGAGTGAAGAGAATTTCTGTAGACCTGGAAAACAAAGACGACATAAAATCAGTCTAGCAATTATTCTACATCCATCATGCTGCAAAAAAATTGAAATGACAAAGACTATACTAAAGAGTAGGCACTCGCTCTGTTGTTCAATCAGTCTCTAATCTATTTAAGAATCAAGTTGTAATTAGAAAGTAAATACCAAGTGCCATCTTAGGGTGGTAGTGAATATAAGCTTGTCAACTGATTATCTTTATTTTCATCGGCATTCTTTAAAATGTGAATACAATGTCTACATAATAAACACAACATACGAAATATCTCTCATGATGGTCAACCGACATATGTATCGAATGTATCCTATAAAATTCCACACAAGGGATTTTATGTGAAGCTTTTTTGAGCCAATAAATTGTAGACAAAGCACACACCTCAGCTTGGCCTCCAGTTGGCGGATGACACTTTTCAGGAATGGTCTGGAGGTGTAGTAGCCGCTCCAGTACTGGTCGTCTCTGTCTGTGTAGGTAAAGAAGTCACCGCTAAGGCTCGGGAACTCGGGTACCGACCCCGGGCATCCTTCAGGCTTAGTGCAGTCCTGACTGGGCGGCGGTGAAGACTTGACCGCTTTGAAGTAATCAGCCACAGTTCCAAACTCCATCTAGTTAGATGAATAAGCATCGTGAATATGTAAGTCATTGCATGTGCAGAAATTTAATCAACGTGTATGTATTAGATAGACTACCGGCACTGTAAGACTATGTGATATATACCCATGTCAGAATGATCAGCGCAGACAAGGAGCAAGTTAAGGCAGACCAGTAATTGCATAAACATATACTCTGACAGTGCCTCAGCCTGTAGTTTATCTGACTTATACCAGGTTTTTTTCTATTCATCACAGATATTAGATGTTGACTTTCACAGAAACATGACAAACATTTTAGATTAGAGAATAATACTATATCGCACCTGCACTCTCATATCGGGCTGGTTATTCATGTAGGCAAAGAGCCTCTTTAAGTTCTCCGTCTGGTTTGTCCACTCGCGGTCTGATGAGTACCTGAAGTCATCCCCGTGCGGTACGAGAAGGACGTTGTGTTTGTAAAACTCTGCCTTCTTCCTCAACTGATCTAACAGGGCCACTGCACTGTAAGGTGGAGACAAGTGTATGAACAAAAATCAAATAATGAATATTCAGAATTACTGATATAATTTTTTTTATTTTATAATTATATAATTTTTCTTGTTGCCTCTAAAGTATTGCATTATTTAATCTCAGTCAAGTAATACACTCAAATATTAAATAAAAAAGCTGAATTAAATAAAAAAGCTGAATTAGTGTATATAAAGGGTTCAAAGAAGAGCCTAATAACTAAAAGCTACCATAATCATGTTTACTTGAGGGGATGACCATTTTTTAACGACAGGGCGTGGGGGGGGGGGGGTCGAAATATTTGCTGCTCCTCCAACAGGTCGAAAATTGTTTGCTCGAATTGTATGCATTGACAATGCGATGTCTTTTCGCCTGCTAAAATGTGCCCCCCCCCCCAGCTCCCCACTGCAGGCTTTGAATCTTTTTACCCTACTCCTAAACCATGGGGTATAGTACTTTATATCCCTGCCTAAACCCAGTATGATGTGTAGAGACTGTGTCGTGTGTGAGTACTTACAGGTTATGTACGTTGTCGTCGGTGACGGGCTGGGGCTGCTGGTACTTGCCCCAGGCCCAGCACTTGTTGCTGTGGAAGTCGAGTCTGCAGCACGTCTGGATGTCGGGCCCGCAGCTGTACGGGATGTTATAGTAGAAGAAGGGCATCGTGTGGCTCAACAACCCCGTGTCTGCACCCCCGTCATCTAACACAAGGAAGGAACAATGTAAACAAAATCAGTCAACCCTTTAGAGACCGCATAAAAAAAATTACATTTTTTATTGAAAAAAAAAATTAAAAATTAAAAAAAATATATATATATATATCTTTTTAGAAAACAACTTTAGAGACCGCATACTACTCTAAACCATGGTACATGGTACACTTTACATCCCTGTCTAAACCAAGGATTTTATGTCTATGTCTAAACTAATAGCTTGCTAGAGCTGCATTCAAGCCTCATGCCAACCTCGTGGGGTTGTCACTGATACACTCCCAAAGGATCGGCATGAAGTATGAGTGCAGAACTGGCGAGGCACATGTGAGGGCTTTAAAACCGTTAAACGCTACGTGTCCCGAAAAGGGTTATTCAAAGTGCATATAGCACAATATTATATAACTTAGTTTGTTCCCCAATTATTCAAAAATGCCTATCCGTTTCGATTAGGCTAGATCGACGGCTTATCAAATATATCATTAATACCTTAGATATGTGGTGTTCTATTTCAGACTAAGAGGGCACTAATGGTACCGTAGTCCATGTATTGCACTACACTCTCAGTGATATATTCCCTGTATTCACAATAGTGCCCTTATTTGTTTACACTAGTTTATGGGCATAGTGTTGTTTTATTCATATAATTCCTTAATTATTCAATATATCAATCAGAATTGTGCCCTAAACTTACCCCAGGTCTGTTTCCAGTAGAACTCCAGCTGTTTATTATATGCCAGGTGGCGCTTCACGGCATAGTGTATTCTCTGCAGTACGTTCCCCTCCAACCCGGAGCGCTTCAGTAAATACGCCATGGTGGACGAGTGACCAAAGGGGTCTATCGCCCAACCGTACTGGGGTGTAACATCTGCATTAAGAATGGGTCAGATACATGTTTTATTATTATGTAGAATGCGATTTATATTTGCACCAGAAATGTCTAAAAAGCAACCAGATTTTCTAAATCTACCATGATGGTTTCGATCCCTGTCACAGCTCATATTGTGACCCCCACCGTGAAAATTCACTCAAAGAGAAACGTTGACTGACTCTGACAAGTCTCCAGTACAGGGCTACAGATCTCGGAAAATTACTCCCGGTTTTTGTTAAGAATATTGACGTTTCCCTGAATACTTAAAGGACATGTAATTGTATCTGTTATATTTCTAACTAAATCTCATAGCTAAATTCTACAATAATATGAGAGAAATATGTAAGAGCTGACCTAGCGTCTCTGCGAGCCACTCGTGTCCGTGTAGGAGCTGCTCCAGCATGGCCCCGTAATGCGCGGTGGCCTCGTCTGTCATGACCCACCCCCCGGTGAGCACCTCAAACTGACCGTTACGCACCAGTCTGTGGGCATGTACAGGAGGAGGGGGTTATTAAGGCAGAAGGGTATGTGTGTGTTGGGCAGGAGGCGCCTGTCTGTTGTTATTTGCTTTGTATGCTTTGGAACTATTGGACGTAATGAGAATAGAAACCCATGACAGTATTCAACCTTGTATCATAAAACTGCTTGAGTCTAGAATGGGATTTACAAGTTGTTATAAAGCTGTTGGATTAAAGTTGTAATCATTTTAGTTATACTGCATAAAGATAGCGTGAGGTCCTGTCTTTCTAATTACACAGTCGGGACTATCATATATATACTGATGTGATATTGAAATTAGGTATTAAGGGCAACTTCCAATCTCATTACATTTCTCTCTCACATAAATGTAGTCCAAAGGCCTACCTTTTGAGTTGTCGCCGCTGTCCCGAGGTGGCCTGGTTGTACCACTGCTGCAGGTAGATCACTTCAGCCCACACAAACTTGAGTTCAGCATCCTTGTCAAGAAAACTTACAGCCCGGTCTAAGGTGGCCCTGGTCCACGAGGAGAAGTACTGTGTGTAGGAGTAGAGCCATCCTGTTGGGGAAGGGACAGAAAGGTTTTTCATGTGGCACAATTTAACTTGTTCTTTTTTGTCATTGAATTCTTAGTATTTTTGAGAATTTCTTTAGGGAGATTTTAACCAATTGTCAAAGACACAGTTGCCATTTATATCATAATCAGTGAACCTAGGGTAGGCCTACACCCAATTACTTTGTAAAGTGAACCCCCAATATGAGTGAACCCAAAACTCTTAAGCAAGTGCAGGAAATGTACCGTATATTGTGATTGTTAAATAAAAAATAAATAAAAAACACCCAAAAAACACAGGGCCAACCCTGAGTTAATAATGGAGGAGCTGTATTGTAGGAGTGGACACCAACAGCCTGAAACCTTAAAAGATTGAGCGTGTGAGTGGCCTCACAGATGACTCAGGGTAAGCTGAATCTGAAGCTTATCATGTACTTAGATATAGTACTCCCTTATAATCATTCATTGGTCCATTCTGGCATCAGAAATAAATTCCTTGTTAAAAAGTACCCTAAAGTCATGTGTCATACATGTATGTTATTCCATTTCAGGCCAGCAGGTGGGTGTGGGTGAGCAGGTGGGTGTGGGAGAGCAGGTGGGTGTGGGTGTGCAGGTGGGTGTGGATGACAGTTGCAGGCTGCGGGCATGTACCGCCTTCTGTCCCTATCAAAAAGCCAGTCAATCGGACGATAAACAGCGACGATATGGGTGGTACAGTTTTGAACTGCTCTGGACGCTCCTTTTATCCTGACGCTATCGCTGGCAACTCTCGTGTTGTCTCGCGCAGTTCTCGGAGTGCACGAGAAGTTGCAGTGGCATTCTTTCATTTAAATTTAATTTAAACGTTTTATTGTGTGTTTGAGGGTATTTCGAGTGTAGAAGATGGCATTTCTGCGTGTGAAGAGAGAAATATGGGACAGATTGGCAAAAGTTGTCATTTCTATCTTTGCTTTAACACTGGAGCCTATGTACCTTTCATTTAGAGGGTAGCAATTTAAGAGTACTTAAGAGTTTAAGGAAAAGAGAGAAATCACTACCTAAAGATCGCAGGCGAATTACAGCAAGAAGGAAAGACATTTCAATTTTTTTTTCGAAGGAAACATCTGTCCCCCGACCTTGCCCATCTATCCCTTTGGTCCTCTGATGTCTATCTATAACACAGGCTGAATGATAGACATTCACAAACAAAAACGTCTTAAACCTTGGTTGGGTCGTTTAGTATTACTCAGTTACCCTGAATCAATTATTGCTACTACCAGCCATACCTGGGTCGTTGTGGGAGTGAAGGACAAAGAAGACGCGTAGCGGCTGCTGTTGCCACCTGGAGGCTGAGTAGGTGACGTCCATCTCCTGTATCCAGCCCGTGTGATGGTACAGGTACTGCGGGTAGCGGAGTCGCGCCTCGCGCAGCAAGTCTCCCACCTGAGCAAAGGCATTTAATACCGTATCTTGAATTCTCTTGATAAGCCTAACTCACGTATCAGTCACACCCTTAACTTTGACAAATCCTAGAGTCCTCAAAGATGCTCCGAAAATTGCTCATTTAATTTTGTTGTATATTTATGATACGGTAACTTGCATATAAGCAGCACCTCAATTTTGGCCTGATCCTATAAGTTGCATCGGCGATTTAGCCTGCGTACTAGCCGCTGCTTCTATGGGACAAGTTACAGTACTTTATTTTGTCATACACAAACAGGCATGTCAATCCACATCATAGCTTCTAAAGACCTACATGGGAAGGTTTACTATTTTATTACCTGGTATCATAACATACACCTATTACTATCAATTATATAGATCCAAAGGAATTATATGAGTGTAAATATCCCTAATCGTATTCATCCATTAAATTTAACAAATACATGTTGCCAGTTACTTTTAGCGTGACATTTGGCAAAGTATACCTAGTACCGGGGGTAACACAAGACTTACCTGAATGTCGACGTCATGATTCCGTGTAACATTTCTAGTGACATAACAAGTGTCATGGTCAAATGTTGTGTGGATGGCTAATTCATGAGCATCAATGGAGCCTTGAAAGCCATGAGTTTTAAATTTGGGACAACGACATCTTGAGTGGAAGAAGTCATTTATCCACGATATCTGTAAAAACAACGAGGCAAAAATCAGTCGTTCTTGGGAGCACAGAGACGTCTCACAGACCAGTGTGCGGTAGCCCTTTTCTTACTTATTTCACACCTGATATAGACTGGGGGCCAGTGTGAGAAAAGGGGCTTAGAAATGTGATTTCGTAGCACCTCCGACAGAACAGGCATAACATGGTATCAAATGAAAGGGGAATCCCATGGCTATCACCTAAGCATGTGTATCACTCTGTAACCCTACAGACACATACAGTAAAATGCTGATTTCCATGGCAACTTGTAATGGTACATTGAAATAGCTAAAGGCATTAGAGTGGCTGTTTGACACAAGGCGGCATACCTGTTTCACGGGGAGACCATCTGTGGACCATAATGATGGACATGGCATCATTTCAAAACCTGTTTGAAGGTGTTCCAGGGTTAGGGCATGTCAACCAACAAGATCCTTTTCCCCATTCATTCTATGGACATTATATAAACATGGTCTGACTATCAAAGTAGCAGCCTATGTTCCCAGTCTATACTGAAATTTGGTCCTATGATGAGCTATCTGTGTATTGTGGAATGCAAGTTGCCATGGAAACCAGCATTTTTCTCTATGTGTCTGTAGGGTTGCAGGGTGATACTCTTATGTGATAGCCATGGGATAGCCATGGGATTCCCCTTTCATTTGATACCATGTTATGCCTGTTCTGTTGGGGGTGCTACGAATTTCAAATCATGAGTTGTGGGACCCCAGTCTAATATTCAATATCATATTGATAAGAGATATGGAAATGCGTCACTTTAAATAGGTCTATATAATCAATATACACTGTTTTCATCAAGCTAATTGGACAGACGGCGTTAGGGAGTGTTCATTTATTAGTTACAGGGGGGGTGCGTAAAAATTTCCGACCCCTCCCGAGGGGGGGGGGCGTAAAAAATTCTGACCCCTCTTGAGGGGGGGGGCGTAAAAATTGAAGCCCCTTTTAAGCAAAAAAGCCTGCGTGTTACTATAGTTCAAAGGGGGGGGGCGAAAAATTTTCGCCGCCTTCGGCGAGGGGGGGCGCGAAACGTTCCACGCACTCTCTTCATTGGTCCAGGCTGTAAGGTCTCCATGAAATGGTTTATGCTACCTCAACGTATTATGAGGAACCGAAGTTACCAAAAGTAGAGTTTATGTGTCGTAGAATGAAAGGATATACCCCTGAAAAACTGATTAGAGGTTTAAGTGGCTTCAATTGGAAAAAGTTCTATGCCTGTAGAGATGTTGACAAATTATGGCAAATTTTGGTTAGCAGAATCACACATGTGATGGATTGCATTTGTCCGTTTGTTAAATATAAAGTCAAAAAAGAGAGAGACCCATGGGTGACTCCAGAAAGGATAAGTGATATTAAAGAAAAAGACAGAGCATTAAGTAAGGCTAAAAAATCTAAAAATGCCGATAGAATCAGGATTGCCAAAGCTGACAGAAACAGGGTGTCTAGAGAAGGATATAAATGTAAGAGGGAATTTGTCTTAAGGTTGTTGGAGGAGCATAAAAATGATCCCAAGCAATTTTGGTATGAACTCAACAAGGTAATGCCGGGCAAAAAGTCTAAGGCTATTATCAAGTTAATAGATAGGGAGACAAAAAAGATGCTTGAGGACGAGGAAGTACCAAATTACATTAATGAATACTTCACTAATATAGGAGCTGAGTTGGCTAGTGGCAATGATGATGTCTGGGCACCTGACTTCGAGAGAAGGGAGGCCAATATTGAAAATTGGAGTACGGACGAGGAGGAGGTTATGAAACTCATAAAAAATATCAAACTACACAAAACATCTGCTGTGGATGGTTTGAGTACCAAGGTATTGAAAGAAGCCTTCAATTATCTGAGTCAGCAAGTTACATATATTTTTCAAATGTCGCTTGACACAGGTGTAGTTCCACAGAAGTGGAAGGAAGCTGTTATTATACCCATACCTAAAGATGGTAACTTGACGCAAGTAGAAAATTTTAGGCCTATCTCACTATTACCACTACCTTCAAAACTACTAGAGAAAATAGCACATAGAAATATCATGGACTTTTTGGAACAGGAACATATTTTAAGTGATAAACAGGGAGGCTATAGAAAAAAATGTTCAACGATCCAGACCATTGGGGAATTAACTGATGATATACTTAGAGATAGAAACGTGGGAAAGGAAACATTAGCTGTATTTATAGACCTAAAGAAGGCTTTCGACACTGTCCACCACAAAATTCTACTAAAAAAATGTGAAAGATACGGATTAAGGGGAAAAGTATTAACTTGGCTAACAAATTATTTAACTAATAGGAAGCAATGTACCCTAGCCAATAACGTCAAGTCACCACCATTGTTAATTAGTTATGGAGTCCCACAAGGTTCCATTTTGGGACCCCTGCTATTCTTATTGTACGTGAATGAGGTTGAGCAAATAATGAAACATGTCAAAATATTGCTTTATGCAGATGACACGGTGTTATACTTGTCTGGTGATTATTCAAGAGATGTAAATGAGAAAATGCAGGAGGATTTAAATAGGTATACAAAATGGTGTAAAATGAATCGACTAACGTTGAATGCTAAGAAAACTAAGTTTATGTGTTTTGCCAATACATACAAATGGAAAGATTGCAAATTGAATGTTAATGGGGATAAGATTTTTGGAGTGTCTAGTTATAAGTATCTCGGGGTTATATTAGATGAAGCATTGACATACGAGAAATTTGTAAATAACCAACTAAGAACAACAGGTTTTAGGACATACCAGTTGGCTAGATTAAATGCTATAATTAACAAGCCAATCTCTATTCTACTGTATAAAACATCAATATTGCCTATTCTTGAATATGCGGACATATTATACGCGGGTATAAAAAAGGAGTTGAAAAAGAGACTTCAAAAAGCACAAAATAGAGGTCTTAAGGTAGCTCAAAGAGCCCATTACAGAACGCCTACTTATGATGTACATGCAGAGGCTAATCTCAATATGCTATGTGACAGAGTTGAATATCACCAAATGAAAGAAGCCTATAGAAGAGCGGGATTGAATAAGTATAGGGACAATAGAAACCTTAATACTAGGGCTTGGGACGGGCCTGTACTCAAGGTACACACCCCCAACGGGGCAGCTTATACACGCAGTTTAGAGCATACAATAGCAAATCTTTGGAACAATTTGGACCCCCCGGAGCGAAATTCAGAATCTCTCGACTCATTTATGTTAACACAGAAAATTAAATTACAAATCAAAAAACCCAAATTAATACCGCCGTTTTAGACACATATGTACCCCCCCCTCTCCCCAAAACACCATAACTAAATTAAGTATAAGAAGCCATTAGGACACTATACCTGATACTCTTTTTAACAAATTTTTATGTTAAAAATAAGTAATTTTTATTTAAATATTCACCTCTGTCACCAAATGTGTTATCACCAATGGTTTTCACCTACATAACGATACATGCTGTGGTTTTTCATTACTGATATGTTGGTTGTAGTGACACATACAACCAAAACTATATTGAATAAATGTAACTAGAATTTCTGTTTTGGCTGTGTGAGCCCTTCTACCGTGTAAAGATAAGCATAATTGGGTAAGGCTGCTAAATATCCAAACTACTCGAGCAGAGTAAGAAGCAGCCGGTCTTTTAGTGTTCATCAAGCTAGCATTTGAACCATATTGTAAAGATGACAAAATATTCGACAATGATTCGTAAATTCTTTTCTAAATCTAGATGTATCTGTCAAATGATGATGAACATGAAATAAAGACAAATCAAATCAAATCAAAAAAGGTCCGGTGACCAACGCTTTATCTGACAGCTGTTTATTGTCTCTTCTCTGTGCCTCCCGCCCTCACCACTATATACACCACAGGGGGTAGGCTATGCCTGGGTCTAACCACCACCCCCGGGGTGGGTACTGGCTCGTTGATGGAAGGTACCGAAACCACAACCCACAGATTCCATGATGTGACAGCCCTCTTATTCTCCCTTGACCAATTAACAGCCCCCCCCCATTTTCCTTGGATGTCATCTGACAGCTTCTGAATCTTGCTAGGCCAGGATATTGTTACTTAGTCGAGGCAACTCCATGCAGGCCGGGGCCGATCAGCTGACGGGGGGAACGTGCAATGACTATTGTTACTATATAAACATTTTTGGAAAGCTAGTTACAGTTTTCTGGGCATGAAATATGAGTACATTTGACAAAATTGATGATTTGACTGTAACAACAGCCTTGTAAACATACATCTTCCAACAGCCCCCTGTTTTAGAGCCTTTTTGAAACTCACATGTTCATGTTGTGGCTCGTCTCCCCTGGCCTGGGCCTCCGCCACCTCGGCACGGAGTCGCCGAATCTGTTCACGGTACCCGACCTCCTCCAGCTCAAACACGAGCGAAAAGCTCAACAGGAAGAACAGACAGGACAGAGCGCCCACCAAAATAAGTGCATCCTTCTTCTTCAACTTCATCTTGGGCCATCATCCTCACTGCTCCCACAAATAAAGTTATTTTGAGGAACTTGTGGCCGCAGTTTTGGCCTGTTTTGGCCGCACCCCTGCTGGTTATTAGCGTGACGGAGGTAAAGTGGCGGGACAAGCAAAGACCAAGTTCAAGTCATTGGTAAAAGTTGTGTGCTGCGTGCGTTGCAGCGGGTGGTACAGATGGCGCCACCGTCGTTCCCGCTCAGCTGTTTCTGACTTGTGACATGAAGAATGAGTAAACCTAGATACTGAAATTGGACATGGGGTATTTAAAAATCGACATGGTGATATGAGAATTTCTTAAAATCGACGGGGGCCATATATGGGGAGTCCACCATCAAAGGACCTAAACTGACCTGCCTGTCGAGCCCGACTGACCCTATTTTATGGGCCCAATCCTGCTCTTTAATTATTGTTTCCCGTCTAAACAATTTTAATGGTACTTTACTTTAGGAATGTAGTACCAGATGCTATCTTACAGAGACAGAGGTCCATGATAATCTGTCTGAATGACAGGTTTCTTCACAAGTAGTGCATCGGATCGTATCACACGAGGCGGAGCCGAGTGTGATGCGATCCAATGCACCACGAGTGGAGAAACCAGGAGTTCAGACTGATTTACGAGTGGATCTCTGTATTTATTTCATGTAATTTTTGATTAATTTCTTCAAAAGATACATTTAAAGATTGGGTTCATAGCTATTTTGGTGACGTCATTGTGGAGAAACAGCCCATGGAGAATGAGCATCAGTTTCTTCACGGGGGTGTGGAGAACGGCCATTTTAGTACTAAAGCATAGTAACTCTGCTTCTCCACATGAAATAAAAGCATGTCCTATATATTATAAGGCTGACGTTGTTAGTCATTTGAAATGATTTAAAATGTAGACAGTCAAAGAGTATAATTACATAATCTCCATATAACTAGACCAACTAACCAATATTTAAGATGTGGCATAAGATATCTTAGATAACTTTATCAACGGTTTTAAATACCGGTACTAGTAGGCATACAACATGTCATAGATCTTATCATAGGTTGTAGTCTATCATTAGTTACAGTTTGACTGAGTGAGGTCACAACCAAAAGCAAGACAAAGACGTGCAATTTGAGAAAGAATATTTATTTATATTGCTGCCCTTTCAACCTTTGTAATCTTCAACTAAATTACCAATCATCCCTCCTTGCACACCATGAATGATACTATAATGTAGATGAAAAACAACTGTCCTGACGTCCCGTCATTATGTTTGTGTACCGGTACCATAGTCCAATTGTAGCGCTCTTCTAAACAGCTTTCACTCACCTACATATTGAATTAACCGGTGGGTAAGACAAAATAATATAGTTTGGTACCAATCTATCAGTGTGCACTAAGTTTAAGTTAGAAATCCATCGTTCGTTATTTTCTAATAGATACGTTTTTTGCCGCCTATGTCTATTGTACATGAGATTTTTAAACTAAATGCACGTACCCGGTACCTACAAGTACATAAAGTGTGTATTAGCTTTCACTCGCCTGTGATACATATTTTGACATTATACAATAGAAATGTATCAATAGAGGGAGTCGATCGAATCCTTTTCTTTTCTATAGAAGATATACAAAATGTGATGAATTAACGTAGTTAACAACTACTGGTGGTAGCATACGGAATGGTACATACTGAAGTAGGTAATGTAGCTCTGGCTAGTGTGAAGAGGTCCACCCATTTCGTCTTCTTAAAGGTAGATGCCATACGGCCCGGATACATCTCACAAAAGGTAACCTTTAAAGTTATTTGAAAACATATTCGACATATGGGTTTCCATATATATATATATTACATTACCTCTTCTTTAAGAGTCAGTCAACAATGTGATTTCCAAATAATTTAACATTTTCTTTTATATGGAAACAGATGACACGTGAAACGCAGTTTATTTATTCCTAAACACCCCTCCTCTATCCATACTGACATAGCTCTTCCTTTTGAAGATTACCAAATACATGTACATAATAAACGCCTTCGGACTCTCTTTAAGTATCATACCTCATAATATGCCTTTCTTGTTCATTGCTGGTGTAGACTGCCTCATATGTTGCAGCGAAAAGTGATTTCTGGTCCCATCCTATAACCCCCCCCCCCCTACATTTACTAAAGTATAGACAAATCAGGTTGTACAATTGAAATATAAAATGTGGGCCAGTCTTTATTCCATAGGTAAGAACACATGTATTTGTGGAGCTGTACAGTATGAATAAACGGGATTGTCACTTCGTGTTATCTCAAATCCCCAAAAAAAAGTGGCCTGTAATTCACTGAAGGCTACAGCCCAGATACATGATTCAACAAGTAATTTCTGTGAAAAAAAGAGCAAAACTAGGAAACATGGCATCTCTGATGAGCGCTGTGTGATCACTTCAAGTTCCTCTGTCCACGATATCAGCACACCCACGGTCCACGTAAAGCCCTGATGTATGTCCATACATGCTCAGCTGCACCACTCAACCCCTCATGTATAGTTCCAGAATGTCTTAAGCACTATGACGGTGAAAACAACACTACGACTGTCCTCAATCTGCATCCTCAAACTGCCCGGGTTCGTCTGCCTCCATTGGCTCTGTGCGAAGAAAAATTGGGAAATGATTACAAACTTATGTTTTAATTTAAATGATTATTTTTTTAATTCGACGTTTAGAATTTGCCATTGCTACATTTAACACTATAGCAGCAGATTTCCAGAAATACAAAACAATTTTTTAGAACTAGAAACCTTTCAATCTGTCACAAATCATGTATTTAAATCTGAGATTAAAATCGCCTTCAAGAATGAAGTGTTTTACATTCATAGTACATCTTCAGAGAATCAAAGAACTGTAAAATCAGAGTGTAGATACATTGTACTGTACATATCCATGACAGAATGGAGAGAGATGTTGTGCATTCTTAAAATGAATGTACATAATGTACCTCGCTGCACACATCACATCAACTGTAAATCATATCATTCACAGTTACCGGTACCCACAAAACATAAATCATTTTACTATGATGTCTCACCGTCATTATGTGTGCCGTTGGTTGGTTGTGACTCCTCCCCGCGTACAACAAAGACACTCTCCAGGTGGCGTAGTGTGGCTAGTCCTTGAGGTGTCAGTTGGCTCGCTCCCTCTTCATCGTCAAGGTAGTCTCCTGCTCCTCCCTCATCTGCCTCTTCTAGAAAAGACAATATATAACTTGACATTAAGTCCATCACACACACACAGATGTCACCCAGTCGTCGACAAAAAGTAGGAAATTTTACAATTTTCTTACAATTTTGGTCAAAATTCTGTCGGAAATTAACATGATCTAATACAGAAATTCTAGCCAAAATGAAGGAATTTCTACAAAAGTAGCAAAAGTGGCATTTCTTCACACATTTAATCATTTGCATAGATGATCAAATTCCAATACACTCCCATCATGTAAAAAATCGAACGTGTGACTGCATCACAAATGACTCAGGGTCGGGGGGAAATGTAGTATCATCATATAGGAGTATACATATAATAATATTGTTCATCCCCAAATCCCAAGCTAATGTCCCAACCCCATGTCCCAACCCCCGAGTCCCACCCCCGAGTCCCAACCCCGAGTCCCAACCCCGAGTCCCAACCCCGAGTCCCAACCCCGAGTCCCAACCCCTAGTCCCACCCCCGAGTTCCACCCCTGAGTCCCAACCCAGAGTCCCACCCCCGAGTCTCACCCCCGAGTCCCAACCCCGAGTCCCAACCCCGAGTCCCTTCCCCTTCCCCTTCCCCCGTTAACTAGACTCAGGGTCAGGTAGAGGTGTGAAGGGAAATGTATCATTTATCATAGTAAGAAAGAGAAAGGGTGCACTCTTGTATTAATGGGATTCTTAAAGATGTGACCTTTGACCTTGATTTTGACCTTTTTCCGACCTAGATATCATCCTACACATAACAGAAATGAATTCAGCACCTTTGGTTTACCCTAGTCCACTATCCATATCCATCCATTGCTCCCCCTATTATATCCTGGCTGGACTGTTTCGGATAGCATACCCAAATTGTGCGTCACAAGTCAGGAACTCACAACTACCTATAGGCCTGCACCACACAACCTATAGGTCGCATGACGCAGGTGCCCTAAGAAAGCCACACCGAGTGAGGCAAGCCGCGCAAAAGAAGGGTATACTCAAAAAAAATGTGGACATTGACTTTCTTTTGGGGGGGTACTTAGGCCCAAATTCAAATTTTCATGTTCCCCGATCTTGGCTATCTATGTCTTTTGTCCTCTCACGTCTATGTCAGACACACACTGAATAAAAAGCTCCCATGTCCATATTGTAAGTAACAGCGAATAGTGCTTAGTAGGGTCTGAGCTATATCCTACTACAGGGTTGTCTGTTTTTGTTCTCAAAATATTTGTCATGTATTGAACAACACTGGACAGCAACATATATATTAAATTACCATTAAATTACCATACCGGTATCTAACATACTGCAGCGTATGTTGGGCCTAGTATATGATATAGGATGGCATCTCCTTTGGGAAGTAGTGTAGTACTTCCCTGTGTTAAATTACCATTGAATCCAGTCAAAGCTTGCTGAAAAAAAGTGTCTCACCCCGGTTTGGTCGGCTGCCGAGATCTGTCCCATTGACTTAGCACTGAGCCCGTTCAATATGTAACTGTTAAATGTCAAGGGTTATCTTCAGGCTCCCATAGGGCTCTATGCTGAAGCAAATTACCACCATTTTAGACACAAAATTAAAATCATGCTTTTCAGGGGGAAGCGTTTGAAAATGGATTAAAGCGCGATTACATAGGAAGGACAACATTGTACCGCATCTAATGACACAAAATTGAGAGAAAAAGCTCCAATTTTGAAGGAATGACAGCTGTTTTAAATTTTTCGCCGAGGAGCCCATCGCTACCCGTCGCACAAGACTCAGAGTAACCCTGAGTCAATTATATATACTGCACCGGAGGTATTCATATGTACCCTTATTATTTCTTCCAGCTAGGACCCTTATCATCTCTTCCAGTTATGACCCTCAAACCATTTTAAACCCAATGACACTTTAAACCTAATTTCTGAATGTCATATCTTTCATGCAAGAAAATGTAGCATGGAACTAAATTTTAAATTTCTATAACAAATTTACAAGCCCTTAACGGCTGCATTATTTTTTAATGTGTTATGCCCTTGGTTGCCATGATGCAAGTTACTCGCCAGAGCTGCATTCATGCAGGGTCATCATGACCACGGGCATACTGCATTAAAGTACTATGCGGCCCTTAAAGGTTAAGGGTCTAGAATGGGCTTACCGTCTGATATGGAGGCATCACTGTCTGGGTGTAGAGCCTGGCAGGAACACATGGCCGTGTAGATGCTGTCCACTGGGGGATAGAAATGTGAGATTGTTAGCAATAATTAAACAGTATTTAAAATGTCAAAAGTGAATACCAGTCACCATATTGGCATAGGCTCTAAATGCCACTGTATGCCTGTCTGAACAAGCAATGGTTTGGATTTTTTAAATGTAACTTCACCATATCAGACCGAATTTATTCCATCACGTTCAATGGCCAAAACAATGGTTTCTTGGATAAATCAACTTTAGCACTGAATTAATCAGTAGTTGTATCTACAGATATTGGAGTATCTATTTTAGTCGAGCTACAAACTATTGGGCGGGCTAGTGCTGGGTTGATATTTATTTTTTGATCATTCAGCGCCCTATTGATGTATAGTACTCACAGCATGTGGAGTCGCCGGGTGCAAACCGAACTTCCGTGTAGGGCTTTGCGTCCAAGTCCAACTCATCATCAGAACTTCCCTGCTCCAAATCATCTTCATTCTTTTCTAAAATTAAAAAGAAAACAATATTAATCTATGTTTATATCCGAGCAGATTTCGATATCTACCTTTAACAATTAATTTACCAGCATAGCGGTACTAAAAGCTGCAAGTTTACGGTACCATGATTTGATCTTACATGTATAAGCATAAGCTATATATGTACATATATATTAGGTCTGATACAACCTTTTAGAGATCTTAAATGTTCATATTTCATTATGACTTATTTTCATTGCTGGAACCAGACAATTGAAACAGTGTACTCACCTTCTAGTTGTCCATCGACCATCAAGTACAGGCAATCTTTGGGGAAACTCGTTAGGTCTCTTGAGATGGCATGAAGAGAGATCGCCGGGTATTCCAGACTGAATCCCTGTCCGTTGTCCCCAACCCATGATACACGACTGGAAAATTAAAAAAATAATGTTATGTAATCCAAACTTTTGAGAAAATGTAGAATTTGTTTCAGATGATTCCACCCACTTAGATCCCGGTCTTTGAGATCCATCCACTTAGTCTACTCCCCCCCCCCCCCCACCCCTCACTATTTTTTACTTTGCTCCTGTGGGTGTGGGTGTGCCCCCCCCCCCTAGCTACGGACCTGGGCTCGAATATCTCTGGTTGAACTGTCATTGGAGCCATAGGGAAGAGGTGGTGGTTCTCAACCTAATCCGGCTCCAGCTGGCAACAAGGGGACAAATTCAAGGATTTTACGGCAAAGCCGTAGTGGCTTTGGGTTTTTATAGGATTGTTATGAACTACAGGTGAGAAAACGAAGGGGCATAGATTTATGCTTTTTGGTGTGTCTAGGGTTCTAATGCAATTCATATCTGATGGTTTGCAGCAATACTGCATGGTCAGTTAACTTACATGCACTTGGCTAAATCTTTTTGATTTTTATTGGTTTTACTGCTGCTGGTATAGTTTTTGGAGGCCATCTTGGCAGCCATCTTGGAAATTTCCCGGATTGAAAATCTAAGCCTGAAAATGGATTCTAAATCCTAGAAAACCCTATTATCCATGTATCACACAAGGAAATCAGACAATCTTGAGTTTTTGGCGGCCATCTTGGCAACTATCTTGGAAATTTCCCGGATTGAAAATCTGATCATGAAAATGGATTCTGCATCCCAGAAAACCCTACTATCCATGTATCACACAAGGAAATCAGACAATTTTGAGTTTTTGGTGGCCATCTTGGCAGCCATCTTGGAAATTTCTTGAACTGAAAATCTAAGCCTGAAAATGGATTCTACATCCTAGAAAACCCTATTATCCATTTATCACACAAGGAAATCAGACAATCTTGAATTTTCGACAGCCATCTTGGCAGCCAGAGGGAGGGGCAGAGGGAGGGGGCAGAGGGAGAAAGGAGGGCAGAGGGAGGAGGAGGGGGCAGAGGGGAAGTAGGTAACAGGAAGGAGGAAAATGGGGTAGAGGGGGGAGGAGGGGAAAGATGGGGTGGTAGGAGAGGGCAGAGGAAGGAGGAGAGGACAGAGGGAGGAGAGGGCAGAGGGAGCAGGAGGAGGAGAGGGTAGAGGGAGGAGGAGAAGGGGGTACAGGAAGGAGAAGGAGGGGGCATAAGGAGGACTTGTGTTGGCAACATATTATTTTAGGGTTGTTGCATGTGGTTTCTTGCATGTGTGTGTGGGGTGGGGAGGGGTAATCAAGTTGGACTTCACAGTTTGTCTTTGGGCGGGCTTGAGCGATTTCAAGAGCCACCCTGGACCACTCAACTTCTAGTACAGGTCCTGTATGTGCATAGTATGGGAATTGGCATTGACATTGACAGCTTGGCTTGACATAGGAGTCAATAGTTATTAGGCTGGTACCTATCCTTGCCATTGACAGCCACATTAGAGAACTCAAAATATGGCTGTTCACAAGATGTCTAGGCCTTACCACAAGGTACACTGGTACTACATGCAGTAACTGAAAACCAGATCTAGGTTAAATTAGTCTTGCACACACCTGCAAGGACACATGGGGATACCAGTCCTAGGCAATGTTTAAGGGCCAGCTAGGGCTTAATTTAACAATGAACAAGGGGACCTATGCTAGTCTTTTCTTGCTACTTTTTCCAACTCTCTGTGTGTGGTGTCAATGGCTTTGGGGACAAGGTCCCAAAGCCAATAAATGACTCGGCCCTTATCCCTTTGAAAGTTTGGGTGTGTATTCTCCAATATACAACTACCGGTACTAATAAATACACACATATTGCGTCATCAGGCTGGCACAAACGTCAACAGAGGGCTGCTCCTGCTACCGTCCTAGCAGCATACTGCATACGGTACTCATAGGGCTGTGAGTCTGAGACTGGGCCTGACTGAGTTCTGTGCAAAATCCCGGGGGGGGGGGGGGCACTCACTTTTATTTTGACGGGTGTGCGGCTGGCCTTTCAAGTTCAACAACCGTTACACTTTTGACCGATATCCCCCCACTGGGGGTTATTTCGGTCATAAGTGACCCTTGCTGTGAAGGGTATTTTGGACAAAAGTGCCTAGGTTTTGGTCATTTTCCCCCAGGAATCACCATTCATTACCCTTGTTGACACATCGCCTCGGTTTGAGGCTATGTGTGCTCATTGGCGCCACCATCGGGAACTCAGCGAACCACCCAGGTATTTCCCGCCGCAGGCGGAGTTGGGCATTCTTCCAGTGACACTTGATACGAACGGACTGTTTCATATAGCCAAGTGCATAGCACCAGCCAGGCTCTTCGTATCTCGACTCCTGGAGAACCTAAGGAACATGAGGGGCCCGTACATCAATGTCAATGCAGACATGAAGGCAGATCTGCAGTGGTTTAGCGAGTTTGCCACAGACTGGAACGGAATCGGGATCATCAGCCCGCCACGCCCAGCATCAAAAACCCTATACGTTGATGCCTGCGGCACTGGCGTCGGCGGATCTGATGGCGTCAATGCATACGCCACCCAGGTTGCACCCACCACAGACCCCGTGGTAAACATCACCCACCTGGAGGCGGTGAATGTGGTGGTGGCGCTGCATACTTTCATAGACAATAGGGACAAAGGGTCGCACATCACAATCAAATGCGATAATGAAGCTGCGGTGCAGGTCTTTAAATATGGAAAAGGCAAGGACAGGATCTTATCAGAATGCGCGAGGGCCTGCTGGATGATGCAGGCACTCATGGACATTACAATTACATACGATCACATACCTGGCAAGGAGAACGATCTGGCCGACGCACTGAGCAGGGCACACTTGTCTGGGAGTAACCTTAAAAGGGCGAATATGTTATGTGTCCAAAATAACCTCGAAATTGTCGACAGTTGCATGTTCATAATTGGTTCTATTAACCCTGGCATTTATTGTAGATCAGGAATTCAAATTCTACCAGGAACTGGCCGCCAAGCGACAAGGAATGGCAAGGGCCCCGGCCACAGAGCGCAACAGACTTTCAGCGGCCAGCGGCTGGTATCTCTTCAACAAGCGGCTGGGCCTAAACCCAGTGGCCCCTACATACCAGTCACTGTGCGCATACATAGAGATGTTAGCAAGATCAACCAAGAACCCGGGCACCATATGCAACAACATATCCAACGTCCACCAACACCTACTACTGGCCGGGATCGACTCCCCAGTATTCACCCACCCAAGGGTGATAAGGGCCAAACAGGCGCTGAGGAAGGACAAAAGCATAAAGTCCAACAAAAAGCCACCAGTACCCATGGACCTCCTCAGGACTATACTGGCGCGGCTACCAGACACTCACAGTGGCAGCAGCGTATGGGCAGCCATAGTGATCATTTATCATGCGGCCTTACGGAAAACGGAAGTCCTACCACAGAGCGCGGGCGCATTCAATGCTATGTGGCACCTCACAAGAGGCGATTTCCGGAACAAGGACGACTCCCTCTCAATCCTGATAAAGGCAGGCAAGAACCTCCAGGAATACGACCAAACAAAGACTGTGACCCTTTACAGGGTACCAGACCCCCTCACATGCCCAGTCAGGGCCTGGGAGGAGGTGACACAGAGGGTTCCAACGGAGTCACCATCAGACCCTTTCCTCATGAACCTCGACAGAAGCCCCATACCGGTGACGCTCGTCGAAAAGGAGTGGAGGAAACAACTGACTGCTCTGGGTCACCCAGAAAGGGAATTTACACTACACTCCCTAAGATCTGCAGCTACGACCCAGGCGTACAAGGGCGGCTGCAGGGAACTTGACATTAAACGGTTTGGGGGCTGGAGATCCGACGCATACAAGAAATATATCCATCAGGACAATCTCATCCCAGTCAGCCTTGCTATATCAAAACCACTCAAAGACGCTACAACATACGCAGTCTAAAAGACAATACACGTCATTTTATATAATTTATCCCACCATCCACACCCTCACCATATTTATTGGCTTTTGGCCCATCATTATGTTAATTGTTCAATCAAATTGTACAAATGCATTGTTTTAATATCATAATATTAATACAAATGTTCTTATTATACCGTATAATGTAAATGTAAATGACATAATACATTATACTATACATAAAGTTTAATCATCAATAATAAACTTTATTACTCCAATCTGTGATCCTCTCAGTTCCTTCGAATGGGTATGGGTTAATGGTTGACACATCGCCTCGGTTTGAGGCTATGTGTGCTCATTGGCGCCACCATCGGGAACTCAGCGAACCACCCAGGTATTTCCCGCCGCAGGCGGAGTTGGGCATTCTTCCAGTGACACTTGATACGAACGGACTGTTTCCCGCCCACCCACTCCTGTGATATCATAATTGTACCTTATATGGTCTTTTACTCATGTCTTTAAACTGTACCTTTTATGGTCTATTTTAATACAACCATCATTATGTTAATTGTTCAATCAAATTGTACAAATGCATTGTTTTAAGGGAGTGCTCATTTTTTAACAACAGGGGGGGGGTGGTGGATTTGGGGGGGGGGGGTAAAAAATTTGGACCCCTTGACCGGGGGGGGGGTAAAAAATTCAGACCCCTCTTGGGGGGGGGGCAAAAAAATTCAACCTGTTTTGAGGGGAAAAGCCCGCGCGTTACTATGCTACAAAGGGGCGCGAACGCGCGCGATTTTCGGCCTGCCGGGGGGGGGGGTAAAAAATTTTGACCCCTCTAGAGGGGGGGGTGAAAAAAATTTGCGCGCTCCGCGCGAAATCTCACCGCCCCCCCCCCTGTTGTTAAAAAATGAGCACTCCCTAATATCATAATATTAATACAAATGTTCTTATTATACCGTATAATGTAAATGTAAATGACATAATACATTATACTATACATAAAGTTTAATCATCAATAATAAACTTTATTACTCCAATCTGTGATCCTCTCAGTTCCTTCGAATGGGTATGGGTTAATGGGTGAGGAAGATTTCGGTCAAAATTGACTCTCGTGGTGAAGAATTTTGGAGAGTGACCCTCTTGTTGAACTTGGTGGGGGGATTTTGGTGAAAATAGACCCTTGCCTTGGTGAGGGGGATTTTGGTGAAAAGCAGACCATTGGTGAGGGGGTTTTGGTGAAAAGTAGAACCTTGGTGAGGGGGATTTTGGTGAAAAGCAGACCCTGGCATTGCCATTGGTGAGGGGGATTTTGCTCAAAAATTACCCTGGTGGAGCGACACTGGTGGAGGTAGGGGAGTGCTCATTTTTTATCAACAGGGGGGGGGGGGGAGAAAACCTTGGTACTGTCGATGTATGGTTGGAAGTAACCCAACAATGTCGATATTAAAGGTTGGAAGAAAATCCAACTAGATCTTGGTGGTCATCACGTTGGCTACAACTCGTTAATTCTCCTATTATCGCCCAAATACAAATTCACGAAAACATCGTCGCTTTACAGTTATAAACATCAAACAAGGCGCACATTTGGTTGAGCTACAGGCACATCATACGTGGTAAAGTTATGTATAGGTGACAAGTGATTAAATTGATTCAAAACCAGTAAAAACTTACCTCTGCGCCACATAAAGAGTTCCCGCTCCCAAGTTGGATGATCCCACGTGCGCTTCAGTTGCTGCTTGTCGGTATTCAATGCCCTCCTCCGGTGGAGCGAAAGACGTCAACACCACCATGATTTCTCCTGGAGTATTTGAGCAGTTATTCTTGAAATATCTCTCTGTACTGTGGATTATTCCTGTTGAATGTGTGCGTTGTGTTTACGTTTTCTGCGATTGTGACAGATCGTGGTTCTAAACTAACGCAGAAGATGGCGCTGTGAACACAATGGCGCCACCAAGTGGCTGCCTCTGGAAGCAGCGATTCCCGCCAGTCGACTAAACTTAACTCAGTAGACCCTATCGGTACTAAGGCCTACCGTAGTCACGGGGCGAGATCATTTTGCAAGATGGCGGACACCGAGTAGACTCGTGTTGAGGCGGAGCTCCAAAGAATTTGTGGATTTAGTACAGCAAATTAAGAGACACGACCCTACTCTTCGACAAGAAGGAACATAAAGGTAACAACTACACAGTAAAAGTGTTGAAAATACCTGAATCGACCAAATATCACGAAAAAGGACGATTTAATATGAGTCGACCGAACCTACGACGGACGCGGTTTCAACCGCTGTCTAAAAAGGCCGGCACCCCGGAGATTGTTGACTATGTCCAACGCCTGGAAAAGAGAGTGGAAGATCTCGAAAATGCGAGTGATACCAACTCAACTGAAGTGCAGGGAATAACTACAAGAATTGCCAGCCTGGAGGATAAAAGCGCTGCTTCAGACATTCTAATCAACGAGACGGCTCGGCTACTGAAGGCGCTGTCAGACAAGTATGACACCACTGCTACACTATGTAAACAGAACGCCACTGCTGTCACAACTCTTGACAGTGATCTAAAGGTAGCTGAAGAATCTATTCTGTCAACTCGACATATTACAAACAATATGAAGGATAGAATTGATAGATTTGATGAAGAAGACAGACGCAAAACCCTGGTTATGACAGGTATACCTGAGCAAAATCGTGAAAACTTGCGCAGATATGTTGATGTCCTATTCCGCGACCTTGAACTCCCATACGGAAATGAAAAGGTTGACCAAGTATATCGCCTGGGCAAATTTGATGATAAGCAAAAGAACCCTCGACCCCTCATAGTGAAGTTAGCGAATCGTGGAATAAAAGCAGAAATCTACCGAAATATCCAAGGTCTCCAAGGAAAAACACACTGGTTAGGAGTATCCCTACAGGATGAGCTGTCACCCCAGGAAACTAAAGAGTTCCACGAGCTACGATCAATTTATTTTCTAGCGAAGAAATATAAATATGAGAACGTTAAGCTCAGACAGCGGTCCATCATAATTGGTGCAAAAACCTATGCCCACAAAGACATTTCAGTGTTACCCAATGGCTTGACCCTGAGAGCAGCTACTACATACAAGACAGTGGACGGACTTGCTTTCAGATCGGAGCATAACCCCATGTCAAATTTGTACCCCTGTACAATCAACCTAAACGACAGGGTATACTCATCAGTAGAACATGCCTTCCAGCATGACAAGGCTCTATCAGGAAATGATCCAGCTTCAGATGAAATCATGCGAACGACTGACCCATATCTACTAATGAAATTGGGTAAAGAGGTAACACCAGGGCCTGGATGGAACAAAGGATCTACTACTCTTCTCTATAAACTGTTACAGCAGAAGTTCAAAGATCCAGAGAGAGCCAAGGCGCTAACCAGAACTGGAAAGTGGCACCTATACGAGTGTACCTTCCACCCAGTCTACGGGGTGGGCAGACATCCAGGAAATGTCCACTCACTGACTTATGAAACAGTAAAGGGTGGTAACCTCTTGGGTAGGATGCTTGAGAAAATAAGAGATGGACTCTCGAACAAGGTAGATGGAAAACCAGAACAAGAACCGCAACAGCAACAACAAGATGGGCAGCAACAAGAGCAGCAACAACAGCCTGAGCAACAACAAGAAGCGCAACAGCCAAGTCCAACACCTGGTACCCCTGAAGCTGAGGAAGGAGACGACAACCAAGATGGTGCTACCGGTCAAGACAAGACTCCTATACTAAACCTAGAACAAGAAACCTTCAGCATACTCGAAGAGGTCGAGAAATGGGCTCATGATAACCACAGTGACAAAGACAAAGACACAGACATGTCAACCCATTCTGGAAATGGGGAGGAGAGTGACTACTCGCCAAAAAATGGCTCTGAAAAAAACTGAGTGTAATAGGTGATTAACTCGCCAACCAGAATGTAAATAGTGATGGATATGTAAAAATGTGTACTCCCCCCCTACCACCAACATATATTGTCTTGTAACAAATTGAAATAATCTAGACCTCAAATACTGTCAATATACAAACAACTTACTTGACTGGAGCCAAAAATAATCAAAATATTACTCGTTTAAAAGTAATACAAAAACTAGTCAAGTAATATCTTCCTTATTCGCAGACAAACTGTACTCAATTTGTAATATAAATAATTCCTGGAATTACCGGTATAAAAATAACTTTTTATAAAACTTGAATAACATGCAATAAGAATGTAAAATACAAGGTTATATTTTTGAGTCACGGCACTTGGAATACTGTAGTTGTTTAAAATGACATAAGTTGGGAAACCAATCTTGAATTTGACCTTGAATCGCCTTGTTAGATTTGTGATGTAAATAATGTACTTGCAAAACGAATTGGTACCAAATTGTTTAATTGCTAGAAAATGTTGATAGGCTTACCGGTACTTTGTTTTGTATTATGTATTATCAACACAAGGGGAAATTTAGAAATCCGATTTGATTGAATTTTGACTGATTGTCAAATACTATAAGACGTGTCTAAAGTAAAGATAGACTACCGGTAACATGTTGTTTAAATACAAGTCAATTTAATGTATAAGGTATGTCTATAAAGACTGATTACTTACCGGTAAAAACCAAACGGTGCAAATGGTGGTTTAGACATGACGTGTTTATTTTGTTATAAAATCTTGTTTTTTGTTTATTTGTTTATGCTGTACAAGGTGTATTAAAACTACAAAATGTATGTACATGGAGCATCAAGATCCCCTCTAAAATCCAGCCCTTGCTAAAATAAGGTATGAGCAGCCAGACGTGCTGTAGCTCACTACCTGGGGTTTTTTCTTTTAAATTCTATACAACAAAAATTTCTTCTAGTTTAAGGATCAAAATTTCAATGGAACAGATTTGTGTCTATTTACATGGTTGATACAACCAGGTTAATTAAAGGGAAAGGACAATGCATTATGCATTTAAATGCTCAAAGTATTAGAAACAAATTCGAGTTACTTAAAAAAGAATTGTTAAATCAAGGCATAAATGTATTATTATTCTCAGAAACATGGCTGACCGATATGAACACTGACAATGACTATCACATTGATTCATTCAATTTATTCAGATGGGACCGAAAAAGGCAAATGAATGCTGGGGGCCTCTGTGCATACGTCAAGGAGAATTTAACGTGTTCTGAAAATGAACTCTCAAATCTGAATGTTAGCAATGCAGATATCGAGATTCAGTGGCTAAAAATAAATAATGGAATGCATAAACAAATGGTTATTGGAAATGTTTATCGTCCTCCGAGTGGAGATAAGAATGTTTTCCTGACACATTTAAGAAATATGCTTTCAAATATTGAAAATATTGCTAATAAGGACGTCATTGTAACCGGTGATTTCAATATTGATGTTTTGCCAGAAAGTAATATTAAAAACAAAATGTATGAAGATATGGCTGACTTTGGCTTGAAACAACTAATTCATGAGCCAACAAGAAACAAGTTGTCGAATACATGTATAGATCTTTTATTCACAAATATATGTGATGTAGAGGCAAGTGGAGTAGCACTTCTAAATACGAGTGACCACTTACCGGTATACATAACTATAAAAAGGCTTATTGTACAACAAGAACCCAGACATTTTATAGGAAGATCGTACAAAACATATGATACAGCCACTTTTAGTAGGCTCTTTGGCGAACTCCTCTGGAATGAATTTGACAACAATGAAGACGTTGACTTTCTTTGGGACATTTTTGAAAATAATATAAATAAGGTGTTGAATTTGATTTGTCCAGTAAAAGATTTTAAAATAAAATATAGGGAGGAACCATGGCTGACACCAGAACTTACAGCGCAAATTATAGAAAAAAACCAAGCCCTAAAAAAGGCCAGAATGTCAAACAGAATTCTTGATTGGGAAATTTCAAACAACTTGAAAAATTTGTGTTGCACTTCAGTTAAAGCAGCCAAACAAGCATTCGTAATAGATGAAATTAATAGAAACTCCAAAGACGCAAAAAAATTCTGGGCGGCAATGAAAGCCATAGTACCCTCAAAAAAAGGAAAATCAAAATTGATAAATTTAGTAGATGACGATAAAAATGCTATAAGCAAGGACAAGGTTTCAGAATTCATAAATGCATTTTTTACCGGTATCGGCCCAAAATTAGCTGAAAAACATGACAAAGCATGGTCATTCACTGGAAATACATGCACAAATGAAATGCCTGTCTTTGATTTTGATGAAAAAGACGTAGAAGATGTTATTAAAGATATTAATGTTAGCAAGTCATCGTCTTTGAAAAATATTTCAACTAAGGTTTTTAAAGATGCTGTTTTAAGTATGCCTATTCGTTTTACAAAGATTTTACTTTTGTGTATTCGCAAAGGAATTATTCCTAAAAAATGGAAAATTGCTAGTGTGACCCCATTGCCTAAATCTGGTGACCTTACAAATGTATCAAATTACAGACCTATCAGTCAGCTCCCTATACCAGGAAAAATATTAGAAAGATTAATACACAATTGTATATCGATTCACTTAGATGAAAACAACATTTTGACGAAAATTCAAGGGGGATATCGAAAATCATGTTCGACTTTAGACACTATCTCTAAATTAACAAACGATATTTTAAGGGAAAGAAACACAGGGAGGGCTACCATGGCAGCTTTCATCGATACAATGAAAGCTTTTGATTGTGTAAATTACTCAATATTATTTAGGAAATTAGAAAAATATGGGATAAAAAATCAAAATTTAAAGTGTTTACAAAATTATCTGACTGATAGGGAACAGGTTACCATAGCTAATGGAATCACTTCACCCCCCTTACCTCTAACATGTGGCGTTCCACAGGGGAGTATTTTAGGTCCTTTGCTGTTCTTAATATATGTGAACGATGTTGTACAAAACATGGAAAATGTGAAGATCTTATTATACGCTGACGATACGGTACTCTACTCTCACGGCAGCAATCCTTTAGCTATCAAACCCTACCTGGAAGCAGGCCTTGCTACCTATGCAGATTGGTCAACTAAGAACAAATTATCTATGAATGAAAAGAAAACAAAATTAGTTTACTTTACCTCATCAATTCGATATAAAAGTTTACATCTGCAAGACGTAAAGGTGTCAGTGAATGATAGTACTTTACATTTTGTACAATCATACAAATACCTTGGCATTATTTTAGACTATGAATTAACTTATAATGCTTATGTAAAAGACTTGAAGAAATCGTTGGGATACAGGTCTTACTTATTAGGAAATTTGAAAACTTTTGTACCTACTGACATTATGCTAAGAATTTATAAAACATATGCTTTGCCAGTCATTGATTATTCTGACATTCTGTATAATGGTGCTAACTCTGACTTATTAACTGATTTACAAAGAATACAGAATAGGTGCTTGAAATACTGTTTAAAATTACCTATACTGTCATCAACTGATTATATACACCAACAAGCAAATCTACCAATGCTATGTGATCGTAGAACATACCACGCTAGATTACAAGGATATAAATTATCAAAAAAACCTGAAAATTGTGCAACAAACGCATATCATACTAGGGCATTTACTGCTGCTGTTTTAAAATATAACATTATACACACTGCCGCATACCAAAGGTCTCTTGAAGTGTATGTATCTCAGACTTGGAATGCTTTAAAGCCTGAAATAAGAAATTCTGAAACTATTTCGAAGTTTAAAGCTTTGGCAAAAGTCATGTTACAAGACACGATTCCAAAAAACAAGATGAACGTCTATGCCTGAGATTCTGACACGCAAACGAGTGATCATGGTTTTTCAAGTATATGTTCCTGTGACTATGATCCTTTGATGTTTTAATATACAATGTATATGTCTTATTACGACAGTGAGAACAGACAAGGTTCATTATATTAGTTTTTACTCCTCTATATTTTACAAAATGCAATTTAACTAAAATTTTACAACTCGTCTTAGTGATAGAAGATATGGGTGATTTGTAAAATCAGCTCTGCTGAAAATCATCCAAACTTTTTTAGTCAAGTATTTTATAAGGTCTTATTTGGTCACAAATATGATTTACAAACTATGTGCAAAAAAGAATCGTGATTCAAAAATCTGTGATATTTATACCTAATTATCGAGAGAAAAAATCTAAATACCGGTAGCATGTATAAATTTGTTTTATGTGACGAATCATTTCACCGACAAGAATGTGATAATGCGATACTATGACCAATGATGAAAAATTGTAACTGTGATACTCAAAAAGACTAATAAAGGTTAAATTGTCTCTTAAAAAATTGTCTCTTAAAAAAAGACCCTCATGGCTGTGTCTCACGACCTTGGGACAATGTTTTTGTCTCTGATCGGGTGCCGTCTCTGACCGGGTGCCGTCTCTGACCGGCTGCCGTCTCTGACCAGGTGTCAAAAAAAGGTGTTTTAAAAGGAATTATACTCATATATATAAGGATTTGGAAAAACGTTATGGCGGTTGTTATATAATCATAGTTATAATTATAATTAGCCTCCTGCTGCTAGTATTTTGACCTTATCAAGCCAAGCTGGTCAGAGACGGCACCCGGTCAGAGACGGCACCTGGTCAGAGACGGCACCCGGTCAGAGACAAAAACATTGTCCCAAGGTCGTGAGACACAGCCTCATACAATTCCCTTTCACAGCTACAATACACATCTAGATATAGATACGCTATAGCTACATCAATAGAAGACAAACATGGAAATTCTATAAAGGAAAAAAGTCCACGATATTCTGAAGTTGGTGAATGTATGCCCTTCCGACCCGGGGGGGGGGGGGCGGGGGCACTTAGTATATTTTGCATACACAAGTGTCCGGCTGGCAAGGGTACTTTTTCGATAAAATTTCCCTAGGCAAGGGTCCACTTTTGAGAAGAATTTCCCTAGGCCAGGGTCAACTTTTGCAAAATTTCCCTAAGCAAGGGTCAACTTTTGCAAAATTTCCCTAAGCAAGGATCATTTTGGCCAAAATTCCTCTGAATCGACACCATTTTTACCAAAATTTCCCTAAGCAAGGGTTCATTTTCTCCTAAATCTCTCTTAGCAGAAAATCATTTTGGCCAAAATCTCCATATGAACTGGTTCATTTTGGAAATCTCCCTAGGCAAGGGTCAAGGGTTGCCAGGGGTCCAGCCGGACACCCCTGTCAAAAAAAAATTGAGTGCCCCCCCCGGGCCTTCCGAGCAGTGCATGCCAAGCACAGCAGTGCAACTTGGGGGGTTGGGGAAACTTTGGAAAGTCTAGACTTGAAATTGTGCATTCAGATTCATTGGGGAACAAAATATATTAAGGTTCAACTCTGCTTTATCCTCTATGATTGGTGCTGGATGGAACCTTGTTTTTGAAGGGAAGATTTTTGAAAAATTTGAAATGGTGCATTATCCAGCCTCTAGGGCCTAGCTATGATTGGAGCTGCAACTTGTTTTACTGAGGAAAAGGTTTGTGCGAAATTCTGAAATTCTAGAACTGAAATGGTCCAATCTGGTGAGTTTGGCGCAAAATATATCAAGGCTCACGTCTGTTGTAGGCTATCTGTTCTTTATGATTTGGACAGGAGCGAAAAACCTTTCAAAATTGAACTTCTAAACTTGAACTGATGCAATTTGGTACAAAGATATTAAGGATCATATCTGTAGTTGCCTTGTCTATTTGGGGGCTGGCTCACAATCTGCTGTTCTGATACTATATGAATGCACAAAAGGTGTAAATGATGTCACTATGTGGTGGTGTTCTTGGAAAATGCTTTTAGGAACCTCTGTTTATGAGCAATTCAGACCGATCATTAGTCAGAGTTATATTGGAGACATGAGCTACTATGGCTATTAGGTCATTTTCTTAGTGTAACCAGCGAGATAAGCACTGATATAGCAATCACAATGGGTACAGGCTGTTACATAATTCCCCCTAAGAATTCCGCAGTGAAGCCTAGGGATTTATCTCATTGGTTCATAATTCAACCAGCTACACACCTATAGCACAGTGGTAGGATACATGCCTTAATATGCAAAGGTTGATGGTTCTCGCCCCGGTCAGGCAACATCTTTGGCCATTTTATGACAACTTCATATATTAACTTGTTCCAATATGAGACAAAGGTCCCCTGGTGTTCTATGGTCAAACTAGAGAATGCATCTGTGCAGAAAACGGCGCAGTAAATGGAAATGGCATCAGATCGACGCACCTTAAACAATATTTCCAACCCTCAAAACTAGTGCTCAATTAAGATCTGCAGCTGACAATGGTACTTTATAGCTAATAGAGGTAGTGACACACTCTAGTATTTTGGAGTTGAAATCTTAATTGCATATATAATTTTGATTTTGATGAAGCCTAGGAGTGAGATTTAGCCCAGGCGACATGCCACTGTCATCAGCGCAGCACCACAATTACCATAAATTCCCGCGTAGGGCCTCCTACCCGGGGGTTGTATGCGAATCAAACTCCGCTTTCATTTGATGCCAAACATGCCTATATAGGGTGTGGGTTATATGAGGGTTTTTATTACTATAAAACAGTCCTAAAATTGAGATTTTCAGATCCAAAAAGGGGTTAGATGATTCTCCTGAGTTGAGGGTGCTTGTTATACGTGAGATGCTGGTAATACGCAGGAATTAACTGTACTAAAGGGGGTTGGGGTTTGAACTGGAGTCTCTCTAGAAAATTTTGAAAATCTAGAGTCTAGAGGTCATTTGCTGCATTTTATTACATATTGGTACATCAAAATGAAGTGCACTCAACAAAACAAATGTCCAAAAATGAAGTGCCCCCCCCCCCCCCCCCCACATGAATACTCCAAAATGAATTGCCCACCCCCTCGGAAATACCCTAAAATGACCCCCCCCCCCTCGGAAATACCCTAAATGAACCGCCCCCCTACGAATAGCTCATCCCCCCCCTGCCATAAATAATGAACGCTCCCTTAGGTTCTTGGCTATTTTCCTGGAAATGAACTTGGGTTTTCTCCCCGGGGGAGTCTGCCATTTCTCCCTTTCCCTCCAGACGAATCCAGGCCCAGTAAACAAAAAACGTTATAGAACATTTTATAACATTATATGACGTTATACAGTAAAATCTCTAAGGCTCCTTACTATTGTATAACGTTATATAAAGTTTTAAAACATTATTTTTTTGAGGTAAAATAATGTTTTTTGTTAGCTGAGGGCCTCCTCCCTTAAGGCAGTTTGCAAGGCCTCATCTAGAGTAGGTGGTTCAGCATCATACACAGTTTTCTGTAGTTTTGCCTTATCCAATGCATGCGTAAATCTATCTAAATCCAGGGTTCTCCGCAGAAGGAAAAATGACACCGCAAATGTCAGAGTTCCCAGATATTAAAGCGATCAACAAAACATTTCCCATAGGGAATCTGTTTTAAAATTGGATATTAAAGTGTTGATATTGCTGGAAAAATACAGCTTTTGAAGAAAAGAAGACAAAATTTCCTTAAAAGCACCCTAACTTCTGTTATAATTGGAGTATTTGCACAATTTTAACATCTACAGAGAGCTGAAACCACAATGGCGGCGATTTTGATGACATTTTACACCGGCGGTAGTGAAAAGGACGCCGGTGGCACGCCGGCATACTTGCAGTGTAGGGAGAACTCTGTAAATCACAACCTTTAGTACCTTGAGATAACTACAGGTGGCGCTACCATAGCGCTAGTAGCGTTTCCCGCGCTGCCCAGAGCAGTAGCGGCGTCATACGACAGTAACGTTACAGCAACTTCTACTGTAAGATTTTACATTATTGTTTTCATCAATTTATATCAATTTATAAGTATGCATGGAGAGCAGTACTTTCCTGCATTAGACCAATTTCAGCTAGGATAATACACACTACACAATGTAATCCCAGTGAACAAAAAGACGTTTTCTGACGTTTTTAAATGTCATTTCAAAGTTAGTGAACGTTTGACACAAACGTTTTCTAGCGCTAAAACGTTGACTCATTCCAACGTTTTTTTACGTTAACATGAACATTTATATCAAACATTTTTTAACATTTTTTCTATTTTCTTTTCAACATTTTTTAATCACAATTTTGAGCTAAACTAGGTGCATAAATCCTAAATCGGTATAGAGCTTTAAAAGGTATATATTTATATATAGGGTATATATAATATAGAATCCTGGGTAAATGTGGAATAAAACCAATTCGGATCTTTCACCTTTTGCCAAAATTGATGGCAAGCTGAATCATCTTCTTGTGAGGACTTATGTGTCCACATTATGATAGACATAAAGTCCACAAATGATGGACATATAAAGTCATTCAATTCAATCCATGAGAAGAGGTCACTCTTAGTTAGGACTGGTACAAACCAACAATTACAGCCAGGGGGATATATATATGCTGGTTTGCCACACAATGGGTATCTATGCCCTAAGAGCCACTTTATGGAATATATTATGAAGTTTTCTGCCATTTAATTTTTAATTAAGATTGAGACTGGATTAAAGATGGTAGAATGTATCAATTAAACTAGCATTGCTAGTATTTTCACACATTTGGACAGCTTTTAAGAATGGAACCTATCTAATAAATCTTCTCAGGAACTGAGCTGCCACCTAGTGTAAAGATATGATACTATTCAAAACGTTAAAAAACGTTAAAAAACGTTATTATAACGTTTTTTAAATCACAAACAAACTTAAACGCTAATTATCGGTTTCTGCAAACACTCATAACCATTTATCAGGCAAACTAAGATAACAAGGTATGTTAGATAAATATAAAGATGAAGTAAATAGATGAAAATGGTATAGTTGCCTGGGTTAGGTCTAGATATATAGTAATTCCTATATGTCTATCACATTGGTTGCATCCCAAAATAGGTATTTATGAATAATGATTCAGTAATCCATATATACCAACAAATATTCAAACATATTTAAACATATTTATATATTGGCATTCTATGAAGACCTACATCATTAAATTTTTAATATCATTTAAGTAATAATACCTATTTTGATTTGCCTATGGGAGTTAACACTGTTTTGTGATTATGCTGAGATTGTAAAACAAGTAAACAGAGATAAGAGTTTGTATCAAAGAATATACAAAATATGACATACAAAGCACCATTTGGCAACATATCATAAGTAGTATAGTATGTATCGGAACGGGACTATAGTTAAGTACTGTTTATTACTCAATCGACCTGCAGCCAATCAGAGGCCTCCATTTGGTCACGTGACCGGAAGTGACCTACTTAGGGGATTAGTGGTGACGTCACGTGACCTAGTTAGCCAATCAGAGGCCGCCATTTGGTCACGTGACCGGAAGTGACGTCATATGACCTACTTATGGACCGGAAGTGACGTCATATGACCTACTTAGGGGACCGGAAGTGACGTCATATGACCTAATTTAGGATCACGTGACCGGAAGTGACCTGATGAGTCACGTGACCGGAAGTGACGTCACATGACCTAATGGCCAACCGGAAGTGAGTGACCTCATTGAGGATCACGTGACCGGAAGTGACCTGATTGATCACGTGACCGGAAGAAGAAGTGACGTCACGCGACTTAATGAAGAGATGAGCGTCTTTAAGGGGTCACGCGCTTTAAAATGTGATATCTTTTTTTTTGGAGGAGGAGGAGGAGGAGGAGGAGGAGGAGGAGGAGGAGAAGGAGAGGAGGAGGAGGCGAGTCTCTTATTTTTTTCGGTAAACTAATAAAAAACACTACGATATAAGTTGTTTTTTTTTTTCATTTTTTATTGTTTTACGAGCGACTGGAAGTGACTTATTGAACTAGGTAGAAGCGTTCTTTAGAGTGTATAAGGGGGGGGGAGGGGAGGGGAGGGGAGGGAAGGGGAGGGGGGCCCCTTTAAGATGCATGGGGAGGGGGGCGCTTTTAGGATGCATGGGGCGGGTGGGGGGGAGGGGGGGGAGGGGGGAGGGGGGCACTCTAGGGGGGTGGGGGGGGGGCACTCTAAGGGGTGTTTGTCTCTTTTAAGAAAAAAAGAAAAGAAAAAGATTTCAATCGAGAGACACGCTTCTTCCTCTCGAGAGGAAGAAGCGTGTCTCTTCATTTTTTTTTGTTTATCACGTGCCTCGATGAGGCGATCAGCTGCGACTGGAGGAAGTGACACTTTAAGAGGGCGCGCGTCTTAATTGTTATGATATTTTTTTTTTACTTACTAATAAAGAAGACGTATGAAAATAAAACACAACAATTCACATGTCCGTCGTTCTCGTTGTTTCTTGCTTGATAAAGTCAAGTAATATCGCGATGCCGAGGTCAAACTTTCCCATGTCCTTGTCAGGCGACAATTTTAAATGGTCCCCCACCTCTTTCCACCTGCTACCTAGACGTCTGCCGAGGGTGCCCAAGTGCTTATGCATCGCGCGCGAGTCGGGGTTTTCGAAATCCAACCCCTGTCTGTGGAGAAGGGACATCCACTGAGCCAACAGTTCCACGCGTCTAATGCGGGTGAAGACGCAACCGAGCTCTCCCCATCTATGACGATGCGGGGTTTCACCCCACCAGACTCGGAACATCGCCGTACACAGCTCCTCCGGTGTCTTGACACTGCGCTCTACTAGAGCATCCATACGGGCGGCCGTAACTTTTAAGCTGCTGCCCAACTCTCTCCAACAGCCGCTCAACTCTTTACCTAGTTGACGAAGCAAGGCGTCGCTATAGGCTAACCGCCGCTGTCCTACCTCTCTGTTCTCCCCATCGGTCTGCCTCGCGCGTCTCACGTCGTCAAGCCGCATTAACTTTTTTTCAGGTGGACAAGGCGGTGAAGGCGAGCTTGAAAGTGGAATAGCTTGAGCCATCTCGTCTCGTCTTGGCGGCGGCGGCGGCGGTGGTGGCGGTGGTGGTGGTAGTAGACGTTACTGTGGTCAGAGGCGATATGGTTTTTTTCCAACAGAAATCAGAGCTTTTATACAGAGGGAGTTTAATCCCATTTCCAACAGCACTCCAGCTGTCTAGCGACCTGTCCGCATGACGCTTTTTCAGCCGCTCCGCTCCTTAAGAGCTTAGATGACGAGGGGTATGTCATCGCTATCCGTGGAGACCAGCTGAAAACGGTGTTTCTTCCTCATCCATAGCCTTACCTCCTACCCCCTACCTGAGGACGTCTCCCTCCCTCTGACATTCATTGTAACAAACGTCAGAGGTCAGGTGAAAATCGGATTTTTTTCATGCACAGCCTTAGTCAGCTGTCACCCCTCCCTATTGAACTAGCCGGCCGCCGCCTGGCCGGCCCGGTCTACTCACCACGGCAGGAGGTGGTGATTTTTTTTTGTCTTACACTTAAGTCGCTCACCACATGCACACGCCTCTACTCACAGACAGACACGTTCGTCTTAGGGGGGGTCCTGCTTCACGCCACACGCCTCCTGTAGTTTTTTTTGTATACACACTCTAAGCTCATCACCGTTAATCCTTTATACAGCTAACGCGCGCTGAATTGCTGAACAGGGTGGTAAGTAGCTTAGCTCATGACAGTGGATCCCCTCAAAAAAAGAGGGGAAAGGGATCCAGCTGAAAACGTCATACCTTATGTCTTTGTGAATGGCCGCCGGTCAGTCGACGGCAGCAACCGCTTAATCCTTTATACAGCTAATGCGCGTTGAATTGCTGAACAGGGTGGTAAGCGGCTTAGCTCATGACAGTCGATCTCTCAAAAGGGGGGAAAGGGATCCAGCTGAAAACGTCATGCCTTATGTCTTTTGTTTCTCTTTGTGAATGGCCGCCGGCCAGCCGGCGGCAGCTGAACAGGGTCAGTAAGTAGCTTAGCTCTAGAAGCGAGAAGGCGTATATAAGGGGCCTGGAAACCTCCATTCACTCACTCATTCTTTTGCTGCTCTCTACAGTCACCACCATGAGCAAAAGACAACACCTAGCGCCGTCCAAGAACAAGAAGACTACGCGGAACAGCGCTCGTTTAGCGTCAGTGCCTCCTCTTGCTACTGAAAATGAGACTACCGCCGCAGCCGCTTGGTCTTATCACCCTCCCGCTGTAGCGAGCGCTCGCAGCAGTAGTAGTAGTAGTAGTAGTAGTAGTAGTAGTACTAGTAGTAGTAGTGGTAGTAGTACTACTGGTAGTACTCGTCGTGCTAGCGACGTTGTTACACTCGCGACGGTACACGTTGCTGCTAAGCGTGCTGCCGCTGCTACTGCCGCTCCGCCTGCTGCTGCTGCTGCTGCTGGTGATCCTCGGGCTGCGGCTGCTGCTGCTGCTGCTGCTGCTGCACCTGCTACTGCTGCGCCTGCTACGGCTGCGCCTGCTGAGGCTGCTGCGCCTGCTACTGTTGCGTCTGCTGCTGCTGCTGCTGCTGCTGCTTCTGCTGCACCTGCTGCTACCGCTACTACTACTGACGACAACGCTCCTGGCACAGCGCAGTACTGGCAACCGGGTTTTTACCTCCCCACTACTGTTGATGACTTTGATGACCTGCCGCACGTTGCACAGCCCCTCTCCTCCACCACTACATCGACCGACACCCTCGACGCCGCTCGCGCTGAGAGTGACAGCTATTCGGACACTCAGCCCCTAAACCGAGAAGAAGAGGAGGAGGAGGAGCAGCAGCAACAGGGTGAGACAGAGAACGACGCTGACGACGAGGCGTACGAAGAACCCGAAGGGAAAGGGGTGGGCGGTACGTTTTTCGGCTCCCCTCTTCGACCTTTTGACCTCACTTCCACTAGTAGCGCCCCGTCCGGTCCGTGGCGACTGCCCTCACCGCCACCTTACGAGGGCGGCGGCGCTTCATCTTCTACCGCTACACTCAGCACCGACGGCGTGTGGCTGCTCTGTTCCAACAACGAGGCCTCGGATACCACCAGCGCTGACGCTGCTCCTGCTATCGGTTCTGCTGCTGATTCAGCTCACGCTGATGGTGTTACTCTTCCTGCGGGTGTGAAACGTTCTAAGGTGAGTTCCAGAACAACAAGGCCTACTAAGAAGAGAAAAATACAAGAAAAAGAACGAGATGGACGAGAAGAAGCAGAGAAACCCTTCTCCCGTCTTCTCGGGTTAGAGTTCTGCTTAGACGGAGCTTTGACGCTGGAGATCTGGGAGGACGTGGCTAGACTGTCTAGGAGGCCGCGCTACACAAAAGACGGCCAGGTGAAAGAGGCGTCTCTGACCAGAAGCAAGCGAGTGCACTTCACGGCCGACGCGCTGCGCGAGCTAATAGCACGCATCGCCGATATCCGCGCAGTGGTGCGCATACGCGACACAGCGGCCGCGCAAGGAAGACCTAATCACACCCCCTGGTTCGCAGTGCTGGATGAGGAGGGCGAAGTGTACGCAGCTGTGAGCTACTACAGCGGTAAGAACCTCGTCCACGTGCGCAAGTACGAAGGTCCTGACAAAAAACCCACACAGCAGGGGGTGACGCTGTCCGCCAGAGCGCTCAAAGAGTTGGATGACAAAACAGAGATTATTCTCAAATATCTCGGTATAGATTCGGAATGAGAGACGCTCAACGCTCATGCGCGCACACACACAGCGTTTGACGTACGCTGTATGAGACAGACAGACGGATACACAGACAGCAGACAGATAGATAGATAGATAGATAGACAATAGATTGATAGATAGATAGATAGACAGATAGATTGATAGATAGATAGATAGTTAGACGGCTAAGTAGTTGGTAACTGAGTGAAAAAAACATGACACAGTACGTATGCGAAAAGTGTTTCAAAATTTTTAAAAGACCGTACAACCACGAGAGACACGTAGAAAGTTGTAGAGTAATACCTAAGTTTTGCCCTCTATGCGGCGAAGGCAATTGCCGAAAGATCGCCTGTCGACGCGAATCTCTGGACGGGGTGACCATCCCTCCGCGCATACGTGCTGTACCGAACGGGGAGGAAACGTTCACGGCGAATTGGCCTGCGATACAAACGGGCGTCAGGATGCACGGGACTCGCGTGAGTGTAACAAACTTCAGGCTACCAACCGGCGAGTTGAGTGACGCTGTAGATACTATGCGTCGCATTCACTTGACACAAAGATTCAGATACAAAGTGGGTTTCTCGGTAGGCTTACTCTAACAACACAGAGAAGACAAGAGCAAACTGCGCTACTTTCACGCCTCCCAGAACAACGCAACTCTCATACAACCGCTCCCTACTATAACTAATTCAGAAACTTTGGAAGAGCTCCTCTCAAAGATGGAAAACACCGTCGCTTGCGAGGAAGTACGGAAACTTTGCGACGCTGACACAAAGTGGCACGTTCTTTTTCCTACCAATTTGAACATTTGCGTTTACATGGGACCGGGGGAATTCCCCATAGGCGGTAGGATCACTCAGGCCGGTCGAGTTGGAAAGAGAAGCGGCGGGTTAGATTTTCCCAACAAGGACAACCTCTGCATCTTCCGCTGCATTTCCTTTCACTTATACAACACCAGCAAGCGCGCTTCAGATTTGTTACGTCAGTTCTGTCCCGCTGCCACACCTGAATCCTTTCCGGGTCTGAACATCCGCGACTTACCCGCGTTAGAGAACTTGTTTGACGTACAAATAGCGGTCTACACCGCGTCGCGTCAAGTGCCGGGGCGGAAGTTGAGAAGACGCGTTACTCTGATCAGACCGCCTTCCAGAACTCTGGCCGCCCGAGGTAAAGTCAACCTACACCTGACGGCGAAAGGCGGTTTGCACGTCTCTCTCGTCACGGACTTCAACGCGTACGCGGGCATATACGAATGTTGCAAGTGTAAGGCGGCGTTCACCACCGAGTTCTTGCTGAAGAGACACAGGAACCAGCTTTCCTCTTCCCGACAAGTCAAGTTGCGCTACGTAGGTGGCATCTACCAAAATTCGAGAACGATTTTCAAAGCGCTAGCAGACTTCTCCATTTTTCCCCCCGACGGACATTCCGGAATCTACCCTTACAAGATCGCCTTCGATTTCGAGGCTTTCTTCAGACCGTGCAAAGAACCGTCGACGGAACACGTGTCCCTGCTGTGGGATCACGTCCCTTTGTCGGCTAGCGTCGCATCCGACTTTCCGGGGTGGGAGGGGCCCGTCTGCTTCGTCAGAGAATCCGACGCAGATTCCGACCCCTTGTTGGACCGAGTTTTAAATCACATAAACGAGAACGCCAAAGTCATCGGGGAAGCTGTGCTAGAACTTTACCGACCGACGTTAGCGAAGTTAGATGCGGCGATAGGTGAAGCTCTCCTGCTGGAGGAGGCGACGTTCACCCCTTCTCCAGGCGGCTTCGCTGCGGCTCAGACCAGACACCCGTTAGTTCAACTGAAGAAGCGTCTTCTGAGATACATCCGTCAAGCTCCAGTCGTGGGCTTCAACTCGGGGCATTACGACTTGAACCTGATCAAAATACGCCTTCACTCGTTCTTTGCCTCCGGAGACCGAAGAAACCAAGAATTCAGCGTCATAAAGAGAAGCAATCAATACTTGGCGGTTTACACACAGCACACGGTTTTCTTGGACGTAGTCAACTATTTGGCACCCGGTTACAACTACGCGACCTATTTGCGAGCTTTCACCAGGAACGAAGAGAAAGGTCACTTTCCTTACGAATGGATGACGTCTACCAGGAAACTGGCAAACAGAACGCTGCCACCGAGATCGGCTTTTGACAGCGAACTGACGGGCGTCAAAATGTCCGAATCCGACTACGCCGCATGTCAGAAAGGTTGGTCCGACGAGAAGATGCAAACTATGGAAGATTACTTGATCCACTACAACAACAAAGACGTCAAACCTTTCATAGAAGCTCTGAAAAATCACGCTAAATTTTTCCAAGATCGCGGCATTGACATGTTGAAAGACGGAGTTTCTCTCGCCGGTTTGACTTTACGGTTCCTCTTCCAAAACCTAGAAGACGCGTTCACAACGTTCCCCCAGTTCGACGCCGTCCTCCACGCTCTGATCAAAGAAAATCTAGTCGGCGGTCCTTCCATCATCTTCCATAGATTTCACGAGAAGGGCACCACGCGGATAAGGGAGCACAAGTACGGCGAAGAAGCGAGACCGTGCCAACACATCCTAGGACTAGACGCTAACTCTCTGTACTTGCGCTGCATGAGCGAAGCGCACTGCACGGGCTATTACGCGGTGAGACGATCTGAGACCGAGTTCAAGCCCGAAATTAGGCAAAGAAACTCTCACAGCGCTTTGGAGTGGTTACGCTTCGTAGAGCACGACCGCGACGTGAAACTGCGCCACGCTTTGAACGGCGGCGAGATGGTTGTAGGCTGTCGGAGAATTCGCGTGGACGGGTTTCACGCGGCCTCTAATACGGTTTTCCAGTTTCACGGGTGTTGGTTCCACGCTCACGAGTGCATACCGTCGCACCGATATCAGTGCGCTTCACTGAGGGAGGAGAGACGCGACAGAACGACTAGAGTAAGCGCGTACTTGAAAGCGCTAGGTTACAAGCTGGTCGTCGTGTGGGAGTGCGAATGGAGAGAGATGAAGCGTCGAGATGAGCGGGTTAAGGCCTCCCAACAACGCTGGAAGGTTGACGCTTTGAAAGTGTCTCGAAACGCGATGAGCGAGAGCGACATCCTTTCCGCTGTGAAAGACGGGAAAATGTTCGGTTTAGTTCAAGTGGACATCACTACGCCGCCTCACCTACGAGACTACTTCGAAGAAATGACCCCCGTTTTCAAGAACGTGACCGTTTCAAAATCGGACATAGGACCTCACATGTCAGACTTTGCGCAGGAAGAAAAGCTGTTGAACACGCCTCAGAGATGTCTGATAGGGAGTTACCACGGAAAAAATATTCTCTTGGGAACGCCGCTTCTCAAGTGGTATTTAGAGCACGGTTTGATAGTCACCAAAGTGCAGCTGGTCGTAGAATACCTACCTAAACGCTCCTTTGCTGGTTTCGCGGACGAAGTAACGGCGGCGCGAAGACGTGGCGACGTGAACGAGAACGAGAAAATTCTGTCAGACTGTTACAAGTTAATGGGAAACGCTACGTACGGTAAAACAATCTGCAACAAAGAAAAACACACGGCGGTGAGATACACTGACAGTCGGAAGTTCGAACTATTGGCCAATTCGTGGCGCTTCAAAAAGGCGTCCGAGTTGAGTTCCGATCTGTTTGAAGTCGAACTACAACCGAAAACAGTCAAGAACAACCTCCCTATTCAAATAGGGTTCATGGTATACCAGTACGCGAAGTTGAAAATGTTAGAGTTCACATACGACTTCTTGGATAGATTCGTCGATCGGCGCGATTATGCCCTTTGTCAAATGGACACCGACAGTCTTTACATGGCTCTCAGCGGTGACACGTTGGATGACCTAGTCAAACCTCGCCTGAGAGAGACGTACTTCAGAGAGAAACGAAAGTGGCTTCCGACAGCGGTGTGCGACGATCACTTAGAGCTTTTCGTGAAGACAAAAACGGAAAGAGTGCGAGAATGGCGTCCGCCGCCCGGCGGATGTTGTGAGAGACGGTACCTTCACGATCTGAGAACTTCGGGGCTCATGAAAGCGGAGTGGGAAGGTGACGGGATCCTAAGTCTCAACCCTAAGACTTACATTTGCTACGATCGAGTCAGCGACACCGGTGAAAGAAAATCCAAAAAATGGAGTGCAAAAGGCGTACAGAAGAAACAAAACCCTCAGGAACCAGACGACTTCTTGGATGTTCTTCGCCAACGAAAAACTCTCATTGCTGTAAATAGAAATTTCAAAGTGGTGCGAAACAAAATGGTCACCTACACCATAGAGAAAGACGGCGTGCGCTACTTGTATTATAAGCGTCGCGTGCATTCTGACGTTGTGACAATGAGTCCTTTAGAGATATGAAAAAAAAAAATAAGCGTGTTATTGCTTGATTGAGTGCATCTTTTCAAAAATAGAGTGTTTATCAAGATTGAAAAAAAATAAATAACAAAAAATAAAATAAATTATTGTTGTGTTTTTATTTTCATACGTCTTCTTTTACTAGTAAGTCGCGCAGTCTCTTAAAGCGTCACTCATGTGACGACGTCGCTTCCAGTCCTAAAGATCCTAAAGACCCTCATTTAGGATTTAAATTTCCCCCCCCAATGTGGTGTCTATTCTATATGTTTGCTGGTTTTTGTATTATTCAACACAATTATGCAAATATCAATACAGTTTATGATTACTGCATTCAGTCTCTCTCATCCATTCTTATTCTACAATGACTTGAGATTCAATTCAATTCAATTCAAAATTCTTTTATTTATACTGGAAAAATGGTAGGTCACAGACCTGTATTCACCTTATTCCAGTTAATGGAACATATATCAAAATATTCACATAAATCTCCGTAATGTACATGTATAGAAGTAAATATAAGGAAAAATATAGGCATAGGCTTAGAGCCATGACTTTGTATAATAGAATAGAGGTTAGTTTTGCTCCTCATGGTGAAGGCTGATGTTATTGCCTTTTGGACTGATGTTATAGTCCTGGTTGAATGGTGGTCGGTCATTCAACAGTAGTAATGGTAGGTCTCTGGTAAAACATACAAATAGGAACAGTAGGCATGAACATATTATGCATGTTTAAACTTTTAAACATACATGGCAATTAAATCTTGGTGGTGCTTTTTGTTCCAGGCTGAGAATTTGGTGCTGTCCCTGATGGCTCTATTTTCAACAGTTAAATCATTCCATGCCCCAGCTAATCTGTACCTCAGACTTCTAGAATAAGCAGGATTAAAAGCTCTTTTTTGAATAAATAAACGCTGATCCCTGCGTCTTGTAGCTACATTAATGATGTGTAGCTCATCTGCAATGAGCGATTTTTTGAAAGCATGTTCCAAAATATGCATGTGTCTTCTATCTTTCAATTTGTTTAATTTAGCTTTCCTATGCAGAGCAGCAGTGTTTAAAATTCCTGTCCTTCTATATGCAATTCTGAGGCTTCTATTTAGCAATCTTTGGACTCCTTCTAGGCTAGTCTTAGAGGCAACATCATAAAACACATCACAGTAATCAATGATGGGCACGACCATTGTTTTCACAACCTTCACAGCCACATTTTCAGGCATTTCATATTTCACATAGTTGAACATAAATACTTTATGCCTCACATTATGAACAACAGTAGGTATGTGGTGGTTAAAATTCAGCATGGGGTCAAGGGTGACCCCAAGATACCTATAGGAGGGGGCATAGGAAATTACATCATTACCTATACGCAAAATTGGCCTTACCAGGCGTCGTCTTAGGGCTTTATTAGCAAATGACATATATTTTGTTTTCTTACTATTAAGGGAAAGTTTGTTAGTATTGCACCATAGAGAAATATTGTTTAGGTCATCATTAATAAGATTAGTCATATAAGTTTCTGGTGTGTGGTCAATATAAATAACTGTATCATCAAAATAGTGCTGGCAGTGTAGGTTGTTTAAAGAAGAGTGCATGTCATTTATATAGGTTAAAAATAATAATGGTCCTAGCACAGAACCCTGTGGCACGCCACATGTAATATTATGATACTCAGAAAGTATGCCATTTGCTTTAGTTCTTTGTCTTCTATCTGTAAGGTAATTTTCTAGTAGGGAAGTAGCTGAATTTTGTAGGCCTAAATTTGTTAATTTAATTTTTAGGATGTCATGGTTTAAAGTATCAAAAGCTTTGGAAAAATCTAGGAAAATTGCAGTAGTACACTTTTGTTTATTTAGTGATTCAAAAATATTATTAGTTAGTTTTTCTATTGAGTTAAAGGTTGATCTTTTTGGTCTAAATCCATCTTGATTATCATATATTATATTGTTATCTAAAAGGTAATCAAGTAATTGTTTGTGTAGGACTTTTTCCATTAATTTAGCTGGGAGTGGCAATATAGAGATGGGTCTAAGGTTATTAACATCAGATCTGTCTCCTCCTTTGGGTAGGGGTGTCACTATGGCTTCTTTCCAGGCATGTGGAAAAATAGAGGTTCTTATGACTAGGTTAATTATGTGCAAGAGGTGATATGGTAATGTTGTGAATGTGTCTTTAAAGACTTGTGTAGAGATGTTTAGTATTCCAGAGGATTTATTAAGGTTAAATTTGTTGATTAATTTCTTCCCTATAGTAACATTACATTCCATAAAGGCAAAGTTCTGAGGTAGAGGAGGGATATTGCTCTGAAAAGGTAAATTTAGGTTTTGTGCTAGTTTAGGCCCTATGGTTGCAAAATAGCTATTAATGAAGTTAGCAGTTAGCTCTGATGGAATTTGTTTCTTATTTGTCTTATCATATAGGCTGTAAACAGGAGATCTATTTTTTGGATTCATTAGGTTATTAATACTCTTCCAGTACTCTTTCGGTTTATTATGATTTTTTACAAATTGTTGCTTATTAAACCTATTACGTGCTAGGCGTTTTTCATTATTGGCCAGATTTCTTAAAAAGATTGCAATATTATGATCATCATCATCTAATGTACGTCAGTATTTTTTCATAGCATCATCCCTGTCTTTGAAAAGTGTTAGTAGATCATTAGTAACCCATTCTTTCTTCTTTTGTGTACAGTTAAAGGTTTTAATAGGGCAGGTAAAGTTAAGTAGGAAGTGGATTTTGTCCAGTAAAATATTCCAAGCTATATTAGGATCTGGAGCATCCCAGAAGGTATTCCAATTTATATTCTTTAGGCCTGTTGTATAATTATCTACTATATAATTTTTATAAGTACGGCCAGTGAACACAATTGGTACCTTAGCTAATGTCACAAACCTTCTTGTAGCAAATATAGGATAGTGATCGGTCACTGTGATATGTGAGACGCCAGATGAGTATACCTGAGGTGAGTTGGTTAGTATTAAGTCTATTATGGTATTTTCCCCCTGAGGATTTTTATGTGTAAAATTAGTAATTAACTGGATAAGCCCGAAAGTTGCCATGAAATTTTTTAATTTTTCATGATCGCCATATTTCCTTTTCACATTTATATTGAAATCTCCCAATAGGAAATACTCCTTCCCAGGCACCTTATTTAGATCTGTTAGTAGTGTGGTTAGTTCCTTAAAGAAAGTAACAATATTAACATCAGGCGGTCTGTATACATTGAACATATGTATAGTCTTACAATTTCCCTTATTTATGACAATGTATTGCACCTCCATATTAATATTGCATATATTCTTATCCTTTTGCTCTGTATAAGCTATGTCATTAGCTATATATGTGACTACACCTCCTCCACAGGTTTTAGCACCAGGCAGCGTTAAGTCTCTGTCTAGCCTGCAGAGGTTGTACCCCTCCAATAAAAAGGTATCATCCTTATTCATAGAAGTTAACCAGCTCTCGGTGAGACCTATACAGTCTGCGTGTGAGTTTTCAAACATAAGTTGTGCATCATCAATCTTACCTGGCAGTGTTCTTATATTATAATTAATCATGTGTAAACCTCTTAGCCTATCGAAATTCAAATCATGGGACATAGAAAGTATGTGTACATTCCCTCAGAGGGGTTCCGAGCCAAGTATAAGCACATATACATAAGACAATTATGCCACATATAAACTGTACAATTATGCAATTTATAGACCAGAGACCAGTTATCAGAATGGGTTTGTTTATCCCATATATCCCAATTAACATTAGGCAAGGGCATGTGCAATAAAATGCTGCCCAGGCTTGGTTTTGTTGTATATCTGGTAACATGAGTAGGAATGAGCCGTGTGGCTCCGTGTATATAGTAAACAAAATATTTTATATATAACCATAATATAAGGCAAAAAATTAGAGGTTAGTGGAAAATTAGTATGGAGGGATGTACCTCCCTTTGGGTGTAAGCCCTTTAGGATCACATCACTATCGTATATTCGACCATTGCTGGAATGTTTTTATGTGTATAAACACATGGAATTGGTCTTCATTAGTGTGTTAACAGTTTCTACAATTTAGATTCCTTCTACAGTATATAATAAGATTGCACATAAAAAAGTTCAGGAGGCACTGTCGTGTACCATATATTGTGATTAACATAAGGGATGTAGTGTCCATTACTTGTATAGTATGATCAGGTTTCTTTATGTGCCGTATGAGATATGATCTTCCTCACCATTTGTACCAGCATCATCCAGGGATACATCTCCTTCACTGACCCGTTCTTTACTGTCGTCGGGTGTGCGAGTGGTAGCTCTCCTGTGTGGAGGGTGGCAAGTCTAGTCCAGGCTTCTCCTCACCTTGTTGTGGTTGGTCGGTCTGTTTTGAAGGTGGATTTACCATTAGATCCTTAACCAATAGACTGATTTCTTCCTGCTCATCCAGATTAGGTCTAATTAAACCCTCATTAAATAATGTAATATCCGAGTCAGATGACATTGTGGAGAGGGTGAGTATATCCTTTTTACCTTTAGGAGTGGACGAGGCGTTGGGGGTATCCGTGCGGCCCTTGTTGGCGGCTTTGCCGGGCTTGACATCCCGTGGTGGTTTAGGCTTCTCCACTGGGGGTATGCCACCGGTGGCTCCCTTATTGTCGCCCTTCTTGTTAGTGTTCCTGCGAGAGGATCTTTTAGGCTCTTTTAAATCAGTGGCGGACATGGTGGAAGCATATATATACGTCCCACTAATGTCTCTATGTAGTATTGGCAAGGTTAATCCAGAAATTAAAGAGTTTTTCCTAATGATTCGCCTTGAAAAGTAGAATTTCAGCGGAGCCGATGTGGCAGGTGACCGTCTACTCAGGTGCCATTACTACTGTGAGAATTTGTGAGGCTTTATTTCACTCCGGAAAGGATTGGGTGGAATAAATACTACAAAAATGGTTTATGATAACTGCATTCAGTCTCTCTCATCCATGGGTTACCCCTAGGGAAAGATCTTCCCTCCTCCTTACTCCTGTGGCGTGCAGGACCCCAGTCACCACTTGCTCGGTCTTGTGATGTATCAAGACTGCTGCCCCCCATGTCCCTCGATGACCCGTTTCGGGGTCTGCCACCATCCGGTAACATCTCCTCTTCCGACAGTGCGTCTTGCATGTCTCTCCTGCCTCTCATCGTCCCTCCTAAGATTCCTTTCCACCTCGTCGAGAGGATCTACCTCAGAGTGGACAGTTTCATGTTCTGTAGCCCCATCATCCACAAGTATGGCAGACTGACAACGGGTAGCCATAGAATTGGTCACCACCATACAACTCCGGACTATCAACAGTAAGTTGATAATGAGTAAACCCTAATACTGTGACACAGAACACAAATGTGGAAGAAAATGGTCGGTGGGAGGTGAAACAACAATTATCCTACTGCGTAGTAAGGTTGTTACCTATAACTACCTTAGTTGTCGTAACCGGATGAATAAAGACTTTTATCTTTTTTAGATCTCCTGGGAGAATCGTGGTCATGTCGAGGACTTTGTCGCTACACCGTTTCCGCTCGAGGTGCCTCCTCAGATCCCTCTTCCTTACAGCTGAGAACACCCCATCCTTATTCCCACCTTTGCACTTGGTAGGTCCTGTACCCATGGGGCAGAGCTAACCCATTGCCTGGCCATCCTTATGCTGTTCGCTCATGTGCCTGGCCCTGTTACAGCTCTTAGTAAAAGTTTTGTCGCAAAGCGAGCAGTGGTACAAACCATCTTCCTCCATATCATCTGCTTGAGAATCGTTGAAAATGGCAGAGTTGTCTTTCACATCCGGGTGGTGCGGATCTCATCTCTCGTGAGACCTCCCGTGAGAACGTGACTCCACGCTGTGTGGAGGATGTTCCCCCCACCTTGCCACTCCTTCCCTCTCTTGCGTCCGCCGCGGCCATTTCATTCCTCCACCGTGGGCAGGTGTTCCTGTGGTGCCCCAATGCTGCGCAGTGGTAGCATCGGATCTCTGACATGGGTAACCTGTCTTTCCTTGGTCGCGCCCCCCTGTCTCAACCCCTGTAGGAAGACAACAAAGACGAGGAGGATGATGTGGAACGCTTCCCCATTGCTGTTGTTATAGCCTCTCTGAATTTAGCGTTTTCCTCCCCGTCTTTGCTAGCGTCCTCCCTCATTGACCGAAGCTCCCATTGTCGGGCCACTTGTACTGCTTGTGATAGCGTGGTGGCCGAGGATTGGTGGATCCACAGCTGCATCTTTGAGGGAATCTACGAAGTGGTCCTTTGCCATGACATCCACCGTAGCCATATCAACAGATATGCCAACCTCGTATATCTCGCTATATAGCCCCCATAGCCTCCCCCACCCTGGTTAGGTGGGTTACCATTCTGCCCACTGACTTTGGCTGCTATAGCGGCCCTGTAAGCCGCTTCTCTCCTTGACACTTCCTCTCTGGCAGCCTTCACTTTCGCTATTTCTCTGCGCACCGACTGGGCCCTTATGGCGTCCTCTTCCGCCCTTTCTATCCTTTCCGCTTCTAGTTGCTTCCTCTCTGCCTCTAAGGCGGCTGCTCCTTCTCTAATCTCTGCTCAACTTTTCGCCTCAAACCTAGTGGCTTCTTCCCTTTCCTACTTCATCCTCTCTTCCTCCATACTTGCTGCTATCTTCAGAGCCTCTACTCTCCGAGCTACCTCTCTTCTTGATTCTTCCACCCTCTTATTCTCCTTCCCCGAGGCCATTTCCTTCATACTGGTCCTCACCTGCTGAAGGATGTGCTCGTGCTCCGTGGTGTCACTGCCTCCTATTCCCTCTATTTCTGCCTCTTCTGCACTTCCTGCTGCGGAGTTGACTCTGCATTCCACCCCTCTCGCGAGATCTCGCGACAGACGCGAGAGGGAGTCTGTTGCCTTGGTTACTGTGTTTACCTCCACCGCCGCCTCTGCCGTCGGCTTCCACGGTATGGTTTCCACACTTTCTCTGCCCTCTAGGCTCTTATCATCGTCCCTTGGATTCGCCTGCCTTCCTCTGCGACTCCGCAGGACCTCTCCTTTTCTTTGAAAGCCCTTGCCATCTCCTCCCATTTCTCGTTTTGGAGCCTCCTCTTTCTCTCCCATCTTGGTTATCCGCTCCGTCTCCTTCGCTCTCCACCTCATCACCCATTGTTGTTGCAACTCCGCAGCTCTCCGCATTTCCTCCTCCTCTTCTCTCTCTTTTGTCTCCGGCACCTGCCTAAACCCCGGGGGTGGCCTAACGTTTCTTGTAGACTCTTGGACCCTCCGTACTCTTCTCTCTCCTTACTCCCTCTCTGCGTAGTCCGTAAGTAAATGCCTTCCCCCACATCTACTTCTTTCCTCTGTTCACCTTCTTCAAAGTCCTTCATCCTTTCCTCCAGATTTGCTGAACCCAGCCCCAATGACCTTCATCCATCCATCTTCTTCGGGCGTGATTGCTGTCTTTTTAAAACACTTGTCACCACTGTGAGACTAAGGTATGCCTGGAATGTCAAGGAACACACAAACACTGATAGTTGAGGAATAAAGGCTTGTATTCAAGGAACTCTGGTATGTTGTTGATTACATTGATTGATTGATTGATTGATTTGTTTAACGTCCAGACGTACATCAAGTACCTCACGGGACATCTCAAGTTGGCAAGGAGTCATCCACATATAGTGGTAGTCTGCCTTGCAGTAGTAGGACAGGTATTTATATGCTGCTTGTCCAATACAGCAGTGACCGCATTTATGGATGATCGAATCTATGAAATGAATGACCGCATCTATGAGGTGAGGGAGAAAATTACATGGATGTAGTCATCAAACATAATAGAGAGACCACTGCGGAGTCTGGAGCCCTAGGAGTACGTCCGTCACCAAGCTCGAGCCAGAGTAGACTGAGGAACGACTCCGCAGCGCGCCCCTTATATGGGGCGCGCTACGGAGGTGCCTTCTGGTGAGTGATGGCCGTACTTCCCCGGCGCTCCCGACTCCGCACCGCTACAGTATTTATCAACAAATCCAAGCAAAATCTGCACTTGTGGCAAAATCAGTTTACATACCAAAAAAATTTAAGTGAAATTGTGATTCCTCACTTATGAAAATAAGGAGTTTGTGAGTTTTGGGTGAAATGAAAAAAATTGACAAAAATGATATTTCTTTCTAATATTTTTATTTTAACAAATACAAACATAAAAATCGACAGACATGTACATCAAGTGTAGGCCTTTCATATTATGCAATTGGATTTTTATTAAAACATTTATTTTTGCTTTTGGTTTTCTTTTAGTTTTTTTTTGGTAGTTTGAGTTTTTAGCTTTATTTGGGTATGCATAATAATATATTTCAAAAAGGTCTAACTAAAATTGTCTGATTGATATCATGATAATTATATTTCAAGTGTCTACCTCAACATTATTTTGAGAATACCATGACAAGTATCATGACCTAACAAACATTCCATAATGTGATGTTAAAAGCAAAATCACATTCTCTATCACATATCTACTCAGGAAAAAAGTCACTGAGCAACAAATCTGTCTCACATTGTGCTATATGCAGCAACATCATATGCTCTATTAGATACTGAATCACGGTAATGTCACTGAGAGACAAAGGTAAAGTCACTGTATGACAAATCTGTATCACTTTGTCATATGGGGAGCAAGTTATCTGCTCTATCACATATCAAATTACATGTAGAGTCACTCAGTGACTGCTATATCACATCAAGAGGCAGCAATATATTATTAATTGCTTTTGGTTTTCTTTTAGTTTTTTTTTTGGTAGTTTGAGTTTTTAGCTTTATTTGGGTATGCATAGGGCATGTTTACTGCATGGTTGTATATCTGGGGAAATAGCTTTGACCACGCAAATGCATGTTTAATGCATGATAATATATTTCAAAAAGGTCTAACTAAAATTGTCTGATTGATATCATGATAATTATATTTCAAGTGTCTACCTCAACATTATTTTGAGAATACCATGACAAGTATCATGACCTAAGGGAGTGATCATTTATTATCAACAGGGGGGGGGTGGTGGGTTTGGGGGGGGGGGCAAAAAATTTTGGACCCCTTGACCGGGGGGGGGCAAAAAAATTTGGACCCCTCTTGGGGGGGGGGGGCAAAAAAATTTGACCTGTTTTGAGCCAAAAAGCCCGCGCGTTACTATGCTTCAAAGGGCCCGCGCGCGAGCCGATTTTCGACCCTAAGGGGGGGGGGGGGTAAAAAATTTTGACCCCTTGACCGGGGGGGGTGTAAAAAATTTCGCGCGCTCAGCGCGGAAACCCACCACCCCCCCCCTGTTGTTAAAAAATGATCACTCCCTAACAAACATTCCATAATGTGATGTTAAAAGCAAAATCACATTCTCTATCACATATCTACTCAGGAAAAAAGTCACTGAGCAACAAATCTGTCTCACATTGTGCTATATGCAGCAACATCATATGCTCTATTAGATACTGAATCACGGTAATGTCACTGAGAGACAAAACTATACCACATAGTTATATGTACTCCATCATATACTGAATCTGGGGTACCAAGTCACCGAGCGACTGCTATATCACATCAAAAGGTACCAATACAATAATTGCTTTCATTTTGAGGCTGTGAGAAAAAGACACCTTTTCTATCACATATTGAACCAGGACTAAAGTCACTGTACAACAAATCTGTATCACTTTGTCATATGGGGAGCAAGTTATCTGCTCTATCACATATCAAATTACATGTAGAGTCACTCAGTGACTGCTATATCACATCAAGAGGCAGCAATATATTATTAATTGCTTTTGGTTTTCTTTTAGTTTTTTTTTTGGTAGTTTGAGTTTTTAGCTTTATTTGGGTATGCATAGGGCATGTTTACTGCATGGTTGTATATCTGGGGAAATAGCTTTGACCACGCAAATGCATGTTTAATGCATGATAATATATTTCAAAAAGGTCTAACTAAAATTGTCTGATTGATATCATGATAATTATATTTCAAGTGTCTACCTCAACATTATTTTGAGAATACCATGACAAGTATCATGACCTAACAAACATTCCATAATGTGATGTTAAAAGCAAAATCACATTCTCTATCACATATCTATACAGGAAAAAAGTCACTGAGCAACAAATCTGTCTCACATTGTGCTATATGCAGCAACACCATATGCTCTATTAGATACTGAATCACGGTAATGTCACTGAGAGACAAACCTGTACCACATAGTTATATCGTCGCCTCAGTATACAAAGGTTGTAAGTGAAAAAATAAGATTTTTTTTTTATTCTTGGATATTTTTCTTTTTCCAATAAATTTTCGAATTTTTTTGGAATTTTTCAAATATGACCTTTTTCTGGGGGGTAAAAGATCAGTATACAAAGGTCGTAACTGACAAAAGGATGTTTTTCTCAGTATACAAAGGTCGTAAGTGATGTGAAAATTTTAATCCCAATGTATTTTATCATTAAATCAGTGTCTTTTGTGGTTTTTTTCTAACCATTTCATGTAATTTATATTATATGTGTACATTTGGATATTTTTTTCAAAAATATGTCAACTTTGAAATGTAAAGGGGGTTAATTTAAGGGGGAAATGACTAAAAATCCTCATTTTAGCAGAAATTTCACTGTTGCTAGGCAACAGCAAAATGTGTATATTTCTTTTTAAGTAACATAAGCAACTAAAAATATAAAAGATTCATCTAGTGAGCATTAGGCTTAAATCAATCGATTATTTGAACATTTTTTTACACTTTTGAATTAGGGAAATAACTTACCACCTTTGTTTACTGATTAAATATACAAAAGTATACATGCTATTCAGTATACAAAGGTCGTAAGTGACCTAGTTTTCCCCTTTTTTCCCTCATTATTGCCATATTTACTGAGGAATTAGTTAAGATATTTTAGTACCATTTATATAATATGTTTATACTTATTGTAGTTTACATATAAGACAATTCTGGGGGCAATATAACATATATTTTAGAAATTACAGCCTGAAGACCACATTGATTTTTCTTATTTTGCTCATATCTCAAAACATGGATTTTCCACTTACGACCTTTGTATACTGAGGCGACGATATGTACTCCATCATAAACTGAATCTGGGGTACAAAGTCACCGAGCGACTGCTATATCACATCAAAAGGTACCAATACAATAATTGCTTTCATTTTGAGGCTGTGAGAAAAACACACCTTTTCTATCACATATTGAACCAGGACTAAAGTCACTGTATGACAAATCTGTATCACTTTGTCATATGGGGAGCAAGTTATCTGCTCTATCACATATCAAATTACATGTAGAGTCACTCAGTGACTGCTATATCACATCAAGAGGCAGCAATATATTAATTGCTTTTGGTTTTCTTTTAGGTTTTTTTTGGTAGTTTGAGTTTTTAGCTTTATTTGGGTATGCATAGGGCATGTTTACTGCATGGTTGTATATCTAGGGAATAGGTTTGACCACGCAAATGCATGTTTAATGCATGATAATATATTTCAAAAAGGTCTAACTAAAATTGTCTGATTGATATCATGATAATTATATTTCAAGTGTCTACCTCAACATTATTTTGAGAATACCATGACAAGTATCATGACCTAACAAACATTCCATAATGTGATGTTAAAAGCAAAATCACATTCTCCATCACATATCTACTCAGGAAAAAAGTCACTGAGCAACAAATCTGTCTCACATTGTGCTATATGCAGCAACATCATATGCTCTATTAGATACTGAATCACGGTAATGTCACTGAGAGACACAACTATACCACATAGTTATATGTACTCCATCATATACTGAATCTGGGGTACCAAGTCACCGAGCGACTGCTATATCACATCAAAAGGTACCAATACAATAATTGCTTTCATTTTGAGGCTGTAAGAAAAACACACCTTTTCTATCACATATTGAACCAGGACTAAAGTCACTGTATGACAAATCTGTATCACCTTGTCATATGGGGAGCAAGTTATCTGCTCTATCACATATCAAATTACATGTAGAGTCACTCAGTGACTGCTATATCACGTCAAGAGGCAGCAATATATTAATTGCTTTTGGTTTTCTTTTAGTTTTTTTTTGGTAGTTTGAGTTTTTAGCTTTATTTGGGTATGCATAGGGCATGTTTACTGCATGGTTGTATATCTGGGGAATAGCTTTGACCATGCAAATGCATGTTTAATGCATGATAATATATTTCAAAAAGGTCTAACTAAAATTGTCTGATTAATAACATGATAAGTATGTACCTACTTCTTGATATATGAACAGATGTCGAATAAATTTTGTGACATGTGTCAATAACATGATAATTTTGTACCTACTTGTTAATGTATGAACAGATGTTAAATAAATTTTGTAGTTTATGTCTCTATGCTATGTAAATCATTATCATAAGTACTCTGTTGTAGTTCTTGTGCCTTGGTGGCTGTTCTTCCTGATCCCACTGTTGTTGGAGTACATAGGGAAGAGGGTTGAGGTAGTTGTGACCTTAGGCCTTGAGGATCCTGTAGCCGACATAGCTAGCGGTGATGGCAATGCCAGCCCCAGTAGCCCACTTTGCCCAGGAGCCCTGTCGATGAAATGAAGTTTACAATACAACACTATTTTGAGGCAAAATATGATATCAATTTAGTGTATGGCATTCCAGCACACAAGTAGTGCTGGTGTGTTAATTGTTAGTGTTGAAGGGTAAAAGCAAGTCTTCATTTTCAGGATCTTACTACCATAAATTCTCGCGTACAACCCGCCTCTCGCGTATAACCCACACCCCCAACTCAGGAGAATCCTAGACCCTGTTTTTTTTATCTCAAAATTTCAATTTTAGTACTATTCTTTAGTTTTAAAAAAACCTCGTATAACCCGCACCCTATATAGGCATGTCTGGTATCAAATGAAAGCTGAGTTTCGTTCGCGTACAACCCGTGGGTAGTACGCGGGAATTTACGGTATGTTAGCAATGATAATTATCGAATGAGAATCAATTCCAGGTTGAAAAAATAAATTGTTTCATGAAAAAGAAAAAAGCATCTTCTTACTGTAAGTACAGGAAGGCATAGTTTTAAGGAAGGCTTGTTTATATGGGCCAAATTTGGTCCATCCTATTTCTACTTTACCTTTGCTATATTGCACCTAGACCTTGAAGGATGCACCATTGCATGCTTTAGGATGCTGCATGCTGCATTCAAGCATCATGATATGAAAGCATTAAGGGGTTCTGAAAGGGTAACTGTGTTAAAGGATAAAACATAAATATTTAAACTTACCCAGCAGTTGTCCTTCTTCTGTTCCACTTCAACTTCTTCCTTCTCCACCTCCTTCTCATCCTCCTTGACCTTCTTGGGCTCAATCATGCGCTGGTACAGCTGCTTCTGCTCTTGGTCCAAGACCTTCTGTGCATTCTTAGCACGGACAATCTCACTCTTGGCGGCCTGCAAAGTGAGAGTATAATGTGGAATGGTTTGTATAACTATGTGGACATCGTAAAACTAAATTATGCGATATTAGATGAAATAGTCATATGGATGCAATAAATCATTTTGATATGTGGGTATATGGCAATATTCATTCAGGCTATGTCTATCAGAATCCCCATGTCATACGGCTGAATTCAAGTTGTTTCATTCACAAAGGGAAAAAAGAGAATCACAGAAACGAACTCAGTAGGGTTATGAAATGCAAAATAAATAAACTATGTTGATAATCTCCTTTCATGGAATTACCAGCTGTACTCAACAAAGTCACTATGTTTAAGTACTATTATACTTTATTGCAGAGAAATGCTCTCAGTATATGATACACAGTATAATTGTTACACACCAAGACAAAAAAACAACCACAAATATATCAATACAACAATGCCCAAATTGTAAGTTTTGTGGCCCTATTTGTAAAGATGGATGAAAGTATTCAGTGTGAGATTACCTTGTTTGTGGGCTCAATCTCAAGCAGCTTGTTAAGGCACCGGATGGCCTCATCCAGGTATCCGATGTCAACCAGAGAGCTGCCTCTGCGGAATAAAGCCTTGACGTTGTTGGACTCGATAGACAGGACGATGTCGCATGATTCAACGCATCCTTCATAGTTTTTAGCCTGAATAAAATAGAAATGTGTAAATTGTTTTACTGATATTACTATCAAATCTAGACATATGTGGCTACTCAAAAATGATTTCTCATCACAAACGCTAAGCAGTGTGAAATATGACTTCCTCTAAATCAACATCTGTCTTCATGATGCGCCAATGTGCATGTGCAGGCGGACAATGTACTATATTGGTGCATCATGCCAATCCTTCAGGAGTCTATCAACCATGTAGGGTAGACCAGCGCAGTGGAAAATATTTATACATACTTTTAGCTGAGCAGCTGCCATGTTATTGATCAGTTTGATCCTAAGTGGCACCACGGTTGCATAGTCTGCATTGGGTAGTTCATTCAGGATTGACAACGCCCTGGAAAAGTAAAAGGACTTTAGCCATACATACAAGCAACATGGTCTTTGGAGTTCTCCAATAAAATAGTTGAGTGAACAAGGAAATCTATTTTGTTTGTCTGTTTGGGTAGTTTTAATACCTGTTGTTAATACTTAAAGGTAGAAAGTGAAATACTTCTATTTTGACAAATATTACAAAGTTGAGAGAACAGACTTGCAGTGAGAAAACACTTTATGGGTAACCAAATACTCACTCCATATAGGATTTGACCGCCCATATCTTAGAACTGTTCTTGAGTGCATTGTTGCCAATCTCTCGCTGCTGGTTTCTGAATAAGACAAGGACGTAGAGATTTTCAAAGGAAAAAGGGACGATGAGACATAGATCTGAGTTGGGAAACACAGGGGAGCTATGGTCGACAGTCATGATTCATTTTTTTCTTTTACTAGGGGGCAATTGTTACGGGTGAGGGTGAGGGGTTAAATTTAAGGGTGAGGGTGAGGGGTTAAGTTTAAGGGTTTAAGAGTTAGGAAGTATACAGCATAGCTGTAGTGACATTGAATTTTACTAGGATATTGAAAACAGAGAACGGGATAAACGGTGAACGGGATAAACGGTGAACGTTATAAACGGTGAACAGGATAAACGGAGAACTGAATAAACGGAGAATGGGATAAACGGAGAAAGGGAGAATGGGATAAAGGGAGAACGGAACAAATGGAAAGCGGAGAAGGGGATGAATGGATTAAGACAGAACGGGACAAAGGGAGAAGGGGATGAACGGAGAAGGGGATGAACGGAGAACGGGATAAATGGAGAAAGGGATAAACAGAGAACGCCATCAACGGCGAACGCGATAAACGGAGAACAGGATAAACGGACAACGGGATAAACGGTGAACACTATAAACGACAAATGGAATAAACGATAAACGGATAACGTGATAAACGGGAAAAGGGAGAACGGGATAAATGGAGAACGGGATAAACAGAGAACGCTATCAACGGCGAACGTGATAAACGGCGAACGCGATAAACGGAGAACGGGATAAACGGAGAACGGGATAAACAGAGAACGGGATAAACGGTGAACGCTATAAATGGTGAACGCTATAAACGGTGAACGCTATAAACGGTGAACGGGATAAACGGAAAACGGGAGAACGGGATAAACGGAGAACGGGACAAATGGAAAGCGGAGAAGGGGATGAATGGATTAAGAGAGAACGGGATAGAGGGAGAAGGGGATGAACGGAGAAGGGGATGAACGGAGAACAGGATAAATGGAGAAAGGGATAAACAGAGAACGCTATAAACGGCGAACGCTATAAACGCCCAACGGGATAAACGGCGAATGTGATAAACGGAGAACGGGATAAACGGAGAACGGGATAAACGGAGAAAGGGATAAACGGAGAAAGGGAAAACAGGACAAAGGGAGAACGGGAGAAAAGGAGAACGGGAGAACGGGATAAACGGAGAACGGGATAAACGGTGAACGGGATAAACGGTGAACGGGATAAACAGTGAACGCTATAAACGGAGAACTGGATAAACTGAGAACGGGATAAACAGAGAACGCTATCAACGGCGAACGTGATAAACGGCGAACGCGATAAACGGAGAACGGGATAAACGGAGAACGGGATAAACAGAGAACGGGATAAACGGTGAACGCTATAAATGGTGAACGCTATAAACGGTGAACGCTATAAACGGTGAACGGGATAAACGGAAAACGGGAGAAAGGGATAAACGGAGAACGGGACAAATGGAAAGCGGAGAAGGGGATGAATGGATTAAGAGAGAACGGGATAGAGGGAGAAGGGGATGAACGGAGAAGGGGATGAACGGAGAACAGGATAAATGGAGAAAGGGATAAACAGAGAACGCTATAAACGGCGAACGCTATAAACGCCCAACGGGATAAACGGCGAATGTGATAAACGGAGAACGGGATAAACGGAGAACGGGATAAACGGAGAAAGGGATAAACGGAGAAAGGGAAAACAGGACAAAGGGAGAACAGGAGAAAAGGAGAACGGGATAAACGGAGAACGGGATAAACGGTGAACGGGATAAACGGTGAACGGGATAAACAGTGAACGCTATAAATGGAGAACTGGATAAACTGAGAACGGGATAAACGGTGAACGGGATAAACGGTGAACGCTATAAACGGTGAACGCTATAAACGGTGAACGCTATAAACGGTGAACGCTATAAACGGTGAACGGGATAAACGGAGAACGGGATAAACGGAGAACGGGATAAACGGAGAAGGGGATAAACGGAGAACGGGATAAACGGAGAACGGGATAAACGGAGAAAGGGAGAAGGGGATAAAAGGAGAACGGGACAAACGGAAAGCGGAGAAGGGGATGAATGGATTAAGAGAAAACGGGACAAAGGGAGAAGGGGATGAACGGAGAACGGGATGAACGGAGAACAGGATAAACGGAGAACGGGATAAACGGTGAACACTATAAACGACAAAAGGGATAAACGACAAACGGATAACGGGATAAACGATAAACGGATAGCAGGATAAACGGGGAAAGGGAGAACGGGATAAACGGAGAACGGGATAAACGGAGAACGGGATAAACGGAGAACGGGATAAACGGAGAACGGGATAAACGGAGAAAGGGAGAAACGGAGAACGGGAGAAACGGAGAACACATAGGTACCAACATAATCCCACAAAACGAAAATCGCGAATATCTTCGCTGTTTACGCTCCGATCGGCCCGATTTTCGGAGGGGTAGGAGAACTTCAAAATCGTTTTTGGATCAAAATCGTTTCGGGGCTCAAAATCGGTTTTGGGGGCAAAATCGGTTTTGGAGGCAAAATCATCTGCAGCTCACGCCCCCCCCCCCCCCCGGCCAACCCGACACGTCGAACCAGAAACGAAGCTGCAGCGAAGATGGTGTCGCTGCTGACGCTCCGATCGACTCGCTTTTTTCGCCGAGGCGTAAAACAGCGGTTACGTGCTGCCGGGCGCTGACGCCGACAGCCACCGGCTCACCCCCAGCCACCTGCTTTCCCACAGCCACCTGCTCACCTACAGCCACCACCTGGAATTCGATTATATTTGGCTTGTAATATATGAATTTGGGGTAGCTTTTTCTGGAGAACGTGATTCTGCTATCAGAATTGAAAAATAATTTCTTCCATTCAAATTAGAGGGGGATCAGGGCCGAGGGGACCTAGGCCTACGGTATACAGCTTGTGGGGCATGGTTGTCACTCATTGTTATTGTCATTCTCTGGTAAAAAAAAAAAAAAAAAAAAACTCGCCACAACAACAACAAAGAAAGTTGAATTGCTGATTTTTTTTGGGGGTAAATTTTTTTTTCTTTCCAAAATTCCTTCTAAAGTAACTTTTCTAGAGCAGAATTTTTGCGCGGACACGATGCCGTCATCGGAATTTCAATCAAAACAATAGAAAATGAGTTATAGCGGATTTTGTGATACGGCCGTGAGCAAGGAGGAGTGGGCCGACGCAAACATGCCGTCAACTTGCGGCCACTGGAGGAACTATTATTTAATAACAAACCTCCGATACGAGGCGATAGGACGTCCAGACTAGCTGAACAAAAGCGATCCTACTGATGGTTTGGCACTGCCCAATATATAAAATACATTACATCTGCATAAATAAACAGTTACTTGTGCTAAATAACGTATAATATAGACATGTCAAGACCCAAAATAATAGAAAACAGTGCCGATATCAGTTGACAGATGACAACCTAATGGTTTCCCTAAAATCCCAAAATTACCAATGTTCAAGTGGGTCATACATAATATCTATTGAATCTCTACACATGTAACGATTACATGTAGAATGATGTACATTTTATTGAATTAGATCCATCGGAGAGCTAAGAAGAGCTAAGGTATAAAAGGCAATAAAATGTGTATAAACCCGGGTCTCCCCTAGCCAGAGTAGCGTGGGAGACCGGGGCAGTGACAAGTAGACCGTAGCTGGCCGGGGGACCTCACGGCCGCCCTACCAACTGGCACCCGGCAGGCAGGAGGCAGGAGACGTGGTGTCTGACAGCTCTGTATTTACATGGGCGAAAATGTGCTTATTTTACCTACACCTACGATAGAAATGGTCCTAAAAATGTCATATATTGACACTATTGCCCCAATCCTGTATTACCCGACGTATGACCATTATGTTATGCACCCATTGCCTTAGTTTAATGGTCGTTATTTATAATGGGGCAACTGTGGTAACAAATTCTTTGTGGGAAGGTGGGAGCTCAGCTCACGATGGCGACATGTTTGAAAGTGGCGCATAACGGCCGAGTCTGCACCGTATATATGGTTGGTGACCTAGGTGGCGCTGCGGTGCTACCAGTCCTCCTTGGGCCGTGAGCGAGATTTCAAAACCGGAAGTCGCCATTTTGAATTCAGATCGAGGCTGTTGTCATGGTGATGCTGACACTTCCGATTCTCGGCGATTTAACAACAAAACGCGGCAGTTTAACAACAAACTCGGCAGTTTAACAACAAATTCGGCAGTTTAACAACAAACTCGGCAGTTTAACAATGAGACTGGCAAGTTTTGATGTTAAATCGGCAAATTTTGATGTTAAATCGGCGAGTTTTGGTGTTAAATCAAGCTGCAAACCCAACAAATCATTGAAAACCGGAAGTCCGCCATTTTGAATGTACTGGTTGCCTAGGTGACGTTGACACTTCCGGTTTGTCGGTTTGTTTTCAAATGGATTGTTGACATGGATATTAATTGGCGATTTATGTCATTAAACTATCTTTGTCAATTATTGTAATGTTAAATTGGCGAGTATTGATGGTAAATCGGCCAGTTTTGATGGTAAATCGGCGAGTTTTGATGGTAAGTCGGCGAATTTTGATGGTAAATCGGCGAGTTTTGATGGTAAATCAGCTGTCACGTCATGAGCTCATGGCTATGAAAACTTAAAAATAAGACTTTTGAGTTTGAGATGATCTGCAGAGTAGGTAAATTATTGATTTACTATGCTTCCTTCGACATTGTCGGGCAGCACTACTTTACTTTACATACCACAAAAAATTTAAGTGAAATTGTGATTCTTTAGTTATGAAAATGATGAGTTTGTGATCTCTTTTATTGGGGTAAAATGAAAAAATTTAACAAAATTTTAATTTCTTTCTAAAATTTTTATTTAAACAAATAACAACATAAAAATCAATAGACATGTACATCAAGTATAGGCCTTTCATATTATGCAGTTGGATTTTTATAAAAACATTTATTTTTGACCTTTTGGGGACATTTGCAATTTCGGCCCCCCACTACCAGAAGCTTTTGGTCGACATGAGTCATTTGAATCTCTTTTGACGTTATGAAAAAAGGTTGTCGACCATAGCTAAAAATGGAAGATGCAAAACATTACCATAACTCGGAAACTGAAATGAATGCATATGATTTGTTTAAAAAAAAGAAAATTCAGCTTCATTCTTACATTGTCATTGGTGGATTTAGCATAAAAATAGTGTTATCAATGTTTATAAAACAATGTGATTTTAAGAAAACGACTCAGTATTACTAAGACAACAAAGTAAGGGGCTGAAACTCCATTTGTATCCAATTTGACTATTCACAATGAAGGTACCATCATACTTATGTCTTGTATTATGAAATACATTTCACTGTAGGATGTCAGCATTGTTAACCCTTTGTGGGTGAGCATCAACTATAGTTGATACCATGGCAGGGGGAGCATCGACTATAGTTCCCTAGAGAAAATTACTGCAAAAATGCTCGCCCCCATGGCTGGCTATAACAATTTTTGGCACTTAAACCCTCTAACATAACCCATAGGGTTGGTATGATGCATAGATGGAGCTCTAGCAAGTTACTTCCCAGAGCTGCATTCATACAGTCAGTAGTCCCATCCATATTTGGTGAATGGAGGGCCAAGCGAACACTTTCAATTTTTGATATTTCAACAAAGGTTTCACTTACGCCCGAACAAGACAATCTGCGATCATTGGATTCTCTTTATCTCCTGCTGTGAGTCTGGCTGTCTCCATTGCATCCTTTGCACGTGTTAGCTCCTGCTGGACGAGCTGTGGAATGAGAGTATATTCTGCAATGGCTTGTACATTAGCTACATGGACATGGTAAAACAAAATGATACAATACCTAACATACTTGTCACATGGATACTACTGCTAGAAACAATATATCACCTGAAGAAGGCCAACTCAAGCCGAAATGTTGTGATACCATCTGATACTACTTTTAAAGTAATAAAATGCCAACTTAAAACTTAATGTCTGCCCTTGTGGTTGTGTTTTTATTAATAGCAATATGTTATTGTTATTATACAAAAAAACATATTCTGACACATGAGTGTATGCAAATTTTACTGTGCCCAGTCTATTTCACTCCACCCGTTCCAGTATTACTCAACAAAGGCACTACAGTAAATTCCCCCATACTACCCAAATTTCGTGTATAACCCGCATCCCTCAAGAGAATGCTTTAACTTGTTTTTGGATTTGAAAGTTTCAATTTTAGTACTGTTCTTTAAATAAAAATCCTTGTATAACCTGCACCCTATATGTTTGGTATCAAATGAAAGCTGAGTTTGGTCTGTGTAGAACCCGCGGGTAGTATGCGGGATTTTACGTTATAATGAATACTACCTTAAAAACCTCGCGTATCAGCCTAACTCGCATATAAGCTGCACCACGACTTTGGGCCGATCCTATAAGCCGCACCAGCGATTTGATTCTAGTGACTTTTATACTGTACTATAGGAGCAAAAACTCGCGTATAAGCCGCACCCTGACTCTGTGCCGATCCTATAAGCCGCACTGGCAATCTGATTCGCGTACAAGCCGCGGCTTATACGCGAGGTTTTACGGTACCGTAAAACCTCTATGATAAGCAGACTTTTTTGGGGGATTTTAGGCTTGATTCAGCTTTTAGCTCTGTCTCAAAGATGGGGGTCGGCTAATAAGGGAGTTTTTTTTATCAAGCACATTATAGTTAAACCGTGTTTAAATGGGTCCAAATTCGGTTTATATTATTCTCTCAAACTTGGGGGGTCGGCTCATCAGGGATGTAGGCTTATCAGAATGTTTTACAGTACCGTAAAGTCTTATCTATGAGTAGCAGATTGTACACAAACTTACTTTAATCTTGATGCCAAATATACTTGTGGCTTATAAAATGGTATACTACAATACAGTATAATAATGAATGGTAGAGAAATACTCTCTCGAAATGATACACAATATGACAGTAATATACTAAGTGAAAGCTGGGATGTAAGTTTTACAAACCATTTTGTAAGGATGGGAAAGATATTCATTGCAGCTTACCTCGTTCCCGGGCTCCAGAGTTCTTGCCTTCATTAGGGATGTTATTGCCTCATCTAGTCGCCCCTTTTCTAGCAGTGCGCTACCTCTTCGAAATAAGGCTTTGACGTTGCTTGCATCCATATGATTCAATACAACATCTAGTGATTCGATGCATCCTTCATAATTGCGAGCCTGAATAATAAAATTACAATTTGTTGGTTTTTTAAACTGAAGTTCCTTTTAACAGTTATGAAATAAACAACAATTTTCTCATCAACGAACTATGGAACTTTATTTAGTATGATGATCAGGCACTTTTTGTCGCACCATTTGCTGATGCCGTCGAAATGTACCGTAAATTCCAGCGTACGCCCGCGGGTAGTATGCCCGCGTGTAGTACGCTAACCAAATCGTCAGTGCGGGTTATATGATTCTCTCAAAGTCTGGATGCGGGTAATACTAGTGTTTTTTGATATGGGAATTTCAGAAATTGCTTTATATAGAATGACCACTCCCATCCCCACAGCATTGTGGCACAGGGAGCTCCTGTAAGGACAGGTGGTAGACACACCCTTTCCTGAGTACCCACTCACTGCAGGTATTATTGGCTTGATTTCTATGTATATATTGAATATATGGTTGCAGCAGTACATACCCTCAGCTGTGCGGCAGCCATGTTGTTTATGAGACTGACCCTCAGTCGCTTTACGGCAACATCGTTTGTTACTCCAAGTGCATCAAGAAAGCTCATAGCCCTGGAGAATTAAAAGAATTTAGCCACACATACAAACAAGTTGGTCTATTGAGTATTGATGTTGAGTACTTATTTCAACTCCTGAAGCGATGTTGCCTTTAATGAACATTTTTCATCATAAACTTTTCCCTCAGATGTAGGCGAGGTTTGAATACATAAAATTTTAGTGAAAACATGTTTTTAAAAATTCTTTTTATAGGTCACCTTTCCCCCCTCAAAGTAGGGATTAACTTAGAGGTGACTTTGTATAGCTGAGGATTTACGGTACTTCTCGTTAATACATCTTCTGAAGAAAACACTTCAATCTGATGGGTAACCAAAATACTTACTGCATATACATCTGGACAGCGAAGATATTGCTACCGCGTTTGTATGCTATTTTACCACATTCGTTACCTTCATGCCTGAATGAGAAAATAGAACATATAATGCATTATTAGAGCTTGTGGACTTGAAATGATTTTGCCTTGATAAAACGAATACCCTATTCGATGTAATAAGCACCCTGGGCGCTTATAAAATTATTTTTATGGCGTTTTAGTACTTAATACTTTATTTGTTTCCAAAATCGTGAAATTTGAGCCTCTGTTCTAGTCTAAAAATGTCCCAAAAAAAGGGGGGGGTTATAAGGGGGAGGGCGCTTATTACGCCGAATACCGTATTCCTAATTGATAGATATACTCTTGATGGAAGTGATGGGTGTAAATTATCTCCTGTAAGACAAATTTGCAAATTGATATTGAGATTAAAAGAGCTTACCTGTAAGTGAATTTTGATATCTATTTTACGGAGGTAAAATTGTAGCTAACTTGGCTATTCCCAAAGAAGGGACCATTACCGGTACCTATTTCATCTTATTGCGAAATGTCGGCCTATTTTGCAATTGGGATATTACGTTTAATTTTGACCATTGTTGAGACTAATAAAGAACATGAAAAATTGAACGTGTGATTAACATCACAAATGACTCAGGGTCAGGGTGATAAAGTGATTGAATTGCTGGACTAAAAGACTGAATCCGTAAATTTTATTTCAGGAACAATGAATTATTTGTCAATTCTGAGGGCAGGAATGTATTCCTGGGTCAAAACTACCCTCAAATCATGTGTCACACTAGTATGTTATCATATTTCAGCTGAGCAAGTGGGTGTGGGTGAGCCGGTGCCCAGCTAGCAAAACTCATGTAAATTACATAATTTTAACATCATTTTCTGATTGGTGGTGACATCATTGGATGATGTCAATTGTCGTTCCCAAGATGTCACATATGCAAGAAGTTTTTACGTGTCACTTTGCATGGGTATTTTACATAAGTATATTTACATTAAAAAAAATACATATCAACGATATGTTTGAACTTAATAATAATGACGTATATAATTGACTGGCTGTAAAACATCTCTGAAACGTATAAATTTAGACATGTCAAAAAGATGTGATATGGAGATGTGTCCATGACATGTTGCAGGGATGACATTTATACCAGTTTTGAGTATACCCCCTCCCAGTAGTGATTATAAATCAGATAGGATATTTGAAATAACTCTGAGAGATTGTAGACATCATATAGCTATGTCCATTTTATGTCAATGTATGACATGTCCACAGGCACTCTGCATAGGAAGCACACACCTGCTCTGTGAAAGACACTTTGCAGGTATTTTCCATTCCTTACAGACACATTTATCCTAGCCAGGAGGCCCAGATGTGATATCAGCCCAAAGCCAGAATTTCTTCTTATACAATTTGAAAGGACACAGAAAAGGTATCCCATTATGTGCCTTGGCTGTCCAACTATAATTCACCAAGTCACTGTAACACAAGTAACACATTAAATGTTACTGAAGAAATTTAGTCCAATTTTGTCTCTTATTGCAGTATATAGAATTAATTTCATCCAACTTATAATCAAGAATGGGGGAATGCTGATCAAAATGTGATGATATTGCAAAATGAGACGCCTGGTGTTGGAGCTCAGAACTATGATAGGATATAGTAATGTCAACTTATAGATGTCATATTCTGACAGGATTGTGATGTCATAAATATGTCATATTGGAATAAATCCATACTCCTACTATTTTGACATCACAATCTTGTCAGAATATGACCTATTATAGTTCTGAACTCCAACACTAGGGGTCTCATTTTGCAAGGCTGTCACATTTTGATCACCATTCATTTATTCTTCATTGAAAAGGTGGATCAAATTAATTGTATAAACTGCAATGAGGGACAAGGTTGCACTAAATTTCCTCTGTTATATATAAGGTGTCACTTGTGTTACAGAGGCTTGTTGAAATATAGTCGGATAACCAAGGCACATGGGTGGACACCTTTTCTGTGTCCTTTCAAATTGTATAAGAAGAAATTCTGGCTTTGGGCTGGTATCACATCTGGGCCTCCTGGCTAGGATAAATGTGTCTGTAAGGAATGGAAAATGCCTGCAAAGTATCTTTCACAGAGCAGGTGTTTGTTTCCTATGCAGAATGCCCATGGACATGTCATACAATGACATAAAATTGACATAACTATATGATGTCTACAATCTCTCTCAGAGGTATCATAATTATCCTATCTGATTAATATTCACTACTGGGGACGGGGTATACTCAAAACTGGTATAAATGTCATCCCTAGAACATGCTTGTAGATATCTCCATATCACATCTTTTTGACGGGTCTACATTTACATGTTTTAGACATCTTTTACAGCTAGTCATATATATGCCATTATTGTTAAGTCAAAAGGTATCACTGATAAATATGTCTCTTTTATATAAATATGTTTATATAAAATACACATAAACAAGGACGTAGAGATTTTCAAAGGAAAAAGGGACGATGAGACATAGATCTGAGTTGGGAAACACAGGGGAGCTATGGTCGACAGTCATGATTCTTTTTTTTATTTTATTCATTTTTTTCTTTTATATTTTATTCTCTTTTTCAAAAAAAAATATATAGTGGTTTAAAACTATAGCTACTATAGAGTAACACTAATGTTAACTAAAGGAGTGGGCTATGTTGTTAGAGAGCTATTGTAATTTTGACCCAAAATATGGATTCTACACCCTAGATAACCCTAAAATCCATATATCACACAAGGAAATCAGACAATCTTGACTTTTTGGTGGCCATCTTGGCAGCCTTCTTGGAATTTTCCTAATTGTAATTTTGATCCAAAATATGGATTCTACACGCTAGATAACCATGAAATCCATGTATCGCACAAGGAAATCAGAGAATCTTAAGTTTTTGGCGGCCATCTTGGAATTTTCCAAATTGTAATTTTGACCCAAAATATGGATTCTACACCCTAGATAACCCTAAAATCCATGTATCGCACAAGGAAATCAGACAATCTTGACTTTTTGGCAGCCATGTTGGCAGCCATCTTGGAATTTTCCAAATAGTAATTTTGACCCAAAATATGGATTCTACACCCTAGATAACCCTAAAATCCATGTATCACACAAGGAAATCAGACAATCATGAGTTTTTGGTGGCCAGCTTGGCAGCCATCTTGGAATTTTCCAAATTGTATTTTTGATCCAAAATATGGATTCTACACCTCAGATAACCATGAAATCCATGTATCACACAAGGAAATCAAACAATCTTGACTTTTTGGCGGCCATCTTGGAATTTTCCAAATTGTAATTTTGACCCAAAACATGGATTCTACACCCTAGATAACCCTAAAATCCATGTATCGCACAAGGAAATCAGACAATCTTGACTTTTTGGCGGCCATCTTGGAATTTTCCAAATTGTAATTTTGACCCAAAATATGGATTCTACACCCTTGTTAACCCTAAAATCCATGTATCACACAAGGAAATCAGACAATCATGAGTTTTTGGTGGCCATCTTGCCAGCCATCTTGGAATTTTCCAAATTGTAATTTTGACCCAAAATATGGATTCTACACCCTAGATAACCATGAAATCCATGTATCACACAAGGAAATCAAACAATCTTGACTTTTTTGGCGGCCATCTTGGCAGCCATCTTGGAATTTTCCAAATTGTAATTTTGACCCAAAATATGGATTCTACACCCTAGATAACCATGAAATCCATGTATCACACAAGGAAATCAGACAACCTTGACTTTTTGGCGGCCATCTTGGCAGCCATCTTGGAATTTTCCAAATTGTGATTTTGACCCAAAATATGGATTCTACACCCTAGATAACCCTAAAATCCATGTATCACACAAGGAAATCAGACAATCTTGAGTTTTTGGTGGCCATCTTGGCAGCCATCTTGGAATTTTCCTAATTGTAATTTTGATCCAAAACAAGGAAGGGCTTGAGGGCTAAAATGTAGTGTTCTTAGTCGAATGTCGCGGGACATAAATAATCTCGTCGAGAGTGGATCCTCTTTTTTCGACTTTTTTCGGACTTTTATTATCCCCTCAAGCTAAAAGTAGGCCTAAAAAAGTAGGCCTAGTCCCAATAGGAATTGAATTTATGTAGGAAGATTTTATTATCCCCTCAAGCTAAAAGTAGGCCTAGTCCCAATAGGAATTGAATTTATGTAGGAAGATTTTATTATCCCCTCAAGCTAAAAGTAGGCCTAGTCACAATAGGAATTGAATTTATGTAGGAAGATTTTATTATCCCCTCAAGCTAAAATGTAGGCCTAGTCCCAATAGGAATTGAATTTATATAGGAAGATTTTATTATCCCCTCAAGCTAAAAGTAGGCCTAGTCCCAATAGGAATTGAATTTATGTAGGAAGATTTTATTATCCCCTCAAGCTAAAATGTAGGCCTAGTCCCAATAGGAATAGAATTTATGTAGGAAGATTTTATTATCCCCTCAAGCTAAAAGTAGGCCTAAAAAAGTAGGCCTAGTCCCAATAGGAATTGAATTTATGTAGGAAGATTTTATTATCCCCTCAAGCTAAAAGTAGGCCTAGTCCCAATAGGAATTGAATTTATGTAGGAAGATTTTATTATCCCCTCAAGCTAAAAGTAGGCCTAGTCACAATAGGAATTGAATTTATGTAGGAAGATTTTATTATCCCCTCAAGCTAAAAGTAGGCCTAGTCCCAATAGGAATTGAATTTATATAGGAAGATTTTATTATCCCCTCAAGCTAAAATGTAGGCCTAGTCCCAATAGGAATTGAATTTATGTAGGAAGATTTTATTATCCCCTCAAGCTAAAAGTAGGCCTAGTCCCAATAGGAATTGAATTTATATAGGAAGATTTTAGGAAGAGAACGGGATAAACGGAGAAAGGGAGAACAGGATAAAGGGAGAAGGGGATGAACGGAGAACGTGATAAACGACAAACGGATAACGGGATAAACGATAAACGGGGAAAGGTATAAACGGGGAAAGGGAGAACGGGATAAACGGAGAACGGGATAAACGGAGAACGGGATAAACGGAGAACGGGATAAACGGAGAAAGGGAGAACGGGATAAACGGAGTACCAATATAATCCGACAAAACGAAAATCGCAAATATCTTCGCTGTTTACGCTCCGATCGGCCCTATTTTCGGAAGGGTAGGAGAACTTCAAAATCGTTTTTGGGTCAAATCGTTTTGGGGCTCAAAATCGGTTTTGGGGGCAAAATCGGTTTTGGAGGCAACATCATCTGCAGCTCACGCCGCCCCCCCCCCCCCCCCGGCCAACCCGACACGTCAAACTCGAAGCGAAGCTGCAACGAAGATGGTGTCGCTGCTGACGCTCTGATCGACTCGCTTTTTCGGCCGAGACGTAAAACAGCGGTTACGCGCTGCCGGGCGCTGACGCCCACAGCCACCTGCTCGCCCCCAGCCACCTACTTTCCCACAGCCACCTGCTCACCTACAGCTACCACCTGGAATTCGATTATACATGACTTCCAATATATGAAATTAGGGTAGCTTCTTCTGGCGATTACGATTCTGCTGTCAGAAATGAGAAAAAACGTACTGTACTCAAATTAGATAAAAATGTATCAATGTACCGCCGCTACTAAAATGTATCAATTTGCCGCCGCTACTAAAATGTATCAATTTGCCGCCGCTCCTAATGACCTTGACCTTGACCTTTGCTGACCTGACCTTGACCTGATCCCTTGACAACAACAAACTTACAAAACTCGCCGATTTAACAACAAATTCGCCGATTTAACAACAAAACTCGCCGATTTAACAACAAAACTCGGTAATACAATAAAGAACAAAGTTAAATTGCAGAGTTTTGATGTTGAAACGCCAAGTTTTGATGTTGAATTGCCGAGATTTGTTGATGAAATCGCTACGTCATAGAAACCCAAGCCAGCTGTAAGAAGGCTTCTGATTGGTTGAGAAAACGGGTCTGATGACGTCATCGCCCCTCTCGTCCAATCAGGATGCAGTTAACAATAGACGTCGGCAATGGCTTTATTGTTTGTTTTCAAACGGGACCGTTGACATGGACAATTATTGGCGATTTATGTCATTAAACTATCTTTGTCAATTATTGTAATGTTAGATCGGCGAGTATTCATGGTAAATCGGCGAGTTTTGATGGTAAGTCGGCGAGTTTTGATGGTAAGTCGGCGAATTTTGATGGTAAATCGGCGAGTTTTGATGGTAAATCAGCTGTCACGTCATGAGCTCATGGCTATGAAAACTTAAAAATAAGACTTTTGAGTTTGAGATGATCTGCAGAGTAGGTAAATTATTGATTTACTATGCTTCCTTCGACATTGTCGGGCAGCACTACTTTACTTTACATACCACAAAAAATTTAAGTGAAATTGTGATTCTTTAGTTATGAAAATGATGAGTTTGTGATCTCTTTTATTGGGGTAAAATGAAAAAAATTGACAAAAATGAAAATCCTTTCCAATTTTTATATTTTAACACATACAAACATAAAAATCGGCAGACATGTACATTAAGTATGAGCCTTTTATGTTATGCAGTTGGATTTTTGTAAAAATATTTATTTTTGTCAATTTTGGAACATTTTCAATTTTAACCCCCCACTACCAGAAGCTTTTGGTCGACATGAAACATTTGAATCTGTTTTGACGTTTTGAGAAAAGTTTGTCGACCATAGCTAATATTGTTACATCAAGAACCCATGTAAAAGGACACATAAAAACTTCTTGCGTATGTGACATCTTGGGAACGAAAAATGATATCATGAAATTACTAGTTATTTTTATGTAAGGTGCTAGCTGGGTGGGTGTGGGCGAGCCAGTGAGTTTGGGCGAGCAAGTGCGTCGGGGCGAGCAGGTGGCTGTGGGCGTCAGCGCCTGGCGGCGCGTAACTGCTGTTTTACGTCTCGGCTGAAAAACGAGTCGACTGGAGCGTCAGCAGCGACACCATCTCAGTTTCTGTTTCGCCGTGTCGGTCGGCCGCGGAGCGGCTTGTTCTACAGATGATTAACGTCAACAGTGACCCAGCACAGACTGATGCACTGTGAGTTTCTGTCACCCTCTGCTTTAGGGCGCTCTCAGGTCCAGGGTTGTCTAAGGTTGTCTCTTTGGCCCTCAGATATTGAAAATGTATTGAACTAAATCTAAATGAACTGGCAGTGAGATAGCACTGAGCCCGTTCAATAGGTAAATGTTCAATGTTAAGGGTTATCTACGGGCTCCCATAGGGCTCTATGCTGAAGCAAATTACCACCATTTTAGACACAAAATTAAAATCAAGCTTTTCAGGGGGGAGCGTTTGAAAATGGATTAAAGCGCGACTACATAGGAAGGACAACATTGTAACGCATCTTATGACACAAAATTGAGAGAAAAAGCTCCAATTTTGAAGGAATGGCAGCTGTTTTAAATTTTAGGCTAAGGGAGCCACTGTAAGTGTAACCCATCGCACAAGACTCAGGGTAACCCTGAGTCAATTATTTAGGGATCGCATACTGCTTTAATGTGATATGTCCCCTGCTGCTGATGCATGAATGCAGCCCTGGCAAGTTATTGTAACATTCACGAGTCCCCTAGTTACAGCTTTCAGTGACGGATCCAGGAATTTCGGAAAGGGGGGGGGGGTGCTGTCATACCTACAGCATTGGGGGTGTTGAACCCCGGTCCCTGCACTTGGTCTGAGAAACTACACCATCCATGTTACGAAAACGCTGAGAAAGGGGTACTTTTTCACTCTCTCTGCACGTCCGTGAAATTCGGAAATAGGGGGCATTTTCCAGACAAATATCAGTGAAAAGTAGAAAAGGGGGTATCCTACACTATCAGCTCAGTGAAAATAATAAAAAGGGGCAACATTTTGGGGCCTCTATGTCTGTGTAGGGCTTCATTACATTCATTTCCGTGGCAAATTCGGCGACCTTTGCAGAAAATGGCATATTGCCTGAGGATTGTTCTTTGAGAGGAGAAAAAAGGGGTGTTTATAGGCTGAAAAGGTCTGCATTTGATAAAAAGGGGGTATTTTGAGGAGCCAAAAAGTCAGCGTTTTTATCCTCAAAGGGGGGTATTTTGCACTCAAAAGTCAGTGATACTGATAGGGGGGTATATTTTAAATCCCATAACACGGATGGTGTTGTTTAGGTATTCAAGTGCAGGGACCGGGTGTTGAACTATCTAAATTAAACTGTACAGAAAAATACCGGTGAGGGGGGGGGGGGGGGGGCGGACACCCCCCTGGATCTGCCCCTGGCTTTGGTTTAACTATCATGGAGTAAGAGAACACTTTCCTTTTGGATGTATCAAGAAAGGCTTTAACTTACGCTCTCCGAAGGCATTCTGCGAACATTGGATCATCATGGGTGGGTGGTGGAGGAAGTTCCATATTCCTACATAGAAATACATCAAAAGACATGTTTAAGGACTGCCCTATTTAATATAACCAGCGCCTTCGGCGCCGGTTCTTATGCAAATTAGTCTCGAATTACTGGTATCAAATTGGCCTTACATACAGGGCAGGGGGTGATTCATATACCCCCCCCCCCCCCAAATGAAAAGAAAAAAGGATCAGAAAGAAGAGCAGGGTTTGAATAATATACTGACAGTGACAGAGAGAGCGAGCAAGCTTTAGGGAGTGATCACTTTTTAACAACGGGGCCTGTCGGGGGGGGGGGGGGGGGGGTGGATTTTCGCACGGACCGCACAAACATTTTTTCTTCCCCCCCGGGTCAACGGGGCGAAATTTTTTACCCCCCCCCCCTACAGGTTGAAAATCGCATAGTAACGCGCAAGCTTTTTGGCCCAAAACAGGTTAATTTTTTAACACCCCCCCCAAAAAGGGGTCCAATTTTGTTTCCCCCCCCCCGTACCTACTTCATGAATAAGATAGCAACACTGTTTTTTTCCATTGGCTACCGGGTACTCTGTATAGGCCTAGTACACACATGTATTTGCCCCTCCCTCCCCCTTATTAATAGAGGTCCACATAACGCTGTTTCACCCCCCAATTAAGAAATCCACTTACCCCTAACCCTTCTGTTGTTAAAATATGATCAAGCACTCATATAGACTTCTATAGACACTGCCCCCCACTCCCAACAGGTGCGTCTATAGGCTTCTCCATTGAATACTTGTTAGTCCATCACTCAAAGAGCAAAATAAATCTACCTAAGGCAGTTTGGCAGGAAAGGGTTGTAGGGCCTAGGCCTACTGGGACGAAGGGGGGGGCTTCTATTGGGCCATCCATAGACGACACTCTAGGTGGTAGCTAGGCCTATAGGCCTAGATGGAGGGTCCCAATGTCCCCTGTCAATTTTCGGAAATGCCCGTGTCACCCTATCGATTATAAGAAATGCAAATAGTCAATAGTTTGTCAATATCCATCAATATTCCAGTTATTACTTCATCAGTTAGAAGAAGGCATCAAGTTTCTAAAATGGGTGGTTTCAAGACCGCAACTCAAAGGCAAGTTGGTGGTATCTTTGTGGGGCATTTTGTCCAGCATTTTTTACCCGTGGGAACCACGTCAGTTCTTTCTGGCCCTCCTGAAAGGAGGGCCAGATACGGGGGCTACCCGAACCCCAAACAGGCTGCACACCACCCGCCCCCTCCCGAAATGACCGCGGGAAAGTTGGCAAAGCCAGCGTCACACCGCCCCATTTATATTGTTGCGCAGGGATTTGTGGGATTGCCTCACCGCTCCGCGAAGTGCTAGCCTTGACACCAAATTTCAAGTCGTTTTCAAAGAAAATGTAAAATCAAAATAGATCCTTTTTCTCTATTAGAATGGTGGCAGAAATCCCTTGAACATGGGACCTCCGGGGAGAGCATTTCAGAGGTGATGGGAAGAAAAATCGGTATGTCATATGGTTTGAGAGTGGAATCGAGTTGCACTACGGGAGCGGTATCGATTTACCTTTTGTATCTTTAACCATGATAAAACCCTAAATAGTGAATTGACTTGGTTCATAAAAGGGATATCCTTCAAATGGCATAGGATCATATTTCCATGGTATGGCATTTTCTTTTAATTCTAGGCTTTAAAAAGAGTGGAATAATTATTGACATCAATTGATGTGATCTGCCAGAGAAGTCAGTGAGAAGATGTAGGCCTATCAGAATCAATGCATGACGCCTGCATGCCATAGGCCTATAGACATAGTATAGGAAAGAAAAACATATGAATATTAGGTAGTGGTTATACTGGGGGTCAGTGGTATGCATCATTTATCTGCAATCATACTGATATCGAGAGGGGCCGCTAGCCGGCCGCTAGCCAGTAACTAGGTAGCAGCCACCGCCGGCACCGGTGCATTCAAGATCATCTCACATCAGTGTATGTTTGTGTAGGCCTACTAATACATAATAATTCAATAAATAAAATTTTGTGACATACCTTACTCAGATGAGCTGATAACGTAGAATAGTAGTCTAGTACTGAGAGTGTGAAACTGGTATTTAAAAGTCCCACTGTTGATCTGGAAGACAGCTTGCTTGACACGACTGCACTAGAGGAGTTGACAACAAGGATGAGGGTTGCCTATGACGACGCAAAAGGTCGCTAGGCTACTTGGATACAGCCATGGCAACGGCTACCCCATAGTGAGGCTTGTTCCCAACAGAGTTTAGCTTTATTTGGTAAATATAACATATAACAAAGTACACAAAGCATCCCAAATACCTTACTCTTAGCATGAAGTATTCTCTTTATCGGCATAGATGCGATTCTTTGTGTAAAATCGTCTAGTTCGACGCTGTCTAGCCTTTTTCAACCTACCGCGCCATCTAGTGTGTCATCGGTGAACTAAATTTTCTTTAGTGCTGCCCTCTGATGGTGTAAAATAAAACTAATGACCTAGTTATCGCCTTGGTCGCCATTTTGCACTGTCAGAAAGGAGGAGAAGATAGGTGTGGATTTACAGAGCTTGTGTTTCCAATTACCAGGTACTGGGCGTATGAGGCTCAAGGAAAATCCGGAGATATATATGACATATCAGTAGGGTGGATTGCAACGGATACAATTGACTGGAAACGCTGCTAGTCATCTATGTTTGAGTCTTGTTTGTGTTTTAGGTGTGTGATTGTCAAACTCAAACAAGGTTGGGTGTGACCATCCAGTACACATCCAACCCACCTTTCCACAATCTCTACTCTGCAGGCGAAGGATATACATTGACAAGCAGTGTTTCCCTACCAAACCTTTACATCTGCTCCAGAATTCCTTGGATCTCCCTGAGGTCAAGGGTGGACAACTTAAATAATGACAATGGGGGACGAAACTTTGTTTGCTTCAATGGCCCTGCCTGTGGTCTTGGTGCCAATTCTGGAAAAGGTAAGTGAATTGGCTAAATCTATGTCAACAAAGTCAGTGTGGATCACGATTGCAGGTGTACTGAGACCTGATATTTCCGGGTACTACTTAATATAACAGATGTACTGTAGGGCCTACTAGTATGTGGTTTCAACTACACAATAGCCTATGTATGACACATAGGATACCTCAGTAGGCTCAGTATGTGACATACTAGTCATAGCTCAGAAATAACTTCCTAAGTTCCTTTGCTTTAGCCTAGAGTTTAAGTAGTTAAATGTTTAGCACTGAAGTGTGTTGACTGCTCTGAGTAGATATGATTACATTTTAATTCAAATCAATTTTTTATTTCATAGATCTACTCAATTGTAACTTAAGCCTCGTCTCTACACTATAGCCCAGGCTATAAGACAAATGTTAATGCAGGTTAATTTATTGTCATAGACATAGGCCTACATATATGATCATGGTATCACTGATATGTAGGCTACTTGATTTGGTTTTAAACGCTAATAGTATAAAACAAGAGAAGGGTTAATTATACATTACCGTAAGGGTGGACATTTGTGGACATTTAGCAGTAGGCCTAGATGTCTACACAAGCCGATGATAAGGGCCCCAGATGAGGGGGAGGTGTTGTGTAAACTGTCGATTTTAAGAAATGGCAAAAGGCAAAGTCCCTTGTCAATTTTAAGAAATGGCAAAAGGCAAAGTCCTTTGTCAATTTTAAGAAGATTGATGAGTCTTGTCACTTGTCACCAGCCCTCTTGTTACTTGCTGATTCTACTGTCTCAGCGATTTGAAGATTCAAGAAATAGCTCCTGACCTTTGCCATAATGGTTAAACAGGCTCCTGAAGATGTCGATTTGTTGATTTCACCCATCTGGGACCCTTACAAAGTTACATAGCACTATATAACCCCCGCCCATCCAACTCCAAGCAGAGAGATATACCATCAAGTCTTAGTGTATAAGACTTTAACCCACGGGGGAAGGCTTTAATAGACAAAGGAATTAGCACCTTGGTTATATCACATACCCGAGGATTAAGTCAGATAGACTACACCTGGCCAGTGTTCTTCCACATACCCACTGCCCACTGGTCAGCGACTCGGTGTATAACACCTCGTCTCGACCTGGTGGGGCAGTGGGTATATGGAAGAACCGTGTCCAGGTGTCATCTATCTAATACATAACCCTAAAAATAACCTAAAAATGGCCATGTCAAATGTCAATGTCCGTTAATAATGCCCATGCCCCATGTCGATTTTAAGCATTACTTATACATGTATCGCCTGTCACTATGTTTTTTGAGCCTCATGTCACATGTCACTAGGCCTCATATCAATTGTAAGAAATAGCCATGTCGCCACCTTATGACGGTATGACCTGCACCGGGGTCAGATTGTATGCTACTTTTATCAAATACTGCGTTTTGCTCACAATGACCTGTCATATTTGTAGATTGAAAAGAGGGATATGGCAGCAGCGCTCAGTCTACGCTCGGCATTCAGTAAGGTAGGCACGCGAACATTTTTCCTCCTGAGTAAGATGCACCAGCTGGTATACATGGGGAGCAGCTGGCCATGCGCACCAACCTCAACATACACTATCACTGTAGTAGAATGGGGACCCTTGATTAGGCCAAAAAAAAGTTGTGTTCATGTATCGAACCGATCTCATGTATTTGGCACTTTCTTTAAAAAAAAAAACACAAAAAAAAAACTGAAACGATGAGAAAGGTGAGAAAAATTCTCTCATAATCCTTAGAAAAAATAAAGAGAAAAATAATGTTTAAAAAATAACCCAACTGACCAAATTCTTCTGGCCATATTACATGAACACAACTTTAAAAGCCTTACTTCTATTTAGGTTCTATATAATATACTATACTAGTAAAGGTAAACCAATATAGCTCAGATATTGGGCCCAAGTTAACTCTGAACTACTACTCGAAATGTCTTCATTTGCTATTAATTGCATTGTGCGCTCATACATTGAATAGAATAGGGCACATTGATTACAAAATGTATAACACACTTCCTGCCTTTGTCTTAGGTGGAGGAGAAGCACCCTGGCTTTACGTATGACCTAATCAAAGGGGTATTGCGCCGGGCTGAAGTACATGGACAGATCGACATGACAGAGTGCCTACTGCGCTTGGAAGGAATGAACAATTCTGAAGGTAATCTTATTCAGCAACCATTTATTCCGTGATAATTTCGTCATTTTTAGTATCAAAGCTAATATAATGTACTGTGTTTGCCGCGATAGTTGTAGCTGCTGATCTTTATACGATGGATAACTAAAATGTAATGTATTCTTGTTTCAGAATTCAGACTTTCAAGAACAGAGGAAGCGTTCCGAGAACTGAATCTGCGAGCGTCTAATCTGAAAAAGATTCTCAGTCGCATTCCAGATGAGATCTACGACCGGAGGAAATTCCTTGAAACAATAAAGTAAGTGTAGATAATAATGTTGGTTGAATCATAGTCCTAATTTAAAAAGACATGTGTTTACGTAATAACCTCATTTTAGAAAATGAACATGGAATGAGCAGATAATGCAATTTAAAATTATTTAGTCTATTACATTCTTCAGTGCGCATACACTAATGATCCGTTTGCTATCCGTTTCAGAGATATAGCGAGTGCTATTAAGAGTTTGTTAGATGCGGTAAACAGTGTCTTTGTCTACATCGATGGTCACAGTAAAAAGCAGGTAAGTGACATATTTTTAATATCAAATGATTTAAAATGTAACATCTGTAAACTTTGCATCAGCTGTCCGTCAGTGCCACGTGCCAGGAGTGAGAGTAATGATTAGTTAGAGGTCTAATACTTATACATTAAAAAGAGAAATCTAGCCACATACTAGTATTATGTATTTCCCAATGAGAGTGTAACGCATATTTGTAAAATTTGCCATATTTTAAACGAAATAGAGTCTAGTATTAGTACATAATCTTGCTATTTTTTTAGGCACTGGAGCAGCGTAAGCGGGAATTCGTGAAGTATTCAAAACGCTTTAGCAACACACTGAAGGACTTCTTCCGTGACAACCAGTAAGTCAAGTCTCATATAATTGATGTAATAGCTTAGACAAGTTCAGGGTTAAGGTGATCAACTCGATTCTACAGCAAAATCAGTCACAATGTATTGTACTAGTGAATCACTAACGTTTAACAAATGACAAGCTCATTATAATTCATTAAAACATTTCTGAATACGTAGAGAATAACCCACAAGTAACTGAGTCTCTGTGGAACTAGCCACCACAGACTGGCTGGTGCCCTTCGATTCTTGGACCTAAATACTACGTCCATGATATAACCAAGGTGTGAAATGCTTTGTCTTAATACCCCTCCACGGCTCCACCCTGGGTTAAGTATAAAGAGCTCATTGTAGAAATGACAACTTGCTTTTCATGTGGCCACTTTCCACAGAAAATATGATGTAAAAAGTGTCAACTTTACGCAGAAAACATGAGGTAAAAATGTTAACTTTTCATGTGGTCACTTTCGGAAAGGTTCTACAGAAAATGTGATGTAAAAATGTCAACTTTTCATGTGTTCAATTTCCACAGAAAACATGTTAAAATGTCAACTTTTCTTGTGCTCACTTTACACAGAAAACATGAAGTAACAATTTATTATTTCACGTGTCACTTCCCACAGAAAACATGATGTCTTCATGAGTGCCAACTACCTGATCAACCAGACCAACCTCATCATGAGAACAGTGAAGGAGGCCTGCTGCTGACCACCGGGCCGCGATCCGCTCGGCCATGCGAGTCGTCTCGTCTCCGCCCGCCACCTGCTGTAACCGCAATACTTCTCCGCACCAACATTGATGATGGATACATTGTGACTATTAACTGGGAGGATGTCCTAGGCTAACCATTTGTAATCCAACTTATCCAAAGAAAAAATGTCATGGGAAGAATTTGGTAAAGAAATGGTTTCTGATTCTGATTCTAGGAGGGTTTATGGCTAGCTGCCAGATTATGAGTCAAGAGAGATGTATATGATCAAAAGGCCATACAAGCGAAATATTTTATACATGGGTCAGTTATTATTAAAATGCTTTCAAATGGGTTCAAGTTTATGATACATGTATTTAATTGGATATGTAAAGAGGTGTCTCCGATAAAATGGTATCTTTAATTACACATGTATAGAATAATAAAATAAAACAGTTCCTGAGATGTACGTATATATAACTGCATAATGTATATATCTTTTTGCTACAATCACATGTTGGGGTTCCATATCCTGTCGGCGTCGGTATAAGGTTCTGTATATATCATGTCATTTCTTGGGGAAAAAGTGGCATCCAGGGGCGTAAGACAGGAGGGTGATGAGCTCTATGTACTAATCGGAATTTTACCGAGGGGGATACCATAGATAAAACAGTCCACAGCCTAATAGTAATGTCTGACGCAATATGTCCTTTAAATAAAAGATTGCATTGATGATGTTTCATATGCAAGGTATTTGTCACTTCACCCACTCAATGTCCTAATGCTGCACGGGATATTAAAAAAAGAGTTGAGAATCACCGCGCCACGAGTCATCTATAAATTACGCACACTGCATCCAATATAAGGCGAGCGCTTGGTCTGAGGTGTCTTGTCTCCCAATGTAAAACCAGCTTCGATCTTCATACTGTAGGCCTTGTTGCATTCCATTGTATTTCACCAGGTCTAGAAAGCTTGTCACATGTGCTACTTCACTTGGCAAAGCCTACTTTGAAATATTAACGATTAAAAAAATGCATGTGATCCTTGACTGGTGTAATATTGTCAAACCTATTGTCTAGATACAAGCGAAACAAGTCTCAAAAAATTCCTAAGCCGTTGGTGAGTTTGGTATCCGATTGTACCAAACTGCCTTTACGGAAAATAAGACATATCAAGTCACCTCGATATTGGTGGCTTCCATGTGATGACTGGAGATGGGATTTCTTGTAGACTACAATAATCTCATATGAGGATACATAATCCTGGATAGAAAATATTTCATTAACGTTTTAAACTGTTGGTCATCAAAGAGTTACTCGCCATTCATGCATCATGACGACAAAGGGTGTTCTGCATTTAAGCCCTATGCGGCACTCAAAGGGTTAAATGATCTCCAGAGCTACATATATTGTCGGTATGCATACACACTTTCTATCGTGTAGAATAATATCTTCCTTTAATTAACGCATGTTGATATGACTTCAAACGCTCAGACCGTCTTTCACGAGGAACAATACCATATTCCAATCTGCCACCAATAGATGTTTCATCAATATAGTCAAAGGACAAACTGCCATATCGACAGGCGATAAATGTGTTTCCCGAAGACATTGTCACTTTAACGCATGGTGAACCTCATTTTAGATAGGAGTAATTTGCTGAGATGACAACCACCACTTGTTTCTGATGAATCCACTGTTGCACCTGCCAAATGTTTTCCTCAATTGCAGGTTTGTTATGTGATTTGCTCGTGTGTATATCGTTGTTAAATCTGTGTTACTTTGACCGGGTGCAAATCTTTACGAGTAGCGTAGCCACTCAAGCATTCTGGTCGCGACTGGTTTCCGTCATGTGTTTGCGCAGTGAATAACAAAATGAGCAAATTATGCTCCCTGCTCCATGTCTTTTCGTAACACAAAGTAGACATTTTTGATATGTTGGGTGAGAGAATGTAGTAAGTATGTATAAGTTCACAAGAACAAGTATTTACTCCATTTGTCAAATATTAAAGACCACAAACTCCATTTGATGTATGGCGAATTTATTTTGATATTCTCGTTAATTCACGTTTACTAAAGCTGGATGTTTAAAGCTGTTTAGAAGAAGTATTGAAAATGACACATGGATGTACATGTACTTGAAAACAGAAAAAAATGATTAATTTCTCATTAATGTAGATATGATGGACTTAATGTAAATCGCTCAATCGTCGACTGGGCAGCTATTTGTATGCGCAAGATTTATTCTTCTTAAAGTAGTACAAATCTTCACTGCGGTTGTGTATATCCAAGCGATTAGGCTTAACCTTGTCGTTTATAAGTATGTTCTAACACTTTGTGTATTTCACCAAATAAGCCCACGGAATAATGATGTTATAACTTATAACAAGTGGGTGATGGTTTTTGGTTTATTCTTACATTTATATTATCACCAGCATCTAAAGTATTATGCATCTGTATGTCATAGCCACCGGGCATAGCCACTATTTAAAATGTCTTAACGAAAAAGGCATACAAGGAGTGTATTTGGGGGGAAATACTGATAATGGGAGGGACCGAAGAGGTGCTGACATGGTTCTAGTTCAGGTCACCATTGAAAACTAAATCTGCCTTTTTATACAAATGAGGCAAAACCTATCTGCATAAATGGATATGTAATATATATGTATATGGCGATCAAATAAAATATCAATCGTTTACATCTTCTGTACTGTATTATTTTGTCTTCGGCACATTGTACTATGTAAATTTACAGATCTTTAGATGTAATGCCAGTTTGAGGGGCTGCTATTCTGAATTCTTAGTATCTGGTATACTCAATGGACAGTAGCCATGTTATAGCATTGACCATGCATTGTCATTGGTCCGCTATCCTCTTGGGGAGTCCTTGAATGCACCCCTTGAAATTATTTCCCGTCGCAAAATCTGATAGAGACCTTACGCTATGGTGCACCATTTCCATAGCGAGTGCGTGTCGACTCCCGAGATTCTAGGCGAGAAAGTGTATAAAATGCTGCCGCCCACCATCAATGTACAAATTCAAGCTGGGCCGTCGGGGAATAAGTTCAGCATTTTCTATACATAGACTAAAATAACAGTTCCACCAGAGGGCAGCAGTGTTTGGACAGGGGACCATGAGCATTGTCCAGCTACAACATATTCACCCTTTCGTGCGCCTGTAAGAGCTGAGCTACCAGCCCTTAAGAGCCCTCTTGTGAATCAAAATTGAACTATATCCAAAAGTGCTTTTGGGAATTTGGCCTCACTTCAACCATGACGGTCAAGCTTTAATTCCTTTATAACTCAGGCTGTCACCGGGGCTGTCACGTAGTCCGAGACACTGCAAACCCTTTGCCGTGACCAGGGATGATAAAGTCTGCGATTTCCAACATGGCCCGTCGACTTTTTTCTTGTATATCGGGGTTTTCACTAACGTCTCTCCAGAGGGATTCTTGAGTTATATCAGCTTCACACTCAAAAACGTCACCTGAGGAGTAACATAGAACCAAGTTAAAATATCATTTGAAAATTGTCCATAGAACTTTATACATCATGTAAGTATAACCGGACTAAAGGTGTCAAATAAGTTTGTTTTAGAGTATGGGTAATAATAATAAGTTTATATAGAGAATTTAACCCTTCAAAACTAGTCTCATTTTAATTCAGGGTTGGTCTCAGTGGAGTGGTGGTGTTTATAAAAAGAGAGCAGAATATACAAGCACAATACCGGTACCCTGGTAGTCAGGCCATAATACTAAAGGCGGAAACATACAGGGCGCGTAAACGTCCGCGCGTGGCCGCGTAGACGACGCCTCAAAGGGCATTTCTTACGCCCTACGCGCCAGTCACCATAGCAACTACCGTCCGCGCGTAGAAAACGCGTCCTGTTTGTTTTCGCCTTAACGTAACACCTCATGTACAACCCGCAACTAGACTTTGAGGAAATCTTATAACACGTACCCTGACTTAGGGAAAATCATTTAACCCAGGGCTGTGATTTGTGAAGAAAACTTAAAACAGTTTTATATGCAAAGTTTTACAGTACATACTAAGGTATACCTACCAACAATAGCGGTGGTACCATTGGACGTCCCCCGGACAACAACACTGACGTCACTCCCTGTGTGGCCTGGGGTGGACATGACTTCTACACCCTCATCGATTATATACCCTGCCTGTCGAGGGAAAAATTAAAAAACTTATTTTAGTATGTAATATTGGTGGTTATAGTTTTAAAATATTGTCATTCATAATGAATTTCGATTTGGGTTTTGGTACCATCTCACTGTCGTACACAAGTTTGAAACATTTACTTGTATTACCCTAGATGAATGATTTCTTAAAGAGTAAAAATGTTTGTCTTTTTTTTGTATGAGTTAGTTGGCTATATAAAGGCCCCAGCATTTATATGTATATATACTACTGTTGTATGGCGCCAACCAGGTGTGTTACCCGGTCAGCATTGGGGTAGTTCTCCATTCCCTCACCTGGGGGCGCATAGGTCACGTCCACTGCCGCCGCGGTGGGTCGGTCACAGTTGATTTCAAAACTTGTGGCAGGAGGACGCTTCCTCAGAATCGCTCTACATGTGTAGGCAGGCCGCACAACTGTGAGATTTTGAATTTAATTTCGCCAGGATGGCGGAAGCCTGGTGTTACAGGTGTGGGGGGGACCATATTCCCCCTAGAGGACGTGGTTGTAAAAGGGATATTACCGTGGGACATGAGTCCGTGAAGACAAGACGCAGTAAGAGAATAGACGCCTCCAAGATGACAAGCGAGGAAGCCGTGGCGGCGGCCCAGGAGGAGATAAATGCCTCCATGGCAGAGATCCTCCCAGAGGATAAGTTCCCTACACGTCAGGAATACCTTGAATACCTTGAGGAGATGGACAAAGCCCAGGAGGAGCAGGAGCGTGTGGAGGCGCTGGAGGAACGTATCAGAGGCCGCATCAAGTCACGCGTGACGGTTGGCGGGAAGGTGACAAAGGAGCCGCAACCTCGGACACCCCCCTCCTCCAGAGAGTCGAGCCCCGGACATGGACCCCGGACATCCACTCCTAGATTTGACCTCCCACGAGAAGGTAGAGACTCTTCTGCAGAGCGACTTTCAAGAGTTAAGAAAAAATTCGATTTAAAACGGTTTACTAGGGGTCGAGAACCCAGGTCTCTTTTGTTTGAGGAGTTGATGTATGTCTCGTTAAACTGGGCTTGTGTAGGCATTGAGGAGGGGACATTTGGGTCGCTGGAGGAGATGAAGAAATTCCTCCGGCACCTAGGGTTCCTATCCTTTAAGGCCTCGAGCGGTTTGTTTGACGAACATCAGTTTGCTGAATACGACACTGATCTGCGTTCAGAGTGTGTATATGGGAAGGGCATAGACGAGTTCAGCTTTGGTAACGATATCCTGACTAAGCAGTATTTCGATACTGACAGTTTGAAAAAAGTAAAAGAGCTTAAGAAAGATAGTGCACATCAGGGTTACCAGACGCACACTACTCGCGGCCGTGGGAGAGGTCAGGGTTCAGGCAGGGGCAGGGGTCAACCCAACCCAGGCTACAACCAAGGCTACAATCAAGCCCCTCCCCGGAACGGTCAGGGTATACGTGTAGATGAATCTGGTAAGATCATGCCGTGCAATAGATTCAATGGTGCAGGTTGTGACTCCAAGTCATGTATATTTGGTCACATCTGCAATAAGTGTGGCGACCCTACTCACAAAGGGTTTGATTGTACAAATGTACGTATGTATAATACATAGGGGTCCCACTCACCTGTTGTCTCCTCCTCCAACACTGTTATTACACCTGTACAAGTAGCTGAACCATGTGTTGTTATTACAGAAGGGCCGACTGCCTCTGATGTTTTTATATCACAGGGAGTTAGTAATAGTGCAGCCGTCGCTAAGGGGGTGTGTGTGGTAGGTGAGAGTGGTGAAGAAGCATGTGAGCCTCGACGTAGGTATCCTGTTGACCTGCATGTGGGGGAGTGTCGGTTAGTGACCGCTACATGTTATGTAAATAATGTGGATATCACCGGGATATATAGGGCAGACTGGCCGCTGCCAGCTGGTCATGGTGATTTCCATGTTATGATTTGTGAATCTGTTGGTGTTAGATCTATAGAGTTTAATGTGAAGAAGTCGTGCTTTGATGGTTACTGTGCATGTAAATATAATTTAGATGGATCCCCAATAACACTAAAACCATGTCGTGTATTCTGTGAGTGTTTTATGTGGGGTGAGACAGATGTAAACTGGAAGTATTTAATGGAAGGCTCAGCCTTTGGGTTTAGAATAGTGAACCCGGATTGTGAATGCAGTTATGATAATAGTAACTATTCCTCCATATTAAAAGAAGGGAACAAGCAGTTTATGTCAAAAAGACTGCTCACTGAAATAGACCAGGGTAAGATTTTACCTTGTACTGATGCCCCGAAATGTATTCATTCAATAGGTGCAGTGTCGAAGAAAAAAGACAGTTCCGACGTGGGCGTTAGCATAAGGCCTATTACAGACTGCTCCAGGGGGGGTGAAGGGGCCCCCTCGGTGAATGAATTTTGTGATAAAGTTTGTTCTAAGTTTGTATATAAAACATTGGATGATGTGTGTGATAAATTGATTGATAGGTCATGGCTTTGTACGACAGATATAGCTGATGCCTATAGAGGATTACACATATATTATGGAGATAGAATATTTCAAGGTCTGAGATGGGACTTTGACGATGGAAAAGGTGATGTCATGTTTCAAGATGGGCGCCTATGCTTTGGAATGGCATCAGGCCCATTTGTGTTTAACAATATTTCTGAGTTTATTGTTCGCTGTATGAAACGTCGTGGTTATGACAATGTAATTAATTATTTGGATGACTACCTTCTATTGTATGTTGACAAACAAACATGTATTACCGCGCAGCATGTACTGCTGAGAGTGATACGTCACTTGGGGTTTAATATTTCATACAAAAAGTTGTCCCCTGTAGCTCAAAAGACTGTATTCCTGGGAATAGAAATTGATAGTGTAGAAATGAAGTTGACGTTGCCTGAAGACAAGATGATAGATTTATTGTCTAAATTGAAGAATGCGGAGGGTAAACTGAAAATGACTAAACAAGAAATACAGTCCCTGGCTGGTAGTTTAGCCCATGCTAGCAAGGTTGTTAGGGGAGGCCGCTGCTTTTCCCGTCGTATATACGACCTTTGTAATGTTGTTAAAAAACAGCACTACAAAGTAAGATTATCTGGTGCAGCAAGAGCTGACATTGTGTGGTGGCTAGAGTTTGCTAAAACTTTTAATGGTTCAGCAAAAGTGATCAAACCTATTAATACTCATTTGGCGGTTTACAGTGATGCATCTTTTACGGGGTATGCTGCCCAACATGGTGCTGATTGGTTGATGGGTTTGTGGGAAGGTAAGGGCCGCTGCCCCCTTCCAGAGGAAGCTGCCCACCACTGGGTAGCTCCTCCTACAGAGCATAATGAGAATATAAACGAATTAGAGTTTTGGCCAGTTTTATTGGCAGCTAAAAGATGGGGTCATCTTTGGAAAGATTGTGAACTTGTTTTTGTGACCGATAATACACAGGTTATGCATATGTTAAATTCAGGTCGTAGCACTAACAAATTATGTATGTCTTGGATTCGGGAAATGTTTTGGCTTGCTGTAAAAAGAAATTTCTTCTTCAAATCTGTGTATATTAGGTCAAAAGACAATGTGATTTGTGATGCCTTGAGTAGGTGGGGTGAGTCAGATGCTCGTAGTAGGCTATTGTATGCTACGTCACCTGATTCCCTGTGTTGTTATAATTATTTATGATTGCAGGTCCCTGTTCCCGGTTGGTGTCTCGGCTCCAGCTACTTTTGGACAATGATGTGTCGGAGAATACTGACAAGACTAGAGCATCCCAAATAAAGAATTATTTGGAATTTTGTGCTATTTATGGTGTGCAGCCATTAAAGCCGGGGGCTGATGGTATTGCTTTCTATGTGGCTCACCTTTCTAATACCCACAGTTATGTGTCTATCAAAGGTTATGTGTGTGGAGTCAATTACTATCTGAAAACATATCGAGCTCCAGAAGTGCCTTATAATGATCCCCTGGTGTATAGGGCTCTCAGAGGGGCGCGCCGTTTGCTAGGTGACGCTCCCGTTCAGGCGTTGGCTATACTGCCTGAACACTTATTACTTATGTTTGCATGTTTACCTACGTCATTTGGACATACTTGTTTCTGGGCCGCTGCCCTATTTGCCTTCAGGTCATTATTGAGGAAATGTCACTACACCTGGGGGGATAGCATGCTTACTAGGGGTGCATTCTCTTTCTTTGATTGGGGAATGATGGTTACTGTAGGTCGTACGAAGACCATTCAGTTCAAAGAGAGGAAGTTATTAATACCTATTTGTAGAGTGAGCAATAAGTTGTTATGTGCTGTGCACTGGGTGGAGAAGCACTTTAATGAAGTTAAAGGGAAACCCTCTCACCCAGCCTTTATGATACCGGAGGCTGATCAGGCAAATGCTATGTCTTATAAAGTGTTTTCAGATATTTTGAAAATGTTGGCGAGTGATGCATGTATTGAAGCTGAGCGCATGTCAAGCCACGGATTTAGGAGTGGTGGCGCAACTTTCCTAGCGAGACTAGGTGTGGATTTGGATTTGATAAAACAGAGAGGAGACTGGAAGTCTGATCAAGTGTTGGTATACCTGCGCAGGCCGATTCAGGATAGAGTTGTATTAGATCAGAAAGTGGCGTCCATGTTGTCGTCAATCATTGATAAGTGCTGATTAATTACTATATGTAACTTCATATTGTGATTCTTATTACGTGATACTTCTTGGTGACTTATTATTATTTTCTTCTGGCTTGTGGGTGATGGACATCCCCCTCTTGGCAGGTTAAGCCAGCCATACGCTTTAAGCACCAATTATATTGTGTATCTGTCTTCATTCATTATCACAACATAGAAGGTATATTGGCTATATAAAGGCCCCAGCATTTATATGTATATATACTACTGTTGTATGGCGCCAACCAGGTGTGTTACCCGGTCAGCATTGGGGTAGTTCTCCATTCCCTCACCTGGGGGCGCATAGGTCACGTCCACTGCCGCCGCGGTGGGTCGGTCACAGTTGATTTCAAAACTTACGTATTTGTTAATAAAAAAGGGCAGGTTAAGCCAGCCATACGCTCAATCGTCGACTGGGCAGCTATTTGTATGCGCAAGATTTATTCTTCTTAAAGTAGTACAAATCTTCACTGCGGTTGTGTATATCCAAGCGATTAGGCTTAACCTTGTCGTTTATAAGTATGTTCTAACACTTTGTGTATTTCACCAAATAAGCCCACGGAATAATGATGTTATAACTTATAACAAGTGGGTGATGGTTTTTGGTTTATTCTTACATTTATATTATCACCAGCATCTAAAGTATTATGCATCTGTATGTCATAGCCACCGGGCATAGCCACTATTTAAAATGTCTTAACGAAAAAGGCATACAAGGAGTGTATTTGGGGGGAAATACTGATAATGGGAGGGACCGAAGAGGTGCTGACATGGTTCTAGTTCAGGTCACCATTGAAAACTAAATCTGCCTTTTTATACAAATGAGGCAAAACCTATCTGCATAAATGGATATGTAATATATATGTATATGGCGATCAAATAAAATATCAATCGTTTACATCTTCTGTACTGTATTATTTTGTCTTCGGCACATTGTACTATGTAAATTTACAGATCTTTAGATGTAATGCCAGTTTGAGGGGCTGCTATTCTGAATTCTTAGTATCTGGTATACTCAATGGACAGTAGCCATGTTATAGCATTGACCATGCATTGTCATTGGTCCGCTATCCTCTTGGGGAGTCCTTGAATGCACCCCTTGAAATTATTTCCCGTCGCAAAATCTGATAGAGACCTTACGCTATGGTGCACCATTTCCATAGCGAGTGCGTGTCGACTCCCGAGATTCTAGGCGAGAAAGTGTATAAAATGCTGCCGCCCACCATCAATGTACAAATTCAAGCTGGGCCGTCGGGGAATAAGTTCAGCATTTTCTATACATAGACTAAAATAACAGTTCCACCAGAGGGCAGCAGTGTTTGGACAGGGGACCATGAGCATTGTCCAGCTACAACATATTCACCCTTTCGTGCGCCTGTAAGAGCTGAGCTACCAGCCCTTAAGAGCCCTCTTGTGAATCAAAATTGAACTATATCCAAAAGTGCTTTTGGGAATTTGGCCTCACTTCAACCATGACGGTCAAGCTTTAATTCCTTTATAACTCAGGCTGTCACCGGGGCTGTCACGTAGTCCGAGACACTGCAAACCCTTTGCCGTGACCAGGGATGATAAAGTCTGCGATTTCCAACATGGCCCGTCGACTTTTTTCTTGTATATCGGGGTTTTCACTAACGTCTCTCCAGAGGGATTCTTGAGTTATATCAGCTTCACACTCAAAAACGTCACCTGAGGAGTAACATAGAACCAAGTTAAAATATCATTTGAAAATTGTCCATAGAACTTTATACATCATGTAAGTATAACCGGACTAAAGGTGTCAAATAAGTTTGTTTTAGAGTATGGGTAATAATAATAAGTTTATATAGAGAATTTAACCCTTCAAAACTAGTCTCATTTTAATTCAGGGTTGGTCTCAGTGGAGTGGTGGTGTTTATAAAAAGAGAGCAGAATATACAAGCACAATACCGGTACCCTGGTAGTCAGGCCATAATACTAAAGGCGGAAACATACAGGGCGCGTAAACGTCCGCGCGTGGCCGCGTAGACGACGCCTCAAAGGGCATTTCTTACGCCCTACGCGCCAGTCACCATAGCAACTACCGTCCGCGCGTAGAAAACGCGTCCTGTTTGTTTTCGCCTTAACGTAACACCTCATGTACAACCCGCAACTAGACTTTGAGGAAATCTTATAACACGTACCCTGACTTAGGGAAAATCATTTAACCCAGGGCTGTGATTTGTGAAGAAAACTTAAAACAGTTTTATATGCAAAGTTTTACAGTACATACTAAGGTATACCTACCAACAATAGCGGTGGTACCATTGGACGTCCCCCGGACAACAACACTGACGTCACTCCCTGTGTGGCCTGGGGTGGACATGACTTCTACACCCTCATCGATTATATACCCTGCCTGTCGAGGGAAAAATTAAAAAACTTATTTTAGTATGTAATATTGGTGGTTATAGTTTTAAAATATTGTCATTCATAATGAATTTCGATTTGGGTTTTGGTACCATCTCACTGTCGTACACAAGTTTGAAACATTTACTTGTATTACCCTAGATGAATGATTTCTTAAAGAGTAAAAATGTTTGTCTTTTTTTTGTATGAGTTAGTACAATGCACCAAACCCGTTTATTTATACTACATATTTCAAGTAAATAGCCTACATGTAGTTTGGAAATTTGTAACAGGAAAAGGTTCTGCATAGATGTGCATATAGGTCCAATTAATCGACATGCGAGGGAGGGAGTGATGCCATAAGACCATCTCTATAATATTAATTAGCTGGAAAAATTCACTCACCTTTTTAAAGTCATGGCTAATAAAAACATCACCATTGAAAATGTCATGCGACACAATAAAAGTAGCCAGTGGGAACAGGTTCAAGTTCCCGATATGGTCCAAGTGACCATGCGTCCCGACAACATGTGATATTTGTTCCACGCTGAGGCCATTCTGTTTCAAACCTGTTCAAGTGTGTAATAGTAAGGCCAATTTACAAGAGCTGTACGGATGGTTTGATTATTTGGTCATTATCTAAGGGTCTCACTTCTATATATATTGCATCATTCACAAGATGATATGGTATAAGGTAGTATATAGCTTGTAGAATAAAAGTGATATATTGATCACTTTTTAAAGTAACTATCCGTGTGCACATGCTTGTGTCAATAATAATGGTAAAAATAATAACATAATTACCATCCAGAATCAGCTGCTTATCTTTGGGTCCACCAGTGTCTATCAAAATGTTGAATTTCCCTTTGAGGAGTGTGATGCTGCAGTCAGCATGGAAGGTACCTAAAATTTATAATTCATGAAATAGGACCATTTATATTAAATGAATTAAATATAAAATAGTGTACCGGTATATTATATAGATATAATGTACGTCCCCATCATTACTTAGATCATCATGTTTAACGCATGACCTCAGGGATAAGGTAATAGCCAATGAACCTATAATACCCTATTAAATATGGGCAATGATTAGATATATACTGGTAGACATTAAACTTTGAGCACAACTAGTTGAACAAGTACATTTGTAGGTTAAAGGCCAATAGCTGTTCATAGTTGGGACCTACCGTCAGTGTTTTCATTACAGTATCCTTCCTGAATCACATGAACTGTGTAGCCTGACATTTCTACCCGTGGAAGAGTTTTTGTATCTGGACAGTGCTGTGGTATGACAGACTCATATTTAGTCCCTTCATATGCTGAGCTTTTAGTACGACCAAAATAAGGTCACATGACGCATAGTAACATAAAATCCAACTAGAGGGCAGCAGTGAGTCAGTAGACACCCCAGACATGTGGTGCCATAAAATGGGTGTGACTCATGCCAGGCATGGGGTGACTACAGGGCCGAGTCATTTGTTACTACCTGGGGCTTGGTAGTTTTTATTCCGCCGCCCTACCCCCACCAGTTAGTCAAAAGTAATCTCGACCCCCCCCCCCCCTATAAATCCCCCGCCCCCTAAAATCGCATACATGTGCCTGTGGAATCATGCATCTTCACGGGTATCTAAATGGACCGTTTTAAATTTCCATCCCCTTCCCCCAACACGGAGGCTCCCCCCCCCCCCCCCCCCACAATCTGGCAATAAATGACTCGGCCCATACCTTGGGGACCCCGTTGGGGACCAAGGGGTAGGGAGAGGTTGAGGCTCTGAGCCTGAGGAGGAAAACTAGGGGAAAAGGCCCCTGCATGGGTAGAGGAAGTCAGGTCAGAAAGTCGCCGAAATTAAAGTCCTCATATATCCCAGATAAAAGAAAACATGTTATTCACGTAGTAGTTATAGGACGAATACCAATCCTGTCCGCGAAATACAGTGAAGGAGCCTCATAGTAATAGTTGACTCAGGGTTTAATTAATCCTGAGTAATATACACCTACCAATTTTGCATTTTAAGACAATTTTGTGACATAGGAGAATCGTTGTATTTCGGTTATCATTCGAGATAGAGAAATGCAGAAAAAAACATGAGATAGGCAAGATCTGGGGACAGCATTTTCCTCAAGAAATCTTCTAAAAATCTCAATTTTTCTTAAAGATATTGAACTGCGATCTTCACAAATTTATTTCTATCTTTCGCTATTATGGAAATGTACTAAAAAAACAACTACCACCCGCTTCGGACACCCATAGACTTCAAGGCATAAGCGTTTTCAGCAGAAGATAGAAATGACATTTTGAGCGAATTTGCCCGTATTTCTCTCTTTCTACCCCCAAAGCGGGCAAAAACTGGGCACATTCTACCGTCAGGACCTATGCAACAAGTCACATCCACTCTATATCTATATGTTAACAGATAGCGGTTATGATACAGATAGCGGTTGTACACCAGGGGCAGGGGGACAGGGGATGGACGGCAAAGGCATGGACGCGTAGCACACGCCGCCCCGTAGCCAACCGACACGGCGAAACGGAAACGGCGATGGTGTCGCTGCTGACGCTCCGATCGACTCACTTTTTGGCCAAAACGTAAACTAGCGGTTACGCGCTGCTGGGCGCTGACGCCCACAGCCACCTGCTCGCCCCCAGCCACCTGCTCGCCCCCAGCCATCTGCTCGCCCCCGGCCACCTGCTTTCCCACAGCCACCTGCTCACCTACAGCCACCACCTGGAATTCGATTATATGACTTCCAATACATGAAATTAGGGTAGCTTTTTCTGGAGATTACGATTCTGCTGTCAGAAATGAGAAATAACGTATTGTACTCAAAATAGATCACTCATTCGAATTCATTTCTGATGCCAGAATTGACAGATTACCCTGAGTCATCTGTGAGGCCACTCACACGCTCCATTTCTTTAGTAATAGCTATAGGCTCCCTTCACTGAATACCCCTACAGGTTTGGTACAAGGCTTATAATACTTTATACCACTAGATGTATGCAGTATACAAGAGGTGTGAAATGCTTTGTTCTCTGTGCCCGCTGTGGTATAAGTCAAAACAACGTTTTAAACGTAATACAGTCAACTCTCACCTAATGGTCACCTCTCTATAGGGCACTAGCAGGATGCAGTAATTCTACCTTGTGAGACCTTTAGCTGAAGCTGGTTCCTGTCATGTCAAAAATCGGAGTTTTAGGGGTCATAAACCTTTCACTTATAGCCCTCTATTGTGGGTCCTTAGGTCATCTGTTCAGATTGGGGGAGTGGTTAGGACTCTGGCCTACCAATCAATGGGTCATGAGTTCAAATCCATGTCTAGGCTGTTTTATTCACACATAATTTTAACATGTATTTTTGGTACAAAGTGTGATAGTATACAATTCGGTTTTAAAGATCCTTTACACAAGATCAATATTTATAGTGTAATCTAAAATGGTTTTGAATCAGTTGTATTTGAATATTTCTCTTGCCACCTGGTTGCATTGGGGGAGTGGTTAGGACACTGGCCAATCAATCCAGGGGTAATAGGTTCAAATCCATGCCAAGGCAACATATCTTTTTTTATAGTTGGTAAGAAATAGTAATATTATTTACAAAGAAAACCCAATGCAACAATACAAAACCATTTTAAATCTTAGATTTTAGGTGTTAAGGATCTTTACAACCGAGTTGTATACTATCACATTTTTTGACCTACCAAAATACATCTTAAAATTGTGTGTGAACAAAATTGCCTTGACATGGATTTGAACCCATGATGCATGGATTGGTAGGTGAGAGTTCTAACCACTCCCCCAATCTGAACAGGTGAACTAAGGACCCACAATAGAGGCCTATACTTGAAAGGTTTATGACCCCTAAGACACCAAATTTCGGTCATGACAGGAACCAGCTTCAGCTAAGCAGCAGGCTTCTATAGTTAGCAGAGGAAAGAGCACTGGTACCAGACAAGATGGCGCTGTACAGTGATCATCTAGCTAATGCGGAATAGTGGCCACCTCGCCAATGTGGTCATTTTTGGAAAGAACCGTCAAGTTTTCTCTATATTTTAATATAGAAAACTCTCTCCAATATGGTCACTTCTCTAATGTGGTCACCTCGCACTGTGGTCACTGATTCCCCAGTCCCAAGGTCCATATTACTCTCTCTAATGTGGTCAACCCATAATGTTTTGCCAACAAAAACAATTTATATCAGTGTGTTCATTGTCTGCAGAGTGTGTTTTCTAGTAGATGTTTAATATGGGAGCCTTGGTAGATGTGGGTGAGGGGGGGTCAAAATTTGTTTCAATGGGTTTTTAACGTATAGTAGAGATGGTACACTATTTTACTCCCTGCTTTTAATTTAGGGAAAGGGTCTAGCTGTGTGGCAAGGCCTCTGGTAGCCGAAGTTGAAAGGGTCAAGCCTCAAGGGGGCGTGGCAAGGCCAAGGAGGCTTGCAAGGCCGGGTCAAGGCTCCAGGCGGACTACGCTTATTCATGAATATTGGAACAAATATTTGTTTATACAACACTTTCCCATGTAACTATGGTCCCTTCCGTCATAAATGGGTGTCTAAACTTACTCCTAAAATGGCTAAATGGCTCAGAACCTCTGGTAACGTGCCCGGAGTGTGACAGCTATTCGCGCCACGCCCACTTTGCGTATGCCGGACGTTCAAATTTCGCGCGCTGGATTCCGGGTGGATCTCGCCACCCCAACATCCATTTTTGAGCAAATATTATTGATTTTAAACTCATATGTGACTTCCATTAACATAACATAGAAAAGTACTAGCTGAGTGAATAGAAAAGGGCAGTGTATTCTTGAAAGTTCCAAAACTTCAAATCTCCCCCGACCGAGACAGGATCGAGACCCATCAAATTCAAGATGGCGGCAAACAAGAGAAAGCAGGATGAAAAACATCTCAAAAGTTTACGAGAAATGGTGGCTTTGCCACATAATAAGCAGTGTTTTGATTGTCATCAAAGAGGACCAACATACGTGAATATGACGAATGGAGCGTTTGTCTGTACATCCTGTAGCGGCATGCTGTGAGTATTACGAGTTGCCGGGTGTTGTGTCTGTGACAGCCTTGACCCACAAACCACCCAACATTGACAACACTGACAGCTATTTGACAGCACTGATTTCCTCCTTCGGTGGCGGTACCTTCTCCGATCAGACATATGCTTAGTTGTCGGCGTGCTTTGCTCGTGCTAATACGTTACCAATGCGTGTATATTATGTCCAATGGTATATGTTGAAACATGAAGTGGTTTCATCTGGAACCGTCTCGGTCTTTGACGCAGCTGCTTTGCAAATTGCAACACTCGAATAAACATCCATGAATCATGCTAGGACTAGTAGGAGTAGGAATGGGACTGAACTGTCACTCTGATGTAAAGACTGTATAGACATAGTGTGTAGGCCTCTGGACCAAATGTTAAGTGTCTCCATGTTTCAGAAGTTAAGAGATTAAAGTACCATCTTATATGTGAAGGCAGAGTTGAATACGTTTTGATTATAGCTTCCCTGTTCAGTAACAAACAGTTGAGGTTACCTTAAAACACACTTCTTATTGCCAACGTTGAATGTGTAGTATACTAGGCTAGCGACTCTATGTCTATGTCACATAATCCTACTGTCTAGCATATAGCCTATAGGCCTACTGCCTAGTGAGACTAGTCTGAAGTGCTCTTTACTGAGTTGAGTAGTTAACCCCCTCCCCCCTCATGGGCACATTCAGTTCTGGTGCAGGCCTATTACACAGATTATCACAGATAAAGTGTACCGGTATTCTGTTATCAGCACTACAAGAAAAAGGAAATCTTTGCTGCTTTCTCTTCACATTTCTTTGAATATCTTTCAGATTTTACGTTGTTTTTGTAAACTAGAACTCTTACGATAAGGTTCTATCCATTGGCCATTGCCAAAGCAACCTTTTCAAGATACCTACCGGGTATTACTCAGGTGTGAGATAAGCCAGATAAGGGTATACACACTGATGACGTTGCAGTTGATACCAAGAAACTTGCCGATACTGGCATATATGAAAATGCACCTTTTCTATTTAATAGCGGTACCAGTTTATCAATAGAGTGATCAGTATATGCTTTCATAACGGGGGGCATCTACACCCCCAGGGAGTGATCATCTGTTATCAACGAGGGGGGGGGTGGTGGTAAAATATTTCGACCCCGCCCTTGATGACTCCCTAAAGTGGTCAGAATATGCAATGCAGAGTGGTAACACTAAACGAACTACAAACATTCAAATGACCGGTGTCCATTCTCCATAGGGTAGCTCCTAACTTGGACATTGGACATAGGACATGAGAATTTACGGAACATGGTGAATACGAGAGTTAGTATGCATTGATACTGGAATTGCCGTATTCCACACACGCCATTGAATACCATGTGCCATCCCTCACGGCCTCGGTGTGATGTCATTCTCGTACATGAAGGCTACTTTGATCTGTATTAAAGACCATATGATCTATATCAAAGGCTGTGCCCATTTTATTTTTTTTGCTGCCCTGGGGGGTCGATCATTGCGCGTGCTCGAACCCCTTTGTAGCATAGTAACGTGCTGGCGTTTTTGCCCCAAGCAGGTGGTTTTCTTCCCCCTCCCCCCCCCCCCCCCCAGCCAAAAATGAAAAAGGACTAGATTTGTTAAACCACCCCGGTCAAGGGATCTAAGTTCTCTCCCCCAGCCCAATTCCACCTCCCCGCTGTTGCTAAAAAAGTAAGCACTCCCTAAGTACCTTTGATATGTTGACCCACAATCTTTCATCGTGTTAGTTTTAGTCTTTGGAGAACCGTTATTGCTCACACAGAGAATGGTTAATCTGGCAGAACAGATTTCTCAGCGAATCAGCTGTAATAGCATTGACTATATTGTGGCACATGAGTCCTTATCACGTCACATGGCACTGTTATGGACCACCCATAGACCGGTTTAATCTAGGTTATGTTATCCCATCATTTACTCTACTGATAAGAGCATCGCCGTTATGTGTACATACCAAACATGTAATAGCTGTAGTCGTTGGCCTACATCCGTATTCCTATAAAGAATAGTACTACATGTACTATATATATAGAGCAGGGATGAAAATCGCTGGATTCATATCCATCCGTTTCAAAGTAACTAATCAGAAACAAAAGTCAGATTTCATAACTACCGTAAAACCTCGCGTATAAGCCAAACTCGCGTATAAGCCGCACCCGGACTTTGGGCCGATCCTATAAGTCGCACCAGCGATCTGATTCTGGTGACTTTTATACTGTACTATAGGAGCAAAAACTCGCGTATAAGCCGCACCCTGACTGTGCCGATCCCATAAGCCGCACTGGCGATCTGATTCGCGTACAAGCCACGGCTTATACGCGAGGTTTTACGGTACCCCGGTACTGTAAAACCTCGCGTATAAGCCTAACTCGCATATAAGCCAGTCCCCGAATCTCTGCCATTCCTATAAGCAGCACTGGCGATCTGATTATGGTGAGATTTGTACTGTACTATAGGAGCAAAAACTCGCGTATAAGCCGCACCTTACTCTGTGCCAATCATATATTAAAGCAGTACTGGCGATCTGACTCGCATACTAGCCACAGCTTATAGGCGAGGTTTTACGTTACCCGGTATTGACTATTCTATTGTACTGATTTGCTACTAAAGCTATTTACTATGATATCTTTGAAGGCCCCTATATACTATTTTATAATTTGTAACCACATTGTCATCAGCATACATGTAGGTAGGTGAGGGTCAGCGCAACGCCTATATATAATCACTCCCCCACCCCCTACACACACACACACCGCCACCGATCTTCACTGAGTGGAATAGATAGGTCCCAGCTAAATAAGTACCTCAATGAGATAAAAATGAGTTAAAACGATCAGAAATCGGAATCATTGTAAGAAAATTCTCTGCCCTGCTTTTTCTGTGTGTACGACCACGTTTGTATAAATCTGTCGAATATGTATTGCTGATCTCATTTCAATGTACCGTATTTTGTAAAATCACCTAAGTGTTATGAAATACGTTATCAACCCAAAAGAGCAGTGGTATGGGATACACACTAAGTACTGGTATAATATACTGTGAGGCTGTTCCCCCCTACGTACCTGATGTGGGTCTGACACACCATGTTGGGGGATGTGTCATGGTGTAGCAACCACGAGTTACCTGGACCATCACATGAAATGTTACTTAGTGCATTTATATAGGTGGGGAAGGTCGCAGGGCGCTGATGCTGCTACCCCTGCCCTGATATATCACATATGTACATGTATATGGTTATGGTGTGCTGCTATAGGTATCTGGAGCTATACCCTGTGGGTCCGCCATTTTATATTTCGCTGGTTGCGGTTAAACCAACTGATTAGACATCCCACTATGGGTACAATTAGGGGACAAACAGGGGACAGGCTAGTAACAGTCTTATCAGCTCTTATCAGTGCTGCCCACCGCAACCAGCTCCAGTCCCGACTAGGCCCTATAGATGAAGTGATATGCCTGGGTATGCAAGACCATTTCATCTGATAAAAATACATTTTATAGAAGGTGGAAGTGTTAACTATGCAGAAAAGTAAAATTGACGTAACGAGAAATAACTGGGGATTTTAAATTTAGAAAATAAAAGTAAACAAATATAAACAGAAAATATATTTTGATACATTTTCTTTTATAGAAGCGTACATTTTGTGTTGCATACATACATACATACGTCATCGTCACCGATGAAGTTTAATCAATAGAAATGACACTTTAGCATGCGATACGCCACTAGTTATGACTGGTTTGCCTTTCAGTACATTCTGGTGATGTAACAATGCCAATGGCACATCCATGTTGCATACCGCATAGTCGCGTTTAAGCGCTAGGTTTTTAAATGAGCGCCCATCTTGTATATGTACCGGGGGTAGAGGACTCTTAAAACATCTATTAGCACTAAAATTGGCCCTAAAAATAGTATTTATTGAAGAAGCCAGACTTCCATATTTCAGACTTTTTGCTGAGATTTCTGTACTACATTTACTACAGAAAGCTTAGCAAGATATAGCTAGATAATATCTACCAATATTATGCATATTATGGTCCCACATTTCTATCTATAAGTTTCTTTTTTCCGTATCAGTGAGTTCAGGCCTCCCACCGATTCCTTTATTCCTTTAAAATTCATTTATCTTCAGGGAAAAGATTCCTTTAAAATGCCTTTAAGGTGGTCCGGGGTGGGCCTGTGAGTTACATCTAAGATAAGCATCAGGGCGGGGGTCGGGGATCGGACCTCCAAATCTATAAAGGCTGGTGTGCATATTGACAACAGTACGGTATGCGTGTGGAGGATGGGTGGGCGGGGCAGGGGCTGCATCCAGACGGGTGACCAGACATTATATAATATGTAGGCATTCAGCATTGCAAATTAGATAAATGGGACCTGATGAAGCTCCCCTGTATAGGATATACCATGGTCAGAATATGTGGTTTTAGATATACATACACTCTACTGAGTACTGTTTAACGTTGGTATCTGGACATCCCATATTTGTCCAAATATACTGTCGTGGTCGTTCCTAATACCACAATTTAAATTGGTGTTTATTGTCACATGCTTATGTGTGATGCCGTATTTGTAATTGATTAGAATCATAAGGGAACAACCTTACCACCTCATTGACCAGCCCAGCCCTATGACATATGCAGTGCATCTTAAATAAATAGAATAATTTGTGAATATGTATATGCTTTTGTAAAGGTACAAAGGGGGCCACATGCAAGAGAACGAGTCTCTCGATTTCCAATACAACATAACAATCGACCTTTAATGGTGTATGTCTAAAATACACTTGCTGAAGGATAAATCGAGGGGAAACGTGAAACAGGTATCGGGTACATTTCATGCCCTGATTCCCAGCGTGAGTCATGTCTATTTCCCAGACCACTTCCAGCAATGATGTAGACCCAATTTTAATGAGACAATAGCATGCATATGGGCACAGGCTAATGGATCGGCCGTGGCCAAATGAAAGCATCGATAATAGCAGATGAAGCGATAAGCGTATTTGTAACTGGTAGGTCGGCCATTGTGGTGTAGATCTATGGGAGACCCGCCCCTATTTACTGACATGCCGGGAGCTGGTGGTGTCAGAGGGGAGTCTTCTGTATTGAAGGCCGATAGGTCACGCTGTCATACTCAAGCTCAAGGCTGGGCCTCCCTCAACTTTCTTTTTGGAGAGTGGATCTAGTTTGTTACGTGTCCCCCTCCCTCCGCTCCAGGCCCCTACCTTACTGGATCATTCTCCGTTACATGTCCGCCTTCTGCTGCTCCCCCTCCCAACTCCCACTGATCTCCATTCCACTTCCACAATGCTCCATTTTCCATCCCCCATTGCTCCCCTCCCACTGCTTTCCCTCTCATCCCCTTGCGCCCCCTTCAAAAAAAACGAAAATTGTGAAATGCGAACTAGTATATGCCTGGTACACTCTTAAAATGTCATTGATTTTTTGTCTCATCAGTTAACATAATGTATACCGCGCTTCGAACGTGAATTATGTTAAATAAACGAGTTCGTTTAGAGCTCATTGAAACAAAAAAAAAACTCCAACTACTCGCCCCCCCCCTACCACCTCCCAATGCTCACTTTTCGACCTACCACGGCTCACCTCACACTGCTCTCCCTCTCTGCTCTCACTGTTTTCCCTTCCACCTCACAATGCTCCCCCTTCCATCTCACAATGGTCCCCCTTCCACCTCACAATGCTCCCCCTTCCATCTCACAATGGTCCCCCTTCCACCTCACAATGCTCCCCCTTCCATCTCACAATGGTCCCCCTTCCACCTCACAATGGTCCCCCTTCCATCTCACAATGCTCCCCCTTCCATCTCACAATGGTCCCCCTTCCATCTCACAATACTCCCCCTTCCATCTCACAATACATCTACTTTCACCTCCTACTGCTCCTCCCTTCCGCCTCACAATGCTCCCCCTCTCACCTCCCACCATTCCCCCTTCCACTGCCCCCCCCCTTCCACTGCGTCTGCCCCCTCCACACCCCACTCTTCCCTTTTCCTGGTCTCTACTCTCACCCCCTTTAATAGTACACTACACATGCATTCCTCTTTAGTACCCAACCCGTGCCTTCTACTCTCTTCTATGCTCCCCGTGATGAGGAGTGATGAGTTCATGCTGTGGCTAGGAGCGATGAGTGTACATGGTTGTGTTAGGAGCGATGAGTGTACATGGTTGTGTTAGGAGCGGTGAGTGTACATGGTGGGGTTAGGAGCAATGAGTGCACATGGTGGGGTTAGGAGCGATAAGTGTACACTCTACTGAACAAAACGGAATACATAGAGATTGTCTGTAATCACTGTTTTAATTGTGGAAGACAATAAACATTTTCAAACCAAAAAAGAACTGCAGAAAGACATATTGAAATTCCTTAAGGAGGCTCAATTGTGGGACAAAATATGAAATATAGGAAAAACAAAAATACCCCAAAAAAAATACAAAAGTACCTAAAAAAAGAAAAAAGATGGGGGTTGGTAGCGTGGTGAGTTGGGAGGTATTACTCCAGACTCATGGCACATAGTTGTATGAGCTTGGAGTCTCTTTTGCCTAGTGACTTCGTCTTTGGCTGCCATCTCCCATGCTGTGGTAGACTTACAGCATATCAAAGGCCTGTCCCTCTCACACCATGTCTATGTGGTGTCGGAGGTTAAAGAACCCTTGCTTCGGTAAATGTATAGGAGCCGGATTTCTATCTCTTGGCTCATCTCATAGATTCGATCATCCTGGATACGATCACACTTGGTAGGCCTTGGCCTACCAACACTTGTGAAAAACTTAATCTAATGGCAGTCTAGAATGCAAAATGCAACTTGCCCTCCGGACTTTAAACTAACTAACAATCAATCAATCAACATGGAGGGGTGAGGAGCGATGAGTGTACATCGTGGGGTTAGGAGCGGTGAGTGTACATGCTGGGGTTAGGAGCGGTGGGTGTACATGCTGGGGTTAGGAGCGATGAGTGTACATGCTGGGGTTAGGAGCGATGAGTGTACATGCTGGGGTTAGGAGCGATGAGTGTACATGGTGGGGTTAGGAGCGATGTGTGTACATGGTGGGGTTGGGAGCGATGAGTGTACATGGTGGGGTTAGGAGCGGTGAGTGTACATGGTGGGGTTAGGAGCGGTGAGTGTACATGGTGGGGTTAGGAGCGATGAGTGTACATGGTGGGGTTAGGAGCGATGAGTGTACATGCTGGGGTTAGGAGCGGTGAGTGTTCATCGTGGGGTTAGGAGCGATGAGTGTACATGGTGGGGTTGGGAGCGGTGAGTGTACATGGTGGGGTTAGGAGCGATGAGTGTACATGGTGGGGTTGGGAGCGGTGAGTGTACATGGTGGGGTTAGGAGCGATGAGTGTACATGGTGGGGTTAGGAGCGGTGAGTGTACATGGTGGGGTTAGGAGCGATGAGTGTACATGGTGGGGTTGGGAGCGGTGAGTGTACATGGTGGGGTTAGGAGCGATGAGTGTACATGGTGGGGTTAGGAGCGGTGAGTGTACATGGTGGGGTTAGGAGCGATGAGTGTACATGGTGGGGTTAGGAGCGGTGAGTGTACATGGTGGGGTGAGGAGCGATGAGTGTACATGGTGGGGTTAGGAGCGATGAGTGTACATGGTGGGGCTCGAAGTGATGAGTGTACATGGTGGGGTTAGGAGCGATGAGTGTACATGGTGGGGTTAGGAGCGGTGAGTGTACATGGTGGGGTTAGGAGCGATGAGTGTACATGGTGGGGTTAGGAGCGGTGAGTGTACATGGTGGGGTGAGGAGCGGTGAGTGTACATGGTGGGGTGAGGAGCGATGAGTGCACATGGTGGGGTTAGGAGCGATGAGTGTACATGGTGGGGCTCGAAGTGATGAGTGTACATGGTGGGGTTAGGAGTGATGAGTGTACATGGTGGGGTTAGGAGCGGTGAGTGTACATGGTGGGGTGAGGAGCGATGAGTGTACATGGTGGGGTTAGGAGCGATGAGTGTACATGGTGGGGCTCGAAGTGATGAGTGTACATGGTGGGGTTAGGAGTGATGAGTGTACATGGTGGGGTTGGGAGCGGTGAGTGTACATGGTGGGGTTAGGAGCGATGAGTGTACATGGTGGGGTTGGGAGCGGTGAGTGTACATGGTGGGGTTAGGAGCGATGAGTGTACATGGTGGGGTTAGGAGCGGTGAGTGTACATGGTGGGGTTAGGAGCGATGAGTGTACATGGTGGGGTTGGGAGCGGTGAGTGTACATGGTGGGGTTAGGAGCGATGAGTGTACATGGTGGGGTTAGGAGCGGTGAGTGTACATGGTGGGGTTAGGAGCGATGAGTGTACATGGTGGGGTTAGGAGCGGTGAGTGTACATGGTGGGGTGAGGAGCGATGAGTGTACATGGTGGGGTTAGGAGCGATGAGTGTACATGGTGGGGCTCGAAGTGATGAGTGTACATGGTGGGGTTAGGAGCGATGAGTGTACATGGTGGGGTTAGGAGCGGTGAGTGTACATGGTGGGGTTAGGAGCGATGAGTGTACATGGTGGGGTTAGGAGCGGTGAGTGTACATGGTGGGGTGAGGAGCGATGCGTGTACATGGTGGGGTTAGGAGCGATGAGTGTACATGGTGGGGCTCGAAGTGATGAGTGTACATGGTGGGGTTAGGAAAGATGAGTGTACATGGTGGGGTTAGGAGCGGTGAGTGTACATGGTGGGGTTAGGAGCGATGAGTGTACATGGTGGGGTTAGGAGCGGTGAGTGTACATGCTGGGGTTAGGAGCGATGAGTGTACATGGTGGGGTTAGGAGCGGTGAGTGTACATGGTGGGGTTGGGAGCGGTGAGTGTACATGGTGGGGTTAGAAGCGATGAGTGTACATGGTGGGGTTGGGAGCGGTGAGTGTACATGGTGGGGTTAGGAGCGATGAGTGTACATGGTGGGGTTAGGAGCGGTGAGTGTACATGCTGGGGTTAGGAGCGATGAGTGTACATGGTGGGGTTGGGAGCGATGAGTGTACATGGTGGGGTTGGGAGCGGTGAGTGTACATGGTGGGGTTAGGAGCGATGAGTGTACATGGTGGGGTTGGGAGCAGTGAGTGTACATGGTGGGGTTAGGAGCGATGAGTGTACATGGTGGGGTTAGGAGCGGTGAGTGTACATGGTGGGGTTAGGAGCGATGAGTGTACATGGTGGGGTTAGGAGCGGTGAGTGTACATGGTGGGGTGAGGAGCGATGAGTGTACATGGTGGGGTTAGGAGCGATGAGTGTACATGGTGGGGTTAGGAGCGGTGAGTGTACATGGTGGGGTTAGGAGCGATGAGTGTACATGGTGGGGTTAGGAGCGGTGAGTGTACATGGTGGGGTTAGGAGCGATGAGTGTACATGGTGGGGTTAGGAGCGGTGAGTGTACATGGTGGGGTGAGGAGCGATGAGTGTACATGGTGGGGTTAGGAGCGATGAGTGTACATGGTGGGGTTGGGAGCGGTGAGTGTACATGGTGGGGTTAGGAGCGATGAGTGTACATGGTGGGGCTCGAAGTGATGAGTGTACATGGTGGGGTTAGGAAAGATGAGTGTACATGGTTGGGTTAGGAGCGGTGAGTGTACATGGCTGGGTTAGGAGCGGTGAGTGTACATGGTGGGGCTGGAAGTGATGAGTGTACATGGAAGGGTTAATGGCGTCCCAACAAGTGGCGTGACACGGCTGAGTGACTCACTGTTAACATGCACGAGTTCTCCCAGGAGAATAACGAGCTGCTCATTATGGCCATATTCATACATACTGTATTTGACTAATTAGCACCCCATGTAGTTTAATGGACTGTAGTTGAGGTGAGGGTGGTTTATTCAGGAGGTGCATTATCTAATAGGATGATCCCCGGTAATACGATCCATGTGACGATGTGTATACTATAGTGCAAAAGTAGCAATTATAACCAGATCCCCAGGTGCGGGTTTTACAATGTCCTTAATGTCTAGGTGCGGGTTATATGCGAGGTTCGGAGTTATATCCAATGCTTTAGGTACTTACAAGAGTGTTCCCTATGTTTATTGCAAAATTGAAGATCCTGAAGGCAATTTTATTTTGTCATTTTTTCCCCTTTAGTTGCTCTCCCTCCCACCTCCCCCAACAACCCCCCCCCCCCCCACAACAGCCCCCCCCCCCCCCCGAGCTCTTTCCTAGGAAACCATGTACAACTTGTTCACAGACGATGTTTAATAAACGGTTCCCTTTCTCTTCCTAGGCGCGGCTTGAACCCCCCACACAGAGTAAAGTCAATATCAATGACGAGTTTTACAACAGAAGAAATGGAATTTCTACGGTCCCGAGGAAATGAGGTAAGAAGGTTTTCTTTGTTACACACACAGATATTAACATTTTTATAGAGAGTGAAAGTATCCTGGTATCTTGTTAGGGATGTCATTGATATGTACCAAATCGAAATTTCGGTATTTTCTAATTTCCGATTATCGTATCGACAAACATTTTAAATCGATAATCTTTTGGACCTACTTTGACACTTAATTACTAGCTTCACTAAAATTTAGAAATAAAGCTGATTTAAGCATTTTTGGTCGTTTACTTGCATGATAAAATCTAGATCCTCGAAGTTTCTTGGAAAGAAATGGTTCTGCAATATGTTTTAATGTAACTCAACACTTTTACAACTAGCCTATGGTCATGTTGAGTATTATGAATTCTATTTGGGCTTCAAAAACAGGTGAAAACATGTCTTTTGAGTCTTATTTAGCTGTTATTTATCTGTATCGAAAAATCTAAAAAAAAATCGGAATTTCGAAACCAAAATAGTGATAATCGAAATCGGAATAAATTGGATACCAATGACATCCCAACTTGAAGTTATGTATTAAACGCAGTGTACCTGTATGGAAACGCGTACATTTGTGTGTACATGTATATGTATATGTATTAAACGATTCAATGACTGGGGTTCTCTGGTAGTAATCCGCCATGCCTTGTTAGGCTCTCAATTATACTTTGGTATAAGTGCCTACCTTTTGATGGAAGAATATAGAATAAAAAGAAGTTGCATTTAAAGGAGCTACAAACTTTGATCTGTATTGTATTATGTATGAAATATTAAAGAATTCATGTTTTCTTCTTACCACAGTTCTGCCGTAAAGTGTGGCTGGGTCTTTACGACTCGCGGTCACACTTGGAGCCAGATTCAAAAGACGACACCAAAATAAAAGATTTCATGTGTCAGAAGTACGAGAAGAAGCGGTGGTATGTAGCGCCAACGGAATCCATGCACGAAGAGGCAAGAAAACTAAATACTGTAGAAAAGAAAGAAACAACAAAACCTCTGCGGACATTGGGGGACAATATACCTGGCCTGCGGGTATCGAACAATCAGGTGAGTGAAGATTTTCAAGATTCTGAAAATTCGTTTGATGTGAACATGTATAAATATTAAAAGGTTTATACCTCAAAAAAAAAAAAAAGTACAAAGCTACATGTACTACATGTACATATATGTACACATATCAGATGATAAGCGGTAGTGCATACAATAATGGCATAGGTGTATGGGTCAGCTCTGCAGAGCTTGTCCTTCTGGGTTACAACGCACAACACGTTTCTGTCTTCTCAACATTCCCCGTTCTATTGTGTTTGTTTAACCCTTTAAGGACCGCACAGCACCATTTGGTCATCATGATGCCTGCAGCCCTGTTAATGTAACTAGCCAAGCTTGTGTTCAAGCATCCTGCGAAGTTAATACAAGTTGGAAGCGTCGGCATGATGCATGAATGCAGCCCTGTCGAGTGGGCTGCATTAATGCATTATGACAATTACGATCATAATATATTAAAACAGTAGGCGGTACTTAAAGGCCTTTAAGGGTTAAGTGTGTCGTTTGTGTGGGAATGGGGGGGGGGGGCAATAACTAGAGGTCCACGCTGGGTCATGACCTTAAAAGGAAATGACCCCTATCCTATGTTTATGTAGCCCGTCAGTACGGTTCTCATCCAACTTTTAGTAGACAAAAGCCACTCTATTCACAAAATTGACTTTATTTATTAAATAGATCTTCCCCCTTTCTATGTCAAGACTGGGTCCATAACCTGTTGGAAACGTTATAGCACTTGTATCCTATTGCCTATACAATGAGCTCAATGGTTAAAACACTTTAGACAAGTGTCAGCGATCCTCTCTGTGCCTGAGTCTACATTCAGTAACGGAACATCCCTATACATAGACACACCGACAGTCAAATCCTGTTACAAATTCAGCAGCTCCGCCCCCTCCAGGAATCAGGTCAGGGCCGAGGGGTGTAGAGATAACTCTCTAGTTGGGCTGCTGCCAAAGAAAATGGTCCCCTAAATCCCACATAATGAACGGCCAAGCCAACCAACTATCTGATTCATGATAAATTATAGTAATCATACCTGCCCCTCCCTTCCTCTTAGTCCCTTAACCCTTTAAGGGCCGCATAGTGATTTAAGGAATTGTGCGCTTTGTCGTTATGATGCATGAATATATCGCGAGTAACTCGCCAGTGCTGCATTAAAGCATCATGACGATCCTACGGTGTTGATACGCTCCCAAAGAGTTGGCATGATGCATTAAAGCAGTATGCGGCCAGTAAAGGGTTAACTTCCTGCGCCTGCTTTTTTTCCTTTTATCCCTTCCCATCCCCTCCCCCACACCGCTGATTTTGTCCTATATACATGTCGTAATACCTGAGACTTTTGTCCAAAAGACCACTGACTCAATGCGACAACATCCTTTATGCTTTCAGACAAATATAGGAATAGGTAAACCACTTGGGACAATCCAGAAGCCGGTGAGTAAAGCAGACACGTTAGCACAGCCGCCCCCTCGGCAGGCGGGTAGCGCGGGGCGCAGCGGGGTACCAGACCTCCTCGGTGAGCTCGGCAACGATCCCTTCGCCAACCCCTCCCCAGCCGGACAGACAACAAGTAAGTATCAAAAGTGTTAATCCTTTAAGGGCTGCATAGCGCTTTAATGCGCTAAGCCCGTTGTCGGCATAAGATGCAGGACTGCAAGTAACCCTGGTGTGACGAGTAACTCTCCAGGCCTAGATTCATGCATCATGCCAACCCTTTTGGAGTGTATCAACCAGATATGGTCGGCATGATGCTTCAATGCTCACCAGGGCTGTATTCAGGCATCATGACAATAAAGGTCATGGAATATCAAAGCACCATGCGGCCCTTAAAGGGTTAAGTATTTTTGTTGCATATCGCCTCGCAACACTGTTCAAAGCATCTGTTTTGCGTTTAATCCTATTTTAAATTTAGTGATCCCCCATAGATAATTAGAATACTGCTACATTTTATGTCTATTTTCCTGACTATTTCAGCTCCAGGAGGTGGATTTGCAGACTTCAGTAGCTTTAATACCCAACCCGCCAGTACGGTAGGGTCATCAGGCTTCCCGGGCCCACCACCGGCTAACAATGGTTAGTGGAGTTGGCGATTAATCTAGCTCTTGATTCTTCCTCTGTAAAAGCCAGATTAGAGTATATTTGAACGGTGTTTCTGTATTATATTAATTCTATACATTGTAGTGCATAAAGTAATTTGAATAATCCAGAGAAGGAACGACATATCCAATCATTTCAAAATGCGACTCCATCTCACTAATATTTTCCTCGATTCATTTTGATGTGAGTCAGAGAAAGTCGGGCAAAATTGGAGGATAAAAGAAATCAAAATCCATTAGAATCCACCGTACACTTCTAAGATTGTAGACATTTCCCCAGGGAAATTGAAGATTGTCAGGCACTACATTGCGACAGTACGATATTAAACGTGGTGTGGGAAAAAGCTAATTTTTGGAAAGTCAGGGAATTTCAATCTGGATTTTTGGGAAAGACAGGGAATTTCAATATGAAATTTTGGAAAAATCTGGGAATTTCAATCTGGGACTTTTTGTTGGCGCCCTGATGATGTATCTCGTTGTGTGTTTCAGCGAGCCTCCTCCAGCCCCTGGGCACGTCGGCTGCGGCCTCCAACAACACCTCTGCAGCCTTCCCTGCCTTCACGGCCTCCAGTACTGAGTCTACCACCACCTCAGCCTCCATAGGCGGCGGTGGGGCCGGCGACCGCTACGCCGCACTCGCAGACCTCGACAGCGTATTCGGAGGTAAGGAAAAGATGTGATACCTGCTGAAACTTTGCTCTAGTACTGCATGTATAACTACTGTGTTAACCCTTTAATGTCCGCATATTGCGCTAATACAGTATGCCCTCTGTCGTCATGATCTATGAATGCAGCCTTGGCGAGTAACTCGCCAGTGTTACTCGCCAGTGCTGGATTCAAGCATCATGCCGACCATGCAGGGTTGAGACACTCCCAAAGGGTTGGTATGATGCATGAGTGAAGCGCTGACTCACTAGGGCTACATGAATGCATCATGACGACCAAGGGCATTGTACATTACAGCACCATGCGCCCCTTAGAGGATTAAGAGAGAATCCTGTCTTTTTTAAATATAGGACCAAAAGTCAAAGCCTGCCGGACTGGGTTAATATCTTGAGTTGGTAGATATGGATGGTTTAGGTATGGCGTGACTGCACCTGGTAATCAATAGGTGTGCTATACTGGGTTCTCCATGTCTATTCTTATCCTACCTTTAACAGACCACGCCCAGTTATTGGCCGTGTCACATAGTTTGGAGTAGGTGGTAGTATATCTCAGTATGGCCTTTAGGTAATGATAGATAATTAGGCCAAATGAATTCTTGTTTGAAAATATTCAAGAAACGTAGGGTCAGGTGACCCTGAACGCACCTTTTTTCAGGCCTTGTACTGTTTCCTTGGTAAATTGTGCATACATCTCTATATAATTACTGTGGTATGCAGTATGGAAATTATTTAAGTAAATTTGAACCCATTTAACTATTTATTTCCTTTATACAGATATTTTCATGATATTCAAACATACAGTGAAAAGGGAACCAAAAAAAGGGTAACATAAAGATATTTAAAGAGAATGCTTGTAACAATTGCAGGAGGTGGCCCGACAACCAGTGCCCCTGCCCCAGCCCCAGCACCCCCTGCCACCGTCAACTGGATGAGTATGGGGGCCAGCACCCCGAGTGGTATCAGCGGTACCAGCGTGTTCGGGGCAGCCAGTTCACCGGCCGGCTCAGCGGTTACAGGTGGTTTTGGAGCACCAGGTTTGTGAACACATTCCCGTTCAGTGATGTATTTCACCCTCATTGCCACACATGTCAAGTGAACACAGGCTCGTGGTTTTTGTTGGCGATTAAGGGCACTATTACATGTAGTTTTTTTTGTTTTTTTCATCTATGTAACCTCATAGCAGTTTATTTCCATCTGTATGATACTTCCATTATACGATTCGCGACCGACCAACCATCATGTTGAGAAGGGGAGTGATTTAACAATTTAAATGTGAGGAGTAATAGATCATTTGAAGGAATTAGAATTAGAACTTATCTAACAAGGGAAATTCATAAACAGTCTCATGGCATTTAAAATGTAGCACAGTCTATTTAGTGCTTTACCGCATTATGCCCTTGTCGTCTTGATGCATGAATGTGAATAACTCACCAGTGCTGCATTCATGCATCATCATCATGCCGACCCTATCGGGATGCATCAACCTCATAGGGTCGGCATGCTGCTTGAATGCAAAATTGGCGCGTTACTCACCAGCGCTGCATTCAAGCATCATAGCGATAAATGGCCTAATGTGTTAAAGCAGTATGTAGCCCTTAAAGACGAGGTCGTCCATAAACAGCTGTGCTATAGGGTATACTAGAGGCCTGTCAGAATTCCTCTCCTAATGATCTATGTGAACATATCCACACGACAGGCCACTAGCGGAATATATTTTAGACCAATGAAATAATTCCCTCCATTCACTACAGAGTTTTATGTAACAACTGGTACCCATTGTGACAGCTGTTATCTCGCCATGACCAACTTAAGTAATGGCCGCGCCCACAGAACAATCAGATTGACCCATATATGAGTTCATTGGAGACTGATACTGTTGGTTTATGTACTGTCCGCAGACCCGTGGCAGTCCATGTCTGCCGACCGGCCTACTTCAGCTCCGCAGGGCAATAACCCATTCCTAGGTAAATTGTGAGGGTGGCATGGATGGCATGTCAGCTAAAAACCCTCTACTAACCTATGTAACACTTCAAAGTTCAAACTTTAATACTGTTCTGTTCCTTATACCGTTACTCTTTTGTGCAGTTATAAATGATATATTGAAAGCGGGAAATTATCATAAACATTTTTAATTTAATAATTTGAAGTTTGAAATGATCATGTATGTGAATCATCTCATAGTGACCACGGTACTGAAGGAGTTTGCTATCGTGTACAACTTTAGTACAACTTTATGTGGACAGAAAGCGTTAAATTAACAATTGCATCTTACATCTCCGTGCACACATCCAATGTTTAAGTAAAGTTTTATTTGGTACAGAATGCTTTTCAAAATGGTTATTTAAGTGAAATGGGGCAACTTTATGGAAGGGTATTTATTCAACAACAGGGGAGTTGGTGTATTTTAATGATGAAATAATGTATAGATACTCCCTGCTTCATTGCTAATAAATGATTATTAAAAAATAATGTCTGCAGATGCCTGAATATAGATGAGAGAATGACCGCTAGATACCCAATAACAGATGCATCAATACCACTAGCCCTCTCAGGGTATACCACTTAATTGTGTTCAGTTTAATAACATCTCTATTGCATTCTCATGAACAGCAGTTATTGGGGAGTGCACGTACCTCATGGCTTATCTATAGAAGAGAAATACTGAGATCATGTCATGCCCTATCTATAGAAGAGAAATACTGAGATTCTGTTATGTCCAGACTTATAAGTGCATGGAGAACCTAACTCCTGTTTGATGAATAAAAACTGCTTATATAACTCTTTATTTCCCTTAGCCAACCAACATACTACAAAATAATCAGTGTAGCCTATAGTCACGGTCACACCATGTCATTGTACGCAGAGCACCAGGATCCAACCCGATGGTTTAACCGTAGTTGTGCTGACTCGAGTTTTGCATATTGAACTCAGCCAACTGTTGGGTTGGATCGCTCGGTCGGCCGAAGGGGGTGATCATTTTTTAACAAAGTAAAATGATAACTCCCTTAGTTACGTAGGTGTGACTGCGGCTTAGTAGCTTGTATCTCCTGACTTGATTGTGCCTGCAGAATTGAACTGAGCAAATAATAAGCTGCATTTCATGTTTTATCAAAAAGTAAAACCTTTATTGAAATTGATCACTAAATAAATATCGATTTAATCGGAAAGCAAAAAACAACAACTTAAAGGTTTATTTGACACTGCTGTACAAGTGTTTCTGACCAAGTGATCATTCAACCATAGGACTGTTCTGAATTAATACATGAGGGTGTATAATTATTGCATGCACTAAATATGTTCACATATTCCTTATGTGCCTCAATCGTTGCAGTATCAAATCCCTTTGGTGGCGGAGGGCAGCAGCAGCAGCCACCGGCGAGTGTCAGTAACCCATTCATGGCAGCCGGACAAACCACGCAGGCGGGCTTCGCACAGTTTGGCCAGCCGTCAACGGGAGGTTTTGCACAGTTTGGTCAGACAGCGGCGTCAACGCCAAGCGCTAGCCAAGGGTTCGGGGGCTTTGGACAAACGCAGACTTCCACAGCGACTCAGGCACAGTTTGGTATGCAGAACGGTGCGTTTGGGGGGCACCAGCAACAGCATCAACAGGCAGCATGGGGCATGCCTATGCAAGGTATGGGTTGTTTCATAGATTTATGTTATGATATATTTGATTCCCATGATGCATACTTGTATATCCGAAGTTGTACCATTAGGAAATCTCATACCTGTATATGATCTGCCCAAAGCCTAGGTCCGGCTTATACAAGGGTTAGGCTTATACGCAAGGTTTTATGGTTAAATATTTTTTCAAATGAAAATGAATTTGTAATTTTAGATAAGGAACATGCACTATAGAGCTAGAAATGAGATATGTGTCTTTGAACGATATATGTATTAATAGTGTAAATGCATTTCTGTATCCGTAGGTCAAGTAGGTGGCTTCGGTGCAGGAGCAGGGACACCGCAACAAGCAGGCATGGGCTTTGGCGCTGGAATGCAAGCCGGTCAGTTCGCCCAGAAAACCGCACAACCGGCCTTCGGCGTGCCACAGGCAGCGGGTGGAATGGCGGCCTTTGGCGGCTGGGGGGCCCAGCAACCCGCTGGCAACCCATTCATGGTGAGTAGTCGTTTGGTTATTTCAAAGTAGATATCTCTCGCTTGGATTCTCAGCATTTTGTATTAAGCGAGTGAACATTTTGTAACAATGGGGCTAGGTGGAGGGGGGCTACCTATGTCTCCACTTATTAGCGACAATGCCTTGCGTTACTGTAGATGATTGGGTCGGCTGGGATGGGGAAAATGACTTTCAATAGCATTTAAAATATCCAAGCACATATTAAATGTTAAATTGTTGGTCAGAAATATTGCAGGCTTGAGATGTCAGCAGTACATAACCAAAAAAAAAACTGCTTCATTAGAACTATAGAGGGTCCCCATAGGTCAGGGAAAGTCATGGAAAAGAAAGAAATCAGGGAATCTTGTGAAATTTTGCTGCAGCTCAGGGAAAGTTAGGGAAAATGAAGTAAATAATCATCACAAAATCCTCCAGTTGTGGTCAGGGAAAATGGTCATTTTTGGTCATGGAACTCGGAAATTTTTATGGGAACCCTGTTACTTATTGTTACCTGATGAATTGTGCACTAATTCTGCTTGTTTCCATCCTTTTCAGAGTGTTGGACAACAACAAGCCATCCCACCACGTAGTAATTCGACGAATCCGTTTTTGTAGTACCATGCGAAATACTTGGGCGGCCAATAGAGGAAACGGACAAAAGATGTGGGGGACTGGTGCTCACTGCGGGAGGGAGCATCGCACGCTGTATTATACACTACTGAACCATCCCGAGATGCCACACGCTTTTAGTGTCCGACAAGACTGTGCCCGCGAGGATGTAGGGTTAGTGGGTGGGAGGGTGCACGAGCGGACCGGTCCGAAAGGAAATGGCGCTGGCCACGGCCTTGGCCGTAAAATGTACATGTCCACTTACTCAGTGTTGATGACGAAGGGATAGTTTGCTATGGCTGAAGCAACCAATTCCTACACCCAAAGTATACATAAAATGAATGACCCTCTGCGTCTGGAGTATCTAGGGGCACGTGGCCCCGTGGCCGATCTAGATTAGTAGAGAAAAGGGGGTCTCTTACCACAGTAGATTTAAGTGAAGGTGCCCACGCGTACAGACAAGCATTTGTATTATTCGATAGAATGCCTTCTACAACTACATGTTACCTACTCCGATAAGGCCTAATCAGATTGTGTTGTTTTCTGTTATCACAACAGAAACAACAGAGAGTGTGACCAAATTTAATTCCGACAAGAATTTAGATTTGATGCTGAGATATTTCGTATTTTCGTTCCGTTGTTACCGCCCTTGTTTGGCACAAATTGTATTTGCTGTGAATGTGTACATAGAAAAGAATAGGTGATATAGTAAATATTTTGTCCAGATATGTAATCGTTTGAATCGGTATGGTCAAGTTAATAGCGCCAATGTAACGTTTGGGGGAAAATTAATAATACGAAATCGCATATGATGAATTCATTTGAATTATTTGTAGGAAGAGAATGCTAGGTGCCGCTCAATGTTGGTGTATCCAAGCCAACTAACAAGCTACACAGAAATGCAGAGTAGGATGCAAACCCCCATTTGGGAGTTGATGTCCATTGTGTACTTGAGATATAATAAATAGCTTAACGGGCCTCAAGATTGAGGTCATTAAAATGACACTAGGTGGTCGATAAAGATGAAGAGAAGGCACTGCCTTCTACACTGCCTTTAGTGCTCCAGGCACTACCTTTAGTGCAACAGACACTACTTTTAGTGCTGCATGCACTACCTTTAGTGCCACAGACACTACCTTTAGTGCTACAGGCACTGTCTCTAAGTATACAGAAATGTAAACAATACAGTGTACTGTTGGTTCAGTGCGGAAGGCCTGTGTGTTGGACAGGGATGCTACCTCTTAGGCTAGACGCTAATTCAGATATTCAATATTCTATTGAGAATACACATTCCTGTGCAATACTGCATGTTTGTTTTCGCTTATTACAGATACCATTTTAATCATTCATCGTAAAGAAGTCAACTTAAATCACCTGAGAAATCCAGAAATCAAACTGAAAGGATGAAAAATGTTCCTTCTTTAACTTGACATTCATAATGTATGTATAAAATAATATCTATATGCCTAGACCACAGAACATGCCTTCTGCTCTAATGCTACTTATACAAGTGTATTTGTATTTACCCAGAGTGTTTATTTTACTCTTGTATACAGAGCTTAGCCTTGAGGATGCATCCCTTAGAGTGAAATAAGAAGAACCATCATATGTGACGTGATCTGCGAAAAGGGACCTTATTGCAGGGGAAATAACTCATAAGGTCCCTATTCCCAGTACATGTCACATATAGCTTAGACGCCGCCTATAGCATTAAAGGTATAACAGTACGTGTGAAAGGCAGCCATGAAGGCATGGCATTTGTAGTAGGAAAGGCACTAGCTTAAGTTCTGCATGATATAATGCAGATGTGTGAAAAGTGCAGTCATTCCAGGCTGGGACAGCAGTATGCTTTGTACGGGCAGATATGGCCGTATTTGGTATAACCCTAATAGATTTGTTATGTAGCTCACTGTGCAAAATAGCCTAGTTAGGTTTAAGTGATGCTTTATCTATTCCATGGAGGAGTTGTCCGTTTTGTTCTGTTTACCGGTTGCTCAACCATAGGCTTTACTTTGTTCTTGGGTGTAACTGTAAGGGAATGGTCATTATTTAGCAACAAAGGGGTGGGTGATGGTATAATTCGGCTCGGATACGCGAATATTTTTTACACCCGCCCCACCCTTTTATTAAAGCTGGCAAAAACTATCAATCACCCCCTCACGCCGAAGGCATCAAAATTCCTCAATCCCCTTTTCAACTATAATTTTAGTAACACCCCTTCCCCACAACTTGTTGATAATAAATGACCACTCCGTAAAGTGAGAGATTCTTTGAAGGTGCTGCGGTTTGTACGACCCATTCCAACCCTGCTGCAGAGCGACAGCAGCCCACACACCGTACAGCTTTATCATTCTAATCGGTGAGGTTTCCGTTCCAAGAGAAGAACAGAATTCAATTATTATGTCTTAGAGAAATTAAATAGGTCTTATTAATGATATAAGTAGGCACATACGAAAGACAAAAAAAACTAAGTCCCCAAGACATCAAATTCATTTTCTTCTCTTTATGATAATATTATACAAGTCGATTAAAGGTGCTTTAATATCTTGAAATGCATTCAAAGAGTTCTGTTATCGTGTGAATTTCCTGGAAGATTCTTGCTTGGCTTGACAGTACCTTGTTAACTGCACAGTGAGTTGTACACCAGGTAAAAGAGACGGTGGTGGCCAGTTCAAGTGTTACTTTAATGCAAGGGGACATGATTCACTGACTTGTAATATGCTGAGGCTACAAGCTATCAATAACGGGGTGGTCATTATTAATGACAAGGGGTGTTGGTGGTGTGACCACGATTGAGCGGGGGGCGGGGCTAAAAAAAAATCAACAATGAACACCCCTGTTGTAATAATGGCCACTCCCAAATGTTGCAGGCTGAGCTTGTTTTTAAACATTGATATAAATGTTAATGGTGTATCTCGCAGTCCCGAGTATTGCGGCCCCCAAAACACTCACCGTGATTTGGGATGAGCTATCTCAAGCCGACCACAGACGGGCCCGACTCAGTCGGTAACTAGAAAGACAAGCTGTGTGTGCGGTGACGTCCTCCCGATCGAGTGATCGGGGCGATCAAATATATTAATATCTCGATCGAGTCTACCGATTGCGTCGAGCCCATCTGTAGTGGCCTTCAGCTGTGACTTGTTAGATGGACATGAGCCCTGTTCAACCTTGCTTCCACTTTGTAGTGAACTATGGACTTGAGCGCTGGAGGAGTTGGCGGTGTGTTCTAGCCCAGTAGAGGCAACAACAGTGAGATGTATTCACTTCTAGATGTTTTTGCGATAACAATTGTAACATGATGGTATCCTTCCAATGAGATTGATTTTGGTGAATGTACATAAGCGTAGGTGTAAACGTCCATGTGTGGTTGGGGATGTGTGTGTGCGGCCAAATGTGTGTGTGAGTGTGGAAGTGTAAATGAGTGGGTGCATAGGGGATGGAGCATATATATTTTCAAACTTTGATGGACTACTACTTCATACAAAGTTGGGAGAGTCCCAGTGCATTAATAGTTTGGGAACCTGAAGTGGGGCTACCACGAGACAGTTTGTCTATTAAGGCATGTCATCTCCACTTTGTATATCCTCATGTAAATTTTATCTAAATTACTGTCCAACGCATGCCAACTACTATATAATATGGTATTAACAAAACTATAAAAAATACACCAGTCATATCCCATTTTGTCTGCAAATGTTGTAAAAAAGAAATACAAAGGGCGAATGAACAAAGTAAGTATGTGGACGAACCGCGCATGAAGACTTAAGGAAAATGTATTGTGATTTATTTCATAAAATGTTTTGTGATTTTTTTTCTGCAGCTGAAAAGGTATTAAGTCTGTTTAAACACAAAAATAGGGATATAATCAGATAGTACAGAAGCTGCTTTATGCAGATTATATTCCATAAAGCCCATCTAAAGAAAGCAGGTCAGACCTAGGTAAAGAAACATGTAATTCCAATGCAGACTAAAGACATATTTGATAGAGGAAATACATTATACATTAGACGTAACTCACGCCCAGAAACCTTGTTTTATAGAACTGTGATGTATGATTGATGATCTGTGACCATTTTCAATATCATTTCTTTCAGCCAAGCGGGAAATAGATGGACATTTTTACATGTTAACAACAATGTTTTATTTCAAACACTATTATTTATTAATCATTCTCCAATAAAATATACAGTATAGCTTTGTTGTCTAACTTGTCTTGTATTTTAGTTTCATTATCTAGATCAGAATACATTTTTTTTTGTGGACGTTCTGCCTTGTATAGTTTGACCGTTAAGCAAGCATTACACTATACTTCATACAGTCAGGCCTTGATACTTTGAAATCCACTTTGGCAGACGATGACCTCCTTGATGTAGTGAATAATCCAATGCACTTTAGTGGAACTGTTATCTTAGTCTATGTATGGAAAATGCTGAACTCATTCCCTGACGGCCCAGCTTTAAGACTGATTGTTGGTAACGGGACGCTGTGTACAACTACATGTATAGAACCTTTAGAAACTCACTACCGTACCGTTGCGATAAAGCACCGGTTTCAAAAGAGCGCTGGGGGTACAGGGGCCTTAGAATGTTCCTTAAGCACCAAAATAGGTTCTCGTATAAATTTATTTCTGTCTTGGTTTGAAAGGGCCCGCCAAGTCGAAGAAAACCCAGCTCTAAATCTTGACGGCATGGTAGCTCCCCCTGGTGAACATTTTCAGAATCTTTAGAAACTCACTAGCTCCCCCTGGTGTGTGTTGGTTCAGGGTCCACTCTAGAAAACATTTCAGTAAGTTTCTCCCAAGAGAGGCTAGAACCCTCAACTCTAGGATTTGGAAGCAGGACTCCTGCCAACAGGGCTGACCACCCAAATGTCAGCAAGGCCTATTGATGAGATAGTCAACGGTTCCTAACTTTGGAATGTTCTATTTGGATGATAGGTTGAATATTCCATGCTATTTATCATAGAAATACATTATACTCTCATCCGTATATATCCGTGCGAGCAGCAGGCGTTAGAGGATTTGTGACACGGAAGTGTCCAAGAGAAGAGCAACAAGCTTTATGAACAGGCCCATACAACTGCTTGTATCACTATCTGCAACCTGGTTTCAGAATCCGCGACCGCAGGAGACCAGGCTGCACTATCTGTTGCAAATGTATATAAAGTTTCCTCATTACATAACTAGAGGGCGCCACTGTGCAGGGATGCCACTTTTCCTTCCTTTGGAGGAAATCCTACGTTTTTACTAGAATTTCCGTATTGTATTTGTTTATTTCCTGCATAAACTTGACCCAAAATCCTGAGATTTCCTGCCAGTGAGTGGCATCTCTGACTGTGGCATATGCTACTTGGAGATTGGAAAGCTATACTGTCTTTGGGTTAAATCTACTTTAAGGTTAATATTTCATGACCGAGAATGCCAAATTTACAGTTGTCCATAAATTAAGCAAAGACAAAAGCCTTTTTAAACATTTTATTTACAAGCTTTTAACATTAAAATCATGCGTATTCCTTGAATGTTTTTCATATTTTTATCCACCATTGTCCTATGATACAAGGTATGACACACAATGTTATACATGGCATGCCTATATACAAAACACGAATACATGTACTACATTTTCATCTCCAAAAACATTCTTACAAACACTCTCAAGGAATGGTGTCTTGTATGTGAAGTGATAGCCGACCTGGATGGTGGACGATCACCAAAAAATACTGCCTCTTTTTTCTATTCCTACCAGGGAAGGTATCATGGGTTTACTTTTTGTACACACTACACATGTACACCAGAACTTATACTGAATTAATTCTTTAATAAATACAGATGTTCAGTATCATGCATGAGCTAGTCATCTGTATATCATATGGATATTCCACTAGTCATATTTGACATGTGTACCAGAGAAGGTCTAGTCTCATGTGTCCCTTGCAACATGGCATTGATTCATATGCTCATTAAAGACCAGCATGATCAAATCTTGAGAGGGATGCAAAAACTGAAATATAACCAATCAAACTACAGTTATTCTGAAGTTTGCCTCAAGCGGTTGCTGACCATATCACTGAGAGTGTGGATGTGACCTGGGTTGAGAAGATGTACCATATTTGAACTTGGCGATGTCCCTCTATTGTCGAGCGGAATTGTACAGGGGATTAACATAATAAGATACAAAAATCCCTGCGAAAAAAAACCCCAGGTATTTCTGCAAACCCAGTATGAGGGGCATCTCTGCATACTGGAAACTATTCTAGTCTCTCTATTACATCTTTATCAAATGCTAATATAGCATTTGAATGGTATTTCAAATATGACACTGTGTCCATTCAAAGTTTTCTTTTTAAAGTTCCCCATAGGTATCAATGGAGTTCTTCTCCAGAACATCTTAATGCTAATTATGTCATCAATGTTATACAGTGTGAACCAAGTCACGGTATCTATCTATCGCAGCTTTTCGATATATTAGAACCCACTCTTGTAACAAGGTCGGGGGATGGCATATACAAGTTTTGTGTTTACTAGTATAGCACATTACTTAAGTAACAATAAGTTGATTTGGATCTGGGTCTGATTTGGATCTGTTTGATACTTAATTTCCTGCACAAATTCATTGATTATCAGCAGATGTCTTTTTACACGCTCCACCTCTAGACTTACTCCATGATTCACCTTTCTAGGATTATCAAGTATGAAGGATATCTCGATATATATACATTACATGTATTGGATTCTAGTCGAAGGTTGTACAGGATAGCAACCAATCCATCAGTTCTCTCTATCTGCTATGATGGCATGACCCACGACCTAGATCTGACGTCATTTTAAAAGCGACAACAGGTGACATTACATATATGTACTACCTGGTATATTTCTAGCGTATGACACGATGGACTAACGACACAGTGGACTATCACAGCCCCTTTATCAAAAACAAAGGTCCCATCAACCAATAACTTAAATCTACCCACTGTACAGGCCTACACATTAAAATACTGCAAGCATTATTATAATTTAGAACTTGGTAGAAAGTAGATAGAAAATACTTATTTTGCACAGGTCCATTGTACAGGGGATCGGAAACGTATTTTAATATAAAGATATGATACGAGCCTGCAAACAAAAGTGAGTATTCATCCATGGAAGATGAGTTGTTGCATCTGTTATTTGCTACATCATAGCACAGAACAAGGACGGGTATGGTATGTATCCTTGACGTCTTTGATCATAGAAAAGGGCTTTAATCCAGTATGTAGAACCAACTAAATATTGATACCCAATATTTGTATTTAGGTACCTCACATAGCAAAGAACTCCAATTAATATTTGGTAGTACCGGTAATATACTTTAATTATTTCTTACATAACCCTGCAAAGAAAGAGCAATACAATTTTAAATGTACAAAGAAAATGTATCTGCGATCATCTAAGTTGTGGATGAATACCGTTTAAACAGGGTTTTAATCCAGGACATTTAGAAATAAAATTCTAATCTTTAAATAGCATACATATTATTAAACGTACTTGACAAATCTGTATTTCATTACAAATAATACAATATTTTTAACAAGTTTCTTCATGGTCACTATTTCAATACAACTCTTGTGGTCTTCCATATTAATGGTCGTAATTGTGTGATATTGTATTTGGAAAATAAGTGGAATGGACATTTTGGACAGTAGGTCCCTATGCTCATATAAGGGGAGTGACAGAAATAACATTCAAAAACTGATTGGGGACCATGCTGCTATTACGATATTCACAATGACAAAGTTTGTGTTCAAAAACAAAACCAATAATGAGCAAAATATGCATCAATACACTTTAGGTAATGTTGATGGTATCGATACCAAACGTCCACAGCATCTTGGATGGTTTGATATATTCTTAATCAAATGTGCGAGTCTCTTTGGTGTGGTAATAGTAGATAGTTAGGTGTTTTAATACCACGTTAGCATTTTGCACGTATCTATGGACAAATGTCCTCTATCCTGTCAACAGCATATGTTTGTTGTATTTGGCTTATAAACAATGATCTCTTCATAGTTCTATGAACTGTTTTTGACCTTGGAGTATACATGTCAATGAATGGATATGTCCGCCCTTATTCAATCATATAGAATCCCGATCGCATATATATATATATATGTATGTATATGGCGTTTATAAAGTTAAACCCATATTACTCTTCTCCACTCAATGGAGCTCTTAAAACATGTGAATAATTGTCGTATAAAAACATGAGTTGTTCTAATACATGTAATGGCCGTAGCATTCAATGGAACTATCTATAACATAATAATATATGGTTAAGGTTTCATTCATTTCATTATAATATAATAAAGATGACCCATCAGGGAACATAGTCCACACCTTCTGCCCTCTCATCAGGTAAGTGGTTTTGCAGTCTTCCTTCTGCTCTTTGGCCTAGGTGAGCCACATGTGAGTTGTGGAGTGAGTTAGTGGGCCTGTCCTGCCCGTCCCGCGGGAGGAAGCCCTGGTGGTCTGGTGCCACTTGGCGGTGACCGTCTTGAGGCACATTCTGCCCCAAAGGTACCAACATAGAGCCACCACCCAGTGGTCGCTCCCCACCTCCTAGTGGTCGTTCCCCACCCCGCATGTCCCCTGCCACCGCCTCCTCCTCCATGGCGGCTCTCTCCACCTCCGAGGGTGTTCGATACTTATGCCGACGGCGGGATTTACGGCGCCGCTTACCGGAGGGCTTGGGGCCTCCTCCTGTATCATGTCCAAAAGTATTAACTAAAGCACCTTTCTGACTGTCAGTATCCCTGCTAGGGGGGTCAAAGAGAGTGGTGGTGATATTGTTGCGAGCATCCTCCTCCTGCATATGATGCAGACGCTGAAGGAACAGGTCCTTCGCGTACTGGTAAAGCTCTATGTCCAGCCGATTGGCATGCAACACACCCTGACGAGCCTTCTCCGAGAGCTCCGCCTCACCCGCGTGTGTCACATTACGCTGCGTAAAGTCTTCAATGAACTGCAACTTAAAAGTGCGCTCGAACATATATTGTGTGGCACGCTGGTACTCTGTAAGCCCAAAGAAGGCCATATCACGTAGGTTATCCTTAGCCGACTGTAGCATGAGGGCATCACGCTGACTGGGCGGCATGGCCGTGAAGTTGTAGCAACCCACCAGTGACAAGTTGCTGAGCATGCGCGTCAGTCGGTTGTTGGCGAGGTTGTGTGGACAGGCTAGGAACTCTTCTAGCGTCACCCCGGACCAGGTTTCAGCTAAAAGTAGACATAGGAAATATTCAGTACAAAGTATGGCTAATTAGATGATCAATACAGGGTTAAAGATACCAATGTAGAAGACAAGCCTACAAACAAGTAGCACATCAGCTGACAGCTCTCCATACGCTAATACTTTTGTAAATTCTTACTTAAAGCAGCGCCTTACATATAACCCATACTTATTAGTAAAAATCCGTACAGCCCACACACACACACACACACACACACACACACACAACATTTGTGAGAACCCTATACACTGCACAGGTTAAGAATAAATGGATAGACTAGCTGGTGGCTCCCCCGTTATACTTCCCTTAAAGGGTACTTGATCTAGGAGTAGAAGGATACTAACTGTTGAAGCAGAAAGGCACCTCCTCCAGCGTAGCGGAGCGGCCATTACAGTGGAGTCGTGCGGCGAGCCACGTGCTGCCTCGTTGTACGTGCTTCCACTCACTGAGGTAGCGCATGAACGGGTCCCGCAAGATGGTGATATAGAGGTACCTGAAACAAACAGCACACCGTCAGCATACAGTAACAAACAAACAGCATATCGTCAGCATACAGTTACATACAAACAAACAAACAGCATACAGCAACAAACAAACAGCATATCGTCAGCACACAGCAACTAATAAACAGCACATTTTTTGTAGGAAATTGTATGGTACAGTTAGTGGACACAATACATTAATATACTATGCCTTGTTTAGAATAAAAAGAAAAAATAATTTCCATTTCAACCCATTAAATCCACTCCATATGCACTGAATCGTCAGTGGATAAGATCGTGCAAAGCAGAAATGTGCTATAGTACTACCTTGAAGCACACTTCAACCCAAAAGTTACATTTTCAAAAAGATTCAGGCATTTCTCAAAAGCAAACATTTCAATTCTAGGCCTCCCAGATAATTGGTTTAGGTAAAGAGTGACGGTCAAAATTGCGAGCGATTATACTCAATGGACCTCTGGCTGTATTTCATTTAGCTCTATCTCCTCAAAGTCAGCAAAAGGTCCAAATTTGAAATAACCCTCGGTTGAGTATAGTTTTCATGAACCTTTGTCCGTTTAGTATATAGTAATACTCATATCAGTAATAGCCATGTGTGTAGTAGTGCTTCAAGTCTGTGATGGGGATGAAAGGAGTGATTCATTTGAGAGTGCCTGCGTCTGTAGTGTATTGTTGATATGTGTTTAAGAAGAAGCACTATTAACGGTCAATCTATAGCTTGCACAAATGCTACAATCCCCTAAGGTGAGTGAGGAGTGATTCTAACTTAAACATGTTATGTCTTTGTAGTGTGCAATATTGCCCCTGTATACACATTTCACTTTACAGTGCGGCCGCGATAACACAATCAACCTCCACAATCTAATGGTTTCTTGCCTGTACGATCTAACTAAGGGAGTGCTCATTTTTTAACAACATGGGGGGAGGGGGGGGGGGGGGTGGTGACATTTCGGACGCTCAGCGCGAAATTTGTTCACCCCCCCTAGAGGGGTCCCCCGGCAGGCCGAAAATCACACGCATTCGCGCCCCTTTGTAGCACAGTAACACGCTGGCTTTTCCCCTCAAAACAGGTTGAATTTTTTTGACCCCCCCCCCCCGGTCAAGGGGTCCACATTTTTTACCCCCCCCCACATCCACCACCCCCCCCCCTATTGTTAAAAAATGAGCACTCCCTAAGGATGGTAATCCTTCTTTCAAATAAACACATACATTTTTATGTTAATTCATAGGTTTCCTGGGAAGGTTTTGATATAAAAGACAAAGAAACGTTTCCATTATAAACTTCTCACAAAACTAAAGATAGATTCACATCCGCATTGATCACCATGGCAGCAGTGGCAGAGAAATTCACTCATTGGTGATTTGACACTAGACACAAGGAGTCCCCTCAGCCTAGCTGTCACCGTGCAAATTAGTTTCTACCAGAAAGCCAATAATTCACCACAAAGTGGCCCTCTCTCCGGCACCATGCTCAGCGGCAATACTTCATTCAGCTGCCGGTTCCAGTATTCACCACCGGGCGGTGTGCGCTCCGAAAGCGGGTATTGCGACACTTGACGGGGGAGCTAAGGGCCCACATCCGGGTATTGCTGTTAATTTAGCCATCAAATTATGTCGGCTGACAAATTAACAGGGCTCCAATATGGTGTTGTGAGACCTAAAACCACTATCTGCCCCCCGGCAGCAGTGCAGAGAGGTAGAGAACAATAGCGGTGCTTGAGCAGCGCTGATAAACGTTCATGCTTAGGGCCAGTATAATGGTCGCGTATTAATCGGGTCCGTAACTCATGGCCGCACCGGCAATGACGCCCTAGCCCTGCTATATTCATGTCACTATCCATCAATGTCCGCTATGGTGCCTTGAGATAAGCTTGCATGCTTCTTAGATATTTAAAATGTATCACCTCCTATATGCTCTATAGCACAAAAGCACACCACACTATCTTTAATATCTTTGAATATGATAATTTTACTTGTGGTGGTCAATCTAGGCCCTCTTCAGAGATAACAAACACTCAGCAAAGGCAGAACATTTCAAGATTTTGATCAAATCTCTGAAGGACATTAACACATTTTGATACAGAAATTCAAGCAAAATAGGAATTCCTACAAAAGTAAGAAAAATGACATCTCTGCCTCCTCTGTGAAGTTGTTTCACAATACATGTACCCTCACCAATAGAATCCCCCACAAGGTCCACTGTAGCAAGTTATTCACAGAATCATAGTGAAGTCTTACTTGTTAAAAGGATGCTAACAACAGTGTATTAGATCCGCTTACCGTTAGATTTGCAATGCACTGAAAATGTACCCCACTCTGCATGTTTCATGTCTTTAGGGCTGAGCAAGTCCCAAAGAATCAAGTGGGGAAATAATTTTCACTCGAAAGGAAGTTGCGAGTTTCACTTCAAGGACACCGAGCTAGTAAGGGTTAGCTGTGCATTATGTTGCATTAAAGCTTATCATTTTCTTTAAGGACTTTTCTTCACATGTACGCCTCACCAGAGACATACATGATAACCATGAATGTCTAAGGCCTCACTAATAATCCTATAGTATCCTTTCTATAACATTGGTTAAAAACTAAAAGCATCGACTATGTTCCCACGGTATTCATTTTCTTAATGACAATACTGCGTAAATGGGGCCTTTGCTACGGAACACCCTACTTACTCTTATTAGGAGCAGCTCTTATAAATCACTCTCATAAAAGCAGCTCACTCCTTTAAGCTATACCACTGTTTATATGTATACAGGTTTCTATGCGCCACCGATGCCTTTCAGACTAAACCCAGCTTAAGACTCCCTTGAGTACAAAAATCTGTATAATTCCTTCCATCCTAATTAGCAACTATCTGTGTGAATCTAATGAACATCATTTTGAAATAATCTACAGAAAACTGCACCTATCCTGCTCCTTCTTTAGTTGATATAGTAGGCCTACTTGATTGCCATAAAGACAAGCAAATATTATGATCCCGGACATAGTTGACTACTTAATCTGTCTTTTCTCCCTTATCATGCCAACATTTTATGTATGGGTATCGGGCCCTGCTGCTCAACTAGTACACTAATTATAAATGTATGATATAGGTCTACATGTGAGACAAAAATACGAGCCCCCAAGTAGTCATACATCATTCTTCCCCTCCGTCTCTAACCCCCAGAAGGACCATTCCGGGGTGCTTCTCGATACCCATCTCTCTCTCCATGTCCCTGGCCATAGTCGATAGACGCGACTATCTGCTGAATTAGTTCCATCTTCTGATACGGTCATCTTCAGACGTGCCCGCCCCAGCACCCAGTATGTCAATCTCAATACGCAGTACCTCATCTTGTGAACAGACAGCCCATGCAATACTCATCGATTTGTGTGGACCTCACATCATTACATGTATAAGTACCAGCGTTTTTAGTGTGTGCTTTGTATTTTTGATATCTATAATATTTTTCAGGCTTTTTTTTTTTTTTTAGCTTCATGAGTTTTCCTGCTTTGGTTGGTAAATTCCACAGAGCTCGATGAGTCAATATTTTGTCGCTGTGGGTCCAGGGCTAATAAGCAATGCTCAGGGTTGAATGTCCAGAGTTGAGTGTCTGTTTTGCAAGGCTTCAAAGGGCTGTTCACTTTACCAACTGCCTACACAGTGCACATGTCACTGCTTACACACAGTGCACATGTCACTGCCTACACACAGTGCACATGTCACTGCCTACACACAGTGCACATGTCACTGCCTACACACAGTGCACATGTCACTACCTACACACAGTGCTCATGTCACTGCCTACACACAATGCACATGTCACTACCTACACACAGTGCTCATGTCACTGCCTACACACAATGCACATGTCACTGCCTACACACAGTACACATGTCACTACCTACACACAGTGCACATGTCACTGCCTACACACAATGCACATGTCACTGCCTACACACAGTTCACATGTCACTGCCTACACACAGTGCACAAATCACTGCCTACACACATTGCACATGTCACTGCCTACACATGTCATGTGTACATGTTACCACCCACTGCCTACACAGTGGACATGTCACTACACCTCCTATACAAAATATACACGGTGTACTTGCCACTATACAATGTATACTACTCACACACAGTGCACATGTCACTGCCCATTTAACACAACTCCCCATGTCACTAAGCACAGTTCTTAGACACATACACTTATGGACAGACAAGTGCAGCTTGTGTGGTATCTTGTCTAGCCAGGAGCCTCTCGTGGGGCATGAGGTGATTGGAGCAGATGGGGAGACACCAGCACTAGCCCGATTTGTGCCGTCTTGCAAAGCCATTCTGCCCAAGGTCGCGTGCTGAAGGCATTGACGCACAAAGCCGCTATCAAGTTCAATTGCTCTCACAGAAAACAGACAAGATGAGATCCTTCTGGCTATGGGTTTGTTTCTATTGAGCGAGGTTACTCTAAAATAAGCTTAGATTTTAAAGATTTAAAGCAGCAAAAGCCAATAAAAAGAATTCTTATGAAATGGCATTTATCTTCTTCTAATTGCATTTCTCAAATGAGAAAATTATGATGATTACAGAAAGGAAATCAGGAGGACACATGGCTTCTTGGTGTTACTGGTACCAAGGGCCTAACCGATAAGGGTTTGGTGCACCAAGATAAATGGTCTGCGCTCGGTCGTGAGTTAGCCAGTGCTTTCAGGGCTGAAGGCTCCTATATTTTCTCCCTGTCGGCACTGCAAGTTGTCCTTTGTCGGGAATGATGCAGCACTGGTAATAAACCTTACAAAGCTCAACGGGGAGACCACGGCAACCCGTGCTAGACTGAACATACTCATTTGTAAGGTAAAACCTCCCCTGACCCTCTAGCCAACCTTACACTACATAGCTTGGCCAAGCTATCAGCCGCAGCCTCTAAGGCCACCGTTACCAAATCTGCTTAATTGGCCGCCCCCTATTGGATATCACCCATATTTTAACAAGGATCCCCTTCTCCCATCTTATATTATACAAGCTGGGCTAACCTGGTTTATACAATACCCCCAAACCAATATTTTACAGGTACTAGTATATCAAGTGTACAGAAAATGTAGATAAATGAACGATATAGTTGTGAATAGCTTGGTCTGACTGATATAGGCATGTCACTGTGGGTATGAGTGGTATCCTACTGGTAGGTGGGGCTGAGGGTGTGTGAGTAGCCTGGTCTGACTGAGTGATGTAGGCGTGTCACTGTGGGTATGAGTGCTGAGGGTCTGTGAGTAGCCTGGTCTGACTGAGTGATGTAGGCGTGTCACTGTGGGTATGAGTGCTGAGGGTCTGTGAGTAGCCTGGTCTGACTGAGTGATGTAGGCGTGTCACTGTGGGTATGAGTGCTGAGGGTGTGTGAGTAGCCTGGTCTGACTGAGTGATGTAGGCGTGTCACTGTGGGTATGAGTGCTGAGGGTGTGTGAGTAGCCTGGTCTGACTGAGTGATGTAGGCGTGTCACTGTGGGTATGAGTGCTGAGGGTGTGTGAGCAGCCTGGTCTGACTGATGTAGGAGTGTCACAGTGGGTATGAGTGGTAGGTGGGGCTGAGGGTGTGTGAGTAGCCTGGTCTGACTGATGTAGGAGTGTCACTGTGGGTATGAGTGCTGAGGGTGTGTGAGCAGCCTGGTCTGACTGATGTAGGAGTGTCACAGTGGGTATGAGTGGTAGGTGGGGCTGAGGGTGTGTGAGTAGCCTGGTCTGACTGATGTAGGCATGTCACAGTGGGTATGAGTGGTAGGTGGGGCTGAGGGTGTGTGAGTAGCCTGGTCTGACTGATGTAGGCATGTCACAGTGGGTATGAGTGGTAGGTGGGGCTAAAGGTCTGTGAGCAGCCTGGTCTGACTGATGTAGGAGTGTCACTGTGGGTATGAGTGGTAGGTGGGGCTGAGGGTGTGTGAGTAGCCTGGTCTGAGTGATGTAGGAGTGTCACTGTGGGTATGAGTGGTAGGTGGGGCTGAGGGTGTGTGAGTAGCCTGGTCTGACTGATGTAGGAGTGTCACTGTGGGTATGAGTGGTAGGTGGGGCTGAGGGTGTGTGAGTAGCCCGGTCTGAGTGATGTAGGCATGTCACAGTGGGTATGAGTGGTAGGTGGGCCTGAGGGTCTGTGAGCAGCCTGGTCTGACTGATGTAGGAGTGTCACTGTGGGTATGAGTGGTAGGTGGGGCTGAGGGTGTGTGAGTAGCCTGGTCTGACTGATGTAGGCATGTCACAGTGGGTATGAGTGGTAGGTGGGGCTGAGGTTCTGTGAGTAGCCTGGTCTGACTGATGTAGGAGTGTCACTGTGGGTATGAGTGGTAGGTGGGGCTGAGGTTCTGTGAGTAGCCTGGTCTGACTGAGTGATGTAGGCGTGTCACTGTGGGTATGAGTGCTGAGGGTCTGTGAGTAGCCTGGTCTGACTGAGTGATGTAGGCGTACGTGTCACTGTGGGTATGAGTGCTGAGGGTGTGTGAGTAGCCTGGTCTGACTGATGTAGGAGTGTCACTGTGGGTATGAGTGGTAGGTGGGGCTGAGGGTGTGTGAGTAGCCTGGTCTGACTGATGTAGGAGTGTCACTGCGGGTATGAGTGGTAGGTAGGGCTAAAGGTCTGTGAGTAGCCTGGTCTGACTGATGTAGGAGTGTCACTGTGGGTATGAGTGGTAGGTAGGGCTAAAGGTCTGTGAGTAGCCTGGTCTGACTGATGTAGGAGTGTCACAGTGGGTATGAGTGGTAGGTAGGGCTAAAGGTCTGTGAGTAGCCTGGTCTGACTGATGTAGGAGTGTCACAGTGGGTATGAGTGGTTGGTAGGGCTAAAGGTCTGTGAGTAGCCTGGTCTGACTGATGTAGGCGTGTCACTGCGGGTATGAGTGGTAGGTAGGGCTAAAGGTCTGTGAGTAGCTCAGTCGAGCTTCTCAGGCAGTAAGCAGGTCGGGTCGGGTTGATCCAGGCTAATGGCAGTAAGTGACGCCTGTCATGTCTACTTAAAGCCACAGGCCCAGTTCAGCCCACATTCCTACGGATTACCCTCTTCTTTGGTGCCAGAAGGTTACAACATATCTAGGACTATTTGGGGTCCTCCTGCAGGAGAAAATTTATTCTCCCACCCCCTGAGATTACTTTGTTTTCCAGGAACTCTTATATTGCCATTACATGACAATATTTTGACCACTTTGTGCAGCGTTCTGGATTTTGGGATATATAGCGTGTGTTAAATAGATTATTGGCTAGTGTGCCATCACCTGTGTGGCTGTATTCACACTTTTACACGTCAAGTGCGAAGGGGAGGTTTTGTACATGACATTTTCAGAATATAGAACATACACACTTATTATGGGTTGGAACATAGTGCAGTGGGGTGAGATACAGTAAGAGCAATAGCTTACAGGCATGTGGTATGTATAGCAGTGAGGAGAGAGAGGCATCTGCAGAAAACGGCAACTAATGAGCCGTGAGGATGGAAAGGGGTGGTCGGGTCATGGAACCTGTGAGGATGGCAGGGGTCAGAAGGTTAGGAGGAAGGATGCCCTGTAATGAGGAGGGCTCATGAAATAGTGCAGTGGGGGAGTGCAGGTTGTTGGCACGTGTGGAGGTGTGTGAAGGCCCTAATTACATGTGGCTGTGAAGTGGCTGTGGATGCTGGGGAGTGTACGGCATGAAGGACAGAGACTAGCAGTAGGTATAGAATGGCAGGTGCTGCTAAGAGAGTGGTAAAGGAAGGGTTGGTGGATTTATGCGCGACTGCACAAAAAATATCTCTGATCTCACCCCCCCCCCTCTTGAGAGGAGTCAACAGTTTTGAGGCCCTCAATTCCAGTTCAGCAACCACCCTCCGTTGTTAAAGGATGACTGCTCCCTAAATAGAGAGCAATCTGTTATGAGAGATGACATTAGTCGTCGCACTCAGTTGTCTCTTTGTTCACTGTTAGATTACATTGGTTTATTCATACAGTTGGATTTTGAGTGTGGGTCAAGAATATGCTTAGAGAGTGATGTCAAGGATTGGTGAATTAAACCATGCAGAGACTACCCTCCTGTAGTGTGAGGCGTTATGGAAAGAGTATCGGCATGTACGAGTACTGCTCCCGAGGCAGGGGTGGTGTAGAGTAGGGTTACTAATAGGAAGGCAGCTGCCAGCAGAGTGGTAACACGTCATGGGTGGTGGTTGGCAAGGTGATGGACCTGCAGTGGTGACGAGTGGTGGATAACGCCATGGTGGGTGGCGACGGGTGGTGGATACCGCCACGATGGGTGGCGACGGGTGGTGGATACCGCCACGGTGGGTGGCGACGGGTGGTGGATACCACCACGGTGGGTGGTGATAGGTGGTGGATACCACCACAGTGGGTGGTAACGGGGAGTCGATACCACCACGGTGGGTGGTAACTGGGAGTGGATACTACCATGGTGGGTGGTGACGGGGAGTGGATACTACCACGGTGGGTGGTGACGGGGAGTGGATACTACCACGGTGGGTGGTGACGGGTGGTGGATACTACCACGGTGGGTGGTGACGGGTGGTGGATACTACCACGGTGGGTGGTGACGGGGAGTGGATACTACCACGGTGGGTGGTGACGGGTGGTGGATACTACCACCGTGGGTGGTGACGGGTGGTGGATACTACCACGGTGGGTGGTGACGGGGAGCGGATACTACCACGGTGGGTGGCGACCGGGGAGTGGATACCACCCCGGTGGGTGGCGACCGGGGAGTGGATACCACCCCGGTGGGTGGTGACGGGGAGCGGATACTACCACGGTGGGTGGCGACCGGGGAGTGGATACCACCCCGGTGGGTGGTGACGGGGAGCGGATACTACCACGGTGGGTGGCGACCGGGGAGTGGATACCACCCCGGTGGGTGGTGACGGGGAGCGGATACTACCACAGTGGGTGGTGACGGGGAGTGGATACTACCACGGTGGGTGGTGACTAGTGGATATACCACTATAGTGGTGGAGTGATACTGATTTGCCACTGGCCATCGGGAAGCCGGTTATCCAGCCTGCTCTCACGGCTGAGCGCACACTGAACAGACTTTCATATTACTGCATGCCAAAATCAACACCGTCCCAACAACCTCCGAGCAGCTCACAACTAATGGAGTGTGAACGAGAAAGCAATTTGCAGAAGCTCAGAGATGGGTAAGTTGATTTAGCCCGGGCAAATCAGAGCTGACAACTGGGGCTGGATACTCAAAATCACTGCAGTGGACCAGGTTGGTCAATGTTAACTCTATCAGGCCACTGTGCGAGCCACTCCACAGCATGTAATTGTGTTGGTGTTTGAGCAGCTCAGACAAGTCTTGAGAAAAAGATTTGAAAAAAATACATAGGCCTATATAAAATGGTGTTTTTTTGTCATTACAACTACAAACGTAAGCTTCAGACGGGTACATGAATTAATGTTATGCGTTGTCCCAGATATTAACCATTCAAAATTCGACATCAATGACTGCAATTAAAAATGAAATTAAACAAACTCGCCAAATTATTTCATGGCAGAATCACTGAAAGCTGCAATTTGTGGCAGCTTCCCTAGCTGATTGGGCTTATAGAAGGGGCAACTTCAGCTTAAATCATCAGCAAACACTGGGAGCCGTCACCCATTGTATTGAGTTTGGGATTGACGTCACCCGGGTCGGAGAGCTGCTATGTGAGTTTGTAATGCTGTAAAATGAGCTGTTCCCAGTTCTGGGAGCCGCCAGTTTGTGAACAAATCTATGAGCGGCACTACCTACTGCTGTAGCCGACCGCTCACTGCAATACCCGCCGATTCAATTTACAATGGAAAAACACGATGACAAATTTCATTTGCATTTGTCATTTGCCGACAGTTATACGGTAGGACTTCCCCGTCTTTTTTGAGTATTGGGTCTGTAGTCCACAGGGAGTTCACCAGTCTGTCTGGAATCGCTGCATCTTTTGAATATGCATTTTGATAACCATACCTCTAATGTTCTCCATACCATGCGGAAATTGGTGGTAGCTATTGTCTGCACTGTTGAATAAAGTCTGTGTGGTTCCAGACAATGCGCAAGATACACCGTAAAATGGCTAGCAGATGGCAGATCCCATCAGAAGTAAAAGGTTGGTAATGACATTCATAATGACATGATGTCAGGGTTATTACCCGGTAACAGTTGCTTGTGGCAATGGCAGAGTTGTTATGCAAAGTACCTCAATATGTGATGGGTGGCTGAGAGGGAGACATCACCTTGTGATGGGTGGCTGAGAGGGAGACATCACCTTGTGATGGGTGGCTGAGAGGGAGACATCACCTTGTGATGGGTGGCTGAGAGGGAGACATCACCTTGTGATGGGTGGCTGAGAGGGAGACATCACCTTGTGATGGGTGGATGAGAGGGAGACATCACCTTGTGATGGGTGGCTGAGAGGGAGACATCACCTTGTGACAGGTGGCTGAGAGGGAGACATCACCTTGTGATGGGTGGCTGAGAGGGAGACATCACCTTGTGATGGGTGGATGAGAGGGAGACATCACCTTGTGATGGGTGGATGAGAGGGAGACATCACCTTGTGATGGGTGGCTGAGAGGGAGACATCACCTTGTGATGGGTGGATGAGAGGGAGACATCACCTTGTGATGGGTGGCTGAGAGGGAGACATCACCTTGTGATGGGTGGCTGAGAGGGAGACATCACCTTGTGACAGGTGGCTGAGAGGGAGACATAAGTTGGCAGCGGGTGGCTAGTAATAACCACTGGCAGACAGTCTGGGGGACCTGATGCCGACGACAGAATCCAACCCAGGCTGATAAGGATGTTGTGTCGGGCAGTGATAAGACCACCACCGGTCTCCCCGATCACCATCAAAGCCCAACCGGCTTGCGACAGTCCTAATCGGCTAGGGACGCACGAGTAGCCCCTAGCTGCACTAAATGACCTTATCTCACAATACTTTTTCTCCCCACCTTCTAGCATGGGACTCATCACAAAGGAAGTCTGCCAAGGAAGTCTTTCGGAAAAACTTTCAATCTTCAGAGATGCAATTGTTAAGAAGCGCAAGTTGACTTGATGTGTTGTGACAAGTATTTGGGGACTGTGAATTTAATGAAATATTGCTGATGTCCATTCATGGCATTTCCATGTTATATAATTCAAACACATTGATACTCTAGTGCTTGTTGTTTGAGTGTATTCTAAGGGGTGGATTCTGCTGTTGCTATCCCTTTCTATTCTGTTATTTTTTGGTCAGAGGGAGGGGGGTAGAATAAGAGGTCTACCATGTTGTCATCTGCCTATCCTCTTCTATTAGAGATCTCAGTGTACTGTGCAGACACCCCAATTAACCCTGTGCCCTGCCACCTGCCTTTAGTAGAGCCGTTTTACGTGCACAGAGTCTCTCCTCCTGTGTCCTTCAAATACTGGATCCTGCTTATTGACTTTTGTCTGCTTTCTTCTTACTAGAATTCTAGTGTATTGGGTATTAATAATTATTTCAAATATCAACTAATTGATTGATGAAATGTCGTCTGACTACGTAAAAGAACAGGAACTGTGTTTCGAGAGCGAGATTTTAGCAATGAGGCAAGAAAATGCATTGATATATTTTCTTTTTTCATAAAGACTGCCAATTTTCGTTGATTTTTTTTTCTTTTTGTGGTAATACATGCGTACCATCATAGTGACATAGTGAGAGCGATATACAATCTCGCGATCTGTTTTTTAAAGCTTGATTATATAACCGTAAATATGAACATTTCCTCAATGAGAATGTTTGAACAGTAGTTAGTTCTTGCTGTTAAAAAAATCATTTTTCTTGTTGTAAAGCACTTCACCTATTGTAAAAGGTCACCACCTTTAAAGGTGCAGGCAGCACAGTGGACACACTACAGATGGCGAATACTCACACACCGACCTTCACAACTCTTCTCATGATCACACGTTATCATTGAGGTATGCTTTTTTTTCAACTTTGAGGACTCAGGACAGGATGCTTTTTTACTGCATGAGTCCACAGACAGTGTTTCAACCAAAGATAAATAGGTTGTGACCAATGAACCGTTATTTAGTACAAATGCCTCCCACAGTCGAATGTAGCTGATCATATTCTTATTCAAGCCAAAGATAATTATTACGCATTTTGCAACTGATGTTAATTACCACCTGAAAAATCTAGCGTGTGATCCTAATCACAAAAGACTCAGGGATTTGTTTTTCCTTTGAATAAATTGTATAATGCTATGTGTCTATTGTGCGTCGATTCTATCCACAGATCGTTTCCCGCCTTCGTTGACACTCCTATCATGACCACACACTGTAGTATGTAGTGTGCATGTGTAGTGTGCATGTGTAGTGTGCATGTGTAGTGTGCATGTGAAGCGTGAAGGTGTAGTATGCATATGTGTGCCTCTACATGGGTACCCGCTATTTTGACCGTGTCGCCGGGTCGAATTTTAGCAGTAGTGCAGTGGCATTGTGTCGATCTTTAGCTATATAAGAACAAGGAGAAAAACCCCTGGGGGTCGATTTTTATCCCCAATTTTCCTGTGTCCGTCGATTTTTAAATTGACCTAAAAGGGCCGTGTCACCGGTGTCGATTTTTACCCATGTAGAGGCACATATGTAGTGTGCATGCTTACCCAACCCCACCCCACCCCAACGTACCCCACCCTTACCAACCCCACCCCAACCTAGTGTGTATGCCTAGTGTGCATGCCTAGTGTACATGTCTAGTGTGCATGCCTAGTGTGCATGCCTAGTGTACTTTTTTTTTAATTTTTTTTGTTTTTGAAATGAACCTCATTTCGTTTATTGATATGGTTTTCCGGTCCAAGTTTTGTTGTCCCCTCCTCACTAAATCTCATCAAGATATATTGTTTGATCCCTTACAAGCTTTCTATGATCAGAGTGTTTACATCTACGTCTATACGCATGGTAGAAAACTTCCTCGAAGTTATATAATATGGATTTATCTATAGTAAACTTAGAATTAATATATTTATCTCCTCGAGATAACGCTTGAAATACCGATAGTATCAGCCTTAAAGGCAACAGTTGAAATTGAGAGGGGTCTTTTCGCTGCTATATTTTGCAGTCTGGCAACTTCTTATCCTATATGAATTTACATCTTGATGATCATGAATAAAGTACTGGGTAAAAATAATATTCGCGTCAGTCTTTTGTTCAGCTCCTTCCTGGTGTATCCTGCTCTCTCTCTTCTGTCCGTCTTTGCTTAACCTCGGTCTGTCCCTTTTCAGCCAGTTTTCCACCCCTCATGGTGGCTGACGCTCCTTCCTCTTCTCCAGCAGCGCTGCTCTCTTCCCTTTCATGTCAGTATTTAACCACTTCTTTACATGTCTAGTGTGCATGCCTAGAGTACATGCCTACCCCATCCCTCATCCCCATCCCCTACACCAGCACCCACATACCTTACCATGTGAGCCTTTCGTCCACAGATAGTTGAATTGGCAAAAGTGGTTTGACAAAAAGCGTCTCACTCACCCAGAATTCGGACCCAAAGTCGGACCCAAAGTCGGACCCAAAGTCGAACCCAAAGTCGGACCCAAAGTCGAACCTAAAGTCGAACCCAAAGTCCTACCCCAAGTGTCAATTGTGTGTCCACAGATGGCAAACTGGTCTGACAAAAAGCGTCTCACCCACCTAGAATTCAGATCTCCCATAGGTTTAACACTAAATGCCGAAATTGACAAAAAATTGACACTAGTACTTTCATGTTTGTCTACAGATTGGAAAGGTATACTTTGCCTATTATTTTAGGGGGGAGGCAGTAGATGGGAATGGATGATATTTACGTCATAGGGACAGAAAACACTTGAACTTTGTGCCAATGAGAAATATTTTTGGATAGGCCTAATATTTCTACCCCCAAAAAAATTAAACAATTTTTTTCTTTTTTTGATCAAAAGCGTCTCAGAGAGCCGTCGCATAAGACTCTGGGAGCATTAGCTCCCTGAGTCAACAAACTTCATATTATTGTTATGCACCTTTTCTTTTCAACATCCTAGGATTGCTACAGCATTGATAATATATCGAATACATTATTTAGAATGTAATTGTCACAGTTCAAAATAAACTAAATACACATATTAAATGCATGTGCCACAAGCCGGGAGTATGCGAAGACATTAAGACATTAAGAGCTTTAATCACCAACGACTGGACGTGTGATTAACACCACAACTGACTCAGGAGTGGGATATTGAGTCAGACCATGGACACATGGTGGCTGAACAACACACATGATGACTGATCAACTCATATTGTGGCCGACAGCTAATAACCACCCCCCCCCCCCCCCCGCCATCTGTCGACTCTTTGCCACAAGACCAACCAGGCAGGTTAAACGATTTGACGGTAGGCCTACGTGTAGTACCGTTATTTTACGGTGCTCAAAGCACCGTCATTAACAGTATGCGTTGTCCACAAACACAAAAACGTCTTGGTTGTAGAAGTTCAAACAAACACAAAAACGTTTAAAATGTACCAAGAGGTGGCCGCAATAAAATGGACCAAGAGGCGACTCCCATGACTCGAGGCCAACCCTGAGTTAATAACAAGGTGGGTGAGATGCCGGGCTGAGATGAGTGCTGTGAGGCCTGCAGTACAGCTCCATGTTTTATGTCTCAGCACTTTGACACCTCTGTCATTATACATCATAGCTCTCTGCTCCAGGCACCTTGTAGGGGCCGCATCACAGGACGGTCTGCTAATAGGCTCAATCTTGAGAGGAACAGCAACATACACTGTATTTTATGTTGGGACTTCACGGTTTAATTCAATGTCGCCCTGCAGGGGAATGCACCTAGAGCAGACAGGGGATAGTTTTGAGACAAAGCAGAGGACTAGACTGTACCAACGACATGTCTATTTAGTACAGTATTAGTTCAAATATGCTGGACCCTAATAAGAACACATGGAACATCCCCCCCCCCCCGATCAAGGTATCTGAATTTAACGGGATAAAAAAACGTTCCCCCCAAAACCCTCTTTAATACATTTCCACTTGCCCTATACTACTATGCACTTTGCTACATCCATGTACCGTGCAGCCAGGTTTAGATGTAGTCTAGAATAACGAAGGTTATCCCATGTGCTACAACACATCAGTGCTTGGTTCTACAGACAGGGCCTTTGACACTGAACCAGACTGACTTCCCCTGTGTGTGAACACATCAGTTGTCTGGTGTGCCCTTCATCTTGTTTTATACATCATAGCCATATCCATACATATACATCTCCCACAGCGGCTCAGCTCTGGGATCATCTATATGTACCCGGGTATATGTATCAACATACCAATTAGACATAAGGTCACAACTCATCCACTCCACCCTTTATAACAAGTCGACTGTATATAGGCAGCTCTGTGTCTTTATGAATACAGCGATGTGGACCGCCTCGCATTATAAGGGGTGCATATATTCCTGCGTGTGATCCAGACAGGGAGTTTTAGACACATTGATATATTATACCTACAGTATAACCCTGCGTAGAAGCCGCGGCTAGTATGCAAGTCAGATCACCAGTGCGGCTTGCGGTAAACATTTGCAGTGTGAGATATCTGATGGAAATTTACTGCGGTACAGCACTAAAGATGGCACTGACAATGTGATAAATCAGAGGATATCACACAAGCTCATCGAATGACTCAGACCACATCTAACGCGTTCTACTTGTTCTCTCATACCGTAAAACCGCACGCATATAAACCTGCACCGCGCGAATAAATAGCACCTAGACTTTGAGGAAATACTACAACTCGTGCCTAGGGTCTGAAAATTGCTATTTTAGTACTATACTATTCGACCAATAATGTATGTATAACTCGCATCCTGCGTTTGGGCATATCATATAACCCACACGAGCGTTCTATCTCTATAACCAGCAGGTTATATGCAATGTTTTACGGTCGTTAGAAACCACATCCCTGGTTGGCAACATTACAGGAAGCACTAACCATGCGGTAATCTCTGCTTCTTTTAACAGATTCTCCTTGTATGATCTACAATAGATCTGCCCCCTTCCACCCACTCAACACACCTTCCTTGAGCTGTTTGAATGGCAGGATAGGATTAATTCAATGGCACTCCTACCCTTACAGAACTGCCGGCATGGCGTCCTCCCCCCAGTGCTGCCCCCCTGTGATCCATCTGCCCCCTGGCGGCCACCACTCGGGTGTCTCACTGAGCATGCGCACTGCATCAATACTATTGACACGTGGCTGTGACGAAACACAGAGACTGAACACTGCTCAGCTACAGGCTGGTAGGGGTGGTAGGGGGTGAGGGGGTGGTAGGGTATGATAGGATGGTAGGGGGTGTTCTGTGATAGCCAAAATCCACTTGTAACTTCAGCCCTAGGGTTCAGTCCAAGCCACACAGGAGGTCTGAAAATTGCTCATTTGGTACTGCAGTTTACGTATGAAAACCATATTTGGTATCAATGTAAAGCGGTTTCTAATACGCATACGAGCCGCGGCTTATATGTGAGACTTTGGTATGTAAGTTTGATGAAGATAAAAATGAGAGGTTTGAGGTGGATTGTCACAAAACCATTGTAGCCAATTTGTTTCTTTGAGTAGTTACTTTAACATTTGTAGGGAATCCAGACTCTCACAAGCTAAGCCCCCCCCCCCATGTTTTCACTCCAACCACACATGACTATTAAAACATCATCTTGACATTCAACATGGTGGAATTTATTTACTCCCTACTCCTTATCCGTTGACCAGTGGACTTTGCCTATATCATACACTATAATCCAAATCCGACCGGGCACATGAGATGCCAATGTTATATCATACAGGTTTGGTAGGGTTGGTACATGAGTGGTGACAGCACATAGTGTGTGTGTTTAGAGTTGGGTGTATACCATTATGAGCCCAGTCAGGGGTCAGCGCTAATTGGATGGCGCTAGCACTAATGGGGTCGGGTAATGGACGATGTGGGCTATGGTATACAGACTACCGTAAAACCTCGCATACAATAAGCAGCGGCTTATAAATATGTGCAAATCAGAACCCAGTGCGGCTTATAGGCTTTGCTCAAAGTTTGTGTACGGCTTATACACAAAGTTTTTAAAAGTATACTACATTACTTTATAAGTAGCGGTATCCATATAATCAGATGCGTGGTGCAGCTAAGTTCTAGGATTTCCTCATACTCAGCATGCGGCTTATAAGGGAGTTAAATACAAGGTTTTACGTTAGTACCCTCACGTTAGTTTGACTCCCGTTTCAACTTCTTTTTTGTTTTGTTTTAGCACATCCTTTCCCTTTTCAACGATTTTTCACTTTATTTCCTACACTGAGAGGCATAATAGATGTCATTTATATACAGAAGGCAAAAATTACTGTCATAGAATATGGTGGTGGGTCTTGTGTCCGGAGCCCCTGAGAGGCAAAGGTGAGAGTGTGCCCAGGGGCGGATCCAGGGGGGTCCTGGGGGTCCGGACACCCCCTTTTGGAATTTTTTAAAAAGATTTTTTAAATGATAGTTTGATCCGCCGCGAGTTGTGGCGCGTCACTTTTCGGCACTTTGGTGTTTGGTGCCCCCCCCCCCCTTTTCAAATTCCTGGGTCCGCCCCTGGTACCGATGTTTGGGGATGACTTTGTGTGCTGCAAATTCGGCACAGTTTGTTGCCAAATTACTAGCAAACTTCTACAGTATGGGTCCCAGACTCAACCTCACCTTGGAATTGGTCTGCTGGCTATATCTGCTGGTACATGATGTCCTTAATACCTTAATACTCCCCCGCCCCCAATCAAGTTATGAGTCAGCAGTTTATACCCATCATGGTAAATTGGTGATACATGCAGTACCGTAAATCTCCGAATATACCCCGCACCCAAAACTCGAAAAAGAATCGATAAGGCCAAAAAAAGAAGAAAAAAAAGAAGGGTTGTTTGAGATTTGAAAAAATCCGACCTACCAACCCAATATGTCCCTCCCATGTTACCTGAAAGAACCTTTTTTGGGGGCCTTACCCACACTTGGGATATCATTATTGGGACTTTTCGATAGTAATAAATGCGCTCATATAACTCACACTCTATATAGGCATGTTTGGTCTCAAATTAATGCTGAGCATACAACCCAGTCATCGCATCGAGTCATGTGCACATGCCAGGGGTGCAACCTGCCTCAACGTGTCAAAAGTTAGTATACTGATAAATATTAAATCATTTTCTTTAGTTTGGATTTCAATTGAATAATGATCTATAACAACTGCTACAACAAGCAAATGCACTTGTCATGTTTTCCATATCGGATTGTCCAGACTGTTTCCGCGACTAAAAAGTGTCTATTTGAACTGGATTTTGGCCGTGCCTCATATATAACTTCCCACTATAAGTAAACATCCTAAAACATCGACTCTTTGCTATATATAATACAGTCTGTGCCCATTCCTAACCTCTCCCACCAACATGTCTACTCTTAAGACACTGGGCTAAGTCTCCAGGCTTGAGCCTATTTGTCAATATTGTGACGCCAGGAGCACAGCCATCTATATACATCCAGAGATAGATTCAGAGGTTACTCTTGTTTGCCACGTACACCAACTACTCTGCCAAATGGAAGAGGCTGTATCCATATCTACTGCAATATACACATTTATACCAGCAGGGTGAAGGGGGTGCTTCAATCCCAGCCTCTACCCTTATCAGAAGAGGAAGGAGGAGCCCAGGAGGAGAGATGCTAGAGCACCCTCTCATAGCCTCTCCATTCTTGCCTCCTCACTATATATACCCCCTGCCCCTCCTCCCCCTCCTACATTTGCCTACCACTACTTTGCTCCCACCACTACCACCAGAGGCACAATCCTATATTTCTTTCGCCATCAAACCCCTCACCCCACGGGCTGCCGCTCATATCATTGACAAATGGCGCGGGCACGGCGGCAGGTGGCGCTACGAGCAGCGTGCGCAGGCGCAGTGATAACATCTGCTGCTGGCCAACCGCCTATATCTACTCCTGGGTATAACAAGTCTATGGATGAAGAGTGGGTGGGTGTGGGTCTGTAAGGGGGGGGGGGGGTCATGGATGCTGGCACTCCCCCACCACCACCATCCAGGCTCTACACCCCATTAACTGCCTCCTCCTAAGCAACATCACATCAAGAGACATGGTATATGGCATCATACTTTATTGTATGTCTGCAGCACACTACCGGTATGTTTCCCTCTCATGAGATATTGGACACTTGTAAAAATACACTTGAAAATTAAATATTTCATTCAAAATTTACATCAACAGCTTTATTCGAGCGAGTTCTACTATTGAAATCATTGCTGATTCGGAATACTAACTGTTGTCCCCATGAGAGTTAAAATCAAAATACTCTCCATAATAACTATGCATAGAGGAATCAAAACTACATTATTCTTAGGATGGGGTTGCTTCCTAGAAAACTTGATGGCAGAGGTAGACAGCAAAACACTGCTTTACCACAATATGCCTTTTTCAGTGAAGGTGTGTGTGGGGACATGTCCTTCCCACTTTTGGCCAACCACAAAAAAAAGTCAAACCTAAAAGGTCAAGAGCAAATGGGTCAAAACGGAGTCAGAAGCCCCCTTATTCCTCACTGCTATGAAACTGTTTGCCACGCCCCTGAATTTTCACGAGGGTACAGGTGTTTCCCAAATGCCCCCCCCCCCTCCCCCCCGCGGCCTTGGATCTTCCTCCTCCTGTACCCCCCTCCCATGTCCCCCTACCTGCGTCCTCACAGCCACAGGAGGAGTGAGTGTCCAAGTGGGTGCCTAGGGAGGGCGAGTTGTGGCTATCAGGTTAGTGTGATGAGGCCGGGAGTGGTGGTCTGTCTCAGCCGCAACTAGCCCCCTGTCTCCCGCCCACAGACCCGGCAAAACAACCAGCACAAAATCAATGCCCACATTGACAAACTCGGCCCAACCCATTATCTGCACCCGCCGCCCTTAACGAACGGCCACTTGCAGGCCCTCAGTCGACTATAAATTCATTATACGCCCATATTATGGAGCCCTATGGAGAATGCACAGGGTCCCCCTATTTCAGATGGTTCCCACTTAGCCATGCTTGAGGAAGAACAGGGGATGTCCCAGGCGGGTTTACTATATTGGAAAGGCTTGTTAGATATAAGATAACTCGGTGTGTGCAAAGCTTTGTCCACAATGTTGAAGTGCAGGTAGACTGGTACCATGTATTCGCATTTGGAGAGGGCCTCAACTATTTCCAGGGGCGGATCCGAGGCGAGGGGTGCAGGGGAAGTGCCCCTAGTTTTCTGTAGATTTTTCTTTAATTTCATTTTCAATAGCACCAGTACATTTCCCATATCACGACCCTCCCTCCTTCCCAAATTCCTGAATTTTCTAAATTAGTACATTTCCATACAGGCACTGCACAAGGGTAATCTGCCATATGTGTGACCTTTTGTGACCAATTTTTACATTTAGTGTGGTGTGGGGGGGGGGGGGGGGCTGGTAGGTGTTGAGGATGATTTGGTCTCACCTAGCATGAACGAGAGCTAACCTTTGCATGGTCGGGTTATAATCTGATTGACTTATTATAATACAGTGAAAAATTCGTCATAATCAGATGGTCGGGGTGCGGCTTCTATGCAAGCTTTAATACCAAACATGCCTTATACGTTTATAAGTTACGTGAGGTATGGCGAATACTAGAGCTTTTACGGTAATTAAATGTGGAAATATGTACAGGACAGGAGGGTGTGTTCATGCCTGGGTTGTGATACCTGGGTAAGTCACTGCCAACATCAGCATTACTGCCGACTCATCAACGATTGAGTGTGCGAGCGTCGATAGACCACGGGCCAAAATCAACGAAATTTGAAATAACTGATTCAAAACATTGACAATTCACTCAGTGCATTCTGGCCAGATAACCGCTAGCAGTTAATGATAAGCATAGATCCTTGGGCCAGCCCCCGCCCCCAAATGCCATAATACAGTAATCAACTTGCCATACAACCTATCCTGGATATCAGGCACACATTTACAAGTTGTGAATAGCCTCACTGCCCCACTCCACCATAATCCCTCACCCTATTCAATGGGATGCATCACTGCTGAATACTGCTCTAAAATCATAAGCTACTTAGGGAGTGATCATTTTTTAACAAAATAATTGAACCTGTTTTGAGCCAAAAAGCCTGCACGTTTATACTATGCTTCAAAGGGCCCGCACGCGAGCCGATTTTCGGCCGTAAGGGGGGGGGGGGGGGGGGTAAAAAATGTTGACCCCTTGACCGGGGGGGGGGGGTGTAAAAAATTTCGCGCGCTCCACGCGGAAAAGCACCACCCCCCCCCCCCCCCGTTGTTAAAAAATGATCACTCCCTTAGTATTAATAAGCCAGGCCCCGTTTCCTGCCATTCAATATTCCCTCCCTCCCTCCTCTCCTATTCAATTACTATCCAAATTCAAGGCAATACTCAGGATCCTACCCATTATGCAAAGAGTGGGTTGTCAGTGATACTTTAAACACAGAGTGTGATCACTAGGTTGACCACCATCACAGCGAAAGTTTGAGAATAATGACCTGAGGGTCACATCAGTGATCTAGACTGGGGGAAGGCACTCAAAAATTAAGTCAAAGGAAAATGTGCTCCTTATAAACTATGTACAACTGAAACAAATGTGAGGTTGATCCATGATCCCAAATGGGGGTTAATGTTCTTGTGAACGGTGTGTGATATTGTCGTAAGTTTGTGCTAGTGGTAAGTCTGCAAAGTAGATCCAAGAAATTGTTTTATTACCGTATTGATCATGTATGTCACACTGGAAATAGTTCATCTACTTTCGAATAAAAAAATCTATACCTATACCTCCGCCTTCTTTGGCTGTTCTCCCGCCTGTCGAGAACCTCATCGACACAATCCTTGAGCTCGGTCCAGTCGGCGTGAAGGCCACATGCCCAACCTGTTAAACATAAAACATTTTATTTACAAAATATTGCATTTTATAAACACTTAAAAAAAGAAATGTGACTTGATTGGATCTAAGAGATGTTCACTTCTAATACAAGTTATAAGAACAAAAAGATTGGATGTGTGATTAACATTACAAACGACTCGGGGATGGGTTACAAATTTGTACTATTGAATTTTAACTTTTTGCACTTCTGGCGTACTGGGTATTCTAACACTAAAAAGAACTGATGATCATGCTGCTTAACTGCTATACTCAGTTGTTTAGTGTTGTAATTCAGAACTACTGTCAATACAGATGTCTTCTACTTGAGCCCAGTCGTATATCAGCCATTTGGGCGAAGTGTGAGCAAGGGTCCGTGGTGTTTGGTTGTGGACTATTCACGCTAATTTGATCAGAAACGGTGTGCCTACAGCAGGCCTAAAAACTACATGCCACACTTGTCTGCTGACATGTTAATATATTTCTGTGCTATAGGCCACACCAAAAAAAAAAGTTGGTCTAGGGATTTCCCGCACCACATTTTTCAAAATGTAAATTTATTTTTTTTTGAAAAAAAAAGTGTCTACGGACAGCGCCCGCACCATTTTCTGAAAAATTGGATTCTTTTTTTTTTTTTTTTTTTTTTGGTTGCCTTTTCTGTCATCGTTAACCAGAAAACATATTTGTAAAATTTAAAAAGAGATTTTCCCTCAGTAGAAAAAAAATAAAAATCGCCCGCCCCCCTATTTTAAGGTTGAAATCCATTGACAAAAAAAAAATTTGGAAAAAAAAAAAAAAAAATTCGCCCTACCGCACCTATTTTTGGAAAAGAAAATCCGTAGACCAACTTTTTTTTTTGGTGTGGCCATATGTCTTCTTAACCCACGGTGGGCGGCTAAGACAAAGGATTCACACCTTGTATTGCATACCCGAAGGTTAAGTTAGATAGACAACACCTGGCCAGGCTTCTCCCACATACCCACTGTCCAGGTGTAGTCTATCTAACACATAACTGCTGCTGGACATAAAAACGGTCCGTCTCATGAGCACAAGAACACCAATATCATGCCCACGGGTATTAAAGTTTATACCAAGGCTTGAAGGGTTAGTGTGATGCACCAAGCAGTGATGAGAAGGTTCTTGCTAGTGCAGTATTAATGCATGATAACTGTTGAACTTGTCACGATAACGCCACCACCCAGTTGCCCATAGGTCCTTTGCGGGATCTGCAGAGGCTGGTTTCATATTATGACATCTTTGACAGGTGCATAGATTACAGCATATACAACCAACTTCTGTACCTCTTTCCACTCTGACCCCTGGGTACTGTTTCTCCACAAATATGCGGAGGTCCGCAAATTTGCAGAGGTCCGTAAATACACTCTCCACATATTTATGGAGGTCCACAAATATATATGGAAATAATTTTTTGATACTTTAATAAGCATACAAATACGGACCTCCTCTGGATGGGGGGGGGGGGGGGGGTGAAGACATCTCACCACCACCCCACCCCCACCCTCGTTGATAAATAATGATCATTCCCTATTCAGGGATGTGATTTGAAAATTGTAAAAATGTAGGAGAATTTTTAGGTCTCAATGTAAAGTATCTAAAAACACTAAATGCAACCCTCGAGTGAAATGTTGCTTTCCAATTGTCGCAAGTAGGGGAGGGGGGTTGGGTTCTGGGGCATGGCCCCAAGAGGTTTTGAAAATCTAAAAGCCAAATGTTGCACTCTGTCACACATTCTGCTCACCCTGTGACAATTTGAGTAACAGACCCTCTCTCCCCCCCCCCCCCCCACCCCCTGAAAAAATATCTCAGTGGATCTGGACAAACCATGAGGGTGGGCTTTTTTGCTCAAAAGTGTAGGAAATCCTACAACTGTTGGAGGAACCACATCCCTGCTATTATCCCTTTAAGGGTGGATGTCGCGAAAAGATTACATTTGTCAGCATAATGCACCCCCAGCGTCAGTGCTGCATTGGTGCATCATGCCGACCCTCCAGGAGTGCCTCATCCCCATAAAGGTTGGCATGATGCTTGAATACAGCACTGGCGAGTTACTCACCAGGGCTGCATTCGTGCATCATTACTGCCAATACATCATGCATTAAGGCATCATGCCGCCCTTTCCCCCTTGAAGGGTTAAAAGAGATTTTTTTTGGATGGGATGGGATGGGGGGGGGGGGGGGTGAGTCACTCATTCACTGACTGAGTCACTCACTGACACTTGTCAAGACTCAAGTTGTCTTTCATTCCATCACTCCAATAATTGCTCTTCCTGAGTTGCTCTTCGCTTGCCTATGTGATTTACATCTCCATTTCTCCAATTGCAGTATTGATTGCATCACAATTAAGCCAGCACCAACAGTTATTGAGTTAAAGCTAATTAAAAACTTACCGGTTGAGTGGCGAGAGAAGAGCCAGATATTTTTCTGTGAGTTGATGCAGTCACACCTTTTCCTGCCGCGGTGGCACACACACGGTTTAGATAACTGAATGTTCTTGACAAGATGCCTCCCAAACGTCGTGCCGCCTGTCTTCTGCACATGCAGATAAACTATCACATCATCCCCTTCTATGTTGAAATTGTAGTCCCGCTCAAGTTGAGTTTCAGAGAAGTCTTGGTGCGGCAACTCTCCCTTCAAGTAGGCCTCGTAGGGAGTTTTGTACTGGGGAGTTGGCGAGCCCGAGGAGAGGGCGCAAACTTGGTCAGGGCAGAAATAGCCAAAGTAGAGCACCCCCGCGATAAAAACTATCAGTGTGCACAGCACAACTGTCTTGCACCTCTTGCCACCTATGAGCTTCATCTTGGTGGAGTTTGTGGTCGGTAGGGTGCATCGTCAGCTCTCAGTCTCCCCTTTATTCCCATGTTTCGTCCATCATGTTGATGATTGTCCCCACTTCCCGGCAGGCAGTGCGATTTAGGTCTCAGGCCACTGAATCTGCAAATTCACAGCGCTCCGTAAAGTGCTGCCGCCTGGTGGAGAACTTGCGAACTACACCAGCAGGTGCCCGTTCTAGTTCGTCCAGACCGCGTCTCTGGTCTCTTGGCGCTGTCCAACACTCCAACCCTTTGAATGCTATAGGGCCTTAGCAAGATGATCAGTGGATAGCGCCATTCCCACTGGTACTAGGTCTATTCCCAGTACTCACAGCAACCAGCTTGGTCAAATCTCGTGGCCGAGATTAGGGTACAAACAGGGCTCAGGTATTGTGAGTAGGTTGTACCTGGACACTCCTAATGTCACCTGTATCCAGTATAGTGTAGTGGTTAGCACTGTGGACTCATGATGCAGAGTACCTGAGTTCAAATCTCTTCCAGGCAATGCCTGGTAATCAAATTCATAAGTATAGCAATTTTGGAAACAGAATACATTATTCACAATACTAAAGAAAATTTAGAAATATGTATTTAAAGGACATAGTGTTATTTGGCCTGGTAGGGATTTGAACTTGGGCTCCCAGTATTATGAGTCCACAGTGCTAACCACTACACTATACTGGACACAGGTGACATTAGGAGTGTCCAGGTACAACCTATTAACAATACCTGAGCCCTGTTTGTACCCTAATCTCGGCCACGAGATTTGGCTGAGCTGGTCCTTGCAGAGCAAAGGGTTATGATTGTTACCAGTGGTCCAAAAGGTGGAGCCACTGTATCTCGCTAATGCGGAATACAAATTGAATTCTTCAGACTTCTCTCAAGTTCTCATCCTTGTCACTCATTTTCTCTGCTGTCAAACGCCATTAGGCTACAGCTAATCTGTAGTCTTTAAGGCATACTAAAAAGTCGTCATCTTTAATAGTTAGTTGTATCAATCACTATTCATGTTGTTTGTAAGCTAATAAAGGTTTCCCTTACAATGTAATTCTATATCTATAAAGGATATAATGTTATAATTATTGGGAACACAAGACATTTTGGTTTCATTATTTTATACCTTTTTTTTTATTGAGATCTCCTGATTAATCAAAAACTTTCAAGTGATTTAAAGTAAACCTGGTTATTTTGGTGGGTTTTAGATCTTTAAGGTACATACTAGCAAGGAATTGGAACACATCATATCATAGGTGGTAAATCATACATCTAACATAAAATAACTGTATAAAGAACATGTATTTTGGGGGTACCCGGTATGTCAGGTTCAATTTTGCTGGACTATGAATACAGATTTTTCTTGGGTTTATTGTAACAATAACACACTTGCAATTTTACGAGCTATGCTTGTAAAAGATCGATCTAAGATAAATAACGTACTTCAGTAAGTACCCGATGAAACTAAACTCACTTCTTTTCACTTTGCATGTGTGCATTTCATGCCATATGCGTGTGTAGGCGGGATGGGAGGGGGGGTAGGGTAGTGTAGAGGGGATATTTTATCTAAAGCCAAATTTAAAAAAAAGAGGTTTGTTTCAGGTCACCCGACCGACCTTAGAAAAACAGGGCCGATCCTACTTTTTATGTGCAATTTTTTTAGTACTTTCATGTTAAAAAGATTAAATAAATATCCGACCTATCGACCCTAGTCTTTCTTCCTATGTACCTGAAACATACTTTTTTTTTTTTTTGCCTAAACTCACTTAATCTTGTCTGGAATATATAAAATGTGTTAGAATTACCAGAAAATGTTAGATTTCTCTAGAATAAATAACTGTTTTGTATATACAGTAATAGTAAGTTCAACCATATCAACAGACAGTATACAAAAATATAGACGTAAGCCATATGAAAAATAGTAATCACTCAATAAATATAGTCAGCGTAATGCTGCATTAGATTGATTCGGACGTTATTAATTGTCATTACCTACTACCGCAATCGTTACAGATGTGACAATAGAGCGCAGGTTTCGTCTAAGCACAGATAACAGACCCCTATTAAATCCAAAGCATGCCTCATATAAGTGCATGTCCCTGTGTAAGCGTAGGGGGTAGCACTGACATAAACACATCACCAATTACAGTAAAGACTGCAATACAGTTTACACGAATAACATTAAAGAGGGACATTATATTGTACACATATATATAGAATTTCAACCATAGCGCATGATCAGGGCAAAGTGTGAGTCACGGCTGACATAAATTGTAGTACCAAATACAACAAAGTACATATAATCTCCTCTCTAGCTTACATGCCTAGAACTGAGACGAATAGATCACAACATGTTTACAATATAAGGAAGAATTAAAGATAGAAGATGTAATGCTATTGACTCAAGTACCAAAGTAGGGAGCAAATATGAACAGTCTAAATTACAACCACTGTCTCCATGAAGTGGGCTTCCATAACTTAAAATTGTTTAGATACGTCTTTGGAGATTGTGGGGAATCGTTGCATTCAAACTTTGTGATCCAGTTCAAACATAGCACATCATTTCATATTTTCTACTGAATAAGGCCACCTCATTTTGATAACTTGGATTAAGGGCATTTACAGAGAATATTTGGGCGGACAGAGGGGGGGGGGGGGGAGGTGTCATACACAGCCCCCTGGGTACTAAAATTTCCCAGCGGCCAGAGGGGGAAAAATCATGGAAAAACCCCCGTTTTTGGGCAATCTAATGAAAGTCTGTTGAGAAATGTCGCTAATCTTAAAGGCCTCAGTAAACTGGTAAACATTTTTTCTTTTGCATAATGCCAAAAATCTCGGCGGTGGATCCGTAATCAAACTTATCAGAAAGATTGAACGTGTGATTAACATCACAGATGACTCAGGGTCAGGGTGATAAAGTGATTGAAATGATGGACTCAGGCATGGGACTGGGTTTTGAAGAAAAATCCAAAAAGCAGCCAAAAGATGTGATCTGGCGGGAATGTTGTATGATTTGCATGGCACAAAGCCCTGTAGAGACCAACACCCCTCCCCCCCTGTTAATGTTAGAATATTTTTTCATTGGATCTGCACAAATCACAGGGATCAACTTTTTGGCCTTAAAAATCCGGAAATCCGGAAGAATCCCATGCCTGTGGACTAAACAACTGAATCTGTAAATATTATTTCAGGAACAATGAACTATTTGTCAATTCTGAGAGCAGGAATGTATTCCTGGGTCAAAACTACCCTCAAATCATGTGTCACACTAGTATGTGATCATATTTCAGCTGAGCAGGTGTGTGTGGGCGAGCTGGTGGGTGTGGGTGAGACGGTGGGTGTGGGCGAGCCGGTGTGTGTGGGCGAGCAAGTGCGTCTGGGCAAGCAGGTGGCTGTCGGTATCAGCGCCTGGTGGCGTGTAACCGCCGTTTTACGTCTCGGCCGAAAAGCGAGTCGATCGGAGCGTCAGCAGCGACACCATCTTCGGTTCTGTTTCGCCGTGTCGGCTGGCCGCGGGGCGGCGTGTGTAACAGATGATTAACTCCCCCCAGTCAATTACCACTGCCGACATATCTAGCAGAGGGGGGGGGGGGTACTCACATTTCCATATAGTCTTTGTAACGATACGTGCATTGTCAGTGCAAAGTGAATCAGGGTTATCACAACACTGATCTGTTACACAAATAATATCAAGTAACCTCCCCTGTAAATTACCTCTAGTACTTAAGTGTTTGATAGATGTCTGAAAAAAAGCGTCTCACCTACCCCTCCCATAGAGATAGCATTGGTTGTCACGAACTATCCAAATTTGGGGTTATCGGTTATCTACACGCTCCCATAGAGCTCTATGCTGAAGCAAATTACCAGCAATTACTGCCTAATATTATTTTTCGTTTTTTAGGGGGTTACAGTTGGAATTTGTAAAAAACAAATACACCATTAGATAGATATTGTGGAAAGTGATCTAATGACACCATGCAAGATGCAAAGAGTGAAATATTGACCAAATGGGAGCAATTTCATTTTTTCAAGGAAAAGAGGTGTCCAGAATCGTCTCACTAGACTCAGGGCAGACCCTGAGTCAATAAACAGCCTAAATAGAAAAAGATGGCTCTATATCCCGGAGTTAAAATCCGGTGGTCTTCGAGTTATTAAAACTACAACACTTCCGTCAAGAATATGTAGTATATTCATTGTATGATACCAGTGTGCTTCTGATGCACCAGTCAGAGCAGGGCTTTACTGTCAATCCCTGGAGGCCATTGTCTTTGTTCAAGTGTCTTTAAGATGATAGATCATGTGAATCTCGCCAGGCGTCGGCGTCGCACATCGTCCAGGTTGATGTCAGGTCGTCGCCCATCATCCATGTTGACGTCTTGAGGTGGTAAGTCTGGGTAGAGGTTGTTTCGTCTGTCCCGCGTCACCTCTTCATACGAAGGAGGTGCCGTGTCAGGTGGGAACTGTGGGGCAGAGGGGTGTGGAGTGGTCGGTGGTGGGCGACTCTTAGGGACATCTAAAATGGAGAAAATATGTTGATGTTAATTAAAGATATGAAGATGAATGAGTGAGAATTGTATTTCAGATATATTCACAAAGAAATTATCAAAGAGGCATTCTCATGAAGGTGTACAGGTCATTTTTCTATTACTATTTTGTGTCCAATAATGACTGAGTCAAGTGTGAGTGGTGAGAATGAAGATTCAAGAGAAAAGGGTGTTGGGCACATTATTGGATATGAGGCCAGGGATGTGAAATTGAGTCATTCTGGTTAATAACAATATTCTTAAACTTACAATTGCAGATAAAACAAATATCTTTCAAGTGGCAAGAATTGTAGATATAGCTAGGTAGCGGTAATATCAAAAACACATACTTGTTCTCCGACTCTCCTCCATGGCGCGTCTCATTTGTTCCTCCTCGGTCATACCCCCTGTGTAGGCATGGTGGTCTTGGTTTTGTGGCCTATGCACAGATGGGCCACTACCAGTGTTTTGCTCATAACCAGTGTTATTTGTAGTGCCACTAGTATATGTATAAGACGGTTGACGTCGATAACCCGTGGCTTCATCACTAAACGGCCAGAAGGAACCCCGTGAGCGACCTGGTGTGGTGCCTTGTGGTCGTTGGGGGCCAGCACTACCATAGGTGGTGGACGAACCGCGACTGTAGGTGTAGGACGGTTGGGGAGGAATGACGGCATCCATGATTGACTTGAGAGGTCCCTTGACATAGAGCAGACCAATAAGGATCCCAGCAAGGTGTCCTGGAATTGGTAAGATAAGGGTATTTTTAAGTCAATATGAGACAGCAGTGAGTCTTATTATATCAATATCAGGGTTCCAAAAGTTGTACATATATGTACCTAAAGGGCATCAACTGTTGGACTTTGGCCAATGAAATCAAGACACGGTAATGCAATAATTCACTCTACTCATAGCTGCAATTATTATCTTATATCGCATATATATTCAGGGAACAATCAGTCATATGATAATGAAGAGGGATCATGCTAAAAATGTACATATGATTTATTTAAATTGATAGTGGCTACATGATGATAGGAAATATATTCTGATGATGGTATTTTGAGTTGCTCACCTATAAAAGAGACGTTTGGAGAGATGACCTGGATGAGGAGCAGCTCTGCCCAGCAGATCCAGGGTCCTGGTACGGGGACAATGCCCATCACTAACTGGGTACGGGGTGAGTTGTACGTAGTCAGAACCTTCAGCGCAAAGATCACTCCTGCAACACATCAGTAGAGGAGAGTTATGAATTACATGGGGTGATTAAAACTATCATGCTTAAAGCGATTATGTTCACATCCATCTAAAAGAGTATACAAGATGCTATGAATTGCAGATATTCACAACAGAGATGTTATCAGAGATATATCTAGGTAGAGCCACAAAGAGTTTAAGGCATTGGTATTGTGGCGATTTGCCGTGAGGTGGCGCCACTGGCGGTGACTTCCGGTGAGAAGTCGCGATTACCGCTACATTTATGGTGCCGTGACCAGGATGGTTAAGTCACACTGATTGAGGACATTTGAGTAAACATTTAGTAGTTCAATTTCTTTTGGGGATAAAGGTTTCAGTTTAGTCTGAGTTAGTAAGTACAGACACACTTTTCCAAAAACAGATTACACAGCAGTCATGGATTTCCTGAGAAGGAGTCTCACTGCTTTTAAGAGCCTTTTTATACCCTATTCTAACTCATCTGAGACACAGCAGAACACTTCTCTATCTTTGTCTAAGCCTATCAGTGAAGACAATGCTAGAGTGACATCCAGCGTAGAGTACAACCCAAGTACTCCTACCACTGTGACTAAGATGGGACCGAGACCGAGGTCTGGACAGCTTTCCCGAAGGAAAGATAAGCCCCCACAGAAGAAGGCCAAAGACCCGGTACACTGCCATTGCAACTCCGAGCTGGTTGCTTTGCTACGTCACTTCCTCCACCTTGCTGTAAGTGCTCGTCCGGATAAGTCTGAGTGTGCTCATTCACCTAGGCGTGACCCCGAGAAACCGCATCGGCGGAAATGGAGAGTCAAGTGCTTTGTATGCCAAGAGTATGGACACTACGCCAATGAGTGCACAGAGAGAAGAATAGCAAGCCATGATGATTCTGCGGGGATGGTGACAATTGATTCAGATGACTGGGCGACCCTGTGCCCTGCTGACCTGCCTCTAAACTCTTAAGATGTTGGGTCAGCCCACAAGATGACGACAACTTTGGTTATGTCCTTTGAATGGTGTGATACCCATTCACCAATCAAGGGACGTGCCACCCTTCTTCACACCGATGCAACATTGCAATTGATACCGGAGGTGGTGCCATACAGAATGCAGGACAGAGAGGAGACGGTTATCCCCTGTGCCAACAGGTCTCTAGGACATTGATGGTGCGATCACCATGGAATGGACGAAAACACTCTGGCTGGCATCCTCCCTGTTACAGACTTCTGGTACTTACTCCATGAATGACCCTTTATGTTTAGTACCTTGAGATGGTTAATTTGGAAGACAACACAGACAATATGGATGGATTCGAGATGACATTTTAGAAACTGAGACTGAAAACCGGCCAACACTATTTGGACAACTATCCAGAATAAACCTAGGGAAATGTGTGGCAGAGGAGAGAAATCATCAGGTCATTGGTTTTGCCATTGTGTGCTGTTGACAGACTTGAATAAGAGAGTAGAGTCAGTGGCAGTGGCACATGTCACACACAGGCTGTCAGGGGATTACCCAGTAGGGCAGTGCTGTGTGTCACCTTTTTGCAAAAGAGAGTAGCTCAGAAAGCTGGAGTTCTGACATTGTGGGCTGTCGGGTAGAGCATTCCCAGTATGGCAGTGCTGCATGTCACTCTTTATGCAGGAAGGTGGGGACCTCTAAGACGGTGTTTCTGATGTTGTGGAACATCTGAGATGGACTACAAGTCACGTGCAGACTGCCAGGCGTGCCTGGATAACAGTATGCATGTCACCTTCTGCAACGCTTTTCACACCCTAGTTCAGAGTAGTAGACCATTGTGGCCGAAGGAAGTCGTGGACTCAAAATGAAGTTGGGGAAGTTCATCCTACTGAAACCAACATTTTCGAGCTTTTTCATAGAGATCTATTTTTGTCAGTGTTTCAAAGTGCTTTTTCAAAGAGATTTATTTTTGTCAGTGTTTCAAAGAGCTTTTTCATAGATTTATTTTGTCAGAATCTTTCCAAGAGCTTTGAATAGAGATTTGCTTTGACAGATTTTTTCTAAGAGTTTTATTTTTATAGGGATTTTTGTTTTATGTTTCATAGGTTATTCTTAAAATTTGGGGCCACAGATGCGGGGTCGCATCTTTTCAAGAAGGGGTCGGTGTGGCGATTTGCCGTGAGGTGGCGCCACTGGCGCCATTAGCAGCAGTGGCTCCATCTAGTGTTAGAACCTTGAAACTCCCGATTTCCGATTTTCGGGCATCAAAACATTGCCGATTTTGCCTTATTTCAGAGTCTTCTACACTGTCCTGGATCCTATAAATCCCAGGGATTGTAGATAGTGGCCATATCTAGAGTATCCCAAAATATGGGAACTTTCTGAGCACTCTAACCTTTGTTATTTTACCTTTTATATATGCTAGGCTAAACTTCTCAGTTTTGTTTACATGCCAAATCATAACATCACTAGTACTAGTACTAGTTTTCTTCAAATCACCCTTTACATGCACATGCATCTTTACATCTTATTAGCTACTCTTATAGAGCACACATTCATACATCTTATCATATAAAATTGACTGTGCAAACTTTATTATAAACTAGTGTATTTTGGGCCAGTTTGGGAGTGAGTCTTTTCAATAGAAATCACTAGAATCCACATGCTTTGGCCATGCTTGCCAGTCCCAGTGACAGTGCTTGATTTTAGCCTTTAGAGCACAGATTTGGCCCATTCAACATTTATTTTCCCCGTTTTTCAGGCCATAGATTCTAATGCAACAACTTGTTTTATCATAAATTTAGCCATTTTGTGTATTGCAATTGCAAAATAGCCTCCAATCCCCCTCAGCCAATCAGGGCCCAGCTCCTCCCTGGGCCCTCCTATATAAGCCAGCTGAGGAGCAACTCAGGCAGACCTGTTCAGGCTCTCACCCCACCAGGACCTTGGCCATCAGACTACCAGCCCAGCAGTACTTCCAGGACTCCAGACTTGGCCATCAGACTACCAGCCCAGCAGTACCTCCAGGACCCTGGACTTGATGGCATCTCTACACCCCCTGGCTTCCACTGGTTGGACTTGATGGCACCACTACACCTCCTGATCTCCACCTGTTGGACCGATTTGCCTCTGGACACAGTCTCTTTTGTAGAGATCTGGACTCAGACATGTAAAACCTCCCTTCAGATGTCCGACCGATTTGCCTCTGGACACAGTCTCTTTTGTAGAGATCTGGACTCAGACATGTAAATCTTCCCTTCAGAGTTCCGACTGATTTGCCTCTGGACACAGTCTCTTTTGTAGAGATCTGGACTCAGACATGTAAATCTTCCTTTCAGACTTCAGACCGATTTGCCTCTGGACACAGTCTCTTTTGTAGAGATCTGGACTCAGACATGTAAATCCACCCCTTTTAGATTGATGCTTGGTGGCCTAACTGGTCTCGGAGACTACCCCATGGCCGACGTTCCCCTATTGGCCGATGCTGGATGGCCTGACCGGTGTCAGACAGGGCTCGACAAATGGTTCAGCATGTGTGTGTCCGATGGGCACAGACACAAAAATATGTTGTGTCCAGTCGCTAAAATCTGTGCCCGACCAGAGCATGAAAATTTGGAGATATTTCTCTTTGATTAGGGTGATATATTTTAAGATTTTGTATTGAGATATTGACCTCCATTTTAAGAATACTGATACTGCAAGCTTTCCAACTATGTATAACACTCAATTTTTCTGGTAGTTTTTGCTCATGGGAATGTGGTCCAAAATTTGCTCAATTTCACTTGTGTCCACTGGGCACAAATGTCAAATATTTCTGTGTCCAGTGTAATTTTTCTGTGTCACGGGCACTGGACACAGCGATTTGTCGAGCCCTGTCAGAGACTGACTGTGGCTGACGACTACCTTTAAGACTAGAGTACTGATGTTCGGTGGCCTCTCCAGGTTTACATTTATAGCCTACCCAAGCGGCTATTTCTCCACTAAATTCACATAGCCTACCTGAGCGGCTATTTTCTTTAAGCGTTACATATAGCCTACCCAAGCGGCTATGCTAATTTAAACAGATAACTATATTTTGGTATAGACCTATTACATCTACTTATATATTTTTGTGTGAACTATGACGTTTTACTACCAGCAATAAAGAATATTGAACTGTAATTCTATTTGTTGTCGTCTGTCCTTAACTCAGTGTTAACACCATCCTAGCGGTCCGAACAGCAACCTATTTTCGAGCGAGAACACAACGAGAAGTCGCGATTACCGCTACAGTATGTATATATCGGTACATCTAAAATATAGATTTCCAGACAACTTTACTTTTCCATACATACGTGTGCAGAATTACACATTTCAGTTGAACTTTGATTATATAAAAGATTGATTGTGTGATCGACATCACATGTGACCCAGGGCTCTAATAACAACTAATATAATCCTACTAGTTGGTAGACCTCCATCACGGACCTCTATCAGGGACCTCCATCACGGACCTCCATCACTGACCTCCATCACGGACCTCCATCACACACTTTAGTTGTTCTATGCATGTCTATACAGCTAATTTGGCCTTTACAGATCACCTGGTTCCCACTGACCTTTCTTTAGGGTTGAAATGATACCAAAATCGTCTCATAAAAACGTCTCACCTCATCTTTAGCATTGAGCTCTATGGGTGTCTGTGTGAACGTGCATCTTTTAAAGTCAGGATTCAAGGTCACTGGCCTATCTTCAGCATTAGTTCACATAGACTCTGTTTTCGGGTTGTTTTAGACATTTTTTGAGGGGCTTTTTTCATGGGGAATTTTTTGTTGTTGACATTTTGAAAAAAAGAGGGGGATACAGATTGTTCCACAATAGAACTTTAGTTTTATTTTGAACAGGAAAAACAAAAAACAAAGGCAGGGAAACGTTCAAAGTCAGCTGACCAATGTACGTTTTTTGTAGGAAAACCGTCTCACAGAAACCCAGGGTACCCCTGGGTCAATAAAGCTCAGTAGTTATCTATTCCCATTTTGTACATATATATATGAGATCAGCATACCTGAGAAACCAGCAGCGCATTGATGAGCATAGTGTTGATCTCCAGTAAATTCACTAACTGTCACACCGAGAAGTGCTGTGAGACCACTGCTTAGTACGGAGAACACAGCTATGAGGTAGGCAAAGTAAGGACTGCCCATCTCCCTCTCCAGATGCATTCCCTTCCAAAGGAACGACACCATGTTGTAGTACACATGCCAATCATCCAGGTGGAAGAAGGGGGCCATGATGAGGCGCTTAAAGTCATGTTTGTATATGATGTTGTGAGAACTGATGCAGATATCTCTTATCGGGGGCCAGCCGCTTTTAAGCGGGATCAGCCGCAGAAAAATTGCAACTTGGCCAAGAATTGAGAAGAGCGTTACAGGTGGTATCCGGTCTAAGCCGACCTGCAGAAGCTGAGCCGCAAGCAGGTAGAGCGCGAATCCCGACTGCCGCTGATGATGGTACCCTCGGTGTCTCCGCCGTGGGAACATTATGCTGGTTTACTGAAATGATACAAGATTTATCATTAATAGATACAGATACCCAGTTCCAACAGTAACCAATGTACATGTATTATGAGCCTATTTGTGCTTGGAATGGATGTGAATTGAAGACTGGGGGCATTAGGATGGCTAGAGTGAAACCGAATGATAAAAGATAAGATAAGATAAGAGATAAGATAAATAAGATATATGTTCATTTATGCTGTATGGCACATGCACCTCATAGCCAATCTCAGAACCACATAGCAGTGTGGTAATATAATATGTGTGGTAGAGCATGATGAAAACACATTAGGCCTATGCCATTATGGCGCGAAAAAAACTTATATACTAGTCTAGGTAGTTATTAGTACTTTAATATGGCTGATTCTGTGTCAATGGTCTCGGATGACCATCTTCAATTTCCAAGTTAGTTTTTTTATGATTGCCCTATGTATTAAACATATTGCCCCCCCCCCCCCAATTCTAATGGAAATTCCACATAGTTTCCGAATTCTGGCTGCTCAGTGAGGGCGCAGTTTCTGCTCTGGTTAGAAAAACCTGAATTTTAGCCATTTTCAGAGGCATAGGGGAGGCCTGGGAGAATTGGGACAAAGGAGAACTGGGACACTGTGTATTCTGCCCATAACCAATAACTTTAATGCATAACCACCGATGCTATTTTTTGGGCCAATAATATTTAAGTTTTTTATGATAAAAAAAAATTCTGTGATGTTCTTATACTTAGACCTATAACAGATAATAACATTTTTAGGAAAAAAAGTTTTTTTTTCAGGTCTCAGACGATTCAATTTACATAGTGTTACCTTTTGATGAGAAAATATTTTTGTGTTGCATTATGTAGCATTGATAGATGGCAAAATTAACAGCTACTTACAAAAACACAGTTAAGCATATTTTGAACTGTATTAACATTTTGCTTAAAAATCTCAACCTTGGGAGAACTGGGACACTCATTGCAGGGAGAACTGGGACACTCTTGGCTATTGGGGAGAACTGGGACACTCTGGGTGAAGATTTATTGTGCTTTAATTATTTTCCTCTCAGACCTTTGACTGAAGCTTATATGTTATATATGATCATATTGAACTTAAATCAAAGCAAAATGATGTTTCATTGGTTAATAATCACACTATTTACACTGTCCCAGTTCTCCCTGGTGTGTCCCAGTTCTCCCCAGGTAGTGTCCCAGTTCTCCTCGAAGTGTCCCAGTTCTCCCTGGAATTTCTCAAAATTTCAAAAGGCCCTAGACGGGAATCATGGCAGGCTAGGATAAATCTAAATAGTCCAAATGAAAGGTTTATTAGTAGCCTTTCTTCATGAAACAGAGGCATTTGGTTATTATTGGCATTGTAGAAATCACAAGCAAAATGTTATGATCTTAATTTAGTGTCCCAATTCTCCCAGGGCTCCCCTACCATGGAGAAACTCAGGGTTTATACAGGTCCATGTGTCATTACACAGGTAATACTTATAGTTATACTGTCACTCTGTGTGATATTCAAGGTAGAAATCTCTTCTCAAAATCGCCAGACTACTGTTCATGTAGATGTAGAATACTGTACACCCTATTCCCTACCTCAATCGAGTCACTGTCACTAGCTGTGGCTGTGTAAACTGTGTAACTGTAAGGTGTGTTGATGTAGCCCAGTGGGTAGAGAGATCGGGAGTGTGGGGTCACTGTGCCTTGTTACCGGTAAAGGTACACTTGTCCTATAGTGGAGTGTTATATATTTCAGAAGTTAAATCACCCGAACACATTACTGAGTCACACGTCTGATAACTGTAGCCTACGTCTCACTACATAGGCCTAGGCTGTCGAAATTATTTAAGACACGTCAGCCTTATCAGCCCCCTATTTTCGCCCAGGCCAGGGCAGGGAGAAAAACAGATCCCGAAACCTCTTGAATTTCAACAAATTGCACGATCTAGACTTACCTATGGCACATTAACTTCGATAAAACGGTCCAGGATATGATGTATTAATTACTTTATCTGTATATGGATCCTGACAACAGGTAAGCCACTCAAATTTGCTAATTTTGAGAGGTATGGGAATTTTTCTTGTTTTCTTCCTGACCGGAAATAGAATTCTGCTTGCAACTAATGCTGCAGGCGCTTTAATTTATGCTTAACTTGTTTCTAAAGTTAGTCTTTCTTCACATGCTCATTAGTTATACACGTTAAACTATGCTATTCATGATCCATAGCACTAGTTGTGATATATATTACCTTAAGCATTATGTAATAGAGCTTAAATTGGTCCCAATTTAAATTAGATTTTAATACCCGGGTGAATATTTTGTATTCCTGATGAATTGCAATCCAGCCATTACTGAGCACCGCCAGCACACATCAAAAGTAGGCGTAAAGCTTCACTATAATTTCATTTTCACTTATCACATAAACGATAAAGTTATGGGCTTTTAAAGTTAAAACTTAAAGCAGACAGTACACTGCCGCAGCCAGAGATACCCGGTATGCCTAAGGCCTATAGGCCTAAAGACTAGATCTACACTACAGTGGTTTCTTAATATCATTTTACTTTTAATAGTCTTTAGCCTCAGCCTCAGGCTCAGGCTCAGCTTGTAAGGGAGTGTTCATCTATTAGTTACACTTACGGGGGGGGGGGGGGGTGTAAAAATGTCTGACCCCTCCTGACCTGAGGGAGGGGGAGCGTAAAAATTCTGACCTCTCTTGAGGGGGGGGGGCATAAAAATATAAGCCCCTTTTTATCAAAAAAGCCCGCAAACACAGCCCCCGAACCGTGTTGCCGAAAACTTTTTCCGGATGCAGGCCAAAGTGGCCTGCGTCTTGGGATCTTACGCAGGCCATTTTCCCGTGACGCAGGTCAAATGTACTTTGGCATTTTACAGAATTTAACTTTCTCTTAACTGACAGGGAACTAATAATGACATATTTTGGTTGTTTCCTCATATGTAAGCTTACAAAATTCATGGCAAAATCTTTGAATATCAAGGTAATCTCTAACTTCGCTAATAATTCTTTCACCATTAGGAAGCTGAGATTATGGCAGGCCATTCTGGCCTGCGTCCCAAGGCCCTACGCCGGCCATTAAGATTCTACGCCTGCAAAAGCCGGGGTGCCGGCGTCATTTCGGCAACACTGGAACCCCCCTTTCTTTCTTTTCTTTTCTTTCTGGTTAATAGACTATGTCTGTGTAAAAATAAAATGACCGCGAAATCCGTGCACAAGAAAAAAATTACATTTCCGGAAATAAGGTGCATGAAATCCATAGACCAACTTATATTTTAGATGCGCCTTGAGGTTGACATTTACAGAAAATTTACACTTTCCAGCTAAAAAAGAAATGTTCCCTCCCAAAGATGGCCACATCCCCCCCCCCCCTGCAACAGTGATTTTTTGTATAACAATATTTGGTTTCTGTGGTCTTTGCAGATATTTACCATATTTCAACCCATTTCCCCCACGATTTAGACCTAGTTCTTTCCAGATGAAAATCTACTTCTGTGGCAGTATTCGTGGTGGCCGTCAGGATGGGTTATTGTATTCACAGATAGTAAATCAACTAAAGGAGTATGGCAAAGTCTTGACAGAGGCAGTGGGGGACCCAACCATGCCAGATACAGGTAGGCCTATTTATTATGTACCAGTATTTTTTGATAACATTTATCTTTATTTGTCATCAGGAAATATTTACAGTTACATCAAAATAAAGGTATATATGAATCAATATTTCTCATACATTTTCAACTTCCGATGAATATAAAGTAGTTAAATGCAATGATTTTCCTGAGCATAAAGAAAGGTCCCTCTCAACCTGCACTTGGTTGTGCCTGGCTGATACTTCGTGAGGGACCCTTTCCTTGTAAAAGGACTATAATGAATACAACATATTAAACAGTATGCAAGACTAATGTAGCTCTCTTACTAACCGTAAATTCCCGCGTACTACCCGCGGGCTGTACGCGAACCAAACACAGCTTTCATTTGATACCAAACATGCCTATATAGGGTGCGGGTTATACGTGGGTTTTTATTACTATAGAACAGTACTAAAATTGAAATTTTCAAATTCAAAAACGGATTATAGGATTCCCCTGAGTTGGGGGTGCGGGTTATACGCGAGATGCGGGTAGTACGCGGGAATTTACTGTAGTACATTTCGTGTCACATGTAGCTATAATATCAAATTATAAACATACACTAATTTATACACGTACATTGGGTATTTGGTTGTTTAACCATTCCTTTCGGTCGCTCGTTTTGAGGGGAGAGACCTGCAACTCGGTAAGTATGGGGGAATGATACTATTCCACAGTGTATATGTATACAAACGTACAAGTAGCCTGTGCAACTGGGGGGGGGGTAAACATATTTATATAGTAGTATGTGGAAAGTAGCCTGTGTTAACATACGTGGTAGTACATGTAGATGGAAAGTAGCCTGTGTTACTGGGAAGTAAACATACATAGTAGTGTGTGGAAAGTAGCCTGTTTTACTGGGAAGTAAGCATACATAGTAGTATGTGGAAAGTAGCCTGTGATACTGAGAGGTAAACATTCATAGTAGTGTGTGGAAAGTAGCCTGTGTTACTTGGGAGTAAATGTACATAGTAGTGTGTGGAAAGTAGCCTGTGTTACTGTAAGATAAACGTATATTGGCAGTCTAAACGTATATGGAAAGTAGACTGAGAGGTAAACTTACATAGTAGTAGATGGAAATTAGCCTGTGTTACTGGGAAGTAAACATACATAGTAGTGTGTGGAAAGTAGCCTGTGTTACTGGGAAGTAAACATACATAGTAGTGTGTGGAAAGTAGCCTGTGTTACTGGGAAGTAAACATACATAGTAGTGTGTGGAAAGTAGCCTGTGTTACTGGGAAGTAAACATACATACCGTAAATTCCCGCGTACTACCCGCATCTCACATTTAACCCACGGTGGACGGTAAAGACAAAGGATTCGCACCTTGGTTATTTCACATAACTGAGCGTTAAGTCAGATAGACTACACCTGTACCTTGGTATGCCTTATACCCACTGCCCACTGGTCATCGACTCGGTGTATAACACCTTGTCTTGACCTTGTGGGGCAGTGGGTATGAGGCATACCAAGGTACAGGTGTAGTCTAACACATAACCCGCACCCCCAACTCAGGAGAATCCTCTAATTCATTTTTGGATCTGAAAAATCTCAATTTTAGTACTGTTCTATAGTGATAAAAACTCTCATATAACCCGCACCCTATATTGGGTATGTCTGGTATCAAAGGAAAGCTGAGTTTGCGGGAATTTACGGTAGGAGTAGATGGAAAGTACCATAGCCTGTGTTACTGGGAGGTAAATATGCATAGGCGTGTGTGGAAAGTAGCCTGTGTTACTGGGAGGTAAACATACATAGTAGTATGTGGAAAGTAGCCTGTGTTACTGAGAGGTAAACACACATAGTAGTATGTGGAAAGTAGCCTGTGTTACTGAGAGGTAAACATACATAGTAGTATGTAGAAAGTAGCCTGTGTTACTGGGGGGTAAACATACATAGTAGTATGTAGAAAGTAGCCTGTGTTACTGGGAGGTCAACATACATAGTAGTATGTGGAAAGTAGCCTGTGTTACTGAGAGGTAAACATACATAGTAGTATGTGGAAAGTAGCCTGTGTTACTGGGAGGTAAACATACATAGTAGTATGTGGAAAGTAGCCTGTGTTACTGAAAGGTAAACATACATAGTAGTATGTGGAAAGTAGCCTGTGTTACTGAGAGGTAAACATACATAGTAGTATGTGGAAAGTAGCCTGTGTTACTGGGAGGTCAACATACATAGTAGTATGTGGAAAGTAGCCTGTGTTACTGAGAGGTAAACATACATAGTAGTATGTGGAAAGTAGCCTGTGTTACTGGGAGGTAAACATACATAGTAGTGTGTAGAAAGTAGCCTGTGATACTGAGAGGTAAACATTCATAGTAGTGTGTGGAAAGTAGCCTGTGTTACTTGGGAGTAAATGTACATAGTAGTGTGTGGAAAGTAGCCTGTGTTACTGTAAGGTGAACGTATATTGGCAGTCTAAACGTATATGGAAAGTAGACTGAGAGGTAAACTTACATAGTAGTAGATGGAAATTAGCCTGTGTTACTGGGAAGTAAACATACATAGTAGTGTGTGGAAAGTAGCCTGTGTTACTGGGAAGTAAACATACATAGTAGTGTGTGGAAAGTAGCCTGTGTTACTGGGAAGTAAACATACATAGTAGTGTGTGGAAAGTAGCCTGTGTTACTGGGAAGTAAACATACATACCGTAAATTCCCGCGTACTACCCGCATCTCACATTTAACCCACGGTGGACGGTAAAGACAAAGGATTCGCACCTTGGTTATTTCACATAACTGAGCGTTAAGTCAGATAGACTACACCTGTACCTTGGTATGCCTTATACCCACTGCCCACTGGTCATCGACTCGGTGTATAACACCTTGTCTTGACCTTGTGGGGCAGTGGGTATGAGGCATACCAAGGTACAGGTGTAGTCTAACACATAACCCGCACCCCCAACTCAGGAGAATCCTCTAATTCATTTTTGGATCTGAAAAATCTCAATTTTAGTACTGTTCTATAGTGATAAAAACCCTCATATAACCCGCACCCTATATTGGGTATGTCTGGTATCAAAGGAAAGCTGAGTTTGGTTCGTGTACAACCCGCGGGTAGTACGCGGGAATTTACGGTAGGAGTAGATGGAAAGTACCGTAGCCTGTGTAATTGGGAGGTAAATATGCATAGGCGTGTGTGGAAAGTAGCCTGTGTTACTGGGAGGTAAACATACATAGTAGTATGTGGAAAGTAGCCTGTGTTACTGAGAGGTAAACATACATAGTAGTATGTGGAAAGTAGCCTGTGTTACTGAGAGGTAAACATACATAGTAGTATGTAGAAAGTAGCCTGTGTTACTGGGGGGTAAACATACATAGTAGTATGTAGAAAGTAGCCTGTGTTACTGGGAGGTCAACATACATAGTAGTATGTGGAAAGTAGCCTGTGTTACTGAGAGGTAAACATACATAGTAGTATGTGGAAAGTAGCCTGTGTTACTGGGAGGTAAACATACATAGTAGTATGTGGAAAGTAGCCTGTGTTACTGAGAGGTAAACATACATAGTAGTATGTGGAAAGTAGCCTGTGTTACTGAGAGGTAAACATACATAGTAGTATGTGGAAAGTAGCCTGTGTTACTGGGAGGTAAACATACATAGTAGTGTGTAGAAAGTAGCCTGTGTTACTGGGAGATAAACATACATAGTAGTGTGTGGAAAGTAGCCTGTGTTACTGAGAGGTAAACATACATAGTAGTATGTGTTAGATAGACTACACCTGGACACGGTTCTTCCATATACCGACTGCCCCACCAGGTCTAGACGAGGTGTCATACACCGAGTCGCTGACCAGTGGGCAGTGGGTATGTGGGAGAAGCCTGGCCAGGTGTAGTCTATCTGATTTAACCCTCGGTTATGTCAGTGTATACAATATACCCAAGGTGTGATTCCTTTGTCTTAGGTGTCACCCGTGGGTTAAGTAGAAAGTAGCCTGTGTTACTGGGAGGTAAATATGCATAGTAGTATGTGGAAAGTAGCCTGTGTTACTGTAAGGTAAACGTATATTGGCAGTCCAAACGTATGGGAAGTAGGCTGTGTTACTGGGATATAGACCTACATAGAGTCATTTGTTATTACACTCATAGTTCCTATTCTGTTCTGCACGCTGATTGTAAGCCTAGTGCTGATAAGCCCAGATACCGTGGGTGCAATAACCAGTTTTTTTCTGTAACCTCATTTTTCTGTACCAGCATTTTCTGAACCAGCAATCTTTCTGTACCAGCATTAAATACCAGTATATTGTTATGTTTTTAGATCGTGTGGCTGAAGGGAAGGATAAATTGTGCCACGACCGAAACATGGATTGGTTCAAAGAGGCAGACGGTAGGTGTTGATTTTCTGCAAACCATTCTCAGAAAACATATCCCCTCCTGATCTCCTGCACCTCTTGATATATCTGTAAATACTTGTGATTCACAGAGGTCTTGGGACAATTTGGCTGTACTAGGTTTACTAGGATGAAGCCTTATGTATTGCTGAATACACATCCCAAAACATGCTCTATAATATGCTATAGCTGACCAGTCAAGTGTAGCTCATCTATTCTGACTAAGGGATCATCCATCTAGGCAGGATTCTACCCAGCTTCATGGTGGGTAATGCGCAGCACTCACCATGTACAGTGTTCATTCTGAGTGCTGTGGACTGTCAGCGCCGAGTCTAAACGTTACGCAAAAGTACCCTCCTGACTCATCTTTTAATTTTTGAGATGATTTTTAAATGATATTTTTGGAGAAGAGAAATATATTGTTTACTGAAAAGATGAGAACAGAGAGAAAAAGTCCTTAATAACCCTTAAAACAAATAGGTAATTTCTTTTAAAAAATCTAAGGTCCAATGTTTACCTGTACACAATTCTTTTTAGACCTTAAAAAACATATTCCTAATATAATGGAAGACATTTTTTCCTTCACGCATTAATAAGTGTTTTTCCGTCTGCAGTTATTGTGGCAGAAGTGACACAGCCTTCACTTGGAGTAGGTTATGAACTGGGACGAGCAATTGAAATGAAGAAGAGGACAATTTGTTTGTTCAGACCAAGCAGTGGACGGAGTAAGTTATTTTTTGACACCATGATCAAATATGATTGTGAATGTTATGTAGCTGCCTAAAACTTTAGATAAATATATAGGTGTATACATTATTAATCAACAACGTCTTAATAAATGACGATACCGGTAAGGCCACTTGAAATTGATTTTCAGCTTTGCGGACAGCGCGCGCATCCTCTAAAAAGGCTTGCATTGGTCCTTTTTTTCACCTTTTAAGAAAAAAAGGCAAAAAAAGGGCGCATATAAAAAAAAAATCAGAAGACATGTTGCAAAAATATCAATATCAATAAAAGTATATATATATAAAAAAAAAGCCTCCCTCCCTCACCGATTTTTTCCCAAAAGAGTCTGCAAAGATGATAATCAATTTTAAGTGGCCTAAGTCTATTTAAAGGAAAGCAGAGAGGGTTTCTAAGAGAACAGGTAGCACAAAGGAAACCAATATATCTGCTAGTCAACATCATAAGCCAGACACCCATACTTTGGTTTATTGTATATGTAGTCATTGAGCATTTATTATTAATTTTTTCCTTTTAAAAGTAGAGGCCATTTCCGAGGGGGTTTTCCCAGACCAGTGACGTCAGCAGGGTACGTCCTAATGTATACAGACCACCACTCAGTGTCTAGTTAGGTAGGAGGACGGACACCTACCTTATAGGGAGCAAAATTACAACTTCTGGAATTTTCTAGGTATCATTCAGATCTACAAACTGTTTGAAAATTCTTTATCAATTAGGCCTATTAAGACACATTTCATGCGAAGATTACATTATCGCCACTAGAGCACATAGAACTGATATATCTGTAAGAATGTGAGCAACTCTGAAGCCCTCAGAAAGCCTCACCCCCACACACCCCTCCCCTCCTCCCCGCTGTGGTCAGTCTGTTGATGCTTACCAGATGGTCAGTCACTTTCAATGGGTGGGCACCGAGAGTTGACACCTTTATCACCCCCCCCCCCCCAACACACACACACTACAACCACCTCGACGCACATATAATGTAGGTACACCCCAAGTCGGCTAATTACCTCTAGTCGGCCACCACTCCAGGACAGATACAGATTTATAAACATGATGCTAAACTGAGAGTACAAACTAGTTGAATCAATGTTATTTAACCAGATATGGATGTTCATTGAACATCATACTGACTTTTGTCCTTTCCTCTCTGGAGGAGTGGCCGACCTTTAGGTAGGTGGCCAACTTGGGGTGAACCTACCCTAAACAATGTATCACGACTGTCCCTTCCTGGGAAGGGGGGTGACTGGTAGGGAAGGCTGATAACAGACTGATGATAAACATGCGGTACCAAGTTGCGGGGGGGGGGGGGGTGGGCTGGGAGTAACCACACACCACTCCTCCTCCTCTTCCTCCCTGTGCGGCCTGCTCCTGGGCGTGGTACCCTGGTGACGTCAGTAGACCAGTTTTATAAAAGTGGGAATAAAGTTACTTTTTGCTCAACAATTCATTTTGATTTGCTAACCTATGTTCTTTGATGTCCTGGATCAATTTCAAATTATGATTAGTTAATAAAGTGTGGAAACGTTCTCCCCCTACCTTTAAATGTGAGGTCCACCATTCTTTGGTCAAATCAATTAGGCTGTGTATTCACCAAGAAATAAATACTGGAGCTGTACAATTTTGTACATGTCTATTACCACCATATCCTTATTTGTATGCAGAACTATCAGCAATGATACGTGGTGCTGTTGATGAGGAGCTCTTCACTGTCCAAGACTACGCTGAAGCGGATGTACATGATGTAATAAAATCATGCATGGATAAGGTTTCTGCATCCTGATGACAACATCTTATAATATTTACCAAGTGTGCTTTAATTGAACAGTTACATCTGTATCTTTTGAGGGTTTCTCCATTCTAATTTTGTTAATGATTTTGATTTGTAGGTTAGTTCCTGCAATTTCAAATGATTTTATACTCAGTAAATGGTATAACAAGTATTAAGCATAATTAATTAGGACTAGTCGTTACAAATATGAATACTTGTTGTATTATACATCGAGGGATTTATAATGAAAGATACATACATTTCCATGTCATATTTATCATGGATTTTACAAAAAAAAAAGTTTACAATGTGTTTTTTTCACATGAACTCTGGTTTTAGTTGGGACATTTTAGCTGTCCTAGGTTTTTAGGTGATTTACTGTTGTGACACGTTCTGTGTGAAGAGATTGAGATTACTTTTTGTGGATTAAAACTCGTATTAAATATGGGTGAACTCTACCGATGTGTTGTGTCATCTCTTATTGATTGATTAATACCAGTCAATGACCCGACCGCAGTAACAGAACCCAACTGCCAGATGGTTTCGATGCTAATAGGCACTTTGAAACCAGTCATTGACAGCCCCTTCTTTTGAATATTTATGTAATTGACAGCCCTTCTTTTTTCTTCTTTCATGGGTTCATAGCCACAGCTCTTTGGTGTCTTGATCACAGTTTGTACCCAATCCCATGCTCCCAGATTCGCAATATATTACAGAGAATCAGTAACAGAATTGGAGTTCCACCTAGCAATCCACCTGGGACCCATTTCACCTCATCCAAGAAAAAATACCAACAAATGGGACCTAAATACGGAACTCATATGGAGATTTTTTTGGGGAAAAAATCGATTTCTGCACCATTGCCGTGTTCTGTCCGTATGTTTGAGGCTTTATTTTTAAATTATCATCTATGTGAATACGGCAGTCACCTGTCCCAATCGTAAAATTGTACAAAAACCAGTCTACATTCCAGGGAAGCCCTAGGGAATTCCCTCTGTGACGTCATAATATGTAGGCTGGGGAGGGTATAAATAGGGTCCGTATTTTAGGGAACAGATAGGGGAGGTCATGGAAGGGACAGGAGAGGTCGGGGAAGTGACAGGGGAGGTCGGGGTACGGACAGGGGAATGGACAGGAGAGGTCAGGGAATGGACAGGAGTGGTCAGGGAAGGGACAGGAGAAGTCTGGGATGGGACAGGAAAAGTTGGGGAAGGGACAGGAGAGGTCGGGGGAGGGACTGGGGAAGTCGGGGTACGGACAGGGGAATGGACAGGTGACCATAGGATGGACAGAGGACGGACAGGTACATGTCCTTCACACACACAATAAGGCACTCAGGATGGTACATAAGGTTAAACTTGAGGCCAATCCACTAGTTACAATGCGACTATGATAAGTTGTAAGGTAGGTAACACAAGAGAGGTTTCTCCCCTGTGTGGATCCATGTTTGTATCAGGGTGTGTGTGAGTTGAATGGTGAAGTCATGATTATAAAAAAGTGTATTACCCGTCCTTCCCTCTCCCTGTCCCTTCCTCGACCTCCCCTGTCCCTCCCCCTGTCCCTTCCCCGATGTCCCCTGTCCCCTCCCTGACCTCCCCTGTCTCTTCGTCGACCTCCCCTGTCCCTTCCCCTACCTCCCCTGCCACTAGCTAGACTCCATTCCCCGATCTGTCCTCAAGACCAAAACCAACATGCGGACCCTATTAACAACATACAGCCCTTTTCGGGAGCAAATTTGTGTTCAGAATACCAAAATTAATCTTAAATTTAGTTATCAGAGCAATTGTATAAAAAAATATCCAATTTTAGAGTAATGTTTTGGTATAGTCATTTGAGACTAATATGGGTTTCTCAAATATATTGAGTAGGAATTTAAACTGCCCCAAAACATAATATAGATACTTTGTTTACTCAAATAGTGCGCTATGCCTATTGTTGAGACAATTTGTCATATAAAAGTATTACCAAAATTGGGAGTGTTTACATCCTTACCAGGTTGTTATGATATGCCCAAAACCCTATCTAGTAGATGGGGCTCCCAAATAGCTTTAATTAATTTAAGCTATTTTGTGACCATTTATATTGAGATACGCATTAGAAAGGACAAAATGGGCAAAATTGGCCTTGAAATTTCTTGCATTTTCATGCCGCCATTTTGTAAGATGGCCACCACACAAACCATGACCATATACAAATTTAGAACATGAATCACAAAGAGCTAAGCTTATTTAGATATCTTGAAAAGAAGTAGTGTCTGCAACGTCCCTCTTTTGTGTGGAAGGTTTAAACAGGGTTAATAGCTTAACATTTCTGTAGATAAAATATATACAGGGGTGTTAAATTGCGGAAACTAGAAAATCCGAGGTTTTTATCTTTACCACGACAGTTCCTGAGATTTGTCCAGATCCAATTAGAAATGTATTGCACTTAATGTGGGGGGGGGGGGGGGGGGGTCATCAGACCAGAACACCAAATTGCACCATTTGGCTTCTAGATTTTCATAATTTTCTTAGGGGACGTGCCCCCGAACACTTAGGATTGTTAAAGTATGACATTTACAAGGCATTGTAGTAGATCAGTGCACCCTACACACAGCCTTGTCACTTCATATGCCATTTTCAGAGAACATCTTTTTTCCCCATTTCACACCCCTGTATATGATATCGCCATAGGCATTGCCTTTGACCCGTATTACCCCACATAGAAATGAGGTTAGGGTAATATGGGAAACCACACAAATAGTGGTGTCAATTCCTAGGCACTTCACAGAAAATAAACACACCATATTAAAGTTATAAGCTGTTGGGTCTTAGCACCTGAAACCGGAAATTCCTTTACCATTTTGCTCAAACCAGGGGCCATAAATGTTAATGTGTCTAATTATACTTTACTAATCAAGATTTCAGCGCTCTATATTCCAGGTATTTTCCCCGCATAATTTAAATAATCCCTCCAACAACATAATAAATGCTACAATTTATACGATCTGATGCCTACCTATCATTTTACCTTTTAGTAAGAAATATTTGTCTGAAATGAGAGTGTCCCTTATTACCCCATATTCCCCTATTAACTACCCTAAACGATCCAAATGATTTATGCCTCTGGCAGGGAAAGCGGAAGGCTTTAAACCCGCAGATCTTACTGCACGTCCAGTAAGGATAATGTATGCAGAGGGAGGGGCTAAATAGTTCACATATACAAAAATCAGAAGGCAGCACCTGTGTATGTTAGGTCTCTAATGGTCATATTCTCCCTAGAGGGCAGGCCTGTTTCAGGTGGAAGTCTAGACCTGGGCCCAGTCAGGGCCACGTTACTGTCATTAGGTCATGGGGCGGGGGTCACTCCCCTAGATTTGATTACCATGTGTGGTTTTGATTTCAAGGGAAGGGTTCACTTTAGAAATACACCTCGTATCCTGCAGTATTCTTAGCTGTTGTACACTATAGTATAGTGTACATACACTATGTTGCAAACCTATACTATAGTATTAGTCTTAGGGTTACACAGGGCGATGTTCACACATGGTTACTATAGGAAATATAGGAAGTGCCCCCCCCCACCCCAGACCTGGGTTACAGCCTACCCCCAAGTACCCCCCCCCCCCACCCTTCAATCTGCAGGCGGTACTAAGGACCTTACACAACAACTGCACGTTGCTCCTACTTGGTGTGTGTGGATGGGGGGGGGGAGTAGCAGTGAATGTGCGTTGCCTGTCAGACCTCAGCCCCACGTGCTGAGTGCCTCAGGTATACACAAACAACACAGAGCACCTGTCAATCAAACTGCTCCAACCACCCTCTTAGCACATTCACTTGGAATTGTACCCTATTATTCTGACAATTCAAGTGTCACATTTACAATTCTGTTGGAATACTTCACTTTAGCAAGTATTCATGGATTACCCTGACAAAATATAGAGCTGGTAAGTAGCTCATTGCTTGTCAATATACAAATATATGGTCTCCCTCTGACAAACCATGGTCTGAGAGGTCATTTGCATAAACCCAAAGGTGAATGCTATTTATATGAGCGGTGGGGGTTTAACTCTTCCTTTACCGATCGCGCCTTTTGGCGAATTTTTGGCCGATTTTGAGTACTCTGTCATTTACTCAAAAATCAGTTTAATCTTTAGATCTCTGGGATTCCGTCTTTTCCAATTTGAGAGAAAGTTAGTCTGATTTTATCCAGATTAAATAGATTTTTAGGGTAAAAATCATGAAATACGTCAGACAATATAATTTTTTTAGTGAAAACCTACTTTGGCCAATTTTTCATAATAAAAAAGATGGTCCTAACATTTCTTGCTCATTCTGGTGTATTATTGCTGAAACTATGGGTGGCCATAGCAACAGATTCACCAAAAATAATGATTTTGTTAGACTTTGGTTGCCATGGTAACCAAATAGAATGTGCATAACATACTCATTCTATACACAATATTCCAATAGGTACCTACCCTATGAATTTTATTTCATCTCATTTGATAAAGTGAGGCCTGAAATATTACTGTTTGAACTTTGATTAATTCATCACTCAAAAAAATATGAATGATTATGTTGAAACTGCTTTGAATCTCTCTTATTGATATGAATAAACATAACTGGCATATCGGCTCTTCTGCCTACTACCCTATTTTGAAACATCACCATTTGACTTCTATTTGGAATATTTACATGCTTGATGCAGTTTTGGAAAGGTTATCCCATCCCCTAGAGTCCGAAAATCACACAAAAATGCCTTGGTAAAGGAAAAGTTAATACCTTCTCAGTCTAATCCAAGTGGGCCCACATCAAGTCTTATTGAGGCCAGTATAAAACGGATGTCATCGATACACGAACATCTCTTGAATTCTGATTATCACACCGACAAAAGCATTATTTCAATACACCATTTGTATCACAGATAAACAAATAATTTACCTTTCTAAAACTAAGATTGTGTAAATATGCCATCTTGAACTTGCCTTTTACTCCATTTGAAAATGATGATCTTTGCAAGCATGTAATATTGAGGACATGGAGTAGTCGATATATAGTATAAGGAAGGAAATAAACAGATGATAATAACCCTTTTCTTTTTGCAAAGATAATTATAAACTGTTTGCCATATCGAAAAAAATCAATATCATTAAAAAAAATTAAACCAAAATAGTGATAATCAAAATTGAAATAAATTGGATGTCAATTATATTTCTACTCTGAGTCTATGCAGGGCTTAAAGGATCTCAACAGTGTATGCTTTTATGATCTGTATACACTGGGCTGAGACTGTGAGAGCTACCGCCACCCGTTGAGTATTGGGGACATAGTATGGAACTGTAATTTATATCATCCACATTATTTAGTGGGATAAAACTAATTAACAGTCATGCATGTACTTTTGGCTGATTTTGCACACAAATAGATATTGATTGACTCAGGGTATTAACCCTAAGGAATATACAACGCATAATCTCCATTTTAAGATGTTTTTGTGACATAGGAGAATGCTTCGCATTTAAATGTATATTGGAGATAGATAATAGGAGATAAAACACATAGATAGCTAAGATCAGGGGACAAATGTTCTCTTTGAAAAAATTGTTGAAATTGTGAAATTCACCTGCGATATTTGACAACTTATTTCTATCTTTTTTTTATATGCTAAAGCACTGTTAAATGACTACCCTCTAAATGAACTCTGGATAGACTTCAAGGTTAAAAACCAAAGTGCTGGAGAGAGAAATGATGTTTTGGCCTATCTTGTCTCATTTCTCTCTTCTTGCATCTAAATTTACTCTCTAGCTTATTTAAAATACCCTGTAGCTTATCTAAAATACCATCAACTTCATTTAAATTAACTTCATGTAGCGCCATACACAAATCAGAGAGCGCGCGGGTACAATTAGTTCTCTTTCCACACGTCAAAGATAGGGTGGTGCCACAGCTACTTCTCGTACTGGGCTAGAAGTCAACGAGAAAGCACAAGAGTACCACAGCGGCAACATAAAAGGAGCGAAGCGAAACTGTACCACCCATATCTTCGCCGTTTATGGTCCGCCCCGACTCGCTTTTTGACAGGAACAGAAGGCAGTACATGCCCACAGCCCGCGACTGTTGCCCACACCCACCTGCACACCCATACCCACCTGCTCTCCCACACCCACCTACTCACCCACACCCACCTGCTGGCCTGAAATGGAATAACATACATGTATGACACATGTCTTGAGGGTACCTTTTAACAGGGAATTCATCTCTGATGCCAGAATTGACCAATGAATGAAGGGAGTACTATATCTAAGTACATGGTAAGCTAAAGACCCAGCTTATCCTGAGTCATCTGTGAGGCTGCTCACACACTCAATCTTTTGACTTTGATATTTCACCAGCTTGTTCAGGGATCTATAAAGCTCGCTAGCATAGAAGAAATAGAAAATTATGTCTGCACCATAAGGCAAACAAACAATTGTGTGCCTGTTGTGAGATATTTCCAGGATTATAACTGCATTACATCAAATAATTGTGTTGTGTATGCCATACAAACAATTTCTCATGGGGAACTTGTGAGGTACTTGACTCGTGATCATTTCAAAGAGCTATGAATTGGTATAATCCAGAAGAAATTATGAAGTAAAATCCTTCTTATTAGAACGAAGAGCGTTGTGTCACCGTTGACCACAACTACAAAAGTGCCCTAGGACCTGCTGACATTCACCAGCTGGATATAATTATGCATGCATTTCCCCTCCCTTTGATCTCATTGGCTCACCTGTGGTCAGCCGTACACCTGCTGGCCAAGTTGAGGCTCAGTCATACTGGTGCATGTTGTCTAATACACTGGCAGTCTTGCCAAGTCTGGTTGTTGGTGTTTGTCTAAGACTGCGGCTAACTGCATTTTTGGCACTTATAATACAATTGTAGCTAAGTGTTTAAGGTATTAAGGTGATTCAATAGGGCGCTTCATTTAGGTTATACTGAATTATGTTTTACACGGTACTATGGAAAAGATGTTTTTTAAGCTGCAACTTAAAACTAGCTTTATATATACAACTTTGCATATCAGCCGGTAGCTTGTTCCACCACCTTGCACCTCTGTAGTAAGGGCTTTTCTTATAAAATTCCGTTCTAGGACGCCTCAGAGTGAAAGTAGGAAGAAAGCTACTTCTAGTGTGCGGATTCGGATCAGAGGTCAATTTACGGGCCCTAGAAACTGTGATGTTAATGTTTCTTTCCTTCTTAAAGGGGGTAGAGGTGTTGTACAGCTGTTATACAGACTTTCAATTGAATTGCCCCTGACTTGAACTTTCAGACAACACCGTAGAGACCTATGTTGTATTCTGCCAATCTTATCTTTCCATTTTTGGTTGCATCCATCCAACAAAAAGGAGCAATAATCAAATTTTGGCAAAATAGTTTGTATAAAGATGGCAATAGCTGCGTACATTGGTCTGCTGGGCCTTATTTTGCCAATTTTAAAGTTTAGAAAATTTGTTGCATCTCGTACCGACTTAGCTTGGTCTTCGAAAGTTAAGGCTCTATCTATAACCGCCCCTCGGTAGGTATAACATTTCACCAATGTAGAACGTCAATGTCATGTTGCAGCTGGAGCAATGCAGTGTTCGGATTTGAGTTTGTAGAGTATAACACAATATCATCTGCATACATCTTAATTCTTGAGTATTTAGGAGTCTGTATTATACTATTTACAAAAAAGATAAACAAGGAGGGACCCAATACTGACCCTTGCAGTACACCAAACAATGCATTTTTATAATCTGAGGTGGTCCCTTTAACCCTAGTACATTGCACCCCATTTTGTAGATAGGATTGAAACCAATGTATCACATGTTTTGGAAAACGAGCTTCCTTTATCATAGTTAACAATTGTAAATGGCATATTGAATCAAAAGCTTTAGTTATATCGACGTAACAAGCAGCAACGTATTCAGATCTATCCCTAGCTTTATACAGGTCCTCAGCAAGATCTAAAATAGCATCCGCCGTACCGGTATTTGACCTAAAACCATATTGTAGGGGAGATGTGAGATTTCTATCTTCAATAGAATGCATGAAATAACATTTTACCAATTTTTCTAATATCTTACCAGGTAAAGGCAGAATTGAGATAGGCCTCCAATTCGAGACATTATGGAGATCACCTGACTTTGGGATAGGAGTGACCATAGCTCGCGCCCAATCAGACTGGAAGGAGCCTGAGGTGACCGATAGATTAAACAGGTGTGTTATCTGTGGCAGCAAACAAATTAAAGCATCCCTTAATACTTTGGTTGAAATATTATGTATACCTGAGGGTTTACAAATATCTACTTCATGTAACAGCGCCTTGACACCAACTGTAGAGAACTTAGCTGGAGCTGGTATAGTGTCTATATAAGAATTGTCAGGTTCTACATAATGATATTGAGGCAGATTAAGATTATTATATAGAGTTTCACCTATTGTACTAAAATAATTATTGATATAGTTTGGAGTGTCAGAGACTGGTTCCTTTGTTACCTGATCATATAGGACCGGAGTTACATTAGCTTTTGGCCCTTTTATTAATTAATTTATTTCAGCCCAGAATTTCTTTGTATTACCTTGACATTCATCTAGTTTCCCAGTTATATAATTTTTATGTGCACTTTTTGTCATTTTAGTTATATCCGTACGAGCCTTGTTTAGTTTTTCCATGCATAACAAGGTGGCGGATCTGTACATTCCAAGCAGTCAATCCTCAGTGGTAAGGCCATAAGAGATGGTACATGTACTCACCCATGGGTATGCTTGCGCATACGTATGGATCCATGTCTTGTCACTTGTCTGCATTCCTGTATAAGGAAGGTTTATTTTGAAACAAGTTAAAATAAGCATATCCTATATCCAAAAACATCTTGGATCTGGATAACCGAGTGTAAAAACTCTATTCATTAATTACATCTGATAAAATTAAATATAGTTCTTAACATATTATTGTATTAAGAAAATGTTAACAATTCCCTTAAGGACATTGAATCATTTATTATGAAAAACATCGCTTATAAATATGCACATTTATAAGCTGCATGACAGGAACAGGGCCAGGATGCTGCGATGGTCCGCAAATTTGCGGAGGTTTGTAAATACACTCTCCATATATCTATGGAGCTCCGCAAATATACGCCTATGTCTTTTTTGTACTTAAGCATACAAATGCGGACCTCCGTATATATTTGCGGACATCCGCATATATTTGCGGAGCTCCATAAATATATGTACGGACGTCCGCAAATTTGTGGAGAAACAGGACCCTGGCCCTATGTATATGCAGATTAAATAAACGAATACCAAACCAGGGCTCTTCTTGTAGATGTCCTTTTTCACCCTTGGTGTATGCAGCTGCTTTTGGCCCCTTCTCTTAATGTCAAGAGATTCCCTGTATAGGTGCTCTAGTAGTTGTGGCCTTCTGCTTCGTCACCCTATTTCTGGTGTGCAGTTCAGTAATGCCCACCCCTCTGGGGTCATTGATATGCTTACACACCCGCAAAGCATTGTTTTGGAGTGTTTGTAGTTTGGTAACAGCCCATACCAGTCCGGCGTCACGGAGGAAGCAGCAGTAGTCAGTCCGTATCATAGCAGTAGCTGGACTGTCCAAAATGAGGAAAGTGGGAACTCTACACCCCACCACATGTGGTGTCTGGGAGGGTAGCTAAACAGCTGGGATTACATAAGAACTAGTAACACAAGTCTGCTCTCCACTGTCAGAGGGGGATGCAGCAATATACTTTTATTTTTATTTATAGAAAAGTCCCTTTGGATAGAACATGATTTCCAATAATGATGAAAGTATTTATCAAGTGGGGGGGGGGGGGGGGGCAAAGTTGTGAAATGGGGTGGGGGACTCCTCTCCAATGAAAATCCACCTATAGACAGGTCATTTTACATAGGCCTAAGTGACTCACCCAAATGAGAGATTATTTTTTGAAATTTTTTCCAGAGAATCCAGCGAACTTGCATATTAAGGGCCCTAATTGGCATATTCTAATTAGGTAGGCCAATTAGCAGGTTGGATATGCAAAAGTACTGTCAAATTGGTCTAAATCTTATAGAAATGATAAAATACCTTTAGATATGGCTGATGATCAAAATTGCATCCCTTAATAATTTTTCATTAAGGCCTAATTAGCAAAGGCCAACCCATGAGTCAGATAGCTAAGAATTAGGTAAGAGAGGCCAAAGAAGAGGTCAGGTAGCTAGAGATGGGGTAGGAGAGGCAAAACGTAAGGTCAGATAGCTAGAAATGGGGTGGGAAAGGCCAAACAAGGGGCCAGATAGCTAAGAATAGGGTAAGAGAGGCGAAACGAGAGGTCAGATAGCTAAAAATGGCATGGGAAAGGCCAAACAAGGGGTCAGATAGCACAGAATGGGTAAGAGAGGCCAAACGAGGGGTCAGATAGATAAAAATGGGATGGGAGATGCCAACCAAGTGGTCAGATAGCTAAGAATGGGGTAAGAGAGGCCAAATGAGAGGTCAGGTAGCTAAAAACAGGGTGGGCGAGGCCAAACAAGGAGTTAGATAGCTAAGAATTGGGTAAGAGAGAGCAAACAAGAGGTCAGGTAGCTAAAAATGGGTTAAGCAAGACCAAATGAGGGGTCAGATTGCTAAAAATGAATAAGAGAGGCAAAACGAGGGGTCAGATAGTTAAAAGTGTGGTGAGAGAGGCCAACCAAGGAGTCAGATAGCTAAGAATTAGGTAAGAGAGGCCAAACAAGAGGTCAGGTAGCTAAAAATGGGGTAAGAGAGGCCAAACAAGAGGTCAGGTAGCTAAAAATGGGGTGGGCGAGGCCAAACAAGGGGTCAGATAGCTAAGAATGGGGTAAGAGAGGTCAAATGAGAGGTCAGATAGCTAGAAATGGGATGGGAAAGGCCAACCAAGGAGTCAGGTAGCTAAGAATTGGGTAAGAGAGGCAAAACGAAAGGTCAGACAGCTGAAAATGGGGTAAGCGAGGCCAAACGAGGGGTTGTATAGCTAAGAATGGGGTAATAGAGACAATGCAACACACTTGCACCTCAGCCCTAAGACAATGCAGTCCACCACTAATCCCTGCAAGCATCCTACCAGTAACAATGCGCCAATTGAGTAAAGACATATGTGTGGCTCATAAACTTAAGCTAAAGTTGGGGGTGCGGCTTATACGCGGGTTTTTCCCAAATACCTTTCAGAAGGCCTCTGCGGCTCATAGGATTGGCCCAAAGTGGGGGTGCGGCTTATACGCGAGTTAGGCTTATACGCGAGGTTTTACGGTAGCGAGGGGTGTGCGAGCCCATATGAGGGGTAGTGAGGGGTGTGAGCCCATACATATGGGACATTGAGGGGTGTGTGAGACCATAAAGGTGAAGGGAGGGTCGGGCAAGCCCATTATGAGAGGCAGCAAGGGGTGGGAGATACCAGAAGAAGGGTCAGATTGCTAAATAAGGGGTGGGAGAGGGCCAAATGAGAGGTCAGGTAGCTAAGAATTAGGTAAGAGAGGCCAAATTAGGCTAAAAATAAGGTGGGTGAGGCCAAACAAGAGGTCAGGTAGCTAAGAATTAGGTAAGAGAGGCCAAATTAGACGAAAAATGGGGTGGGTGAGGCCAAACGAGAGGTCAGACAGCTAAATATGGGGTAAGCGAGGCCAAATGAGGGGTCAGATAACTAATAATTGGGTAAGAGAGGCCAAACAAGGGGTCAGTTGACCAGTAAGAATTGAGTAAGAAAGGCCAAACGAAAGGTCAGATAGCTAAAATGGGGTAAGCGAGGCCGAATGAGGGGTCAGATAGTAGCTAAAAATGGGATGGGCAAGGCCAAATGAGGGGTCAGATAGGTAAGAATCGGGTAGGAGAGGCCAAACGAGAGGTCAGATAGCTAAAAATGGGGTAAGCAAGGCCAAACGAGGGGTCAAATAGCTAATTCTTAGCTATCTGACTCCTTGGTTTGCCTTTGCCATCCCATTTCTAGCTATCGGAACCTCTCGTTTGACCTCTCTTACCCCATTCTTAGCTGTACGACCCCTTTTTTGGCCTCGCCCACCCCATTTTTAGCTTCCTGACCTCTTGTTTGGCCTCTCTTACCCCATTTTTAGCTACCTGACCTCTTGTTTGGCCTCTCTTACCAATTCATAGCTATCTGTCCACTTAGTTGGCCTCTTTTAACTATCTGACCCCTCGTTTTGCCTCTCTCACCCATTTTTAGCAATCTGACCCCTCGTTTGGCCTCGCTGAACCCAATTTTAGCTATCTGACCTCTCGTTTGGCCTCTCTTACCCAATTCTTAGCTATTTAACTCCTTGTTTGGCCTCGTCCACCCTGTTTTTAGCTATCTGACCTCTCGTTTGGCCTCTCTTACCCCATTCTTAGCTATCTGACCCCTTGGTTGGCATCTCTCATCCCATTTTTATCTAGCTGACCCCTCGTTAGGCCTCTCTTACCCATTCTGTGCTATCTGACCCCTCGTTTGGCCTTTCCCATGCCATTTTTAGCTATCTGACCTCTCGTTTCGCCTCTCTTACCCTATTCTTAGCTATCTTGCCCCTTGTTTGGCTTTTCCCACCCCATTTCTAGCTCTCTGACCTTTCGTTTTGCCTCTCTTACCCCATCACTAGCTACCTGACCTCTTTTTTGGCCTCTCCCACCTAATTCTTAGCTATCTGACCCCTTGTTTGTCCTCACCCACCTTATTTTTAGTTATCTGACCCCTCGTTCGGCCATCTCCCACCCCTGATTTAGCAATCTGACCCATCTTCTGGCATCCCCACCCCTCGCTGCCCCTCATAATGGGCTTGCCCAACCCTCCCTTCACCTTCAATGGTCTCACACACCCCTCACTGTCCCATATGTATGGGCTCGCACACCTCTCACTACCCCTCATATGGGCTCGCACACCCCTCGCCATCCCTCGTATGGGCTCGCACAACCCTGGCTGGGGTCCCCAGTTCCTTGTATGGGCTTGCTGCCAGTTGTATGGGTTCACACACCCCTCGCTGCTCCTCACATGGGCTGGCATACCCCATGCTGGAGTCCCAAGCCCCCTGTATGGGCTCGCACACCCCTCGCTGGGGTCCCCAGGTCCTTGTATGGGCTCACACACCCCTTGCTGCTCCTAGCACACCCCTGACTGGGGTCACCAGCCCCTCGTATGGGCTCACACATCCCTGGGTGGGATCACCAGGCACTCATATAGGCTCGCACACTTTGAATAACAGTGGTGTAATTTGCATCTAAAGATTTAATCAAATGTGTGGTGGTGAGGCTAGAAAGGGGACTTTGGCACCTGGACTATTTTAATTCTTTTAAGCCTAATCCTATAAAACTACCATCTCTGGGCTCACTCAGAATTAATGAAATACATTGTGGTCAGCCTAAAGAAGGACTTTGGCACCTGGACTATCTGGATAGAACCCCAGATATATATGCTATATCATACTTTGAATAACAATGGTGTAATGTGCATCTAAAGATTTAATAAGATGTGTGGTGGTGAGGCTAGAAAGGGGACACTGGCACCTGGACTATTTTTTTTAAAATTTAGCCTAATCCTTTAAAACTACAATCTCTGGGGCTTACTCAGAATTAATGAAATACTTTGTGATCAGCCTAAAAGAAGGACTTTGACACCTGGACTATCTGGACAGAATCCCAGATATATAATGCTATATTATACTTTGAATAACAATGGTGTAATGTGCATCTAAAGATTTAATCAAATGTGTGGTGGTGAGGCTAGAAAGGGGACTTTGGCACCTGGACTTTTTTAATTTTTTTAAGCCTAATCCTTTAAAACTACAATCTGTGGGCTCACTCAGAATTAATTAAATACATTGTGATCAGCCTGAAAGAAGGACTTTGGCACCTGGACTATCTGAACAGAGCCCAAGATATAATATGCTATACTATACTCCCGGGGGGGGGGGGGGCACTCAGGTATATTTTGGATAACCACTGCCGCACCTCTCCCAAGGGCGGTGGCGGTGGGTTGACAAAGGGGATGAAAAGGGGGGGGGGCGGTCAGCCCTTCTTTAAGTGAAAAAGGGTGGTGGTGACCCCCCTCCCCTGCTTTATGGATAAAGGTTTATTGTGTGTATACAGCAATATCGGGGCACAAACATGTTTCTGATTGTTTATAAAGTGCTAATTGGTAAGTTTGCCATTGTTATGTCTGGCACCTGATGCTCAGATGGGATGAAGCAGGGGGCTTACAATTTATTTAGCCTGTTTAGGGGGGCGGTTACTCCTACAATTTTCCTTAGTAAGGAAAAGGAGGGGCGGTCAGTGACCCCTTCAGCTCCCCACTGACCCACATATAGTCAGTGACCCACATATAGTCAGTGCCCCCCCCCGGGACTATACTTTGAATAGCAATGGTGTAATGTGCATCTAAAGGTTTAATAAAAATGTGTGGTTGTTAGAGAGCCCCATGGTACAGAGTCCATTTGAGTTGACACTGATCGTACAGAGTCAACTCAAGTTAGCAGTTTCACATTCTACTTTACCAGAGCCGCATGGGAGACACAGTTAACACCTTTACTTTTCTCAGTGTAGCATTATGCGTGAATGCAGCCCTGCAGAATTACTTACTATTGCTGTGCCTCTCCATGGGTAAAATTTGACATGGGCGACACGGTGACACGGCCCCTTTAAAAATCGACACTGGCGACTCGGCCCCTTTAAAAATCGACGGACATGGACACATGAAATAGAATATATACTAATGATATGTGATAAAAATCGACACGGCGACATGGCCCCTTTGCTAAAAATCGACACGGCGACATGGTAAAAAATATGGGTACCCATGTAGAGGCACATTGCTGCATTCATGCATTATGCCAGAGACATGGAGGGGGGGATGGGATACAGGGGAGAGGGTCCAGGATGCTTGCCGCGGGTGTTATGCAAATTAGGTGTCATTCTGGCCTGCATGGTAGGGGTCATGGTTGGCTGCATGGTGTGGGTCATGGTTGGCTGCACACACCACTCAGCAGATGTGAAAACGGATCCATCTGATCTGTTAGGGATAGTATTGTCAAAGTGCATGGAACAATATTTAGTGAAATTCAAACTATTTATTTTCCGGATGTACCAAAAAGACATTATTTGCGGAGCTCCATAAATATATTTGCGGACGTCCGCAAATTTGTGGAGAAACACCATCCAGCTATTACAGTATAATACGTATACCACAAATTAAACTAACCTTGGGAAAAGAGGTTTCCAGCACTTCATTCCCTTGTGAAGTTTTTATCCCTCACGTTAGGCTATACCCCTCACTTCCCTATATTAAACACTGAAAAATAACCCCATATAGCAGTCAGCCCAATGGGCATCCACATGCAGTCGGCTTCATCCACACACAGTGGGCTTCCACACGCAGTTGTGCAGCATCCAACTCTACGTACTACGTGTGTCAAATCGGCCTGCATAGACGAGTTCAGATTAGACTTATATTCATTAGATGAACTACTTAGTAAACACACCTCAGGCCACACTTTAGAAAAAGTTTGTTTCCGGTGGAGCGGCCGGGTCAGTTTGATTAAGCCACCCAGCCGGATTTCTTTTAAAGTGAGGATCGTACATTGTATCCCACACTTGATAATTTATCTCCTTGATGTCTCCGGCTAAGGGAGTGTTCATTTATTAATTACAGGGGGGGGGTGGTGAGATTTCGCGCGGAGGGGCGATATATTTTTACGCCCCCCCTTGAGAGCACGTGTAACGTTTCGCGTCCCCCTCGCCGAAGGCGCCGAAAAATTTTCGCCCCCCCCTTTGAACTATAGTAACGCGCTGGCTTTTTGGCCAAAAAGGGGCTTCAATTTTTACGCCCCCCCTCAAGAGGGGTCAGAATTTTTTACGCCCCCCCCCCTCAGAAGGGGTCGGAAATTTTTACACCTCCCCCCTAACCCACCACCCCCAGTAGTATAGTATGTATCGGAACGGGACTATGCTTAAGTACTGTTTATTACTCACTCGATATGCAGCCAATCAGAGGCCGCCATTTGGTCACGTGACCCGTTGCCATGGTAACGTGACCTACTTAGGACTCTAAGCCAATCAGAAGTCAGCATTCTGGGTGACCTACTGACCTACTTAGAAGCTCTCAGCCAATCAGAGGCCGGCATTCTGGTAACCATGGTAACGTGACCTACTTACGTCACGTGACCTACTTAGGCTCAGCCAATCAGAAGCCGGCATTCTGGTAACTAGGGTAACGTGACCTACTTAGGGTTTGTTTGTAAACAACACCACGTGGCTCTCTTGTTTGTAAACAACACCACGTGACACGTGACTGTTTGTAAACAAACAAACAAAAAAGTTATGTAACTTATATGTGACCCGTTTTAACGAAATGGGTCGGAAGTCGCACATTAAAAATGTTGTGATATTACCATATTCATTTACAGCTCATCAAGAGCTTTCATTTGGTATGTGACATGTAGTATATTGGCCAGTTTTGACCATTTGACGATATTTTTGATACTTTTTTGTTGAATTAAATGAGAATTAATTAAAATGAGATAATTAACATTTAAATTAGATATTATCTATATTATACAATACAATTATAAATCCTAGGGCCATCATTTTGGAAATAATTGGAGTTGAAATCTTGTTTGCAACTTAGTATTCCAGAATATACCTATTCATATGTTAGAAAAAAATCAAAAACTCATTTTTCAAAAATTTGATTTTTTCCACCCTATACTACTTTAAAAGCCTATATCTAGGCTCCTCAAAGTGCGACTTCCGACCCATTTCGTTAAAACAGGTCACATATATAGAAATAAAAACACAACAAGATAATTTCTTTTTTTTTTCATTTTATTCTTTATTTTCATTTCAATCAAAAAACACACAAGTTTATGCTTTTTTAGCTTGCTTCTTCGATTTGCAACCCAACAGGCCGCAAAGTCTTGCGCCGCCGTCACTCGCACCACACCCCTGACGTCCTCTCTCCAATAGACATTGCACGACTTTGGATAAATCCAACACCATTTCGGCAAGGCAGAGAATCTTTGCCTCCATGAAACGTCCGCCATCGCAACAACCCGTTATTTCTGTCACAACAGCATCATCGATAGCTTCTGACTCACTGTCCGGTCGCTCAGCTTTGGGATTTTGCTCATGCGCATGACGCACTTCTTGGGGTTTCTTGTTCGACATGCTTCAATTAGGAAATGAACGCAATGAGGTCCACAGGTGTCAGCAGAAGTGTCTTGTAGTTGAACGCGGTTTCTTTGCCACTTGAACGGAGCAGAGCGTTCCACGAAAGACAAGAACTCCGCACTCAGCGGCGGTAAGCCGAAGGAATCAAAGTAGTACACTTCACCCGTGCTCGACACGTAAAACGCTACCCAATGCTGACCTGGTAAATGTTGCGGATCTGTGTTGCTCACGAAACAAGTGTCTTTGATAGGGTGCTTCGGAATAGTGTCACAAGAGAAAACACCTAGGAAACGATGTTTTGTGTGAACGTTTTCCTTCAACACTCTACTTATTTCAAGCGTATTGATACGATACGCTAAGTACCGCTGTCTTGTCTTCAGTTCATGTGGTAGTCGGTGATGGGATGTCGATCTCTGGTCAGCTCGACGACGTTGTCGTACACCAAGTAGAGTAGCACCGTTGTTGTCGCTTGTAGCGCCGAGCGGAAACTGACTTCCACCCTCAGCTGACCCGCTCTTATAAGGTTCACGCGACACCCGTCGTGCGATCTGTCTGGGGTTAAATCGAGGGGGAACACCGTGTAACCGTTCAGGAATTGATCGTATGAAATACCACAGGAGCGCGCGCCCTCGTACATCCCCGTTTCCGTGTGTAGCGCCAAGTACTCTCTCACGGCCGCTTTGGTGTTAAAGTCGGGCACGTAAGCGTCGTTCGGCACTTTCTGATCGTTCACTATCACTTGAAGCGAGCTGATGTTGTAATGCTTCATCTCGAACGGGTTCTTGGTGTAGCTACCGTTGAAGGCGTCGTGGTCCAGGAAGCAAATCATCATCGACTTGGGAAGCTGGCCTGTGTTGGAGTGCGTGTAGCTGTGATCTCTGTTACCTTGAGGGATGGCGTACATCGTCACCTCCACTCTGTTCACCGGGTAGTCGAAGGGGCCGTGTTCTATCACCGCTCTCTCGTGCGTTTCCGCTACAGCGTCCGCCACCAACACACGTCGCACGTAGAGCTTTGCTTTGTAGATCTTCAAGCTGTAGCCTGCGTCAGCGGCGCACATCAGATAGAAAGAGGGCGCTGCCTGTTTCAGAGTGAGATTGATTTCTGTCTCTCCAATGATGAGCTTCGGTTGATGAGCCAGGTCAAAGTGCAGTCGCGCCATCAGCGAAAAGCGCTTGTTGGAGATTAGCTTCCTGCGCGCTTTGTACCCCGCATTCGTGTTAGTTAACGCGTCAAACTGACCAGGCGTATCTTCATGCCACCCCTGGGCGCTCATGACGCCGCACTTCACGTCTTTGTTGTAGTTGAGTAACCCTTCCAAGTAAGCTCGGTAAGGGTAGGTCTCGGTGTTGCCAGACACTTTGAAACCGCCGATGGAGACTTGGACGTCTTTGAAGAGCGAGTGAGCCAAGTTGTTCACCGGAGCTACCGCGTCGGTGTCCTCTATCGCCGCTCCGTTTGCTTTCAGCACTTGACATTCCAGATGAAGGTAATTCTCGTTCAGGTCTGTGTACTCTTGCGACTTGTTGATGGTGAAATTTATGTTACCTCCATCCTCTAAAGAGTTTTTTGTTTCTATCCCGAGGAAAGACGACTTTAAGATAGTAGTCTGAGTCTGCGCTACGGTGTGCAGGTCGAGCTCAGAGAGCGCGCACTCATTACTGCTCTCGTGTACGTAAGCCATTGTGTTCTCTCTTCACGCGGACGACAGACTGACGCCGGCCGCCTCCAGTCTTTTTATTTATACCTGAGCGCCTAGGCGCTTACCGGTCGAATACATCCCCTCTACGTCTCTTGCAAGAGCCACCGCCCGTCTGAGGAGAATGCCGGCGTCGTTTCGACCCTTTCTTAGACGCGACAGTCGTCTTTTCTCCTGAGAACGCCGTACTCGCCAGTCTCTTCAGAGCGCCTGCGCCTCGGTCTTTCACGCTGCTCTTTAAAGTCCGACCCGCCAGCACATCTTTAGCTACGCCCACACCGGCGCGGAGCAGCCTTTTTCCCACTGACTTCAATAGCGGGGTAGCCGAGCGCATCAGACCTAACAGAGCGCCGCCCAAACCGTGCCCGCTCTGGAAAGAGCGCCCGCTGTACACGTTGATGCCGTTGCCCAGCTGCGCGTTGTAGTAATCGCTGTACCCTCTGCCGACGGTGCGCCTGGGTGGAAAGTACGGAACGCGTTGACGCATCTTTTTTTTTTCTTTCAGCGCTCAATAGGTCTCAGATGAAGTGTCACGGTCACCTCGCCTCTACCGAATGGGATGGAATGGCCGGATCGGTCGCTTAAATAGATGCCGACCTCGGTAAACCTCTTGGATTTCAAGGGGAAATAATCCAAATGGGGAAAACTGATAGCTTGCACGCCACCTCGACGCTTTCCGCCTCTGTCCACCGCGACGCAGCGTAACAGCGGCACTTGCATGTCGCCCACACGTCTCTCCTGGATCATGTCGGTGTATATGTACACAGAGTGCACGTCCCCGAAAACATCCATCGAGTAGGCGCCGAAGCCTAGAACACATGCGAGATGCTGAGTCAGCAGGACAGCACAGTGTCTCGGCGGTTTGATGGTGACGCGTTTCGTCTTGGAGTCGTACGATAAGATCCCCATCGGTTTGAGCAAGAAGCTGGAGCCCTCTAGTCTGTCATCTCGCATCGTCTCACTCAAGCGCTCGACTAGGGTGTGGTTGCTTCCGGTGAAAATAGGAGGTATCTCGAATATGTTTGGCATGAAACTGCGTACTCCCATGTCTTTCTCCATCTTTTCGATCATCTGTCTTGCTTGATCGCTGATCGCCTTCTTCTTCACGGCCGGGGACAAGAACTGCTTGTATACGGCATTCGGCTGTCTCAAGTCGACCTCTCTCTTGAACCTTTTTGTTTCCGGTTTCAATCGCTGCTCTTCCGACGTGTCTGACATCTCTTCCACCGTTACATAGCTCGCTTCCTTTACAGCTCAGCGGGTATTTTGAGCTGAACGTCAGCTTGCTCAGACCGTTCGCGTTTTTCATTCCCCTCCAGTCTACCTGCGGTTTTCTTCTTTCGGCGAATTTAGTGTCTTTTAAAACCTTGATCGCCTCCTCTAGCGAACCCTTGGTGCGCAGAGGAACAACGATGATCAAGTCGTCGTCGTGCACGTTAGTCCATTCTGTAGGGAGGATGATCTCAGTCAGAGCCGCTTCGTACGCTTCGGAAAGAGTCAAGCTGTTGTCAGGATAATACTCCATAGAGCTGTTGCTAGGTAGGGTGATGTTCATTTTTTTTTTTTTTCTACGTTATTTTTTTGACAGGGATCCACTCGTTGAACTTGTCGTCGTAACCTAACCAACGTACGAAAGCTAGCTCTTTACCGTCGACGGTCTTGCGGCGCAACACCTCGTCTATCAGGTAGTTGTTGTCGTAACGACTCTTGTACACCTTCTGAACCTCTTCCGGGTAGAAGACGCCTTTTATCTCCTCGCCCTTGTCGTCTTTTAGCTCGAACCCTCTGCTTCCCAACGTCTTAGCAACGTCGACCACTTCCTCGCGCCAGTTTCCCTCGTACCCTTTGTCAAAGGCGCCTTTAGTTCTCAACATCCTCACTCTGTCACCCGGAGCGATGACGTCGACGGCAGACGTCTTTGTTTTTTTCTTCTTTTTCCATATTTCGTCGATTTGTTTGTTAGTTGGGAGATCTTGTCGGTAGAAAACTGTTTCGCTGTTTTCCGAGCTGACTTGAGCTGGCGCCATTTTCAACGTCTTGTGGTGAGTGCGATTGTAAGAAGACACTACATGGTGCAGTACATCTACGTAGCGATACGTGCGCTTGTGTGTGAAATAATGCCACAGCTTCTCCTTCAGACTGTGGTTCAAGCGCTCCACTAGACTAGCTTTGATGTCGTCGTTCTCGCCAGTGAAAAACTCTATGCCCTCGCTCTTCAAGTGATCTTGAAAGATCTTGTTGAAAAACTCTTTCCCCTTGTCTGTCTGAACAGTGCGCGGTTGTCTCTCGCCAGTGTCTGTCATCTTTTGGAAGGCCTCGGTAACATCAGCACCACTCTTGGATTTAATGGGAACGGCCCACGCGTACCTAGAGAAAACGTCGATCGCCGTCACCACGTACCGGAAGCGGTCGTTGTGAGACGCCAAAGCCTGCATGTCCATCAGATCTATCTGCCACTGCTGATCGATTGCACCGGTTATAGTCTTGTTCCTTGCGAATTTTCTCCGAATGGGTTTATGTTTAGTGTAGGCGTCCAGCGACACTAAAGCATCTCGGATGACGGCCGGGTTTAGGTGGCGGAAATGATGTTTCTGGAGTTTAGTCACGCTAGTGAAACTGGAGGGTGCTTTGACGTCGGTATATCTAGCTACTACGCGCTTCTTTTCTTTTTCCTTCTTGGTCAGTCTCTTCACCGGTTTTCCCATCGTCGGCCTGATGCAGGAGTAGCACCAGGAGCGGGAGTGAACGACGCCGCCTCCGCTAGGCGGTTGCGCCTTTTCCTTTTCTTACTCGCCGCGCTCCTATAGGCCGACGGGGGTCTCAGTGTAGTCGGAGTTTGGAAAAGTTCACTGCCCTCGTCGTCGTCAGAGGATTGATCGTCCACCTGGAGAGAAGAGTCTGCTGCTGCTACTGCTGCTGCTGCTGCTGCTGCTTCTCCTTCTTCCGAGTCGAAGCTCAGTCGTTTCCGACCTCTGTCAGTAAGCCGTGTGTCCAAACTTCGGCCAGGTCCGCTCGCTTTATACAGATGGTTTCCGATCAAGGAGTCTGTGGGAACCGCTTCGCGCAGCGCTTTTGTGAATGGAGAGTAGCCCGCCGGTCTGGTCGCCGTCTTCCTGAACCTGGCGGCGTCGTTCAGTAAGTCCACTATGTTGATGTGACGCTCAGGTGGTATTCTCCGACCCGACATCTCGCGCACCGCATCGTCCTCGTTCCACTTGACCACACCGGATTTCTCCAATTGCTTGTACAGCGCAGCGGTCCGGATGCGATTCCTCTTGGGAACTTGGTTCACCAACTGCTCAAGTAGGGACGCGCTGGCTTCTTCAGCAGACTGACGGAGGTGAGCCGGCGGCGAAGAAGTGTAGGACGAAGAGATGTTGCCGTTGTTGGGATTCGCGAGAAAAAATTGCAATCTATTCAACAACCTTCGGTATTTCAACATTTTCTCGCGCGATTCCAAAGTGGGATCGTTCAACACTAAGTCCAAGTCCCTGTAGATAAACTGTAGCACCTGGTGCAATGCCGCGTCGGGATGAAGGGATTGTTCTGCCTGCTTGTGGTAATAGGCCATATCGGCAGGTAGGCGGGCGGCGGTGGCAGGGGCGGAACTCTCGTTCTTTTCACTACGCTCATCAGGAAGAGGAGGAAGGATTGGAGCAGTAGAAGTACTAGCAGCAGCGACTGCAGTAGTAGCAGCGCTAGTAGTAGCAGCAGCGGGCACATGATGAAGAAGACCTGCTCGTGATGATTTGTAGAGCGTCTCAGGATCCACGAGCGCTAAGCGTTTGTAGTGTTGTTGCTGCTCTGAGTCCGTCATGGGGACGACGGTGGCGACGACGCTGGCGGTGGCGGTAGTGGTGGTACTGTCGGCGAGTAGGTGTCGAATGAGGTGTCTCATATACGGAGAATGCTCTTTATAAGCGGTAAGGCCATCCCTATGAGAGCCGGAATGAGGAAACCTCCCTCTTGTACCAAGACGCGTTTCTTTTTTTTGATGGGCGTAGATTTTTTGCCGACCTCCCTCAACACGTCAGCCGATTCTCGAAGCTTGTCCAGTTGTTTGTCGCTGAGCGGGATGTTCCCTACGAGTAAATTGTGACAGATCTCACTCAACGCTGCGATCAGATCGTCGCTTCCAGAGTCTATTAGATGCGAGCAGTCCTTTGGCGAGCACTTAGCTAAGTGCTTGAGAGTACCAAAGTGTCTTTCGAGTAGATGAGAAGACATTTTTGCTACTACTTTCTCTTGTTCTTTTTTTTGTCTAGCGGTACGAATACTAGCTGAGAGTGTATGGACGTCAAAGAGGAGCGTATTCTCAGATCGTCAGGTGTTGACTGCTTGAAGTCCAGAAGGAGGTATGAGTGAGGTCGCTTGAGTTCATGGGTAAATATACTAGAGAGGGCCGCCGCGTTGGAGGGAAACACCTGGCGAGACAGACTAGCTATTTGCCCCATGTCGCGCGGGTTCTTGAAAACGATCATGTAGTGAGCGTTCAGACTCATAGTTCGAAAGTCGGGTGATTTCTGGAATAGGTTCTGAGTGATATATATGACGCTCACGTTCCAGTGATGGGAGTATTTAGTAAAGATGTCGGCTACCACTTGCTGATTGGAACTGCTCATCAGATCGTCCAATATCAGTAGAGTGTGTGGTCGTAAAGCGTCTTCTGCTACTTCCACGTCTCCCGCTATAGACTCTTTGCTAGGAAGACCTTCTCTGAATTCCACACCGTACTGATTTTGCATTTTTTCAAACAGAGGTTGCCACTCGCCGTAATGGTAAAAAGTCTTTTCCACCGGCGGCGTGACCAAATTGTTTACGTCGCTCAGAAATTGATCCACCAAGCGCGATTTTCCACAACCCGACGGACCGCTAATGATACAACTAAAGGGTCCTTGTAGTCGAGCGTCGAAATGAATTTCTGTGAAGAGTTTGCTTTTACTACTCGACATTTTTTGTTTTTTTTCAGCACGCGTCAGAGAGTAGTTGTGTGTCTGACTGTCTGCTGTGTTTCTCACTCGAACGGTCGGTAGTGAATGGTTGTGGAGAAAAGTCAGCCGACCTTTTTATTGATACCGGCCGGTGTCACAGTAGCGGCGGCAGAAGTGACTTTTTTTCTTTTTATTTTTGCGATAAAATTCTATTTTCACTCAATAGTCATAAATGTTTGTATCAGACTCCAGAGGAGTCTGATACAAATATTTATTTTTTTTTTTAAAAAGAAGAGGAGGAGGAGGAGGAGGAGGAGGAGGAGGAGGAGGAGGAGGAGGAGGAGGAGGAGGAGGAGGAGGGGAGGAGATTAATTTTTATTTTTTTTAATTTTTTTTTTTGATCATTTAGGCAAAGCTCGTCGCTTTGCCGCTTTTTTTTCTATTTCTGTGTTGTGACACAATCGTCTCGAAAAAGCAATAAGGCATGTGAGCGCGGCGGTGACAAATACATATTGGAGCGTCGGCCACAACGCGCGCCCACAGAGTGGGAGCTGCAGTCACTCCCAAGAAACCGATCGGTTTGTCGAATCGTTTCATAGCGCTTATTCTCACTTTATAAGAGGAGGCAGGGTGAGGAGAGTAGCAGCGCTCTTTCTTTTCATGAAATGCCCAACGAGTGGGGGCGCTGAGAGCGGCTGTTATGCAATGGTAGAGTAAATACTGTTCTGAGAAGACGGCTCTCGGCCATGTCGCTACGTTTTCCTTTTCCGCTCTTGTATAACGACGATTTCTTTGGCACTCGGCTTTGCTTTTCTCGAGAATTCGGTATGCTTCAAGAGAAGCGTGAACCTCAACTACATGACGCTCTCTCCTTTGAGATAAAAAAATAGCCGGGCAGTTGAGGAGGGCACTTTGTTCGCGTGTCCGTCTTTTAAAAACTCGTGCCCTCTGCAGCGCCATATTTCTTTCCTCCGAAACAAAAAAGACTGAGTGAAAATAAAAATTTTAAAAACAAAAAGCTCAAAGAAAATAAATAAGCAATAAGCAGACTCAGCTCGAAATTCCCTGCTGGCGTGATGGCGGTGACGGTAGGGGCGGCCGGGTGACTGCAGGCGGTGGCGGCGGTCGGCTGGCCGGCGGTGGCGGTGTCGGCGGCGATGGTAGAAGGGGGTGTGGAAAGAGAGATGCATCTCAGTCTTTTATAGGAGCGGCGAGAGTTCGACTTAGTCTGACATTTTCAGCTGTCGCATGCTGACCTGCTGCTATCATAAGAGAAACAAAAGCCCTAATCACGCTTTTCAGCTGGATCCTTCCACCCACCAGACATGGATCCAGATGGGAGAGTGGTTTAAAATAAATCCGTGTACCGACTGTCATACAATAGTGTAATTAGTTGAACGCGTGCTACCTGTATTAAAGGATTAGCAGGTCATGGGCTTAGAGTGTGTATAGAAAAACAACTACAGGTAGCGTGAGTAGTATAGTATGTATCGGAACGGGACTATAGTTAAGTACTGTTTATTACTCAATCGATATGCAGCCAATCAGAGGCCTCCATTGGGTCACGTGACCCGTTGCCATGGTAACGTGACCTACTTAGGGCTCTCAGCCAATCAGAAGCCAGCATTCTGGGTGACCTACTGACCTACTTAGAAGCTCTCAGCCAATGAGAGGCCGGCATTCTGGTAACCATGGTAACGTGACCTACTTACGTCACGTGACCTACTTAGGCTCAGCCAATCAGAAGCCGGCATTCTGGTAACTAGGGTAACGTGACCTACTTAGGGTTTTGTTTGTAAACAACACCACGTGGCTCTCTTGTTTGTAAACAACACCACGTGACACGTGACTGTTTGTAAACAAACAACGTATATATAGAAAAAAACACAACAAGTTCCATCTTATGTTAAAATTATATTTTCGAATAAAAAAGCACATCTGTAACAGCGTCTATGTGTAACTACGCGCGTTCTCATTCAAACACTATAACACTATCATACCGTAGCAGCAGCAGGTAGGACTGGAAGAAAAGCAAGCGCACGAGCAGAAGCGACGACACCATTTGCACCATCCGGTCGTCGCGTTGGTAGCCCTACTACTCGTCGCGCGTTCAACTGGAGGTTTAAGAGTGACAAATGACGATTCTTTGTCGACGCGACTGCTAACATCAGCAGCATCAGCAGCATTGGCAGCATCGGCAGCAGCATCGGCAGCAGCGGCAGCAGCCTCGGCAGCAGCGGTAGCAGCAGTAGCAGCAGCTGTAGCAGCAGTAGCGTGAGCATTAGCAACAACAGCAGCAGCGACAGTAGCAAGGGCGGCAGAGCGGGCACTAGTAGCGTTATCAGCGGCGTCATCGGCAGCCGCAACAGCATCAGCAGCAGCAGCGTCGGCATCGGTGGCATGAGTAGCTGCATCGGCGGCAGCAACAGCAGCAGTCACAGCCGCAGCGGCAACAACAACAACGTCATCACGACCCGCGTCACTAACAGCCGCAGTAAATGCAGCAGTAGCACGCTGAGCAGCACTAGCAGCAGCAGTAGCAGAGGCTACAGCATCAGTCTCACATCCGCGAGCAGCTTCGTCATTCCGCTTCATGTCACGGTAGCAACTTTCCATCACGAGGATCTGCAAATTGAGGCGCGCTGCTGGTGGTGGTAGTAGTAGTAGTAGTAGTAGTAGTAGTAGTAGTAGCGTGAACGATGATGACGATGCTGAATGTGGTTTCACTCCCCCTTATATACCCTTACGCCCCGCCTTTTTTCAAGCCACCGGCCAGCTGCCCCTTCACGGCAGGTCTTTAGATCAGCCTTAAGTCGCTTACTACGTGGCTCATCATCCCTCTAATCGCATTTTCCAGCCGCTGGCCGGCTGTCTGCTGACGACAGGCGAGGGTGATTTGTTTTTCTTTAGATATAAGCCGCTTACCACACGCGCACCCTCTAGTCACAGACAGAGTGACAGAAAGGGAGGGGGTCGCTTTGTTCACGCTACCTGTAGTTGTTTTTCTATACACACGCTGAGCCCATGACCCGTTAATCCTTTATACAGGTAACACGCGTTCAACTAATTACCCTATTGTATGACAGTCGGTACACGGATTTAATTTTAAACCGCCTTCCCATCTGGATCCATGTCTGGCGGGGTGGAAGGATCCAGCTGAAAAGTGTGATTAGGGCTTTTGTTTCTCTTATGATAGCAGCAGGTCAGCATGCGACAGCTGAAAATGTCACACTCGCCGCTCCTATAAAAGACTGAGATGCGTCTCTCTCTCTTTCCACACGCCCTTCTACTACCATCGCCGCCGACACCGCCACCGCCCATCGCCAGCCGACCGCCGCCACCGCCTGCAGACACCGTCATCACGCCGGCAGGGAATTTCGAGCTGAGTCTGCTTATTGCTTTTTTTTTTTTCTTTGAGCTTTTTGTTTTAAATTTTTTATTTTATTTTCACTCAGTCTTTTTTTTTGTTTCGGAGGAAAGAAATATGGCACTGCAGAGGGCGCGAGTTTCTAAAAGACGATCGCGCGAACAAAGGGCCCTCCTCAACTGCCCGGCTATTTTTTTATCTCAAAGGAGAGAGCGTCACGTAGTTGAGGTTCACGCATCTCTTGAAGCGTACCGAATTCTCGAGAAAAGCAAAGCTGAGCGCCATCGTCGTTATACAAGAGCGGAGAAGGAAAACGTAGCGACATGGCCGAGAGCCGTCTTCTCAGAACCGTATTTACTCTACCGTTGCATAATATCCGCTCTCAGCGCCCCCACTCGTTGGGCGTTTCATGAACAGAAAGAGCGCCGCCACTCTCCTCACCCCGCCTCTTCTTATATAGTGAGAATAAGCGCTATGAAACGATTCCGCAAACCGATCGGATTCTTGGGAGTGACTGCAGCTCCCACTCGGTGGGCGCGCGTTGTGGCCGACGTGAACACGGTAACTAAAAGTTTCGACGTCGTCACTTGTTATCCCGCTTATTGCAACGCAGCCGAATGGAAGAAGATAGGGACGCACTATTTCATACCATACGCACCGATATGTGTTTGTCACCGCCGCGCTCACACACCTTATTGCTTTTTCGAGACGATCCTGTCACAACACAGAAATAGAAAAGAAAGCGGCAAAGCGACGAGCTTTGCCTAAAGAAAAAAAAAAAAAAAAAAAATTAATCTGCGCTTTTCTCCTCCTCCTCCTCCTCCTCCTCCTCTTCCTCCTCCTCCTCCTCCTCTCTCTCTTCTTTTTTTTTAAAAAATAAATATTTGTATCAGACTCCTCTGGAGTCTGATACAAAACATTTATGACTATTGAGTGAAAATAGAATTTTATCGCAAAAAATAAAAAGAAAAAAAAGACACTTCTGCCGCCGCTACTGTGACACCGGCCGGAATCAATAAAAAGGTCAGCAGACTTTTCTCCACAACCATTCACCACCGACCGTTCGAGTGAGAAACACAGCAGACAGTCACACACACAACCGCTCTCTGACGCGTCCTGAAAAATGTCCAGTAGTAAAAGCAAACTCTTCACAGAAATTCATTTCGACGCTCGACTACAAGGACCCTTTAGTTGTATCATTAGCGGTCCGTCGGGTTGTGGAAAATCGCGCTTGGTGGATCAATTTCTGAGCGACGTGAACAATTTGGTCACGCCGCCGGTGGAAAAGACTTTTTACCATTACGGCGAGTGGCAACCTCTGTTTGAAAAAATGGAAAATCGGTACGGTGTGGAATTCAGAGAAGGTCTTCCTAGCAAAGAGTCTATAGCGGGAGACGTGGAAGTAGCAGAAGACGCTTTACGACCCCACACTCTACTGATATTGGACGATCTGATGAGCAGTTCCAATCAGCAAGTGGTAGCCGACATCTTTACTAAATACTCGCATCACTGGAACGTGAGCGTCATATACATCACTCAGAACCTCTTCCAGAAATCACCCGACTTTCGAACTATGAGTCTGAACGCTCACTACATGATCGTTTTCAAGAACCCGCGCGACATGGGGCAAATAGCTAGTCTGTCTCGCCAGGTGTTTCCGTCCAACGCGGCGGCTCTCTCTAGTATATTTACCCATGAACTCAAGCGACCTCACTCATACCTCCTCCTGGACTTCAAGCAGTCAACACCTGACGATCTGAGAATACGCTCCTCTTTGACGGCCATACACTCTCAGCTAGTGTTCGTACCGCTAGACAAAAAAAAGAACAACAGAAAGCAGTAGCAAAAGAAAAATGTCTTCTCATCTACTCGAAAGACACTTTGGTACTCTCAAGCACTTAGCTAAGTGCTCGCCAAAGGACTGCTCGCATCTAATAGACTCTGGAAGCGACGAGCTGATCGCAGCGTTGAGTGAGATCTGTCACAATTTACTCGTAGGGAACATCCCGCTCAGCGACAAACAACTGGACAAGCTTCGAGAATCGGCTGACGTGTTGAGGGAGGTCGGCAAAAAATCTACGCCCATCAAAAAAAAGAGACGCGTCTTGGTACAAGAGGGAGGTTTCCTCATTCCGGCTCTCATAGGGATGGCCTTACCGCTTATAAAGAGCATTCTCCGTATATGAGACACGTCATTCGACACCTACTCGCCGACAGCACCACCACTACCGCCACCACCAGCGTCATTGCCACCGTCGTCCCCATGACGGACTCAGAGCAGCAACAACACTACAAACGTTTAGCGCTCGTGGATCCTGAGACGCTCTACAAATCATCACGAGCAGGTCTACTTCATCATGTGCCCGCTGCTGCTGCTACTACTAGCGCTGCTACTACTGCAGTCGCTGCTGCTAGTACTTCTACTGCTCCAAACCTTCCTCCTCTTCCTGATGAGCGCACTGAAAAGAACGAGAGTTCCGCTCCTGCCACCGCCGCCCGCCTACCCGCCGACATGGCCTATTACCACAAGCAGGCAGAGCAGTCCCTTCATCCCGACGCGGCCTTGCACCAGGTGCTACAGTTTATCTACAGGGACTTGGATTTAGTGTTGAACGACCCCACTTTGGAATCGCGCGAGAAAATGTTGAAATACCGAAGGTTGTTGAATAGATTGCAATTTTTTCTCGCGAATCCCCACAACAGCAACATCTCTTCGTCCTACTCTTCTTCGCCCCCGGCTCACCTCCGTCAGTCTGCTGAAGAGGCCAGCGCGTCCCTACTCGAGCGGTTGGCGAACCAAGTTCCCAAGAGGAATCGCCGCCGGACCGTGGAGCTGTACAAACAATTGGAGAAATCCGGAGTGATCAAGTGGAACGAGGACGGGGCGGTGCGCGAGATGTCGGGTCGGAGAATACCACCTGAGCATCGCATCAACATAGTGGACTTACTGAACGACGCCGCCAGGTTCAGGAAGACGGCGCCCAGACCGGCGGGCTACTCACCGTTCACGAAAGCGCTGCGCGAAGCGGTTCCCACCACAGACGCTTTGATCGGAAACCATCTGTATAAAGCGAGCGGACCTGGCCAAAGTTTGGACACACGGCTTGCTGACAGAGGTCGGAAACGACCGAGCTTCGAATCGGAAGAAGGAGAAGCAGCAGCAGCAGTAGCAGCAGCAGACTCTTCTCTGCAGGTGGTGGACGATCAATCCTCTGACGACGAGGAGGACGACCGTGAACTTTTCCAAACTCCGACTTCCTATAGGAGCGTGCCACGTAAGAAAAGGAAAGGGCGCAACCGCCTAGCGGCGAGCTCGTCTTTCACGCCCTCAACAGACCCGCGATGGGCAAACCAGTGAAGAGACTGACCAAGAAGGAAAAAGAAAAGAAGCGCGTAGTAGCTAGATATACCGACGTCAAAGCGCCCTCCAGTTTCACTAGCGTGACTAAACTCCAGAAACAGCATTTTCGCCACCTGAACCCGGCCGTCATCCGAGATGCTTTAGTGTCGCTGGACGCCTACACTAAACATAAACCCATTCGGAGAAAATTCGCAAGGAACAAGACTATAACCGGCGCAATCGATCAGCAGTGGCAGATAGATCTTATGGACATGCAAGCTTTGGCGTCTCACAACGACCGCTTCCGGTACGTGGTGACGGCGATCGACGTTTTCTCTAGGTACGCGTGGGCCGTTCCCATTAAATCCAAGAGCGGCGCTGATGTCACCGAGGCCTTCCGAGAGATGACAGGCCCTGGCGAGAGACGACCGCGCACTGTTCAGACAGACAAGGGGAAAGAGTTTTTGAACAAGATCTTTCAAGATCACTTGAAGAGCGAGGGCATAGAGTTCTTCACTGGCGAGAACGACGACATCAAAGCTAGTCTAGTGGAGCGCTTGAACCGCAGTCTGAAGGAGAAGCTGTGGAGTTATTTCACACACAAGCGCACGTATCGCTACGTAGACGTACTGCACCATGTAGTGTCTTCTTACAATCGCACTCACCACAAGACGTTGAAAATGGCGCCGGCTCAAGTCAGCTCGGAAAACAGCGAAACGGTTTTCTGCCGACAAGATCTCCCAACTAACAAACAAATCGACGAAATATGGAAAAAGAAGAAAAAAACAAAGACGTCCGCTGTCGACGTCATCGCTCCGGGTGACAGAGTGAGGATGTTGAGAACCAAAGGCGCCTTCGACAAAGGGTACGAGGGAAACTGGCGCGAGGAAGTGGTCGACGTTGCTAAGACGTTGGGAAGCAGAGGGTTCGAGCTGAAAGACGACAAGGGCGAGGAGATAAAAGGCGTCTTCTACCCGGAAGAGGTTCAGAAGGTGTACAAGAGTCGTTACGACAAGAACTACCTGATAGACGAGGTGTTGCGCCGCAAGACCGTCGACGGTAAAGAGTTAGCTTTCGTACGTTGGTTAGGTTACGACGACAAGTTCAACGAGTGGATCCCCGTCAAAAAAATAACGTAACAAAATGAACATCACTCTACCTAGCAACAGCTCTATGGAGTATTATCCTGACAACAGCTTGACGTCTTTCCGAACTCACTTCGACTCGCCGCTCCTTCTGCCCGAAGCGTACGAAGCGGCTCTGACTGAGATCATCCTCCCTACAGAATGGACTAACGTGCACGACGACGACTTGATCATCGTTGTTCCTCTGCGCACCAAGGGTTCGCTAGAGGAGGCGATCCAGGTTTTAAAAGACACTAAATTCGCCGAAGGAAAAAAACCACAGGTGGCCTGGCGGGAAATGAGAAACGCGAACGGTCTGAGCAAGCTAACGTTCAGCTCAGACTTCCCGCTGAGCTGGAAGGAAGCGAGCTATGTAACGGTGGAAGAGATATCAGACACGGCGGAAGAGCAGCAATTGAAACCGGAAACAAAAAGGTTCAAGAGAGAGGTCGACTTGAGACAGACGAATGCCGTATACAAGAAGTTCTTGTCCCCGGCGGTGAAGAAGAAGGCGATCAGCGATCAAGCAAGACATATGATCGAAGAGATGGAGAAACACATGGGCGTGCGCAGTTTCATGCCAAACATATTCCAGATACCTCCTATTTTCACCGGAAGCAACCACACCCTAGTCGAGCGCTTGAGTGAGACGATGCGAGATGACAGACTAGAGGGCGAGAGCTTCTTGCTCAAACCGATGCGGATCTTATCGTACGACGCCAAGACGAAACGCGTCACCATCAAACCGCCGAGACACTGCGCTGTCCTGCTGACTCCGCATCTCGCATGCGTTCTAGGCTTCGGAGAGAAGACGCGTTTCGCGTCGCCGACTACCGGCGCCTACTCGATGGATGTTTACGGAGACGTGCACTCTGTGTACATATACACCGACATGATCCAAGAGAGACGTGTGGGCGACATGCAAGTGCCGCTGTTGCGCTGCGTGGCGGTGGACAGAGGCGGAAAGCGTCGAGGTGGCGTGCAAGCTATCAGTTTTCCCCATTTGGATTATTTCCCCTTGAAATCCAAGAGGTTCACCGAGGTCGGCATCTATTTAAGAGACCGATCCGGTCATTCCATCCCATTCGGTAGAGGCGAGGTGACCGTGACACTTCATCTGAGACCTATTGAGCGCTGAAAGAGAGAAAAATGATGCGTCAACGCGTTCCGTACTTTCCACCCAGGCGCACCGACTTCGGCAGAGGGTACAGCGATTACTACAACGCGCAGCTGGGCAACGGCGTGACCGTGTACAGCGGGCGCTCTTTCCAGAGCGGGCACGGTTTGGGCGGCGCTCTGTTAGGTCTGATGCGCTCGGCTACCCCGCTGTTGAAGTCGGTGGGAAAAACGCTGCTCCGCGCCGGTGTGGGCGTAGCTAAAGATGTGCTGGCGGGTCGGACTTTAAAGAGCAGCGTGAAAGACCGAGGCGCAGGCGCTCTGAAGAGACTGGCGAGTACGGCGTTCTCGGGAGGAAAGACGACTGTCGCGTCTAAGAAAGGGTCGAAACGTCGTCGTGGGCATTCCCCTCAGACGGGTGGTGGCTCTTGCAAGAGACGTAGAGGGGATGTATTCGACCGGTAAGCGCCTAGGCGTTCAGGTATAAATAAAAAGACTGGAGGCGGTCGGCGTCAGTCTGTCGGCCGCGTGAAGAGAGAACACAATGGCTTACGTACACGAGAGCAGTAACGAGTGCGCGCTCTCTGAGCTCGACCTGCACACCGTAGCGCCGACTCTTTCCTGGGGATAGAAACAAAAAACTCTTTAGAGGATGGAGGTAACATACATTTCACCATCAACAAGTCGCAAGAGTACACAGACCTCAACGAGAATTACCTTCATCTGGAATGTCAAGTGCTGAAAGCGAACGGAACGGCGATCGATGACACCGACGCAGTAGCTCCGGTGAACAAATTGGCTCACTCGCTCTTCAAAGACGTGCAAGTCTCCATCGGCGGTTTCAAAGTGTCTGGCAACACCGAGACCTACCCTTACCGAGCTTACTTGGAAGGGTTACTCAACTACAACAAAGACGTGAAGGACGGCGTCATGAGCGCCCAGGGGTGGCATGAAGATACGCCCGGTCAGTTTGACACGTTGACTGACGCGAATGCGGGGTACAAAGCGCACAAGAAGCTAATCTCCAACAAGCGCTTTTCGCTGATGGCGCGACTGCACTTTGACCTGGCTCATCAACCGAAGCTCATCGTTGGAGAGACGGAAATCAATCTCACTCTGAAACAGGCTACAGCTTGAAGATCTACAAAGCAAAGCTCTACGTGCGACGCGTGTTGGTGGCGGACGCTGTAGCGGAAACGCACGAGAGAGCGGTGATAGAACACGGACCCTTCGACTACCCGGTGAACAGAGTGGAAGTGACGACGTACGCCATCCCTCAAGGTAACAGAGATCACAGCTACACGCACTCCAACACAGGCCAGCTTCCCAAGTCGATGATGATTTGCTTCCTGGACCACGACGCCTTCAACGGTAGCTTCACCAAGAACCCGTTCGAGATGAAGCATTACGACATCAGCTCGCTTCAAGTGATAGTGAACGATCAGAAAGTGCCGAACGACGCGTATGTGCCCGACTTTAAGACCAAAGCGGCTGTGAGAGAGTACTTGGCGCTACACACGGAAACGGGGATGTACGAAGGCGCGCGCTCCTGCGGTATTTCATACGATCAATTCCTGAACGGTTACACGGTGTTCCCCCTCGACTTAACCCCAGACAGATCGCACGACGGGTGTCGCGTGAACCTTATAAGAGCGGGTCAGCTGAGGGTGGAAGTCAGTTTCCGCTCGGCGCTACTAGCGACAACAACCGTGCTACTCTACTTGGTGTACGACAACGTCGTCGAGCTGACCCGAGATCGACACCCCATCACCGACTACCACATGAACTGAAGACAAGACCGCGGTACTTGGCGTATCGTATGAACACGCTTGAAATAAGCAGAGTGTTGAAGGAAAACGTTCACACAAAACATCGTTTCCTGGGCGTTTTCTCTTGTGACACTATTCCGAAGCACCCTATCAAAGACACTTGTTTCGTGAGCAACACAGATCCGCAACATTTACCAGGTCAGCATTGGGTGGCGTTTTACGTGTCGAGCACGGGTGAAGTGTACTACTTTGATTCTTTCGGCTTACCGCCGCTGAGTGCGGAGTTCTTGTCCTTCGTGGAACGCTCTGCTCCGTTCAAGTGGCAAAGAAACCGCATTCAACTACAAGACACTTCTGCTGACACCTGTGGACCTCATTGCGTTCATTTCCTAATTGAAGCATGTCGAACAAGAAACCCCAAGAAGTGCGTCATGCGCATGAGCAGAATCCCAAAGCTGAGCGACCGGGTCGTGAGTCAGAAGCTATCGATGATGCTGTTGTGACGGGTTGTTGCGATGGCGGCCGTTTCATGGAAGCAAAGATTCTCTGCCTTGCCGAAATGGTGTTGGATTTATCCAAAGTCGTGCAATGTCTATTGGAGAGAACTCGTCCGGGGTGTGGTGGTGCGAGTGACGGCGGCGTGAGACTTTGCGGCCTGTTGAGTTGCTGCAAATCGAAGAAGCAAGCTAAAAAAGCATAAACTTGTGTGTTTTTTCTGATTGAAATGAAAATAAAGAATAAAATGAAAAGAAAAGAAATTACCTTGTTGTGTTTTTATTTCTATAATACAAGCTACATAACTTTTTTTTCGTTTGTTTGTTTACAAACAGTCACGTGTCACGTGGTGTTGTTTACAAACAAGAGAGCCACGTGGTGTTGTTTACAAACAAACCCTAAGTAGGTCACGTTACCCTAGTTACCAGAATGCCGGCTTCTGATTGGCTGAGCCGAAGTAGGTCACGTGACGTAAGTAGGTCACGTTACCATGGTTACCAGAATGCCGGCCTCTGATTGGCTGAGAGCTTCTAAGTAGGTCAGTAGGTCACCCAGAATGCTGGCTTCTGATTGGCTGAGAGCCCTAAGTAGGTCACGTTACCATGGCAACGGGTCACGTGACCAAATGGAGGCCTCTGATTGGCTGCATATCGATTGAGTAATAAACAGTACTTAACTATAGTCCCGTTCCGATACATACTATACTACTAGCGTGAACAAAGCGACCCCCTCCCTTTCTGTCACTCTGTCTGTGACTAGAGGGTGCGCGTGTGGTAAGCGGCTTAAATCTAAAGAAAAAAAATCACCCTCTCCTGTCGTCAGCAGTCAGCTGGCCGGCGGCTGGAAAATGCGATTAGAGGGATGATGAGCGCGTAGTAAGCGACTTAAGGCTAATCTAAAGACCTGTCGTGAGTGGGCAGCTGGCCGGCGGCTTGAAAAAAGGGGGGAGTAAGGGTATATAAGGGGGAGTGAAACCGTATTCGTCATCGTCAATCATCATTCACTCTACTACTACTACTACTACTACTACTACTACTACTACTACTACTACTACTACTACTACTACTACCAGCACCACGCCTCAATTTGCAGATCCCCATGATGGAAAGTTGCGACCGTGACATGAAGCGGTATGACGAAGCGGCGCGCGAATGTGAAGCTGATGCTGTAGCCTCTGCTACTGCTGCTGCTAGTGCTGCTCATCGTGCTACTGCTGCATTTACTGCGGCTGTTAGTGACGCTGTTTGTGATGACGTTGTTGTTGTTGCCGCTGCGGCTGTGACTGCTGCTGTTGCTGCTGCCGATGCAGCTACTCATGCCGCCGATGCCGACGCTGCTGCTGCTGATGCTGTTGCGGCTGCCGATGTCGCCGCTGATGACGCTGCTAGTGTACGCTCTGCCGCCCTTGCTACTGTCGCTGCTGCTGTTGTTGCTAACGCTCACGCTACTGCTGCTGCCGCTGCTGCTGCTGCTACCGCTGCTGCCGAGGCTGCTGTCGCTGCTGCTGATGCTGCTGCTGATGCTGCTGATGCTGCTGATGTTAGTAGTCGCGTCGACAAAGAATCGTCATTTGTCACTCTTAAACCTCCAGTTGAACGCGCGACGGGTAGTAGGGCTACCAACGCGACGGCCGGATGGTGCAAATGGTGTCGTCGCTTCTGCTCGTGCTCTTGCTTTTCTTCCGGCCCTACCTGCTGCTGCTACAGTATAATGGTGTTATAGTGTTTGAATGAGAACGCGTGTACTTACACATAGACACTGTAACAGATGTGCTTTTTGAAAATATAATTTTAGCATAACATGGAACTTGTTGTGTTTATTTTCTATATATAAGTTACATAACTTTTTTGTTTGTTTGTTTACAAACAGTCACGTGTCACGTGGTGTTGTTTACAAACAAGAGAGCCACGTGGTGTTGTTTACAAACAAACCCTAAGTAGGTCACGTTACCCTAGTTACCAGAATGCCGGCTTCTGATTGGCTGAGCCTAAGTAGGTCACGTGACGTAAGTAGGTCACGTTACCATGGTTACCAGAATGCCGGCCTCTGATTGGCTGAGAGCTTCTAAGTAGGTCTGTAGGTCACCCAGAATGCTGGCTTCTGATTGGCTGAGAGTCCTAAGTAGGTCACGTTACCATGGCAACGGGTCACGTGACCAAATGGCGGCCTCTGATTGGCTGCATATCGAGTGAGTAATAAACAGTACTTAAGCATAGTCCCATTCCGATACATACTATACTACTACCCCCCCTGTAAATAATAAATGAACACTCCCTAAGGTGAAAGCTGTAATATGAGCTGATATGGGTCTGACAAAGAGGGATGGTAAATATACCTATATCAGGTTAATACTAGGCCTATGCGTTTAATACATAATGAGCCAGCCATCAAAAGAAAAGAAAAATGAAAAAAAGAAATTGCGGCCGCCCGTGTGAGTTATTTTTTAGCCCCTCCACTGCCCAGGAACAGACTTTTTTTAAGTGTGACCTCACGACGATTTCACTGTCTCCTCCTGTATTCCCGGCCTGTATTAGCTACTGTATTACAGCCCGGGTATACAGCTCGCCATCAGCCTTCCCGCACATACTGTCCAGCTCTACGCGTTCCCCAACCACCCACCTTGCTGGCACCTTCCACAAGCACATCAGCACAGCAGTGATGATCCATCATACTAGAGAGTAAACGTATTTCCACGATGACAGTGCCACTATTCCCGGGGCGTTCTCCTCGGGTATGCAGTCCCACGATGTCTCCGACGCCGTCCCCGCGTCCCGGCACTTCGCCCCGGCTTCAGGCTACTGCCGCCCGCCCCCCACGCTAGAGAAGGCGTCCCTCGTGCGTTTCAATACGCCGACCTTTACGCCTCTCAATAATCGGAATTCCAACGACCATCTGTCAACCAGACACGTCTGTCATTTACTCCATACATTCACCGATCTCTGAGAAGTCCGTAGATAACGTATCAGTGAATACTCAACAGAAACTTGAACCAAACTCGATTTATTCATATACAACTAGGCTAGGGCTTTCTAATCCTATACTGTTATTATACTGCATTAGTATGTAAGATAGACAGTTTTCTCAGAATTAATTGTCAAAGCTACAGATATGTTGCAAGTGGTAATAAATGTATCACAAGCAGCAGTCATATCTTTAAAATATCGTTTCTGCTATCCTGTATGATCAAACAAACTCGACATATTCTATGTGCATTTGCTGCTCTTTTCAGTGCAGGTTTCTAGAAAATATACTTTTTTTTTTACTTATTACGGAGGGGAACGGAGATATAGAGTTCAGGTTCCCTGAGCTACTAAATCACATGTCTTTTTAAAACAAATACAATATACAATTTTATCATGAATAGTAGACTCTCTCACACATGATGTGATTTTAATTGTTATAGATTTATAAAATGTTAATGCCATTTTTTATCAATTTATGGTGAACAGTTGAGTTGTACCACTGGACCATGAGGCAACTACTGAGACATATACTCAGTCTAATTCGGGAGAGCGGCCTATCTAACCCATCTCTTACATCAACCTGTTACGTATATAACTTACACTGGGCACCTGTACCTCTCCTTTTCCCAGTGTCCTGGTGACCACAGACACTCTCGGTGTCAGGTTTCATTTTCCCATTTTGGACAGTAGATTTACTGTCATGAACTACACTGTACTGTCAGTCATGGCTGTCAATACACTCTGAATATGTATAGATAACCATGATTTATCTCAGGTTACAATTTTGATGAAAACGTCAACTTATCACAATCTCAAACCTCTTCAGAATAGAATGAGCCTATGATCGTAGGAAAATAACATTTCTTTCTATAAAAGATAGTTCCTCAAAGTCTAGGTCGCAGAGAATGCCCCAGCTAGCAAAGATACTTTGGGCCAACGTTGGGGCAACCATAACTAATGTTGGACTGACGTCAGATGTATGACGTTGGGCCAATGTTCATTTGTCCGTCCATCAGAACGTCGCCATGACGTCATAAAGAAATGACGTTGGGCCAACGTTGGGCCAACGTCGAAATCTGACGTTGTACCAACGTTGTGCCAACATTGAGCCAACCAAATTTAGGGCCTAAAAGTGACGTTGTTTCAACAGATATATTTCGACATTGGCCCAACATCCATGTATAGCCTACATTCAATGTAATATTCATTCAAATATCAGGTATTTATTTAATATTAACTCTGCTAAAGACATGCCTGTTAAGAATCATCATTTTATAAACAGCTATTTCTGTTTCTGCATTTCACATTAATCTCAGCATAAAGGGCCAAGAGGTGATACAAGGCCATCCAATCCTTTAGACCTTATATACCTACGATTACCAACAAAAGGGTGTCCTTCTAGAAATATATACAGCATTTTGTTATATAACAAAAACAGGTGGTAATCAAGAGTCATATAGATTACAGATGGAATATGCATTACTTCAAAAGCTATATTATACACATCTGGCCCAATAAATGACCAATTATGAGGAATGATAACAGGTCTGCTGGGCAGAAATATCTCCATGCAAGCTTCAATGCCCTCTGGTAGAGGTCGGAGGCACTAGGATTGGGCTAATGTTGGCCCAACGTTGGTACAACATCAATTATCTGACGTTGTGCCAACATTGGCAAATCATTTGGAGTATCACCAACGTTGATACAACATAAATTTGCCAACGTTGATATAACACAAATTATCTGATGCTGTACCAACGTTGGCAAATTACTCGGAGTATTACCAACGTTGGCACAACATATATTTGCCAACGTTGTATCAACGTTGGCAGACCAACGTTGGTACAACGTCATACTATTACCTGCGACGGTGCCGACCATTGCCAACGTTGGCCCAACGTATCATTGCTAGCTGGGGCAGGCTAAATTGGTCATCTCATGGGCGGTCTAACCTAGAAAGCCCTAGCCTAGTTTTATATGAATCGAGTTTTGTTCAAGTTTCAACTTTCTAGCCCCTTGCACCTAGGCTAGGGCCGGGTACAGAGGCTCAAATGCCGGGTACAGCGGCTCTAGGGCCGGGTATAGAGGCTCTAGGGCCGGGTATAGAGGTAGGGGGCTTCTGGCTTTGATATCTTGTACCTAGGGCCTGGTACAGAGGCATTAATTAAGGCCGGGTACAGAAGATCTATTAAAGGCCGGGTACAGAGGTAGGGAGTTTCTGCTCACTGGTCACACCCTACTGCAACCCCCCCCCCCGCACCTACCCCCCTAATTTGCATAATAGCCGGCATAATAGCCACAGCAAGGAAGGAGAGTGGTTACGGCCACTCCCCTCCTTCTGGGCCCTGACAATAGGGCAGTGCACTAAAGCATTATGCAGTCCTTCTATTTGTTTAATGAATCTGCATCTCACAGAAAAATATATGACGGTATCATGGAAGGCCGATGTATGGAAGGCCAGTGTGACATTTTGCTAAAATAATTTGCCAGTTTGCAAACGAGCAAATAACAACCAGCAATTGGCAAGTAGCAAAATGCATTTTGGCCTTCACTGAGACCATGTGCCGAGCTGTTTGATTGGCTGCAATACTCATTATAATACTAGGCTATGCGTTATAGATAGGGACAAGAGCAAGTCATTTATTACAAGTGGGTGTATATATCTATACGTAGGGTTGGCAGGGGTATTTTCACAACACTCCAAATGTTTTTATCTGCCTCCCTCACCCCAATCAATAGGGTCCTAGGGTAAATTGGGCAATATTGCGCAGTGGGTTTATATAAACGTTATAGGTATTGCATTTTTGTTGGCCGCCGTCCCAGAAAACGGAAATACTAAATACAGTGAAACTTCGTTATAAGGAACTCTGATATAAGGAGACCTTGCTTATAAGGAGCAGATTTGTGTGGTCCCGACTTTCCCTATACATTTATATAGTAAGAAAACTCTCTTAGAAGGAGGTGTTTTTACCTTAACCTCTGATATAAGGAGGTAATTTTGGCTCGTTTCCTTATTTCGCATGTGCAAACCTTACTCAGGGAAGTTATTTCTCAGGCTTACAGTCACATACTGCTTAAAATTGCCCACTGCCCCATCCCATAGAGGTGGGGAGAATACTTTTGTAGCTTCCGGAGGGAGGAAGGGAGATCAAAAGCTCCATAAAGGGGATCTAGAAGGGGTTTTGACTTGAAATAATACACACACCCATCTGAATTGTATTCAAATCAAGTCTATAAGGATATAAGAGACACATGTAGGGAGTGTTCTGTTAATGGACCTTTATAAGGCTGACCTTGCTTATAAGGAGACCTTGCTTATAAGGAGCAAATTGCACTGGTCCCAAGGTCCTCCTTATAACGAAGTTTTACTGTAACAGAAAAATGTAAAGAAAATGTTCAAATAGCATAACAACTCTGCGTTTTATGGGGTAAAACCAAAACGGACCCCCTTCATATATAATTATTACGATAAAACCCCGTGGAAAACATTAAAACAGAGAACATAATCATGTTGGGATTACATAATAATTAGACTGATGAGATGTTAATAGAATACATAAACAATCACTAATAAGCCCGATCCCCTAACATAGACACTCACGAATGCTGCGCTCTACATGTATACTACATGTATAGTATAGGGAGCAACCACCGACAGGAATTGTAAGCGAGCGGAGTCGATGCTTGGAGGATCTTGGAGACTGTTATAAGCCAATAATATTTATGCTTTGCACACGGGGAGGGATATTTTAGGGGATATTCCTGTTATTATTATTATTATTTCATTATTATTATTATTATTATCATTATTATTATTATCATTATTATTATTATTATTATTATTATTATTATTATTATTATTATTATTATTATTATTAGTATTTTTATTTTTATTTTATTTTATTTTTTTTTGGGAGGGGGGGGGTTAATTAGGATGTATTATACAATGTCACAGAGAAATGTATATACATGGAACTCAGAAATAAAGTAGCTTAAAGATGGAGGCATGGAAATTATGGGAAAACAATAATTGCAGATGGAGACATGTTCAAGGGGTTTATTTTGCCCCATCCTAGCGTGCACACATCAATAAAATATGGTAGGCATACATATCTTATACTTCTTAGTGCGCAATAGGCTTATATTGTCCCTTCACTTGAACCTATAGAATAATATCAGGCCGGAACCATGGTTAAGTAACATTGACCAATTCCCGAACGTTTACCATATGTAGGCCTAATTGATCAAATAACATTCTACACTTGATGGCGTCCGTTTCTACAGGGCCAAAGAAAAGAAGAAAACCTAATGCACTTAAACCATGCATTCTCCAACCAGATTCTTCATCACTTTCCTATAAGCATACACCCTAGAGCAGCTAAGCTGTTTCTGAAGAAGAGTGCTGCTCGTTGAACAAAAACCGTTGGGGCCAGAACAAGAGAGAAAGTTGGTTAAAGGATTGCGTGCACCTCATTTCTAGAATTGTCCTTTTTAAATGTCAAATATATATATATATATATATATATATATATATATATATATATATATATATATATATATATATATATATATATATATATAAATAATATCGCTCGCAAAACCTTTTTAAAGTGAAATCCACTGATCAGCTCTTTTTGGTGTGGCCTAGTCTGGACCCGCGAGACTGTTCAAACCATAAAATATAATTGTACCCACCCGCCAGAGTATGCCTTACCTACCAGTCCACTACCAGTCACCACTCCACTTCTACTGTTGCTAGACGGGTAGGAAGAGGCGCGTAAAGTTTAAAGCTACACTGGCGTGTTCTGGACATACTCGCTCACATTGACACCCCCTCTAGTGGGTGGAAAAGACACTAAGATTACCATGGGTTACACAATCTTAGCTCAATGTCCAAGCACAAGATGAAAGTTATCTACAATTATTTATGCTCAGTGGGGGTCACAGCAGGTGGTTTCTGACCCCTGACCCCATATGAGCAGCTCAGACCTCCTGCTGTGATGTGGTGTCACAGGGAGTGGTAATAGGGGGATGTGTTACAGCTACAAAGAGATAGAGAGATTACCATGTATTTATATTATGTAATGTTATGGTTTCACATATGTGGAGGGTAAAGGAGCCAAAAGATGGGGGATGGGGCAGGGAGGAAGGAGGGATGGGTAGACTGGACCTGTATGAGTTCTATTTCTAGATTATATAAGGCCTGCTAACGGCGGCGCCGTTAGCAGCAGAAGTGAGTTCATGCCATAGCAGCTTTAAGGATCCACAGGCTCCCACACCACACAGAACAATATCAGAATTATCTCTGCAAACACATTGAAGGTAAGGTTTTCATTTTGTATTTTCACCTCATCGCATAAAAAGTTACTTGTGGGCTTTAAAACTTAAGTCGAAGGAGATGGTGCACTTCAGCAGTAAGAGATGCGCGCCTCTGTCATCCTTTATCTGTAGTCTGGCGGACTTCTTCTGTACTCCGTGGCGATAGGACACGTGGCAATAGCAAATGTAGTAGAAGAGGATTCAGTCCCCCCAGGTGCATCAAAAATGTTGATAAATCTCTTTTGTTCTTATTTTTGCGATTCGTCCAGATCCAATAAAAATGTTTTTTCCTATTATGTAGGGGGCGATATCTTGCGATTTCACCAAACCATAATACCAACATGCATCGAATCGCAACATTTTGCCTTTTGGTTTTCAAAGTTTCTTACGAGACATACCCCCAAGACCCCGAATGTACTATTTGCACCATGTCATTTACAGCTCCACCAGTCGCAGATTTATAGAAAAATAAGAAGCCGCGGAAAGAATGAATAATTAAGAAATGGGAGAATCTGGCCATTCCTGCATGGGGGTCAAACCTAGCACCTTTTGATACCCTAACGATGTCCAAACATAATAATCTGATTTTCCCCGTGATTAGGATAGGGGAGAACTCAGACATTATTTGTGAAGTCACAGCGTATTTTTTGTTTGTCATTTCTACACTAGTTATCAACAAAGAATCACTTTGCTAAAGAAACACTGCCTATGGCCTACACTACTATGATAAGGAATAGGCAAATGTGTGTAATTTCGCGTATGTGGTAATATCGCGCACCCCTCACAAAAAGCACTTTTGAATTTTTTTTTGGATTTTTTAAAATTTCCAGTAGGTTCGCCACATTGTATTTAGTTTGATTTTAATTCAGCCATTTACCCGGGCTCTATATGAGCCACAGATGAACAACTTCGTTATTACAAACTCTCATATAACGAATTTTGTTTATAACAAACTAATTCTCAAGATCGTGACTGTCTCTTATACATTTCTATAGTAAAATAACTCCTTTATATCGAAGTGCTGGTGCTCTAAATTCGTTTATAACGAAGTAAAATCTGACTTCAGTCCATTTGATATCTGCCCATTGGTCATGTGAGTGAGGTGACATTTTCCCCTTGACCATTGGTGAGGTGTGTGAGGGGATATCAGTCCTTTGAACTCCAACTTCCCCTGCCCCCTCACCTCTACCACACATCCCCCTCACAGGTCCGCATCTCGCCCGCCACATCACAGAGGGATGCCCTCACAAAGCCCCCGCATCCCCGCGCTGTGGTTGGAGGGACCTCGTTGTAACCAAGTTTTACAATCTGATTGAACCTATCTTTCTATCTATCTATCTAACTATCTAACTATATATATATATCTTACCATCTATCTTACAAATGTTGAATTTGGTTACTACGAAATTCGTTTATAACGAACTTATCTTACTGGTAACAAGGTGTTTGTAATAACGAAGTTTTACTGTAATTGGTATTTTTCAGACTTGCTACAACAGCATCTCCTATAGTAATTCCCATAGAGCTAATTCCGTGCATGTATGTTGTTGTATCGCTCACTTTTCACCGATAAAGATATATGATAAATGATATCGAAATAAGGGGAACAGTCTTACAGCGTGGCTTTCTATGTTCTCTATAAAATGTGTAATTTTGGGAAAGCGACCTCTCACTATACAGGTGTGACAGCATGTAGGGTAAAGCACCCTGTTTCCACACTTCAGGTGGGAAACCAGGTGCACGAAATAACCAGCATGGTGAAATACAATACAATGGGTGAGCGATATAACACAATGATACAAGCGATATAACCGGAACTATAGCGATATAATCCAAGGACTTTGCAAGAGTTTTAGGCCTCTGTATATTATATACTGTAAACGTACGTATTTTCGCGTGTATACATTTTCGCGCATATATATGCATTTTCACGTATAATTAAATTTTGGAAGGTGGTAATACATGTGTAGTATAAATTACATGTGTAGTATAAATTTTTGCTCTGTTCATATTTTCGCGGATTTTGAAGTCCACAAAATCCGCGAAAATATGTACAGTTCGAAAATATATACGTTTACAGTAGGTGGTATATTGGCACCTATGTTTTTCTCCTGAGTGGATGATAGGGATTGGGGTATATTGGGATTACATATTAAAATCGATCTTGATGACAGTGGAATGGAATGGTGAGGAATATTTGGGTAATATCGTCGCTATGTGCGCGATACCACCTATATTTACCCTACTCAAGTGTAGGCCTTTATTCTAACCTGCTTCAATTCCTAGTTTAAAATATGCTTTTTTATTCTGTTTTTCTTTTTTAAAATCTCTGTTCACCCAGATTTTTCACAAGATTTCAAAAAAATAAATTAAAAAAGGAAATGGAATTGAAGATTTTATTCCTCCACTGTCCGCACTTTGTGATGTTAAACTATTCTGTAGGCCTAGGCAGTTTCCTTGCCGAATTTCTAGCATTAACAAATTCTGGTGACTGATGCTGAAATGACGCCGGCACACTGGCTTTGCCGGCATAGAACCTTAATGGCAGGCATAGGCCCTCTAAACACTGTCCATAATGAACGGCCATTATTTCAGCTTTCTAACAGGGAAGGAATTCTTTTGAAAAAACCACTCCAATCAGGAGTTGAAGACTCTTTATCACATCTTCATTTTCAAAAAAATTGCAATCAATTCTTTAACTTATTTTATGAGAAAATAATCAAAATAGCTCATAATTCAATTGATTGCCAATTATGATGGGATTTCCTAGAAAATACAAATGCAGATGTGGCCTGCATGAGGGAATAAATGGTCTGCGTAAGATTCTGAGGCGCAGGCCAAGGTGGCCTGTGTCTCTAAACTGTTTTCGGTGCCGGTACCGGCGAGAGGTGGACAACGAGAACAGGGACATGCCAAAAGAACTTGGCCCAGGCTAAACCGGTTTAGAACAGTGGTCCATTTTGCCCCGGTCTCGGGCCCGGTCTTCCTACCTGAACCACACCACGACGAGACATTTATGGGCCGTGCCATTGAACTTGAGTATCAGGGCGGAACCAACAGGCCTAAGCCATATCCTTGTTCAGCTGCCTGTCACAAGATCCTGGGTGCTGTTGCTCCACAAATTTGTGGACCTCCGCAAATTTGCGGAGGTCCGCAACACACATTCCATATATTTGTGGAGAAAATAAAAATGATGAATATAATCAGTTTTTGGTACTTGAGCATACAAATACGGACCTCTGTATATATTTGCGGACATCCATATATATAGGTACTTTAATAACGCTGCAGTGGGGTGTCAGATTAGCTGGCAGAGGTGTGGCACAGTTTTGGTGAGAAGTGTGAGGGCTGCCGATTTTCGTGGGTGCGGAAATCGGTGATTACATTATACCTAATATATTTTTTATCATACACTGGGGGTCAGTCCTAAAGCTGAGATTTCGGGCTGCATGTCCGCGAAATCAGGGATTAAAAAGACTAATTATTGAATGAGTTAGAGTAATGCCAAGTGAAAGGTAATTTTGATGGGGCCAAAAAAAAGAAGGTTTGTTTCAGGTCACCCGACCGACCCTATGTACACAGGGCCGACCCTACATTTTTTATGCAATTTTGAAGAAATTTTTTAATTTTTACACTTTTTGGGGGTAAATTTTAGGTTTTCAAAAGTTTTGAAAAAAATCTTCCCATTTTCATATTTTTTTGAGTCAATTTTAGGGTTATGTAAGAAAAAAAAAAGTAAAAAAATAAAGAAAATCCGACCTACCGACCCTAGAGTTTCATCCCATGTTACCTGAAACAAAACTTTTTTTAAATTTGGCCTGGTCACTAGTGGTAATTTTGATGGTTAGATAACCCAACTAAATATTATCCAGACATAAAAAATAACCATCCAGACATCTTTATTGGATAGTAAATAGCATTTATCTGGTGCCGCCTACGAACACCTTGGGGCGGCCCCCGCACCTCCCTGTGGGTTTAGGCTGCTAAATACACATCACAAAAACTGAGGCATCCTGCTACCATTTACATAGTGGATTTAGGCTCATTATTTTAAACACTAATCACATCGTATATTAAGTTCTAGACTAGGTAGGAACCTAATTCCAAACGTTTTAGAAAGGTGTTTGTAAGGTTTGTCAAACGTGATCACAAATTTTGTAAAATATTTAAAATCTATATTTTATTAAAGTGCCTAATATATATTTGCGTAGCTCCATAAATATATGGTGAGTGTATTTACGGACGTCCGCAAATTTGTGGAGAAACAGCACCCTGATCCCAATACCTATAAGTAGTATATAATGTATCGGAACGGGACTATGCTTAAGTACTGTTTATTACTCAGCCAATCAGAGGCCTCCATTTGGTCACGTGACCGGAAGTGACCTACTTAGGGGATCAGTGGTGACGTCACGTGACCTAGTTAGCCAATCAGAGGCCGCCATTTGGTCACGTGACCAGAAGTGACGTCATATGACCTACTTATGGACCGGAAGTGACGTCATATGACCTACTTAGGGGACCGGAAGTGACGTCATATGACCTAATTTAGGATCACGTGACCGGAAGTGACCTGATGAGTCACATGACCGGAAGTGACGTCACATGACCTAATGGACAACCGGAAGTGACGTCATGTGACCTCATTGAGGATCACGTGACCGGAAGTGACCTGATTGATCACGTGACCGGAAGTGACGTCACGCGACTTAATGAAGAGATTAGCGTCTTTAAGGGGTCACGCGCTTTAAAATGTGATTTTTTTTTTTTTTGGAGGAGGCGAGTCTCTTATTTTTTTTGTAAACCAATAAAAAACACAACAATATAAGTTTGTTTTTTCATTTTATTTTTTATTAGCGACTGGAAGTGACTTATTGAACTAGGTAGAAGTGTTCTTTAGAGTGTATAAGGGGGGAGGGGGAGGGGAGGGGAGGGGGGGAGGGGGGCCCTTAAAGATGCATGGGGAGGGGGGCACTTTTAGGATGCATGGGGTGGGTGGAGGGGAGGGGAGGGGAGGGGGGAGGGGGGGCACTCTAGGGGGGGGGGCACTCTAAGGGGAGTTTGTCTCTTTTAAGAAAAGAATTTATTTTTTTTAATCAAGAGACACACTTCTTCCTCTTGAGAGGAAAAAGTGTGTCTCTTAATTTTTTTGTTTAGGAAGTGATGGTCTTTAGGATCACGTGACCTGATGAGTCACGTGACTAGAAGTGACGACGTCACATGCCCTAATTAGGAGATCAGCAGCGACCGGAGGAAGTGACACTTTAAGAGGACACGCGACTTAATTGTTATAATATTTATTTTTTTTACTTACTAATAAAAGAAGACGTATGAAAATAAAACACAACAATAATTTTATTTTATTTTTTTATTTCTTTTTTTTCAATCTTAATAAACACTCTATTTTTGAAAAGATGCGCTCAATCAATCAATAACACACTTTTTTTTTTTTTTCATATCTTTAAAGTACTAGTTGTCACACCGTCAGAATGCACGCGACGCTTATAATACAAGTAGCGCACGCCGTCTTTCTCTATGGTGTAAGTGACCATTTTGTTTCGTACCACTTTGAAATTTCTATTTACCGCAAGGAGAGTTTTTCGTTTGCGAAGAACATCCAAGAAGTCGTCTGGTTGTTTAGGGTTTTGTTTCTTCTGTACACCTTTTGCACTCCATTTTTTGGATTTTCTTTCACCGGTGCCGCTGACTCGATCGTAGCAAATGTAAGTCTTAGGGTTGAGACTTAGGATCCCGTCACCTTCCCACTCCGCTTTCATAAGCCCCGAAGTTCTCAGATCGTGAATGTAACGTCTCTCACAACATCCGCCGGGCGGCGGACACCATTCTCGCACTCTTTCCGTTTTTGTCTTTACGAAAAGCTCTAAGTGATCGTCGCACACCGCTGTCGGAATCCACTTTCGTTTCTCTCTGAAGTACGTCTCTCTCAGGTGAGGTTTGACTAGGTCATCCAACGTGTCACCACTGAGAGCCATGTAAAGACTGTCGGTGTCCATTTGACAAAGAGCATAATCGCACCGATCGACGAATCTATCCAAGAAGTCGTATGTGAACTCTAACATTTTCAACTTCGCGTACTGGTATACCATGAACCCTATTTGAATAGGGAGGTTGTTCTTGACTGTTTTCGGTTGTAGTTCGACTTCAAACAGATCAGAACTCAACTCGGACGCCTTTTTGAAGCGCCACGAATTGGCCAATAGTTCGAACTTCCGACTGTCAGTGTATCTCACCGCCGTGTGTTTTTCTTTGTTGCAGATTGTTTTACCGTACGTGGCGTTTCCCATTAACTTGTAACAGTCTGACAGAATTTTCTCGTTCTCGTTCACGTCGCCACGTCTTCGCGCCACCGTTACTTCGTCCGCGAAACCGGCAAAGGAGCGTTTAGGTAGGTATTCTACGACCAGCTGTACTTTGGTGACTAATAAACCGTGCTCTAAATACCACTTGAGAAGGGGTCTTCCCAAGAGAATATTTTTTCCGTGGTAACTCCCTATCAGACATCTCTGAGGCGTGTTCAACAGCTTTTCTTCCTGCGCAAAGTCTGACATGTGAGGTCCTATGTCTGATTTTGAAACGGACACATTCTTGAAAACGGGGGTCATTTCTTCGAAGTAGTCTCGTAGGTGAGGCGGCGTAGTGATGTCCACTTGAACTAAACCGAACATTTTCCCGTCTTTGACAGCGGAAAGGATGTCGCTCTCGCTCATAGCGTTTCGAGACACTTTCAAAGCGTCAACCTTCCAGTGTTGTTGGGAGGCCTTACCCAGTGGGCACAGAACGTTGAATCAACATTGATAAAGGGTTGTCAATGTTGATCTCATGTTGATTCAACATTGATTCAACATTGAACAGTATTTTGTGCCCACTAGGTAACCCGTTCATCTCGACGCTTCATCTCTCTCCATTCGCACTCCCACACGACGACCAGCTTGTGACCTAGCGCTTTCAAGTAAGCGCTTACTCTAGCCGTTCTGTCGCGTCTCTCCTCCCTCAGTGAAGCGCACTGATATCGGTGCGACGGTATGCACTCGTGAGCGTGGAACCAACACCCGTGAAACTGGAAAACCGTATTAGAGGCCGCGTGAAACCCGTCGACGCGAATTCTTCGACAGCCTAGAACCATCTCGCCGCCGTTGAAAGCGTGGCGCAGTTTCACGTCGCGGTCGTGCTCTACGAAGCATAACCACTCCAAAGCGCTGTGAGAGTTTCTTTGCCTAATTTCGGGCTTGAACTCGGTCTCAGGTCGTCTCACCGCGTAATAGGCCGTGCAGTGCGCTTCGCTCATGCAGCGCAAGTACAGAGAGTTAGCGTCTAGGCCTAGGATGTGCTGGCACGTTCTCGCTTCTTCGCCGTAATTGTGCTCCCTTATCCGCGTGGTGCCCTTCTCGTGAAATCTATGGAAGATGATGGAAGGACCACCGACTAGATTTTCTTTGATCAGAGCGTGGAGGACGGCGTCGAACTGGGGGAACGTTGTGAACGCGTCTTCTAGGTTTTGGAAGAGGAACCGTAAAGTCAAACCGGCGAGAGAGATCCCGTCTTTCAACATGTCAATGCCGCGATCTTGGAAAAATTTAGCGTGATTTTTCAGAGCCTCTATGAAAGGTTTGACGTCTTTGTTGTTGTAGTGGATCAAGTAATCTCTCATAGTTTGCATCTTCTCGTCGGACCAAACTTTCTGACATGCGGCGTAGTCGGATTCGGACATTTTGACGCCCGTCAGTTCGCTGTCAAAAGCCGATCTCGGTGGCAGTGTTCTGTTTCCCAGTTTCCTGGTAGACGTCATCCATTCGTAAGGAAAGTGACCTTTCTCTTCGTTTCTGGTGAAAGCTCGCAAATAATTCGCGTAGTTGTAACCGGGTGCCAAATAGTTGACTACGTCCAAGAAAACCGTGTGCTGTGTGTAAACCGCCAAGTATTGATTGCTTCTCTTTATGACGCTGAATTCTTGGTTTCTTCGGTCTCCAGAGGCAAAGAACGAGTGAAGGCGTATTTTGATCAGGTTCAAGTCGTAACGCCCCGAGTTGAAGCCCACGACTGGAGCTTGACGGATGTATCTCAGAAGCCGCTTCTTCAGTTGAACTAACGGGTGTCTGGTCTGAGCCGCAGCAAAGCCGCCTGGAGAAGGGGTGAATGCCGCCTCCTCCAGCAGGAGAGCTTCACCTATCGCCGCATCTAACTTCGCTAACGTCGGTCGGTAAAGTTCTAGCACAGCTTCCCCGATGACTTTGGCGTTCTCGTTTATGTGATTTAAAACTCGGTCCAACAAGGGGTCGGAATCTGCGTCGGATTCTCTGACGAAGCAGACCGGCCCCTCCCACCCCGGAAAGTCGGATGCGACGCTAGCCGACAAAGGGACGTGATCCCACAGCAGGGACACGTGTTCGGTCGACGGTTCTCTGCACGGTCTGAAGAAAGCCTCGAAATCGAAGGTGATCTTGTAAGGGTAGATTCCGGAATGTCCGTTGGGAGGAAAAATGGAGAAGTCTGCTAGCGCTTCGAAAATCGTTCTCGAATTTTGGTAGATGCCACCTACCTAACGCAATTTGACTTGTCGGCAAGAGGAAAGCTGGTTCCTGTGTCTCTTCAGCAAGAACTCGGTGGTGAACGCCGCCTTACACTTGCAACATTCGTATAAGTCCGTGACCAGAGAGACGTGCAAACCGCCTTTCGCCGTCAGGTGTAGGTTGACTTTACCTCGAGCGGCCAGAGTTCTGGAAGGCGGTCTGATCAGAGTAACGCGTCTTCTCAACTTCCGCCCCGGCACCTGACGCGACGCGGTGTAAACCGCTATTTGTATGTCAAACAAGTTCTCTAACGCGGGTAAGTCGCGGATGTTCAAACTGGAAAGGTTTCAGGTGTGGCAGCGGGACAGAACTGACGTAACAAATCTGAAGCGCGCTTGCTGGTGTTGTATAAGTGAAAGGAAATGCAGCGGAAGACGCAGAGGTTGTCCTTGTTGGGAAAATCTAACACACCGCTTCTCTTTCCAACTCGACCGGCCTGAGTGATCCTACCGCCTATGGGAAATTCCCCCGGTCCCATGTAAACGCAAATGTTCAAATTGGTAGGAAAAAGAACGTGCCACTTGGTGTCAGCGTCGCAAAGTTTCCGTACTTCCTCGCAAGCGACGGTGTTTTCCATCTTTGAGAGGAGCTCTTCCAAAGTTTCTGAATAAGTTATAGTAGGGAGCGGTTGTATGAGAGTTGCGTTGTTCTGGGAGGCGTGAAAGTAGCGCAGTTTGCTCTTGTCTTCTCTGTGTTGTAAGAGTAAGCCTACCGAGAAACCCACTTTGTATCTGAATCTTTGCGTGAAGTGAATGCGACGCATAGTATCTACAGCGTCACTCAACTCGCCGGTTGGTAGTCTGAAGTTTGTTACACTCACGCGAGTCCCGTGCATCCTGACACCCGTTTGTATTGCAGGCCAATTCGCCGTGAACGTTTCCTCACCGTTCGGTACAGCACATATGCACGGAGAGATAGTCACCCTGTCCAGAGATTCGCGTCGACAGGTGATCTTTCGGCAATCGCCTTCGCCGCATAGAGGGCAAAACTTAGGTATTACTCTATATTTTTCTACGTGTCTGTCGTGATTGTACGGTCTTTTAAAAATTTTGAAACACTTTTCGCAGACGTACTGCGTCATGTTTTTTTGTTTTTTTTGTTTTTTCACTTAGTTACCAATTAAAAAAAGTTTTTTTTCCCAACTACTTAGCCGTCTATCTATCTATCAAACTATCTATCTATCTATCTATCTATCTATCTATCTATCTATCTATCTATCTATCTATCTATCTATCTATCTATCTATCTGTCTATCTATCTAACTATCTGTCTGTCTGTGTATCCGTCTGTCTGTCTCATACAGCGTACGTCAAACACTGTGTGTGTGCGCGCGTGAGCGTTGAGCGTCTCTCATTCCAAATCTATACCGAGAAATTTGAGAATAATCTCTGTTTTGTCATCCAACTCTTTGAGCGCTCTGGCGGACAGCGTCACCCCCTGCTGTGTGGGTTTTTTGTCAGGACCTTCGTACTTGCGCACGTGGATGAGGTTCTTACCGCTGTAGTAGCTCACAGCTGCGTACACTTCGCCCTCCTCATCCAGCACTGTGAACCAGGGGGTATGATTAGGTCTTCCTTGCGCGGACGCTGTGTCGCGTATGCGCACCACTGCGCGGATCTCGGCGATGCGCGCTATTAGCTCGCGCAGCGCGTCGGCGGTGAAGTGCACTCGCTTGCCTCTGGTCAGAGACGCCTCTTTCACCTGGCCGTCTTTTGTGTAGCGCGGCCTCCTAGACAGTCTAGCCTCGTCCTCCCAGATCTCCAGCGTCAAAGTCCCGTCTAAGCAGAACTCTAACCCGAGAGGACGGGTTTTCTCTGCTTCTTCTCGTCCATCTTCTTCTTTTTCTTGTATTTTTCTCTTCTTAGTAGGCCTTGTTGTTCTGGAACCCGCCTTAGAACGTTTCAGACCCGCAAGAAGAGTAACACCATCAGCGTGAGCTGAATCAGCAGCAGAACCAATAACAGGAGCAGCGTCAGCGCTGGTATCTGACGACTCGTTGTTGGAACAGAGCAGCCACACGCCGTCGGTGCTGAGTGTAGCGGTAGAAGATGGAGCACCGCCGCCCTCGTAAGGTGGCGGTGAGGGCAGTCGCCACGGACCGGACGCGCTACCAGTGGAAGTGAGGGCGAAAGTAGTGGAAGAGGGGAGCCGAAAAAACGTACCGTCCACCCGTAGCCCTTCGGGTTCGTCGTACGCCTCGTCGTCAGCGTCGTTCTCTATCTCACCCTGTTGCTGCTCCTCCTCCTCCTCTTCTTCTTCTTGCTTTAGGGCATATATGTCTGCTGGGGCTGAGTGTCAGAATAGCTGTAAGTCTCAGCGCGAGCGGCGTCAATGGCGTCGGTTGATGTAGTGGTGGAGAGGTGCTGTGCAACGTGCTGCGGTTCATCAAAATCAGTAACAGTAGTGGGGAGGTAAAAACCCGGTTGCCAGTACTGCGCTGTGCCAGGAGAGTTGTCGTCAGTAGTAGTAGCGGCAGTCGCAGCAAGAGGTGCAGCAGCAGCAGCAGCAGCAGCAGCAGCAGGCGCAACAGTAGCAGGCGCAGCAGCCTCAGCAGCAGCAGCAGTAGCAGGCGCAGCAGTAGCAGGCGCAGCAGCAGCAGCAGCAGCAGCACCAGCAGCACCAGCAGCACGAGGATCACCGGCACCAGCAGCAGCAGCACGAGGAGCAGCAGCAGCACCAGCAGCACGAGGAGCAGCAGCAGCAGGCGCAGCAGTAGCAGCGGCAGCGCGCTTAGCAGCAACAACCGTCGCGAGTGTAACAACGTCGCTACCACGACGACTACTACCAGTAGTACCGCTACTACTACCACTACTACTACTACTACTACTACTACCGCTACTACTACTACCACTACTACTACTGCTGCGAGCGCTCGCTACAGCGGGAGGGTGATAAGACCAAGCGGTTGCGGCGGTAGTCTCATCTTCAGTAGCAAGAGGAGACGCTGACGCTAAACGAGCGCTGTTCCGCGTACTCTTCTTGTTCTTGAACTTGCTTAGATCCTTGGACGGCACTAGGTGTTGTCTTTTGCTCATGGTGGTGACTGTAGAGAGCAGCAAAAGACTGAGTGAGTGAATGGGTGTTTCCAGACCCCTTATATACGCCTTCTCGCTTCTAGAGCTAAGCTACTTACTGCCCTGTTCAGCTGCCGCCGGCTGACCGGCGGCCATTCACAAAGAGAAACAAAAGACATAATGCATGACGTTTTCAGCTGGATCCCTTTCCCCCCTTTTGAGAGATCGACTGACATGAGCTAAGCTACTTACTGCCCTGTTCAGCAATTCAACGCGCATTAGCTGTATAAAGGATTAAGCGGTTGCTGCCGCCGGCTGACCGGCGGCCATTCACAAAGAGAAACAAAAGACATAATGCATGACGTTTTCAGCTGGATCCCTTTCCCCCCCCCTTTTGAGAGATCGACTGACATGAGCGGGCAGTGTACCGACTGTGCTAATTCAACGCGCATTAGCTGTATAAAGGATTAAGCGGTCATGAGCTTAGAGTGTGTATACAAAAAAAACTACAGGAGGGAGAGAGAGTCGTCCTCAGGTAGGGGGTAGGAGGTAAGGCTATGGATAAGGAAAAAACGCCATTTTCAGCTGGCCTCCACAGATGGCGATGACATACTCCTCGTCATCTAAGCTCTTAAGAAGCTCTTAAGGAGCGGAGCGGCTGAAAAGCGTCATGCGGACAGGTCGCTAGACAGCTGGGGTGCTGTTGGAAATAGGATTAAACTCCCTCTGTATTAAAGCTCTGATTTCTGTTGGAAAAAAAACCATATCGCCTCTGACCACAGTAACGTCTACTACCACCACCACCACCACCGCCGCCGCCGCCGCCGCCAAGACGAGACGAGATGGCTCAAGCTATTCCACTTTCAATCTCGCTTTCACCCCCTTGTCCACCTGAAAAATTAATGCGGCTTCACGACGTGAGACGCGCGATGCAGGCCGATGGGGAGAGTAGAGAGGTAGGACAGCAGCGCTTAGCATATAGCGACGCCTTGCTTCGTCAACTAGGTAAAGAGTTGAGCGGATCTTGGAGAGTGTTGGGCAGTAGCTTAACAGTTACCGCCGCCCGTATGGATGCTCTAGTAGAGCGCAGTGTCAAGACACCGGAGGAGCTGTGTACGGCGATGTTCCGAGCTTGGTGGGGTGAAACCCAGCATCGTCATAGATGGGGAGAGCTCGGCCGCGTCTTCACCCGCATTAGACGAGTGGAACTGTTGGCTCAGTGGATGACCCTTCTCCACAGGCAGGGGTTGGATTTCGAGAACCCCGACTCGCACGCGATGCATAAGCACTTGGGCGCCCTCGGCAGACGCCTAGGTAGCAGGTGGAAAGAGGTGGAGGGTCATTTAAAAATGTCGCCTGAGAGGTTAGATAAGATCGCTGAAGAATGCGAATGCGGAGGAAGTCCCGCTGAGTGGGCCTTCCAAGTGTTGAAAATGTGGCAAGCTGAAGCTGACGGTGCCGGCAGTACGCCTTTTGAACTCCTTCGAGTGTTGACTGAGGACATGGGAAAGTTTGACCTCGGCATCACGATATTACTTGACTTTATCAAGCAAGAAACAACGAGAACAACGGACATGTGAATTGTTGTGTTTTATTTTCATACGTCTTCTTTTATTAGTAAGTAAAAAAAAAAAATTATAACAATTAAGTCGCGTGTCCTCTTAAAGTGTCACTTCCTCCGGTCGCTGCTGATCTCCTAATTAGGGCATGTGACGTCGTCACTTCTAGTCACGTGACTCATCAGGTCACTTCCGGTCACGTGATCCTAAAGACCATCACTTCCTAAACAAAAAAATTAAGAGACACACTTCTTCCTCTCAAGAGGAAGAAGTGTGTCTCTTGATTAAAAAAAAGAAATTCTTTTCTTAAAAGAGACAAACTCCCCTTAGAGTGCCCCCCACCTAGAGTGCCCCCCTCCACCCTCCCCTCCCCTCCCCCCCACCCACCCCATGCATCCTAAAAGTGCCCCCCTCCCCATGCATCTTAAAGGGCCCCCCTCCCCCCCTCCCCTCCCCTCCCCCTCCCCCCTTATACACTCTAAAGAACACTTCTATCTAGTTCAATAAGTCACTTCCAGTCGCTAATAAAAAATAAAATGAAAAAACAAACTTATATTGTTGTGTTTTTTATTGGTTTACAAAAAAAATAAGAGACTCGCCTCCTCCAAAAAAAAAATCACATTTTAAAGCGCCTGACCCCTTACCCAGTGGGCACAGAACATTGAATCAACATTGATAAATGGTTGTCAACATTGATTCAATGTTGATTCAACGTTGATTCAACGTTGAACAGAATTTTGTGCCCACTGGGTAAAGACGCTAATCTCTTCATTAAGTCGCGTGACGTCACTTCCGGTCACGTGATCAATCAGGTCACTTCCGGTCACGTGATCCTCAATGAGGTCACATGACGTCACTTCCGGTTGTCCATTAGGTCATGTGACGTCACTTCCGGTCACGTGACTCATCAGGTCACTTCCGGTCACGTGATCCTAAATTAGGTCATATGACGTCACTTCCGGTCCCCTAAGTAGGTCATATGACGTCACTTCCGGTCCATAAGTAGGTCATATGACCTCACTTCCGGTCACGTGACCAAATGGCGGCCTCTGATTGGCTAACTAGGTCACGTGACGTCACCACTAATCCCCTAAGTAGGTCACTTCCGGTCACGTGACCAAATGGAGGCCTCTGATTGGCTGCATCTCGATTGAGTAATAAACAGTATTTAAGCATAGTCCCGTTCCGATACATTATATACTACTCCTATATAATAACAGACAGTTCACTTAGAACCAACCAGCGACTCTGTTTCAATATACAACTTAATTAGGGTAGATTCACCATGAGGTCGGACACATACCCTGAGACGGACAGTGTAATTTGAGGTTATTCATGTACACTACGACTTCTAATGTTTGTTTTTTTAGAAAGAATAACACTTAAACCTTACAATTATTCTCAAATGAAGAGCTTAAAATTCTTGAATAACCATAAAATCAAGTGTCCGTCTCAAGGTATGTGTCCGACTCCAGGTGAATCTACCCTACTTAGTTTTTAGGTTCAATGCACTAATGCCAGTTTCAGCCTTTTCACAGGTATATTTGCCAATTCCCAACTCATCTACCCCTAAATCTAGACCTCTATTTTTCCAGATGAAAATCTACTTCTGTGGCAGTATTCGTGGTGGCCGTCAGGATGGGTTGCTGTATTCAAAGATGGTAAATCAGCTTAAGGAGTATGGACCAGTCTTGACAGAGGCAGTGGGGGACCCAACCATGCCAGATACAGGTATTAAGCTCAGAAAGAAACTAAATCTATAATAGTGTACAGATGGACAGATCTACCAAAATTGACATCCATTGTAGTATGGCATACAGAATGTCAATGGCAGGTACGGGTATTAATATTTCTGGAAATTGTCTACATGATGGGCATACCAGGGTGCTGTTTCTCCACAAATTTGCGGACCCCCGCAAATTTGCGGACATCCGCAATACACATTCCATATATTTGTGGAGGAAATAAAAATGATGAATAAAATCGTTTTCTAATACTTATGCATACAAACACGGACCTCCGTATATATTTGCAGACATCCGTATATATTTGCGGAGCTCCATAAATATATTTGCGGACGTCCGCAAATTAGCGGAGGTCCACAAATTTATGGAGAAACAGAACCCAGGGTGCTGTTTCTCCCAAATTTGCAAACATCCGCAAATATATTTATGGCTGTTTCTCATGACTGGTCGTCATTTGAGCTGGGAGGACCTAATTTTAGAATTCATGAGAAGATGAAAATCCTTTTTCTTGTAAATAATAAAGGTATTTGGCCAACTTATTTTAAAGTTATAGAAGCTTATATCAGAAAACCTTTCCTATGGTAGCTTGGCAAAGTTCATGTGTCAACAAATGGTCTAGGGCATGGTTCCAATCGTCACTCTCTATCAATATAATGGTTTAACTCTCATTCTTCTTTTGTTAAGGTATACTTTCCTTATGTGAGCAGTTCTTATGTATATAGTAGAGGCTCGTGATCATATCTATGGATATTTCCTATATATTGGCATATTTCTTGTAGCTTTTCACTGTGTTGAAGGAAGTAGGTGATATAGTGTAATATTCTGGGATGAATGATTCCTTTAATGCACTCTCTATCACATACCCTTACATCCTCATATTTTTATCAATAGCTGTATTTTCTACTGAAACAGTTTCGTCTATATCCACTCTTTGCAATGGTAGGTGAAACTAAGGCTCATCATGAAGAATTAAGTTTATAGCTGTTGTACAATAGAGAGGATGTAGGCTGTTTTATAGAGAGTGACGATTGGAACCAAGGCATTTTTATGCACTTGGCAGTAGTATCACTATCTTTAGGCCCTCAAGTATTTATATGATTCCTATTTCCACTGTTAGATATTACTGCTGGTGTATTTACCAGCCCTGAAGCTATCTTTCAAGTACATTTACTTATCTATATTTGCTCTAAACTCATACTTCTTGCTTAAATGGAGCAGATATTCCCCTTACCTCTCCTTATCTTGCTATAATTAGGCAGATAAAAGGTAATGAAGTGGTAGGAATCAATAAAAATGTAAGTCAATGGATGGAAATACAACTCATTAATAACACATAAGTTTATAGCAGCTCTAGCATAGAGAGAATGTAGTCCATACGATACAGCGTGATGATTGGAACCAGTGTGACGATTGGAACCATTGACATATATACATAGCAGTACCACCTGACAGGCTTGCTGCAGGATTCTCTCATAATTGTATATTATTCCCTTTATAATAGAGATAGTTGACATTTGATATGAATAGTTAAATATAGATACTATGCAAGCTATGACAATGGATGTAGTTTGATAGAGAGTGATAATTGGAACCAGGAAATTACACATTTTTGCCATAATGAACTTCAATTGGCTCTCCTGAGTCAAGTTTACAACATATCATCCTTTTCTTTTTTTTAATGTATACATATAAGATATACTAGTCCAGCATGACAATATAATTATTTTGATATGGTTAGATAATTGCTATAAGATAGGGGAGGTGTAACTTATGACAATAGAGCGTGATGATTGGAACCATTGAATTACACAAATGGATCATAGCACCATCAAACCACAGTTATAGGTACAACTAATGAGTTATACACCTTGCACATTTCAATCATTGGTATTCTATATAAAAACAAGAAAGGTCATATTATTCTTCTCATAATCTTTGAAATTTTACAACTTTTGAAATTCACTTTTGATGAAAATTCATGAAAAATGCCATGTTTTGCTCTGCAAATATATACAGATGTCCGCAAATATATACGGAGGTCCGTATTTGTATGCTTAAGTTTAGAAAACGAAATTTGCGGACATCCACAAATTTGCGGAATACACATTCGATAAATTTGCGGAGCTCCGCAAATTTATACGGGGGTCCCCAAATCTGTGGAGAAACAGCATCCAGCTGTTGTAACTTGTAAGGTTGCAGATCATGAGTTGAGTTGAAAAGAGATTTCATTGACCAAATTACCTGGATGCTGTTTCTCCACAAATTTTCGGATGTACGCAAATATATTTATGGAGCTCCGCAAATATAGGCCTATATGCCTTTTTGGTACTTAAGCATACAAGGATGTAAATTCCAATCAATTATTCGATCCTGGGTGCTGTTTTTCCACAAATTTGTGGACCTCTGCAAATATGCGGAGGTCCACAATACACATTCCATATATTTGTGGAGAAAATAAAAAAAATGATGAATATAATCAGTTTTTGGTACTTAAGCATACAAATACGAACCTCCGTATATATTTGCGGAAATCCGTATATATTATATATATATATATTTGCGGGGCTCCATAAATATATAAAATTTGCGGATGTCCGCAAACAGGACCCTGACAAGTCAAGTCTTTCAAATATAGCCAATGGCATGTATACAGATGCGTCAAGATGTTATAAATACTGAAGGATCTCAAGGCTGATTTAGCATTTATAGCTCATACCGTATATCATATTGTTTTGTTTTAGATACTATTGCTGATGGGGAGGATAAATGGTGCCACGACCGAAACATGGATTGGTTCAAAGAGGCAGACGGTAAGTATTGAGTTTTCACAAACCATTCTATGAACACATACTAAGGATCCCCTTCACCTCCTGCTATTTCTGTGATCTACACAAGTCTTAAATCATACATGCAGCCCTCATAGGCGTAATAAACTTCCCTCAAAAATCGCCAAGAGATTGTTTGTGATTGGATGTGTATTGCCAAATACACATCCCAAAACATGCGCCATAGAAATCTATAGCGGATCAATCAGCGTAGCTCATCTATATTCTAACTTAGGGTTCATCCATCTAAGGGAGTGATCATTTTTTAACAACAGAGGGGGGGGGGGGTGGTGGGTTTCCGCGCGGAGCGTGCAGAATTTTTTACCCCCCCCCCTTATGGCCGAAAATCGGCTTGCGCGCGGGCACTTTGAAGCATAGTAACGCGCGGGCTTTTTGGCTCAAAACAGGTTAAATTATTTTGACCCCCCCCCAAGATGGGTCCAAATTGTTTTGCCCCCCCGGTCAAGGGGTCCAAATTTTTTTTGCCCCCCCCAAACCCACCACCCCCCTGTTGTTAAAAAATGATCACTCCCTATGGAAGATTCTACCCAGCTGTTCATGGTGGGTAATGCACACCAACCACCGTGTAGGGGCATACAGTGGGTGTTGTTGCTTAGTCTGCCAGCACTAAACTCAATGTAAAAAGACCTTCCCCACTGCCTCACTCTTGTAGCCAGCCTCCTTACATGGGTATTAAATTAGGTAATTAGGGATGCTGTGGTCTGGCTGCTCATGATGATCATATGGTGCACAGAATATTGTACAATACATTCATCTGTTACTCTCCTACCTTCATTATTATACAATAATAACTATTATTACATATCTCACACCTCATTACAAAAGAGATGCCTAATTCAATGGGATATATTATTTCATTCACTCATTAGTGTATTTTCTGTTTTCAGTTGTGTTGGCAGAAGTGACTCAGCCTTCGCTTGGAGTAGGTTATGAACTGGGACGAGCAATTGAAATGAGGAAGAGGACAATTTGCTTGTTCAGACCAAGCAGTGGACGGAGTAAGTCATATTTACACCATGATGGAATCCAATTACTGTCTTCAACGCAACAAGTGCTCTAGGGCTCCCCCTAATAAGCACCCCCCTTTGATGCCTCCTTTAGATTAGAAAACCCTCAAAACATTAATGATTTTGGAAGGCCATTAAACTCATACACTGAAAACCCAGAGCAAGGAGCCTAGTCATTATGACGACATAGGTAGTCATAATGAATAATGGCAGATGGAGTGGAGAATGGTGTATGAATATAGTCTCTAATTAGTTCACTTCTTAATGAGAGGCATCCTTTTCACATATTTGGTGTAGTCTTGACTGAACTAAGTAGCATTACTTGTTATAAACAAGTTGCCAATGGGTGAGAATGATTGCCCCAAAGGTATAGAGACCACTCTGCTCCCTGTCACCAGTGTATATCTCATGACAGATATAGTTATGCAGATATTAAAACCAGGTGGCAGTAGCGTGCCATAGGTAGCAAGCGAGGAATAGAATTATGTGGCATAGGGTAGTCATTGGGACAACCTAGGACTTGAGAGTTGTCATTACTGATGGCTTTAGGTCTTCAAATGGACAATACTTAAATTAACAACCTTAAGGTAGTCATTCTGACTACCCAATTATTGTGACTACCTAAGGTCGTCATTATGACAACTTTGGTCTGAATGGCTCAGATGGGTAGTCACAATGACGACCTAAGGTGGTCATTTTGACTACCTAAAGTTGTCAGTTTTGGCATTGTCAAAATGACGACCCTGAGATTTTCAGTGTAAAGGTATACAACACAATCTAACTAATTTTAGATCGACCAACAATTTTCCTTAATGACTCTTAGATGCTTATGGAACACAAAGAAAAGAAAAAAAAAGCCTATGTCACTGGGTTTACTTGACTTTAAGAGGGTATTCACATTTGAGTGCATTATGTATAGGCCCTCATGAGAAAATCATATTTTTCTACAAATTTCCACACAGAAGAAAAAAATCTCTTAACAATTTCTCAATGAAAATGCAGGCATGCATTTATAATTATGATCAATAAGAACATGTTGAAAACAAGAAAATATGGGGTCACGGGCAAAATGAAATTATCCTGAATTAATCAAAATAAAAACGAATCTATTTACAGTATGATCCTATAGGCATGGCAAAAAGGAAATATAGTGATCAAGATTATGTAGAATGCCAAGGTATAGCACTTAAAGGCTAGATAAAGGTAAATCATGACACATAAATAAGAGAAAGCTGCAAATACCATGGTTGCAGGTAGTTTCGTTTTTTGCCACCAGGTGCCGTATGCATAGATTGTGTTGTATACCTTTAACTACTCAATCCTAAAATTCCATAAAAATAATTGTATAAGTGCCCAGTGCTTATCACATTGAATAAGGTATGAATGTTACATATTTGTCCAGGGAGAGCCAGTTGCATATAATTTTGTGTCCAGACATGGAGTTTTCCTCAGAATAACCTTCCCGTAGGCCTGGGTGGTCACCAGGATATTTATCAAGATATTTGGATGGCCCAAAGCTGATGAAGTTAATGCCTACCCCTGCCAAGTTGTCTAAAACCTCGAAATGTATCGCTGAACATTATACATCAAGAATGAGTGTTTTTCATGACTATAACCTGATAATAATTATGCAACTCATATTTTGCCTTATACAGAACTATCAGCAATGATACGTGGTGCCGTTGATGAGGACTTCTTCACTGTCCATGACTACTCTGAGGTTGATGCACATGATGTAATAAAATCATTCATGGATGAGTTTCTGCATTCTGATTCAAACGATTCAAACGATTCAAACTAAAGATATTCACCAAGTGTGCTCTGACCTATTGGTCAAGGTTTTCTGAATTTCAATTTCCTTTGATAATTTTGATTGATTTGTAGATTCTTCCAATTTCAAGATTATTTGACACTCTGTTAAATAACATACTAATATTCATACAATCATGGCTAATTTTATGAGGACTTGTAATTGCAAATGTAATGATTACATTTCTAAGGATATACAATAAAAGAAAAAAATGAAATACATTTTCATGTTGTATTTATCATTGGCGACAAAGAATCAAATAAACTTCTTAATTTATTCTATATGAATAATATCAGGGGAATGCGACGATCATGAGACACTGGCCTATTTTTAAAAACAACATTCGAACAAGATTTATGAGATTTTAGATATAATTTATAATATATGTGACCAGGCAAGGGAAAAGAGCCATCTGGGGAGAAAATAGTGAGTGAATTTTGTGTCATTAAAATGAGATGTCATTGAGCTAAATAAATTCCTGGTAGTTTTGATTTTCAATCATTAGATCATATCACTAACTGAAAGTCGTAAATAAGCTCTAATTGTATTAGGGATGTCATCGATACACCCATATTTCTAGAGGCCCAATCACCGCATCGACAAAAGCTTTATACAGATAAACCTTTTATAGCACAGACAGCCTCGTAATTTACCTTTCTAAAACTGCAAAAATTATGAAAATATTGCATCTAGAACTTGCTTTTTTATTCAATTTGAAAATGGTGACCTTTGTATCCAATAAATATTGAGGAAATCATTTCTGATTGTGGTCAAATTTTATCAAGTGTTCATCCATGTATGAGTAAGGAAATAAACGCATCAATTTACTCCTATTTCAAGCAGAGAATACCTGTTTTGTAATGTAGAAATTAATCGATATAATCGAAAAATAGTGATGATCGAAATCGACATAAATTGGATGTCAATGACAACCCTAAAATGTATTGCATTCCATAATAAATATCAGATTAGAAGAGGTAAAAAGAAACAGAAATTCCCCTGCACAGGGTGCTGTTTCTCCACAAATATGTATGGATGTCCGCAAATATAATACAGATGTCCGTATTTGTATGCTTAAGTACCAAAAACGATTTTATTCATCATTTTTATTTTCTCCACAAATAAATGGGATGTGTATTGCGGACATCCGCAAATTTTCGCACATCCAGAAAAACAGCACCCAGGAATGGGAAAAAAAGACATTACAAACGTATAATGTATCCTCAAGCCTGGAATATATATTGGGATATACCGTATTCGACGTAATAAGCGCCCAGGGCGCTTATAAAATTATCATTATGGTAGTTTTAGTACTTAAGAGTTTAATTGTCTCCAAAATCCTGAAATGTGAGCCTTTGTCCTAGTCTAAAAATGCTCCAAAAAGGGGGGGGGCGCTTATCAGGGGGAGGGCGCTTATTACGTCGAATACGGTAAGTTGTTTTTCAGAACTAGCTGAAAGTGGGTATCATAGGTCTGCATATTTGGCCTCTTTTGTGAAAGATTTAAAAATCATTCACATATGTTTTTCTTATCAAAGCACATGGGCCACCTATGTTAAGAACAAGTGATATTACTTTCAGACAGCTTGTCAATTAACATGTTAGACTGGAGGCAGAATTTTGGAATCTCACTACATGAGGAACGGAATGTTAGAGGGTGGCATCCATGCCAGACTTGTAGTATGACCTGTACTGGTCAGGTTTAGGCAGGATGCCACGCACGGAAATCGTTTTTCTGTGAAATAGGGCTTGATAATGGCAGCCATTACCGAAAATCATGATTTTTGGCTATAATCTTTAACTTTAAGGTACAAAATATATGCATGGGGAAGGTAATCTAATGCTTCCATAGTATTCCCAGACCCTGAAAATGTGGCTTTAGACTCAAATGACTCAATATCATCATTGCTCACTAGATATGGCCAGAACCGTGAATTTTAGTAATGGCCACCCCATTAAGGTACATAATGTGTACATGGGGGAGGTAATCTAATGCTTCCATAATATTCCTAGACCCTAAAAATGTGGATTTAGACTCATTAAATGACTCAATATCATCATTTCTCACCAAGATATAGCCAAAATCGTAACTCTCGGTAATGGCTACCACGGTAGAGTATGATATAAGCATGGAAAAGAAAGTTGATGCTGCCATAGTATTCCTAGACCCTGGGAATGTGGATTTAGACACCTTAAACTACTGAATAACATCATTTCTCACCAAGATATGGCCAAAATCATGATTTTTTGGTAATGGCTGCCATTATCGAGCCCTATTTCACAGAAAAACGATTTCCGTGCGTGGCATCCTGCCTAAACCTGACCAGTACAGGTCATACTACAAGTCTGGCATGGATGCCACCCTCTAACATTCCGTTCCTCATAAAGTGATTTCTAGAGCTCTTTTGGAATTCTGCCTCCAGTCTATGTTATGATTCAACATTACCAAACCCCTTTTCTTGTATCATATCAATGTCATCAAGGCTAAAAAGGCATTGCCAATATGACCCAGACATCATTACGAAAGTCCAAGATAGATCCACTCTCTTCTGCCTAAAATATTAATATCTTTGTTCTTTCTGATTCTTAGTCTTTAGGCTACACATCAGACTACGCCTGTGGCTGTGGCATATTATTAATTGCCTAACAGAATTGCATCACAAAGGCAAGATGCTATTTATCTGTTAGACCTGTCTTAAAGTGTCATAGTGTAATAGATTGGCAGCGGATACGGAGTGGCTAATTTTTCCAATGATATTTTAATCTGCTTGCTTGCGCTGCAACACTTTTCACCCCTCCCACTGTTCAAATCCCAGGATCCATCCCTGAGAGCCTTTTCATAAGTTTTATAAAATTAACATTAATATTAGCATTAACAAATAACGATAGCAGAGTTACAATATCGTAAAAACGGAAAAGTGAGTGTATTTCATAACCTGCTTCTGTTTCTGCTCTCTTTAAATTGATATGACGATAGCTGAGAGCCTTTTCATAAGCCGAGTTTACGATATCTTTTGTGTGTTTCATAAGCCGCTATCATTAATTTCGCTATCGTTATCGCTATTGTTAATTCCGCTATTGTTAAATGCATTCGCTATTGTTAAAAAGCTCAATTGAGTGTATTTCATAAGGAATTACAATAGCGTTTTTACGAGAGCGAACTGATATTTAACGAGAGCGATTTTGATTTAAAGAGAGCGATTTTGTTTTTCATAAATCATATTTATCTGGACCGTCACCCCTGCTGATAAACGAAAAAATATTTGAATAAATGATAATCAATGATTGGGTCATAACATAAATGTGTAATGAATAATGTCCTTTAGGAATTTTGTTCAAATTCCATTTTATTTCAATTATATTCAAGTTTAAACACAGAATTTGGTCATTTTCTTGCTATCGTTAATTCCCAAAACCTAGAATTTAAGAGTATACAAAATTGATTTTCCTGAATGATATCTATCTGGGTTTGATGAAAAGCTTTATATAATGCATCTATCTATGTGTCCAATATATCAGAAGAGTCATTTTCATCAAATATAAGGACATTATACATTTACCAAAAAAAGAGAGAAATAATGAATTTCAAACACATTATAGCCATATTTGGAGTTAAGATAGCGAATTTGCTAAAATTAGAGTGTGTTTCATAAGGCAGCTATCGTTAAAATGACATGTGCTATCGTTATTTCATTTTTAAGAGAGCTGAAATACATTCAACTTATGAAATACACTCAGTTGTGTCCATTTTAGCTATCGTAAAAACGCTATCGTTAAATTTGGGTGCTATTGTTAAAAAGCCAAAACTTATGAAAAGGCTCTCAGATGTCATTTTAACGAAAGCAGCTTATGAAACACTCTATATTTTTACCCAATCTGAGAGTCTTTTCATAAGTTTTGGAATTTTAACGATAGCTATCAAAAATAACGATAGCAGAGTTACGATATCGTAAAAAGGTAAAAGGGAGTGCATTTCATAAGCTGAATCCATTTCAGCTCTCTTAAAATAAAAATAACGATAGCAGATGTCAATCTAACGATAGCAGGTTATGAAATACTCTGTATTTTTAGCAATTTCGTTATCTTAACTCTCAGGAATTCCAAAAGTTGGTTAAAAACCTATTCTTAAATGTTTATATGACCAAAGAATAAAGCAGCCCCCAATAGATGAAGATATTTTGTCAATATTCTTATCAGAAGTGGACTTTTAATGATATTTTAAAGTACCGCTATAACCTCAACTTTCTGCTATAAAAACATATAAAAAATAGTTGGCCAGATATTTTATGATAATAATATAACTTTTTAACCCTTTATAAATTAGTATCATGCAGATAAGATTGATTATAACTGATTATATTAGGCATATTCTAGGATTTACGATGGCGAAAAAACGACAGAGGCCAAAATGTGTGGTTAAACTTGAATAAAAAGTTTTCTTTTTAGTTTCTCTCCACAATATCTGAAGTGCAATCTCATTGATACATGTATCACATGGTCCCCTCATCTATATTTAAGAAATCAAATATTTTTCCGTTTATCAGCAGGGGTCAAGGTCTAGATAAATATAGGTTATGAAAGACCAAAAACGCTCTTGTTAAACTAAAAACGCTCTCTTTAAATGTCTGGCCGCTCTCATAAAACGCTCTCGTTATTTCTTATGAAATACACTCATTTTGGCTCTTCAACTAGTCTGAACACTTTTAAGAATAGCCCATTTAACGATATCGTTTAAATGGACAAAAAGTAACGATAGCATGTTATGAAATACACAAATTTAACGATATCGGAACTGTATCTTATGAAAAGGCTCTCTGCCATCTTAATTCCACAAGTTGATTAAAGATATAATAAAAAATTACCGTATGATTAAGGACCATATCAGCTTCGCGGAAATGAAACTATTTTATAAATATTCCAAACGGAAGTGCACTTTTGTGGCATTTTTATTTAGGAGTATTATTCGGGTTTTATCATATTATATGAAAACATTAGAAAATTAGGTGGGCAGACATAATGATAGTGATATATGAAGTTAGAAACAAATTTTGAATAAGTGTGATGCAGAAAAATAATATTTTGATTCATTGAGTCCAAAATCTGTGGTAAATCTTAGATAAAATGTCTTCTTTTCAATTTCTATCCACAATATCTGAGATGGAATATCATTAATACATGACCCACATGGTCCTCTAATCTATATTTAAGAAATCAAACATTTTCCCCTTTATCAGCAGGGGTCAAGGTCAAAATAAATATAGGTTATGAAACACTAAAACGCTATCTTTATCTGTATTCCGCTATCGTTACTTTTATTACGATATCGTTAACTGCTATCGTTATTCCTTTATGAAATACTCCCATTTTGCCTATTTAACGATAGCAAACCCTTTTAATGATAGCAAAGGTTACAATATCGTTAAATAGAAAAAAAGTAACGAGAGCACCTTATGAAACACACACATTTAATGATATTGTAAATGGTCATTATGAAAAGACTCTCTGGGTAGGTAGAGACCTACAACTTATTGGAACATAGGTGGTCTAGTGCATCCAAGCCCAGCTTAGTACCAAGATTTGATCTGTGCATCCGGGTTGAGTTAGGTGTCCTTGCCAAAGGCCCAGGCCATCTTGGCAGCCTTTCTAAAGGTGCTGATGACACAGAATGGATTCAGCAACTTCTTCCGGATGACGTAGGTCTTGTCAATGACCAATCTGTTCTCAGGGTCAATGTTGAGGTTCTGGGGGTCATCTATCTCCCTAGCCTTGAGGAAGCCCCTCATGATTGCATCCATAACATACATTGAGTTCTTGCTGAGGGTGTCAAGGAAGGCGCCTGTGTCTCTGTTAAGGATGCCCCTGCACACCGCCTCATGGAACGTCACCGTTATTTTTCGCTTTGTGTCGACCACAGCACGCAGGGCGTAGGTCTTGATGACCGTGACAGCCCGCTCAGAGGTGCCCTGGTACTCCACATTTACTAGGCCAGCATCAATGGCCTCAGTGATGAGCATCTTGCTGCCAGTGTTGGTGTCGGTGAACATGCCACGCTTCTCATCCAGGATGCCCTGTTTAGATGCCTGTTTCTGGGTGAGGTCTGTGGTGGCTAAGACATCCCTGACACTGGTGATGGTGTAAGGCTGCACAGACTCGCGGGTGGTCTTGACAGTGATGATGCCGATGGTGGACTTCTTCTCCTGGGACCTCTTGGTGGTGGTGAAGGAGACCTTGATTAGCCCAGAGGTCATGGCCTGTGGGATGGGCATACTCTGTGATGTCACTGGGTTAAAGTAGATACCTTCATCAGGCTTCATGATGCCTGCCATGATGGCGTCATCCATCGACATCTCCTGGTCCGTGCGGGGGTCAAGCACCGCGCGAATGAAGAACGTCTTCTTCTCCTCCATTTCAGCTGATGACAACTGCTCAGTTTCTGCAGTTGTTGTTTCATGGCCCATCCCAAAGTCAGTTTGCTCCACCACTGACTCCAGCCGGTCCATTTTGTTCACCCTCACGGATTTTTCTGTCTCATCTACCACATGGGTGACCTCTGTTCACTTTTGATACCCAAAGGACACCTCTCCTTGTCCCTCTGTACCCTGAGGACCCTGGAGGCCGTCCACACCATCAGCCACCATGCCCTGGAGGGACGCTAGTGACAGCTCAGACTCATCAAACTTCAGCTCTGTCTGCCAGAACCTGCAAATAACCAAAGCTATGATATATAAGCTCAAGGGGGCGCAGTTTAAAAAAAAGTTTTCAGACCCCCACAGACCCCCTAAAATACTTTCAGGATGCTGATAATCAATTCTCTGATCTCCTGGTAAATGATTTATGATGCATGCCTCCCCTGTTCATTTACCCTCATAATCGTTATTTATTTCCATTTCATATCCTCTGAAAATATAAAAAGTAAACATTTTGAATTATAGATTAAAAGCTCTATTTCATAATGTTCTTACTGCTAGTTTTTGCAGTCAATGCATATTGTACTAATCTTACAATTCAAGACAGACTTATACCCTCACCAGAAAGGGTAGGGTTATAATACTAATTTACCTCAATGAAAATATGAAATTGAATTACAAACTGAGAGAAAATGGTTGAGTGAGACACCCTCTGCCAATCAGGAGAATTGCAACAAAATAACCGAAATTAGGCCCACTATCAGTATTGAAAGAGCGATATAATGTCACAGTTCAAATGATTAGGGTATAGTCCATGAGTTACCCTTGAATAGGATTGCAACCCCCCCCCCCCCCCCACCGACGGAGTTTAAATACACTAAATTATAAGGATGGTGATGTGTATACAGAATATTGGTTTGCATACTTGGCCATATATGTTTTGGAGACAAACTGCAGTTGCTCCCACTTGTCGACGATTAGCATGAGCTCAGGGGCCCTTGATGCCTCCACTGATACCTTCTGTGCCTCCCACTGAGCCCACAGCTCCTGAAATACAGAAGATACCAAGTGTTATACACAGGATACAACCCATGACACTATTGTTAGTAAGGTAGATAGAGGACATTGACACTTCTCTATGCGATAGTGATAGCCATCACAGTGGTTGATTCTTACTGCAGGTTGACTTTTCACTTATCAGTCCAGCTAGCCATGGAATCATGGAACCAACATCACATGGCCTGTTGACTTGTGATATGATGACACTGTACATGTCAATGCTTCAATTAGATCAGCAGAGATCATCTGAGGTACTCACCCTGTATTCCCTCATGAGCTGCTCCAGCATGGTGACCTGCACAACCAATACCTTGTACACCGCAACTGCAGCCAGAGTAAAGCGGCCCATAATGCATCAATTAAAGTTCAAATCACTTTTTCACTAGGGTCTTTATACTATGTTTATGATAGGTTTCAACCAGTTAGTCTGACACAGCAACAAGACCATTTATTAAAAAGGACATATGAAATGGCGATAGTGATATGGGATATGATCATTTCTTAATCTTGACAGGTATCATTGGGGACCCCCCCCCACCACCCCCATATACAGGGCCACTACATATCATATCCAGTTGTCTAGATACCCTCAACCAATACAGGGCCCCTATGTACCGTGTTCAGGGGTCTCAGTGGCCTCCTCCAGGATCATCCTGAGGGCTAACATACGCTCCTGTAGTGCCATGAATGCCTCATGTTCACTCCAATGTGTGCGCAGACTACTCTCAATGTAGTCCAGGATGTGCAACAGGTCTGCCTTCTCAATATTCTGGGTGGTACGCAGCAGGCTGATCTATAAGGAGTGTGAAGAGGGAAAGAGCAGATAATGATAACATTCATCTTTGTTTTCGCTTTGAAAACATTGTAGCTCCTACATCAAATGGACACCTCTTGGACTGTGAGAGATACTTTCCTAGCTTTGGTTGCCATGTGTTAATATGTTTCCAATGTCCTTTTTTTGTTCCTAGGCAAGGGCCTGCGAGGGCCCATGATGAAAACATTATTCTTCTGTGGTCGTCTGTTCATTGATTGTCCTTCTGTCACTCTTCCATCAAAGTTTATTATAATGAACTTTGATGAATGAACCTCAATTGGTCGGATAGCCCCCAGTGGAATACCGTTGACCCTCACTACCTCAAACATTTGCCTTCTGGGATCCCTCACTGCCTGGCAACTGCTCTTATATGTTCCATTATATTTGGACTTACTGTAAAACCTCACGTATAAGCCTAACTCACGTATAAGCCACCCCCTAACTTAAGAAAATCATTTAGTTTAGTACTGTAGTATACATCTAAAAACCCGCATATAAGCCGCACTCCCACTTGGGACCAATCCTATAAGCCGCACTGACGATCTGACTCATGTACTAGCCGCGGCTTCTATGTTTTAAGGTAATTCCTCAAATAGTTTGCTTCTTCAGACATTTTTCCTTGCATTTTCAAATTCGAGGAAGTGTGGGTCGACTGTTCTAGCTTGAGTGTTTGTTTTGGGGACTCACCCTACTTTCCCATGAAAAGGGTGCATTTCTCTCATTATTTCGCTTTTTGACTGCTTAAGTAAATTCTCCTGGAGGTGGATTCCGAGTAAACTGATAGACAAACCGTACTAGAGGCCAGGGGAACTATTACACAATTTTCTAGATTACTATGAAAAGACTTTTAGCATGTACCTCATCCTCATCGTACAAAGGTTTAAAGACAAGCAGCATGAAACACAGCAGCCTCTTCCCGATCCTCTTCAGCACATTAGTCCATGCAGCAAGCAGCTGGAACCGCAGTCTGTAGATACATGGGCAGTACAGAGCCATGATTAGTACACTATAAACTACTCAGCTACATAGCGGCAGCAGGCATAGTACAAATGGATGCTAAAACTAGTAAAAGTCACTGGATTTATAATTCATTTTTTTCAACATGAAATTGTTCCTATGATTGACATAATGCTGACATGCTTCTTTTAAGTATAACATAATCTTTACACTTTTTGCTAGCTAGTTGCCTACCATGTAACAACTGTTCAGATGTTTTGAACTGTCTCAACCCACCTGATGACTGCTGCAATGGCTGCCTTAGTGGGTCCAGGTATGAGAACACACACAGCGGGTACTTCCGCTTCCTGACCGCGGGTGTTGCGCACCACCCACAGAGTGGAACGAGTGTTGTCCAGCAGCAGGAGGTCCTCTCCGCGTCGTACATGGATCTGGGAGGTCAGTACAGGCATAAGTCACCACATCACGTGTTAGTGAACATAGTATTGCCACAGCTCTCTAAAATTCTCTAATATTTTTTTATAATTTAAAGAAGTATCAGTGAAATCATTTTATAATTTTATTGACCTGGTGACTTTTAGCATCAGGTTGTGGTTAAGAGAAGGCCAGTCCTAATACTTCTATATAGAAAAAGACGTTCAAAGCCAATAGTAGTTTCCAAATAAAAAAAGAAGAAGAACTTGCCTCTTTAGTTTCATAGTCAGCAATTGCCCTGCATGGTGTCTCCACCTTGACACCCTCTGTTCTAAGGTCAACTGGCACAATTTTCATTGCCCGTTCCCAGAGATGCTGCATTTTGGCGTCCCATTGATGTAATATCCGACCCATGTCCTGCCACACAGTCATGGACTCACACAATCAGTCAGAGTTAGTAATTGTATATGTACACCTCAGTATTTAATATCAATAATAGTTGCACCTGGCATTCTGCATTGTAGGAGGGGATTGAGATACACAGAGAAAAGGTGACCATCAGCCATACACTCCTTCTAGCGCCAGATCTAGGCCAGCACCACTAGCCTTTCTTTCAGTCTGGGGAGGCTGGATTCTTCTAAGGACAGGCACAAATGGAGAGCTTGGTTAAAGCTCAGTTTTTCTGTGTGTGTGTGCACATATACACAAAGTTTGGATCCAGATTAAATTATATTTCCCACTATAAATAAAACCTACTTTTAGTTCATGCAGCAACTGATTGGCATCTTCATAGTCACCCTTGAACTTGTTGATGTCAAATGTGAGTGCCACTCGCCGCAAGTCCTCCAGCAGCCAGGGTGTAGACTCCTCCACCTCATGGAAGAACTAGAGGGGGCGGGTATAATTAGTTCACAGCCATGACAGACTCCTTCATCTTGTGTAAGAGCTAGAGGGGGAAGGGGAGGGTTGGTTCGCAGCCATGAAACCCTCATGGAGGTCAGGAGGAGTAGCATAAGTATAAATGTGGTGTTGGATTCCTAATGTAAACCCCATTTTTCTACATTTTATCAATACACCCCCTTTAGGGGAAGGCACATTTTTACTAGTAGATGAGAGAAGGGGTGGGGTAGAATTAGTGTTGAAATTCAGCAATATCCATGGTAAAATTATATATTCATGAAAAGATAATAGATAATAGATACAAGCAGTACAATATAAGAAACTTAGAAAAATGCAACCCATTTTAACCCTGGAGATATTTCCATCACATGGATTTTCATGGGACAAAAGTGGCTTTAGTTGCAAAGATGGACCAGAATTGTTCAATGGAGATAGGTTGGTGCAAGGCTGATTTAAAATTGGTTTCACATAGTTTACAGAACTCCTCTCCCCCCAGCTCTCAATATCACTAAAGTAGTGACCTATCTAGCTACAGAATGTAGGCTGCCTGTTGACTGACCTGGTGGTACTCTGCTGCGTTGGTGAGGTGGATCTTGGTGCAATCCACCAGGGTGAGGATCCAGTCCCAGTTGTCACGTGTAGCAAAGATACAGTCCTGCCAACATGAACTTTACACTGAGTGTGCACGTTAACCCTTTAAATACAGCATAGTGTTTTAATACAGTATGCCCTGTCATCATGTTGCATGAATGCAGCCCGGTGAGAATAACCCACCAGTGCTGCATTCATGCACCATGCTGACCCTACGGCTGCGGGTCGATACACTCTGGAAGGTAGTGCTGGTGCGTTACTCACAAGACATTTCATGCAGTGATGACAGGAAATAGCACATTAAGACATTAGAATGTGATATATGAATTCTCTCTTTTATATAACAAACCTTTAAGGACAGTATATGACGATATGCCCTTTCCTATAAGGCTACATATTCTTAAAGGGTTAGACCTCTCAAACTAAATCAAAGCAAAGTATGTAGTTCATAACTGTGCCACTAAACTGTGCAGCTTGAATCCCAGATCGATTTTACTTCACAAATTTTACACCAGAGGGCAAAAGTAAGTGACCCAGGTAATCTTGACCCCAACCCAAGGGGTTCTTCAGATGTGGCTGTAAACAAGGCCCCATGCCCACCAAAGGCCACTTAGTAGACTGCAGGCAGTCTTGGGTGTGCTGACAGCCCTCACACATAGACTGTAAAGATGTTTTACAGTATTTAAACACATTTCCCCAAACACATTAAAGTTTAACACTTTCACTGAATCTCAGAACCTCAGCACTTTCTTCTGTCAGCAGGTGCAGGGATAAGGCTAGTGGTGATGGGTGGGCCTACAAAAGTGAAACACTAGTGGGCAAGGTCAGTTTGGCTGGGCCACTGGAATATTTTGGACAACACTATCTACTCATTATGGTTAACATTATCTAAATTACAATGGATTTTAAACATTATAGGTACTGTGTTTGACTAAGAAGAGTCTGTATATGGGCGAGAGCCTGTAGAAGGAGTAGGAGAATAATACTAGTGGGCTAGCCAAACTGCCTCGCCCACCATTTTTCACTGCCAGGGTCTTCTCATAGATCCGTAATTGATGAGCCCGCTCCTCATTCATTGTGATAGAGTCAGACACAGCTCTTTTGTTCTTACCATACCTGGCGGATTCCACTTCAGTCTAATGTGAAACATGAATAAGAAATGTAAACAGATACTGCTGACAGAGCCAATGGTATTGTTTAATGCAACATACATTTATAAAACATCCAATTAAAATGCACTTAAGTCTTCTCCATTTCTGAGATATGTGATTATGTAACTCATTTACATTTCGTTCACAAAAACACTTTCTCTATACTAATTCACAACTTAATTGAATAGCATTAGTTTTAGCGTGCTATTACAAGGATGACACAACAGTTATCTTTCAGATGGAGAAAGTCCATAATGATAAATCTGGATGTCTGGGTATGAATGGATATATGGGTTCTGGTCAAACAACATCTGACAAGATCTACTTGTGCAAGACAGTGCATACATGCTTGTAACAGGAAGCAATTACATTCTGGTTTATCCTTATAGTCTTGAATAATCTTGGATTCTCATTTGGTCAGAATGGTGCATGAATGTGGCCCTGGCAAGTCGACTCGCCAGGGCTTCTTTCATCCATCATCCTGTTCTTATGAGAGTATATCAGCTCAGTAAGGTCATCATGATGCTTAAAGCAACACTGGTGAGTTACTCACCATGCATTATTGTCAGTGCACAGCATATCAGAGAGCCTCACCTTCTTGTTGTAGATCCAGTCTAGACAACTTTCCTTGTTGGGGTTAGTGAGTTCCTGTTGGTGGAAATCTCATCAGGTCAATCAGAAGCAGGACACACACAAAGCCTAACATTACCACCCAGAAAACGTTCCAAATGATATCTGTCCCTGGTGGTGACTTTACTACCGTTGCAGTAGTTTTGTCTAAAGAAATGATGACAGACGGATTGAATCTTGATCAATGAAAATTGGTGAATGTGCTTATTGTATATATGTATTTAGTATAATATATGCCAATGTCTTGTTTATATACAAAAATGGTTAACCCTTTAAGAACTACATAGTGTAGGCCTACTATGTTTGTCATCATGATGCGTGAATGCAATCCTGGCATGTAACATGTAGGGTGTTCAGAGCGGCCTGCCATGGCACAGACAACCAGCAGTTTTGCCCTCTATTTACACTCATGTCTCATTTATGGCTAATTGACACCAGAAAAACACAGTTATGTTCACACTATCTGAAAGCTATGGTTTCATTCTACACAATGTGTGGTTTCTCCAAAGATTTGTACATTTCCACTTGTGGTTTTATATGAATGAGTAAGTAGAAAGTGGGGAGTGTTTGCTCCCTGTGCAGGCCCACATTTTGGCACTAGTAATTGATAGCTGCCCAGCAACTGCCCTGTACTAGAATGGATTTCTGGGAGAGGGTATTTGTGCAGTCAATTCCTAAATGATTGGATTTTAATGCTAAGATATAGGCCTACAGTTACATATATCCCACATGTTATATGGACTACCAGATCCAGATCTACAGCAAAATATTTCCTAAAAGTCATGGAATCACCTTTAAAATAGAGGGGCATAACAATGTGGGACCATATATTTAATTCCCATATTTGTTTACTATCTCCTCTCTGAAGAACAAAGTGATTGGAAAGGAATTGGCCCCCAGATTTACACTTAGGCCAAAAAAAAAAGAAGGTGTGTTTCAGGTTACATGGTCTGAAAATCTAGGGTAGGTAGGTCGGATTTTTTTTTTTTAAATTTTTTTTTTTTTACTTTAGCCTGAAAAGTACCCAAAAATCGACTCACGAACTACAATGCCGACTCGCCGACGACCGCCTCGACTCGTGAACTATCAGATCGACCCTTAAATAGCCCCAAAATGACCCAAAATATAAATATTTTTTCAAAATTGCATAAAAATTTCTAGGGTCGGCCCTGTTTTGCTAGGTAGGGTCGGGTAACCTGAAACACACCTTTTCTTTTTTTTGGCCTTATGTGGATCTACCTTTTCTTAGGGGTAGTACATTCCCTATGTAAGTCACCCTCCACTGCACCTGGATCCCTGCAACTCACACTGTAGCAGGGGAGTGCTATTTCAGGACCAATCCACAGCATGGTTAGACAGGGCTCTCTTGTCCTCCCAAAACACCTTACTTTTTGCAAAGAAAACCCAATTTAACTATGTTCTAGTGGTGGTAGATTCACAATTCTTTCAGAATTCTGTTAGTTAAGATCATGTCTATCTATCCTGTACAAAACACGCAACTTTTCTGCACTCAATAAAAATGGCCTGAACGCCCTATAACATGTCGTGGTTGCACTCCCAAAGGGTGAGAATGATGCACCAGTGGAGTGACAGCAAGGTACTCATCAGCGCTACAATATAACACCATTCTCACAAATGGACACGAAGCATTGGGCATTATGACACCCTTAATTAAAGGGTTAATAAAACACTATTCTGTAACATCCTCCGGCACATATTTTAATCAGTCAGTGAGATATGTCTCCCCTAACCCTAGACTACACTCACCCTGTCCATGCTTGCTGCTGCTCGCGGGTCCCTTGGTACAATGTAGTGCCTTAGAGTGTAGGTAGAAACACAACATCCAGTTCTAAGATAGCAACCATAGTGATATCTATTAGGGAGTGGTCATTATATAATAACGAGAGGCAGGGGGCAAATGGGTGTCACCAATTTTGAGCAAAAAATAAACTGATCAATGTATTGTGATTATAGATTCTATACGATGGGGAGGGTGGTGGGGAAAAATATGTTTTTGCACATCCACGCATAAGTCCACCCTGCCGATCACCTCTGCTGGTATAAAATCCCAGCTAGCACCTTATGTAAAAAGTATGTCATTTACTGGTCATTTTCACGTTGATACATAAAAACGACCCCATAATTACATCTCGAGGGAGTAAGTCAATTTACATAGTCGTTTGACCGGAAACTTATGTATCATTTACATCTAAATGGCAATGGGAAAGAGACATTAGTCATTTAATATAATCTGTATGTTTGAATTTGGTCACTATTTGATGTAATGAGTGGTTAAATCTTGATCAGAATGTTACTTTTTTTTTTGGAGAAATTATACACGTAATACATTGACCTCAAATTCATGTCTTAAGGTGCATGCTAAAATGATGTGATAGATTTGACATCAATATTACGTATACTTTATAATGTGGTACATCCTTATCTGGTAAGATTATGACGTCTATAACACATATGTACTTTACCTTTCAAGTGGTTCATTCTTTTAACACAAGATGTCTCCCTTAACCAATATCAATAGAATCCAATCTACATTGGCAATACTTTGACCATAAATGAGTATTTATTCAACACAATAAATTTCCAAAGAAGATGAAATTTGACCGACTTTTGTCTGGAATTTTTGATATGTTATTTTTGTTCCTGTAGAATGATTGTTTAAGGGAAAACCAGGAGGAATGTATGAGCACACCTTTTCTGTGGTTGCTACAACTATTCAAATCAAAATACTGACCATGAGCTGGCATCACATCTTGGCCAATTTGCTAGGATCAATGTGCTTAATCTCTGTAGGACTATTGGTGATGTCTACAGGCAAAAATCCCTTCATTATGTTGATTGCCTGGATGTTACTTACTTCTGATGGAGTATCACATACAGAGAAAATAGGTGCAAATAATGTTTTAGTTTTACATGTTTTTAACATAATTATGCTGAGATCAGATTAATGTCACCCATGGCCATCTAAATTACATTGTGTATATATATCATATGTATAATTGATGATGATGTCTACATCATGTAACTTATTTACGTAAGATACACATGATTCTTTTACATGGATATTACATAGTCAAAAACACGTCTTAAAGATTTGCACATAGTATGTAATGGGCGCCACTTTCTGACGTAACCAAATGCCGTAAATATCTGTTGAGAAAAGACGTAGAGATAACGTGATTCATACGAGTTTTGCTAGCTGGGATGATAACTCCTTTACCAGATAGACTGCATGTCTGGGAATCATGAGGAGAGTATAATCTGCATCAAGTGCTCTTGAAAATGTGTTATCTACAGTTCTTTTTGTCTTGCCCTCTCTGAAGATTTCTTTAGTATATATGTAGACACATATTGACCTTTGCGAACACATACTATTCAATATATAGGACAGACTTTCTGTATCGAGGCCTTCAAATGTACTAAAAAGTCTTATCTGTCCTCGAGTTGACCTACGCATAATTATGTGCCTTGCCAACATCGTCATCGTTCCTAATCTGTCCTACATAGCTGTGACACCCATCCAAATCATATGGTTGATACAGATAGCGTTGGTGCTATAGGTAATGGGTGTTAAGACAACGCTTCCTGAAGATAGGAAGTTCCGTATAGACATTCATGAACTGTGTGAAATGCGATTTACCCATAGTGTGCATAAAACAAGCATGACGTTAGTTTGACATGTGCACCAAATAATCATGATTGTACTCCCAATATCTCACACTCATTTAACACTTAATTTACGCTTATTCCATACATATCTAACTTATTTTCGCTTATGATTCTTTCAATATTCTGATATACATTTATTCCGTTTCATTTCTATACATCATTACATGTCATCATCTTTCCTTCGTTTGCCACGTCCATATTACCCTAATAGGCCCGACAGAACAATTTCTTTACTAAAAATGCCCCACAGCAGTTTTGTAGAAAAATGCCTTTGTATAATTCCTTCTAATATGGGTCTCAATGGTATTGAGTACAGTGCTTAAGGTGATATTCTCAGGATATTAACAAGGCTATAGAAGTCTAAGTCAGCACTAGTTATGGATCTCATCATCAGGTGGCAGTACAGTTTGGTCAGCTCACCAAGCAGACTGATAGACCATACCATGTGCAGAGCAGGATCATACAAAGCACCTGGAATAGATGAAGTGAGGAGCCGGAACCATCATAAAACACATATCAGTAATAAAATAAAAGTGATACCCTGGTAGTCCCTAAGATATAAAAACGTGGGGTGGAGGGAGGGGGTTAGAACGTGCAGCTCTGCCAGGAATTGAACCCTGGTCACCCCGAAGTCATTTCCATCAGCTTAGGATAATAAGATCTATCCTACAAAAATTCCGAAATAAACAACCTGTACTATTACATTTCATGACTAAAAATGGCCGCCAGTGAGTAAAGCCGTGGAATAGCGCTCCCCCAATGGTGCTCAGAAATGGATATATATGGCTCCTTGAGGTGTTAGATGTGTCTCTATTTCTGTCTAAAGGACTGGTCCTTGTGCTGATGCTGCTGGAATACTGAAAATCCCAACATATAAAGGGTTTTTTATGAGGTATGTGTCTGGTGAATACCGGCGAACTGTATTTATAGGCCTACGCATAACCCCACCGAGGTTGGACAGTTACATAACCAGGTATACGACTCACCTGTATTGTTTACTAGTACCTGTACCTGAACATGGACGGTGGTAGGAGTGGCCGCAGGACCGACCAAGGACGGGGCATGCACCCTATGAGAGGACAGCAAAACATGACTGATGACTACAACTTTGGCGACAATAGCTTTCTGGGTGAGAGCTATGATAAAGAAAGCTGGCCAAGTGTGGTTGAGATGTATGGTCATTATGATGGAAACGATGTGTATGATGGCCGTAAGCGTCCAAGACAGCCCAGTGACGACTCCCCACCAGCGGCTAGTGGAGGTGGTCAATACACACGGGGCTCTAGAGCTGGTACTAGACACAAGAGGAAGCCTACTTTCTATGACAATACTGTCTACAACAGTGGATATAAAATGTCCTATAGTGATGCTGAAAAGCCCTACACTTCAACTCCTGTTGGTATGTGTAAACCTGCTGTTGACCCCTTCCAGGCTGGCTTTCTCGAAAATGATGTCGGTCATGAAGGATGAGTTTAAAGAGGTAAATGTTAAAATTGATCTCAACACTCAAACTCTCAGTAAGAGGATGGATCTGTTGGACAATAAATTTGAGCGCAAAACCAAGGAGACACTCACAGAAGTTGAGAAACTGCGCAGTCTAGTACTCCAGAACACTCGTGATATTGATAAGGTTAAGTCGGATGCAGGCAGTGTGTTACCGACTGCTATGCGTCAATCTACACCTGACTTTATAATGAGAGGATCAGAACAGGGTAGTGATAGGTACTACTCCCCTAAGAGATTCAACGTACTCATTGAGGGTCTGGAGGAGGATCCTGAACTTGAACCCTATCAGCAAGTAATGGTGTTGTTTGATGAACTGAACTATACCATAGACCCACAGGAATTAAAGCTGGTCAAAAGATTAAATAGGGTCAGTGAGGATGCTGACGGCCCCCGTCCAATGTTAGTGTGCTTTGCCACGACCTGGAGACGGGACAGCTGTCTTAAATTGAAGAGTATTTTAATGAAAAGTGTCAAGTACCGTACCTCCCTCTACATCAATGCTGACGAAGATGCAGGCACGAGACAGATTAAAGGTCTAATCAGAAGGGTGGGTAGGCACTGCAGGCAGATAGAGGGATGTGAGGTTCTATTGAGAGGCACTTGTATCATAATCAATGGTACTGAATACGATGGTTATAATGTGAACAGTATACCGGAGCAGTTTAAGCCAACGGACCTCAAACTTGGTAATATCTATCGTCGTGACTACTGCAGTGACGAGGATAACCAGAGAGGGAGGGAGCTGCTCAGGAGTGGTTCCAGACAACGTTTCCAAGATGGTAGTGGTAGTGATATGGGGACTGCACAGGGACATGGTGACGTGAGGACAGCACGTCATGACAGGCGTAGGGGTGTGATAGACAGTGATGTGCCAAATGGTAGACCATCTAACAAGTCCAAGCCAGTCAGATCTGTGTCTCCTGCCCAGCCGGCTGCCTCCACATCGTCTAGAAGTGATGACGATATGAATTGGAGGAGGTCTACTGTCTCCCATCATCACTCACTGCCGAATGACTTGGAAGAAGGTGCTGATAAGATGCTGCCTCGGAAACAGATGGCAGATTTTGAGAAAGGCCGAAAAAAGCTGGGTTTTAGGGCTACTACGAAGAATTACCCCAAACCTATTGTGAACCAGAGCCACGTGATGACCGGTACTGTCCCTAAACAGTCCATCAGCTGGAAGAATGAGGAAACAGGGTCACAGGGCAAAGTGGATAGCACTACTACCCCACCTGGGGCGCTAACCAGATCCTATACATCGAAGCAACAGAAAATGTCAGTCAAAGATAAGGTAAAATATGCACTTGGGATTGCAAAATCGGGCCCCCTGAATATGAAACGCACCAAGAGTGGCATCGTACTTAATGGGCCTAGGAGCTTCTTGAGCGATTTTCACCCCTGCATAGTGCACCATGGCGACAGGGATTTTCACAGTAGTGAACAGTTATACCAGTACCTGAGGTGGGAAAGTGAAATGGGAAAGTGAGAAAATACCCATGATGAACATTGCAATATCTAAGAAATTCTACCAAAACCCTGATAAGAAAGCTGCCCTTATTGAAACCGGGGACATTGATATAGTGGAATCTACTATGGACTCCTTTTGGGGGGCCAAGGCCAAATATGACAGTCCTGTGTTTAAAACAGGAGGTTACGAGGGTAAAAACATGCTTGGCCGCCTACTGTGTGATCTACGAGCAAGAATTCATGTGAAGAAACCTCAGCGCGCGAAGCCAGTGGCCGCGGGAAATGGTACTGAACCTGTGGTGGAGAGTGACGCTGCGTCTCGCCCGGGTTTATCCGGTGAGGTCATCAGGGGGGAGAGTGACGCTCTTGAGCAGCGCGTGAAGTTGGATGAGAAACAACATGGCAGCGACGGTGAGTCAACTTTGACGATCGGTGAAGCTTGTTCGCCTGAAACATCGATTGAAGCATTACACTCGGTCTAAAATGCAAGTATGGACCTCCCGTTGATTGAAATAATTGGCGACTCGAGGTGTCAGTTCCTGTTAAACTCAGCTAACCTGAAGATTCCGACTCTGGTTGGTGTCACCTGCGACTGGGGGGCGACAATCGGGGACGTAACGGATATTGTGGTCATCAATGAGCGCATTATGACTCTATAAATACAAGTGACTGTCGCCACCTGCCGGGTAAGGGTGGTACTAGGACTCCCGCCAAAGCTGTGCGGACAAAGGGATCGCCATTAGCCTTATGAGCCCATGGTGTGCAGGTGCAAGAGTAAGCTGGAGTAAGCTGGTGCCGTATAGGTGCATGCAGGTGCAATCGGCAATATGGATAGGAAACTTCAAAAATGCAGCGAATGCAGAGAGTCACATGTCCCAAAAGGGGGGAAACCATGTGTGTATGTGATAGCAGCAAAACAGGCTGCGGTAGAATGCAAAGCGACGGACGCGCTGGGGGAAGGCTGGAAGTTATACTTGGACTCCCAGAAAATGGCGGATGACGCCGAGGCTTATTTGGGTAAGAGTCCTGCAGTGGAGAGTCCAAAGCAACTCACAGACAATACGGTGGGAGCCATGCTCAAGGAGTTACAAGCATCCAGGAAAGTCATGGAGAGCCAGAAATTGAGTGATCCCAACCCGGCCAACATCATTGTTGTGATGGCTGGTATCAACGATATTGTGACTGAATCCTTCCACCCACGCACTCTAGAATTGAAATCTCAGGATGTAACCTATGCGTCTTTTGGCTTCATGACTAAGGTGGCAAATATGGTTGATACTGCACTTAAGCTAGTAGTGACACTCATGTTCTAATGTTCACCATAATGGGTGTGCATATGGGTCGTGCCAATGATACAGGACCTATGGCTCACCCCCATCAAAGGATATGTGAACATATAATACGTAAGATTAATCATATGATTAAACGGAACGTTAGACTACGTCATATAGCGACACCGAAAGTGGACGAGATCTGCCATGTGTATCGTCCAGGCATGGGATTGTGCAACCAGTACTATAAACTATATGATGGAGTGAGGCCAAGCCATGACTACGACGACCCAACTTGTGACCTGATCCTAGATGCAGTCAACGAAATGGTTGAGAAGGACTGGCTGTCCTCCCACATCCGAACAGATTCAATTTTCTACTAGCTACAAAGGCTCAACGGACACTTACTGTGGGCTACCGACAGATATTTCCAAGTTGTAATATTATTTTATTATTTTTTTGAAAAACGAATATTATATTATCATATACTGTCTCATAAAGACCCCATATGTTGATATCTCTTGTGGATTTCTCTGATATGTATACTGTTGATGGTCTGAGGTCTTAATGTGTATTGGTACCGGTAGTTGATATGTGTATATTGGAACTAGCATTGAGATGTATAACAGTATGTACATGTGAGACGAGTAACAACTAATCATAGCGTGAATGTTTATGCTGATTACTTTACAACGAACGAGCCTGTTTGCCATCAGCATTTATTGTGTGATTGGGTCTTTTTGCTGTTAAATTGTCTGGATCTAAATGTCTTGGACGCATAAATATTGTGAAACTATTGAACTAAGTTACTAAACTTTCTTTATGGGTAAAATGAATGTTTGGGTACCTTTTTAGTTATTGGTCTCGCTTCTCTACCGCCTAAAGGTGACATTCTAGGAGTTTTCTTTAGAGGGGCCTAGCCCGTCACTCTGTAAACGGTTGGATCAACTAGGGTGAACTTCTAGGAGTTTTATTAGTGGAGCCTAGCTCGTCACACCTATTCATCCTACTTGTTAAATCGGCTGGTATTGATATAGATGTAGCTCATTAACTATATACAGAATTTAATTTCATCTGTGCTTAATAGTAATATATTGATGCTCATTTCTTGAAGTATGAAAAGGTGTATTATGTAATTTACGGATTAGGGGGAGCTGCGCCAAAGAAGAATCTGTATTTTGACTTACATTAACCTAGAGTATAATTGCTGTGTAAGTATTATCTGTCAAGATACGACAGACTTTATTTTTTCCCACGTGTACATTTGGTCTTGATTCAAACTGTACCTTTGATACTTTGTATATCTCTATGTATTGATTGGGATATTGTTAATTTAAGCACCTAGAGTAACAAAATGAATAATCATACCGGGACTCTCTACTCAGTGCCATATGTTCTATCGCCTGAGAAGTATATGTTTGCGCCATTTATAGATAAGTTTGTGTATTGTGAATGTGTAGGCATGGAGGTTAACAGAATTCGATATGGATGGGGCTTAGGTGATCTAGGATGATATATCTTAGTTATGATCAGCTGGGTCAGTTAAATGGCTTGAAATTGTTGAACATGAACGTACAAAGCCTGCGTAATAAAATAGACAAAATCAGCAAGTTGTCTTTGAATGTTGACTATATTTGTATATCGGAAACATGGCTTAACCGGAGTGATCCTGATTGGTGTGTAGATTTGTATGGCATGAAACTGTTTAGAGCGGATAGACTTAATGCCAGACGTAAGAGTGGGGGTGTTGCTTGTTATGTCAAGGATGTTTATGCAAGTTCAACTTCAGTTATGGAGGAGCTGACTTTTATAGAAAAGGATATTGAATGTCTTAGCTTAATGACTAGGTATCCGGGCCGTAAATACAGAGTAATAATAACTGTGTACAGACCACCCAAACACACTAATGTTAGGAAGTGTTATGAGCGTCTAGAGAAAATACTGAAGTTACCGGTACTCGAGGGCCGTGAAGTATGGATCGCTGGGGATTTCAATGTGGACACTAGACATAGAAATAATCCCAAATGTGAACTGCTACATGGTTTCTTGAAGCGGACTAGGCTTAAGTATATTCAAACAGGTCCAACATACTACCACCCTTTTGGAAAGTCCACTCTAGACCATGTCTATACAAACTGTCCCCATATTATGAATACGGGGCTAGTAAATGACATGATTGGAGATCATGTTCCGATGTATGTACAGAAAAAGCAAAATTCACCACCCAAAGCTAAAGGTTTCAAAACTTGTATTGGACGCTCATACAAAACATATGATAGTGCTGTGACTAAACAATATGCATCTAACATTGACTGTGGTGTTGATTATAATACATCCACTAATGATTGTATTGAATCAGTAGGTAGGGACGTATGTCCACTAAACAAGGCGTATATCGGACCACGGCTCGACCAAGTGTAAAGCACAGAGGGGTTTGGCCTGCCTTATATACCAGCAGGTCTGCCCAGCTTGCCACCCACCCACCTGGGGGTTGGCCCTCCCTCCTACTAGAGCAGCAGGGGGGGGGGGGTTTGTAAGTAAGGTTGTGTGTGTGTGTGTGAGACTCCCTCCCTCCCTCCCGCTGAGCTGCCGGTGGCAGTCAGTGTGGGAGGTGGGAGGGTGGTGAGAGGAGTTTACCTGTGGGTAGACTTGACTCAGTCCCTGCGGTGGGCAGTGGCCTATATGCAGGTATTGTATTTAAAGTATTCAATACTATTAAATAACACACTTTGGGGGAGTTTTTATATTTTCCCAACCTTAGACATTGGTTTCGACAGTTGTCTCATCAGGAGCTTTGATGTGGAGTAAAGGTGACTTGAGGACACCAGGTGGCTCTGGTGTCCCTATGGGAGAGGTGTGTAGGGGCTCAGTCACATTTTAGTAGACTGAGGCCCGGTCTCCTCGGTATTCTGGAATATTTATTCCTAGAGTACCGCAGTGGGTGTATTGAATCAGTGACAAACTTGGTTGTGGCACATCTTGATAGGGTTCATCCAATTAAGACCTTTAAGATACCAGTGGGTAGGCCGGTTGGTTTCACTGCACAGGTTGAACGACTGCTGGTCAAGAAGAATAGGTTACTGAAAAGATCCCGTCGGGTTCCAATCGGTACCTACAATTTCTTTCGTCGGCATGTGTTGGACCTGGACAGAAGTGTAAACAGGCTGCTTGCCCACAACTGTTGTATCAATATCAGATCTACCCTGACGCGTCATGCAGATAACCCAAAGCTCTTCTGGGCAGAGGTAAATGCGGTGTGGAAGGGTCCTAGAAAAGCGATTGAAATGTGCCTGACTAATGATATCAATGAAAAGGTATTACCTGCACTACAGGCTGACTATGTTAACACCTACTCCAGCAAGATTGGGAAAGTTCTGGCAGATGCTTTTGCTGACCCTGGTAATGTTGTGAGATTGTCGCCTGCGGATGTGGTATTGGATAGACCAAAATTTGCCTTTAGTGAAATAGATCTGACAGCCTAGAAAAAGTTGGTCCAAAAAATAAAGGTGAATAAATCATCGTGTATTGCCAATGTGAGATCTCAAGTAGTAAAAGACTTCTTGACAGAGCAACACGGCATATTGGGTATTCTGGTAAATTCATCTTTATCCGATGGCATTTTCCCACATATACTCAAAATAGCTTGTGTGTCACCTTTACCCAAGTCCGGTGACCTTGGCAAGGTCACAAATTGGCGTCCAGTAAGTCAACTAAATCTCATTTCTAAAATGATTGAGAAGGTGGTACACTCTCAGCTTATGACGTACCTTCTAACTCATGACTTGATTAGTAGAAATCAGTTTGGATTTATGCCTGGGCGCTCGACGACGGATGCTTGTTTTGGGTTGATACAGAAGTTGTGTGAGTGCCGTAACAGGGGGGAGGTGGTTGCCGTTGTCTTCCTCGATCTGAGGAAGGCTTTTGACACGGTAAATCACCTCCTCCTGTTGAATGAGTTGTGTAGTTTAGGATGTGATGAGAATGCAATGCGTTGGTTTGAAAGTTATTTGACCGATAGGTCTCAGACTACCAGAGTAGGTAGTTTAGTCTCTAAAGTGGAACCTATTACCTGTGGAGTCCCACAGGGCTCGGTACTAGGACCACTGTTGTTTGTAATATACATAAATAAGGTTGTGGAGAGACTTCAACATGCATCATATTTTATGTACGCTGATGATCTGGCCATTGCGGTTAGTCATAAAGATCCATACATGGTGCAACTGTTACTCCAACTTGATCTAGATGCAGTGTCGGGCTGGTGTGAGCAGTTTCGTCTCACTGTCAACTCTGATAAAACTCACGTTCTCTGGTGTAAATCAGATCGTGACAATCGAAATCTGGCCCAGTATGGTCTCTCGTTGAGAGGCAAAATGCTTCATGTCGTACCGAACTTCAGCTACCTAGGTGTGTTAACCCTTTAGGGCCGACCAAAAAAACTATTTGTTGGTGATGGGGCCGGGCCATTTTCACAGGAACTTTCTCTGGGCCGAGCCATAGTTAAATCCCATAGCGTTATGATGACTATAGTCGATGCTCGGCCAGCCATGGTATCGACTATAGTCGATGCTCGGCCAGCCATGGCATCGACTATAGTCGATGCTCGGCCCTAAAGGGTTAATAGACCAGCATCTCAGTTTTGAGCCTCACTGCATGAGAGTGACAAGCTCCTGTGACGTGAAGCTGAAACACCTGAGAAAACTGAAGAAGTAAATGGACAGAGGTTTGGCACTACTCATGTACAAACAGATGGTGCTGCCTGCCCTTGACTATTGTGACTTCATAATAGAATCTGGTCCTTTTGGTCTGGTAGGTGGATTACAAACCATACAGAACCACTGCCTCCGGTGCTGTTTGGATGTATACGACCCTAGACTAATAACCCGAGTAGCCTTACATGATGAATGTAAATGTAAGTGGCTGGTATGTAGGCGTAGAGAAAATCTCCTAGGCCTGATGTACAAACACAGTCGCGATGCCGCTAATCTTATTGTACCGGTACGCGTACTACGCAGTAATACTATGATGAAATTGAAATTGCAAAGACCAGTTTGCCAAGTGTACCAACTGAGCCCTTTATACAGGGGTGCAAGTGAGTGGGATAAACTGAGTCCAGAGAAACAGGAAATTGTGACTTATGACCTATTCATGCGTGAGATAAAAAGAACGGAGCACAGACCGCTGTAGTCTTGGACTTGTATGTGAAATTTGTTCTACAGAAAGCTATGACTGTTTATTCCCAGCTACTTGATATATATTGATGTTGCTAAAAGGAAGTGTTGCTGATCGCCTATCAGTTCGTTTTTGTGACCTCCTATTTCCGCTGCCTACTTGTAACTATGTCAGTAATGTTTTTTTGTGTGAGGAGATGCGGAATTTTCTCATTTTTGTATACTGTGTTATTGTATGTGATATTGTGATTGGCCTTGTTTGAAAGACATGATCACAGGTCGTTGACCTTAATTTACACTTCTAGTATAAATAAAATAATTTTCAATACAATTCAAATTCAAACTTCTGTAACCAAATATGATTGAAGCATTCATAAGTCAATGAAAAACAAAGTGAGTTCACTCTGATTTTATTCAGAATTAAGGAGTGAAACAAGTTCAGCAAAAAGGAAACATTTTTAGGGAATGAATCTTGAGAATGACATTCCATATTACGCATCCATCAGTGGGCTTCTGGTCCTCACACAGATCTCTTAGTGACCAAATGATTCAACAATTCGCAACATAAAGCAATGGATGGTTTCTGGGGTTTTGGAAAACGATTTGGCGTGGTAATGGATGTCATCCTCCCTTGCAGTGAGACAGGCAGCCGTTATTATCTCTGGTATTGTTTTACAAAGGACCTTAAAAAACGGCTTGATGCTTCCAGGCTTTATCTTTCTTGTTGCTATGTTGCACCAATGCATCAACAACATGTAGCTGGAGAATTACTTACCAGTGATGCATTGATGCATTATGCTGACAAAAGGGTATAGTGCATTAAGCCATTTATACAGCCCTTAAATTCGGTTAATGAATCTGCATCAGTTACAAGAATAAGTTTACTATGCTATGTGATTTATTACTATTTACACCAAAGTAGTCTGCTAATTCATTAACCCACTATATAACAAGCAAATTGAAAGACTGCACTTTAATAGTAGTCAGTGGTAAGTACCAGGTGGCGTGTTTACAGATGTCAGGTGATATCTTTGTCGGACATACACATGAAAGAGTTGTAAGGAGATGACATTGTTTACTATGGTCTTCAATTGGTAACTGAACTATGAACATAATTATGTTTACACTACAGAGAATAATCATCATACATAGTATAGGATCATTAGAAATGTATGTTTGAGAAGATAATTAATTATGGATACTTCCCAGCAAGATAAATCTGAATGCTAGCAGGTTTCCAGTCAGGTTCTAACACTTTCAGTTGTAAAAAGCAGATATTGCTCAGTGTGAATGATAAACATGAAACATCACAATGTATCTTGCGATCCATAGGGATATTAGTTGCTTTTCAGAACTGATTAATGTACACATGTGAATTCTGAAATCCCTCAAATGTCTTTTCATAATATTGAGACCAATAAATTATAAGCCTGTAGCTTTTACAATTTGAAAAGGAAAGGATGAGTGAGGCCTTTGATGAAATCTGCTTAAAATTGAACCTTGTGGGACTCCATATTTGGCCTCTTTAGTGGAAGATTTAATAATCATTCACAATTATACAAGATATATAAGCCATCAATGCGAAGCATAATTCATGTTACTATCAGAAAGCTTTTCCATTAACATGATATGATTCAAAATTATCAAAAGCCTTATTTATATTAATAATCCAGGCTAGAAAGGCTGTCAGGGCTATGAAGTCTAAAATAGCTTCCATGTCTCTTCTGCCTGAACTCATATTATCTTTGTTCTCTCTGAACCTTGTTGTCATCAGGCTGCACACCGAAATCTCTATGCCTATGGCTGTAGCATCTCATTAGCATCTCATTTGTGCATAAGAGAATTATATTGCAAAGATGAAATGCAGTTTTTTTGTCTTCAAATGTTATAGATCAGGAGCAGATCCAGGGGGCACAGGGAGCACAGTGGCTCTGAGTCTGATTTACTGATGATATTTTGATCCTCTTGGCCATGTTAATACAGTTTGGTTCATTAACGTTTTCTAGACCCCTCCCTTTTTTCAAAATTCCTGGGCGCATCTCTGTGTACCAAATTTTTATACCTGGGTTGAGTTAGGTGTTTTTGCCGAAGGCCCCGGCCATCTTGGCAGCCTTTCTGAAGGCGCTGATGACGCCGAGTGGGTTCAGCAGCTTCTTCCGGATGACATCAGTCTTGTCAATTACCAGTCTGTTCTCAGGGTCAATGTTGAGATTCTGGGGGTCATCTATCTCCCTAGCCTTAAGGAAGCCCCTCATAATTGCATCCCCGACATACATGGAGTTCCCAGTTAGGGTGTCAAGGAAGGCGCCCGTGTCCCTGTTAAGGATGCCCCTGCGAACTGCCTCATGGAACGTCACCGTCATCTTCCGCTTTGTGTCGACCACGGCACGCACGGCATAGGTCTTGCTGACTGTGACAGCCCGCTCTGAGGTGCCCTGATACTCTACATTTACCATGCCAGCGTCAATGGCCTCAGAGATGAGCATCTTGGTGCCAGTCTTGGTGTCTGTGAACACACCATGCTTCTCGTCCAGGATGCCTTGTTTGGATGCCTGTTTCTGGGTGAGATCTGCAGCAGCAGCAACGTCCCTGACACCGGTGATGGTGTAGGGCTGCACAGACTCACGGGTGGTCTTTACTGTGATGATGCCAATGGTTGACTTCTTCTCCTGGGACCTCTTGGTGGTGGTGAAGGAAACCTTGATTAGCCCAGCCGTCATGGCCTCTGGGATGGGCATACTCTGTGATGTCACTGGATTGAAGTAGATACCTTCATCAGGCTTCATGATGCCTGCCATGATGGCGTCATCCATGGACACCTCCTGGTCTGTGCGGGGGTCAAGCACCGCACGGATGAAGAATGTCTTCTTCTCCTCCATTTCAGCTGATGACAACTGCTCAGTTTCTGCAGTTGTTGTTTCATGGGCCATCCCAAAGTCGGTCTCCTCCATTACTGACTCAACCCGTTCCAGTTTGTTTGCCCTCATGCATTGCACTGTCTCCTCCACCACCTGTGTGACCTCTGTCTCCTCTCCATACCCAAAGGACCCCTCTCCTTGTCCCTCTGTGCCCTGCGGACCCTGAAGGCCATCCACGCCGTCAGCCACCATGCCCTGGAGAGAGGCCAGTGTACGCTCAAAATCATCAAACTTCAACTCTGTCTGCCAGAACCTAAAAAAACAAAGTGACATAATCGTAAACTCTGCTGTGCCCAGTTCTTCCCCAAATGCTAAGAATATTGCTGACCCCCAAAATACTTTGAGGTTCCTGGAAATGTTTTCATTGTGGAATTTATAATACATGTAAACCATTCATGGGGTTCATGAAATATTTGTTGGGGTCCATAAATTATTGTCTTATATAATATTGTCAATTGGCCCCCTGGTCATTTAACTTCTATATGATTATTTATTTTAGTTTCAAATCTGTTTCAAAAAAGATGTTTCAAATAACAGATTAAGAAATATTTATAATATGCTTACTGGTAGCTTATTTGGTCAGTATTAATCTTATTATTTAAGTAAGACTTATCCTCCCCACCAACAAATTAATGGCTATAATTACCAATTACCTCTATCATAAAATCAGAGTGAAACACAAATCAAAAGAAAATATATGACTGAGACACCCTCTCTTTACCAGGAAAATTACCAGAAAAAAAGAAGAAAATAGGCCCACAATATTTAGAGATCAATACAATGAGTATGGTGCCATACACTGCTTTCGTGAATCAAAAATATGAGCAACATATTTGGTCATAAACTGTGACACCAAACAAAAAAAACGGTTATAATTATTATGCAGTGCCTTTAAATAATTCAGACATTTACATTGGTAGAATACATTCAACAATAGAGACAGATAGATGACATACTGTGAGAGGGACACAACACACACCAAGATAGGAAGATACAAAACACACTGTCAGATAGACACAACATACACCCAGATAGACAGACACACCAGAGGGCTCAGATGAACTAAGACAGTTGGGAGCCTTATTGTAAATGTCAGGGTTTAGTTCTTACACTATATAAACACTTACTTGTGAAGATAATTTCTGCGGCAATCAATATTTGATGTCGAAAGCCATTATCACATTGAAAGCAACATTTAGCACATCTCATGTAGATTGTTCAACAAAATACAGTAGAGCTAATCACACTAAGGTTGCTAGCAGCACACACATTTCAACAATAGGCAACAGTTACAAATTGTATCCGTAGGCATATTTACAAAGCATAGTGTTATTCTACAGACTTCACAAACACACGAATGAACAAAACTGATCTACATGCATCGATGTTCACCAGAATACCAAACTCTTAAGCTCTATTATAGTCTATAAACTTTACTATTTCTATTGGGAATTAGTTAATGACCCTTAATTTTTCGAGTGGGGGAGTGCACACCCTTAGGCTGTGGCTACTATGTGAAAAACTGATCAAAGGGAATTTGTTCCTATTTGAATGAGCAAAACGAGTAGTTTCCAGACCTCTAAAAGTATTCATAACCATATCTATATCATAGTTCATATCCTAAGGGTTTAAGTCAGACAGCACCCTTCATTAGGATGTGTTTTCCCATCATCCGTGACACGGTCATAGTTTTAGGTGGAGGCCATAATTATTCCACCTCTCCCCCCCCCACCAGAGACTAAATACCCTTAGTTGCAGCAAAAATGAAATGTATATAGTATTGATTTGCATACTTGGCCATGTATGCTCTGGAGACAAACTGGAGTTGCTCCCATTTGTCGACGATCAGCATGAGCTCAGGGGACCTGGAGGCCTCCACCGACACCTTGTGTGCCTCCCACTGAGTCCACAGCTCCTGCAATACAGTGGACAACAAACATTATACATTAGGAACATCCCAACAAACTGTAGTGGTAGATTAACAATTATCAGCCTAGCTAGCCATGGAAACATGGAACCACCATCTCACAGCCTATAGCTAGTGGCTTAGATGATAGATTATATGACATAGTACATCTCAATTCCCCAATTAGTCTAGCAGGATCATCTGAGGGAGGTACTCACCCTGTATTTCCTCATGAGCTGCTCCAGCATGGTGACCTGCACCACCAGCGCCTTGTACACACCCTCATCTGCAGCAAAATAGAAGGGGCATCACACATCAATCAAATCTCCCGTTCACCAGTGTCTTTGATGTAATTATAATTATGGCACATACTGGGGAAGGGGACTTTAGAGCACCCTGCACTAAGGTCCCTTTTCGCAGATCATGTCACAATTTGTAATCATTTCTTTTATAGGTTTCAACCACTTCGTCCAACACAGCAACAAGACTATTGCTTAAAAAGGAAATGTGTAATGGCCATCATGAAATGGACATTTCGCGACAGTTTCTCGACAGTGGAAATTGTGATAAGTAAGAAATAGAGACATGGGTCATGGGCATTTCTCTAAATCGACAGGGGACATTGGGGCCCCTGGCCACCACATACAGGACACATACATATCTTGTAAGGGTGTCTTGGTCCAATGCGCCCCCTCCCCATGCAGGCCTGCTACGTACCTTGCTCTGGGTTCTCAGTGGCCTCCTCCAGTATCATCCTGAGGGCCAACACACGCTCCTGTAGTGCAATGAAGGCTTCATGTTCACTCCAATGTGTGCGCAGACTGCTCTCTATGTAGTCCAGGATGCGTAGCAGGTCTGCCTTCTCAATGTTCCGGCTGGTACGCAGCAGGCGGATCTATAAGGGGATGAACCAAAGGAAAGAACAGATAATGATAATGCTTATCTTCATTTTCACTTTAAAAAGATTGTAGCCCCTACATAAAATATACACCTTGGGGGTGGCACTCTCCCCAGGCTTTAGATGTCATGTGTGAACAAGATTCAAAGGGAGAGGGTCTGTTTTGTACCTTAGTAAAGGCTATGGAAGGACCCATGATAAGGGGTGGTTTTGAACGTAATTCAGATCTCCATGTCTGAATAATCTCTTGTAAAATTTGACAACTGACATTGGACTTAATTTTTTTTTACCAACTTCCCCCTACTTTCCGGTAATAAGGGTGCAAACAATCTACTTGTAGACTTCTTGATTTAATTCCCTTGAGGTGGATTACAGAGTAGGCTCATATACAAAATGTACAAGAGGCCCAGTCAGACTAGACATTAAAGTGGGGGAAACTTTGACATGATTTTCTTAATTACGGAATTCATCACCTACCTCATCCTCATCATACACAGGTTTAAAGACGAGCAGCATGAAACACAGCAGCCTCTTCCCGATCCTCTTCAGCACATTAGTCCATGCAGCAAGCAGCTGGAACCGCAGTCTGTGAGGTATAACAGGCAGTAAGAGGCCATGATTAGCACACTACACACTACCTGGAGGTACATGTAGACTAGTAAAACATGTCATTTCATGGTGAACACAGCAGCATCATAGATTCAAAAGAATGCTGTATCTCAACACCTTTTAAAAAACTCCCAGTATCTCACAGCCTATGAGGTCATAACAAATGAGGTCATTACAATATCTAAACAGAAACAGAATATAGCTTATTCTTTTCAACTAGTTCAGTGACTACCAAGTAAACACTGAGATACCTCAATTTGTCTACACTCACTTGATGGCAGCTGCAAGGGCTGCTTTGGTTGGTCCGGGTATGAGCACACAGACTGCAGGTATTTCTGCTTCCTGACCCCGTGCGTTGCGCACCACCCACAGCGTTGCACGTGTATTGTCGAGCAGCAAGAGGTCCTCCCCGCGGCGCACATTGATCTGGGAGGTCAACAGAGGCATGAGGCACCACATCATTCACCATCTTTATGTAATAGATATGGTACATTGCATTATATTGTCGCGATTGATCATGTTAAAAACCAGCTCATGACAGTGGCTGTTTCTTTCGTTTACCAAGCTAACTGTGGTAGGAAATATATACGTAGGACTCAAAAATGCTACACTAAGTTCACTTTGACAAAGGACACTAAGGCTCTGAATATTGAAAAAGACGCCTTCATAGTCCAAATCAAAAATGTAGAACTTGCCTCTTTTGTTTCATAGTCAGCAATTGCCCTGCATGGTGTCTCCACTTGGACACCCTCTGTTCTAAGGTCAACTGGTACGACCTTCATGGCTCGCTCCCAGATGTGTTGTGTCTTGGCATCCCACTGACGTAATATCCGGCCCATGTCCTGCGACACATAGATCCATGCAATCAATCAGTGGTAGTAATTATAAGTATACATCTCAGTGACATCTTAAATAGAGTCAGGCGATGCATCTTCGCAGAGACCAGCATTCACAACCTGTAGTCTAACATTGTTGGACTCTCTTTGCTAGAATCTCTTTCAGTCTGGGAATACTGGATTCTTCTGAGGCGAATCCCGCATTGGACATATGAGGAGTCTGGCTGATGTGCATAATAGTAAATTAAATATCATTTCCCCACTTTTAGCAACACATACCTCTAGTTCCTGCAGCAGTCGCTTGGCATCATCGTAGTCACCCTTAAACTTGTTGACGTCAAAGGTAAGCGCCACCCTCTTTAGGTCCTCCAGCAGCCAGGGTGCTGACTCCTCCACCTCATGGAAGAACTAGAGCAAGAGGGGCAGTATTAGGGTAGAATTAGTTAGCATGCGTGTCTGACTTCTCCCCATAGTGTATTTACAAGATGGGGAGGGGGGGCATTTGTGTTGCTGTTCTTCCTAAGGTAAACTACATCTTTAGGATTAGGCATCCATGAATCTATGGTAGCATTAGACGTTCATGAAGGTATACATAGAATAATGCAACTAATTTTGACCCTAGAGGTAATTTCCGCCACAAGATATTTCATGGAAAGTTGGTTATACAACAAAATTGATTTAGAATAGGGCCTGAATTCTTTCTCCAGAGTTTGTAAAAATGTCTGATGGAGTGTAGGTCAGTAAGGGTGATTAGAAATTGGTTTGAGAATAGTTTACACAATTCCCTCCCCCCATCCCCCTACCTGCCATTACACATTCTGCAACAGATATTGACAAAAGAATGCCCTTCTCTATAAGGTCCAAAATCGGTAGCAGAGGTTTCACTCTTCCTACATAATCTTGGCCTAGACCCCAGCCCGGTTGCATAAGTTATTATAGAGATGGTCATATCCATACAGAGAGGTAGTGGACTCAAGTGGCACCATCTATAGCTGCAGAATTGTTGGCTGCCTGTCGACTGACCTGGTGGTACTCTGCTGCATTGGTGAGGTGGATCTTGGTGCAGTCCACCAGGGTGAGGATCCAGTCCCAGTTGTCACGTGTAGCAAAGATACAGTCCTGCCAACATGAATGAAACAGTCAATGTATGCCTTAAAGTCCATTCAAACATATTATATAAATTTCTAGTTTTGCTATGGTAGCGACCTGTATAGATCTCTGAACGTTTGGGTAAAATGGCTAAATAATAATGATATTGGTATTTCTGCAAAAAGGCAGCCAAAACCATGTATTATGAATCATTCCTATCCTACTAAAAATGCATGTGTTGCAGAATGCCTACAGAGGGCGAATGTGTACTGTATATGAATGTCCACCATGGCCATCTGCTAAACAATGTAGTAAGAACACTTGCCAGTAGATGGCCTGGGCTATAGGGTGCAGTCCAGGGGTTGCAGTCCATTGATGTGCATTGTTTTGTGATTAGACACCTCCTAGTGAGGCATTCCAGGTAATGTGTAACCAGATCAGAGGAGAATCACATACACATACATTTTAGCCATGAAGCTGTGTTTCCATAAAATCCTGGATTTGCCCCACTGGCGGACATACCTATACCATAGTGGTTTAGGCCAGGATACATAGTGCTTAAATGAAAGTTCATTTGTCGACATGATGCATGACTGCAGCCCTGCTCAGTAACTTGTCAGTACAACACTTAGACTACATGACATACACAGTAAATGTTGTCCAGGATACATACAGGAATATCAAATTCAAATTCAAATATGCACAAATGCAGTGTCCATAGATACTAGTTGTCATAAAAGGGTTAACTTTGATACAAGTGTTATAATTATGCCTGCATGTACCACTCACCCTAGAAGATGGGGAGTTGAAGCCAGGCAGCTGTTCTGCTGACTCTGCCGCTGCTAACTGTTGTTGACGGCCAGAAGTCACCAAGTGGAAAGCTTTGGAGTCAAACTCTGCCGATAAGGACTGAGGAAACAGACATAATATCAGCACCAAGAAAGCATTCAGTGGAATATTGATCAAAATTCGATTATTCAATAATGATTTGATGAATTATGTGTGAAATATTATATTTGTGGTCATAGCAATTAAGATAGGGTTTGAGGTATGGGCAGGTACTACTCACCCCACATGAGTCCTCAAGGGAGGCGACCTCCAGCATGGTCTGAAGACAGTTCAACTTCTTGTCCAGGGTGTCCTGTGTCAGTAGTAATGGTCATTGTTAAAGCAGAACATTATGTAAAAGGCTAAATAGAGCATCAGTCATACTGTCCCAATATCACCAAATCTACACTCTTTTCTGAATCAAGCCTTTGAAGGAGTCTGCTGGACTCTCCTTTTAATATTTGGCAATGCTGCAGTCTGGCAATCCGAATCCAGCATTGCCAGACTGTGGGAGGAGAGTCTAGCATGACCAGATTCTCTTGCAATCTGGGAAAGCAGCAATCCTAAGGGGTCCGGCATTGCCTGACTCTGCTTGAAATGACTTGACTCTGGAAAGAAAGTATATTTGGCGAAATAGTGAGAGTTCAACTGACATATTTTCGAGTGTAGTAAATAAAATATGCCAATTGAAGGACACAGCTTTGTATAAAACCATCCCTATCCATGCTGTATTTCCGATTAAGACTGAAATGAATAGATAACACTGTTCTGTACGTACCTTTAAGCCATCGTATGACCCCTGGAGATGCTCTGCATCCTCTCCTGATGATGACTACAACATGCAAATGGCAGAGGCTCATTACAATGTGTACGTAATGTAATGGATACTTTGATCAACTTTCCCATTTCTCACTCCCTTTGCCTCTCTTATTCCTTTATGCTTTACTTAGTGAAATAGCTGTGGTGCTATCAAGTCCAGGGGCAATGCATTACCAACTGACTGATTTACTGCAAGAAATTCCTACACTGCACCACTGCTTTTTCATAATGATTATATGCATAAAAGAGGCAATAACTTATAAAGGCGTGTACTTGCCATTGGTTGAAATAAAAATATTTTTTCTAGGTGAAATTAGTTAGATTTTGGTTTTGATTGACCGGCGTATTTTCATCATTGTCCCTATACTAAACAGGCACTGACCTTTTGTGTCTTGTCCAGGGCCTTCTCATAGTTCTGTACCTGTCTGGCCCGCTCCTCATGCAGTGCAATAGAGTCAGACACAGCTCTCTTGTTCTTACCATACCTGGAGGATTCCACTTCAGACTAATGTGAAACATGAATCAGAAACATAAATGAAACCAAAACTGAGAGAGTAAGCAGTTTAACCTAATGTAGTATGTACACAAACAATAATTGTCTATTTCAATTGTTTAGCATTTTACATTCATGATCATGATTATAACATATTATATGTATATTACATTCAAAACAGGGTTATCTAGGTGAATTCATAGCACTAAATAATCTGAGTAGTTTTTAGATTGCTATTACATGGCTGACAATGACAGTTATATTTCATAGGGAGTAGGCATATTAATGAGCATTGGTGGTACTTTAATAGAAGCAGTGTAACAATGAATCTGGATGTTTGGGTGTGCAATGCCATGCTGGTTCTGATCTTGGAACCAGTTGTGTTCTGAGATCAGAACAAACATCTCACGAGACCTCCTTGTGCAAGTGCATACATGCTCTTAGGTGGGCCTGTTACATCCTGATTTATCCTTATAAATAGTCTTGGATACTCTTATTGAGTACCCATTGCCACAAATTTTAGAGCATGTATTCCTCTTGCATTTATATTAAACCCTTTAACCACAGAATATATAGTGCTTTAATGTGATATGCCCTTTGTTGTCATGATGCATGAATGCAGCTCTGGTTTAATGTAGCACTTTTGGGTAACTTACCATGTCTGCAATAATGCACCATGCTGACATAGAGGGCATAACACATTAAAGTGCTATGCAGTCCTTGGAGGGTGATGGAAGTAGTCCCCTGTTGTTTAACACTAGTGTTCACTTTTGTTAGAGTACAGAACATCAGAGAGCCTCACCTTCTTGTTATAGATCCAGTCTAGACACCTTTCCTTGTCGGGGTTAGTGAGTCCCTGTTGGTGTAAAGCTCATGGGGTTAAGCAGAAGCAGGACACACAGAAAGCCCAACATTTCCTCTGGGGGAATATTCACAAATAATGCCACAGAGTTTGGTACCTTCCCCCTCTCTTCTTCACTGGTGACATCATTTGTGAATGTTCCCCTATATGTGTCGGTAGGAATACCTCTCCCTCCAATCTAACACCAATAACTTTGTACACCCTTTTAAAATACAGTATAGTATGTTAAAGTGTTATGCCCTTGTCTTCATGGTACATAAATGCAGCCCTGACAAGTAAATTTGTCAGGCCTTCAGTAATGCTTTGCAGAAGTTTTTGGACAATGTATATAATTTGTTAATGATGGGGGTGAATGATAGAAAATTCAATATTACTCACTATAATAATATACCATACAAATAGCCACCTTGCAAAAATGTCACTGCATTCGTTCTAAATTACCCCTCCTTCTACGGTAATTCCATTGAAGGCTGCATTTCATACTATGAGATGGCAAGAAAGTAAAGCGGGGTAACCTAGTATTGTTATGCTTGAATTGGGGAATTTAGCATACACATATATGGGTGTGCAAGGCATCAGCTGAGCACGGCGTTCTACTCTTTATGTGCTTTTGATATACATGGTACGATAGAAAGAGTCCAACTTCCTTATCTTCAAGTTAACTATTGTCATTTTATGAACATTTCACTTGCTTACTTTCTAGAATATCAATGTTTTTTGGGTAGGTATGGAACAGTCTTTTTTCATTGTAGCATTATGCTCTCCACCTACACCTATTATTTTAGTTTTGGCTCTTGCCTCAGGACCCAGTAGGAAGGAATACAAAAACTAATAATGCAACCCAGAGTCAATATCCAGCTCTGCATTCGGGATCAGATCTTACATACAAATTATTTTTTTATTGGGTGAGGAGGACTACTCACCGAGCGTATTGATATGATTGCCTCACTTCCAGTTTCGCGGAAAACTAGTTCTGTCTGGCAGAAATCTGTCTGCTAAATGGGTAAGAACATGAAAAACGTACATGGGGACACCCCCACCCTTATATTCCTATAGCTAATGACGTTTGACCTTACTTATAAAAGGATATAGCTGAGGAGGTACTTGAGGAGTGGAGGATAGAAAGACACTGCTTAAGGTGCGCTTAATCTATATGAAATTGCTTTGACGACAACGCAGCCATTAAACACAACTTGTGCGGTCAACAGTGTTACCTTATTACAAAAGATAAGATTAACCTGACGTCCATTATTCTACGTTATAACCATAGCTTTTAGCTTTACATCTAAGTGCGAAGTCCACAGTGTTCATGGCATGCACGAGGAGCCAATATGACAGATGGAACATAGTGAGTTTGACCTTAAGTATTAAAGAAAAACACATAATATAAATCATAAGAGGTATTTTGAATATCAGAACTTTCAGTTAAAATCAGTTGATACCAGTTCAATGAAAGCTCTGTTTATTAAGGTCAAACTCTAAACATGAAGTCCATGTTTTGCAATTAGAGGGATGTTAACAGTATACAGGTAAAGGGATGGTCATTATCTAACAGGGATTGGGGGTAGATATAAAAAACACATTGCTAAGGGGATGAAGGAAAGATTTCAACCGTTTTCTAGGGGAGATGCCAGTGTGTTACTATTGTTCAAAGAGAGGGGTTGGAAATTTGCTGATCTGTTGAAAAATATATACGAAAATCAAGCTAAACTCCTGTTGTTAAATAATGACCATTCCCTAAAATCACAATGGTGACCTGGACACACACAGGGTTTATATATAGTGCATACATGTGGTAGTCGGGATGCTCTGGTAGTCAGTGCTTTAGTTAATACATGATAATATAATAAATGTGACATGGCCTGGAAAAAAGGACCCTAGTGCACCCTGCAATACGATCCATTTTTCGAGGATCGAGCCACAATATAATCGGTTGAAGTTGAAGCGAGTGAATATCTGATAACTCTATGCTTATTATAATACACACACTAGTGTGGTTTGTGATATACATAACAGACTAGATATCTAGCCCTGGTGATAACTAATGCCTCATCAAGGACCAAATCCACTAAGATTCGGCCCGTCTATCATTTGTCATGGGAATGATGATAGATGGCCCATTGTACTAACTTTCTCCCAAGAGCTGATGATAGACGGACTGAATCGCGATCATCAAAAATTGAGTTTGGGCTTAATGTATTTGAAACATTCAATATGATATATTGAATGCTACGTACAGTATTATTATGATATGCCATACAGAAATGTTAACCCTTTAAAGCAAGTAACTTATCGGGGCTGAACTCATGATGGATATGGACATAATCAACAGTACTATGTCAGCGAGCCATGATGACAAATGAACACAAAGTCCTGGGTATTATGAATCCCAGGGTTAATTAACGTTATTGTGTACCATGAATGATACCTAGCCTGTACCACACTCACCCTATCCATGCTTGCTGCTACTCGTGTGCCCCTCTATACCATGTAGTGGACTGTAAGTAGAAATACAACATCCATTAGACGATAGCAACTATAGCAGTAATCCACTATAGGGAGTGGTCATTTTTTTAACAACAAGGGGCAGGGGGCAAAACATGTGTCACTAATCACTAAACAAAAATGCACAACCCATGCATTGTTATGGATATTTTGTGGTGTGGGGGGGGGGGGGTCACATGTCCATACAACCTACCCCTGTTAAGAAGTGACAACTCCCTTAACGGGACAACGGGAAACTGCATTATACATCATATCTATATCATCTATATCAAGTGCTGTTCGAATAATATCTTATCTAAACTTCCTTTTTGTTAGGGCCTTTTTAAATGTTTTCTCTAGTAAATATAGACAGGGAATTGTCAATTGACCTTCGGGAACACAACAATATTCAATATATAGGACAACTGAAAATGTTGTAAGCTATGTCAGTCGTGTGAGAGTTCCAGTCCTCTCCACTACCATTACTATACCAGTCAGAATCTCCTCATTTGAGTTTCAAGTTCTCAAAGAGCTTTTGTTGACTTAATCAAGTTATGCCTCTCAGATTCAATGTATAATCTACACAATATAACTAACACGATAGAGAATAGGTACCACAAACCCTGGCTGATATAATGATGGCAACTCTCTCCTTAGAAACTAGATATAAAATAATCACAATTTCTAACACAAATAACGGAACTTAGCTGTCCTCTATACGAAAAGCACAAACTTAAAATAGATGGCGAAGTGGGAGTATTCTCAGGGTCAGTCTAATAACAGAGCAAGGAGATATTATCATTCTCTTGGTCATAAAGGCTCACTACTTTTTTCCCAGGTCGTAAAGTTACTTTCCTTTTGAGCGAAACCTTGAGTTCAATGTCACTTTTTTACCATAAGGTCAGAGGTCCCAAAAGTTATTGCTCCAGCTTGAAAAGTCGCTATCATGTCTTCATTTAGAATCTTCATGAATATTGAATAAAAATACAACAAAGAGAAAAACAAGCTGTTATCTGGTCATGGGAAAGTGCCTCCCTCCAATCATTACCTACATAGTCTTAGATAGAGGTTGCCCAGAACCATGAGAGACAAACTCTCTGGTTGGTCCAGGTATCTCGGGTGGGAAGCCCTTGCACTATGCAGGGTGTCCATTAGAGGGCCAGTTTAAGTGTCATGCCACTTCCAGGCAGCTGTATATACAGGCGATACTGATAGTACATAGTCTATAGGCTATACCTGAGCCTGTATCATGTGTATGGCTCCATCTAGCATACACGTACTGTCTGTACTATTGTATGCATTCAAAGACACATGTATCTCTCACTAATTTTGGTTCATGCTTCTATCAAACCCTCCCAGATTAGGCTTAATGGTAAACCCAATCAAATGGCTATTAGAAGATTTTGTGCGGAGGCCTTGAAAGTGCTTCTACTATTTTGTCCCCCCCCCCTGAGGAGTTCAAATTTTTTACGCCCCCCCCCACCAAACCCACCACCCCCCTGTAACTAATAAAAGAATACTCCCTAATGTAGTTCCCTGCTGCCATCACATATCGTATCTATGAGGCATGTAGTATAACATTACACTGATATGAATATGGCACAGAGTTATTATAATTATCCTCAGACATAGAAAACGTATGATATTGCCGCATTACATTCAGTTTTTCGAGCTAATTCATTACATCACCATCCTATCAAGTGATGTTACAGAACGCTGCAAAACATCAGCTAAATAGTAGAAGCCTTTTACATGCATAGGATGCATCAGCATACCAACTATTATGTATCGTCACATTATTGTTGAGTTCCACGCTGTATGTTTACTCTACTGGACCAATCCATTCCGATCAATCCAGCCCAGCTGACATACTACAACATGGACAGCAGGCCTTTCTGGCACGTTACTGCCTCAAACAATGAGGAAAAAACCTCCCCAAACTGTGCCAACCCAGGCCAGGGCAGCTCTGAGGCTGGCAGCAGGCATGAACTACACGACTCCCATCCCCCCTGACCTCCCACCACCTCTAATTCTTTAAGGGCAGAATAGTGCTTTAATGAACTGTATGCAATTTTGGTGTTATTATGATGCATGAATGTGTGCAGAGCTGGCGTGTAACTCGCCAGGGCTGCATTCATGCACCGCGCTGGCCATGTGGGGATGGTGCACTCTTGAGAGGTCACTGTCGTCACTTGATGCACCAATGCAGTGCTGGTGCGTTACTTGCCAGCGCTGCATTGGTGAATCATGATAACAACTGAACACGCAGCCTTGAGGTTTTAAAGGGCTATAGGCTATAACGACCTTCCTAGGGCAAAAAAACAAACCACTTCCACTATTACTTTGTGACCTTGTGTTACCTAGCAACCTGTTGTTGTTATGGTAACAAGAGGGGTTCCCTGCGGCAGATGTATGGTACCAGTGTCAGGTCTGTTAGACGTAATAGCTACCTGTGTAGGCGACACGTTACCTGGCAGGAGCAACCACTGCTTCAATATGATATATGGACTTCACGTCAGATCTTTTCCCTTTTAATAAAATAGCTTTTAACTGTCAAGAATTGATAGTTTATTCATGCTTTTGGTTGCACTACAGGGCCAATAAACTGATTTGAATAATAAATCTATTTTTGGACCATGAGTAGAGTTCAGTGTTGGGGGAAATAAAGCTTTTAACTGTCAAGTTTGCATCCTGAGGTCTTCATTATTTTCTGTTTCACATTATATCCCATGAGTCTGCTATTTTGTGTCGTTGTCATGATAATATGATAATATAATATGTAATTGAATCAAAATATCTAAACAGGTGCACCCTTAACTTGTTGACCAGTGGTTCTTGAGCCAGCAGAGGATACTTCATGGTATAGATACAAAAAGTTACCTGGAAATTGCCTACCAATCTTCTCGGTCTATTTCTGACTGTGTATGACACTGCGTTCTTTCATCTAAAACTGTAGCCCTGCTGTCGCCCCAGGACCTTTAAGCTGACTTTTCCATTGACTATGTCCTCCCATGCACCAGTGTTACACTTACAGGTGAGAAACCTGATAAGAAGTAGTTCGTTATACAAGCCTTAAGGGGAAGCTACACGTATGACCTCGACAAATGATACAGCTGACATATATAATATATACATATTATGTACAGCAAGTCAGTGTTAAACCTGTAAGGCCTATATTGCTTTACTGAATTTATACCCTTATATACCGATATACTGCCAAAGTGATGCATGAATGCAGCTCTGGTATGTAGACTCCCCAGACAAGCAGTGTGCGGTCATTAGAGTGTTAAATCTGATGTTGTGGTCCATTACCAGAGGCCCACCTGTAGGCATATACGCTGCTGAATGGGTAATTATATCTACTTAACTGGACAATTATGCAGTATGGGAATATCTTTCTTTTTGGAAATGCATTATTAATGGTATAGTATATTTGCTTATTTTTAACATGCAATATAAAACATATAGCATTGCAGGCAAATTATATCCACCCCCTACTGACTCACACATTCATTTAATGTACCCACAGCAAAGCCTCATTGCTGAATAGCATCACTGACATTAGAATATGCCATAACTCCAAGCATACACATATGGCTTATTTGCAAAAGTAGATCCCCCTTTCATGTGATCGAGGAGGAGATGAACAGGACAAAATGATCCCTTGGGGTAAATATTGACATGTCCCTGTGGGTGAATGAGCAGTCAACACAGCCACTGTGCCATGTCTGCCTCCTCAACACTGGGCTGTATAGCTTTATTAGATTTCCATTAAACCCTCTAAGGACAGCATGATACCTTACTGTTTCATGTTCAATTATGTCACTATGAGATGCACCAATGTAGTGCTGGTGACTATTTGGCAACCCATATATAGGCATGTCGACACCACAGGGTCGCCATGATGCATGAATGTAGCCCTGGCGAGTATGCATTCATGTATCAGGACGACAGAAGGGCATAATGTATTAAAGTAATCTGCTGTCCTTGAAGGGTTAAGTTCCAATTTGAGTGACACAATGCCCTGACCTGCTAGATGGAAGTAGCACCTCCTTCATCAGGGACGACAAGCAGATGGCGGCCCGGCGGTCGGCAGGGTGAGGGGCTTGTTGGCAGATGGCGACCCTATAGGGTGAAGCCCAAGAAAAGTTATGTGTTCACATCACCGACCTACCCTATCCTTTTGGCCCTACCCGAAAATGTTTTTCGGCATTTTTGGGAAGACTGTGGCCACATATTGTGACTCATGTAAAATGTACAAAAATGTATTCTAAATCATGAAATAAAAATTGCTAATATAAGCTGTACACACCCTTTATTTTTTAAGGTATGTTACCTGAACGCAATTTTTCATTTTCTTGGCCTGATTAGGGTTAGAAAGGGTTCTGTAGGGAGTGCTACCCTATTGTGTATATGTATACAGAGATCAGTGGTAGCTGACAGAGTGAGGATTGGGATCTTCTGTTCAGTGTAGGTCTCGGGTATGGGGGTAAATCTGATACCTACCAGTTCACAAAGTAGTACAATACATATAGATCTGGTGGTGAGGGCATTGTATAGTCCAACACCCAAACTCGGAAGAACGATACAGTCAGTGATTCATCCAATGAGTCATTCTTGTAAAATAAAGCTCCGCTTATTTCCTTTTCATTTGCCCTGCATGTTAAACCATGTTTCAAGTGGTTATACTCTTGAGATACTATATACCACCTATTTTAGCTAAAGCTATCTCAACAAACACACTGACATCCTTAAGATACTTCTAATGGTGGTATCTCTGAATTCCACATGCCACACTGTTCACAGAGAATGGCTGCGTCTATATAGTGCATGTACCAATTTCTCACACCACCTTTACACGTCGCAGTATATCGAAACATATGTAAATGCAACTAATTTTGACCAGAGACAGTATACTTTATTACATATGTACTAAACGCAGATAACCTAAGATTATATATAGTTCATCGGCACTCTGTGAAATCGTTTGTTTAGTTTTAAAAAAAAAGGGTCGGTAATATATTCTTCTCTTGAGCACAGAGGGAATGCCCCCAATTCACCTGCCCCATTCTAAGAGATATATTGCTGTCAAACAAAAAGTATGGGGTCACACTTTGTAATTCTACCCTTCAGACCCATTGTATCTTCAGATTCTTTTTTCTGACAGAGCAATATGTCCTGTGGTCCATACACCCATTAGAAACGGGGAAGTCGAAAGAAAGCGCCAGCGTGTTATTAGTAACATGGTGTTTTTATACCTTTAAATGTCAGTATTTTCGTGGGAAAAGGGGTGATTATCCCTCAAAAGGTCAGTTGGAAAAAAGGGGGGCATTATTTTTAGAAGTGGGAACGTACACCGATAGGGTGCATCAAGAGCTTCCACCTAACCCTTTAAGGGCCGTACGGTGCTTTACACTCTCCAAGAGGCGGCATGATACATGAATGCAGCACAGCTGGGTTATTTACATCGTGCTGACTTGTGGGATGTATGAATGCAGCCCTGGTGATCCCTGCTGAGCAGACTCCCCATGCCTGCATCCACGCATTATGCCGACTAAGGGCATTGCACATTTAAGCAATATGTGGCCCTTAAAGGGTAAAGCTTCACCCTAGCCCCTCCTATATGTAAGGTCAGTAATCTTATATTAAAGCTAAGGACCCAAGTGTCCCTATACGTTGACGTTGACAGACGGCTGTAGGATGGGCAGGGGTATGTGTGTAAGGCAACAGGAATGTTTGATATACTGGTTGCAATTCTAAAACTACAGTTTAACCCTTGTAAGATAGCATGGTTCTTCAAGGTTTCACCTTTATTTGTCCCCATGACGCACACTGTATAGCATTTCGTAGTTAATTAGCCAGGGCCCTGGTGGAAGCTGCACTCAGGCATCATGCTGACCACATGCAGATGATACGCTCATGAAGGATTTTAATGATCCCTAAATGCATCACTAGTGAGTTACTCACCAAGGCTGTGTATTCGTGCATTACGACGGCAACCGGCATAAGATATTATTAAAAAGAGTATGCAGACCTCAAGGGCTAGATCCCCTATAATCAGATAAAATGGATATATACATACAGACATTTGAACTGTGTTTGAACCCTCCGCCCCCACACCCAGGATTACATATATTATAGAGCTGCCCACCCACTGTCTGCACCATTATAAATAGAGTCTACCACCATATCACTACAGCATCTCACGCAATAAACAGTCTAAATGGTATGATGCCTAGATGCACGCCGACTGTTGCCGAATCTGGCCGAATATATAGGGGCCATTTTAACTCCCCACCTCCTTCTCTGGGGTCTGAAACCCTCCCCCTCCAGTTGTTAAATGGCCACATCATATATGTCTGTAATTCTACAAAACGCCCCAAAAATATATCATTTCCTCACTAGAAACATGACACTGCTATGTAAAAATATTTTGTGTGAAATCATGAATATTAACTAAATGGAACCATGAGAAGGTTATCCCTGTATGACTGACCCGGCCGTAGATTGGCACGATCTGATGTACGATTTATGACATTCTACTTAGGCCGGGGTATAGCGTGGTAAATTGAGATAATCAATTCATTTCACGCCCTATTACCTCGTGGGTGATCGTGTAATTGGTGTGACATGTGCCGGGACATGCCCCCTTTGTTGGAACCACCCACCCTGCCTGCCAGCAGGCTGTGTTATAGTGTTAGTCCTTTTAGGGCAGCATAGTGCATTGATATGATATGCCCTTCAAGCCCTTACAAGTCTGCGCAGGGTTGCATGCATGCATCATGCCGACCCTACAGGAGTGTACCCATCCCGTGGGGTTGGCATGATGCACTTTATGCAGCATGGTCAAGTATACTCGCCGGAACTGTTCTATAACGATCACTTTCTGAGGCAACTTTACTGTATACATTGGTGCAACATTGAAGATCACCTACAGAAATATAATATGTTTTCTTTTCACAGGGAATGTATAAAATACCACATCATATGTACTCTTGTCTATATATTTACTCAGATATTGTATGTCCCTCCATGAATAATATCCATGAATAATCTAAAGTTGTCGTATAGTTTTTAGCTTAGGAATTATTACATTGCTCGAACCACTCGCCAACAAATTGTAAGCCTTTCAGTGTTTGTGTGCGGAGCTTTTTATCTCACTTTCCATTTCAAACATCTCTCCTCCTGACTCGGACTTCTTTTGTCAGAAAGTCTATTTACCAAAGACACCAGAATAAACTCACAGTAAGACGATTCCGTCTGCACATCTCCCCCCTTTTCACTTAAAAACTTCCTTCACTCCTACCAGGGTATGTTTCTGAAGGGTGTACAGTTCTAATGGTGTGTAAAACATCTACTACAATTAATGCATATTTACACCATAGTTGAATGAGTAAATAAAATAAATGACTGACTGTATACAGTACATAATTATACATGACTGTATGCGGATGCGGTCCATTGAGTATAACCTCTCTCACTATGAGTGTAAGTCAGATATGACACACATGAGTAGCTGAATTTATAAGTGCTATATAAACCTTGGACAACGGTAACGATCCCTGGCTGGTCCCTTGGACAATTACCCTGTCCTTGGCTTGTAGCACATAAGTATACAGCGACTCACTTGTACTATATCTATCACATACATTACAGATGACGGGGGACCATACAGAAAGTGCGATCCGTGCCTGCATCGCGTTAATCAGACAAATAATCATAAGGAGAATAGTACATCCTTCTGAAACAACCCCCAGACCTCAAGCAGCAAGAGGTAACATATTGGACGCACCTCCTGAATGCCAAATGTTGCAATGCACCTCCCTCACCTCCCCTCGTCCCGGCGAGCAAATAGACTCTGTATTGGGCGTGACGACACAATCACAAGTTATTTAGCCTCTTATAACCATTTATGGACGGTGTATTGCCTTAAAGCAACATGTTTCGCCATGATGCACCAAAACAGTGCCCGCGAGCTACTACATTGGTGCATCATACCGGCTCTTCGGGAGTGCATACCCCATAGAATTGGCATGATGCATGAATGCATAATATGAATGCATCGGTGGCGGGTTACCCGACAGAGCTGCATCCTTGTCTCATGAAGAAAATGGCAGAGCACATTAAAACACAATTCTGCCCTTTAAAGGGGTAAAAAGGGAAAGAGATGAAGTGAATGGGGAGATCCATGTGAAGACATGCCTGCTATATTTTCTCCACCCTCCGTGACGGCAGAGTTTTCTGCACTCAGTGACATGGATAGGATTAACACGGTCTCTGCTACAACACTAAACCTTCTGTCAGGTTTTGCACTAAATATAAACGTGCTTGTTATCAAAGGGTATCTAGAGATTATCTATCTACGTTCCATTGCTCTGACTTGTACATACAGTATTCTACGAGATTTATAATGTATGGCAATGTACATGCAGAGGCTTGGGGAGCAAATCCTCATTGTGTGTGAGTGTGGAGGGGGGGGGGGGCACTCCAACCAGTTTTAAACATAGAGGTTTGTGCATAATGGCACACTTATGTTGGAATTGTATCTATAGGAAAGTAATGTTTGAGCTCCCTTTGATTTTTTTGATTCTTTTTTTTTGGGGGGGGGGGGGCTCCTCTGTGATTGAGGGGGTGGGGGGGGGCAGCCTCGGCCAGCGACTATCCTACTAGTTGGATAGTAAAGAAGAGGCAATGCATTAGTAGCATCAAACAGCATATAATTATTTCTGATGTTTTCTCTGAGTAACATCAGAGCGGGCATCAGAGGCCGCGAGGTATGACAACGCCATAGTCAAGGGGGGGGGGGGGTATGTGGTACGCCGCCCCAATGTTTTAACATACCGCAACATACCGCATCAGAGACGTACCAATAAATCAGAAGACGTTTTTGGAATGATCAAATAGAGGGATAGTACATAGCTAGGCCCTTAGATCATGGTTAGGGTTAACCCTCAGTGTTACAGTGTGCCGCAGGTCGTGCCACTATATGCCTATATCCCTTTAAGGGCCGCATATTACGTTAATTTGCTATGCTCTTTGTCAGTGTTTGTCATCATGAGGCATGCATCATGCCGATCCTCCGGGGCTGATACACTCCTAGAGGGTGGGCATGATACATGACTGCAGTCCCTGTGATTCATGCATCATTACAAGTATGTGTATTGCATATTGAATCACTCGGCCTATATGATTATGTGACCCTATGAAAGGGGCTTTATAGACCATTGCTACACACTGGATTAGTTATATACTTCATGCAGCCCCCATGCTGACAATAAACCCTCATCTACCATCACCAAACCTGGTAACATAGTGACCTCCCCTAGCCCAGGGTCAGCATGACATGTCATTAATGCACCTACTTAGTGACATGAAGGATATATGTGTTACTTTGATTTGAAGGTGATGGTATTCTCAGAAAATTGTACATGTATGGCTTTACTTCCCACACCGTTCATCGGGAGTCATGCGCGTGACATGATACATATAAGCTTAACCATTCTGCTGAGTACAAGCTAAGGGCTATAACCCATTAGGGAGCGTTCATTATTTATGCCAGGGGGGGGGGGTGTGCATATCAGGGGGGGGGTCATTTTTTTTAGGGGTATTCGGAGGGGGGGGGTCTTTTTTTTTCAACCTATTCTTAGGGGGGGGGTCTTTTTTTTCCAACCTATTCTGAGGGGGGGGGGTCATTTTTTTTAGGGGTATTTATTTGGGAGGGGGTATTTTTTGACACAACATGACGCGAATTTCACGACACATGTCGCGAATTGGGGTCATAAAGACAGCAGAACTTTGCTAAATTTCTTGCTCACCAATTGACACTTTGAATGATTCACTACTTTTCTTTTCCTAAAACAACAATAGCTGGAGAAAGAACATTAATTATTCAACACAAAAAATAGGAGTACAGAATGTAGGGGGTCTAAACAGCAAAGCTATCAGTGTGCCGCTAGATGAATGCTATTGTGGCGCCGAAATATGACAGTACGGTACCGGATATCTGAAATAGTTTGGGTTAATTGGATTTTAGCCTTGCCCTATCACGTTTTGGCGTCCATGTGCAAGGGTGAACTTGCCTATAAATGTCTAGACCCTGCCTTTCTTCCTAAAAGAGGAGCACATGCACGGTATGCAAGCTGCAGATCTACCTCATATATTGATACATTGTAGCTTAGGTCCACTCCACCAGTTAAAGGCGTGATTACACCAGTCATGATACACACTTTTCCTTGGTGCCTTGTACCCTGCTAAATGGTCCACAGCGTTCTGATGGCAGAGCTCTCAATTTTTTTAGAATAACTTCACCATCTCCCTATTAGCTGCCTGCTTCTCACAGATTCTAGGGCTTACTAAATCAGTAGACTCATAGTCATAGAGTAAACATGATCATCCCACTATAAATCGGTGTACCGAATGCCTTGAAATGTAGCAAATAGCCACAAGATCCACAGAATTTTCTGCTGCGGATCATCAATTTCTAAATCTCCCTCTTAGTTCATCTTTGGCTTCAACATAAATCAGGTACTGAATTATCATTGCTACTCATTGCTCCTTGGCCTCATCAGAATTTTTACAGCTCTATATTTGGTACTGGTCAAGTTGTGCCGACGTTCTGCAGGGTTATCAGTGAGTAATTCATCAAGTTGGGGATCCAGCTTAAATGCATCCTATAATCCTTCTTTTACTGATAAGTCAACACTTGACATGGTCTTCTACCACAAAGAAAGACAAGCGCTACTACCCACACAGAGGGGAGGGTCCTTACCCTAGAACTTTGAAGGCAGGTGCCTTATGGCATTTCCTCAAATGAAAGTTATCAACTATGGTGCACGTAACATCCATGCATACCATTGATGGCTTAAGAGATTGTAATTGATCTGTGCTATTATAATTATATCAAAGACACATTCCCCTGTGACTCTTTGTTCGACTTCAAATTCTCACCCTCAGCTCCCTATTTCTTACTGATCCTAGCCTTTGGAAAACCAAACTACGTTTAAATAGTGATCTAGTTCATTTAGCTGCAAGTTATAATACCAGGATACATTAAAATAGGCCGATTGACCTCTAGATTTTCACATTTTTCCTCAGGTTTGTCACTATTATAATATACAGAGCATCCCTTCATCTAACATCAATTTTTGTTTTAAGCTGCAGTTGCAGCAGAACAGGGGGGCCAGGGGGCCTAGTAAAGTTGGGGAGCCAACTTTTTTGGTAAACATGAACATTCTAGTACGCAAGAATACACCAATCTCAAGGTAAAATTCCTAAAATGTTCTTGAATGACAAGCTCAAAGTCCCACAGAACACATCATAAATTTCAATGTAAAATTACAAAATTGTCCATGGATCATATAATAGACTTCAGACCACTCGGAATAGACTAATTTAAATGTAAAATTCCTAAATTTTCCTGGGGCCTGCGGCCCCAAAGCAACCATCTGTTTCTCCCTCCAACCAACACTCATCAGCTGGCCTTGGGAGCTGCCCCCCCCCAACTTTATCCGCCTTCCGCCACCCCTGAGCTGAGCCACTTCATAGTGGTTCTACCAAACAGTATTAGCAGGACTTGTTGGTGGAAACCAGAAAAATGTGCGTTCTCCACATGTGGGAGATGCAAAAATATTTACCATATTGTGATGCCATATAACTACTCCCTCAAATAATGGTTAAAAACATGCTATAATAGGTTATAGAATAGGACTATGTAGACTTTGTATGTCGTTGATGCCATTATTAAGTATTTATAAACGTCTATGGTGAGGGGGGGGGGTCATTTTTTTTCAACCTATTCGGAGGGGGGGGGTCTTTTTTTTTTTACCCATTCGGAGGGGGGGGTCTTTTTTTTTTTACCCATTCGGAGGGGGGGGTCTTTTTTTTTTGACGTATTCGTTTTGCCAAACGCCCGCCCCCCCCCCCTGCCATAAATAATGAACGCTCCCTTAGCCGATTTGGATGCATTATCGGCCGATAAACCCTCAACAAACAAGCCCAATGTAGTACTTTGTAGTTTGATTTTGTGGATGCATCAGCCGATAAAGCATCCAAATCGGCTAATGGCTTATGGCCCTAAAGGCTTCTGTCCAATGAACTCTATCATAAATCAACTGATTGAGGTCGAATGTATGTATAGTGTCTGTGGGCTACCAAGTGAATTTCGGAAATTACGTCACTGGCTAGGATGTGTGTCGGGTGTGGTGGGGTAGGGTCTTTGCGTTTAGTTACGAAAGGTGACCGGGACCATACATTTTTACAAAACAATTTACCAAAGATAGTGACAGAGGATGAGGGGAGGGGGATCCTGAGAAAGGTCTCAAATAGGTCACATAATATTTGAACGGTCCCCAATAGGTTGTATAGGTCCTGTGGCCAATCGCCTTAGCATTCTACACAGAGACTGAGAGAGATAAAAGGGTGGGTTCATTGTTTGTTGTCATGGCAGCTGCCTCGGTAGATGCTGGGAGGGATTAGCATGGTGATATACCACTCTATATTCCTGTCAGACCATGTCAGGCTATATAGTGGTCTAGCTGTGGGTGGATGGTTATGGACCATTAGGTGGGGTTTACACAGGCACACTTTGGGGTTAGAGAGGCGGCTTCTGAACGTGACAGCTCACTCTGTTCTCACAGAATATGACAGAGCCGCACACAGCTATATTATATTGTCATATTCATGTGGATCTAACCTTCTCTCATATCTTTGCTGTGATATCATTTATCTACTGTCCGTATATATGCTCATAATAAGCAACTCATTCAAAGTGCTCTAATAAACCTTTCTTGATGTTACTTTTTATAGACACACTGTTAGAAGTTAATGTAACTGCACAGTAAAATCTGCTCTAGTTTTACAGTATCTAACTAGGTGTTAGTGTACATGGACAGAAGAATTTACTGTTTGCTTATAGCACAAAAAGACGGTTTTGGGTTTCACCATTTAATGTGCATCATTGTGTGTCATGTCACGTCTATGACAATTGAACAAAGATAAAAGTCAGTGCAGCTCTTCACACCAATATGACTGTATGAGGAATCCACTAACAGAGAGGAATATTCAGTATACATTGTCACGTCTAGGCCCATGTTTGGGTCATGGTATCCCTCAGTCTATAAGACAAAGCTTATTCAGATTAACCTATATTCTTATACATGCACACCTCGTATAGCGTCTCATGGTTTTGACTCTACTTCCCAGTGTAGATCCAGTATGGCTGAACCATATTGTATATAGCCAGGAGCCGACAGACAGGGGTAAGGTTATATCGAAGTTTGCCTTGGCTTTAGGGTAGTCGAGGGATTATATAGGACTAGTATGCAGGTATTCTCCAGCCCGAGGAGGATGGGTATGTGTTGGGGGGGGGGGGGGTCTAAAAGCATGCAGAGCTGCTATTTGATGCAATGTCATGAATGTAAAATAAACCCATTGAACATAATTCTTGGACTGTTTTCATCAGTATTGATGCGTTGTACACATTCGATAATGATAGGATGCTATTATAGTTATCATTTATTCTCAGCCCAAACTCACAGTCACGTACATAGGCTTGTTTATCCATAGAGGTTTAAAAATAATCCAAAAATAAGAGCCACCCGATAAGCTGAATTCCCCAGAGGCTTATGGCTAACATAGAACCCCTTCTCAATAACAGCCACTAAAACCCTTTAAGGACGACATGATGCCTGTTTTTTTTGTCATCATGATGCACAAAGGCAAAAGGCTTCGCTGCATCGGTTCGCCCCCCCCCCCCAGAAGCCCCAGTAGCGTCAGCTTAATATGAGTTACTCGCTGGGCTGCATTTATTCTGCATGGCGGAAAAGGCATCGTGCATTAAATCACTACGCCTCCCTTAAATGGTTAACGTGGTGTATCAACCAGACCCAGACTGGATACTGCATGGATATACAAACTTCCGTCGTCTCAGGTTTAATGCGGAATCGGTCACCAACACAGTTACGATATCTACCTATATTCTTTCTGTTGTTTGCCTGTAGCAGTTCAGCCCAAAGATCATCGTAACCCATCACCAGGTGCATGGGGCATCCAATTACATTGTATAAAGTAAGAGAACGTTCAAAAATGATGTTACCAATTCTGGGACCTATTTCAAAGACCCACTTGTCATACATTTAGAAAATGATCCAGTGATGATTCGTCAGAGTGCTTTTGGCGACAGTAACGCTCACTTTTCTCTCTGTGTAGGGTGGTAAAAGGGTATTACAGTGTATATAGTGACACTGTAAGTATAGTTGGAGGGGTATATTTCTTAAATAGACAAGTTGGCATCCACTTCCAGTATCCCATCATCCATTAATTAATAACACCAATGCACCAGGTGTGTTGGATAGAGGGAGCAATGGTATATATCTGGTTTTCCTTGATGGGCCACTAATGCCAATATAGATGTAGGTTTATATTCAAATACGGTTACCCCCTATCTGATATCTGTGTACTTGGGCAATGCCAAGCCTGGTAGCAACGGTTTATATAAGGGAGCGTTCATTATTTATGCCAGGGGGGGGGGTGTGCATATCAGGGGGGGGGTCATTTTTTTTAGGGGTATTCGGAGGGGGGGGGTCTTTTTTTTTCAACCTATTCTTAGGGGGGGGGTCTTTTTTTTCCAACCTATTCTGAGGGGGGGGGGTCATTTTTTTTAGGGGTATTTATTTGGGAGGGGGTATTTTTTGACACAACATGACGCGAATTTCACGACACATGTCGCGAATTGGGGTCATAAAGACAGCAGAACTTTGCTAAATTTCTTGCTCACCAATTGACACTTTGAATGATTCACTACTTTTCTTTTCCTAAAACAACAATAGCTGGAGAAAGAACATTAATTATTCAACACAAAAAATAGGAGTACAGAATGTAGGGGGTCTAAACAGCAAAGCTATCAGTGTGCCGCTAGATGAATGCTATTGTGGCGCCGAAATATGACAGTACGGTACCGGATATCTGAAATAGTTTGGGTTAATTGGATTTTAGCCTTGCCCTATCACGTTTTGGCGTCCATGTGCAAGGGTGAACTTGCCTATAAATGTCTAGACCCTGCCTTTCTTCCTAAAAGAGGAGCACATGCACGGTATGCAAGCTGCAGATCTACCTCATATATTGATACATTGTAGCTTAGGTCCACTCCACCAGTTAAAGGCGTGATTACACCAGTCATGATACACACTTTTCCTTGGTGCCTTGTACCCTGCTAAATGGTCCACAGCGTTCTGATGGCAGAGCTCTCAATTTTTTTAGAATAACTTCACCATCTCCCTATTAGCTGCCTGCTTCTCACAGATTCTAGGGCTTACTAAATCAGTAGACTCATAGTCATAGAGTAAACATGATCATCCCACTATAAATCGGTGTACCGAATGCCTTGAAATGTAGCAAATAGCCACAAGATCCACAGAATTTTCTGCTGCGGATCATCAATTTCTAAATCTCCCTCTTAGTTCATCTTTGGCTTCAACATAAATCAGGTACTGAATTATCATTGCTACTCATTGCTCCTTGGCCTCATCAGAATTTTTACAGCTCTATATTTGGTACTGGTCAAGTTGTGCCGACGTTCTGCAGGGTTATCAGTGAGTAATTCATCAAGTTGGGGATCCAGCTTAAATGCATCCTATAATCCTTCTTTTACTGATAAGTCAACACTTGACATGGTCTTCTACCACAAAGAAAGACAAGCGCTACTACCCACACAGAGGGGAGGGTCCTTACCCTAGAACTTTGAAGGCAGGTGCCTTATGGCATTTCCTCAAATGAAAGTTATCAACTATGGTGCACGTAACATCCATGCATACCATTGATGGCTTAAGAGATTGTAATTGATCTGTGCTATTATAATTATATCAAAGACACATTCCCCTGTGACTCTTTGTTCGACTTCAAATTCTCACCCTCAGCTCCCTATTTCTTACTGATCCTAGCCTTTGGAAAACCAAACTACGTTTAAATAGTGATCTAGTTCATTTAGCTGCAAGTTATAATACCAGGATACATTAAAATAGGCCGATTGACCTCTAGATTTTCACATTTTTCCTCAGGTTTGTCACTATTATAATATACAGAGCATCCCTTCATCTAACATCAATTTTTGTTTTAAGCTGCAGTTGCAGCAGAACAGGGGGGCCAGGGGGCCTAGTAAAGTTGGGGAGCCAACTTTTTTGGTAAACATGAACATTCTAGTACGCAAGAATACACCAATCTCAAGGTAAAATTCCTAAAATGTTCTTGAATGACAAGCTCAAAGTCCCACAGAACACATCATAAATTTCAATGTAAAATTACAAAATTGTCCATGGATCATATAATAGACTTCAGACCACTCGGAATAGACTAATTTAAATGTAAAATTCCTAAATTTTCCTGGGGCCTGCGGCCCCAAAGCAACCATCTGTTTCTCCCTCCAACCAACACTCATCAGCTGGCCTTGGGAGCTGCCCCCCCCCAACTTTATCCGCCTTCCGCCACCCCTGAGCTGAGCCACTTCATAGTGGTTCTACCAAACAGTATTAGCAGGACTTGTTGGTGGAAACCAGAAAAATGTGCGTTCTCCACATGTGGGAGATGCAAAAATATTTACCATATTGTGATGCCATATAACTACTCCCTCAAATAATGGTTAAAAACATGCTATAATAGGTTATAGAATAGGACTATGTAGACTTTGTATGTCGTTGATGCCATTATTAAGTATTTATAAACGTCTATGGTGAGGGGGGGGGGTCATTTTTTTTCAACCTATTCGGAGGGGGGGGGTCTTTTTTTTTTTACCCATTCGGAGGGGGGGGTCTTTTTTTTTTTACCCATTCGGAGGGGGGGGTCTTTTTTTTTTGACGTATTCGTTTTGCCAAACGCCCGCCCCCCCCCCCTGCCATAAATAATGAACGCTCCCTAAGGTCGAAAAAAGGTTTGTTTCAGGTAGCATGGGGGAAAAGTCTAGGGTCGGTAGGTCGGATTTTATTTTATTTTATACATTGTTTAAGCTCTGCGTAAACCCTAAAATTGGCCCAAAGCATTGTAAAAATATTAACATTTCTTCAAAATTGCATAAAGAAAACGTAGGGTCAGTCCTCTATTGATGGGCTTGGTCGGGTGACCTGAAACAAACTTCTTTTTTTGGCCTAACCTATCTGCCTATGGTAGAAGTCCCATGTCTGGAGGACTCGGGGATCACATCTGCATTACCTCAATCGTCTAGCTCGTGTTGTTTGTATATCACCAGGGTTTAAATCGGAACTTGCTCACCTTTAGTTTAACATTATTTCAGTAACTTCGTTTCCCTCTGCCAGGTCTTACCCTCTTCCGCCATGTCTCTGTATATACGATAATCCTGACTTTAATATATCGCTGTAACTTTTCTCTCCAAACTGGTGTTTTACCCTTAAAGGACGGCATGATGCCTCAAGCTTCGTGCACATTTGTTGTCATGATGCACCAATGAAGCGTGGGACTCTTCAATGGTCTATGAACCCTATAGATTATAGCCCAAAGTCCACGGCGACAAAAACCTGCGTTAAAACGGTATCGCACCTGTGCCGCCACTATTTCGCCGCTATTTCGCCCTGCCGCGCCGATTTCGCCCGTATAACGCCGTGGACTTTGGCGGCACAGGCGCGAAAATGACGCTGATATGCCAATAAGCGCCTTTCCTGTATTTACATGCGCCGGGGTACAGTTGTATTTAAATATTATAAACGACCCCTTGCGGTGCAAATCTATATATATTTAAGGGTTAAATACGGTTGGGTTGTACGCCTGTACCCGACATGGGTCAGGATAAGAGCCCCTATACTGACCTCACGTTAGGCCGACCCCTCTAAAAGCTAACCCAGACATTCCCCCATGTACACAGATGCCGGTGCTGTCATGTTATTGTTGTCCAAATACTCCACAGTGTCGATCATCGGTTTATACCGTGCACACAGTGTGCACGTGCATAGACTCACTCAGACTCATCAGGTCGAGATAGGTCATTCTTGTTGTTTTATGCACTCATATTTATATGCCTGACATGTGACCCCCGAATGGGCCTATATTATGACAAATAACATTATAGTCTTTACATTTATTATGTGAAATGAGTCTTTTCATTTATATAATTATAAATGTTGTAGTTCATGTTAGGAATGGGCGATAGGCCAACAGTGAAACTTCGTTGTAACAAACTCTGTTACAACAGACACTTGCTACATGTAATAAACAAATTGATTTGGCACAATTTCTATCATTTCTATACAGAATATCTTGGATACTAAGAACTTTGGTTATAACAAACGAGTTATGCTGATTTAAGGTGTTAATTTGTTGTAACAACGTTTTACTGTATTACATTTATATTTAGTATGAAACTCCCCTATCTGGACCTGGACACATGCAGACTTCATCAAGCCTAGGCCAAAAAAAAAGAAGGTTTGTTTCAGGTCACCCGACCGACCCTATCAAAAGAGGGCCGACCCTACGTTTTCTTTATGCAATTTTGAAGAAATCTCATGTTTTTACCCTTTTTTGGTCAATTTTGGGGGATTCAAAAAGGTTGGGTAGTACAATCATGTTAAAAAAAAAGAAAAAAAAAAGAAATCCGACCTACCGACCCGACATTTTCCTCCCATGTTACCTGAAACAAACCTTTTTTTTTGGCCCTACGAAACACACACTATACATACATAGGCCTACATCACCCGATGCGGCTTATAAACTATAGAGTAAAGATCCAGCCCTGCATGCCCAATGTGTAGTGTCTCCTGTGACAGTTTGACACCAAGGGGTGGGTCTGCTAAGTAATCCACTTAGGGCAGCATAGCACTTTGATGTCGCAATGAGTTATGAATGCAGCCATGGCGAGTAACTCACCAGGGCTGCATTAATCCATAATGATACACTCCCGACGGGTCGGCATGATGCACCAATGCAGAAGTTGCCGTGCAGGATCTACTGCATTTGTGTATCATGGAGAGAGACGATCATGAGACCCTGGGAGTTATGCAGCCTAAAGGGTTATAATAGCCTATATCTATGACCCTGTACCCCCCTCTGTACCCCTTTACCCATGTCCTCATCCCAACCCTACAGTAACCTAGATAGCCTATACTTCTGTGTCCACATTCCTTGAAAGGACTCAGTGGGACAATACAGCCTTTACAGTTACTTCCTACATCATTAAACGGATAGAGATCTAAAACTCTGCTAAAAGATAGCAGAAAAAAGAGGACTTTCTCTGTTGTTATTAATAACCGGGTTATCATGTTCTCTTCATGTTCTCTATTCTTATGGACATCTCGGTTATAGGCTGGTTGAATGGTATCTTTAAAATGTTGCTAGGGTAACTGAGCAAATCACTTAGTCAGCCCACAAACACGTCAGTTGCCCAGGAGTTGCTCGCCATATGATTTAATCAGCATGATCTAAGCTGCTAAGACTACCACAGGAAGGTGTAATGTAACGATAACTACCGCCTTTAAATGTTTCCAGGCACCGAGTAGGTCACTAAGCGACTAAGTCATCCCACAGCGGTATTTACGCTGCTAAGGAGTGACATGATCTAAGCAGTATGGTAATATCAGATTGAAACTACAAAGATTCTCTGAGCATTATGTAGCTGATGTATGCTTTCGTATGTAGCATATCAAGACAAACAATCATAACATAACTAAGTTAGTGCTAGTTATGTGTGTATTGACTCCTATCTTTCTTTTTTATATTTTTTTTATAAAGAGCAGCGCTCCTTTTATTTACCATAGAAATGTCCTATCTTTCTCTTGGTACTTTGACCATCGATCGTTGTCTCTGACTATAATGTATTAGCGTCAGTCTAAACTGATGCACACTGGTGTTAGTTCTAAAGTGAGAGGAAGCATAGCTTTCTACCAACATGAGATCTATGGTGACTTTTAAATGGAACATTGTCCCGCGGGGTGCTTGTGACAATAGCCCTGTCATGTAAGTCTCCCATCCACTTAATGCATTTAAGGGCAGCATAGTGCTTTAATACACAATACATTTTTGTCATCATGATGCATAAATGCAGCCCTGGCAAGTCTATACCCACCAGGCCCCGCATGATGCAACCATCAAATGCAGGCAATTTAGTCTTCTGTGCTGCATTGATGCATCATAACGCCAGTGGAACTTGAATCATTGAAGTACCATGTCGTCCTTAAAGGGTTAATGCCTTCAACGTGCACACTGGGTGCACTATGTCCAGGGGTCAGGGGTGGAGTAAAGTGGGGTTTTATACAGATAAGACAAACATGGTGTATTGTTCTACATGCTGTATTACAGGGAGGAGGCTTGTAGTCCCACAACACATGGCATCCACTAAGGACAATATAGGGAATATTGGGAACGTTCACACATGGCGTCACCGGTTGGGGGGCGGATGAGGGCTCTGAATGGTGTCTGACGTGACGGAATCTGTCCCCGACCATACACTGATACAGTATCATCAACATACATTTCAAGGGTGGAGGGTCTTGAAAATGTCCCAAAGTAGGTGTAGTGAAGTGCTTTGTGAACGTTCCCTTGAATGTGGGGAAATAGAAGGTTCTGTTACCAAACTATATAGCTCACTGGAATGTATATATAAACATGTAATCGGCTCATCTTATCATGAAACTTCCAGGTCCAATTCCTGTAGATAAGTATCATATCAGCATGACTACTATATTATCCATCTTTTGAAAGGCGATCACAATTATTTTATGTACTCTCTATTAAAACAAGTGAGCGTTAACAGAAATGTGACAGCATTAAAAACGACAGGAGGCCTACATCAAAGTGTCCTCTTTCTATATCATTCACAGTCTGGTTGTCCAATACTAGTATTGCAGAGGGGGAAATAAGGAAATTAAGGCATACTGTTTCCCTTGAACAGCGACCATGTAATAAAACAGATGACACATGACAAATCTCCCCAACACTAGCTAAGTGTTATTAAGTATATTAATGGGTGGATATAGCATTGCATCTATGTTTCATGTGCTCCCATGGTTATTATTACCAGTGTTACATGCCAACTTATCAAACACCAGTGTCAGTGGTCTGTACCCCATCCGCTCTCTATTTTCACCACCAACTAGCCTGAGTGCGTGCATATATATACTCTGCTATCCTCTGCTGTGTCTGTGAACTAAAGGGGACGAGCCACAGTCCAGTTATTTGAATGAAAACGGACGTACACTGATCTAGCAGTCGTTCTGCAGCTTCGATTACCTGTGACAATGTCTTTGTGACAGAAATGGGGCATGTGGATATCTTGTATGTCTCTATCGCAACTTTCCCAGCAGATCTCACTCCCTTCTTCATGCACTACATCTCTGCCAAAACGTGGCGGATCCCCACCAAAAGTTATCTACTTGGGTATATGATATTATGTTACCCATGTCGTATCTAAAAGTCACAGGAACTTTGTTTTCTGTAGCAGACTGGCAATATGTGACCCAGACAGGAGAGCAGGGTTGTATGTACTCTTTCCCATCCCTTCCTCCACAGAAGTATTAGGTCCAGGCAGAGATGACTATCCGAGGGAGAGTTCTCTGCCCACACTGGACAAGACGTATAAGAACAGAGTACATATATATACTCAACATGCTCTGTGGCATGGCTACATTAACATCAAAAACGCGGCAGTGGATCCGGGGCAGTTTAGGAAGTCTGGAAGCTGACCAGGGTAAAACAACCAGCCAGAATAGGTTTATAGTCCACAGCTGTGTCATAATTAGGTGGTTTGGACACCAATGTGGATCATACATGTGACAGAGTCAACAAACTTCTCCACTTACCCCTTCTAATATCCCGCACTAATTGCGATAACAATGATAATTTGATAGATAACTGGACGCAATGCGTAATGGTACTGCAGCGCATCTATATGTCCATGGATACAGGGGGTTGTCTATCTAATAATCATATTCTGAAAAGAAAGGGGCTGTTTTCAGGAATACGATTCAATTCATTTTGCTTAATTCTTTTTCTCTAGCTATAAACATTAAATTTCACACACTAAACAAAGCGCGGTTATTACTGATAGAAATAGGCTAAACTTTTTGGACCAGATTTATTCCTCAGAAAATGCTTAGTTGTTCTTGTACACATGTATCTAGTGATTTATATTGACATTCTTAATGCACCAATACAAAAAAACACGAAATCAAATCGCACGACGGCGTAGAAGTAAAAGCACTCGAACTATAGCCAGGAAGCAATGGCATACTGCATGGACATACGGGACAAGTAATATATAATTATATGACTAGCTTGGGCAGGCGGGGAGCTTGGTCAATAATCTAGCTTGGCCAATATTCTCATCATTGCAAATACCCCACCCATACCCCAGATCTCCCACAGTTTTAAGTATTAAGCAGTTTTAATGGTGCTCCCACCCAACAAAGTGATATTATTTTTATGCCCTCGTTTTGACCCAGTAGAATAAACGTTTTGGGCCACCTTGAACACATCTCCCCTCCAGCTGGTAATAAACGACTGGTCCATGATGGCCCGGGGGCTGACCTGGGCTGGTGGGGGTCAGTGCAGGTGTTACCGTGTCTGTCTGTGTACCTGCATGACACCTTTACATTACACCAGGTAATAGCACACGGGAGGCTCACCTTGGTTTTACCAATTAACATACTAGCGATTTAATGTGGTGTGCCCTATATGTCGTTATGATACATGAATGCAACCCTGGCGAGTCTATTCTGATCAGGGATGCATCATGCATGCCCCCTCCTTTCTGGAGTGTATCATCCCTGTCGGGTTGGTATGATGCATGAATCTAGCATGAACTGCACTCAAGCATGCATGATGAGAAAGGCTTATGACATTAACATATTATGCGACCCTTACAGGGTTAATCTATAGCCTATAAACCTAAAAACATTCGTTGCCAGAGCCTCATTAGCATTGGGGCAGCTCAGGCGGTGTTTGGCTTGAATTGTGCGCATTGTGAATGATCATAAAACTTGTCCAAATTCAGGACCAAAAAGGGAAAGCCACACACTATGTGAGTGCCTCCTTCACAGAGAGGTAAAAATCATAGATTTTGCCCGCAAATGCACATACCCCAGGACATCTGGCATGACAATAATCCCATCCCGTGCCCCCGACCGTGCAGGCACTGAAGCACATCCCCCACAGAATGTCGTTACAGTCTAGCACACAACTGGCACAGCTGATAAAAAAACGATAGAAACAAGACACCCATACCCACCTCTGTCTTCTTCGTTATCTGATACATTAATCATAGGTATCCTTGATATAGTATCACAAAGACCCCCGACAAATAGGTTACTAGTAGATACTTCTCAGGGCAAAGTGATGCTGGGCCCCTTTAAGTTTAAAGCAGCTGTATCTTATCAAGGGGAAAGTGATCTCAGTCTGGGTACAGGTGCCAGGTACGGACCCAGGAATATCCTGAAAAGGGGGAGGGTCCAGTAAACGCTATAAAAGTACCAAAAAGTGACGCGCCACAGGTTGCTGTTGATCGAAATAATGCTCTCTTTTTCTAAAATATCTAAAACAATTTTAGAAAGGGGCTAGGAGGGGTGGACCCCTTGACGCCCCTCCCTCCCTCTATACAGGTGTGTTTGGGGTCAGTGATGTGGGACCGTGGAGGAGGAGGAGGTGTGGTTGACTCACCTGTGTCTGTGCTCCTGTGTGTTGGCGGTATGTGTTGGTGGTATGTGATGGTGACGGGAGGGGACCGTGTGGGTGACTGGTGACTGCTGTCCTACACCACCCACTGACACCAGCCCCGCCTGCTGTCACGTCTACTGGGGTTCTGCGGGTTGGGTGTCCGCGGACCTTATGTATTATTGTGCCTCTACATGGGTGTCCACAATTATGGCCATGCCGCTGTGTCGATTTTTACCAGGAGGATAGTGTCATTGTGTCGATTTTTAGGTATATAAGAACTTAGAGAAATCCCTGTGGGTCGATTTTTAGCACTAAATTTCCTGTGTCCGTCGATTTTTAAAAGGGCCATAAAGGGCCGTGTCGCCGTGTCGCCGTGTCGCCGTGTCGCCTGTGTCGATTTTTACCCATGTAGAGGCACATTATTCTCAATGTTTGTTAGCTCCGTTTCTCTGTCATAATCTAACACATAAGATAACTGCGGATATAATAATTATGTATTATTATGAGTTTACGGAAGCTAACCAAAACCAAAAAAGTTTAGAACACGTACAAGATCGCTACTTATGGATTATGTCTAAAGGTCAAATTGAGGCAAATGTTAACTTCTTTATAATTATATATGTCACGATTTACAGTTATTAGTGCTACTTCACAATTATGTCATCTGTGATGTATACATACGATGCAACTAGTGTAGGACTGATCCTTAAACCTCAACCCCTTTGGGGTGGGAGGTCGAGGTAGACCAACACTGGTGAGCTCATGTAGCCAGACTCAACTAATCTTGGCTACAGAAAATGGCCTCTCTATAGAGGCATAATCCTTTGGAATTCTCTACCCCTAAGTTGCACACTTGATATAAATAAGACTGAGTGAGGCAAAAATAGAAGGTTACACAATTATATATGGCCAGGTGGTAAAAACGCCGAAATCCATACTAAGCCATCCATTCTGCTGTTATTAAATGGTGTATCCATTGCCATACTATATAAAACTAATATTGTCAATAGCATTATTGTTATGTATACATTGTTCTGTATAAACCTTGTTATACTATCAATACATGGACTGCAGAGATGTCTACTGCATCCATTTGATAAATCGAGATCTACCCTCACCAAGACTCGTCCTTTCCATGCCTATGCACATTAAGAACACTCTATATAAACGGTTATCTACTATACCAGTTCACATATTGAATATTGAAATATACATGGTCTGCGCTTCCAATGTCTTTTGTATTTATCATTTCCTTTACTATGTTTCATGTAACATCGACCATGAAGAGCGAATGGAATTTTACCGTTCTGCCCAATATATCTTTTCATTATTGTAATTGTATTTTACAACATCACCTATAGTGAATAAATACTCTCATATACTCAGAAAATAAGAAATACCTATCAGGCTTATAAATGCTTAAGGCTGAATGCATATCCTGTCCATTTTATCCGTTTTAATGTATATGAAGACCTGAGACGGTACTGTTTCGCCTATTGATTTCTCCTCCTATTTAACGGACTCACAACTTTCGGTTAGGGCCTTCTATGCTCTCCTATCCGCAAAACACAGTACTATAGTGTCCCTAAAAACATTGCCGATGCATCTGTAAGTCTAACTTTTTTTTTAGATAAAACCCTTAATATACTGACCACGTAGATTTTTGTATAAATGATTATCTTAAAATTTTTGTCTGTGTAAACCATACACCGGGAAATATATTTTTTAAAAGCATGGAATAGGTAGGTTTTGAGAGTGATCTGCTGCGTTTTGGTAGATATAAAAGCAGGAATCGTAGGTAGCATATGAGTCCAGGGAGATCAGCTGAACATTGCACCTCTAGGCATACATTAAAGCTACTACGTCAGCTAATTATAGGTGATTTTCTCATATTAGGTTGACTACAAGATCCTTATAATTGGATGCAGGCATTGAATGTTAGAAGGCTCTCATTCATCATTTGGTATATTAAAACTGCAATATATTAAATAACTGTCGGTTGTATACAATCGGCTGTATACAGCCACTACATTCAGTCTACTCCTACCTGCAAACCACAATAGGGAAATCATTGATTCCATAACGAATGATGTCAAACACAAGGGAAATGGTTATTGAAAGCAAATGTAATGTTATCGTATGACTTAATTTCATGGCGTTTTAACTGATATTGTATCTTTAAGTTGCAGGCTTTTATGTTTACTGGGGTACTGCGTCTGTTAGTTATAGAGAGACTTGACTGCCTGCTGTATCCGATGCAAGTATCGATACCATCACGGCGGAACGTGGACATTTCTCTCTGCGTTATGTTAAATCTTAGGCTTACATTATTTTTAATAACAGCAAGATTATTCTTTACATTATTTAAAAAAAGCAATGTAAGGGTACATATTGTTGAAGGCAACACCTAGAGTTCTGTATACACATCATAGTTCTCGTATAGAAAGAAAATAAAAACTGGAGGGGATGGGGACAGATGAATAAAAAAGGAAATGGGGGTTTGGGGGCCCTGTCCGCGATCTATACAGCTTTTATACTTATAAGATAAATACCACTCTTACTTGTCAGATGGCAACAGATGAATTTCACTACGACTTGTTTTTTCAAATTACTCACGTCTACAAAATGATGTTTTAAAAGCTGTTACTAACGGGCAGTGGTTAACACAAGCATTTGTAAACATGTGTTTTTCATTTGATGGTATTTACTCTCATTTTATTTCCACTTGAGTTGGTATTCTGTATAATTATCTTTTGTGAATCTTCTCTGAGGTGTCACGAAATAGTATGGAATACATTAACCTGACTTCACACTCGTTCTGCTATAGTGAAAATAGACCACCTGTGTATTTAACCCTTTATGGACGACATAGCTCTTTAATGCACAATGCCTTTTGTCATCATGATGCATCTATACAGGTCTGGTGAGTTACCCACCAGTGCTGCATTAATGCAACAGACTGATCCTATTAGGATTCATTATATACCCAGAAAAATATGACGCCAAAAGCACTCACATACCAAAGTCAAACACTTTAGTGGGAGTCAGGCTATGCTGGACCTTCCTTTAGAGCCTGGACTAACTCAAAATAGCTTGAGATTATATACATGGCAATGAACATCTCTTGTAGTCTGGGAGAGTCCAGTTTAGTCAGCACTGTGTAGATGCATCATGAGGATGCACAATCCCTAGAGACATTATATCACCCTTAAAGGAATGATATTCTACAAAAAAGATTTGATGGATTGCAATTACTTCATGGCCATAATGTTGAGGGTGGGGAGACATGCCTTCCATATCTGACCTCCTCAAAAGAAGCTTAAACATCTGTTAAACCTTATAGTTAAGGTATCCCTTTATTACTATAGACTTATAGATAGGTGAGTTAGAGTTCCAAAGTATTAAAATACATCATGTATCATTATTTTGTTAATGGTTTTAATAGTTCTACAAATTTGAATTGTGTCATGAACAGCTAGCTAGTCTCTTATGTAACCAATATGCATAGACACACAATGATCATATGGTCATATGATTCCCACTTTGTCAAACTGCACTAAATTGAACAATGCAGTGACTTAGTGGGAATGGTTTCCAAACTGAACCCAGGGCTCCCTCTGGTGATGTATTGCAGAACATCAGCTATACACACAGGCTGGTCAGAACATGCAGTTGTTCCTTAAAGGCCTAGCGGCGACTATAGTCGATGCCATGGCAGGCCTAGCATCGACTATAGTCGATGCTATTTACATAGGAATTGAAATAAGGCCCGTACTCGTGTGAACTAATGGTTTTCAGAGGTCGTCCCCATGGCAAGCCAAGTAATCTTTAGCCAGGATTTACAGGGTAAAAGGCTAAATACCGTCCTGAGTGATGCAGTAAGGCAGCTATACATAGAATCTTGACACAACGTGGGTAAGCGTAACATTACAGTGATTTATTGTCATTTTCAGCCACTAGGGGGCACCACCAGTGCAAAACCTTGACAACCTTTGGCATTGAATTAAGGAACTTTTTGTCACGTCTCCTCTGATTTTGATAATCTATATACCAAAATAATTCCCATCGCTCCCTCGTTTTAAGGGAGTGATCATTTTTTATCAACAGGGGGGGGGGGTTGGTTTGGGGGGGGGGGCAAACGAATTTGGACCCCTTGACCGGGGGGGGGGGGTGTAAAAAATTTGGACCCCTCTTGGGGGGGGTCAAAAAAATTTAACCTCTTTTGGGCCAAAAAGGCCGCGTGTTACTATGCTTCAAAGGGCCCGCCCGCGCGCGCCAATTTCCGACCCGTAGGGGGGGTAAAAAACTCGGACCCTTGACGGGGGGGAGGTGAAAAAAATGTTGTGCGCTCTGCGCGAAAAAACCCGCCCCCCTGTTTAAAAAAAATGATCACTCCCTAAACCTCAAAGGGTTATTCAGAAATGACATTTAATCAGACTAAAAAATAGCAAATAATGCAAATAATGCTTTACCCTACGTAAAATCATATTTACCAACACTGTGTTACCATCCCTTTAAGGCCTCACATTATCTTTTATGTACCAACACTATAATAACCACCCCTTTAAGACCTTACCTAGTAGACATCAATATCACTCAGCTCTTGTTGCCCTGCTGTGAGGTTAAAGAAGATGATCCGGTTGTACCATAGATCATTAATGGGGCATTCAGTGGCGTCCCGACAATCACTGCTAGTATATGTGTCCTGTGATAAAGAAGACACAACTGGGTTTTATATGTATCCAAATAAAACCATATGATGCAGTCAAATGTATGAGCCCATTTTACATAGACCACACTGGGGGACAAAATATATACTATTATATATATTGTGTACATTAATAAACCTCCTTTTAAACTTTTAATGTTGGATAGTCCTTTGAGTGCATGATGCTTGAATGCAGCCCTGGCAAGTTACTGACCAGGGGTGCATTTATGCACCATGACGATGGAGGGCACAATGCAATAATGGAGCAAACAACCCTCAAAGGGCTAAGTTTACAGTGTGAAGTGAATGGATTACTAACGGTGATTATTCTTACCACGGTTGACCCCACTCTCAGGTTCAGGAGGCCATCACACTTGGCTGTTTTGATGTGTTTCATCCCTGGAACACCAGGAAGGTTGCCTGACAAGGAACAGGATGCAGATTCAACATCACAATATCAGCGAGGCCAAAACATACCACTAAGTCGAAATTCATTGATAGTCAAAATTTCGGGCCGTGTCTCACCAAATCAATTCAAAATCAAGTTGAAAGTCCAGGACTGGGCACAATCTATGACCGGGTGCAATCTATGACCGGCTTGAAAGAAAACGGTTTATTTAGACCAGATGTATATAAAATAAAACGAAATAAAGCTAGTAACATAGGCCTAATGTCTTAAAGCTTGACCGTCATGGTTGAAGTGAGGCCAAAAGCACTTTTGGATATAGCTCAGTTTTGATTCTCAAGAGGGCTGGGAGCTCAGCTCTTACAGACACAAGATAGGGTGAATATATTGTATCTGGACAATGCTCATGGTCCCTGTCCAAACACTGCAAAACCATATATCCTTAGGAGCGCCAATGCTTTCTGTCAGGGGACCCCCAGAACGTACTGATGTGGGGTGTAAAAATGGCCCTCAAAACGCCAGTGCTTTCTGCCAGGGGACCCCCAGAACGTACTGATGTGGGGTATAAAAAGGGCCCTCCAAAAGCCAGTGCTTTCTGTCAGGGGACTCCCAGAACGTAATATGTGTAATGAATTTTTCAAGTTTTTGGCTCCCAGAACGTAATGATGTGTAATCAAGCACTGATTTCCCTCTTTATTTAATATAAATTCTGATGCTCAATACACATTATCCTACTCTGGTAGGTCCAGCTCCAAAAGCAAAACTCATAAAAACGTTCTGGCATTTCTATAGCAAATACACATTAGTAGCTCTAGTTGTAAAGAAAATACGTTTTAGTACCTTCTGGCATTTCTATTTTGAAAGAAATTTTCTTTTCATTTACTCATGCCAGAACGTATTAGAATGTTCTATAAAAATATTCTCTGATAGGAATACGTTTTAGAACATTATGGCAGCTGGATGTCTACATACTAGAACCTTCTATAAAAATATTCTCGGATAGGAATACGTTTTAGAACGTTATGGCAGCTGGATGTCTACATACTAGAACCTTCTATAAAAATATTCTGGGATAGGAATACGTTTTAGAACGTTATGGCAGCTGGATGTCTACATACTAGAACTTTCTATAAAAATATTCTGGGATAGGAATACGTTTTAGAACGTTATGGCAGCTGGATGATTCAGAGTTTCCATGAAGCTGCTCATGCCAGAACACATCAGAACGTTCTGTATAAAAGATTTCTTGATAAGAATACATTCTAGAACGTTATGGTAGCTGAATGTATGGAAGCTCCCATGCATTTGCTCATGCCAGAACGTACCAAAACGTTCTGTGGAAAATAATTCATGGTAGGAAAACGTTATAGAACGTTATGGCAGCTGGATGTATCTGAGAACCTATGCAGCTGCTCCCCCATATGGCTCAGTCTCACGAATTTGTAACAATTGCATCTTGTAACACCTTGTAATACGAATATAGTAATGGGTAATGTTGGCCTCAAAGGGTTAACTATATGGTGAATGTCGTCTGCTATGTCCTATGTACCTCTCTGCTACTTAACAGGCCACCACAAGCCTCACACATTCCGCATTTATCAGTAGAAAGTCAAATGAATGATCTTATTTGAGTACAATACGGTATTTCTCATTTTTGACAGCAGAATCGTAATCGCCAGAAAAAGCTACCCTAATTTCATATATTACAAGTGATATATAATCGAATTCCAGGTGGTGGCTGTAGGTGAGCAGGTGGCTGTGGGAAAGCAAGTGGCTAGGGGCGAGCAGGTGGCTGTGGGCGTCAGCGCCAGACAGCGCGTAACCGCTGTTTTACGTCTCGGCTGAAAAGCGAGTCGATCAGAGCATCAGCAGCAACACCATCGCTGTTTCTGTTTCGCCGTGTCGGTCGGCTGCAGGGCGGCGTGTGCTACGTGTTCATGCCTTTGCCATCGATCCACCGCCCCCGGTCTACGTTGATCCCCTTCTCCCTTCATTCCCTTCTTCCTTTATTCCCTTCTTCCTTTATCCCCTTCACCCTCTCCGTTTGTCCCCTTCTTCGTCTGTCCCCTTCTCCGTTTGACCCCTTCTCCGTTTGTCCCATTCTCCTTTTGTCCCATTCTCTGTTTATCCTGTTTATACCGTTCTCCATTTATACCGTTCTCTGTTTATCCCATTTATTCCGTTTATCCCATTTATTCCGTTTATCCCGTTCTCCGTTTATCCCGTTCTCCATTTATCCCGTTCTCCGTTTATCCCGTTCTCCCATTCATCCCGTTTTCCGTTCATCCCGTTCTCTGTTCATCCCGTTCTCCGTTTATCCCGTTCTCAATTTATCCCGTTCTCCGTTTATCCCATTCTCCGTTTATCCCATTAACCGTTTATCCTGTTCTCCGTTCATCTCATTCTCCATTTATTCTGTTCTCCCATTATCCTGTTCTCCCTTTATCCCGTTCTCCCTTGATCCCATTCTACCTTCATCTCCTTCTCACTTTTTCCCCCTCTCCATTTGTCCCCTGCTCCCTTCATCCCCTTCTCCGTTTGACCTTTCTCCATTTGTCCCATTCTCTGTTTGTCAGGTTCTCCTTTTATCCCGTTCTCCCTTTATCCTGTTTATCCCATTCTCCATTCATCAAGTTCTCCCTTTATCCCGTTCTCCGTTTATCCCGTTCTCCATTTGTCCCATTCTCCGTTTATCCCGTTCTCCGTTTATCCTGTTCTCCCGTTCTCCCTTTATCCTGTTCTCCCTTTATCCTGTTCTTTGTAATATTTAATAGAGATCAGAGTGAAGGGAAAGGGGGATGAACGGAGATGGGGATGAACAGGATGAAGGGCGAAGGGGTTGAACGGAGAAGGGGATGAGTGGGATGAAGGGAGAAGGGGTTGAACGGAGAAGGGGATGAACGGAGAAGGGGATGAATGGATTAAGGGAGAAGGTAAAGGGAGAAGGGAATAAACGGAGAATTAGATAAAGGGAGAAAGGGATAAAGAGAGAACGGGATTGAGGGAGAATGGGATAAACGGGATAAAGGGAGAAGGGGATGAACGGAGAAGGGGATGAACGGAGAACAGGATAAAAAGATAACAGGATAAACAGAGAATGGGATGAAGGGAGAATGGGATGTATAAAGGGAGAATGGGATGAATGGAATTAAGGGAGAGGGGATGAACGGAGATGGGGATGAGGGGGATGAAGGGAGAAGGGGTTGAACGGCTAAACGGAGAAGGGGATAAAGGGATAAACGGGATAAAGGGAGAAGGGGATAAACGGGATAAAGGGAGAAGGGGATGAACGGAGAAGGGGATGAATGGAGAACAGGATAAACGGAGAACAGGATAAGTGGAGAATGGGATGAAGGGAGAATGGGATAAAGGGAGAATGGGATAAAGGGAGAAGGGGATAAAGGGAGAAAGGGATCAAATTAGAATGGGATGAAGGGAGAATAGGATGAAGGGAGAACAGGATAAAGGGAGAACGGAATAAAGGGAGAACGGGATGAACAGAGAACGGGATGAACGGAGAATGGATAAACGGAGAACGGGATAACCGGAAAACCGGATAATCAGAGAACGGGATAACCTGAAAAAGGGATAAATGGTGAACAGGATAAACGGAGAATGGGATAATGGGAGAATGGGATAAACGGAGAACAGGATAAATGGAGAACGGGATAAACAGGATAAAGAAAGAAGGGGACAAACAGAGAACAGGATAAAGAGAGAATGGGATAAACGGAGAATGGGATAAACGGAGAATGGGATAAACGGAGAATGGGATAAACGGAGAATGGGACAAACGGAGAATGGGACAAATGGAGAACGGGACAAACGGAGAAGGGGACAAACGGAGAAGGGGACAAACGGAGAGGGGGATATATGGAGAAGGGGAGAAAGGGAGAACGGGATCAAGGGAGAACGGGATTTAATGATATTCACACCAGGTACAGCTGCCGCATACAGATAAGCTGCAAAGCTTAAAAGCAGCCCTTCATACTGTTCTAACTCTCTTGTAGACATTAAATTTATGGAAGGTACCATGTCTTGTCGATTATGATAAGAATAGGACTTGACTAAAAAATACCTAAGCAAGTGATTCCCTATATTTGGTCGTAATTTTTCAAGCTTTCCGCTGCATGATGAAACATGTTCATAAAATATACAATGAGACCACGAATGCTTGTCGAACTATGATAAGCAAGATTTATGTAAGAGACCAGACAAAGAACCACTCATGCAAGATGAGTTAGAATAAATGATAAAACTACCAACAACAAAAAGAGGGAGAACGGGATAAACAGAGAACGGGATAAACAGAGAACGGGATAAACGGAGAACGAGATAAACGGAGAACAGGATAAAGGGAGAATGAGATAAATGGAGAACGGGATAAAGGGAGAATGGAGAGAAACAGGAGAATGGGACAAACGGAGAGGAACGGGGAATGGGACAAATGGAGAGAAATGGAGAATGGGACAAACGGAGAATGGGACAAACGGAGAACCGGACAAATGGAGAATGGGATAAAGGGAGAACGGGATAAACGGAGGACGGGGATAAACGGAGAACGGGAGAAACAGAGAACGGGAGAAACGGAGAATGGGACAAACGGAAAACGGGACAAACGGAGAACGGGACAAACGGAGAACGGGACAAACGGAGAACGGGACAAACGGAGAACGGGACAAACGGAGAACGGGACAAACGGAGAACGGGATAAATGGAGAACGGGACAAACATGGAATGGGACAAAAGGAGAACGGGACAAATGGAGAATGGGATAAATAGAAAACGGGATAAAGAGAGAACTGGATAAAGGGAGAACGGAATAAAGAGAGAATGGGATAAAGGGAGAACGGGATCAAGGTAGAACTTGATAAACGGAGAAGGGGATAAACAGAGAAGGGGATAAACTGAGAACAGGATAAAGAGAGAATGGGATAAACGGAGAATGGGATAAATGGGAATAGGACAAATGGAGAAGGGGACAAATGGAGAGGAGGGATATATAGAGAAGGGGAGAAAGGGAGAACGGGATCAATGGAGAATGGGATCAAGGGAGAACGGGATCAAAGGAGAACGGGATCAAGGGAGAACAGGATCAAGGGAGAACGGGATCAAGGGAGAACGGGATAAACAGAGAACGGGATAAACGGAGAACAGGATAAATGGAGAATGGGATAAACGGAGAACGGGATTAACGGAGAATGGGATAAACGGAGAACGGGATAAAGGGAAAATGGAGAGAAACGGGAGAATGGGACAAACGGAGCTTTATTTTCAAGTTCAGAATACAGTAGATAACCTACTGCCATAGCGTTCTAAAATGTTTTACTCTCAAGTGGAAGTATAAGAGTACAGTAGATTTCCTACTGCCATAACGTTCTAAAACATTTTACTTTCAAGTTGTAGTATAAGAGTACAGCAGATTCCCTACTGCCATAACGTTCTAAAACGTTTTACTTCCAAGTTGTAGTATTAGAGTACAGTTGATTCCCTACTGCCATAACGTTCTAAAACGTTTTACTTCCAAGTTGTAGTATAAAAAACGTATCAAAACGTTTTAATGCTATCCTTTGCATACCACAGGCAGAAGTGCCAAGTCCTGCTAATGTGTAATAGGAAAAAATGCTAATTAGCATGAAATTCATGATATCACATGGTATAATTGATGAAATATTGAGATGATGCCCAGCTAGAAGCATTCGACCATACTGACAACTCAAAATAATTTGAATTGAGCTATTATTTCATCACAAGATTTACTACCATATTTACCATGTTATTTCAAATACTACAAAATTAGGATATCATCGATTTTCAAGGTCAATTATGATTAATAAACATTAGGTTATGAAGTATATTAAGGCAATAGTCATAGTACCTTTTATCACACATTTACATCATGAAAGAAATAGTAACCATCTAGTGTAATCTAGGTCTTATATATTGCATTGAAAACCTTGAAATATGTGAAAACCACTGGCGTTTGGAGCCATCATTCATCCAAATTCCTGGCATTTAGAGGGCCCTTTTCATACCCCACATCAGTACGTTCTGGGGGCCCCCTGGCATAAAGCACTGGCATTTGGAGGGCCATTTTTATACCCCACATCAGTACGTTCTGGGGGTCCCCTGACAAAAAGCACTGGCGTTTGGAGGGCCGTTTTTACACCCCACATCAGTACGCTATGGTTGTGCTAATAGGGGAGCAGCAGCAACTCCAAAAGAAGCATATTTCCAGAGTTTAATTCGAGGAATTACTGAAAGCTATGGCATATTTTTTTATGTTTTCCAAGGCTTCTGGATGGAGAAAAGTGATGTTGTGGTGATGAAAGCTCATGCAGGCACCAACAATTTTGCCTTTTCCTATTTCACCACTTCAAATAGTTGGTATTTTACAGAGGGGTCATGATAGATTCTTTAAAATGATGTATCTCTTGTTATAATAAACATAAAAACACAATTTAAAGTTCAAAATATACTTTTCTGAGGTCAGGCAATTCAGATTTATCATTCTTGAGAACTTAAGTGGCAGCCATCTTGGATTTCTAATTAGGTCGGGCACTGGAATATCTGAATTTCTTGTAAAAATGTGGTTTCTAGTTCTTATTGACATGCAGAAACAATTAATTGTTCAGGAAACATGTATTTCTAATAAAAAGGAGTTGGGATTAAACACTTAGCATGATGCATATGGCAGCCATTTTGAATATTTAATGAGATTGATGGCCAAATGTCCAAATTTACCTATATGAACAACGATTAGACCTGTTCAAATCAACGCAGAAAACAATTTAAGCTCAATATATAGGCATTTCTTATGTCCAAGAATGAAGATATGTCATTCTTGAGAATCTAAGTGGCAGCCATCTTGAATTCTTAATCAGATTTGAGAATACCTTGATTTAGTTAAAAACATATGTTCCTGGTAACTGATTTTTGGGAAATATTCATTCCTGAATGAAAGCAGACATTTATCACATTAATATCAGGAGATATGTGGCAGACATTTTGCAATTTTAATGAGATAGCTGTCACAATGTCCAATATTGCTAATGGAAAGGAATATATAATGAATCAGTGCAGATACACAATCTAAGCTGAATATGATATAATCCAATCCCTCTTTTGCAACCATGCCCAGACCAAAAGGCAGTAGGTATTTCACTAGTCTGTAGTACTAAAATACTACTGAAATGTACAGTATATTCTTGATAAAGGGCAATCTGATGGCAGTATGAGATTAGTGGTATACTAATATGCTTTATGAAATATTTTTAGCTCCATCCATTCACTACTGCTTAAAGAAGTAGTCCACTAAATGCATACTGAATTTAGTTTGATATTTTGCCTGTGATCCTATTTATCTAATACTTCTGAGACAAAGTCCACAATTAAGGTGCATGCTAGCATTAATTTAGTATTACTAATTATGTACTGATTTACCAGGGCCAATCTAGTGTTTGTGACCTAGTTTCAAAATTTGACAGTTACACAGAATGCGGGAGGATCCAGTGGGGCTAACACAGAAACATTCAGGGAGCATATTTTACAGGAATATTCTGCCAAGGACCCTTCTTAATGTTACAAGAATAGGTATACAATACAGTAAATACATTGTGACTAGAGTGGGCCCATTGAAACATACTAAACAGTTCACTTTGGTAAGTAAATCACATATTTAAAATGTGCCTCTGTATTCTAACAACCTAGGATGGAGGATTCAAAGTATGCCTGTGTGGATAGAAGTATATATCCTTGGGACACCATCAATTGAGGTAGCTGTTTAGTAGTGCTAGGGAATCAGGGAGTAGTAGAAAAGTATACCGAAGTGACCCAGAAATGCAATAGGCTCAACCAATTCTAATTCCATACTGAATTCAGTAGCCTTTTAGTATCATACTTATTCATATACTTACCCTATACTTTTACCTCATTTAAATATTTCGGACATACTTGTTCACAACTTATCCTCTCAGGGTCAGGGTCGTAGGGAATTGTGTACATACTTTATCAATACTGGAATGCTACTGAAAGGCTATACTTTTTCTCCACTAAAAGTATACTGTTGTTCCACTGCCTTTTGGTCCACGATGCACCCTTGGGACGATCTAAAACAAATTGGAACCCAGACAGTCCCTGGACTATAACCCAGATATGGGCAAATCAGCTGCCCCAAGTAAAAACACATATGGGTCCCACTAAGCAGTTTTGGCTGGGAATAGAGGGGTGGTTGCAGGGGGGGGGGGAGGGTTAAGATATATATATGAGAGTTTGTTTTAAAGTTATTGTTTCTATGATATTTTACCAGCAATGATAAAAGTTCATTATCATGGAGTACTTAGGACCATTTGAAACCCCTTCAAGGCTTATAGCTGGGGTCATCCTACAGTTTAGTATTACAGTATATAAGATGCCTCTATTCAATAAGAGGATGGATCTGCCCCTCTAACGTCAAACAGAGGTCCCCCACATTATCTCTCGCTCTAACCCAATAGCAATAATGGAGAGGGGCACAAGCTAACTTACTCATCTGCCAAGTGGTGGGAGCTGACAGGGACAGAATCCCCCTCACTCAGCTGCCAGTGCCAAGTGGTCAGAATTGACAGGGATGGAGACCCCCCTCCCTCACTTGACCGGTGGATGGACTGGGGAGGGACTTGTTTGTCCATGCTTGACTACTGATATGACTTTCTAGTATGTAAAGAGTAGTTATTACCATAGTGGCATGTGTATAACTTACACCTTGGTACTATGCTTACAGCTGAGCTTTATTGGGGGGCCCGGATTAGAGGGGGGGGGAGTAGTATAGTATGTATCGGAACGGGACTATAGTTAAGTACTGTTTATTACTCAATCGACCTGCAGCCAATCAGAGGCCTCCCTTTTGGCGGGAAATTCAAAAGCAGCCAATGAGAGGCCTCCCTTTTGGCGGGAAATTCAAATAGGTCACGTGACCGGAAGTGACCTACTTCCGGTCACGTGACCTTTGGGCGGGAAATTCAAATAGGTCACGTGACCGGAAGTGACCTACTTAAGAGGGTCACGTGACCACAATGTTGGCGGGAAATTCAAATAGGTCACGTGACGGGAAGTGACCTACTTAAGGGGGTCACGTGACTACTAGGTTGGCTTTCAAAATAAGTCACTTGAGATTTTGATGGATAAAATAAATTTAAAAAAAGCAAAAAAAAAGCAAGCTGAAAAAGCTTGCTAAAAAATAATTTAAAAATGCGGCTCTTTTTTTCTAGGAGGGGGGGGGGGAGAGGGGCACTCTGGGGGGCACTCTTTAAGATGCATGGGGGGGGAGGGGGGGAGGGGGGGAGGGGAGGGGCAGGGTTTTTTAAGAGTGAGACTCGCTTCTCTGCCCTCTCTAAAAGAGAGGGCAGAGAGGCGAGTCTACTTACCATGAAAGGTATCATGATCGCGTTTATGATGATGTGCATCTCTTGCTGGCTAGACTTTCAAGCAAATTTGCCAAAGTCCAGCCCGTTATTGAATGTCCGGCCTAGCCTGACCCATCTATTATAGTCTAGCAGCGCCTGACCTTTGTATGAGAGTAGTATTGGCGACATTGGCTGACTCTGATATTTACCTGTGTGTACGGAGAGAGGAGAGGGTTCACAGCCACAGCTCTCTTAAGGCAAAGCTTGCGCTTATAGAGCGCTACTAGTGGAGGTCTGGATAAGAAAGCTATGGCGGTTGTCTTCAAAAAAAATAAAAAATAGTCATGGCGCATGTCGATGTCGCTTAATTATGCTCATATCTCATGTCGATTTTAAGAATTGCTCATGTCACCTGTCACTATGTTTTTCAAGCTTCATGTCAAATGTCACTAGACCTCATGTCGAATGTCGATTCTAAGAAACAGATATGTCACCATCTCGAATTTAGCGGTCCACATTGCCGCTGCTGCTGCTGCTGCTGCTGCTGCTGCTGCTGCTGTTGCTGCTGCTGATTTGCTGTTGCTGCTGCTGTCGGTGCTGCTGCTTGTGCTGCTCGTGCAGCTGCTGCAGCTGCTGACAGCTGCTGCTGCTTGTACTGCTCGTGCAGCTGCTGCAGTTGCTGACGATGTCACGGATGCTGTTGACAGATGCTGCTGCTTGTGCTACTCGTGCAGCTGCTGCTGCTGCTGCTGCTGCTGCTGCTGACGATGTCACGGATGCTGCTGACAGATGCTGCTGCTTGTGCTGCTTGTGCAGCTGCTGCAGCAGCTGCTGCTTGTGCTGATCGTGCTGCTGCTGCAGCAGCTGCTGCTGACAGATGCTGCTGCTTGTGCTGCACGAGACCGAGTAGCTGCTATTACTAATGCCACTAATACTAGTATGAGAAAATACATTTAGTCAGTCGACTAAATCAAGGATGTTTTCTGACTTCAGTGGATCGTTTAGCCATCGGCCACAGGCAAAACTTGAAACCATTTTATACATGGGACAATTGGCAGAGTCGAAACATGTTGGTACGACGGGGTCGATCATGTTCATCATCAGTTCAGGCAAAGGAAGTGTGTCGACAGCCCGCGAAAACTTCATGTCCGGATGTTTCAACACAACACTTTTTATCACACTCACACAGCTGCTTTGAAGAGTGAATCCTTGACCAAACTTGAGCTTTTCCAACACAGCTTTGGCCTCCTTCTGTGCAGTAAGGGATCTCTCTTTCGGGGTCATCGCAGTGCTGGCTAGCATGTCCTCAAAGTCTTTAACATAATGTTCCAACGGGCTACAAATGATGTACTCCAGATCATCGTCCGCATATGTCGTCTCCTCGCACCATACTTCTTTTGTTTCGAATTCCGTCATTTTCTGAACAATCTCCTCGTGAGTGCGTTGCATATATCGAAGCTTCTTCAAAGACCAGATAACTTGTATGCCGAACGCTGAAAAACCTGAAGGAATTTCACCACTACAGTCACGCCAACTATACGGAGCTAAGAAAAATAGCTCCAACAAAATTTTCTCCCTCTGTCCAAATGAAACTACTTCCGTTCCGATGAAGTTGAAGCATGCTTCTATCCATTGCTCCTTGGTGACGTCCTTCCAATGTTTCTTTACCTCACATGCATCATAGGGCACTGTTTCTCTTCTTGCTTCTAGTGGGAGTTGCTTTTTCTTTCTTGGACTCATTTGGAGAGTTTCGATGCTCTGTAGCGTCGACACTTCGATAAGAAAAGAAGCTGTAAAGGTAGAAATAACCCTCATAACATGCTGAGCGAGCGTGGAGTGGACAATGCTACGATGAGTGAGAGCAGCGTTTCACTCCTTATGTACCCTGTCCTAGATAATCCTCTTAAACAGCTGAAAAGACTCTCTCAGTACAGAGTCTCTACTCAATTAAGTGATCTGTTAAGTAAGTTTTCACATGCTACTTGACTACTGCAGGAGGGTTTAGACTTAAGCAGCTTAGTGCACACACGTGTCTGTTAGAAAGCTACCTGCACACCTGTCTTCCTTTTTCACTAGTATTTACCCCTTGCCGACTAATAAGGCACCTATACACGTGTCAGCCTCCTTATATACGTCATTCTTCCTCTCGAGAGGAAGAAGTGTGTCTCTTCGTTTTTTTGTTTAAGAAGTGAGGGTCTTTAAGATCACGTGCCTGGAAGCGACTTGATGAAGCAAGTGACTAGAAGCGACGACGTCACATGCTTTTTAATGAGGTGATCAGCTGTGACTGGCGGCGGCGGCGGCGGTGGCAGCGACGGTGGTGCTGGTGGTGGTGGTAGTAGACGTTACTGTGGTCAAAGGTGCTATGGTTTTTTTTCCAACAGAAATCAGAGCTTTTATACAGAGGGAGTTTAATCCTATTTCCAACAGCACCCCAGCTGTCCAGCAGCCGCTCCGCTCCGTAAGAGCTTCTTAAGAGCTTAGATGACGAGGAGCGTGTCATCATCATCTTTGGTGGCCAGCTGAAAATGGTGTTTTTTCTTTATCCATTAGCCTTACCTCCTACCCCCTACCTGAGGACGACTCTCTCCCCCTTTAGCATTCATTGTAACAAACGTCAGAGGTCAGGTGAAAATCTGATTTTCATGCACAGCCTTAGTCAGCTGTCACTCCTATTGAACTAGCTAGCCGCCGCCGACCTGTCTACTCACCCCAGCTGTCCAGCAGCCGCTCCGCTCCGTGAGAGCTTCTTAAGAGCTTAGATGCCGAGGGGTATGTCATCGCCGTCTGTGGTGGCCAGCTGAAAATGGTGTTTTTTTTCCTTAGCCATTAGCCTTACCTCCTACCCCCTACCTGAGGACAACTCTCTCCCCCTTTGGCATTCATTGTAACAAACGTCAGAGGTCAGGTGAAAATCGGATTTTCATGCACAGCCTTAGTCAGCTGTCACCCCTATTGAACTAGCCGGCCGCCGCCGGCCAGTCTACTCACCACGGCAGGAGGCGGTGATTTTTTTTGTTTTACACTTAAGTCGCTCACCACATGCACACGACTCTACTCACAGACAGACACTCCCGTCTTAGGGGGTCCTGCTTCACACTACACGCCTCCTGTAGTTTTTTGTATACACACTCTAAGCTCATGACTGCTTAATCCTTTATACAGCTAATGCGCGTTGAATTAGTACAGTCGGTACACCGCCCGCTCATGGCAGTCCATCTCTCAAAAAAAAGAGGGAGGGGGGAAAGAGATCCAGCTGAAAACGTCATGACTTATGTCTTTTGTTTCTCTTTGGGAATGTCCGCCGGTCAGCTGGCGGCAGCAACTGCTTAATCCTTTATACAGCTAACTCACGTTGAATTGCTGAACAAGGTAGTAAGTAGCTTAGCTCGTGTCAGTCGATCTCTCAAAGGGGAGGGGGAAAGGGGTCCAGCTGAAAACGTCATGCCTTATGACTTTTTGTTTCTCTTTGTGAATGGTCACCGGTCAGCCGGCGGGCAGCTGAAGAGAGCTGTAAGTAGCTTAGCTCTAGAAGCGAGAAGGAGTATATAAGAGGCCTGGAAACACCCGTTCAATCACTCAGTCTTTTGCTGCTCTCTACAGGCACCACCATGAGCAAAACACAACAACTACTGTCGTCCAAGGATCTAATCGAGTTCAAGAACAAGAAGAATACGCAGAACGGTGATCGTTTACTGTCAGCGTCTCCTCTTGCTACTGAAATTGAGACTACCGCCGCAACCGCTTGGGCTTATCACCCTCCCGCTGTAGCGAGCGCACACAGCAGTAGTAGCGACGTTGTTACACTCGCGACGGTTGTTGCTGCTGAGCACACTGCTGCCGCTACTGCTGCGCCTGCTGCGGCTGCTAGTGATCCTCGTGCTGCTAGTGCTGCTGCTACTGCTGCTGCTGCTGCTGTTGCTGCTGCCGCGCCTGTTACTGCTGTGCCTGCTGCTGCTGCTGCTGCTGCTGCTGCCACGCCTGTTACTGCTGCGCTTGCTGAGGCGGCTGTGCCTGCTGCTGCTGTGCCTGCTACTGCTGCGCCTGCTACTGCTGCACTTGCTAGCGCTGCGCTTGCTCCTGCTGCTACTGCTGCTGCTGCTGCTGCTGCTGCTGCTGCTACTACTGCTGCTGCTGCTACACCTCTTGCTGCGACTACCGCTACTAGTACTGACACGCAGTACGTTGCACAGAACTTCTCCACCGCTTCATCAACCGACGCCATCAACGCTGCTCGCGCTGAGACTTACAGCTATTCGGACACTCAGCCTCAGCAGCGCGTAGTAGACATACATGTCCTAAAGCAACAGGGTGAAACAGAGAACGACGCTGACGACGAGGCGTACGAGGAACCCGAAGGGTCACGGGCGCACAGTCCGTTTTTCGACCTCATTTCCACTGGTAGTGCGTCCGGTCCGTGTCGCCTGCCCTCACCAATACCTTACGAAGTCATGTGGTTGCCCTGTTCCGACAACGAGTCGTCTGATACCAGCGCAGACGCTGCTCCTGTTATTGGTTCTGCTGCAGCGGTACCTGTATCATCATACTTCAAAGCAGAGCCGTTAGGATACTTGTCAGACGCTATGCTACTGAAAATAAGTGGTAAGTTGCCGACATCAGATTACATACGGTTAGGTTCATTCCTTGAAGTGAACTTGAAGGATATGGGATATCTCAGTTGTGAGACAAGTGTCATAACTCAAGCTAGAGAAATGTTCACTACTTGGTACCAGAAAAGTTGTACTAGTAGGTGGAAGGACCTAGCCACCGCCTTGGAAGAATCTTACCGTATGGACCTCATCAAATTCTCACGTGAGTACATGGACAAGCATGACATGTGGGATGGCTTAGAGAGTGGAGACATGGAGTGGAAAGTGCAGAAATATTTCTCTCTTTTAGCTGAGCTCTGCCCTAGAGACTGGAAGACCATAGGGATCTACTTAGGGTTGACTTCTCATGAAGTAACTTCCATCTCTCAACCTGTGCCTTCTGACAGGACTGTGAAGAACCCTGTGTATGAAGTGCTGAAAGCTTGGAAGTACAACGAGACGTCTGAGCCTATGGCTCTGATGAAAGTGTTGGAAGACTACATGGGACGCGGCGACGTCGCAATGTATGTTCAAGGGTTGTATGCAGCTGTACCCAAAGAAATAAAAGTGAGCTGTGACACTCCAGTGTTGACGACTCTCGTCTGATCCCTGCAGTAAGATGGACATCTGTTGAAATCGATCCTACACTACAGACGTCTTTCACTATGCTAATAGCATCGTGTGGTAAGAGGCGTCTAGTATTCGAAGTGATAAACAACGTTTATTTTTTTAATATTTGGTAAATAAGTGAAAAAACAAAAAAAAGAAAAACATGCCGCAGGACGTTTGCGAAAAGTGTTTCAAAATTTTTAAAAGACCGTACAATCACGAGTGACCCGTAGAAAAATTAAGAACGATACCTAAGTTTTGCCCTCTATGCAGCGATGTCGGCTAGCGTCGCATACGACTTTCCGGGGTAGGAGGGGCAGCGTACGTCAGAGAATCCGACGCAGATTCCGACCCCTTGTTAGACCGAGTTTAAAAATCACATAAACGAGAACGTCAAAGTCATCGAGAAAGCTGTGCTAGAAGTTTACCGACCAACCTTAGCGAAGTTACATGTAGCGATAGGTGAAGCTCTCCTGCTAGAGGAAGCGACATTCACCCCTTCTCCAGGCGGCTTCGCTGCAGCTCACACCAGACAACCGTTAGTTCAACTGAAGAAGCGGCTTCTGAGATACATCCGTCAAGCTCCAGTCGTACGCTTCAACTCGGAGAGTTACGACTTGAACCTGATCAAAAAATACGCCTTCACTCGTTATTTGCCTCCGGAGACCGAAGAAACCAACAATTCAGCGTCATAAAGAGAAGCAATCAATAGTTGACGTAGTAGTCAACTTTTTTAGCACTTGGTTACAGCTACGCGAATTATTTGCGAGCTTTCACTACAAACGAAGAGAAAGGTTGCTTTACTTACGAATGGATGACGTATACCAAGAAACTAGTAAACAAAAAACCCCTGCCACCGAGATCGACTTTTTGACAGCGACCTGACGGGCGTCAAAATGGCCGAAATCCGACTACGTCACATGTCAGAAAGTTTAGTATGACAAGAAGAAGCAAACTATGACAGATTACTCGATCCACTACAACAACGAAGACGTCAAATCTTTCATAGAAGCTTTTTGAAAAAATCACGCTATTTTTTTCCAACATAGCAGCATTGTCATTGTCATGTTGAAAGACGCCATCTCTCTCGCCAGTTTGACTTTACAAGACCTCTTCCAAAAAACCTATAAGCTGTGTTCACAACGTTCCCTCCGTTCGACGCCGTCCTCCACGCTCTGATCAAAGAAAATGTAGTCAGTGGTCCTTCCATCATCTTCCATAGATTTCACGAGAAAGAGTGTATAGGTGTCTTATAAGTCGGCAGAAGGTGAATACTAGTGAAAAAAAAAAGAAAGCGCGTGTGCAAGTAGCTTTTTCTAACAGACACGTGTGTGAACTAAGCTGCTTAAGTCTAAACCCACCTGCGGTAGAAGCTCTGTACTTAGAGAGTCTTTTCAGCCGTTTAAGAGGCTTATCTAGGACAGGGTACATAAGGAGTGAAACACCCCTGTCACCAGTCACACTTTCTCCACCCGCCCTTCATCTTCGTAGCATCGTCCACTCTACGCTCGCTCAGCACGTTACGATGGTTAGTTCTGCTATTTTCTTTGTTTATGAAAGTGTTGACGCTACAGAGCATCGAAACCCTCTCGAAATGAGTCCAAGAAAGAAAAAGCAACTCCCAGTTGAAGCAAGAAGAGAAACGGTGCCCTATGATGCCTGTGAGGTAAAGAAACATTGGAAGGACGTCACCAAGGAGCAATGGATAGAAGCATGCTTCAACTTCATCGGAACAGTAGTTTCATTTGGACAGAGGGAGAAGATTTTGTTGGAGCTATTTTTCTTAGCTCCGTATACTTGGCCTGACTGTGGTGAAATTCCTTCAAGTTTGTCAGTCTTCGCCATACAAGTTATCAACTCCTTGAAGGAGCTTCGATATATGCAAGGCACTCAGGAGGAGATTGTCAAGAAAATGACGGAATTCGAAACAGGCGAAGACACAATATGGTGCGAGGAGACGACATATGCGGACGATGATCTGGAGTCCATCATTTGTAGTCCGTTGGAACATTATGTTAAAGACTTTGAGGACATGCTAGACAGCACTGAGATGAACCCGAAAGAGAGATCCCTTACTGCACAGAAAGAGGCCAAAGCTGTGTTGGAAAAGCACAAGTTTGGTCAAGGATTCACTCTTCAAAGCAGCTGTGTGAGTGTGATAAAAAGTCTTGTGTTGAAACATTCAGACATGAAGTTTTCGCGTGCTGTCGACACACTTCCTTTGCCTGAACTGATGATGAACATGATCGACCCTATGGTACCAACACGTTTCGAGTCTGCCAATTGTCCCATGTATAAAATGGTTTCAAGTTTTGCCCGTGGCCGATGGCTAAACGATCCACTGAAGTCAGAAAACCTCCTTGATTTAATCGATTGACTAAATGTATTTTCTCATACTAGTATTAGTAGCATTAGTAATAGCGGCTACTCAGTCTCGTGCAGCACAAGCAGCAGTATCTGTCAGCGGCATCCGTGACATCGTCAGCAGCAGCAGCAGCAGCAGCTGCACAAGCAAAAGACAAACACCGTAGTCTCCTCATCCAGACCTCCGCTAGTAGCGCTCTATAAGCGCAAGCAGTGGCTGTGAACCCCCTCCTCCCGCCGTACACACGGGTAAATATCAGAGTCGGCCAATGTCGCCAATACTACTCTCATACAAGGGTCAGGCGCTGCTGACCTATAATAGATGAGTCAAGGACTATTCTACTGAGGGTCAGGCTACGCCGGAAATTCAATAACAAGCTGGACTTTGGCAAATTTGCTTGAAAGTCTGGCCAGCAAGAGTCCGGCATACTCTCCCAAGAGTTCAGCATTGCCAGACTATGGCATGAGGATCCCGCATGGTCAGACTTTCAAAAGCAAGTTTGCCAAACTCCAGCTTTTTATTGAATGTCCTGCGTAGCCTGACCCTCACTAGAATAGCCCTTGACCCGTCTATTATAGGCCAGCCGTGCCTGACCTTTGTCTGAAGGTAGAATTAGCGCTATTGGGTGCCTCTGATGTTTGCCTGTGTGTAGTCAAACCTCGCCTGAGAGAGACATACTTCAGAAAGAAAAGAAAAAGCGGCGTGAGAAGGTGACGGGATCCCAAGTGTCAACCCTAAGACTTACATTTGCTACGATCAAATCAGCGGAACCGGTGAAAGAAAATCTTAAAAAAAGTGTACAGAAGTAGTCGTCTTCTTAAATGTTTTCGAAAACGAAAAACTCTCCTTGCGGTAAATATAAATTTCAAAAGTGGTACGAACCAAAAATGGCCACTTACACCATAGAGAAAGATGACGTGCGCTACTTGTATTATAAGCGTCGCGTGCATTCTAACGGTGTGACAACGAGTCCTTTAAAATATGAAAAAAGTGTGTTATTGATTGATTGAGCGCATCTTTTCAAAAATAGAGTGTTATTAGAATTGAAAAAAATAAAATAAAAAAATAAAATAAAATTATTGTTGTGTTTATTTTCATACGTCTTCTTTTATTAGTAAGTAAAACAATTATAACAATTAACTAGCGTGTCCTCTTAAAGTGACACTTCCTCCGGTCGCTGCTGAATCGTCTAATTAAGGTATGTGTCGTCGTCACTTCTAGTCACGTGACTCATCAGGTCACTTCCGGTCGCGTGATCCTAAAATCGATCACTTCCTAAACAAAATTAAATTAAGAGACACATTTCTTCATGACCCAACCAATCAGAGGTCTCCATTTGACCAGAAGTAGGCCCCTCATTTGCATAAATGGGTCACTTCCGGTGTACCAGCCAATCAGAAGCCTCTAACTAAGTCAAGGTCGCTTGACGTCACTTCCGGTATGCCCTTATATGTACATGTGAAGGTCACATGACGTCACTTCCGGTATGCCCTTATATGGGCGTGTGACGTCACATGACGTCACTTCCGGTATGCCCTTATATGGGCGTGTGACATCACTTCCGGGCAAATGGAAGCCTCTGATTGGCTGAGTCATGACCTTGACCTCTAACTAGGTCAAGGTCACGTGACGTCACTTCCGGTATGCCCTTATATGGGCATGTGACGTCACTTCCGGTCAAATGGAGGCCTCTGATTGGCTGCATGTCGATTGAGTAATAAACAGTACTTAACTATAGTCCCGTTCCGATACATACTATACTACTGGGGGGGTACCCCAACCTGGTTTAAGCATCTAGGCTCATACCTAATGGGACACACACACACAAACACTTATATGGAATTATATAGAAAAATAGTGTTTGAGTCCCCTTCTGTTATGATTGGAAGTCCAGATCACTGGAACCCCACTTCTTCCTATGCGAGAGTAAGGTTTGGGGATTGTGTGTACTATATTATAAGGTCTTGGCAAATTTGCTGAGCGGGCAAACGTAATTCCCCTGTGTCCCAGCCCTCCCTTCTCCTTTGCCAAATAGCTACCATGGTATACCGGCAATAATCAACTATTTAATTTATAAGTGGTACAACTGCTAAGCCTCAGCTATAGGCTTTCTTTAATGGTTCTTTTATGAGCTCATCAATTGTTTAAAGATGGCTGCCATTAATACTCCTAGGCAAGGAGGTGATACACAGGATTTTCCTAAGAACAGAAAGGCATATTTTGAATATTTAGATACATTTCTGCACTGATTATAACACAGGCTTTTAAAGCGATACATGATTTTTACACATTGTGGCATAAATTTAGTCAAGTATTTTAAATGGCTGCCACATACCTGATGATAGCTATACAATCTCAGCTACTCATCACTAGAGATACTTTCATGGACTATAAGTTGCTTCTCTATGCTGATAAGTGCCAAAAACAGCATATATATTAGCAACAACGAGATCTTGGAACCAGTGCCTAGCCCTCCTTAAGTATTAAAGATGGCTGCCACTTATATAGCTTCTCATGAATGATGAATCTGAATTCCTTGACCCAGAAATACATCTTTTGAGGTTTGAACTGTGTTTCTGTTTTAGCAGGATTGTGTTTCTAAGTTGACAGGAACCGATTGTTCATAAATGATTTTGGACATTGTGCCATTAATTTCATTAAATATTCAAAATGGCTGCCACATACATTATGCTAAGTCTTAAATCAACTGTTTATTATTAGAAATATATGTTTCCTTAACCATAAATTGATTTTACATGTTGATGATAACTGGAGACATTTTTATAGAAAATCAGACTTGCGGTGCCCGCCCTCATTAAAAATTCAAGATGGCTGCCACTCACGTTGTCATAAATTATAACTCAGAATAACATGACCTCAGAAATATATATTCTGAACTTTAAAGCATGTTTCTGTGTTGATTATCGTGGGGGTAAACTCAATATTACTGAATGGGAGACAAAATTCCTAATATTTCTACTTTTACCAGAATACTAGAAAATAAGTTTAATCAATGGCAGTTTTCATATAGCCTGCACGAGATATCATTCCCACAACATCACTTTTCATGGTCCCTAGGGTCCCATTAACCAAGAAAACCATGCTGTAGCTTTCAGTAATCTTACGAATTAAATCAGATCTCATGGCCCAGCTGCTGCTCCCCTATAAGGATATACATCTCCTTCTTGTGAGTAATGGTGTACAATACTATATCATCACTGTATGTATGTATGTAAATTCTTTTATTTATACTGAAGACATATAGGCATGATTATTTGCCTGTAATTATTTTGTTTCCAGTCTATGGCATATAAATTTCACTTGTACATGAATGGCCAATAACAGTGTGGTTTAAGACCACTATGAATGGAAGAGGAAAGATGTTAGTATGTGTAGCAGTAGTGTAAAGATAGCACATAATGTTTTGTGTACTGGGTATCCTCTATCTACTTGTCTTTCCCAACCATAGACCATAACTGGAATCATCTGGATGTTAACCTATAATTATGCAATGGGGAAGATGAATCAGGAAGGAATCAGTATAGATACACTTTGCTTAAGCCTCCTGCTTCACAAGAGCAGCCACTTTATAACAGTATCACAATCAATCCAATAAGTAATCAACAACAGAAGAACAAAGAATGCAGCAGTATTGGTCAAAAGGTTGTGTTCATCATGTCTGAGGTGGGGATATGGACCAACCAGGTATACAGACAAAATTTACATACGTATACAAACGTTTTTTGTTCAGTGGGTTACTATTGTTTCCTATCAACTGACTACCAATATCTTACCAATTCCAGGACACCTCAGTAGGGTCCTTGGTGGTCTCTTGTATGTCAAGGGACCTCTTAAGTCAATCATGGATTCTGTCATTCCTCCCCACCCGTCCTACACCTACAGTCGCGGTTTGTCCACCTCCTATAGTAGCAATGATACCCAACGACGACAAGGCAGAACTGTAGGTCATTCATGGAGGTCCTTCTGGCCATTCAGTGCTCGCCGTCAACCATCTTTTAGTATAGTAGTGGCATCACTAGTAACACCAGTTATGAACAGAACACTGGTAGCAATCCATCTGTGCATAAGCCACAAAAGCAGGACCACCATGCCTACACAGGGGGTATGACTGAGGGGGAACAAATGAGAACAAGTATTATTGTGATTCTACGCCTATCTGCTTACAGTATTCACAATTCTTGCCCCTTGAAAAATATTATTTGCAATTGCAAGGTTTAGAATATTATTAAAAAACAGGATGATTCAATTTCACATCCCTAGCCTTGTATCCAAAAATGTGCCAGACTCCATTCTCTCTTAAAGCTTTATTCTCACCACTCTCATTATATGTGCAAGAAAAACACTTACAGACTCTCATGAAAATGCTTCTTTAAAATTTCTTTACAAATATCTGAAAAACAATTCGCCCACCATCGTCCAATTCACAGCCATCTGCCCCCCCCCCTACCTGCCTGATACAGCACCTCTATTGTATTACCCAGTGACACGGGACCAACAGAACAACCTCTGCCCAGACTTGCTGCCTCATGATGTCAACATGGATGAGGTGCGACAAGCTGATGTAAACTTGGATGACTTGCGACGCAGATGCCTGAAGAGATTTACATGAACTATCATATTAACTCTTCCCCTACTGATCGCATATTTTATGGAAATTTACCTTACTTTACTAATCGCCCATTTATATGAAAGAGAAAGATATCCCCTCTACCCTAACACCCTCCCTCCTGCCACACACACATACGCATGCAGACACACACAGTATGAAAAGAAGTCAGTTTTGCTTTAGCTTTGCTTTCACACCCGGGTAGTTTATCAAGTACATTATCTATTCTGAACTGATGCAAAAAATAGCTCATAAAATTGCAAGTATGTTGTTGCTACAATAAACCAAGAAGAGATCTATATTAATCCAGTGAAATTAAAGCTGTATACCAGGTACCCCCCAAATATGTATGCTTCATCCATGTTATGATAAATGTGTACTTTTCCAATTCTTTGTCAGTATTACCATACATATTCAGAAACCACCAAGGTAAAATGTCTAGTTGTAAATCAGATCATTTTAGCATTTTGATAACTTTACAAGACCATTAAGGCCAATGAGAAATTAAGAAATCAAATGTGTCTGCGTTCTCGATAATTAAAATATAGCCTTTAATTATATTATAAATTAAAGTGTATTTAACATGAGATATTAAAGAACTGCAGGCCAATACTTCTAGGTCTTGGGTCATTCAAAGGTAGGATGGCCTGAACATTTTTTATAAAACTATATGACTGATGACATACATATGATTCACATCTACCAATGGTCGGTAGGTCCAGCTCTAGGTTTATAATTATATTCTGGGGCCGTGGGCCCGGCTCACCTAGAGGTTGAAAAGTTAATCTCTACCCTTGTGTGTCTACGTGGGATGATTGGGATCATTCTAAGTAAATTAAACTTCCACATAAAACCAGTTGGAATTGGGTTAGTAATTGGTATTTAGGGTTTATGTGTATCTAGAAGGTTGCGGGGGGATAGTACCAGGCACATAACAGGCACCTGAGATCTCAGACAAAGTTGCTCTTCGCTATGAAGACACCGGTCACTGAAGGTTACAAAAAGTCACCGATATATAGAGGCAACACTCTATGGAATGTACAGCCAGAATGGCTCAAACAGAGTGTGTCCAAGTCACAGTTTAAACGTAATGTAAAGCGCATTAACAACCTGCGTGAAAAGTATCCAAAGAACTAGAAACCCATGTACTGGGTCTATGTATTATCACTAGGATAATCGTCATTGCATTATTCCATATTGATTGTATAACCTGTTTTGTGGATGCCAAAAATTGTATATCAATGATAAACTGGTACTTGTACTATTAACACCGTGCGGTTGGTAGTAGACAATATACATTGATTTAAGATAGAATTAAGTCTAAGCAACTTGCTTCACTATTTTTCTTTTGTCCATCCCCATTGAAATGTTTACTCATCATGTAAAATGCTAATGACTCTATGTGTTCAAATATACAAATTGTTACAATCAAAAATGGTACCTGTTGATACACTTGAACATTGGCATATTCTTTTTTGAATTCAGTATGTATGTTGGCATGTTTACCGCGTCTCGAACGTGTTCTTTGTCAAAATAAACGAGTTTTCTGTAAACTCACTGAACCAAAAAATAACAGTGTAATGTTTTATATTTTCAAGAATGGTCTTATACCTACTAATATATAATTTGTATTTTGATTCGATTGTTTATCTCTTGGAAATACCCAGTACTTCAATGCTTATGGAAACAATTTTCTGTACCGGCCTGAATAAACTATTAACCTTGACAGGTTAATCTGTAAATGTGTTATCTTGGCTATTGTTCAATAAACGTCTTGTTATGTCTTATGCAGCACATTTCAACCCAACTCATGATACATAGCTGTAGCCGGGGGGTGCATTTCTGGTGGGTAATCATCTAGTCGGTAACTTATTTCCATAGACCATAATCTTTTCATTTCTTCTATTTCTATGAGATAAGGCTAGGGAGACCACTGTTTTTGTACATAAATAATAGGACCTAGCCTGTATGATCCCCATATCATAGTCTATAACCTAGAAATGCATTTTTCTTATGGGGGTAAGTAAATCGCCTCAATGAACGAGAAACGCCTGTTCAGTAATTAACTAGCCTGGTAGGAAGAACAGTGAATGTATTTTACCTTCATTGAATTACAACTGGATCCCATCCTTCTACCCTGCATTTCTCAGATTTAAATACATGTGACAGAATGAAAGAGAACATCTATGTAATTTTGATTTGATTCGTCTTTATTTTGTTTATCATATGACTGTATAGTATACAGCTACATTGAAATACTCATACCTCTATGATGTTTATGGCGGTCGTTTCATGAACTCAAAATATGGATACATATTATATTCCATTTTATGATCATATATGAGAAATGCTGCCTCTTATGTTCTTGCGATTTATTTTTCAATTATAAATGCATACCTAGCTTTTTACCTCACTACCTTGTAAAAATCAGATTACACACCGCTAATGAACAATTGTAATTTACTAAATCATCACATAAGGAAAGGATACTTTCTCAGAGATTACATGTATATTAGATAAGTCAGTTATGCCAGGATCTTAAATTGATTTAAATCTCCCAAGTGTAATTAACATTTTCAACATAATTATAAGGTAATCATAAAGCATCCCATAGACTCACTTCTTTTCAATATGTGTGATACTACAGATATATTGGTAGCCATACTGTAATTTATGTGATTTATGTAAGATATTCCTGTGACTAAAAGGGCCCTAGCGTAAAAAACGCAATGCGCGGTAGCTAGGTATAATGCACTCTTGTAATTGTATTATTTTAACCCAATAAAAAAAAAGAGACTATTTTAACCCAATAAAAAAAAGAGACTATTATACCGGCTTTAAAGTTATTGACTTAAACAGACTTAGTAGCTAACATATTGATAATCGTATATCACCTTGGATATAAACAATTCAATGATTTCCTCAAGGTTAGTCAAGAATGTTATCATGATTAGTTTTGTGTGCTTTATTATATATTATGTCAATAATCAAATTGTTCCAAAATCAACCAAAATTAACTATCCCTTTTGACATTTCATGAAATATATTGATATAGCCTTATACACTCGAACTGCACTTTGCGAACAGGACCTGGCCCTATATAATGCAGGTTAAATAAGCAGATTTGAATATGAATTGATGTCCTTGGCTTGTTCACGTTTAATCAAATGTGACGTTAATTCTATAGCTCTCATGCTAGATTTTGATAGGAAAATCCTCTTATAAGGACCAATATATCAATGACAATAATTTTGAGAAATTATTACACTAGAAATTGCATTTTTGAATTAGTGTTGTTTACCCAAAATACATGTGTACATTTCTTCAAGCTCGTCAACCACAGGTCTGATCAGTATTGAGCCGGTATTCATACAAGTCATATGACTCATTGTTCTCCCGTTCATCAGAGCTGCCACACTGCAGTGGCTGACACTGCTGCAGGTCCACATTGTGGGTGTCATCACGCCCTGTGCGTTGGATCAGGAACTTGATGCGGCGATCCTTGTTCAGTGTCTGGTGAGCACAGGACACGTTGCTTCTCTGGTCTAAGGTCTGAACTGGCATAAAGATCTTTGGCCTCTGACCCTCATGGCGCACAAAGAACTTGGCTGAAACACCAAGAGGTATTTTTGCAATAGGTGATGGGAAAATCCATGCAGCAACTTGTTCCAGATCAACGTAATAAATGTAAGATGTGCAAATATGAGGAAATAACTCTTAAAATTGGATATTTCTGCTATGGCTCAGTAAACAGTATCCATATTTTAGTACAGTTAAGGTCATACACATGGCACACACACTTCTATATATTTCCTATCAACTCTAACCCATATCCTGGGTGCAGCATCTTGAGCTGATGTGTCATGTATAACTTACTTAGATCATGGAAGCACTTGGTGACATATGGCTCCGAGTCCTGGTAGCAGCATCCCAGTTCTTTACACCTAGCACGGCTTGTGCTGTCAGGTGCACATGGAATGCGGTCCTCCTTGGCCACATACAAACATGTATCTGTAATCAATGTGTTAAACAGTTAATCATGTAGAGTCAGCAGTAAGGAGAATGATATATCGTTATTATTTATTTTTCATTAAGAAAAATTAATTGACTTCTCCACCAAGAATGGAGGTGGTAAAAAAGTTAACCACTTAATTGGGCTCCGTTTCATTGCCTTGTAGGTATTAGTAAATCTTGACATATGAGCTGAAATGGTATTTACCTTGGAGAGGTTAAACAAATAACAATTGGAGAGGTTAAACAAATAGCAATTGCGCAATTTCTACGTTGTTCATATAAAAGTTAGATCTAGTATACATTGCTCAACCGTTGGTACACATAGATTGCCAAGCCAAAAAGGCGGTGGAATTTTGTTATCCTGCAAACATGAAGCTACTGATGTAAATCACTAGTGGCAGGCAGTGTTAGGGAATGTTATTTCTGACAACTTGGTATTGGTGTACTGAAGATGTCCACAGAAACCCTTACTATTACCAAATTCACAATTTTCCTCTCCTGCATAAATGCTATAACTAAGCGTTTAAGTATTACCTATGCACTTCGGGTAACTCGCGGACCATCCCATCCCCTGACTGTTGACATCACAGCTGAGGGCGTAGGGTCCATCCAAAGTAAGATGTTCATTACAAGTGAAGAGGGCATAACTCTCAAAGGACCATTTGTGAGTGCTGTCGGTTGCTGTCACTATACCATGGGCAATAGTGGGACGCAGACATAGCCGGCCTTGATGTTGGTAAAGAATAATCTTATTTGTATTAATACATTATGCCCTTTGTCTTCAAGATGCATGAATGCATGCTTGGCAAGTACTATATCAGAGCTTCATGAATGCATCATGCTTGGCCTTTGGGAGTGTCTCAGCCTCATTATGGTGAGCATTAGCCTTGAGCGCAGCATTGGTGAGTTACTGACTAGGCTGAATTCATGCGTCACAATGACAAAGCGGCATAATGCATTAAACTAGTGTGCGATCCTTGAAGGCATAACACATTTTAAAATCAACCTATACCATTCACAATACCAGCTACTATGAGACTTATCTATGAAATAGAAAGTATATGGTAAAGTAAATTAATAGAAGGATATATTACTCCAAAAGTAACAGTTTATGAGATAGAATCTAGTCTATTCTTATCATATCAAAAAATGTAATCATTGTCTCTTTCAGCAACTATTGTTGTCATATCTCGCCAGCCACTGATTTGAGTCATTGACTTGTGATTTGAACTGTTTTAAAGTAGAGAATAGGCTCTTTTATGCCTGATCTCTGCAATTATCGAGTCTACTGTTCAGTAGGTGTATAGGAATATACAGCACAGGAAGGAAGACAAAGGACACTCTCAACTAAAATACTAGGAGGCCTTTAGTGCTATCAGAAAGGAAATATGAAAAGACTTCTAGTTACGTGTACAGGACACCCCACTTCCCTCGTAGCCACTGTTACAAGTGCAGGTAAAGCTACCGTCAGTATCCTTGCAAGCTGCATTTGCGTGACAGTTGTCGGTATTAATGGCGCATTCATCAATATCTGCAAAAAGACATTTGGTTGTTAGTCATGTACCACCCTTATGTCATCAGTCATCAGTTATAAGCCATATGGTACTAAGTTACTGACCAGGCTGCATTTATGCATCACCATGACAAAGGGGCAAAATGTATTATATTAGTGCACAGTCTTTGAAGGCTTAACAAATTAATACCAACCAACCTACCTAACCTTACCCAACCAACCTAAATTCACAATATCAGCTCCTATGAGAGTTACTTTATGAAAGTAGAAAGTACATGGTGATGCAAATATATCTATGGTATATTACTCTAAGAGGGATGGTTAACAAGATAGAATTTAATCCATTCTCATCCAATCAAAAGATTGAAGAAATGAAGATATGCAAATATCTACTTTCAAGGCCATAAACCTTTAATGTTGTCTAACTTTCTCATCAGCACCCTAAAATCATCACTATGTTGCTGATCTGAACTGTCTATATGAGGGGGTAATGTGGTAGGCATACTGCCAGAAAATTCCCAAAGGAATAGCAAAGACAGCGGGCGGCTCAATGTGCCCGGGCGGTCAACGTGCCCCGGTCTCCCCTACTGTTGGGTTAGAGCTTCAAGTGCTACTTTTTGTGATCCTTCCACCATGTCAAACTCAATTGATTTTGAATAGTATGCCTAAAATGGTCCGCTCTACACCTAATATAACTTTTAGTATGAGGTAGATACCAGGTGTATAATCATGCCTAAGAGGGGGGTTGGTGGATTTGCGGTTGGGGGTGGATAATTTGGACCCCTTGACCAGGGGGGATGGAAAATTTCACCGTGCTTGGGGAGGAGGCAAAACAATTTCACCTGGATCTTTTGTGCTTGATATCTGCCATTATCATCTCCTCCATATCACAAAGCATGAAAAGGGAAGAAAAACATACTGTCCAGTAGATATGTAGGAGCAAAGTAAGGAAGGCAAAGGACACCCTCTACTAAGATACTAGGGGACCCTCATGCTAACAGGAAGGATATGGCTGTGTCTCACGAATTGGGCCAATGTTTTTGTCTCTGACCAGGTGCTGTCTCTGACCAGGTGCGGTCTTTGACTGGGTGCGGTCTCTGACCGGGTGTCAGAAAAAAGGTGTTTTCAAAGAAATTATAGCATCCTGCTGTTGGTATTTTGACCTCATCATGCCAGACCGGTCAGAGACGGCACCTTGTCAGAGACGGCACCCGGTCAGCACCCGGCCTAAGTTTGTAAGACACAGCCATACATGAAAAGACTCATAGTTACCTGTACAGGACACCCCACTTCCCTCGTAGCCACTGTCACAAGTGCAGGTAAAGCTACCGATCGTATTACTGCAAGATGCTTTCGAGTGACAGTTGTCAGCATTAGTGATGCATTCATTGATATCTGCAAAAAGACATAATTTTGGTTGTTAGTCATGTATCACCTATATGCCATTAGTTATCAGTTATAAACCATGGTACGGAACTGTATCGTAATCAGTTTCTAGAGCTACCTGTCTATGTCTCATCAGCTGCCCGAAACACGTGGCTAAAAAAAAATCTAGTGTTGATGGTCACATACTAAACTCTAACCACATTAAATAGGTGGTTCCGGTCAGCATCTAACCAGATGTAAACCAGTGCCTGGTGTAGGGGAGTTGTTGTTGTTGTTGTTGATATTTTTATTGGCGTACTAAAAATGTTACATGGGAACTTTTTCATTTAATAGCCAAAGATGAGAGTAATATGTCTGGTAGGAGATACGAACAGACACAGTTATTTACAGATCGACAGTTATTTATCACATTAGTCCGTTCAGCTGCCAGAAACACGTGGCTAAAAAAAAATCTAGTGTTGATGGTCACATACTAAACTCTAACCACATAAAATAGGTGGTTCCGGTCAGCATCTAACCAGATGTAAACCAGTGCCTGGTGTAGGGGAGACCGGGCCATGTTGAACCACTTTAACACCTTTATTTTTTTCCTGACCTTGCTAAAGGGATCTGAACTTTGATTTCATATCAAGAAGTTACCTTCTATCATTGCGATATGAGAACCTATCACAAGGCAAATGTGGTCTTTCCTTGTATTTTTCTTGAATTTAAAAATATAAAATCTTAGGGTGTTTCAATGTGCCCCATGCCCAGGGTAGGTTGATCCACCCACTGGGGCACCTCGAACCACTCATATATATATAAGGATTTGTAAAAACTTCATGGCGGTTGTTATATAATTATAATTATAATTAGCATCCTGCTGTTGGTATTTTGACCTCATCATGCCAGATCGGTCAGAGACGGCACCGAATCAGAGACGGCACCCGGTCAGAGACAAAAACATTGGCCTAAGTTTGTAAGACACAGCCATACATGAAAAGACTCATAGTTACCTGTACAGGACACCCCACTTCCCTCGTAGCCACTGTTACAAGTGCAGGTAAAGCTACCAACCCTATTACTGCAAGTTGCTTTCGAGTGACAGTTGTCAGTTTTAATGGTGCATTCGTTGATATCTGCAAAAAGACATAATTTTGGTCCTTAGTCATGTACCACCCACATGTCGTTAGTTATCAGTTATAAGCCATGGTACAGAACTGTATTGCTATCAGTTTCTAGTGTTAGCTGTCTATGTCTCAGCTCCCCGAAACACGTGGCTAACGAACATTCTAGTGTTGTTGGTCACATACTAAACTGTACACCATCTAATAGGTGGTTCCAGTCAGCATCTAACCAGACTTAGACCAGTGCCTAGCGCACTGCTGAGTTAGAGCGTCACTTCTTTTTGGCATCCTTCACCATGTTAAATTCAAGGGATTTTGAGTAATATGCAGTACACCCTAAAAAGGTCTGCGTCACACCTAATATCTTAGTACTTTTAGTATAATGTAGATACCAGGTATAATATGCCTAAGGGAGTGACCATTTTTTAACAACGCGTATACCGGGGTGGGGGTGGATTCGAGGGGCACGCACGGGATAGCTCTCCAAGGTGAGAGGACAAATATTTAGAGCATTATCTTAATCAGACTATTAAGATGATCTTATTTGTCTTAACTTTTTTAGTAGCTGAATTTCAATCCTATCTTTAACTATCTTAATCCCATCTTAAGACTTATCCTAGACTATCTTAAAAGTGTTACTATTACTAGGGAGTTTTAGCAAGCAAAACTAAATATAATTGATGACTCCCTAAGAAACTGCTGCGGTTTGTTTTGCGTAGATCGTAAAAAACTCATACAGTCTGCCAACAGTTCATCAGCAAGTATCACAATGGCAATGTGGCCCGAAACTAGTAGCTTTTCTGAACAAACTTTAACTCTTGAAATACCAAGAGTTCGCTCTGCTTATCATGCCTGTACCAGTGTCAAATTTAGAATCATTCAAATGATAAATGTCATAACAAGTTTGAGAGCTATCCAAAATGTTTTAGAATTGTATCAGTTCTCATTTTGACTCTTAGTGAATAAGACGCCATGTCACAGCTGCATTCATGCATCATAGTGAAAAAAGTGCAGAGCTCATTAACACACTCTGCTGCCCTTATTCCGCATTAGCTAGATGATCACTGGACAGCGCCATCTTGTCTGGTACCAGTGCTCTTTCCCCTGCTAACTATAGAAGCCTGCTGATTAGCTGAAGCTGGTTCCGGTCATGACTGAAATTTGGTGTTTTAGGGGTCATAAACCTTTCAAGTATAGGCCTCTATTGTGGTCCTTAGGTCATCTGTTCAGATTGGGGGAGTGGTTAGGACTCTGACCTACTAATCCATGCATCATGGGTTCAAATCCATGTCAAGGCTATTTTGTTCACACACAATTTTAAAATGTATTTTGGTAGGTCAAAAATTGTGATAGTATACAACTCGGTTGTAAAGATCCTTAACACCAGATGGATATTTATAGTGTAATCTAAAATGGTTTTGGATTGTTGCATTGGGGTTTCTTTGTAAATGATATCACTATGTCTTACCAACTATAAAAATAAGATATGTTGCCTTGATATGGATTTGAACTTATTACCCCTGGATTGATTGGCCAGTGTCCTAACCACTCCCCCCAATCCAAACAGGTGACATGAGAAATATTCAAATACAACTGATTCAAAACCATTTTAGATTACACTAAAAATATTTATCTTGTGTAAAGGATCTTTAAAACCGAATTGTATACTATCACAATTTTTGACCTACAAAAAATACATGTTAAAATTATGTGTGAATAAAAAGGCCCATACATGGATTTGAACTCATGGCCCATTGATTGCTAGGCCAGAGCCCTAACCACTCCCCCAATCTGAACAGATTACTTAAGGACCCACAATAGAAGGCTATAACTGAAAGGTTTATTACCCCTAAAACTCCGATTTTGGACATGTCAGGAACCAGCTTCAGCTAAAGGTCTCACAAGGTAGAATTACTACATCCTGCTAGTGCCCTATAGAGCTAAACCATTGTCCTTCACCTACCTGTCTTACAGTAGTCACCTGTATAGCCCGAATAACAGGAGGAACACGTTGAAGACATACCATCCTTATAACACGTCCTACATTTCTTCCACTTGTCGCAGCTGTGGTGATTCCCTATGAGTACACATCTGTAACCAACCATCAGCAGCATATAGTTTTCTCATCACCACAGGCATAAAACAAAAGAAGAAGAAAAGAGAAGACGATAAAAAAGAGTTCTTTCAGACCCGATTAAATCTAAGGTATAATCATTGCAGGGTTCGGCCATTCTAATCTACCAAAAAAAAATCTTAATCAATTGGGATTATATTACTAGTAGTTTAATATATGATGATGTAATGGAGCAAACAAATCAATACCCCATAGCGCTAGCTATAGATTTTGATATATTGCCGTTTGAAGATAGGCCACATACAACTATGGCCATGTATGGCAAAAACGTTTTTTCCCCCAACACTTTTGAACCTTTTGAAAGAATGACCAATAATATCCAAACCAGAATTTTTAGAGAAGATTATCAGCTATAATTATAATCGATCCATAAATTAGTATCGGTAGTATCGGTAGTATCGGTAGTATTGGCAAAACCAAAGAGACCAAAGAGACAAAAATACAAAATTAAACCAATGTTTTATTTCTACATATTTTGCAACACGGAAGAAAAAGTTGCAAACATTGCATAACCAAAAACGTAAGCGATATGTACGTAGCATGATACCGTACAATACACCTTCAAAATAATAGTGAGGCATTTATAAATTGAAACATTTTTGAAACTTATTCAGATATTTCAGTCGGCCTAGCTGGGTCATAGTAGAGTAGAACATATAGCTTTTTACAGTGGAGAAAACCAGTGACAAGGTGTGTATAATGCCATAGTGAGACATTTAAATGGTTAATAAAGTAAGTCAGGAAATGAACAAAAAGAAGAAATGCTTTTATCAGGTGCTATATGCGCAGACCATGACTTACGAAAAGAATTGTGACTTGTGTCCCAACCGACCCTTCGTATTTTGGGTCGACTTAGAAGATTTTGAAGACTTAGAAGTTTTATGACATGCTTGGCTTTTCTACCACAAAAATGACTCTTTAACTGGTCTACCAACCCTATTAATTTTGGCCATGTTACCTGACCACAAAAATTAATTGTCTATTATAGACCGGAGTTCTGTGAGTATTAACTTTGCCCAAATAGTCAACTTCTTCATGAGCTGTGTATCAGATATGATTTTGCTGTGAGGCACAACCCGATAGTGAGGCATCCAATGCACACTGAGTAAGTTGAAACAGGTGCGAGTGTACTTTCAGGCAAAATCTCATAACAAGCTTAAGGCATTCCACAGCTATTAAAGTGACATGGTCCGATTTTTTCCATATTTTAAATTCTGCTTAAATGTGTTTCAAATGTTAGTACAATATCATATTTGGAGGAGATTGCCCAACAAAATGTCATCTATGGGCATTAAGAGCCCAATTAGAGGTTTAGATGTGGCCCAAGTATAGCATTTTTCAATGAATTTTCAATGGGGGAATTATGGCGTGCACTCCAAAATTAGTAAATTGACACGAAATCTGATAATTAATCGAGTTCTAAGCTGAATTATAGGGAATAAGATTCGATAAAGTAGTTAGCACAGGAAGTAAAGCCGTAGGGAACATTCTGGTTCGTTTTTAATGAAATTGATTTTTGAGCCCTAATCATCGGACCATGTCACTTTAAGGCCATAGTGAATGAGCGTTTGAAGCCACGCATTTGTACAAACAGACTTTCTTGTACATAGTGCAATGTTTCCCAGGTCTTTCTTCACATGAAATAAATGATATCCGGGAAAAATTCATGGCATTTCACAGTGTATATTGATGTGTGCTACTTTTGGTTTTTGCTCAAAAAGTAGCACATTGAGCATAACAATTTGACAATTAATTAGACCAAATATAAGATTGAACGAAATCTGTATGAGGTTTGAATTCAAAAGAAAAGCCCTTGGTTCATAATTTCAGTTCTCAAAATAAACTGAAAATTATCTGCATGGAAATGGCTATATGCAATGAGACGACAAAGGCATCCCATGAAAAAGAGCCATGTTGCTATTAAAGAGTTATCAGTTCATGCTTACTTGCCATCTGTATATCTACAGCCGCTTGTACTGATCTCACCCGGACATGAACAGCTGAACGTGCCGTCCTTACAGGTGCCCCAACTCGTACCCGGGCATGACCATGTGCCACCTGTCAAATGGCACAGATTAACGATGTAAGGACATCATATGTTGCCTTCAAACAGCATTTATCATCATGATGCAAACGACAACCCTGCTATGGTGCATCATGCTTACTTTTAAAGAGTGTATCAACCCCATAGGATTTTCATGATGTTTGAATTCACCACTGGCGAATTACTCCTCAGGACTTTCCATTCATCATAATGCAGCAGAGCATGATACATCAATGCACTATGCCATCCTCAAATGGTTAAAAGAATGTAATGATATAATAAGTATGATCTTGAAATCCAGATACCAAGTCCTTTTATTATATAAAAATATGGGTACCGGTAGTATTTACACATTCTTAAAATCCTAATGCTTCGAATTGTAAGGACATACACACGTTTTCAGGAGGTATGGACTTACAGAAGTACAATTACAATCAGTGTAGTAACTCAGACAGTCAAACAATAAGACAAATTGTATCATAATTCGAAGTGTGAGGACATACACACCTTTTCAGGTGGCATGGCCTCACAGATTTCTCAAATTCGAAAGGAGTCATCTCAAAGTTACTTATTGAGCTTCTCCAACAGGGAGTAGACACCTTCTAAGGTGCCATCCTGGGATGTTCTTAGTTCTTTTTCCAGCCTCTTTACTTCGGCTGGATCAGACTTGTCTTCCAGTTTCTATTTTTGAATAGTGCCCGCAATCGTTCAACTTCTTTACACCACATGGCTAGACTGAATTCTGCCGATGCACGCCCTACTCGGGATGCACACTGGCGCATGGCGCTGTGTTGCTGTCTCAGCCATTCTAGGAACAGTTCGTTGTGCATAATTATGAGGATTTGGAGCAGCCTCTGATTTGAAGTAATCCCTGGGGATGTTCAACACCGGCTTAATGTTGTCCCCGGTACGCATGAGGTCTTACCAGGCGCAGGGATCTGCAGACGGAACAACAATCTCCTTCACCTTTACTTCAGGTTTGAAGGGGACCATTGATGGTGTGGTTTTAGTCAAAATAGTGGTGCTTGTGCCAGTGTTCAAAGTAGCAGCAGGAGCTGTCATAGAAGGAGTAGTGGTCACCGGCACTGGCTTAGTAGAAGTGACCGGAACCAGATCCGCCTTAGTAGGGGGGCTGGGCACGGTCACCACCACAGAAGAGGTGGTGCCTGTCACCACTCGATCCAGTTTCCCAGGCAGGACATAATTCCTGGGCTTATCTACAGACATCAACTCCTCCTTCCTGCTCAGGTCCACTGGAGTGGGTCTGGCACGTCGAAGTGCATCCTCTACTGGGATACTCGAAGGTAGATCCTTGTAAGGGTCCCATTGAGTTTGTGCTTTGGGCCCTGGAGGATCAATGGGGGGGGTATTCTGTGGCACTCAGGTATTCAGGTTGACCGGTGTCTTTGGTCGCAGGGTCTGCAGGTTTGACCGCCAATTAGGTGGTCCGAATTTGAGGCCCAGTACTGAGACTTGCAGGTTTTGGAGGGGGGATCGCTGTTCAATCGTCACTGCCCTCCCTTTTCCGGATGCTGGAGGGGAGGTTGCTGGTCCCCTCATCCAAGATTTGGCGCGCTTGCTTTCTGGCTCTGAGCTAGAGTGACTGCGTACATATTCGAAGCGTTTGATGGACAGGGGGTTATCCACTTGCCAACCTGGGTGTAGACTTTCTCAGGGAGGTCCAAGCGTCCTTTTCGATCTGTTCTTCTGAAGTGGGCAGATTGCTTTGAGGCTTTATTCACCTGGACCTTGCCGAAGGTGGGAGTCTCAATAGTAATCTTATAAAAGTTGATGCGACTTAGTACAGCTATAAGAGTAGCATGTAGGTCCAGCACACTGCGTCTTGCAACTGTCATGGCTTGACTATGAGATGCTTGACCATCCACCCCCTTCGAAGTGTCCAAAAGCCTTTACATTTCTGAGATGGCTTTCCACTAGTGGAACATACGTACACTGGTCGGTGGTGCATACGCCACTCCACCAGATGGTGCATGGAATGAAGTGGGGGTGGTATAGACCGTTGCTGATACTTAAAGTAGAACCTACACGAATCAAAGGGGCTGTGGGGTATTTATCCCACAAACAGTCTTTATTCCTCAAATTAGTACTACTATGAGGGATAAAGACACCCACGGGTCTTTATCCCTCAATTATGGCATTGAAGCCCAAGTGTCTTTATCTCACAAATGTCTTTATCCCTCAAAGCCAATATAATAGTCTTTATCCCACAAGGCCAATGATATGGGCCTTATCCCTCAAAGCCTATATAATGGCTATATATGGCCATACAGTGACCCGTCTTTATTCCACAAAGCCATTAGAGTGGCTATAATTATGGTCATACAGTGACCAGTCTTTATCCAAAAAAGCCATTATAGTGGCTATATGTGGCCAAACAGTGACCAGTCTTTATCCCACAAAGCATATATAGTAGCTTTTTATGGCCATACAGCGACCAGTCTTTATCCCACAAAGCCAATATAGTGGCTATATGTGGCCATAAAGTGACCAGTCTTTATCCCACAATTGTCTTTATCCCTCAAAGCCAATATAATAGTCTTTATGCCACAAAGCCAATGATATGGGCTTTATCCCTCAAAGCCTATATAGTGGCTATATATGGCCTTACAGTGACCAGTCTTTATCCCACAAAGCCTATATGGTGGCTATATATGGCAATACAGAGCCAGTCTTTATCCCATAAACATGGTGGCTATATATGGCCACACAGAGCCAGTCTTTATCCCACAAAGCTTATATATTGGCTATAAATTATATGGCCTTACAGTGACCAGTCTTTATCCCACAAAGCCTATATAGTGGCTAAATATGGCCATACAGTGACCAGTCTTTATCCCACAAAGTCTATATAGTTGCTATATATGACCATAGAGTGACCCGTCTTTATCCCACAAAGCCTGTATATGTGGCTAAAGGCTCATAATGTGACTAGTCTATATCCCACAAAGCCAATATAGTGGCTTTATAGCCAATAAAGTGACCAGTCTTTATCAGATAAATGTCTTTATCCCTCAAAGCCAACATAATAGTCTTTATCCCACAAAGCCAATGATATAAGCTTTATTTCACAAAAGCATTATAGTGGCTATATATGTATGGTCATACAGGGCCAGTCTTTATCCCACGAAGCCTATATAGTGACTATATAATGGCCATACAGAGCCAGTCTTTATCCCACAAAGCCTACACATTGTCTATATATGGCCATACAGTGACCACTCTTTATCCAACAAAGCCTATATAGTGGCTATATATTTGAATTATGTACTCTCTAGCCATTCTGGTGCTCCCTGGTGCCCAAAGCCAGTACTAAAAATCCCCCGCGGATGGGTCTATTTGCTTATTGGGTCACATGTAGGCTTTGTGGGATAAAGACTAGTAACTCCATGGTCATATAAAGCCACTATATATGCTTTGTGGGATAAAGACTGGCTCTGTATGGCCATATATAGCCACTATATTGACTTTGTGGGATAAAGACTGGTCACTGTAAGGTCATATAATATTATAGCCACTATATAGGCTTTGTGGGATAACGACTAGTCACATAATGAGCCTTAAGCCACATATATAGGCTCTGTGGGATAAAGACTGGTCACTGTATGGCCATATATAACCACTATATAGGCTTTGTTGGATAAAGACTGGCTCTGTAGGGCCATATATAGCCACTATATATAGGCTTTGTGGGATAAAGACTGGTCACTGTTTGGCCATATATAGCCACTATAATGGCTTTGTTGGATAAAGACTGGTCACTGTATGGCCATTTATAGCCACTATAGACCATGGAAATATGTGTTGTTAGGGAGATAAACAATAATAACAGTCGTTGCTAGGCAATTAACTGTGTTAGCAACAAACCAATTGAACCATTGAATTCCTTGGGTCCAGTTCAAAGGGGTAGGTATGATTATAATCAACCTTAGGACCATGAAAATATGTGTTGCAACCAGCTGTCTTAGAAACAAAGCAATAGAACCATTGAATTCCTTGGGTCCAATTTAGGGGGGGTAGGTATGGTTGTAATCAACCTCAGGACCATGGAAAACTGTGTTGCTAGGCAGATAAACAATTAGAACAGTTGTTGCTAAGCAACCAGCTGTCTTAGAAACAAACCAATAGAACCATTGAATTCCTTGGGTCCAAATTAGGGAGTATTTTAAGCCATATCTAGGCCATTGGAGATGGAATTCTGATATTTTGGCGGCCATCTTGGATTTTGGTGGCCATCTTGGATTCCTCGCAACATTTTCTTTAACACTTATCATATCTGAAAAGCCCATGATCAGAGCTTTCCAGTGGTATATAGTGACCTTTAGTCTTTTTTGGTGATGGGTGTCGCCAGAAATAATGCTCCTAGCTCTCCAATGCTGCAGCACTATAAGCTTTGTGGGATAAAGACTAGTTACTCTATGGTCATATATAGCCACTATATAGGTTTTGTGGGATAAAGACTGGTCACTGTAAGGCCATATATAGCCACTATTTAGGCTTTGTTGGATAAAGACTGGTCACTGTAAGGCCATATATAGCCACTTTATAGACTTTGTGGGATAAAGACTAGACACATAATGAGCCTTAAGCCACATATATAGGAATGGTCACTGTATGGCCATATATGACCACTATATAGGCTTTGTGGGATAAAGACTGGCTCTGTAGGGCCATATATAGCTACTATAATGGCTTTGTGGGATAAAGACTGGTCACTGTATGGCCATTTATAGCCACTATATAGGCTTTGAGGGATAAAGGCCATATCATTGGCTTTGTGGGATAAAGACTATTATATTGGCTTTGAGAGATAAAGACATAAATTTGTAGGATAAAGACACTTGGGCTTTAACGCCATAATTGAGGGATAAAGACCGTGGGTGTCTTTATCCCTCATAGTAGTACTAATTTGAGGGATAAAGACTGTTTGTGGGATAAAGACCCCACAAGGGCACTCCTCATTCACACCTTGACGGTATTGGGTCGTTGCCCATCGAATTTTGGGCCGTGCCTTGAGGTTGTAATAGGTCTCAGGGAATTCTTTTCTATCCGAAAGGTTTTGAAACCATATTTCCATCAATCGATTCGCACTGGTAGAGGTGGTGCTGGCTTTCAGCCATTCTTCATCGTCGCTTAGGTTCTCACAATCGAAGGCATCAGGGCAGGAGTACATTCTCCTGCTCCTTTTGCAGTGCTCGATACACTCCGGGCGGAACTTCTTGAAGCCCTGGGAGGCATTTTTCCAGATCATAGCCTTGGCTTTGGTTTCCGGGTGATCTTGGGAGTTGTCTTCCATGGCTTCCTGTTGGACCGGCAAGGGGTGCTGGTGCTGATGCTCCCAGAGAAGGGGAATCCGGAGTAGCAGGTTGATTCGAAGTGGGGAGAGACACAGTGCTCTCTGCTTTTGGAGTCGAAGGCCCTACATCCACCAATTCCACCTTGGGACACATATTAAAGTGGGTATATCCGATTTTTAATAAAATTTTAAATCCTACATAAGTATGTTCCAAATTCTGTAAAAATGTGTTATTTATAGGCTGGGGCAAATTAAAATGGTATCCTTTGGCAGTAACATCTCAGAAATTGAATAGATGGGGTCTAATTATAGGGGTTTCTAGTGTATTTCAATGGGGGGGGGAATAAAATTGTGCACGATTTTATTCCAAAATGACCATATATTGAGTATTAAAATCAAATTTGAGCAAAATCAGAGGGAATGAGGGGGAATGGAAAAGATAAAAAGTAAAGTATGTCATATGTGAACATTCTGACTCATTATTAGAGAAATCTATTTTTTGTCCCATACATCGGATATACTCACTTTAATCTCAGTTTTTGAAGGATCAGGGGGTGGACTTCTTAGCCTTCTTAGCTTTATGCCTCTGGCTCTTGCTAAGTTGGAAGGGGACAACTGCCTCACCATCGGAGTTTGCCGGGGACAAATTTCTAGAGGTTCGCCCCTTCTTTGGATTAGGGTTTTTCCTCGCCTGGGCCCGAGTCATGGGGATGGTCGGTATGGCTTTAGCAGCCTCCGACTCCCATTTAAGTCGCTCATTGATGGCTAGAAGGTCATCTGACTCCTTAAGGGCTTTGGCGTAGCGGGCCAACTGCTCTGCTTGTTACGGGGTGCTCGAAGGTGTCACTTCCATAGGACTGTGAGGAGGTTCGAAATAGGTTGGTGAAGGTTTGAATTGAGCCGGGGATGGTTTGGATGGGGCTGGGGACTGTTCGAATTGGCTTGGGGAACTCCGATCAGGGGGCTTAGGGTCACCTTTGTGTTTAGTGAGCGGTTTTTGCCTCCCTGACACACTAGCTTTGCTACACCCACAGGAGTCTGGGGTTTCTACCTAAGTTTGGTCCTGGAATAATCAAACAGCCCTTACATCTCGCCCACATCTTAGGATAATTTTGTGAAAAATCTCATTTTTCTAGGGCCCCCTCAAGGGGGCCCCAGACACTTACTTAGCACATGGGAGGGTAGAGTCGGACGGAGATGGGTAGACATATCGAAGGGTGGATTGCACTCCAACACTTCCATTAGTTGTTGTTGTGCAAGTGAATCCCGGAAGGCCTGCTCGAGTTCCTCCTCGGAGAACCTGAAGGCGGAGACTCGTTCAATCTCCTCCAGGGCATGCATCTTCTCGTCCTCCTTGGCTCCTTCCGTCAAATTATCTATGTCCTTCGAAGGGATTTGGCGCGGCATGTTGCGCCATGGCAGCGGCCCCAAGGTGACCCTGGCCGGTGGAGGCATGGCCTGAGTGTCCGTGTCCTGCTCATTGGTCGAAGTTGGGGAGGCCACGACGGCTACATGGACAGTAGCTGTGGAATCCCCGGTGGACTCGGAAGTAGATTCATAATTTGACTCCCGGGCGTTGTCGGACTGGCCGTCGTCGGCATCTTTGAAGAGATTCAAAACCTCTGTCTAGAATATCTGGCCATCGTCGGCGGCGAAGTATTCCTCCTCCTCCATGGATAGAAGAGGCCACATGCCCTTTCAGGTTTGTGACCGTCGAAATGTTCTGGAAATAGTGATTTCTGGTGTCTAAAAACACGCTCCGGGTTGACTAGTCACACTAGGGCGTCTTCTGGCTGTATTTTGAACCTGATATTTCTCAAAATAGAGGCTGTGTTGCTCATTTCCCACGGGCAGGTTACAAGCTGGATTCAAAATGGCAATTGCCCTTCTTGTCTGGCGGTCTCTGACCCGCTGCGGGAGCAAAGGTCAGCCAATCAGTGTTCACACTTCATCGGATAGCCCTTCTCATCACCGGATAACACCACGATAAAACCTGTGGAAGTATGGACGGTACTATTGTAAGCATGCACCACAAACTCGCATTGTTCATCCCTATCATCCATCTGACTGTTGACCAAAGGCTTTAGAACTTGTATCAGGGTTCTAATCAACCTTTCTACTTGTCCATCAGACTGAGGTCGGTACGGATTCGTTCTTGTTTTGCATATATCTAACTGTGGCACATCTCTGATCACAACTCGGATTTGAATTCCCACCCTTGATCACTATGCAGCATCAGGGGTACACCATAATGTAGCACCCAGCCTTTCACAATTACTTGTGCGCAAGTGTGTGCCTTATGATCCTTGAGAGGGAACACTCGTGTGTATTTCGAATAATAATCAGAAACCACCATCATACAAGTATTTCCATCAGGAGTGGGTTTAATTCCACTAATGATATCAACAGCTATAGCAGTTGGTATCACGATTTGACAAAGTTTTGGCCTTGTAAGGTGTTATTTTCCACCTACACAAAATACCATTGACAACTGTTTTATTGTTTCTGTAGACCATTCCATAGCTTTGGAATGTCCCACATCAAATGGCATCCGAATCCCAGCCACAATAGCATTGTGGGCTCCACAATCATTGCAGTCTGCTCTAGAACACTTTCGAATGGGCCTCCTGTTGGATTTGGCTGTTTTCCAACCTGAACTCGGATAGATTGGTTAACCCTTTCCCTGCCGATACTACATATATGCAGTACCACTGTAAAACCGGTACTGCATATATGCAGTATCAGACTTTAGTACCCAAAAACCGATACTGCATATAAATTGTACGAGAGCACTATCAGTTGTATTGTGCCGGCTTTAGTAAAACAAAGTCATATTCATCTACTATTTCCCCGGTGGTTGGAAACAATTTTTCTGTAGTGGAGCGGCCTTTAAAGGGTTAACCACTCTTCAATCATTCCCTCAGCTTCTTTGAAGTTTAATAGCCACCTCAAAGACGAGTGATCCTTAGATAAAGTAAAATCAACTCCCCGCAGGAAGTGTTTGAAATTCTTTGCGTAGACTACCACAGCCAATAACTCACGTTTGGTAGTACAGTAATTCCTCTGAGCCTTATTGAGGGTATTACTTGCGAATGTCAGTGGTACCTCTTTCACTTCCTGTATCTGGGATAGAGTAGCACCAATACTATCATTGCTGGCGCCGGTGTCAGCAGTCAGAAATTTCATAACAGGAGTAGTACAAAATAGGCACTTCACAGATTTGAATGCTAGATCTTGTTCAGAACCCCATGGGAAAAGCTCGATCCTTCTACCCGGGGTCCATTGAGCTAAAGCCTGTAAAGGCTGAGCTATTCTGGCATAACCTGGAAGGAAGTCCCTGTAGTAACTACAGAACCCAAGGAAAGACCGTATATCCTTAGGTCCCTCAGGCTTCTCCCATTCTGACACAACATCTAACTTCTCAGGATGAGCTTTAACACTGTCGGTGGATCTTATCCGACCGAGGTAGTTAATTGATGTCCGGAATAGGTTGCATTTCTTTGGTTTCAGTTTCAAACCACTGATTTTCAACCTCTTGAATATCTTGGCTAGACTAGCCAGACATGAATTGAATGTCTTGCCAAATACAATCACATCGACCAGGTACACCAAGCATTCTTTCCAAAGCATGTCACTCAACAGAGATTCCATCATTGCTTTGAATGTTGCTGGGGCATTACAAAACCCGAATGGCATTACATTGTATTGGAAAAGACCAACATGGCTCGAAAAGGCTATTTTCTCTTGATCCTCTTCCTTCATGCCAACCTGCCAGTAACCTGACTGGAGAGGTACAAAACCACTGATTTCTGCCCAGGGAATCAACTGTCTCATCTATATGTGGTAGAGGATAAGAGTTCTTCTTTGTACAGCCGTTCAATTTTCTATAGTCTATACAGAAGCGAATTGTGCCGTCTTTCTTGGTCACCATTTGAACAGGACTGGACCAGGGGCTAGTGCTGGGAACAATTACCCCTAATCGCAGCTGCTCAGCAATTTCCTTCTCGGCCATCAATTTCTTCTTCAAAGTTAGGCGTCTATAAGGGATCTTAAAAGGCGCAGCATCAGCAGTGTTGATTGTTGGTGGTAAGGATGTTCTATCTTCAACATCCCCTTACAGGTTTCCAATACAAGGCCCCGTACAATGTTGCGAAGTCAATGATACCATCATCGTTCAGGTCAGCAATAGTCGGTGAGAGTAAATACTCCTGCCCACCTATATTGACTTCTAAGAAACGCCTGCATGTAGCTACTATCAGCCGAATGAGCTTTTACCCTCGATTTGAGGTTATCATGTTCATCAGACACAAGGTCATGGAATCTTTTGGAGATCATGGAGTGACTAGCTCCAGTATCTACCAAAAACTCTGCAGACCTACCCTTCACTGCTACAGTCAAATACCACCTCTTCCCATCCAAGGGGGATGGGTTGATGGTGAAACGTTGGAAATCCTTAGTGATACCAAGATCCACATCCCGCCTTTTCAGATGCTTCAAGCAGGAGTGGTTTGGAGACAAACGAGCACTACCTATCGATTCCAGTTCCTGTACCCAATTCAACACTCTCCCAGTACTTCCTTCACGGATGTCTTCTGCACCGGGTTTACTGGACATGTTCGAAAGGGACTGATCAGGTCCACTCTCCAAACTTCCAGTCTCTTCTGCACTTCGGATTTCATCATCTGCACCACTGGTGGAATGCTGGCACACATCCACTTCAAGGGTTACCACCTTGCCATCTTGGGCAACCCCACCTAGTTTTCCATCTTTTGTTCTTCCGGTATGGGCACTGGCTTCTCAGCTGGACACTCTGCAGCAAAGTGTCCCAATGCCTGACACCTATATTATTTCCTAGTCGTTTTGTCCACTTTTGGCTTCGAATTCTTCTGTGAGGCCTGCTGAGTTCCAGAAATCATGTCAGTCAGCCTCAAAAGAAGTTCCTCCATAGAATTGGGTGTTTGAGGTTTGGTAGGAGTAGTGCCTACAGTACCAGCGGTAGCAGGGGTTGTCTTCCTATCTGTTTTTGAATATCGTTTTGAATTGGAATTACAATAAGATTTGCCGCTGTTCTTTAGAAAACCGTGCTAATCTCCTCCTCCCTTCCAGGGTCATCTTCCTCTGAATCAGAGGCAGTTGTATCCTCCACAACACACAAAGTTCTCGAAAGTGCCTTTGATGACAGCAGATGACGTTTCCTGTCATAGTCTTCTATGGCCATGAACAAATCTGTCAAAGATGTTCCAGCTTTCCAACTATCACAGGCAGCTTGCCGTTCATCCAAATACCTCAATCCCTCAATGAACTGAGAAAACAGATCATCCAGAAATTGTGGGTCATCTAACTCTCAACGTGGTCAAGCTTGCTGCAACAGATTCTGCAGTTCCAAGCCAAACACACAATGTGACTCATTAGGCTTCTGAGTCCGCTTTCGAAATTGGTGCAATGGGTCTTCATTCCCCACATTACCAATGAGGTAACTAGCACATTCTACCAGCTGTGTGAATGAACCGGCCCTGTACTTAGTTCTCTCGAAACAGCTTGCTTCCCTGGCCCATTTCTGGGCGCACGGAGTAGCTCGTCCAGCGAATTCTGCTCAGACCAACTGTTATACCTCATGTCGTCCATAAAGTCTGCAAACCATTGCTGCCAAGGCTGTAGCAAACAAAATTGTTCAACGCTCCAATCAACTATGTCTGCGTTATCATTATGCCTGCTCTACCAGTATTGATAGGGGGTCTCCCTGTCCTCCCCTGGGAGAGGTTCGAACTTTCACTCGGATCAGACCAAGGTGGTCTTTCACCTGAACCAGACCAACTGGTCCTTTCAGCAGAGGCAGATCTACTACCTGGGTTCGAACTACCATCTCTTGATGGTTGAGCCGATGCTCGATGTTCTGCCATCCCCATCCGAATCTGCAGCATTGATGGTAATCCTTCTTGATCTGTTCCTTGTAGGTGCGGTGTCACCCCTACCAGATGATGAGTCGTAGACACCATCACTGACATTCCCATATCCAGCATGGCTAGGTTGAGATTCTGCCCATCTTTTCTTGACTCGAATCTCGTCCACTTCTCGGGATACCATTTCCCGCTCATCCAGCATGGCCTTGGTCGTTTCTCGCAGCATCTGGTGAAGTTCATTTGAAGCTTTGGCAGCCTGATCCTGCTTCATTTCCAACACCTCAGATCTACGACGTAGATTGTGTTGTTGTTGCAAGTATTGACTCTCCATCTGGCTGAGTTCCATGCATGCAGAATCTAAGCATTCCTGCTTCTTCAGGGTCTCCTTCTCAATCTCTTTGCCCTCCATACGTAGTTGGGTCAACCGATGAGTCAATGCTTCGAATTCGACATTCATCTTGTCCATTTCCACAATTCTGGCCTCTTTGAAATGACTCTTCTCCTCTGCAAAATGGCCTCTTGAGATCTTCTGTTGCTGATAACGTTTAGCATGAAGGATACTAAAAGCTTGAGTTGGCATTGGAGCAGTATGTCACTTCGAACCACCGGTCTCAAACAAAGAGTCTTCTAGGTTTAACCCCAGGTCTTTTTGAATAGTGTCAGGGTTGCCCCTTCTCGGTTCAGGAGTTGAACTGGTACGGCTTGGCCATAGTGCTTCTCCAAAGCTGCCACAACCACAGGATCTGGACGCAAAATTGGATGGAGCAAGGCTCCAACTGTTGCCTGTTCACCCATGTTTTTCCCAACAAAACTGTGCGATTCAACTTTCTACCTGAACTGGTCATGGCACCAACGTGGGGGTAGTGAAAGCATGAAATGGACACAGGTTCCAAATTCAGTTTGAATGCAACAGGCTCTTTTATTCAAGTTTCAATCCTTGGTTCTCATATGAACTCGGCACCTTATTATCACCCAATAATGCACGATTAATCACAGACAAGGTTCGAAGTACACAAGCAGTGTCTCACTGGTGCAAACTGGCCTTGTCCCAGCAAGGCCTGGTGCAAGAGCCAGGAGCAGGAGGGTTGTAGGGGCCCCGATCACGAAAGTCACGAAGGGTGTGGGTCAGAGCTCATCCTAGGACGAACTCTCTGATGTGGCCAACTGCTGCCTCTTATATACCTGAGTTGCGGACTAGGCAGTGTCAACGTGGCACTCCACCGGCGCACCATCTGGAGTGCCCTACCCGAACTCGCAACCGCATAACATTAGGGGATATAGCGCAGGACACCAGGTGTTGCCACCTAGCGTAGAACTGTGCAATTCCTGCCTCGAAACCACGAACCCATTATACATTATATTGTTGCTCCTACAGTATGATTACTTATTAACAACCACCTTCTTGTGGGCATGTTAACACTTCACAACTTTGTATAGAAAGTACAGATCGTACCCTTTAGCTTGAACGGACACCAATATCTAACAGGTAACCGGAAGTGGTCATTATTGGCTATACATACTTCTGCACCATTACTAAGGCCTGAAGCCATTTGATACGATGACACAAAATAACACTAACCCAGTTAACAAATAATGTTATACAACATTATATAACGTTTCTCTATGGCTCCTTAGTGTGACAAAACTTTGCATTTTGACGTAATATAATGTATTATTGTTATCTGGGAATACATGCTAATTTTACAACACTGATACGCTACTCTATGGGATCGTTAACTCAATAAAATATATTTAAGGGGTCGTAATAGGCAAGACCAGTTACAACACATTATCATGCATAGAGTTTTACTATTATGTTAAACCTATATATATCATAATCATTTTGACAATATATACCACCTTTATCAAATTCCTTCCTTCATTTGACATTTTAAAAGCTGTGGAATGTGCATGGAACAAAAACATTCTTTTTTAGCTTCTTTTCATTTCAACAGCAGTTTGGTATAAAAATAAAGTAATATTTTCAGGTCTAATGATCAGAATAGTTGTTTTTGGTGTCATTATCGAGGGCACTTTTCTTTCTTTTAGCGATATTCCAATTATTGAGGTCTACAGAGCTGTTCAAAGTTGCATAGTTACCAAAAAACTGCTATTTCCATGCAAAATTAGGAAAGATCTGTAGGCTCTGTAGACCTTAAAAATTGAAATATCAACAAATGATAAAAGAGTGCCCTCAAGACTGACACCGACTGAGCAAACTGGGGTGTTCCCTTGCCATGACTGGTGATGCGTGGTGACTACTATTTGAGTGATCACACACTGAGTGATAATATGCCACTCCTGGTGAGATCTCATTCAGCATGGCGACTCATCACTCATCTCACCACTGTGGTGATCACACGCTGAGTGACAATGCGCCACTCCTGGTGAGTCTCACTAAGCATGGCGACTCATCACTCATCTCCCCATTGTGGTGATCACACGCTGAGTGACAATGCACCACTCCTGGTGAGTCTCACTCAGCATGGCGACTCATCACTCATCTCCCCATTGTGGTGATCACACGCTGAGTGACAATGCGCCACTCCTGGTGAGTCTCACTCAGCATGGCGATGCATCACTCATCTCCCCATGGTGGTGATCACACGCTGAGTGACAATGGGCCACTCCTGGTGGGTCTCACTCAGCATGGTGACTCATCACTCATTTTCCAACTGTTGTGAGCTCACTCAGCATCACCAGGATATCAGCATTGGAGGTATGCTGCTTGCATTTTGTTGAGGGGGAATAAATGTTGATGTTGATTTCATTGATATTACCACACATATGGACCAGATCTTTACATGATTATAATCATTATGAAAATGTGCACATCATGATAGCCAACAATATGTGACCCGTTTTAACGAAATGGGTCGGAAGTCACACTTTAAAGAGCCTAGATATGGCCTCTTTAAGTAGTATAGGGTGGAAAAAATATTATTTTTGAAAAATGAGATTTTGACATTTTTCTAACATATGAATAGTTATCTCATGGTAGAATAAGGTACAAACCAGTTTTCAACTCCCATTATTCCCAAAATGATGGTCTAAGAATTTATAATTGTATTGTATGAATTTCCATTTAATTCAACAAAAGAGTATCAAAAACACCACCAAAGGGTTAAAAAAAAGCCAATACATTACATGTCACATACCAAATGAAAGCTCTTGATGAGCTGTACACGAATATGGCAATATCACAACATTTTTAATATGCGACTTCCGACCCATTTCATTAAAACAGGTCACATATGATTTTAGATTACTATTTAAGACAGAAAATACAATTTTCCTTTGTCTATGGGACCTAACACTGTAAGGAAATTATCTACATTTTACATAGTATATAGACATCGATCAGCCTTGCTCTAACAAGAATAGGAAAGTATGATATCCAGTGACCATCGTGATAGCATATAATCATGAGTAACAAGTAAGGATTCTCAACAGTATGGTAAAACATACGTCATCACTCACAGTCGCCAACATGACTCTCACTCACTGAGTGACTAGGTGCCACTAGAGGTGAGTCTCACTCAGGATTGGCGCATGATCACTCACAGTCACACACATCCTGGTTTCCTGAGTTCTGATTGGTCCATCTCAAATTTCCCGCCCTTTCTTTGTTCTCAGTGGAAACTTCTAGCATTCACAACAGACAGGCAAAGACTGGCAAGGAGAACAGATGTGAGGTGGGTTGTCCTATATATAAGTCATGATGAAATCTCAGCCATCAGCTGATTGTGAATTCTACAGTAACTGTTCTTGCCTATTTTATGTCATTATCTTTCTCTTATATGTTCTACTTTGCTATTTTCATAATTATAGGCAGGAACTATAATCACTGACTGGAATGGCACATTTATTGGTAAGCTCTATGGTAGTTTCTGGCACTTTCTTTACCTATTTGTATTGTTATATTCTTATATATTTATGACATAATTGTTTTATGGTAATAGGGGAATTTCACTTTCAAAGTAACATTTAAACAGTTTTATAACCTTGCCATGTACACTGTGTTCCTCCATAATAGTCCATTATGTTTGCTTATATTTAAACAGACACTCCCACAAGGACTTCAAGTATTCATTATTGCCAAGAGAAGAAGAGAGTCTGGATGAACAGCTTAAATGACGTTGTCAATGTTATGGCTAAAATCCCCCCCCCCCCGCCTCAGTGCTAATTGGTCAATGTACCATCCCTGGTGATGCTGAGTGATCACCAGCGTGGCCATCCCTGGTGATGCTGAGTGATCACCAGCATGGCCATCCCTGGTGATGCTGAGTGATCACCAGCGTGGCCATCCCTGGTGATGCTGAGTGATCACCGGTGTGGCCATCCCTGGTGATGCTGAGTGATCACCAGCATGGCCATCCTTGGTGATGCTGAGTGATTGATGGCGACACATCACTCAGTTTTATTTCATCTAGCACACGAGTCATCCCAGTTTGCTGGGAAAAACATATTTCAATCATTAGACCTGTGAACTATGTTCTATTTCTGCCCATAATGCTGTTGAAAGCAAAACAAGCTGAAAAAGAAAGTTTTTGTTCCATTTACATTCCACAGCTCTTAGAAGTCCATGAAATGGAGGAAATATGATAAATAGATAATATGTGAAATGTACTGGGAAAAGGGACCTTAGTACACCCTACAATAAGGGCCCTTTTTGCAAATCATGTCACATATACAGTTATAACAAATCATGTCATATAAAATTTGACATATTTTTGACTAAATCACATACGTTTAAGTGTCTCTTGGATCTTGCCTATTATGACCCCTTAAGAATATGTCCTTTATACTACAAACCAACAGTATATTCTACTGCTCTTGTACAGTGTTACACCAATACCGTAGTTTCTAACAGTTCACTGATAGACAGTATTCATGATTAACACCCAGAGGGATACAAATTCAGCAGTTGTAATATTAAGCAGTTTTCACATACCACCCCTACTACCCGTATTGGCGTAGCTGCTCTCTTCATCTGAAACGAGAATTCATAATTCCATCCATACCATATAATTTATATAACTCATTATCAGCATTAGAATGCTGCAATAGGCCTGAAATGGATGAGTATGTATAAAGGTGCATACATACTCTGGTGACCCTGGGAAATTTAATCAAAAACAATATTATAAACAGTTCAAACTGTCATTCAATGAAATTGTAGTGAAAAAGGATCCCGACTTTGACATCTCAAACTATCAATAGCGGAAACATTCCTGTTATTGATAGTTCCCCAATGAAACTATCGACATTTAAAGTTTTTGTTCTACTGACAGCTCAGGTGGATAACTGTCAATGAGAGAATAATCTTTCATTATTAACAGTGTGGACTGTCAATGTCAAAAGCATAATATTAGGGGACGAGCTATTGAGAGTTCAAACTATAAATAGCAGAAAACTATTCTTTTGTTGACAGCTCGAACTGTCAGTACCAGAATTCAATTCTCAAATAGAAAGTCTATATTTGGAATTTACTGTAAAATGTCACGCTTTCTGCCAGATGCGCAAATGCCTTTTCATACATTTACATAGACTACCAGGTGGTGACTCAGGTGGTGACAACAATATGATCTATCTATCAGAAGTTTAAAAAGGAAATAGAGTGGAAAGGTATGAATACAACAGAGATCCTGCTATGGGATTAAGGTTAGTATGTACTAGATGATAAGGATTCCAAATAAAATTTTCTTAAGATTCATCAGGCGGTTGGACATGGCGTAGTCAAGACGTGCTGCATAGGCCCGGGTCCCTCCGCGGTCCTGCTAGGTGACTTATACTCTACCCTGCTATTACTAAAGTACACAACATGTGTATAAAGGTATTGAGATCACCCATAGACCATAAACAGGAGTTTTATGAGCACTCTCAAGGAATAATCTAGGAAGTATTAACTGGACACCGGCCCCACGCTACTGCCGCTGTACTACAGGTAGCCTACATGCACCACTCACCTACACCTGAAGGCACATACAGGTGAAGCAGGTAGCACAGTGACCTACATACAGCAGCGCTGTGTACACACATAAACAACTGTAGCAATGGAAGGTAAACATGATCACTCTAGACGCTCTTCCACTAGGATTAACACCACAGGGCGTAATGGAGTACCAATGACCGAAGAGGTCCCTACCGTGTCCGCCAAAGGGAAGGTGGGTAGGCCTAAAAAGAAGAGCCATACTGAACAATTAATTTATAAGGCACCTCCAAACAATGCTGGACGTCCGAGGAAACGAGCAGCCAGCGCTTCCCCACCGACGAACCACCACCCCTCATCACAGGTAAATAAAAGGAGTAAAAAAACTACCCCGGCTGTATATAACAGACTGTCCCACAGGGATGCCCTCAACTACAGAGGTGGGACTTCTGAAAATTACTCCGATTTTGATGACAGTCAAGACGATAATAGCTATGATCTGATTGAACAATTGACCCAAACTGGGGACTACCAGGAGGAAGGCACAGGGCATGAGTACTGTGATACAGCCGACGAATCAACAGAGGAAGGTGCTGTCACAAAGAGTTGCATGATCAACCTCATAAATGGATTGAGTACATCCTTCAACAACAAGATAACAGGCGTCAAATCTCTCATCAGTGGCTCACACCGTCAGCTCAGCAGAAGGATGGATTCCATGGAAACCTCACATGCCGAGCTTGCAAAGGTGAATAAGAGAGACGTGGATGGTATGAAGGAACTGCTAGCTGAACATAAAAATGAACTGAGAGAGGAATTAGACTTCTTCAAATCAGAGCTGTCCTCGAAGCCCCCGACTAGAGTGTTGAATGGGCCCCCAGCAGTCAGATACAGGACCACTGCCAACAGCAATGGAGCAGTAGAAATGAGAGAACATGGCCAGCCCGGTAGACCTCCCCGACGCCAATCCATCTTGATCGAAGGACTGAACCCGGATGAATGGGAGGACCCAACTGATGCAGTAATGGCTCTGATTAAATTCCTAGATCTACCCATGACCAGAAATGATGTGATCTTCGTCACTCGCATAGATAGGAGATACCCAAAGGAAGGCACGTTTCCCCCTATTATTGCTAGCTTCAAAGAGAACTGGATGAGAGATCGTTGTATGCAGAGCAAATCCGCACTGGGTAAAAAAGGTGTGTTCCAAGATGTATACATTAATGCTGACGAAGACCCCGACACTCATCGTACCAAATTCGTCATGAGACAGATCGCGAGACACTGCAGAAACCACAACTTTGATGTGGTATTAAGAGGCACTGACATCATCATCAACAATACACTATATGATGGCAGGGACCCTTTCACGATCCCCCCGAGATTCCGCCCTACTACATTGTCTCTACCCAGTAGACCACCTACACAAGACCTGGGTGTGCCGACCAGCCCCAAAAGGCAAAACCCACCTGTCCCCCGAGCTCTGAGTCCCGAAATCCCCGACCAAAGTCTAACTGATGACAGGAACCGTAAAGAAAGGAGAATGGGTATTATGCCCCTTTTTCAGCAACAAACAGCATCTGGCCTAACGTTTTGTGGTTCCCAGAGCGTTTTCAGCACCCTGTATCAAGTTCCACTCAGTTTTAATGATAAGACATTCCACTGTGCGGAACATTTACTTCAATGGCTTAAATGCCAGGAACTTGAAGATAATGTAAACGCTGACCTTGTTCTGCGATCTGAGGATGGGCTCAAGGCCAAACAAGCAGGGGACTTGTGTGCCGGTGGTAAAACCTGGAAAGACTGTAAATACTCTACCATGGAACTGGTGCAAGACCTGAAGTTTAGATCGAATAAGAACGAACGAGAAGCTCTACTGGACACAGAAGGGGAGCTGATTCTAGCCGAGAAGGATCCATACTGGGGCGGTAATGCCAGTTATAATGATGTCTGCTACCAGGAGGAATCGTGGGATGGCTACAATGCCCTAGGCCGCATACTCAGAGACCTTAGACAAAAGCTAATGGTAGAGCGCGCGTCAGATATTGAGGCGGGAAAGGCGACAACGGCGGTGGGGGGAGAGCGACAAACAGCTGATGATCCGGTGAGTGACCTAGTTTCCGCTGGTGACCCGGTCAGCGCGTCGCCTGACCCACTTCCACTACAGCAAACCGACCACACGAGCCCGGACCGGAATTGTCAACAGACCCTCGTATAAAACCGGACACTAAACCGCCAGGATGAGAATTATGGATGTTGTGGGCGACTTGAGGGTGGAAGGTTTATATGAACACCTAAAGCCCCTGTGCCCGACGCTGAGGGATGTAGTAGCGTTGGACAGCGGATTACTTGAAGACATTTCAAGCACGGTAAATTTCATAATAGACCCATTATCGCCCACTCCGGTACCGAACAATATTATAGTTATGGCTGGTCTATATGAAGTCCTGAAAATCAGCAACAGCGAGCCAAAATCGGTGGGACTCCGCAACATACTACCGGAATATACGTCAAAGCTGTTAAACGGTAACTTTGAAACTCTGGTGGAAAATGCCTTCCTCATGAATCCTGCTGTAAAAGTTACCACCAGTACAATTTATGGTGCCGACCTGTCCACCATAATAAATTCAGCCATACCTCGACATCCACATCAAGACCTCTGTGAGGAGTTCATACATAAGGCAAATAGCTACATCCTGGACTTGAATGCACGTTTCGGCGTGCATACCCCGTATACGGACAGGGTAACTCACCGGTACAACCCCAAAAAGGGCCACTTCTATGACTACCGCAACCTACAAGATGGATACCTACCTGGGGCCCAGGGTCATCTAAAGTGTGCCAAGCTAATTTCAGCCACCCTACACAAAGATAGTGCTAACTGGTGACATCCTGCAGTTTTATCGGCCTCACTGAGTCATGATTATTTTATCTAGGCAAAGTGAAAATTGATTAGTTGTACTTTTGTTTTGTCTTGGGCGAGTTGATTATTTTATCACTTGTGCATGACTGCAATGTAAACTAACCTGGCTGATACCACTCCGTCATCCACCAAGCACTAAGCAGCGCATCGGCAGTGAAGTAGTGAGGATTGCCACTGCAATTATTTTATTGCCTGGCTCTTCAACCAAACTCTTCCACTGTGGATTCCTCCCACACCATATTTGCTACCTGCTAACTACCTGCTAACCATAAATCCCCATACTGGGCCCTGCTGTGATGACTAGGTACATTTCTAGTGTAATTATTTTATTGCACTTCAATTGTACAAGACAAATGCTGAAATTAGACACTACCGGTAAAAGGAGATATAGCCCACCTTAATCTACTATTCCACATCAAAACCCAGCTACCTGTGTACAACCAGAACTACGTCCACATCATACGCCCTGGCACCACCATCAGTCCATGGCACCGCCTACTTCTTCACATCGCCCTCGTCAGCTGCATCCTGATTTCTTGTACAGACCTTGGCATTCCATGTGTTACTCTGATGTGTATATACTTGAATTGTATTAAAATGTACTATATGTGGGCTACTGCCACATTATTACAAGCTGTCAAAGTTATTAATAACAACTGTCGCCTCTAGACAACCTGTAACCACTGTGCCACACAGATTCCCTAGCGGTGTATATAAAGTGATTTGTAGACACTGCCTAAAAGTTACTGCTGAGTACCAAAGTCATTGTACAGTTGTACCTAAATACAAAGTTACTATACGGCTACTACAAACCACAACAGGGGACAACCCGAGTCTAGCACTGACAACACTAAGCGTAACCAACAACAAGCAAGCACTACAACAACATAAACTACATGCCGGGGCCTAACGTGAACCAGTTGATTATTTTATCGCTGTATCACGGTGAGTCTCTGGCAGGAACTGCGGAGGGACCCACAGAACTTGAACGGAGAATCTGATAGTGCATTCAACGACGAAACCGTGCTAACTCACACCTTGGAGCTTGCTGCTCTGTCATATACGTTTACCGGTTTCCAGTTTCTAAGACTCTTTTTGAGAACCAATTTGGAACTCACTGAAACTGACTCACTGAAACTGACACTTTGATATTTTTCCCATTGAACTCTACATTTAGATAAGAGGTAACGGTCACACAAAGAACAGTGAGTGCCTAAAATTTATTAGGAGCACCGATCAATTATACACACCCTCGTTCTTGATTTTTCACTGCAGTCACGCTTGTCTAAAAAAATAGAGTGCCTGACATGATAAAGGGGCACCAATATTATAAAAGATAAGTTTAATACATACGTGTCATAGTTGATTTATTGAATGACTGTGTGTGTCTCTGATGGACGATGGCCTATCAGTTTCTGGCTATCAAATACTGCTACAAATGAACCCAGACAAGCACTGGTTTCAAAGCACCAGTGCCAATCAGTTACTTCATAATAAGTCTTCATTTATGTTGTTCTGTGCACTACTATTATTACTCTGCACATCACTTTACGGACCACTCGGAGATGAGTCTACCCTTCCTGTAGACTTGACCCGGACCCTAGGCCAGACACAGGGAATTCCCCATAGTCTGTCCTCATTCTGTATACGGTACCTACCACTGTATCTGGATGATTGCACCTGCTCGGATCCAGAGCCACACTCTCTTCTCTGGAAAACACATGACATCATGACCCGCCTCAGCTTTGATCAGCTTCGAGCTGCAAAGGGACTCAAGATGTTGACACTAAATGCACGCAGTCTAGAGAAAAAGGTTGAACAGCTAGACAAACTAGCCCATGGATTAGACTATTTAGCAGTATGTGAAACCTGGTTCAACCCCACCATCCTGACACCTAACGTGAACCTTTATCACATGGCACTATTCCGCACTGACCGACCTAACAGCACGCGTCATCGGGGTGGAGGAGTTGCGTGTTATGTCAGATATGAGTATGCGTGTTACTCTGCCCTATGCAAAGACCTATGCTGTGCGACCAAGGATCTGGAAGCAGTGGGACTGATCACCGCATATCCAGGTCAAAAGCAACGTATTGTGATCTCAGTCTATAAACCTCCCTGCGGCAATGTCAGAACTGCTTACCAGACCCTGACCAATATGCTGAGACTACCGATTATTGGCAACAAGGAGGTCTGGATAATGGGGGACATGAACGTTAACACTCGCGCACAGCGGTCAGCAAAATACCATCACATGACTCAGTTTCTTGTAGACTCTGGGTTACGTTACCTAAGAACTGCTTCAACCTATAAACATCCGGTCCATGGATGTTCCACCCTAGACCATGTTTACACCAACAGTGAACATATTGAGATGAATGGGTTGATGGATGATAAAATAAGCGACCACACGCCCGTGTTTGTACTAAAAAAACAACAAAAAATCAAACATGATTCTGTCACAATCAAAGGCCGCAGCTACAAGAACTACAACACCGAGGCCCTGATAGAACATCTAGGTAATGTGGACGTAGAGGCCTGTATCAACCTTGACAACCCGGCAGACATGTATGAGGAAATCATCGCCGCTGTGACCACATACCTAGACTCAGCTTGCCCTATTACAGTGCGAACCTTCAAACTTGCTTCCTCTCCAGAATTCACTCCGGATATCCTGAACCTCATCAGAAGGCGTAAGCGAGCTCACAAGAGATCAAGAAAGGTCCGCAGGGGAATGTTGAACAATCATGAATTGGAAGTTACCAGGTTAACCAAATTGATAGACAACAAATTAGCCACAAATCGAAGAAAGGCTGTGTTGGATAAATTGGCACGCTACCAGCATGATCCAAAACTGTTCTGGAAGTCCTGAGATAAACAAACTCTGGAAAGGCCCAACTCGCAACAACCGTATAAAGCTGAAAGACAATGGTATTGACGTCAAAGACGAGGAGACCGCTGACTACATAAATCAGTATTACTGTAATATTGGAAACCAGTTGGCTGCTGCTTTTGGAAATGTCCCGCCACCTCGGGTGAGGCCACTACCGCCACCACCACCACCTCCGATGACACCACCTCCTGCGACTCCACCACCCCCAGCAGATCGGCTTGTTCCAGCTCCGGACCCGGTAGCACCTGCGGCTCCGCCAGGATCTCCACCTGTAGCTCCGGCTGCTCAACTAGCTGCCCCACTGGATGCTCCACTTGCAGCTCCACCGGCTGCTCCACCAGTTGATGTACCGGCATCCCCACTGGCAGTCCACCGTGCAGCCCGACCGGGGGCTCCACAAGCAGTTCCACCTGCTGCTCTACAGGCTGCTCTACCGGCTGCCCTGGCAGCGGTGCGCCCTGAGGCTCCTCCAGCTGATGCCGGCCCAGTAGCTGCTCCCCCCAATGTAAACCAAGACGTAGACGCCTGAGGGGTGAATATAAATGTCTGTGCGCTACAAGAAATAGTGCTAGAACAGGCTATTAAGCTTATCAAGAGTATAAAACCCCACAAAAGTTCGAGCATTCCTGATGTCAAATCAAGGGTGATCAAAGATTGCTTTGTTGCCTACCCTGCCCTGGCACAGTCTCTGATCAACAGCACCCTGAAAACTGGCCAGATCCCTGATGTCTGGAAGACCGGCACAGTGATCCCCCTGCCAAAAAGTGGGAATCTAGCAGATGTTGGAAACTGGCGCCCGATTTGCTTGTTGAACATCTGCAACAAGCTGACGGAGAAAGTGGTACATAGACAATTAATCGACCACCTGATACAGAAATAGTTAATAGTCAAAAATCAATCAGGCTTTATGCCAGGCCGCTCCACAGGAGATTCTATCTATGGCTTGCTGATGGAACTCTATAGTGCCAGGAACCGAGGTCACAGGTCGGCCGTTGTCTTCCTCGATATGAGGAAGGCGTTCAACACGGTCGACCACCTGATCCTCCTGGACAAGCTACTAGCCTACAACCTAGATGAACGGTTCATGCTGTGGCTAAGAACCTATCTTCAAGGGAGAAAACAACAAACTAGGGCCAACGATGTCACGTCCAATGCCACAGGGGTGAATAGAGGGGTACCCCAGGGCTCGGTAGTCGGCCCCCTACTCTTCACCACTTACGTGAACGATGTCACCAGGACCATAAACAACGCCAGCTGTTTCCTCTATGCTGACGACATTGCCTTGGTAGTATCGGGCAAGGACGTAGAGCGGATCCGAGCTCTAGTACAAGAGGACTTAGACAACATCAGTAAATGGTGCTATGATAACAAGCTAACCGTGAACACCACAAAGACTCAAGTGTTATGGTCATACTCCCAGCGATCCATCCCCAATCTAGATGGAATTGACCTCTACTTGAACCGCGCAAAACTGGAAGTGGTCCCTGTCTTCAATTACCTGGCAGTAAAAATAGATAGGTTCCTCTGTTTGTCCCAGCACCTGAAAAAAGTGATCAGCATGGTCCAGTCGAAACTGCCGGGCCTGCGGCGCATACGAGCTGGCACCAATCAGCAGACTGCTGTGTTAGTCTACACCACAATGATCAAAGCCACCATGGAATATTGCAGCTTCACGTACGGTGGTGGCCCAGTCTGGGCTATACGAAAGTTACAAACTCTTCAAAATGATGCCCTCAGGATCTGCGAGAAGATAAGAGATCCCCGAGGTGTCAACATCGACCGACTTCATACTCGCAACGGTGTACCAATGTTGGAGATCGCTAGACGCAAGCAACTACTGAGCTATCTCCACAAGGCCTCCAAGGACGTGGACAACATAGTGGTGCCTACGAGAGCTCTGAGGAACAATGCGAAAGTGAAACTGAAATGCATGAGATCCCGGAGTGATGTCTACGACAAGAGCCCACTGCTACGCGGGATGGAGGACTGGAACCGACTGCCCCCAGAGACTCAGAAACTGAATGACAGTCGGAAATTCCTTAGTGCCTTGTAGTACTCTGGGGTTCATACGTACCAGATGTAGAAACTCGTATAAATCTCTATGACAAAGAACTTGTGAACAACTGTATATATAACATGAACTCTTTTCTATCCGATCCTTCTTTTGCAGGAGGTGACTTGGCTGCTAAATGAAAAACTCAATGTATTCTATGTAGATTTTTCAGCCAATAAATATAATTTCAATTCAATTCAATTCAATCCAGGATGTTGACCATGGCCATTCTTACATTTTGTACCCAGTCCATTTATTATAATTATTATTATTATCACTATCATTATTAATATTATTATTATTATTATTATTATTATCACTATCATTATTATTATTATTATTATTATTATTATTATTATTATTATTATTGTTCTTGTTCTTGTTTTTCTTATTATCATTAGTATTTTTTTTTTTTAAATTATTATTATTATTATTATTATTATTATTATTATTATTATTATCATCATCATCATCATCATCATCATCATCATCATCATCATCATTATTATTATTATTATTATCATTATTATTACTATTATTATCATTTTGCTCAAATTAGATCTTTTTGCCCCATGCGACCTCATTTCTTAGCTCCTCCTATTGACAATAGATCACACCTGATTGCCACTCTCCCCTAAACATTACATATACTGCTAGATCACTTGATACACATTTAAGTAAGATTTGGGAATTTTGAAAAAATCGGATGTAGCCACTCTGCAGTCGACACCTATTCCAAACAATGCTATTCAAACACAGATAAGGGTCATATTTCTAACATTATGCATGTCTGCAAGAAAAAGGGGTAATTTATACTAGTAGAAAACGCGGAATTTGGAAAAAAGGGTGTACTTTCACATTCTAACATGCTTTTTATCTTAAAATACTATGGCATCCTCTTTCGAGTGTCTCCTTGACACAACAAGTTGCCTATGACTATTGGTTTGACATTGAATTCATCCAATATAAATCATATTTAATTTGTCAGGATGAAGTTCTAACACATGTCAGCGTTTTTGTCAATTAAGGAGTACTTTAGGGTCCCCTAAATCAGTGGTTTTGTTATAAAAAGAGGTAGTTTAACAGTGGAAAGGGGGTATAATATTATTTGAAATTGATTAATGAGGATGGTGTCAGGTTTGTACTGGGAGTGAGGGGACCGGGATTCACTCTTTGCTGATTATCAGTGTATTTATGATATATTTTTGTATATCATTACATTCTATCTACATACTATCAAATCCATGGAATGGATTTGCACATGCGGCAACTAATTTGTCGAATATCATGAAAACGTGATCGGTTGGACGAGGGTGGTGTGTCTCTGGCATGTTTACATTGGGAAATAAGTATTTTGGTTAAATGCATTTAGAATGAAATAAAGCAGTCATACCATATCCATGGCCATGCTCAGAGTACTCCAATGCTTCAGCAGTACATAACACCACCACTGCAAATTCAATAAAGAGTTATGGTGGTCAAAGGGAAAGTCGCAAACTTTGAGAAGAGAAAGCAAAATGGCTAATGTATCCTTGATCATAGTTATAATCTAATCTGGCTTACAACTTCAGATATATTTTAATGTATTGGGTTTATTTGGGACGTCATATTATGGTATAGCAGTCATGTACGACCGGTATATATATACGTGCAGAAGTAGGGGGGTCGTAACTATGACGTTATAATCTAGAACCGTCATTTATGTCAAATATAATGAAGGCCTATTGCATGGCAAAGAAATGCATCAGAGTAGAAGATAGAAGATAGGTGTACTTACATACATGACTCAACAGACACACACTGAGCCACCCCCACATCCTGCTGCCCCTGACGCCCAGGCTTACTGAATGCTAAACCTATACCAAGACAAGAGAACGCAATACTAGAACTGCATTCCGTAATGAGAGGTGGCACCACTTGGACCAAATACCTCTCTATATAGATGGGGTAATTTCTTCAGCTACCAGTGGCTAATGTCTGCTATGTATGCAACTGGGGGTGAGTCCAGCTCAAGAATGTGCTAGAAGAGAAACACCTTTACTAAAGATGTGGATCTGTCAGAGAGGGAATTCCTCAGTTAGCCTCTGTATGAGAATGCCGGGTCTCTTGGTAAACTGTTGACCTGCCAATATGTTACTACATCTGGTATCTACAGTGGAAATATCAGTGATTTGATTAATTTTCACTTGGACTTTCTCTAGTACCAATATTTGTCATCTGGTTATCAGCTAGTTATCAGCTCTTATGGTAACACGCACATGGCAAATAAAAACTGTTCTATTAATTACGACCACATTGCACAGTTCAGTTAGTCCAGGTATATATATATATATATATATATATAAATATATATATATATATATATATATATATATATATATATATATATATATATATATATATATATATATATATATATATATATATATATGAAGTAAGCCTTTCTAAACTTAATGAACATTGTTTCCGAATGACTCCATCATTAACTGATCAATACATGGTTCAGGAGCTCCTTGAACCTCTGAACAAGTGCCCTTGGAACAGATGCCTTGGCAACTATCAACTGTCATGTGAGGGGTACTGGTATCCCCATAGACAAGTCTTTATTGTCTAAATCTTAAAGTGACCAATCTCAAAAACATTACAAACTTAAAGACAATTTTAAAGATAACATTTAAGATTATCGGTTTTGGCCATCTCTAAAAGATGGTGCCACTAATAATATTCGGAGAGATGCATTGACAAACACCATACAATTTTAGGGTCATGTGGCCAGCTTTTTGCCGGTTAAAAATGAAGTTGAAAGTTTGAGGTTTTATATGCTGCCTCCGAAAGCCTTCACATAGTGAAATGTTTTTGTTTATGTTTTGTATCGAGGCCTGTGCCCCTGAACACCCCTTTTCTTTGCTTTAAAAGTAGGATGGATCACGTTTAGGTGTAGCGATCACGTGTAGACCTAGCATAGGCAAAATATAACAGTGCTGCCCTCTCCATGGTGTTTAAACAAGAGTGCTAATCTTAAATCCATGTTACAATCTTAACTTTAAGAATGTAACGTTTTTAAGGTTGGTCATTTTAAGATTGGACAATTTTTCATGTTTACGCTCCCACGTAAGCAGGCATGATAAGCAGCCATCGAGAAACGGTATATAACGTTGTATAACATTTTTTTGTTTGCTGGGATATCCACTTCTGTGTAAATGTAGCGAGAATGGACATGAAAAGTACATGAATATAATTATATAAATGCAATATGCCTGCCCAGATGACAAATAGTTATGTGACAACATACTTCAGAGATAAATTAACAATAGGATCATTATACCACAGAATGGTAACCTCTTGAGACCATTTGCCGGACCCATCTGGATCCGTACACTACAAGTGGGACAAGTGTTCAGGAGCCTCACAGCTAACAAAAAGAAACCGTTAATTTACGTAAAAATAAATGTTTAAACGTCATATAACGTTTTTCCATAGAAAGGAGCCTTAGAGAAACGTTATATAACGTTGTAGAATGTTGTATAACGTTTTTGGTGTACTTGGCTGTTTTTTAACCAATAATTGTTCATAGCTCAACAGATTAGTAGTTTTGCTACATCAGTGCTACACTAGGGTTCGCTCCACTAATATAGTTCATCCTCACTAATATTACGATTTTGTAAAATGTTACTAAACCCATTTTCATTGTTATCCCAGCGTTATAATTAAGGTTGTTAATATATCGTTTAGCCTGTTGCAATATAGCTGTTTTGGACCATGTCCAGGGGTGGACGTATACTTTAAAGAATTGGTTAATTAAAAAAGTAATTTCACAGATCTTTTCTACATGACATTGTATAGGTGACAACCGTGCCAAATCTTTTTTCTGGCGGGGGGGGGGGGGGTAATTATTAAATTAGTTAGGTACCTGATATGGACTTAGCAATTTCATCGTTCTATCAAAACCTTAATCGCTCTATCTATGTTTCTAGTTATATTAATTATTATTGTTGTTGTATGTGGTATTTATCTTATCATTGCTGGTGGGGCCTTACGTATTTCGGATCCCTCACTTCAGACAGTTGCTCGGAAACCGTCCTTAAGGACGGCATGTCACTAAAAGATGACATTTGTCAGGATGATCCCGACCCTTCATTAATGTCTCAATCCCGCAGGGTTGAAATGATGCTTTATTGCAGCACTGGCGAGTTATTCGCCAGGGCTGCATTCATGCATCATGCCAACCAAGGGCATGATGCATTGATCAATGCATCATATCGTCCTTAAACGTAAAGGGTTGATTAGCCGATATCCCATCTTTAACCAGACAGTCTACATGCAGTCTGGTAGATCCTGAGTCAGCGGACCAGTGTGTGATAAGAGAGCCAATGCCACACCACACAGTGAAATCTAACTTACAAGAAACAGACACCCATATCTAGGGCTACCAGGGGGCCTACCCTGAATATGGCTGACTTTGAAGGAGCACCACGCTTTATTCAGGCAGTTTTAGTTCTAATAGCCCTGTCATATTCATCTTCTCCTTTGGTCGCCACTACTGGATGCCCAGAGAAGTGCTCCTGTGATGTGCCTGCGGGGTTAGCTAACTGCTCTAACTGGAACATCTCCCAAGTACCAGGCCCCATAGGCAACTGGGTGAAAACCTTGTAAGTATTCATCTATGTAGAAGATATGGTATAGGTGAGTCGCTTTATAAGTGTTATAGGCCGACGACATGGTAATTGTTCAACTTCAAGGCACCAGCCATGGATAATTACCATTGTCCAAGGCGTATAACACTTATGCAGCAACTCAACTGACTTATACCCAGTGATTGGTTGCTGATTGGATTGTGAATTGGTTTGTACGTGTTATACACACAGGCAGTTTCTATGGAATACGAGAGAGTCATTGGTTTAAACGAGGAGCGCCGTATTTCACTCCCCTGTGAAATAACCCATGGCCGTATTTCCCTGGCCTGTGACGTCATCAAAATGGCGGTTTGTTTACATTTAGGCGGCTTAGAAAGAAGCTATTTCAGCTAATTTAGCCCCTATCCCCTAAAATAATTTGATTTGAATCAAAATGAGAAAAAAAGCCTTTGGCCTCGTGAAACAGGGCCTGACATGCAACTCGTGGCATAATCCACTCAACAGAATGAAACACGTATGTGGCTCAACATGTGAGAAGGGACTTTCGCGGGCAATTGTTAGTACCGGCTTTGGCCACCAGGTGTCAGGGTACAAATAGCCGACAAATTTCTGGTTCTGACCCTATTTTTCTCCTTCAGACTGGCAAAATGTTGGGTTCCTTTGAGTGTGCAGTAATAAATGACCCCTTTAATTAAAGCTTAACACACATCTGATATTTTTATCTGCATCCCGCATAAAAAAGTGTGTTCCGATTTTGTGTTAGTTGCCATGGAAACTGACTTACCCAAACTGGAGAAATTTTACAAGTGCCCAGCGACCTTTGACCTTGACCTTTGACCCCTCCAAGCACCACCCAGGGTTACCATGGCAACAACCAACTTATAATTTTTTTTTTACTAAGGCCTTTGGGAACAATTTGGCTCGCAGATTATGATTCTGTGACAAATTTAAGGCCTCCTACCACTGGTTATATGCACAGTGGTACCATTTTTCATTGGCACTATTTACGACTACAACATTCTGGGGGCGAATTTGTACTGTGACACCACCTGGGGGGATCAGAATGGCAAAACGATGAAAGAGATGCCTAAAAATGCTTTGGGGTAATTTTTTATGGAGAATCCAGTAGTCTTCTGAGAATTATTAGATTTTTAGTGTAAATGTTCTATATTTAGAAAGAAAATGGAACCATTCTATCAGAATTAGGCATGTATTGTACTTTTTTCTTGCCATGGAAACCATTTCAGTATTTCTTAGAAGATCGTAGTTTCTTAGAAGATCCATCGGTAACTCAAAACTGAAACAGGCCTTGAAAATTCCTACTCAAACCAAATCTACATAGAATATTTGCACTTTTAGGTTATTCTTTAGCAAAGCTGAATCTTTTGTTATTTTTAGTAGTTATTGTAGCTGTTGGCTATTCTAAGATAGGCATGAGCTATGAAAAACTCCAGATTCGAAAATAAGTTGTTCAGAAATTACTCTTTATTCATTCTGACATACGGCACGTAATCATACAGATGGATAGTGATATTCAAATATGCTTTCCAACAACAGGTGTTACATGAACATACAGGAGTGATACGCTCACGGTCTAATCAATAATTCCCCAATGTCCAAGGCTCTGTCCGATCTTGGTAAACTCCATATAGACCAGACTCCTCAGAGGGAGGGGGCCCGGAGTTATCTACCAATGCGTCTATCTCCTCTGTTCCCCCAAAGGGTGGAACGGAGAGAGACGCAGGGTCACCAAGTTAGGAGCAGCAGCAGGACTAGGCCGAAAAGTACAACAGAGTTCTAGGAATCTCTGTTGAGGAACAATCAAGCTGGCCGAAGTGCACAGCGAGACTGAGTCCTCGAGTAGCAGAACCCATGGGTTTATATACTGCCACTTAAATTACTCGTAAACACTTGAGTTCCCAAGGAACTCCGGGTAACCTGAAACCGGTTTCTCCGGACCGACACAGTACCCGGGTTATGTCGGGTGACACGTGGCGGTCTCAGCTCGGTGTGTATTACCAGGTCGCACTCCACCAATCCTCAGGTGCCGGATTATGTAATCACATACAGGATACCAGACAGGAGTGCGGCCCGGATACGCCACAACAAACATAACCAAAATAACTCAATCCGGTTCTATAGAAATAGTACAGCGTCCCACTACATTATCATTGGGTGTGGTGCATTTAGAGCTTGACTATCGATTTAAACTTCAAGTAACAACACATGTTCAAAATACACTTCTCTACCCCTTTTCATGTGCCTGGTCATCTTTGTTTATTCTTTTCACTTGGTGATTTTCTAAAAATACAAGTATTCAAAAAGCGCTATCAACCCTTTATATTCATAGTTATGAAAATTATTTTCAACCTGCAATGTATTTAACCTATCACGTACAGATAATAGAGCCACAGTTATAAAAACGTATCATTAGTCCAACTTAAACACAGCATGAAAGAGGGCCATAGAAATGGCAGCATAGAAATGTGTGGCTGCCTTTGCATAATGACTATTAGCGGTACATGTATGTTAGTATGTTTATATCTTTAAGCTAAACTGTCTATTGATGTTCGGAAATAAGTATCATGCATGAGGAATTGTTTGGCTCTTGATGTCGCCCTCTCAATGAAATCAGAAGGCCCCATTTTGCCTAGAAAAGCAAACTTTTATTTATTGTACATGCACGATTTTCCGCGATTTTGAGAAGAAGCTTAATATTAAATATTTATTTCTATAATATGAAAAAGAAAATAATTTATTTCTCTGATTTACTATCAATACGACTTTTGGTTGACTTTAAATGTCTGATAATGGCTGAGATGCAATAAATTTAAGAATTAAAGTCGGTATTCATGCACTCGCCCACTGGCAGGGTTTATGGAACTAGCAAATCCTCACCAAATGATCACCATAGCCCTATCTCGAGGCTTCCTCCTGAACGACTCCAGTATCAATGTTGTCTCTAATACCCATAAGGAAGCTATGATTTCTAATAAAGCTAGGCCTATATTGTATTATCTCATCAATACACATCATAAAGGCATAACCAGTAAATCAGATATTTCAGCAAGCTTTTGGACAATATTATGCTTAACTAATGGGGAAAAGAGTAATTCTAGCATATATACGCTTAACTCGGGTATAAGCTACACCCCAAATATGGGCCCATCCTATAAGCTCCAATGGCAATCTGACCAGACTCATGTACAAGCCGAGGCTTCTACGCAAGGGTTTACGGTAATAATAGCTGAACTGCTTATGATAATTATAATCAAAATGTAACCAGATCTGGATTCCTCATTCTACCAGCATTGGTCTACGATTTAAGCCTGGGCTCCACTAGGGCCACACCGTCACCTGCGAAACGATGCGATCTTTCTAATGTTTTCTTATGGTACATTTCGCCCCATTTCGCCCCATTTCGCTTCAGTTTCGCCCTGAGTTTGACCAGAAGCAGGGCGACACTCAGGGCGACACTGCCGCAAAATGAAGCGAAATGAAGCGAAATGAAGCAAAATGAAGCAAAATGTGCAAATGAAAACATAAAAAAAGATCGCCTCGTCTCGCAGGTACATGTGTCGCCCTAGTGGAGTCCGGGCTATAGAATGAATACACTGCCCTACTTGGTAAAACTGAAGTGCCCACTAGGATTTAAGGGTTACATCATCCCTCAAGGCTAGATATTTATATATTTGTCACATTGTGATGCACCAATGCATGATGCAGGTTGGAAAAGATGATGACAAAATACATTTATCACAGAAGACAGTAGAATGTAAAGGTAACATAGAGGAAGAAGATGGATGCCATCATGGATGAGGCTCTGGGCGACACTCCTACGAAACATGCCAGAACAGAGGACTAAAGAAAATGTTTCGCAACTCTCTCTGTCGCTTTAGTGGAGTCTGGCATAATGCGTATATTCTGGTTTGCAATAATTAGTATCCACATGAAACAATAGTTTTGAAAACAAGAATGCAAATGGTCCTTGAGATAATTTAATATTAAAATGTATTTTCTTCTTGCCGTTCTGTGAATCTTTCCCACAAGCACACCCAATACCTCTACCCTACTATCCCACATCATTCACTTTTGAATCACGACGATTTTTTAAAACCATACAGCTTAAAAATGCTGACAGGTTAAACAACTGTTCGTGTTGATATGGTGTGGTCCATTTACATATCATATTCCCAGCTAACAAAAAAACTTTATTTTACGTCAAAATAACGTGATAAAATTTCATATAACGTTATGCCATAGTAAGGAGCCTTAGAGAAACGTTATTTAACGTCGTATAACGTTGTAAAATGGTGTATAACGTATTTTGTTTACTGGGTTGCTCCTAATCTTTGCGAGAGTTCCGATTTATTGTATGTGAGGTAGGTACAAGTCCGATCAATTTGAGGAAAACAAATACATGCTCGTAGGTATGTGGTAATCTTTCCGCACACCTGGAGGGATATTGGCAGATTAGGGATATCATTAACATCCACTTTTTTCAATTCCCATTCTGATTATCACGTATTTTGGCATCGATATAATATATCATGCCGATATTGAGAATGATATGTCAATATGGTGGATATCGATGACAACACTAGATATAGTGTTTTTCTCTCTCTATATATATATAGATACGATTAAAAATGCCGAGTCAATATAGTACAGTCCTGTGATTCGTGTTCTAACATGTCCTGTTTTAAGGCCGTTAGAATATTCCCACATAAAATAACGTAACTATATACGAGCATAAGGTATAGTTGGAAATGTGATAATGGGGACTTGAGGAATAAGGGAGTGGGGAAATTTCCCAAATTGGCCCTTAGTGAGAAAATCTGTGGGCCAAAAAAACTGAAGTACGTACCGGGATATGTCCGATATCGTTTTCTTCTCTGCTGATTGTTCATCTAGGGGTTCTGTGTGCATGACCAGACCCCAAATCCATGTTCCACCACCTGATAATATTATATAGGCTATTTATTTATTTTAGAGTGCACACTATTAATATGTAACTATATTGAAAATTCAACGTAAAGGTATATCTGGAGCCTTATGTGAACCTATCTTTGGGCATCCATACAATTTCTGATGGCGGACATTTTTGGGGCCAATCGTCCAAAGAGGAAACTGTAATATATTCGGAGCGCACTGAAGCATGATCTTACACAAATGTACGGGAGGAAAGCAGACCATACCACTTTAAAATGTGTCTCACCATACCAAACCAATTTGTCGGCTTTAACAATAACATGTAGATGACAATTTTCTGAGATGTTCTCAGAATATTCACAATATCCAGTTTTATGTCAATTACAATCCTTTTAGTTGCTACCTCCCTAGCTATATCGTAGTACAGTTAACACTTATTCTAGATGCGCACTGGTATTACTGGGGTGGAATATGTTTAACATTTTGAGTGGGGTGGAACTTCGACAAGATTAAAACATTAATTGTGCATATTATATTATTGAAACAGTATCTAAGCAGCATACTCAAATGTGATTGATAATAATATTATATGCGTGGGACGTAAATTCCATTTGATTTAATGGAATATATGTTTCTGAAGAGTCCTGCTCATTATAAGTGCAGGTGGTTGCACACCTGAGACTGATGTCAGCAATACAGCCCACTCAGCACCTGTCAGTATGAGTCTGATAACAGGTGCCCCCTCAACTCATATCTCTACTCAAGATGTTCTTTATGTGCTAATATGAACTTTCAAAAACTTATGTGGATGTAGATTAAGAATAGGATAAATCTAGCTTCCTATTTGATCACATGCCAGAAACAAATTAAGGGGGTGGTGATTACTTAGAAATGTTGGTGTTAGCACGCTTCTTAAGTGTGTTTTAGAGGAATTTCGCTCCATATGGCTTGAACTTGTTAAATTGTAGGAATTATGTAGATACCATAATTACAAGTGAAGTTGTCAGGGTTTAAGTACAATGACCTAATCATCTGTATCCGTATCAATAATATAGATAATGATATTAACGTTGAATTGATAATTTAGAAATGATGATTTAACCAAACTTCAAACTATGATAAGTATATTATGATTACCAATACTGCTCTATTTGGTTACCATGGCAAACTAATGGCAAACGGTTATTGTGCTTCGATTTAATCTGGGTAGAATCGTGTTAATTGTCCCTCAGATTAGGAGGATCACCATGAAATGGGAAATCAAGTCATAAACAATAAGTTCGATATGAAAAACCAAACCTCTTTAATCCTCTGTGCAAAATGTCCAAACATATCTAATCTGCTAATAGATGCAGAACTGTCGACGCTGAAACCTATAACTCCTTATAGAGGAGCAGCAGCCACTCCAAAAGAGCCATATTTCCAGAGTTTAATTCGAGGAATTACTGAAAGCTATGGCATATTTTTTTATGTTTTCCAAGGGTTCTGGATGGAGAAAAGTGATGTTGTGGTAATGAAAGCTCGTGCAGGCACCAAAAATTTTGCCTTTTCCTATTTCACCATTTCAAATAGTTGGTATTTTATTGAGGGGTTATAATATTCTTAAAAATGATATATCTCTTGTTATAATCAACATAAAACATGATTTAAAATTCAAAATATACATTTCAGAGGTCAGGCAATTCAGATTTATCATTTTTGAGAACCTAAGTGGCAGCCATCTTGGATTTCTAAGGAGGGCGGACAGCGGAATATCTGAATTTCTTGTTAAAATGTGGTTTCTGTTCTTATCGACATGCAGAACCAATTTATTGTTCAGGAAACATATATTTCTAATAACAAAGAGTTGGGATTAAACACTTGGAATGATGCATATGGCAGCCATTTTGAATATTTAATGAGATTGATGGCACAATGTCAAAATTCACATATGAGCAACTCTTAGACCTGGTCAAATCAACACGGAAACACATTTAAAGCTCAATGTACGCATTGCCTTTGTCTAGAAATTAAGATATGTCATTCTTGAGAACCTAAGTAGCGGCCATCTTGAATTCTTAATCAGATTTGAGAATATCTTGATTTAGTTGATAACATATGTGTGCTGTTCATAGATAACCAATTTCTGGGAAATACAAATTTCTGAAAGACATTTATCACTCTAATATCAGGAGCTATTTGACAGCCATTTTGCATTTTTAATGAGATAGCTGTTACAATGTCCAGAATTGGTAATGGAAAGGAATACATAGCATATCAATGCAGAATAACAGTCTAAGCTCAATATAATACAGTCAACTCCCTCTATTGCAACCACCCTTGGGATCATCTAAAAGTGGTTGCAATAGTGGAGTGGTCTTACTGGGGAGAGTTAAGCTATATATATGAGATTATATCAAAGTTATTGTTTCTATAATATTTTACCAGCCATGATAAAAGTTCATTATCACAGAGCAGTATTTTTGAGATCCTGCCAGACATGGGAAATGTCCACCTAAAATGTCACCGGTCCTGCATATCACCCAGTCCAGCAGGCCTGGCTGTCCAGCAGCCTTCCAACAGTGCAAGAATTTGTCAGATATTCCCATTAGATCCAGAGTTATAGCAATGAATCTGTATTTTATACTAGTATTGGATCATGTTACACCTTCTATAATTACACTAATCAGTGTCACATCCTTGGAGTGCCAGTCCATGTGGAGCTGGGTGTGACAAAATTCTATCTGGTCCTGCAAATTTGAAAGTTTGCAGGACCAAATGTCCTGCTAGGTGAAAAAATTTCAAGAAGATTGATAGAGGACCATTTTGCACCCCTTCAAGGCTGCATTGTCTATGTTGTGATGCAGCCCAACAAGTATATCACAAGTGCTTTATTTAAAAGAAAAGACCAGCGTAATTTCATATGGCCTTCTATTGGTTGCAATGTCATTAACTAGTAATATTCTGATATACACTCCATCAATGTATGCAGCATGTAGCATTTAAGCCTGAAAGAAGCAAGTAGAGAGTGACATCACATGAGACCTAAAATGTCATCAGCCATACTAAACCTATGCAAATACAATATATTCTATCATTATTTGTCATGCATTTGACGGCTAATGTACTATGAGGAGCTATCCATTGTTACCATGAATTAGTTATAAACCCCCTTTCCCTTCTATTTCATCAAGAGAGGCCACAAGATCCAATATAAATAAAAGAGATATAAAATACAAAATTGTCTGCCCCTACACTGGCACATGATTGGCCATTGAGTGGCCCTTAATTGGCTGTTGAGTTAGGCTGAGATTGGTGTAGATTACCAAGCAAGGAGTCGTTATGGTGGTGTATAGACCAATCAATACAGATGGGCTGAGTGTGTCGGGGGGATCTTTGTCTCATGTGACATCATTTTTGGCCTGGTCTATTGTTGTATATTTCATGTTTAATGCTACATAGTGCACACTTTGATAGAATGCATGTCAGAGTACTGTTAATAAATGCTAGTACTACAAGTGGAAGGCCACATATAATAACACTGGTCTTTTCTCTTAAGAATCATGCTGACCCTATGCAACTGATACACTCCATGATGTTGTCATTGTGCATAAATGCAGCATTGGCATGTTACTCACAGGGGCTGCATTCATGCATCACTACAACTAATGATATATCTTTAAAACAGTTTACAACCCTTAATGTACACATACATTTAAGATGCCTCTACTCAAGAAGAGGATGGATCTTCCCCTGTAATGTCAATGGAGAGGTCCCCCACATTGCTTGGAAAAGAAGTCTAACCCACTAATAATAGTGGAGAGGGGCAGAAGCTACCTGACTCACCTACCAAGTGGTCAGAGTTGACAGGGACAGAACCCCTTCACTCGCCTTCCTAGAGGTCAGAGTTGACAGGGATGGAGGTCCCTCTCCCTCATTTAACTGGTAAATGGACTGGAGAGGGACAGTAGTCTAGTCAGGGGATTAAAAAAGGGGGAAAGGGGCAGGTCACAATAGGTATCAGTAGAGCGGTGGCCATAGAGGGAGTTGACTGTATCGTTACTACCATAATGGCATGTGAATTACTTACACCTTCGTACTATGCCTACAGCTGGGCTTTATTGTGGGGGGGGGGGGTGTACAACCCTGATCTGCAGTAACTGACGTGATCTGCAGTAGTGCAGATAACGGCAGACCATCCAACCGTGATCTGCATCAAAGTAGCGTGATCTGCATCGAAATAACATGATCTGCTACAGCTATCTAACTGTTACCTGCAGACATTTTGGTAATTTTAGACACTTTTCTTGCTAAATTAAGACAACTTGATCTGGCCCCTGTTAGGAAATGCAGGTTCAAATTAGGTTTTTATTATATGTTCCCTGGGCTAGAGCTGGGCGAAGTGGCCTAAGGTCTCCATGCGTTTTCCATGGGTTTGATGTGGGCTGCCTTTCTTTTGGATATGATCATAATACATAATCCCACCGCTGCCTCAGGAACCACTATCAGACATACAGAAACACTGACAGTGCCAGCCAATGTGATCCGAGTTGTCGTTAGTCTAAGGATGCATTTTACTTCTCCTTGAATAAAGAGAAGAGAACTACAGATAAATTAATCAACCCACTGGAATACTTGTTGGTACCTACTCTTAGCAGATGGTCAACAACTACTGCAGAGTGTCAGACAATGACTAGGCTTATAGCTGAAAAGAGTTGTGTTCGCCCCCGCCCCCTCCCCCCCCCCCACCCACCATCCTTCAACTAAGAGAGCTCACCTGGGCCCCACGCAAATTCCAACAGAGCCAACCAGTCTTCGGATCTAGGCAAGCCCATAGCGGCCCCACCTGGTAGCCCTAGTCAAAACAAAGCGGACCCCAGATATCACAGCCCATCTGTGACCCTACTGGGGCCCATATGGGTGTGTGGGCTTGGCATTGAATCTCAGCTACTCATCACTAGAGAAACTCTCATGGACTATAACTTGGTTTTCTATGCTGATAAGAACCAAAAACAACATATATTAGCAACAACGAGATCTTTCAGTGCTTAGCCTCAATAAGTATTAAAGATGGCTGCCACTAATATAGCTTCTCATGAATGATAAATCTGGATTCCTTGACCCAAGAAATGCATCTTTTGAGTTTTGAATTGTGTTTCTGTGCCAAAAGGATTGTGATTCTAGGTTGACAGGAACAGGTTGTTCATAAGTGATTTTGGACATTGTGCCATCAATTTCATAAAAAATTCTAAATGGCTGCCACATACATTATGCTAGGTCTTAAATATCAACTGCTTATTATTGAAAAATGTTTCCAAAACCATAAATTGGTGCTGCATGTTGAAGATGACTGGAAACCACATTTTTATAAGAAATTCAAACTTTGTGGGCCCGCCCTCATTAAAAATTCAAGATGGCTGCCACTTAGGTTCTCATAAATTATGAATCAGAATTACCTGACCTCAGAAATGTATATCTTTAACCTTAAGGCATGTTTCTGTGTTGATTAGAGTGGATGTAAAAACAATAATACTGAATGGGACAACATTTCTAATATTTCTACTTTTACCAGAACACCAGAAAAGATGTATAATCAATGGTCGTTTTCATATACCCTGCACGAGATATCATTCCCACAACATCACTTTTCATGGTTCCTAGGGTCCCATTGACATAAAAAAACATGCTGTAGCTTTCAGTAATCTTACGAATTAAATCACATCTCATGGCCCAGCTGCTGCTCCCCTATTATCAAAACACATGACTTTTATGTCCCTTCAATATCAGATTGTCAGAAATGTGAACACAGAAGAATAGAAGTCATAGTTTGATAATCTCGTCTGATTGATCATTACTATCAGTATCTCTAATTGAATGAACAATTTAGGTATTGGAAAAACCGTATAATGCCTTCATCAGATTACTTTCATTGTAAGCTATAATTCACAAAATGTACAGCTTCGAATTCTCATCCAAAGACAATCCGATCCATTAAATCCTGCTCCAGAGTAAAGTATGATGTCAATCACAGGTTCAATATTTTTGGACCTACTCATACATATAAAGAGCTATCAATATTATGAGAACTGTTATGGTTTTAGGAGACTGGATGGTAACCGTCTGGTGTGTGATTGTGCCACTGTCCGTATGTATGAGTCTCTACCAGACAATACAATACAGGGGGCTGTATGCACCAACCTAAACAACACACCTCTATCTGATGTCGCCACTAACTACCCACACCTCTGCACTACACTATCTGATGTCACTCAGTGTCACTTCTGCACTACACAAAGTATGTGCCATTTATCCCTCAATTTCTATTTCCTTATAAGCTCTTAACTACTATTAATTCGGAATGTAACACAAGCACCTATAGACACCCCAGGGGTCAAATCAATTATTAGTTATTCCAACAGGCATCAACTTAGGTTTTCTAATCATCACCGTAGAAAAAGTATGAATCAATATCAGCCTCAGGGTCTGAAGACCTTTAGGTTCCAGAGCTCAGAAGTTTTGACTACTGGGCCATGCCATCCCTGCAACCAAAATCTCAAGTGGAATTTGTGGCATTCTTGTGTCAAAACTTGAAAATTTCAGAATGTTTTTGGAATGTTTTTGGAGCATCTTTGGAAATTTTCTTGTGTCATTTCTTGTATTAAAACTCAAGAAATGCAGGTCTTCATTCTGCTTGTGGAATTTCTGGTTACTTTCATGAGTATAACTTGGGAAATACGCAACTCCATTGAACATAATATCATAAGGAACATTCATTATTCTCGAGAACCTCCTCTGTCTATATTGTTTATACAGCTTGTGCATTCCCCAGGAAATACACATGTTTCTAACTTGTGGGATTCTTGAGTTCTGTTTGGAGTGATATCTAGAGACTGTTTAGTTTGTTGTCGATAAAGCATCATAATTATCATCATAATTTCTTATCATTTTATATATAACACACTTGTATATTGTATAGCGCTTATGCTCACAGTCACGTATTTTTAATTTGGGGAACTGTGTCCTTGCAGACTCTACAACTGGACAGGACCGTATAGTACATATTGTACTATTGCTGCCATGGGACGTTACCTATGAGAATAGCTCATCAGACACATACAAGGAACTGTCAACCAGAATAAAAAAGGAGGTAGCATATTATTGGTGTATTCTCAGACAGCATTGGTCCCTGGGGCCATATGTGTTTTACTTGGGCCCATATCTGGGTTATGGTCCTTTTTGTCCAGGCCTTTAAGTGGGAGCGAAGATGGACCAGCCCATGAAAACATTTTTTTCATAGGGAGTGATCATTTATTATCAACAGGGGGGGGCAAAAAAATTTGGACCCCTCTTGGGGGGGGGGCAAAAAAATTTAACCTGTTTTGAGCCAAAAAGCCTGCGCGTTACTATAATTCAAAGGGCCCGAGCGCGAGCCGATTTTCGACCCTAAGGGGGGGGGTAAAAAAATTTGACCCCTTGACCGGGGGGGGGGGGTAAAAAATTCTGCGCGCTCCGCGCGGAAACCCACCACCCCCCCTGTTGTTAAAAAATGATCACTCCCTAAATACATTGTAAATACAGTGTATTTCAAAGCATGCTGACAACTGATTTTCCTCCAGAAATCACCATATTATATATTCTTATAATTTGTGTTAAAGTAGAATAAATCTGGACTTGAGCTGGGCACTTTGAATTGACATGATTTTAACATTTTTGGAAAGCTAATGGCACCCCCTTTATTCCAAATTCCATCCAAAAATATTTCGGTAGTAGAAGCAAAGTTCTATTAGATGGATGGGAGACCTCAAAACATGGAACCTACTGTGGTTCGCTGTCGTATGTTGCACTACAATAAGGATAGTTAAGCGATAGTCTAAAATGCTCCTCTTTATTTGTTTTCAGCTTCAAGCGGTATTCAAAGGAACTCCTCGGTCCACTTGTCCATTACTCTTTCTATACTTCACGTACGACCTTTTTTTGAAGCAACTCCATCATTTCATGACATCTATTATAAAAAAACGATTTAAATATAATAAATTTACAAAATATAAGATGAAAACCCATAGGCAAATCAAGACAGACAGAAGTCATTAAAACACACTATAGGGACCAGCTAATAGTTGGGAGTTTAATAGATTGAATTATAATCTAAAACATTTCTAAATACTTACAAAAACTCATAGGACAAAAACTCAAGGACAAAGCCAAAGTTAACGACTACACGAAGCATGTGTATCATGGCGTGTTCTAGCGGCATGTTTAGTGAGTTTTAGCGACCATATATAAGGAGACCAATACCTCTATACCAATACCAATACCTCTATAGGGAAACCAATACCTCTATTTTTCTATTTCGTTAACAATAGACGGTATAATGGTCTGAACATAATGGCTTCGTTGAAGATGTCGTGCAGCCCTCCCCCAGAAACCTCGGTGGCACAGGACAGAGACAAAGTCTACCTCCTCATCCGCAGAGCAGCCACCACAGGCAGATTATCATTTGGTATTGATACCAGATACCTAGAGATACCTGCATTCGGTATGTAAGATCTATGACATAAGGGTGTATGGAAACGTAACTGATATATTACTACACTGTCATAATATGTATTCATTGTATGAGTCATGTTGTCGATGAATTCCATAAAATTAATGTAGTTTAGAGGTTGCTATTCGCATGAATAGGTGACGACTGTAAATAAAGTTTTAGATGCAAATTGCATATATATATATATGTATATATATATATATATATATATATATATATATATATATATATATATATATATATATATATATATATATATATACATATATATATATGGCCAATACATTAGAATGACAAAAACGAAAATGGACAAGGATGTATCACCCGTAGTAAACGTATCCCTGGTATTGCGACACTTCTCAGACCATAATATGAATGTTTTATCATGAGTCTAAGTTCTGATCCAATTCTTCATGGTAATTGATGTAATCATATTGCAACAGTTCCTACACATAAGTAGGAATTTATCTTAAGAGTATGATAATTTTAAAATACAATATCGAATCGAATCAAACTGAATGTTTGTTTTCCCCATAGATTTCTGTATTGCTCGGCCAATACCAACAGTCACAGCTAAGGGGTTGATTTGGTGGCGGTCCGCGCTTATTGGTAATGTAGTCAGTGCTCCATGCCCTGAAAACCTAGACAACCATGCAACACGTCAGTGGTAAGTACCCCAGGCTAGTAGCAAGGCTACATAGGCCTATTCAATTTTAGCATGGATTTGCTGTTTGAAAGGAACCTAATCAGTATGCGGGTTATAAGGTTGGAAGATCTGCCTGCATGGGCCTAATCCAATCAGGTTGCCAGAATCTCGTAAACCGACATCATATATATGTATATAATTATACCCCTATCGTGACTAGCAGTTTGGAATTCCCAATAATGTGGCTCTTGTCAGACACAACTGTATCAGATTCTCCCCAGCTAAAAATACGTTATGTCACGTCAAAATAGGGGTTTCAACGTTATGATATGTTTGGCCATGGTAAGGAACCATACAGAAACTTTCTGAAACTTTGTACATGTATAATATTTCTTTAGTGTGAATGGTTCTCGTTGGGATAATGAGGACACCAGTCAGTGCCAGACACCCGGTAACCGGACAGAGGGGCTGCAAGACCTCAGTCTGGAACCGGTCACCAATGGTCAGTAGCATCATTATTATTATGCAAAGTGGAATCCATAATATATATATATATATATATATATATATATATATATATATATATATATATATATATATATATATATATATATATATATATATATACATATAGATATAGATATATATATAGATAGATAGATAGATAGATAGAGAGAGAGAGAGAGAGAGAGAGAGAGAGGGAGAGAGAGATAGATAGATAGATAGATAGATAGATAGATAGATAGATAGATAGATAGATAGATAGATAGATAGATAGATAGATAGATATAATTATATAGATAGATATAGACTACCCTTAATAATCGGCTATAATGACTCCCATAACCTCGATGATAATGTTTATTGTGCCCATTGGAAAAGCGTTATAATTGATATACCTAGTTGCTACATAGTCAGTGTATTTTTACAGAACAAGTGTACAGCTCTAGACTTCATCCACACCAATAAGCTACATCGCTTTACAGCCTATGTTTTCTTTCTCCAAATTTCCTGTAGACACTATCTACCCCATAGCGGAGCAGCTTGCTGACCTAACACCCAATATAACAGACTTTACCCCCCGTGAGGTGTCACTCATTACTGACGTCATCCAGAGATGTGTTGCAGGTAGATAATACACAATGTTTTATTCTGTACACATGATTATATTACTACAGATTAATAACTCGTACCAATCCTTGTCTACTGCTATAGCTGACTCAGGTTACCAGATTTTAAAGTGCTTGGACACGGTTACAATATAGATTTGTGGCATGCAGCTTTAGATATAATTATGGGAACAGAGCAGGTGTCAAGATAAAATGTTGTGCTGAAGAGAAGAAATTAGGAAATGTGTTCAAAAGTACCCCGAAAAGATCTGCAGAGATAACACTTGGGCCGAATTTTGATGTGAATACTCAAATGCATTTCTGTATGCAAAATATAGAGGTGAAGTTAAATAATCATGAGATATCTCGAAGTATTTCCTAAGTAATTACTCAATAAAAATGATGCTTTCTGCAGCCCCCGGGATTCCCATGAATGAGACGACTGGAGCACAGCTGCTTGTTACTATCAATAGGATTCTGTCTGTAGATATACATACACTGGTGGCGGCGGACTATAACGACAACGCATCATCTAGGTAACCTGAACACCAGGGGCTCGATTCATAAGTTTCTACGATATAGAGGGCTATTTTACTGCTACGACCATTGCTGATCGTCCAGGGGTCATTTTGTGTCAAACCTACGACAGCTGAATAACAATTGTTAGGGTGGAGAAAAATAACCACACTTACGACCAGCTTATCTCATTCGACTAGCTTATCTCATGAAAATTGTAGAATGCTGTCGTACAAAAAAAGGGGTGCATTTCAAAAGAAAATTGCAGCAAATTTCCCAATTGTCCTATTGCACAGAATACCTGTATATGGTGGTTGTAAGGAAGAAAATGCCCATTTCACAACATACGGCTGAGACAGACTCTAAAGTCATCTCAGCCACCTAAAAATTCTTTAATAATAGTTTGTTTTGTACGAAACCAAGATGTAATGACTGATATTTACATGTAGATTACCTTGTAAGAATGAGTGCCTCATAAATTCACAATATTACCCATTTTTTGAAAATCATTATTTAACCATTTACCCCATAATCGTAGTTTGTGTTATATTCTCATGTCCGTCTACAAAACAGTGATTTATTTTTAGATTACTTATTGTTACAGCTACCTTTTACTGGGTAGAAGGGTGATTATGTAATAGACCTATGTTCTATGATCTCATTATGAAATGTTATCAAATTATTTGTACTACAGCCTTGGACAATTCCTTAACTACTACCATCTGAAAATTACGATTTGCTCTCTTTTCCCTACAAACATGTTTTTTGGTGGTCGTAGCCTTTTTGAGCTGTCGTACATTGTTATGAATCGACCCCCTGATATCATTATGTGGTAAAACTGGTCATTTCTGTCAGGCATAAACACTAATAAGGTCACTTATCATAAGCAGGTATGGGTGGGTGTTGAACATCAACTTCTCATTCATAGAACTGACTGTTCATTGCATGTCGTATATATGTTGTGGATGATGCCTACCTAATTACAGAGTGATATGATTATTCCATTTTATAATATTATACTATTGTCACTTCATCTGACCATTAAGAGTTCTTATCATGCTTTGCAGACTTGTGCATTGGGGTGTAGAGCGTCTAGGAAACAAAATGGAGGGAACTACAGATGGTGTCAAGATTGCTGAGCCACAAATTGCTGTATTAGTAACTAAGCCCCCCACTGGGACAGGGCTACTCCTGGAGACAATTGGCGAGTTGAATGACGATCTCAGTAAAGGGCAGGTACTGTCGGCATCAAACTACTTATAAAATTCAACATGTGCAAGCCATAAAAGCCCCAGTCAACAAAACACCTTATAAAACATTTTTAAAACGGTTTTATACGGCTTATTGTGGCCAAACTTGTAGAATGTTAAAAACTTTATTTTGACGTGAAATGACGTATTATTGTTAGCTGGGGTAACATATCCATGAGTAGATAACTGACATTACATTTGTCCATCATAGGTGTTTGTATAGTTTGGATGGCAGGCACAGACAGATAATTTGTATATATAGTAACTTTTTCATGTTAATGTTATATATTCATGTTGGATTTCACAGTGGTCACAGCATAAGTGTATCTTTTTGCCGGCAGATGCGAGTCAGCACTAAAGGTCCCGATGTATCTGGTCTATCTGACTCTGTCTACCTTCCCCTGTCAGCTACACAGCGTGGAGATAACGAGAACATTCACTTTGCTGTTTACAACAATCCAATTCTTTTCATGGTAATTGCTGCTTGAATATAATACTCTATACTTTAATAGCTAGGCATATGTATTAAGCATGTTTAAAGTTCCCATGAAAGTCAGTCTCTTGTATCATAAAATCGGTTCATGTGAGGGACTTGTTATTATCAGCATCAGTTGACAATATCAGCTAAATTCGGTGTATTCACATAATGGTCTGGATGTAGGATCTACCAGGTAGTGGTAAGGATTATATATTATATCAGAGTTTAAAAAGAAGGTTAAATTGGGTCAGAATCTTGAAAAATGTCACTTTCTGGGGCCAAAAGTGAAAAACAATGAAAATTCAAAAAACTCAATTCATCTTTACACAAGTTTATTACATTGAAAGAAATATATCTTAGGTGTCTGAAAACAATAAATACGTAAATGTTGCGCCCCCTTGTCCCACTACACAAGAGTAGGGGACTAGGCTGCAAATCCTATCCAGATTGAATGAGCATATATACCTCTCATGGTTATACATGTCTTAGAAATGATAGGCATGGGGTATTTCTAGATCTATAGAGGAAACTTACTGTAACTGCCGCCACTTTTATTATATTTCAAAATCACTCTTTAGGGCCTGGAGAATTTAAAAATCGGTGTAGCCTCACAAATTTTTCCCCAGTGTTAATATGCATTAGTCCCCCACTTTTGAATATAAAATCCACATTAGGAGCCCCTTACTGGTAGGCCACTGGATGCTCCAAAAGTAAAAGTGTTGGCAGTTACATGAGGGCCATTTCAGGCACAAAAGGCTATCGGGAAAAATCTAGGCCAGATATCTCAAAAAGAAAATTGATTCTGTTGGAAAACATATATAACTAATAGAAAACCATGATTAGGAAGGGTTGTGACTATTTCTGTTGATATGGGGGAGTAATGAAAAATGTAAAGATAGGCTGAACGCACAATTTGGGGGTATTTTAGCCCTTTCAAGGGTCATAAATCGAGAAATATCCACCGTACATCCAAGATTTTACATTTTTCTGAAAGCTTGGACTGGTCCCTATTATATGAAAACAAAAATAACTGGATTGCTGCAGGCATTTTTCAACAAAAAAAATAATAATAAAAAAAAGATAATAATAATATATATATATATATATATATATATATATATATATATATATATATATATATATATATATATATATATATATATATATATTTATTTATATACATATATGTGTCACGTCTCTGAGTTGCTGATTTGTGTAACATAGGCATCGAACCTGGCTAACCACAGCAATGGAGGGTACATCTCAAAGAAGAACTCAACTCAGTACGTGCTAAACAGTCGTGTGGTCTCTGCCAAGGTGGGGATGCTGGACATTAGAGCCCTCAAGGACTTTATCAATATCACCCTTAGGCATTTGACAGAGGTAGGTTATTTTATCATTCCTGTATGACTTCAAACAAGTGATGTAACAATCAAGTTTAAGCAGTAGGATACAATGACTTTGGCCATTACTATATCATATTTCTCTGTGTTTCTATAGAGCACATTGCATAAAATCAGCCATCCACAATACTTTTGACCGGATTCCCAGCCCTAGACTGTGGTCATGTGGACCTTCAGTATTTCTGTTTCTGTTCAATAAAAATAATGGGAGAGCAGTTTTAACTTCAAAATAAATAATTTCTGCCAAGAACTTTCAACACTGAAGAACAATCTACATTAAACGCACTTTGTAAATATTGCTTGTTCAAACATACATGTCATTATGCTATTTGATATCACTTATTCATTTATCTATTAATCATTCTATTCATTTATTCATTTCATCTCAAATGAAGGATGCCCAACACCCCAAGTGTGTCTTCTGGGACTTTTCACTAGGGACCTGGTCTCCTGAGGGATGTAAAGCGAGCTTCTCAAATCCACATTACACGACCTGCCAGTGTAACCACCTAACTAACTTTGCACTATTTATGTTACCGGTAAGTTGATACAATTATTTACCTGTGGTCTACATCCCACTATTCCTGATTCATATTTTGGTGTTTTCCTTTTACAACTCTTATGCTAAATGCCTCCGCTTTCACCCCAGACTTTCCGATGTAATTGCCTTACCATTATATATTTCAGAAAGTCTATGGGGAAACGAGTCCAGAATATAAATTTGTAATTCAAATGGTACTGTTGCTTCCTTGGGATACTGCCTATGAGTATCCCATAACTAAGGAATACCAGCGACTGTCAACTAAAATAACAGAAGAGGTAGGACACTTATCCTTATATTTCGTTTTCTCATCTATAGATGGTCAATATTATATATAATTATATACATTGTATAATAGCAATGATACATGTAGGCAATCTCCTGGATTAAGTCGCTATTCAGAAGGCCAGAATGATTAAGTCGCTATGACCAGACAGCTAAGTATGGAAATATACAGGTTGGGAAGAAAATATGACATGTGCAGGAGGAAAACGGAAGGGGCTGGCATAGTGACCTTATCCGTTTGGGGTGCCATATAGCGACCTAATCCATTTAGGAGTGCCTAATAGCGACCTAATCAGTTGGGGATGTCCAATAGGGGGAGGGAGTGTATGGGTATAGAATGAATGGTTGTCTTTCACTGAATAAGGGTCTCCCTCTCTCCATTGGCTAACACACTCACTCTCCTCCCTCTTATTGAATGGTTGTCTTTCACTGAATAAGAGTCTCCCTCCCTCCATTGGCTAACACATTCACCTTCCCCCCCCCCAACTGAATGAGACCCTTATTCAGTAAAAGACAGTCATTCAGTGGGAGGGAGGAAGGTGAATGTGTTAGCCCAGGTGGTTAGCCAATGGAGAGAGGGAGACCCTTATTCAGTAAAAGACAACCATTCAGTGGGAGGGAGGAAGGTGAGTGTGTTAGCCAATGGAGAGAAGGAGACCCTTATTCAGTAAAAGACAACCATTCAATAAGAGGGAGGAGGGTGAGTGTGTTAGCCAATGGAGGGAGGGAGACCCTTATTCAGTAAAAGACAACCATTCAGCGACTTAATCCTTCTAGACTACAAAATTGAAGGGGATACACTCACACAGCGACTTAATCCTTCTAGCCTATAATATAAATCAAATGATGGCCATATAGCGACTTAATCCTTCTAGGCTCCAAAATTGAAGGGGATACACTCCCATAGCCACTTAATCCTTCTAGCCTTTAACAGAAATCAAATGATGGCCATATAGCGACTTAATCATTCTAGGCTCCAAAATTGAATGTTATACACTTCCCATAGCGACTTAAAGCTTGACCGTCATGGTTGAAGTGAGGCCAAAAGCACTTTTGGATATAGTTCAGTTTTCATTTACAAGAGGGCTCTTTAGAGCCGAGAGCTCAGCTCTTACAGGCACAAGATAGGGTGAATATTTTGTAGCTGGACAATGCTCATGGTTCCCTCTCCAAACACTGCTGCCCTCTGGTGGAACTGTTATTTTAGTCCATGTATGGAAAATGCTGAACTTATTCCCTGACGGCCCAGCTTTAATCCTTCTAGCATACACAATTGAGTGGGATACACTTCCCATAGCGACTTAATCCTTCTAGCCTACAAGAAATGAATAACATACATTTCCATAGCGACTTAATCCTTCTATAGCCTACAAATAAACAGGAAAACTTCCCATACAGTCTAAAAGAAATCAAATGAATGCAACATAGCGACCTAAACCTACAGACATTTTTTATGAATAAGGCTGCGCCACCTACCTTCTATTTCCCCCAAAAAATCCAAGCCCCAATTTTTTTAGATAGGCCCCTTCAAAGAAACCCTCTTTCCCGGGGAAACTTCCCCTTGTAATAAATAATTTAACTTGAGAAAAATTACAACTTTTCCTTATATATACTCCTGCTTTAGGTCGCTCCAGTTTAAGTCGCTATTTTTAAGTCTATCCTATAGCATATAAGCTAAGATAAAATTGTGTTACATGCATTTTGGGGGGTTTCTGAGGGTGTTGGGCCCCTTATATATACTCCTGCTTTAGGTCGCTCCAGTTTAAGTCGCTATTTTAAATGTTATCCATAGTGTAGAGGCTAAGATGAAATTGTATTGGATCAGCAATGGCTGAAAGTTTAAGTCGCTATAGCAGGGCTGAAGGTTTAAGTTGCTACATGTTTTATAAGACTTTCCTCTTGTTTTATCATAAATCCAGTTTTCTATGTTTTTTACATAGCGACTTAAACATAGATATGGCCCTCCACTATAGTCGCATGTATATGGCTTCCGCTATATTATCTAATATTAATGGCATTATATGTTATAGTATTGACTTGGTGTTTCAGCTAAATGCGACATTCATGGAATCACTCCACACGAGCCATTCACTTAGCTTCAAGAGCTTCTGGTAGACGCTTAAGTATTACACTGATTAATATGCATTGAAATGTTCAAACATGTAATTTGATACAAAACAGCCTATTGGATGGGACCAGAAGTTGACTAAAAAATATATCATAAGAATTATATTTAGTGTATATTACAATTACAAAACTGATTCAAATACTGAGATAAATAAAGACTATTTTGAAAGCCATTATATTTCTGTGATCAGTAAACAGTATAACCTATCAGCTCTTACTCTTATATCTTATATTTCTAACACAGGCCATTGAAGCCAGACAAACGTACAGGGACCACTCATTCTATGACATCTACCCTTCCCAAGAAAGCATCAGTGGCGGACCTCAGTGATAAAATTTACCTCCTAATCCGGCGCGCAGCATCCGCTGGGGATTTCACATTTGGCATCGATGCCAGGGAACTATTCATAATGGGAGACCCTGCTCGCTCCTCACAAGGTAGAATTTAACTGATGTAATTAGAATAAGAATAGTCGACTGACAACATAGAGCCCTGAGCAGTGATACATACAGGACTATCTGATTATGATGGAAGTGAATAAGCAAGAGTTGGGGATTCACAGGCTGAATCTGTCCAAGAAATTCACTCCCAGATTTTCAAATCAGTATGTTAGCCTAATGCTTGATAACTTCAATACTAATCAATCACTCAGCTAGACAGATAATCATTTATAATACTTAATTAGTTGTATGCAATCCCTGGTAACAAGTCACCAGATATTCCCGGGAAGTTTTGGGGATTCTGTGAGCAAAATTTCCCATGATATCACGGGATTAAAAGATGTGATTTTACTTGTAAAATCAAGGGATTTACCCCAGCAAATCAGCAGGATGTGCATGGGTTCAAACCCCTATGTCAGTTTACTCATTGAACCAATGGGGTAGAATTGTGCACACCATAGCATAGGTGTATTTCTACCTTATTCAAGCATGAATTGAGGATAAAAAACATTAAGAATGTATCTCCTACATGTTGGTGTGAAAGAAATGTTTTCTAAATGACGGATACAAAAAAAGATAACTAGGGATTCAACCTCTCCCCCTTCAGATCTACAGTGCTAGGCTCTAGAGACTGAGTTAACCGGGCTTGCTTAATGGTTGATGCATGGAGGGGTAGTGTTTAATCTGCACCCTCTCCCTGTCTCAATGGGCCACATGCTAGTGCACAGGACGATGTATTTGTAGTTGGAAAGCTCGGTTTCTAATGCTAATTACTTTAGAATTAGAAATCAAAAGCCAAGACAATGAATCTTCTGACGGATTGCAAGTATCACTTTAACACCGCAATTAATGGGAGAATACAAGTGTGTGTATGTGTTAAGCCCCTTCTTAAATGATTCCCTCATACAGTTGTTTTATATCAGCGAGAGAGAGGGTGCAGAATGAAACATTAGGGACCTTTAGCAACCTGACATATCTCATTAAACGCAAACATAGCAGTGTTACAGGCATAGGCTAAGTCATCTCTAAATGGGCTGCCTAGACATTGCTACAGGTCCCTATTACCTTTCCATGCATCAACCATCCAGCAAGCCCGGTTTGCTCAGTCAATGAAATTTGAAAATGTATTTCAATTTATATAGATTTAATAATCTTTACTGGAATAGTTATAGCATTACTTCTTTTGTATTTGTAGTAATTAGAAAGAGCCAGTGCCTGGTGCTGTCGGGCTCATGGTGTAATCATGTCATATATTTAGAAGGTGTTGAAAACGAATTTCCTAGCAATTATTTGTACCTTTTTTATATCATATACTTAAGAATACATTATCTTATTATTTAGGTCCGGATTTATCACCTAAGTCTAGAAATAATGGTATAATTTACCATGACAGCACCCTGTCCGACATAACGTGCATGGTAATGATACACACTCTGCAACAGATCCTCACCACGGAACAGGCCAACTTCAGGGCCTGATCAAACACAGAAATAATGTGTTTGTATGTATACAATGTCATTGGTTGGTAAGAAGAACACTTAAATATTACTGTGATACTCACACATAGGACACAGCATTTATGTTATATCACAGTTTTTAATGGTAAAAGTGTCAGACTCCAAGTGTGTGTTCTTCTCTGGGTGAATCTACCCTAGATCTGAAGGTGGATAGTTCGAATCCCTAGTGATCTTTTTTTTTTCGCATGAAAGAAATAATGGGAAAATCTACATGATGTACATCTAAGCTTACCATAGGCAGACATACTAGTGGTAAAGTATAGGATATGTCTACGTTTAATTGGCTACATTGGGTTTGCTAAAGGTCCCTCATGTCTATCCTGCATCTCTCTTTGTCAACAACAACTCAAATTACAATAATATTATTATGGTACAGTCACCACTGGTCACAGATCATGTACCTTGCCCAATACATGTCCCAGTAGGTCAGTCGCTAGAGCACAGGACTATGGGTCTAAGGGTAGCAGGATCAGTTCCCGAACAGGACAAGCATATGTAAGATTGTTAGTGGTCAAAAGAAATGTATGTGGATGTTTTGTAAGAATATTTAGATAGATCACACTAGACAGGTTCACGAGAACCATTTAGGTCTGATATAATGGGAAATTTTGCTCACAGAATCCTGTGATATCACTGGAATAGAACCCAGGTTATTCCCCGGACTGAACCCAGTTCAACTTAAAACACACTAAAATAGATGAACACAGGTACATTGCCAGTGTCTAGCAAAAAGTGCACTTGTAAACAAGTGTCAGTGTGACTGAGTCTCAGCTTGGCCAGAGAGTGACCAGCTGACCACAGGTTGACCAATGAGACCCAATGGAGGGAAAAATCATGCATAATTAAGTCCAGCTGGATTTTGCCAGCAGGTTTGGCGGGCACTTTTGTAGTTGTGGTTCTACGACACACACCTCGTTCCCTACACCCAGTTCAACCCGTGTTATTCAGGGGGAATTCATGGGAATTTGTCTCCAGGGATGGGAAAATTACTAATATACCTAACCTGGGTTCGCCACTACTTATTAACGTATTACACCTACTGATTATGTTCATGTTGAGATATGGGGCACATTTTAAAAATTATTCACCATTGGTCATGGATGAATCAGCAATAAATGACGGTTAAGTTGATCTTCAACATTCAACTCAACTTTCAATCAACAGCCGTTCTTCGTGCGATTATTTGAATTTTGCAATTAATATACTGTCTAACTTTATCCTTTATCGAACTAACCCTATCCCAAAATTATAAAGGCAACCTTCAGGAATAGTGAGAAGGGTTTGCAGACACAGCGTAGGGTAAAGGAACCCTGAGTCGGACAGACACCTTGAGTCGGACACCATTGACTTTGAATTACATAATCAATGTACACAACTCACATATAAATGCCAACTAAATATGAAAATCCAGGTATTCTTCCTTCTAACAAACACATCAGACCACATATAACTCACTTCTTATATGATTCTATGACTGCTTAAACATCAGGTGTTTTTTGCAATATTCTTAACATAACACTCATGACGCAAAAATTGGTAAAATTGTTTTTCTTGTTATGTTTGTTCTGCTTTTCCTATAACAGTTACATAATTCATAAGCCTAATAATAGAAATATAGTATTTTTTTGTGAGGGTCTATGTCAAGAAACACGAAGGTGTCCGACTTTAGGTGCAGTTTAACCTTTTGAAAGAGACATATTAGATGGAAATTTATTTATACTTAAAAGATTTAATTCATTGCAAATCTCTCAGAAATAGAAGCTGTCAAATATGATGTGTCCAATGGTTCAACCGAAATTAGAATTAGTATCCATTTAGGGTGTTAATTCTAACAACTGAATGTGACCATCTTTCCCTTGACCAGGAGCGTCCGAAATGGGTGCCTTTACCCTATATATATATAGATACCGAATAACTTTTACTTTTCACCTGATGAGACGCAAGTCGAAACTGCTTTATCTGAGAGAATGAAGGCTTTATAAACCCCTAACACACTTCTATATTTTAGAAGAAGTGGTAGGGCACACCAAACATGTAGAAAAAATAGGTGGGTTGGTTCAGTCCAAACCACCGGCCACCCCTATTTAGGGAAGTGCAATGGTCCACAGGCCATTACACAACCTCTGTACTGGTCTGCAGTAGAAAAGCGGCCAATCACAGAGGGGCAGGACATGCCCACACTCTCCAAGCAGAGTAATGGGTTAATACATTTGAGTTTGGTGAGAAGGGCCTATGGTGGGGGGAAACAGTCCCCAAAATCATACTTAAGCCTGGCCACAGCAGTGGTGGGTCCTCTCAGATTCTGCAGTAGTGACAAGAAGTAAGTACATAACGCCACGTCTTACATTAAGAATAGATACCGAATAACACTTTTACATCAAAATACTCTTTGTTTTCACAGATAAATACTGCCCGGTCTCGTCACTTCCAACAAACACAGAAAGGGGGTTCATTCAGTTCTATTCACAGTTGCTAAACCACACAGCATACGCCCCATGTCCAGAAAACCCTGATCAAACTGCTACAAGAGACTGGTGAGTTAGTTACTGTCAGTTTGGAAGGTAGAATTATGGTGGGGAAAATGTCAAATATAGCAACATTATGAAGGAGTCCTGTGGACCTACTCTCCTTTATTCAAATATCTAAATAAGTTAATATTGGAGTCCTCTGTCACTTCACCATGTTATGGTCATTGAACATGGCTGCTAGACATGCATGATCAGCCAGTTGATAGTTAACTTGATTAGAATGGCAATCTATTCCATCTTTAAGATCTCATAGATAATGATGACTGAACCATATCAATAACATAATATTATGGGCTATATTTCCAAATCAGTCACCCCTATGCAAATAATACTGCTTTTGGTAGACTCAATCGGTTCTCATCAGGAGTAAAGCTCCGACCATCTATTAGTTCATCCATTAGCATCATAGAAGCGATTGTGATAGGAGAGTTGTATTAAAGTAAAAAGCAAAAAAAGTGTACATATCATCACTTGGTATTGGCATCATTCTGATTTATAGTCATCAATGTTTAATCTGTCAGCATCATGGATGACAATGGCCAGGCACAGTGGGATAACTGGAACATCAGCCTTTGCCAGAGACCCAGTAACCTTACCAAGGGTCTGGAGGACCTCGGGGAGAGGCCAGTCACAAACGGTCAGTGGTCGTATTTACAGATCAATAAAAAATAATGTAAGCCTGAAACTGAGTTATTGTCTAACAGTCCCCAGTGTGCTTAGAACATTGAATCAACATTGATAAATAGTTGTCAATGTTGATTCAATATTGATTGAATATTCTTTTCAACTTTGAACTGAATTTTGTGGCAACTGAGTCAAGGGCATTCAATACTAACCATAATAGCATTGGTGAGTGTACATGTGATTATCTTTCTCTCCACTTTTCAAATGTCCTGTTCAAATTGTAGCGAAATTCCTCTTTGTAATAGCATTTGAAAGTCTACTACAATACAAATGTACAACATGTATTATGCAGTTTAATGTAGACTTGAATTCTGACCCACTCCCTTGATGTCCTTTCTCCAGAGTCTGTGGCAATCATAGCAGAAGGGATTGCCAACCTCACTCAAGACGTTATAGACATAAAGCCGCGTGATATGTCACTTGTGGCTGATATTCTTCAGAATTGTCTGACTGGTAGATATCAAACAATTAATAGTATATATGTATATAATTATGTCCAATGACTGTGACCAAAAAATAGAGCTCCAGATAGATTATCTACTGAAAGGGCATTTACAACTGTAAGACAACGAAGTTATCTTCGAGTTGTCTACCAGTATCGATAGAAATTAGGTTTCTAGAATTTGTAGCAGTTCTCCACTCTGTCTATCACTGATTGGGAAGTAATTTACAATTAATAAGTAACACTGTCTTCAGTACAAGAGCAATGTTTGGATCTTCAGAATAGAAGTTGATACAAGATATTCAGCCTCACTCCTGTTGAACATGTAAGGGACATTCTAAACCTTACACCATAAACTTCCTGCAGCCCCCAATGTTCCTCTGGATGTGGAGACTGGAGCTCAGCTGCTGCTCACTGTCAATAGCATGCTTAATGTAGGCCTATGGATACTGTTGGAGGCAGAACGTAACACTGATGCCTCATCAAGGTAAGCACCATTCTACTTGGGTATAAGAAATAGTAGTTAAGTTGAGTGTCTATCATGAGTCAAAGAATAATGTCCATTTACTCCAAACCTGTTGCTAACATTCCTTAGGCCTACATCATTTGGAACCTAAAGGTGAAAAGAAGAGCAAGAAGCCCTGAGCTGCTTCTTTGAATATCGAATTTTATAAAGTAAATGTATTTCTCTAAGAGTAAATGGTGGTAAAATTATTGTAATCTTTTCTGATCTCCCCCAAAAAAGGCACCCCTTGCCATCCGCTCAGGTGCCTTCGCTGTTGGTGAAAGTAGAAGATGAGTTGAGGCTATTCAAAGGATATTTCACCTACTACTATATTATGTCTTATATGCACAGAACACATCGCAATGCACGTCATTTAATAGTAGACACCGGCCTTAACATGGCCCATGGCCGAGGTTCACAAAGTCTATTCATGTAGGGTATGAATATTACTCTTGAGACTTGTCTCCATTATTTGTAGGTTTGTGGAATATGTAGAGCTGCTTGGAAACAAAATGGAAGGAACTGAAGATGGTGCTAAGATTGCTGAAACATTGATTGGTGTATTGGTAGCAAAACCCTCCAAGGAGGGAGGGTTACTCTTTGAGACAGTTGGGGAGATCGAGGAGGATCTTACCACAGAACGGGTATTGATTATATTTAGAACTATTAGAATTATTATTTCGGAGTTGTTATCAATTAAGCATAATATCGTTTTTCCATCAGATGTATATTAGATAAATGTCAACGGAATACCTTAAGTAGCAGATGTTGAATATGTAGAGGCTTAGGTCTGTCCATTTTGTACCTCTCATTTGCTGGCCATGGAATTGACTATGAAACATGTTTATATTCAAATGTAAATAGATATGTTAAGTGATAGTTCTATTCCATATTGATATTAATTTAATTTAATTCCCTCTACAGATGTGGCTCAATAACAGTGTGGCCAATCTAACTGACGTATTAGAGAACCCAGTGACTGTCCACATACCCTGGTCTGTGGTGCAGCAGGCAGAAAACAAGAATATTCAATTTGCTGTCTACAACAGCCCTCTCTTCTTCATGGTGGGTACTTCCTAGTCAGACAATGATTTAACCATTTTTAAGATGAAATAGAACAGTACAAGATTATATATTATGAAGCAAAAGATGTACAATTGTGATGAATGTAGAGTCAATAGTTAACTTGATTAAAATCATAAATCAGTTGTGAAACCATGATAAGGTGGTTTCTCAAGATATCTCAATGAGGATTATCATTATGATATTGTCGTTTATTTCATGTGGAGAAACCAAGTTACTATGCTTAGTACTTGAAAGGCCGTTCTCCACACCCCTGTGGAGAAACTAATGCTCATTCTCCATGGGGTGTTTCTTCATGATGACGTCACTAAAATAGCTATGAAACCAATCTTTAAATGTCATTTTTAAATGATCCAAGGTACCACTCATGGAGAAACCTCTGTCTATTTTTTTAAAGTTATTCTGTCAGTGCAATATAGATTCCGTGTATCCATATCTTAGCATTCCCTTGAATTAAAACTCCTCGTAAATCTAAAATATTGATATTTACACTTATATTTCCTGTACACAGGCATCGGAAATGGCCAACAAAAACATTTCCATGAACGATTCAGTTCCGAATTTGATAAATAGTCAAGTAGTATCGGCTAAGGTAGGAATGCGGGACCTAGTGGCGCTCAATGAGTCTATAACCGTTGCGCTGAGACATGTGAATAAAGTAAGTATCTTTTTCGTTAGGCTTTTAGGATGAAATACAAAAAAAACACTAAAAATTGTATATAAAAGCGGACGTTTAAAACTTCTAATGGCTAATACGCAGGGTTGTCATGTTTTTTGTGTGTATTATGGGGGCTATTATGTATGCAGTTTTCATTTAGTGTTATACTGTTCATCAAGCAATATTCACTGGCCCTGACATTGGCAAACCGAAATATGGCCTTATATAATTGAAATGTTCATGAGTTAGTGATCTACAAGTTTGAAGAAGAATAGCTTTATGACTTCGACATTACCATCCCTCATTTATCTATTTCATCTCAAAAGAACCACACAAAGCACCGTTGTGTCTATTGGGACTTTCCGCTAGCTGACTGGTCTTCTAAAGGATGCCAAGTGGCCTTCTCGAATGGGAATGCTACAATCTGCCAGTGTAACCACCTCACCAACTTTGCATTAATCATAGTAAGCACTATTTTTTATAACTGCCACAGGTTCATTTGTCATTCCATGTGTTAACCTCTAGGGACATCATGATGCCCGATGGCATGATATTCATTTTCATTTGGGAATCTACCAATCCCATTTGGTGCACACTGTGTATGGTTGAGGTAACTTTGTAGGTTACTTGCAGGTGCTGCATTCCCAGTAAACACCCTACGTAATCCAACATAGCTCAGAGGTTTCTCTAGGTAGTTTTCAAACCAAAGATTTGAGATTGGTTATTTTGGAAGGTTTTGTAGACGTCAAAACGTTAAGGTTTATTTACGTTCAACTGACATAGATGTCTGATGTACGTTTATCTTCCTCATTCAGATGTAAATCTAGGTAATAAATCTACGTATATCTACATTAAAGGACGTAACTTTTCAACTAATTGGGTAGATGACTTCTCTGTGTCACACTAGGTGGCAGCACTATCAATTATGGAGAGAATATTATTACAGCTCTTCAACAAATCTTCGGCATTCATGCAATTAATTCTCATTAATTATGAATTCAATATCATACAAATAAACCATATCCTGAAACCAAATATTTATATATAGGACAATAGATTGAAGTATTGTGCATGAATATGTGCTTTGCAACCAACACCACATTGGTGGTAATGGAAGAAGTACAAAGCCTCTCCACAGCCAATACTATTCAACAGATCTAGATACTGTCAGGCTGTTAAGTTGAACTACAAGAATATACTACATAGAATGAAATGAGAGTGAAAATTATAGTAGTTTTTTGTATGAATATTGTCTGTTAATGTAAATTTGTCTGCAATACAATACAAGTCTTTGTCTGTATTCCACTATGTATAATTATATGTAATGTGTTTAGACCTCAGTTAAACGTAGATTTACGTCTGAGCTACGGAGATCAGACCTGTAGGTTTGAGATTGGTAAATAAACCTTAACATTTTAACGTTCACAAACCTTCTAAAATTACGTAGTTCAGACCAAAATTTAACATAAATTTATGTCTGACCAATGTAGTTGTGTTAACTTGGTTGATGCACGTACATGTTATATAAACAATATGGCACAGTACCTTTTATTGAAGCACTATGCTGCCTTCAAAGGGTTGATTCTTCCTATCTCCTCTTGTTTTCACAAATTAGCTGTCTGGACAAGTTAGTGCATACTGCGTATTAGTTTTAGTATGCATATCAAGCCTGGGGTTGTAAACTTATGTTTACATTGTGAGAATAGCCCCGATCTGACAACAAAATCAGTTAGCAAAGTCCCAGCTTGAGTAAGTTCTCTATTTCAGAACATCGATCGCAGACCTCGACGAAATATCCATGAACTGATCCTATCCATCCTGTCCAACATTGGCTTTGTTCTGTCATCAGCTGGTCTTGTACTTACACTCTTCACCTACTTTACATTCAGGTAATCTACTTATTCATACATACATCACAATTAATCCGCTCTCTCACTTCAAGAAAGAAATGTATTTAGTGCTATTTCAATGAGAGCTGATTAAACTAAAGAAGGTTATCAAAATTTAAACTAGGTATGTATCACCTTTTCGGTGAAACTTCCACACCCCCAATCAGCCTAATGTCTAACTGTCTCCAATGGTGAACAAGTCACCGAGGGAGTTATGCATCGAGCCCAATGCAGGAGAGGAGTGTTTTTCTGCCAAAAAGATGTCTGCACTAGTGAGGCAGATTTCTTGAAACATGTCAAAGAAAAGAAACTTGAGTTTCTTGAAAGAGGTTACTTTCAAAATAGCTGTCGAAAAATGCCTCACCAGCACCCAGGAGGAACTCCTAAGTCCTCAGCCAAAGGACACACGACCCACTGAAGGTAAAAGTAACTCCCATATTACAGCTTGATATGTCAGGGTTAATTAAGAATGTTCATTTTGTATTTAACAATCTGTTGGTTGCAGGAAACTGCTGAAGGATAACCCATCTAAGATCCTGGTGAACCTATGTGTTGCACTTCTGGGCATCATTGTGGCATTCGTTTTCACATCGCAATGGTTTGTCAAGGACAACATGATTGCGTGCAAGGTAAACCTTTTTTTATATGTCCATGGGTGTTGGGATAGAATAGAGGAGCCACTAGGACGTCCAAATAAGAGGCACTGAACTGAACGCTCCGTATACATGCTATTGGTCACACATACACATAGAGAAAGTATCATTGGATCAATGTTGAGTTTTAAAGCTGCCCAACACGCAAACTCAAAATGTGTTTTCTTACCAATCTTTAATTACGTACTAATTATTTTCTGGTTGTATTTGTGATTGTAGTTCTTTGCAGCACTGACACACTACTTTTTACTGTCGACCATGGCCTGGATGTCAGTGGAAGCCTTTTACATGTACATGGCCCTTGTACGTGTATTCCATGCAGGATTTACCAATTTGTTGCTCAAGTGTTGCATAATTGGCTGGGGTAAGATGTTAATTATGGTACCTCAATTTAGATTACAAGGTACAATCCACAATAATCCCCTCCAGGGATTATTTCCTCCTTTAATTAAGCTATTTTATTATTTTATTCTATTTTATTATATCCTGTAATATGCACTATATATAGTTCCATCAATGAACAAAATGGTTATAGCTTTTAGTTAACCTTTTCTTGTAGGGGTTCCACTAATTGTTGTTGGTATAACCATGGGGATCAGCAGCAACAACTATGGAGTACAAGGGGAAATGTAAGAGGCCGTTTACTTACACTTTGTCCTACATTCTTTTAATATCATACAAATCATAGAACAGCCATGAAAGAATCCTACTCATACTCCTAGATTGGAATTTCTCATCAGTACTTTATAAACTAGGCCTATGTACTAGTATCTAGTATAATATCATATGAGCCAAAATCGGGTAAATTTGACAATTAGCGGATTTCTAGTAATTTCTAGACATTATCAACATAGTATTATATCAGATTGGTAAATGAATTTCTAAAATGAACAGCACGCTTTTTCACAATCCGGTTAAATTTTCAACAAACAATAATATATCATTATTGAAACTAGATGAGACATTTGAAATATCTGGAGGAGCTATGTACGTAATGTTGAAAATATAAGTTGCGATGCTGCTGTAGTGCTACTGAAAGGCTACAAACTCATAATCATGATATTTTTAGATGCTGGTTGGCTTATACCCCATTCATGGCTGTTGTGATGGCTCCAGTGGCTCTCACCCTCATCCTCAATGGGACAGCGTTTGGTCTGGTTATCTACCGCCTCCACCAGATGAACAAGTTGAAGTTGGAGAAGTCCAAGCGAACCAGCACCCAGTCCCGCTTACTGGGTGCTGCTGGCATCATGGTGTTGCTGGGGCTGACCTGGGTCTTTGCCTTCTTTACAATCGGGCCAGCCGGCTTGGTGTTTCAATATCTGTTTGTGATGTCTAACAGTCTGCAGGGACTGTTTATATTTGTGTTCCACTGTGTGAGAAACAGGGACGCCTACCTGGCGTGGACGAGCTGGCTAAGGAGGGCCAGGTCAGGAAACTATGCAACATTCTCTAATAAAGGTAAGGTTTCATCGCATATTGAATGTAAGAGTATATTATATGTGTTTCATCCAGGGCAACCCGATATTTCCAGGACCAAATAAGAATGCACTAAAAAAAAGGTAAATCTTTTAGGCCATTTTCTTTTAATAAATCTGATTTAGTGGCTAGTTGTGGTTTGCATTATGGTCAGTAGTCATGAAATTACCCCCAATTTTTGATGATTCTAACAGAGGTTCAGCAACCAATACATGTACATATGCACATGAAAGTTAAATCTTTGTGTGGTGTCCTCCATTGAAAACCCACGTCTAATTTAACAGGAATATAGCGGGGTTGTTGATATTCAGGTTGTATTAATAGTAGTAGGATTCTATCATTATCCGCATCTGTGTTTCACACAGAGAAAAGAAGTAGAATCACTGTGACTCCCGACTTGATTACTGAGGTAACTCCCCAGGACTCTAAAGTGACTCCCTAACAATGTTAGGGAGTCACTTTAGTAGGTTAGTAACATTAGTAGGACTCTCTAATAACTCTATAATGACTCCTATTCTAAGACTCACTAATGATTGGGGGTTACTTTAGTTTCGTGGGGAGAGTTAATTACCTCAGTGATCGAGTCCAGACTCTTATACGAGAGTCTTCTTTTCTCTGTGTAATAGCTTAATGGCGGGTTAGCAGGAGAGCTTCAGCAAATATTCTTATGGAATACACGTCTTTCTTCTTGTCAGAAGGCAGCACACAGAGTCAGACAAGTGCAGTTTCTACCCACTCTATAACGTGCACTACTGAGGTGAGCCATGTCCACAATGAACCTCCGAGGAAAATCAGGTGAGTTCTGTAACATTTGGAATGTAGTCCCAGTGAACAAAAAACGTTATACAACGTTACATAACGTTTCTCTATGACTCCTTATCATGGCCAAACGTTATATAAAGTTAGAAACGTTATTTTGACGTAAAATAACGATTTTTTTTTATCAGCTGGGGTGTTTGGAGGGTCTTAGTCCACACACTCCAAATTCTATAGCAATATATAGGCAAAAGTTGACGAGTTTAGTTCCCCACTGAGGGTTATTTCACTCGACTTCACCTCATGAAATAACTCTCAGTGGGGAACTATACGAGTGTCCCTTTCTTTAATTTTTTTTAAAGGCCGTGAAATACGGGTTATTTAACAGGGGTGAAATACGGCAGTCCATGGATAAGTCAATGGGCCTGCCGTATTCACCATGAAATAATAGTGGCAGCTTTAAAAAATACAAAGACAAAGGTTCACGAGTTTTGGTCTGTAGCCTAGGTTATTGCACGAGTTGAAGGTAGGGCCGTATTTCACGAGGCCGCAGGCCGAGTGAAATGCGGCCCTACCATGTGATGGCCATGGGTTATTTCACAGGGGGTGTGCAATACGGCGTTCTTTGGTTAAGTCAATGGGACTGCTGTATTTCATAAAAAATAAAATTCCTTTCTTCTGCTATGAGAACTGTTTCCAACGAATTCATGTTTTAGACAAATATGAGCAGTAGTCTTCATACTTCAGACTTAATCAAAGCTCACAACGCAAACATTTACATAAATGAATTAATTTTGATCTAAAGTTCAAACATACGCACTCAGAAAAGTCAGCGTCATTGTAATAACAAAGCTAAAACCACTCTCACCTGAAAGTCAGGCACAATGACGCTGACTTTTCTGAGTATGTAGGATGAATCGTGTATTTGTCAGAATCAACTCAACTATAGAATAACTGGGTGTTCTAGTTACATATAAGCACTCATGTAGTATAGGCTATAACATGCACCCATTAAGTTATAAACTGTCTACTAATGTGAGCATTGAAGATATCATAAGTGCGCGTTTAAATACGGAGAATGTTGCCTTGCATCCATAGATTCCGGTATTGCAATCAATATTCTAGACTTGTTTATAAACTTAAAGTAAGTGGTTGCTTTATAGATGCATTTTCGCGTGGGTGCACAGGCATATTAGGTGATTGTGTTATATGCAATCAAGAAAGAGTTTGAAGATGATAATTCTGCAATGAAATATGCAAAAATGACACTTATTTTCAATTAACTGAAATACAGGTACATTTTCATCCATTGGTCAAGTACCCATAACTCAATTCCTGAGGAAAGATCCCCGAGTGTTATCCCTTTTCTATCACATGGTTTATGCTCTCTTTACAGGTTGACATCGGCGACGGCAACTATGACACTGAATTTTTCACTTCCCGACCCTCCCTTGATGAAATAGCCTGTGTATAGAGAGTCCAGAAAATCAGCCGCAGATTCCCTAATAATCAGACCATTATTTGGCTTAGCGGGCTATATTGAGAACCGAATTGAGGCCTGTGGAGATATGTTTCTGTAACCAGTGGTAGCAACAATTATGTTGGTTTACATTGTATCCATGGCAGAACCGAAAATGATTAATTGTGGTCCCATGCTCCTGTTTTTAGTTGATTCTTTTAATATGAAAGGCCAAGGAGAACATTGTTTTTTAGCGACGAACAATAGTAGGTAAATTGTTCAGTAAAAGAGCACACATTGTCAGCGCTTTTAATGCCATTTTGAAAAACATTTTCTGGCGTATTTATGTATCCTATTATCGAACACACATGTCAGTATAGCAAATGTGGTATCATCTGAAAGCTGGTGTCATTACGCTTCATATATGCTGTAGTAATTATCTTGATCTTCTTCCACTAATGTGAGGCGGAACAGAGCTATATGTACCTCTTCGTAGTTGCCTTGTGTATTGTTTTCAAACGTAACATTGGACTAAACCAAAGTTAGGTTTTACTGGTATTTGTCATATATTGTGTTTTGATTCTGACAAGACACGACTTGAACGACAAGGCGACGCTTGTCCCGTAGGCATGTGTAATTGGGATCTACCTTTTTCATGATTATAGTTAATAGGGGTTTATTTCCTCATTAGGGTGACTACTATTGCTAAATGTTTGTTTGTGAATAATTTGTGTATTATTGTGAACCGTATATGAATTGTTGTAATCCCTAATGGATTATCGATGTGAATCATCAGTGATTATATTCGATATGTGATACACACCTAAATATCTAGTCCACTTTGGGGCTTTGTAAACTGTTGGATCAATGATGTTACCTCAGTAATAAAGATAGGGCTAATAGTTTGGTACATGCCCGGTACCTATATTCCTCCAAACCAATGCCTCATTATTTCCTCCACATTTATTCCAAAATTTATAAGAATAATTATTATCCGAAGAAAACTAAATATGTGGACAGTCGAGGGAAAAGGGTCCTCCAAAGGTTAAACTCAATTATAAAATTGAGGTCATCAGCTTTCCAGTGATATATTTCGTTAGCAGGTACCACTTCTAGTTTTTGAGAACTGGCTCATTGAATATGTGTGGGCACTGTCCAATCTCAAATGCCAATAAGCTCTATCTTACTTTGTTTTACAGATATCTCTATCTAATTAGCATAATTACGAAAATTCCCAAATATCCAAACTTTTTCAAACATTTGGTCATAGCTTTTAATCTTAAAATGGGATTTACATTCCGTTTTCAGCATAGAAATCTTTGTGGGGCCTGTAATCATTAATTTATTGAAAAATGCAATTTAGAATGAAAATTTTGTTTCCATGGCAACCAACAAGTGCAAAAACACGAATTTAGGCCCAAAAACATTCTTTTTACATTCCAAATATGGAAGGTTTACACTAAAGTTGGAATTTTCTAAAGTGGCTTATTGTATTCTCCATCAAAAAGTAGTATAGAACAATTTTTATGATATTTTGAACATTGTTGGCTATATGGAGCCCCCTGGTGGCCAAAGTTGGAACTAAAAATCCCCCGCGGAGGTCCCTTTTCCCTTGTTGATTATGTAGATTGATGATAGGATGCCAAAGTATCAAGACGTAACTCAAGTTATAAGTCGAATGAATATCATGATTATGATTATGATTTGTGTTAAAAAATTAAAAAAAACAAAAACAATAACAAGACATGACACACTTACAGTGTGAACCCATTACATTAGGGAGCCCAACCAGCCTAAGATTAGAGGAGATACACTTAGTGTAAGAATGTGGGACATACAGGCACTGGGCGACAAGTGCTTCATTGCGGGTGAATATTACTTTAATCCCACTATAATGGTGAATAGTACTTTAAAGCCAGGACTACATTCACGTATCATGCCGACCCCTTTGGATTGATCCACTCCCGAATGATTAGCATGATATTAAAATTTGATAATGCACCAATGAAGTGCTAGAAAGTTACGTGTCAGCGCTATGTTAGTGCATCACCATGACAATTACCTGCTTAAGGCAGCATGCCATCCTCAAAGGGTTACACATAGATATGCTGTAAAAAGATGCATGGATGTCATGTCTTCATCTCTTTTCTAAGGTAAAGATTGACGTCGGCTATATATATATATATATATATATATATATATATATATATATATATATATATATATATATATATATACATAGATAGATATAGATAGATAGATAGATAGATATAGATAGATAGATAGATAGATAGATAGATAGATAGATAATATGAATTTCATTTGATAAAGCCAGTTGCTTTTGCATGCAGAGACAAAAGATAGCACCTGATCAAGCTCTCAACATCTCGTTTACAGACACATCATCTTTAAAACCAATACTCCATCTTCTTTATTACTTCCTACACAACCCATTGTGGTTTGATAAAATATGTTCACACCATACTGTAGAGGTAAAATGTTATTGGTATGTATCATCTGTCACTATAGTGTGGGTGTAGTTAGTGTCGCCGGAAGCCGCTGATGGCGTTGCCGTAGCCATCCAGCCCCATCCGGATCTTGGTGACGTCACTCAGGTCAATGTCTGCACTGCGGATGTCTGAGATGCGCATCACCCACGTGGTGAACGGTGTGATGTGCTGCACGATGTTCCGGTAGGGGGCGTACACGTCAGCAAAGATGGACACGTGACCTGAGGGAGGATTACATTTAGCACACATGCTGGTCATAACCCACTGTTGTGTTATTAAAGGCCAATTGCCAACTTGAATGAGATAGTGATGTACATTGCATAGTATGTACACAGTTAATCGTACCTCAGGAGTCTCACACCCCTCACAATTAATACATAAGAATTGTTCTTTTTAGAAATAGTAATAACTTTTTGTTATCACACATTATTTGCACAACGTATCACGATCGGTATATATATAGGTATATTAACTAAAAGTGATTCAAATACCAGAGCAAGAACATACATTTCTTATAGTTATAGGACACAAAAACTAGCCATATTTAGAGATTCATCAAATAATCTAATTGATTTACGTATGATACTGACCTGTGACTATGTTGTACTCATATGAAAGGCTGAGTGCCCTGGTGAGGAAGTTGTAAGATACGCCGCCCTTCACCCCCTGGAAGTCACCGCTCGACTCGATGCCGATCTTGAGGTACTTGTTGTCACCGGTAGCCTTGGCACCCACAAATGTCAGGTTGATACGTGAAACCTGAAATAGGCCATGGTTATGGAGTGGCAATTACTTAACGATCATAAGTAGCATATGCTGAAAAGGACTGACCTGTTTTCGCCCCCTCCGCCTCTAAAGGGGTTGACGCATTTTTGGACTGCATAAAGAGGTCAATTCTTAAACATCTAAATCCATCACTTCCCCCTGTTGTTGCATAGTTACCACTTCCTTCAGGCATGATTCTAGGTGAGAACCTGCAGCTGACATAAGGTTTATTTGACTGTATTGTAGCTATACAACTCGACAAGTTTCTCTTGTACAACCTCAGTGTGGCAGTGTATGTTTTCTTACATTTGGTCAACTGTAGATGGCATTTAAGCAGACTACTAGCATATAAGATTTAGAATCATGTACCAACACTATGTAGGAACGTACACTATGTACCAATCACTCCAAGGTCTTATATTATACTGTAAGTGTCAACACTATAATATAGCAACCCCTTGAAGACTTTACCTTGTATGCATCTATATCACTCAGCTCGGGGTGGCCTGCTGTGAGGTTAAAGAAGAGGATCCGGTTGTTCCGTAGGTAATTGATAGGGCATTCAGTGGCGTCCCTACATTCACGGCTGGTATCTGTGTCCTATGGAATAGAGAGATACTAATTGATTTGATACAAATCCAGGTAAACCACATGAGGCAGGCAATTATATGCAAATGATAAACACATTTTACATAGACCACCCAGAGCTGTCAAAATTGTGTACATGAAGAGAAAATCCGTTTAACCCTTTAATGACAAGACAGTGCATGAATGCACTGTGTCCTTTAACAATAGCAAGAGGCATTAAATCACTCTATGGGCCTTAAGGATACACAGTTGAAGTGAACAGACGGCTGACCGTAATCTCGACTATTCTTGCAAGTGTGGACCCAGCTCCAGGGTTCAGAAGGTCGTCACGCTTTGCTGCGTTGATGCGGTGAAGAACATCAGGAAGGCTGCCTGACAAGGAACAATCAACAAAATAAGCATCACAATCCCACCAAGGGGAAAAGATATAGCTTTTAAAGTTAGATTTCCAGTAGCAGGGTAGTAACCATTTGAGGCCCAGTGTTGACTATAGATGACGCCATGGCAGGCCTAGCGTCGACTATAATTGACACCATTTACTTAGGAATACCATAGAAATTGAAATGAGGTCCATCCTCCTGGGAGCTGATAGTTTTCTGAGGTCGTCTCCATATAGCAAGCCAAGTTTGTTTTTTTTGGTTAGAATTAAAAGGGTATAAAGCTATGGGTGCGGAATGATATTCTATTTTTCTAAATCCTACTTCAAACATGAAATGTGTGGGAGAGATTTAACGACTCCTGTCTTTTGATTTTTCAGAATTGCAAAAAAGAATAATCATGCAATTGTGTGTTTATAGGAACTGACCTCCAAAGGTGGGTTTGTAGGCTGCATTGCAGTCCTTCATGTTCTCGTAGAAGAAGGCCTGACAGAAGGTGAGTAGTGCATGGTTCAGGTCCAGACGCACATCGTATGTCTGCTCTATCATGTCCCACAGCACCAACTCAGACCTGCTCAAGGTATGGTCAGAGTGTCAGAGTATGGTCAAAGTATGGTCAGAGTGTCAGAGTATGGTCAATGTATGGTCAGAGTGTCAGAGTATGGTCAATGTATGGTCAGAGTGTCAGAGTATGGTCAAAGTATGGTCAGAGTGTCAGAGTATGGTCAAAGTATGGTCAGAGTATGGTCAAAGTATGGTCAGAGTATGGTCAGAGCATGGTCAAAGTATGGTCAGAGTGTCAGAGTATGGTCAAAGTATGGTCAGAGTGTCAGAGTATGGTCAAAGGATGGTCAGAGTGTCAGAGTATGGTCAAAGGATGGTCAGAGTGTCTGAGTATGGTCAAAGGAAGGTCATAGTAAGTTCATAGTATAATAGCAAAGTCAAAGTCAGGGTGAGAGGGGTGACTAAAGCCAACGAGCTGTTAGTCAGATCATTGTAAGCTCAGAGTGTCAAAGTAAGGTTAGAGTCAAGTCAGAGTCACCAGATCATCAGGTCAAAGTAAAATCACTCCAAGGGGTTACTATAGTGTATGTATAGGCCGGAATATGTATATGGGCCATCCCCCTCCAAATGGATCAATGACATTTCTGACAACAAGCCCCTGAGATGGCTTCAATACCACAGTTCTTTACTAATTGTGTTATAGTTACAACTCATGGTTACAAATACTGACTTGGTGACATCTTCATCGAAGTCATCAAAGTGTTCTTGGATCCTCTCATGTTGCTTCTTCTTCACGTCCAACAAAAGCTTCTTCTCTATAGCCTCCCTCATGAGTTCAGCAGACTCCACCATGGATCTGTAATGTGTATACCATAAGTCTTCCGCATAAGCCAAGGCTTTTACGCGAATCAGTAATTGCCTTTATTTGATACTGGACATGCCTATCATTACAGGCTGAGGCTTATACGAGGGTTTTTAGAAGTATGCAGTGCGAAAACTGCTATAATCAAACCGCAGATTCGGCTTGCAGGATTCCCCCAAGTAAGGGATGCAGCTTATACAAGGGTTCGACATACAAGCAAGTTCTGAAGTTATTATGATTCTCATATCAGGGCCAACCAAGATAGCGTCTAGGACTGAAGTATGAGTACGACTGTACCCCAATACTTATAGATATTGGGCCCTGATTATCCCAAAGAGTGGCACCTTTTTAAAACCTTTACTTAAACAAAACTGTAGCATGGTTACCTTGTGAGTGCCTCTCCCCAGTTGCAGAAGTCGAGTAGCGCCCTCTTGTAATCAGCGCAGCCCTCTATCTCCACCACCTCCTTATCCTCCAGGATGACGTAGCCGTAGTGCTTCAGGTTCTGCCACCGCACTATGTTCACCTGGATGGTACAGGAGGCCATTAACCCTCTAAGAACAGCATAGTCCTTTAATGTGCTGCCTCACTTTTTTTGTCACGATGTATGAGTGCAGTCCTGGTGGGTAAGTTAGCATTGCTGCATTCATATACATCATGCTAACCTTATAGAGTTAATATACTCCCGAATGGTCAGCATAATACACCAATACAGTGTAAATGTAACTCGCCAGGACTGCATTGGTACATCATGACTGCAAATATTGCTTTGATGCAATCCTATCCTATCCCGTGATTTGGATAATAATTCACTTCAACCGTATATTTAAAGGTGCATGTGCTCTATGGAGCCATACATTTACACAGGCCGATTTCTCAAAAATGGTGAGACGGTTTTAGGGGGGGGGAGGGAGGGTCATGATAAAGGTCCCAAAACCAGTGACATCATTTGTGACGATCCCTTAATATGTTATTCTACATAAAAGCTAAGAAGCATCTAGCTGCAGGGCTTACCTCCAGTTGCACCATGACCTCAATGTCATCCAGGTACTTCATGAGCTCATTGTGATCCTCGGCGATGGCGATGGACTGCAGAATGTCGTCTGCCATTTCCATCAGCTGTTTGATCTCCCGCATGGCGGCCGCCAGGTTGTACATGCAGTCAAACAGGGTGTCCACCCCACCGATGATGTCACCCACTCCACCGGGCACATCCCCAATCACGATACGTACAATGCCTACAGAAACGGTAACAGTCAAATTACACAAACATTCAAACAGGGTGTCCACCCCACCAATGATGTCACCCACTCCACCGGGCACGTCCCCAATCACGATACGTACAATGCCTACAGAAACAGTAACAGTCAAATTACACAAACATTTAAACAGGGTGTCCACCCCACCGATGATGTCACCCACTCCACCGGGCACATCCCCAATCACGATACGTACAATGCCTACAGAAACAGTAACAGTCAACCTATAGAAATAGTAACAGTCAAACAGGGTGTCCACCCCACCAATGATGTCACCCACTCCACCAGGCACGTCCCCAATCACGATACGTACAATGCCTACAGAAACGGTAACAGTCAAATTACACAAACATTTAAACAGGGTGTCCACCCCACCGATGATGTCACCCACTCCACCGGGCACATCCCCAATCACGATACGTACAATGCCTACAGAAACGGTAACAGTCAATCTATAGAAATAGTAACAGTCAAACAGGGTGTCCACCCCGCCAATGATGTCACCCACTCCACCGGGCACGTCCCCGATCACAATACGTACTATGCCTACAGAAACAGTAACAGTCAACCTACAGAAACAGCAAACAGGGTGTCCACCCCACCAATGATGTTCCCTACTCCACCGGGCACGTCCCCAATCACGATACTTACTATCCCTACAGAAACAGAAACAGTCAAACAGGGTGTCCACCCCGCCAATGATGTCACCCACAACACCGGGCACGTCCCCAATGATGATACGTATTATGCCTACAGAAACAGTAACAGTCAACCTATAGAAATAGTACCAGTCAAACAGGGTGTCCACCCCGCCAATGATATCCCCCACTCCTCTGGGCACGTCCCCGATGATGATACGAACTATGCCTACAGAAACAGTAACAGTCAATCTATAGAAACAGTAACAGTCAACCTACAGAAATAGTAACAGTCAACCTACAGAAACAGTAACAGTCAACCTACAGAAACAGCAAACAGGGTGTCCACCCCACCAGTGATGTCCCCTACTCCACCGGGCACGTCCCCAATCAGGATACGTACAATGCCTACAGAAACAGTAACAGTCAAACAGGTTGTCCACCACACCAATGATGTCACCCACAACACCGGGCATGTCCCCGATGATGATACGTATTATGCCTACAGAAACAGTAACAGTCAAGGGTTGTGCATCCTTCCGATAATGCCCCCCCCCCATGACCCCAAGCAATACTGCATCAATTATGATATGCATTGCACCAACAAAAACACTCAACATTTTATCCCCCCGCAAAAACTCTTTTTAAAACTTTTTTTAAATGGGTCATGTGCTTACCTGTGGAAATCTGGTTGACTCCTTTCTTGAAGTCCCTGACGAATTTCTTGAAGGAGTTTCGTCTAGACGCATTCAAGGCCTGTTCAAACTTTTCATGTGCCACTTCTAGGTTGACACGAGACTGTAATAACCACGAGCATTCATTCTTAAATTCGCGCTTTATCTAGTACATTGATTAAGTTATGCAGTCATTGCATTATGAGACTAAATTGATAAATATATTTTTCTCCATACTTTAATCATCACTAACATGTCCCTCATTTGCTGACTTGATAGAAGAAAGGTCATTTGATAAGAATGCAACTTCTCTGGTTTAAATCGCTAGTAAACTGTCTGCTTTTAAGCTGTCTGTTTGAAAGCTCTAGTAAAGCCTTCTGAATGGTTTAGAAGATGGTCAAGTATGTGATATAAATTCAGTTGATGAAGTAGAAGCCTCCTCCACATACCTCCTCATAGTATTCCAGGAAGCGGTGGTATGTAGCGTTACTCTTTGTTATAGCGTCCAGACTGGCCTCATACGCCTTCTCAGCCTCAGCAATGTTGGTGGTTGTATAAATCAGATGCATCTCTACAAAGGTTAAATCATGCTGATATTGATTGGACATGCAGTTCCTACTCCAGGCCATATATTGATTTATATCTACATCAACTCTAATCATAGAAACTTATAAAATGATATATATGAAGAATATTGGCACATAAGGAACTCAGGTTATTTACAAGTAAGATTTTAGCGAAGTTATCAAGAGCATGCACATGTGTACACATGCACACCTTTTTGGTGCCTGAAACCATATCTACTAATATAAGAATAGGCTGCTGGTTACTGTATTCACAAATATGCCTTATTATGCTTGCTCTGAGGGCTAGAAGTGATCTCAATCAGGGTACAATGACAAGATGAGGGGGCGATTTTAAACTTATTAGGGATTGATATCTGTTGTACAGAGAAATAAATTATACGGAATTATTCATAGATGGATTTTTTAAAAGTAATCATAGTGATGACCCGGGGTCATCACATATGATTACTCTAGTGATTACCAAGTACTCACTTGTGTCACAATCACCGTGATTACAAAAAGTAATCACTCTTGATTACTTTTTCTCCCATTTAGTTTTCAGTGCATGTAACGGGCAGCTGGACTGCTGCACATGTTATTTTGTATATCTATTTCTATGTGGTTGTTATGATGTAATACGACACGATTCTATTATTGTTCATAACATGTTTTATTCATTTCTTAATGTGTACCAACGGTTCGTTACATATACCGCCGGTTATTGTCTACGGTTGTAAACCGAGGGTACCAAAGTTACCGACGATAAATTCTCATTAAGGTTTCGTAATGTGTTACATAATATTCAATACTAGGTGGCGCTGCCGGTACGGTCATGTGACCCCCTCAGGCCTGTATATAAGGTCGGCTGTTCTTCCTAAGAAGGCAGTCAGGTTTGGTTACTGCTGAGGCACACACCTTCCTGCACTCCGGGTTTGATACACACTATGTGGTAGTTTGTTCACCCTCTTGTATTATTTTTATGGTCATGTTCTGATCCCTGTGTAACCGACGGCACCCCAGGAAATAATACCTGAGTGCTAGTTGAATAAAGTCGCCGTATATTAAAGCTTAATTGTACCTTGTCCGGTTGTTGTTCTTATGAAGTCACAAGTAGCATAGACCAACTACAACCACTTTATGCAACTCATACCCCAGACCTACATAAGAACAATAAGATTAGTTGCATTCTTACCTTTCACAAATCCAATGAACTCCTGCTTATTCTCTACTGCATTTTCTACCTTTGTAAGTTCCTCCTAGAGTCAAGAGAAAATGTCAATAATTAAATTAGTGGTCATCATTTAACAACAGGGGGTGTTGTGCCCTTATCCCAAAAAGATCGTTTTGGGATTATAATGGTCCCACAAATGTGGTCTCATAATGTCAAGCTGTCCTTATAATCATCCCAAAATTGATATACCCTAATAATATTAGGGATATTAGGATATATTATATCAACTCTGCGTTGTTCCTTGCCGGAGTATGCCTCCAGGGTGTAAGAGTATGAACAGACGCTAACCTGGTAGAGCTGTACCCTGGTGGAGTAGGCATTTAGGATGCGGGACAGGTGAGTCTTGGTGTAGAATGGCACAAAGCGCACGTTGGAGCGCGGCAGGCCAGAGAGCTCAGCACCATACGTCCTCACTGTTGCCACAAAGGACGCCATTTCAGCAGATGATGTTTTCGTTCGTGCAATGTCATAGACCATACTCCATGCTGTCATGCGGTCCTTGTGAGCGAAGGTGTCATAGAGGATACTGCGGAGAAAAGATTATACTGCAATTTTCCACGACTGAATTAGAGGGCATGTAAGTTGTCGAAACAACACTTTTTCAAGTTGACAGGAGGAACAAGGCCTTTTCTTTAGGAATACATCTAGATATCAAGACCTCTCATAAAAGTGGAATCACATGAAGCTCTGCTTGTAGTGCATGATGTCAGTTTCTGCACTATATCTACTATATACAACTACCACTTACCGGGCACATATGAAGCTCTGCTTGTAGTGCATGAGGTCAGGTTGTGTATTATATCTACTACATACAACTACCACTTACCGGGCACACATGAAGCTCTGCTTGTAGTGCATGAGGTCAGGTTCTGGGTCGGATATCCTGCCCGTCATATCCACTCCGAGGTCCTTGTCTGACGTCGTTGATACAGTGCTTGCCAGAGCACGGTTAATGAACATCTGTCTCGTCCTCACCGAGACAGCGAACGAGAACTCAACACTTTCGTCTATGAGTAGGGTCTGTGTGTAGACCCACACACGCTTAGCATGCGTACCAACATAACGCTTCAACTCAGACAGCTTCAGGTGGAAGAACCGCAGGTGGAGATCTTCTCCTGTGGAAGGAAAGCTATACAGGTCAATCCTCATGAGTCCTACCAAAAATAACAACCTTCTGTTCTTTCTTAGCCTATCGTTAATGGTTGTTTTTTTTGTATATTAGCAGTGATAAATGTTTTTTTTGAAAAAGAAAGTTTTAAATAAGAAGACATTTTTAGATGTAATTGTCTGTTGCCCTGATTAATGCCATGATAAGTATCTACTTAAACATAAATCACAATGTGAATATACCAGTACATACATCTCTACAATAAAATAATTAATATGCTTTGTTGGCCAAAATAATACAAAAACAAAAGAGGGATGAAATGGGAGCTTTCAAGAAAAATGTCCAACCTTTGTTGATCATGTCATCATTTTGACTGATCTCGCTACATGCAGAATAACATCCATCTGCACATGTGGCATCATCAATGGGCGTCTGGATCTCCATTGTTGAGTGGAAGATCAAGCTACGATTGAGATATATATATAATCAGGACAATTCCGCGCGTAGACTGCGTACACTTTACAGATAAGCATAGAGTATGATAATGTGCCAATAATCGCACATGACTGTCTCGAATATGGTTTGAGAGTAGGGTAGTATAAGAACCTGTGATTTCTTGAGACCTTTTTCAAAATAACTGATTTCTAATTTCATAGAACTAACTGCATATTGCAGGTTTGCTTAGGGAAACAGCAAATAGCACTAAATCAGTATTATCAATTTATCAATGACCGCGTGGGAGCACACATACCTTTTGGTAACGATGGTTCTGACCCGTGGGTACAGCGTGTACAGAGTGAGAGGTATCCCAGTGGCCTGAGTGTCGAACCTTTTATGGTAAGGAGACAACGTTTTAAAGACCTTATCATCTAGCTAGGTATTTACTTTCTCTGTACTTTACATGTGGTTTACCCATTGATGTGATATTTCCTTTATCATCATAATGCATGAAGGCATTCAAACATCATGCCTACTCTTTAGGGTTGACACCCAGGGTTGATACACCCCTAAGGGGTCAGCGTGATATTTGAATCTACATCTCTAGGTTAAAGAATTAAATATCAGTATCTGGAGTAATGATTGTATGAGAGATTAGTTGAGCATGCAATCGGTTGGTAGCTTTGAGAAGGGGCATCTGAACAATGTCGTACTAATCTAAGTAGGCTGATTATCTGATGCTCTGAAGTCTCAGAACTCACAGCTTTGTGGCACTCCGGTCGATGTTTCCTTTGGAGATCTCGTATGCTGCAATATTAAGAGATAACATTCTACAATTAAAGACTCATTGTCACCTGTAATGGTAGCATAGTCATTTAATGCAACATGCCATTATGTCGCTATGATGCATAAATGCAAACCCGATGAGTATCTCGCGAGTTCTTCTGTATTCAATCATCGTGATGACCATATACGGGATTGATACATGTATTGCTAAAGGGTCAGCAGTCTTTGCGAAAACATGCAGGACAGTGGCAATGTCCTTCTAAACAGCAGATTCACAGGTGTAGCAGAACCGAATGTCCAGTCACATTTTGATCTTTTCAGAACTAGAAGAATTCAGTTGGGCTTCTAAAGCTGAAATATTACTGTGTAACGCTATATATCTATCCTGATTTGGCCATAAATGATACCAAATAAAATGTATTCTTAATGGACAATACTCCTCTATAGTTAAAATGCTGTTCTAAATCATCAGATATGTGGCTATGCAGTCCTCCAAAATTGTAGCCGGTCTTTCAAAATTCAAAATTTGCAGGACTGAATGTCCTGTGGGATGAAAAAGTTTTTGCATGATGCATATGCGTTGGTGCATCAGGATTTTAGTACTGCCAATTTGATTAATAAAAAGGTTTTCAATGTAGATAAATTATTTCTCACCTAGCTCGGTGAGGTAGACTGCCGTCTGCGTCACTCCCCCACAGTTCTCCAGTGCCCAGGCAGTACACCTGACATCACACTCCGTCTCGTTAGCCGCCCCAGCCGTGCCGTAACTATTACCGCAGTAACACGCGCCGCCATCTTGTACGGCGGCGTAGCGGTAACCGCTGTCCGCGCATGCGTCCACACACTCGTGTGCCGACTTGGCCGCGTCCGTGTCCCATTTCTTGTGTGGGAAGTCTGTACCGGAAGTGTCGTCATTGTAGCAGCCCATGTAACGGGGGTCTGAAATGTGTCAATTTAATCAGGGTAATGGATGATATTTACACCAGTTTCATGTATTAAAGGCAATCGGTCTTGTCAATCAGGCTTAGAGGACTTTGTGATTGAAATAAAAGGATGAATGCAACGTGGGATATAAGGCCTACCTCATGCAACTATGGCCTTTCCGAAAGCTTTTTTGTAACCATGCAGATTTTTGTATTTTGAATAAGTATTATATCTTACCCCTAGACACACGGTACACGTCGTTTGACAGAACACCCCCACACGTGTTGTAGATGTCACCTGGACACTTCTTGGTGCATGATGTAGACGCACCGAACGCCCTCACATCATTGTTACCGCAGTAACACTGGTCACCATTCTGAAAAGGTGTTTTATCCAAATCCAATTTACTATTGATACAACAAAGCTCACCTGCACAGACCCAGTGTCCTGGTAGCGGCTGCTAGTCCAACACAGCATCTTGATTCTAACTGACTAATTTTAAGTAAGAAAATCCGACAAGGGTCACTCAATCTTCAAATCGATAAGCTTGATTGTTTCAACAAAATAGGCTAGATGAAAATATTGGCAATGGCGTATCATCTTCCACTAAAACCTGTTAAGGGCAAGTGGAGGGCACTAGACCCTTATAACATTGTGACAAAATTGGATGTGTAACGCCATGAAGCTCAGATGTATTTTTGATCGTTGTATTTTGAAACATCATTTTTATGAATAAATGCACATTATAAAATCAAAAAGGGCAGCATAGTGCTTTAATACACTAAACCCTATGTCGTCAGGATGCATGAATCCAGCCCTGGTAAGTCCTAAGTCTATTGTAACGGGAATTGGTGTAACACTTTGAAATACTAATATGCCGTCCTCAAGTATTAAAGGTCTTATTTCTCAAGAGAGTAAAATACCAGTGACAAGTTAAGCGAAGTTAATAACTGCTAAATCAGCTTATCTACCTGGAGTCCAGCATAGCGGAAACCCTGGAAGCGGCAAGTCTCCACGCACTCCCTGGGAGAGTTGATGACGTCATTGGTGTACACGTGATTGGGTAGGTCGTCGTGAGATGGGGTGTCGTTAAAGCAACCTACGTACTGCTTCTCCAGAGCCAGCTGCTGTATATCTAGGTCAAGGTCACATATTATTCATAAATATATAACCCTGCTGTATAGATCCATATGAGTGACAGTAATGTACGGATCACACGTTATCATTGAGTACATTATGCAACTATAGGTAAAGGTCACAGAATCGGTTAGCAAAGTTATTGTCAAATTATTATCCTGTAGGACTATAAAACTTCACTATGAGTGAGGGTTTATTATTAATTGAGTATATACAACTCTTTTCTATATCATAGTTGCTATCAATCTGACCTGAATTGAACTAAATTGACTTTGGAAGAATGTGAGTGACTTTAGGCAATCTTAATTTTGCTTGAATGCCAATATTCATGCAGTCATAGGCTATATAATCATTTACAAAGATTTCGCATGGAAGGCTAAATGTCATGATGAAATAAATGTCTCTATACTTACCACCTTCTGACCCTTGTGCATTGGGCAGAGTGGCGGCTGGAAATAAGCATAAACACCTGCGTATTTACCTTGTACCTTTATGCATCGATATCACTGTTCCCATGCCTGAAAGTGGGAAGGTTAATCTACCTTTTACTTCAGAGACGCGCGTTTTGTGAGTTTGCTTAAAGGTCTAGTCTAGTAGACCAGAAGAGATAACCAGTTTGATATTGACTGTGAAGAAGAATATGGGAGGAATCAGATGTAATTCTCCAATCCCATATATGGCGATTACTTCCTTCCACACCCCTTTATCTATCTTGTTTTGGAACGCAATCCTGGTATCGGTCGTGACTTTAGAAAGCAGTAGGCCTAACGTTAACGTTAATTCCAACCATTTTAGAGCTTGATGTGTATAGTGGCAAATGCATATTGCGTCTTTTCCATTGCCAAGCGGATTATGTCTCTATTAGTTGTACATGATGTATAGGCCATGAGTTATTTTACATCAGAAACTCGCGCGAATATCAAATTAACCCCTTATTGATAGCATATTGCTGGTTTGTTACCATAATGCAATTCAGTGTGTAATTTTGCAAAGACATGCAGCATGCCAACTCTTCCTCTTCCTCACCAGCGCTGCATCGGTGCATCATGACAACAAATGAACATGAGTTATCGAGGCCTCATGCGGCCCTTAAAGGGTTAAAATATTCCCGGCAAACTACCGTCAACTGCTCCCCACAGTGGGCCCATACAAAGCTATCCTTTTGGGTTGACTTTGGCGGCTTGGCACAACTTAACGCTACTCTAGGTATAATAGATTGTGATTAGGATTCACTTACCGAGTAGCGCCCATAGCAGCACCAGACCCGGAGCCCACATGCTGAAGGTGTGCTGTGTGTAGCAAATAGCCTCTCCCGACCTGCCGCCACCTGTCTTATATAGGTGCCTCTAGCCTTATCTAACTCTAATCTAACACCACCATGTAGTAGGTGCCTCCCTCCAGGAGTACATGTCAAGGCTTTACAATGACACCAATCACTATGCAGAGAAAATAATGAATTTTGAATAAAGCTTTTTGCATGCCGTTGACAATTTTCCTGCCAATTAGGTAAATTTGGCAACTGTTTTTGTATCCATCTTTATCTCTAAACCTCCCCCTTGAAATTTAAGAATTGCAAATGGAATGGCTTTCATGAAATGACTTCAATTTGCAGCATGTATTCACTACTATGCTGTGGATTGATTTCCTAGACAGGTAATTTTGGTTAGAACGCATTACATCCATCCTGGAGTACATGTCACCTAGTCATATGGCAATTTATTACCTATTGTAAATGTATGTGACAATTTCATAAAATCCTTATAGATTATAAATACTAGATACTGGGTGGGAAGTAGGACTGAATGTCCAAATGTTGCGGTATAAATCAGTCTTTTCTGCCATTCAGAGATCAAGATAACCTTGTACAACAATAGTTACCTATATCTAGGTACCCTTACCGTATCAACAGTAAGGCATGTTACCTTCCCACAATATTGTGTTCAAGATTAAAGTCAATAACCCTCTAATGCACGCATGATACTCTATGTGTCATATTCATTTGTTGCCATGGTACACCAACGCAGCGCTTGCAAATACAGTGTACCTCACCAGCATTGCTTTGGTGCTTTGTTAGTGTAGAACCCTCACAGGACCAACATTATACACAACTACAGTACTGACTAGTAACTCGACCAGGCTGTATTCATACATCACGGACATAGTGCATTATGGAACTATGCAGCCCTTAAATGGATAAAGATTGAAATCAGTAATAACCAGTACAGCTTCTGGCAACAGTTCCCATAGCACCCATGCACCATGGATCTGTGTATAAGTGATTGTAAACCCTTTAAGCACGGCATAGTGATTTAATGCATTATCCTCTTTGGTCGTCGTGTTGCACGAATTTAGCCTTGCCAAGTAACACACCAGGACTGCATTGATACATCAGCCTATGGGTTTGATAGACTTGGAAAGGATCGGCAAGATGCACCACTGCAGTGTCGATGAGTTAATCGCTACCACTCTGCTGGTGTATCATGACAACAAGTGTTGTCTTTTAGCAACATGTGGCATTTAAAGGGTTAATACGTTTAGTCACGTGTTACCAAGATGGCGGCGTATATAAGAGAGTGTGAGGCTGGAGGGTGCAGGTTACCACATAGGTGTGAGAGGTGGCTGAGACCCTGCTACCAGGAGGCACAGACATGCTGCTCCTCTACCTCTATCTGCTGCTGGGGCCCACCGGTAAGTTAATGCCTAGACATGGGTGAAAACCCATAGTGGTGGTACAGAACTAATGATAGTAAGACAACAAATAATAAGCAAATGTTCCAAATACCATAAAAGAATATCATTAATGGGTTGGGGGACATTTAAACGGTATCTTTGGGCAGTTATAGTTCAGAGAGTAGGTCCAATGGGGCATAACCATAGTATTTACCGTGTATTTTGTAATGGGTAGCATAAAATCGTGCACGATTTTATTCCAAAATGACCAAATCTTGAGCAATAAAATCAAATTTGAGCAAAATTTAAGGGGATATGGGGAAATGGAATAGATAGGAAGGGAAGTAGGTTATTTGTGAACATTCTGACCCATTTTTATGAAAATTTATTTTTGAGTCCCAATCATCATCCGGATACATGTATACTAATTTTAACAGTACTATAGTTGGTGTGCAATCTAAAAGGATGAATCTGAGGCTTATGCCCATGCCCAGCTAGCCATCAACTTTGATGATTGGTTGTAAATGTTTATTCAATTACGATTTAATTTTGATTCAACGTTGAACTGAATTTGGTGCACTCTGGGTGCTGGTGACCACAGCTACAATGGCAATGCAATCAATAAGTATATGCGGAATGGCCTTGTCATAGGGTTATGGCTTATGGTAACTGCCGACCATTGTCAGTATGTCGTGAGTATCTCGTCAGATTCTGGCTGTAATCTAGGAATGTTGCTTGTTTTTGGCATTATCATGGTGCCAGCCAAAATCTCGCGAGGTATATCGAGATGGAGCCAAATTGGTTGTGTAGACCCAAAACACTAGATTTATCATTTTGAGAGATCAAAATTGTACTACCCCTATGTTTGAACAAGAAATGCTGGTCTATACGAATCCCTTTCTATGCTTTCTTCAGCCCTGCTAGCAGTGAATATACCACAAGAATGGAAAGGTAAGCATGTACTTATTACCCTAGTCCTAACCTTTCTACACACAGTAGATTCAGGAAGTGTAATCAAATCGAGCGTACATTACAATAACATAGCTTACACTGTCACAATGAGGGACATTTCCTAGCATGATTGATTGAATGATTGATAATTCACTTTATATTTTATCTTGAGGAGATTAGGCCAAAAAAAAGAAGGTGTGTTTCAGGTTACATGGTCTGAAGATCTAGGGTAGGTAGGTCGGATTTTTTTTACTTTGGTCTGAAAAGTACCCAGAAATCGAGTCACGAACTTTAATGCCGACTCGCCGACGACCGCATTGACTCGTGAACTATCAGATTTACCCTTAAATAGCCAAAAAATGACCTAAAATATAAATATTTTTCCAAAATTTCATAAAAATTTCTAGGGTCGGCCCTGTTTTGCTAGGTAGGGTCGGGTAACCTGAAACATAGCTTTTTTTAAATTTGGCCTTACAATACCTCGTCTTCGGAATTTTGATCGTTTTCGGAATTTTGTAAAGCAATAATTGCCAATTATACAATTATTGTATGTAATTCTTCAGCTGTAGTTATTACTGTAGAGAGGGAAGGCAATGATTACTATACAGATTCTGTATAGTAATCATTGCCCTCCCTCTCTACATTTCAATACTGATAGTACAGACTGGGATCCACTGGATGATGCAATATTTAAACTATGACATTATCCATGAGTTTGGGTTTCATAATTTTTATTTGGCAAAAGTTACTCTATAAGTACAGTTTTTCAATCAACGCCAACAGTGAGAGAAAATCCATTATTCCTCGAAGACTTCACAATTCATGATCATCATGTATATATCTTGGTGAACGATACAATTTATAATGGGTAGAACTAAAGTAGTACTACTACTAGTAGTAAAGCGAATGCAGGATGCATGTATGCAGGATCAAATGGAATACATCACAGACATATCACTATTTTTCATTCAATGCATACATGTTGACATGTATATATTATTTTCATCACAAAACTACAGTATTTAAATAACAATAGTGTCAATTTTGACATGTATCCATCTTTAACACAGACTTGCAGACAGAGGTCTATCAGAAGCTGCATGTGGGCTGCTTCAAAGACAAGACGGAAACACGTGACCTGCCACATCTCGTCGGCAGCAACAACGAGACTTCCGTCGTGAGCTGCATCCGACAGTGCCGTGAGCAGAACTTCCACTTTGCTGGATTGCAGGTGAGTAGCTCAGCGTTTCAAACACTCATCCAAGATTGATATGGAGGTCAGCCGATACCGAGCTGAATGAAGTTGATGTGGACATTTCTGGTCGATCTCCACATGAATCTATAAAAAGGAACTGAGTTTTACTTTGGTTACATTACAGAGAAAGACTAAATGTTACTATGGTTATGATACAGAAAGGGACTGAGTGTTACTGTGGTTACATTTACAGAAAATTACTGTATTTTACTATGGATATATCATACAAAGCGACTGATTGTTACTTTGGTTATATTACAGAAAGGGACTGAGTTTGATTAGGGTTACATTACAGAAAGTCTGTTAGTGTGACTATGCTTACATTTTACAAAGGAACTGAGTGTTACTTTGGTTACATTACAGAAAGGGACTGCGTGTTACTATGGTTACAATACAGAAAGGAAATGAGTGTTACTATTAACATTACAGAAAGGGACCCAGTGTTATTGCGGCAATAATGCTGTGAGGGTTTACGATGAGGCAGATGACTGTAACACCCGCTGCCCCGGTAACAGCGACTTCACCTGTGGAGGGGCAACCAGTAACGACATCTACCATGTCTCAACTGGTAACACAACTTTATTTTCACAACTAGTTTAAAGTGACTGTCACCATGAGTCATGACATGTCCTCATAAAGTCATGATATCTAAGCTTATCTTCTGCATTTGCATAGAAAATGATGAATGATAGCCTTTGTCAAATTCGGCATGCCAATGCACAATTTTACGTAAAAAACTGATTTGAGGTCAATTGTGGTATTTTCAATATTGTCATTGCAGATGACAAGTACATTGGCTGCTACAATGAGTCGTCTGTACAGCGAGACCTCCCCTTCTGGCAGTGGGACGCCTCGGCCGGACACTCGGCCACAGACTGCGTGCACACCTGCAGTGTCAAAAACTACCGCTTTGCTGGCGTTCAAAATGGCGGCACATGTTACTGCGGTAATGAGTATGGCCGTAATGGTGCTGCCCAGGAGGAGCGGTGTGGGGGACGGTGTGCAGCCTGGGCCAGTCAGAACTGTGGGGGCACCGAGGCCAATGCCATCTACAGGACAGAAAAAGGTCACAAGCCCTTTTTATCATCATTTTGATAATTCCCATAAACATAGTTTTTAAAAATCAGATCAATTATCATGCTCTAACCAGATTTTGATAAAATATATCATATCCTATTCATACCTCACCCTGCTATTTTTCACTACATTCAAGCTATACCAATTAGATTTTTCTTTTAATAAGAATAATAAAGGATTTTATAATCGGCCGGCAGGACTCACTGGCCGGTTTTATGTGCATGCCTGTAAGGCCAGCATTTTGCCATGATATACATAACATATTCCTAGTTCAAGCACTACTATGGCCGACCAACCAAGAGATGCCCATTGGTAGCTTTAATAGATCAGAAGCCACTTGACATAATTGTAATTTTTCATGGAATGTAATGCATACATTATCGCCTTAGTTATACACATGTTTGATATGGTGTTTTTCTCTTGCAGTTGGAGACCTGTCGAATTTAGATAAAGCTGATCATTTCTCAACAAGGCTGTAAGTTATTTCCTGCACCATTCTTTGACTGTCATTGATGAACCTAATTAGACATCAGCTGTGTCATTAAGGTTTCATGAAATAAGCTATTTGATATTGATTTATGATGACTAATCAGTATATATTCTATTCTCCAGGTGGGACAAGAGCGGTCAGATAACTGGAATCCCAACCACTCTGTTTACATTGTTTCCTACGCTGAAGACAGTTCTCTCACCTAAGTATGTACATTTTCCTTTATAACATATTAACTATTTTCCTTATTGTAAATCTATATTTCAACCATCAGTGAATCAAAGTGATGATTATTCTGACTACACAATTTCTCAGAAAAATAGAGGAGGTCCAGTAAAATGAAAAGAAGTGAAAATGGTGCGATGTGAAATTGGATTATCCAGATTATCTCCTATATCCACAACTGAGATCATGGGAGTTACTTGAACATGTTGTGATTTTCCCTTTTCTGTTTGTTAGAATCATCATCCACACAAGCAGCCCTGTGCAGGCACCCATTGAGGACCCTGCCTGTGCCAACGACTGCTACCAGACATGTGGCAACATCTACCAGGAGGAAGACCTCACCACTAGGGGAAGTGACGTCACACTGCGCTTCTTCCATCTCAAACTCTCCGACATCTCTGATTATGTCGGCTCGAACGCCAAACGCGTGTTCGTGTACGCTCAGACCATTGTTGTAGATAGCAATATGGACTTCCCCTTTTCACTTCTCCTTCGAACCAAGCAGCTGTTCATTGATAGAAGCCAGGTATGGATACAAATAATATCATTAGTTCTAAGGCCTAATTTAAACTGGTATACCACTTGGATGTTGTAGCATTTTCCTCTTCTGCATACAGTCAGCCCTTGTTGGAGATGTGGATAAGTATAATGCTGAAAACGGTATCCATCAGTATTGGATTGCAACAGCCCAATGGCACTACCTGTAGTCTTAGAACAGAGTATTCTTTATTGGTGAGTGGTTGCAATGACAGCCTGCCAGCTAAAACCTTTGATCAAAAACAAAAACCATTGCCAGCTATGATGGAAAGTGCTCTTTATTCTGTAGATCTTTGGCATCAATTGCTTCAAATCCCTCCTATGTACAAATGCGCGCAAGACCTCTTTTTTATGCACTCCTGCACAATGCAATGATGATTTTGAAGCTCCTGAAAAATTAAGCTTTCTTAACCCTATTGTTACTATCCATGCTTTAGGCATTGAACATCCACGTACAGGCTACAGGGAAGGCCTTTGACCTTGACCTTGAGACAGAACGCTTTAACGACATAGAGCCCAACCTGATGCAGCAGAAGATGGCGCTGACGTGCGCGCGCATCCTGCGTGATACTCGGAATGCGGCGGACCAGAACCTGGCCTTTACCATGCTCAGGGACATCGCTACCACAAGGTCAAACCTACAAGAGGTAGGGCCATGCTGAATGGGGAAACATGCACAGGGGTTGGTCAGAGAATCACTGCATATCTTTGAGATGAATTGTGCCAATTCAATTCCAATTTAGTCCATCCGTGTCTTTGTAAGAGGTGAAAACAAAGAGAAGATGAGAGTTCAGAGTCGGTTGACAGTGACAAAGGCATCACTGATGTATGTAAATATGCAGTTTACAATTTAGTCAGTCGACACTTAATCGACACTAAAACTATGCACACTAGTATCAGCATGGAGATGACACTGGACCAATAGAGATGCATTAATTAATGAAATAAGCTACATGTTATATCGATACTGTTAACTTTGTATTATTCATATTTTATATATAATAACCACTTTGTAATTCATCTCGATAAATTTCAAGGAGCATAATTATTTCAAGATGTTATTTGTTCATTCAGACCCAAGCGTTCAGTGGAATGGTGAGGGGTTACCTTGGTGAGCTGACCGGCATCGCTCGGTCTGGAGTTCACTTTGTGCCTTTCTACACCAAAGACCATCTCTCCAGTGTACTTGAGACATACTACACAGAGATCGACATTTACAGGTTGGTGTATACTACTGCCTTCAACAATTCCATACTTTAAAGGGGCATTCTCAACACTTGCACTTAACCACATAGTAGACTAGAACAGTACTAGAATTGTGAGTGGGATACGCTCGGTGATTATGATTGAACATACACAGGTCCACAGTAAAAAGCTGTTAATAATTATGATTATTATTTCAAGCTTAAGCAAGCCTACTATAGATGTTTGACAGTAGCCATTGTAGTAATTACACTCTGGTTTACCCCCAGAAAGAACTACGACAAGATACGGAGAGTGATTGATAACACTAACGATTTCCTGAACTACGCCGAGGCCATGAGTAAAACGTATGCCGATACCGACGTCATCGAGGTACAGTACTAACGTGGCGTTCTAACTCTTTCCTATCTGATAAAATACGGCTAGTGCAATAATGCACTAAAAGAAGGACATTTCTGGTATCAAATGTTTTTCCTGGGCACCACCAATATTTACCATAAAAAGACATGACATGGTATTATGGTATGATATGAGTGGCGATATGAAAGGAATTTACATACAGATTATAAATCAATCATTTGAAAACATGTATCACACATATCAATACCCACCATATGGTCTATATTACTCCATAATATTATTAAATGCTACAAGGTCTGGCCTCAGTCTGCCGTATTCTAGGGATTTTAAACCATCAAAGTCATTTATATACTACATGGGCCTGTAGAGTATTGAAAGAGAATTATTGAAGTAGAAAGGCACTTATCTGTATATTTCAGAGTTATCTTAAACCAAATATCATAAACTTTGTTGGTTTGACTTCGTGAATGATTTTGGTATTTAAAATTGAGATTCTTCTCCCATCATCATCCAGCCAAATCCCAAAAGAAATCCATATCCCCTAGAAGTAAACAAAAGGCTGTAAGAGAAACATATATAGTGTTAAAGAAAGCTATGTTTCCTTGACTCCAGGCTGAGTTGGCACATGATGCGGCCATGACAGCTGTCGTCAGGAGCAACGAGACGTACCACCGGTTCAGGATCTTCTACAACGGGTCACGTGACCTCCTGGACGAGCTGAAGATCGAGTTCGAGAAAGGACTCAAGGAGAAAGAAGGATGGGACATAGCAAGGGTAGGTACAGGGTGTGGAAAGTACTCTTGCATAGGTAGGTAGGAACACCCCTCGCAGGAAAGATAGAGATGGTTTGAAAGTGGGACTGCCCGATTTATGCCCAAAATAGTGGGTTTAACATGGGTTGCCAAACATTGTGCCACTCAAGATGATTACTCATTTTATAATTTGTTATTTTTCTTAAAAGTATAAACAACAGACCTAGGTTTTATAATTATTCCTCGAGTATTTTCACAATCATTGCCTGAATAATCTTGACAGATGCTGATAATGAACCAACCAAAGCACAGTTATACTAATACCCATGCACATGATAAGGAATTAGTAAGCTGAGACACATGAAGCAAAGTTTAGCCAAAAGGAATGGAGTCTATACCTGATTGTTGATTGGATAATCTCATTCGGCATGGTTATTTATTTTTAGACTATAAGAAAATCGATATTATTGTTTCCTATTTTATAACTGTAAAAGGTATTTTCTGCATAATATTATTTCTATATCGAGGGTAGTCCACTTTGAAACCAATCTGCGCCCAAACTGGGCGGATATGCCCAGTTGGTCCCATTCCAGAACTCAATGACCAAAGCCGATGGGCGAGATAGTTTCAAGGCGTTTTTCTCAATTTGGGGCACCCAATCAGGTCCTGTCTGGAACTTGGTAATCTGCCCAATCTAAACCTCACGTTCCTATTCTTAATTCTACCCAATTTCAAGCGACCAAAGCATTGATGCATGCTAAACTCAATTGCCCCTATGTGGGAATGCTGCATATGGTGTTTTAACGGGACATGGAGTATGGATAGGTACAGTTTAGGTAATAGTATATGAATATGTAAATGACAAATAGATGGTTGTGGGAGAAACAGGATGATTGTTGACCTGTTTTAGCAAATTTGACTGTTTGGTACACTTTCCACAAACTTTCTACCCGCAGGCTGTGGTCAAGTTCATCACGGGTATCGGTAAGATTGTGACGGGTGCCATCGGCTTTGACAAGGATGAAGTAGCCGATAGCGCGTCTCCTATCATTGATGACATCACTGGTCTCTTTGACACAGCCTACAACCTAGCCAACACCATCCGCCAAATTGATGAATTATCACTCATTGCTGATAGACTCATGGAGTAGGTGCCTTGGTATAGATATAGCTTACAGTTTACATGGTTAATACTGCATAAAATTGTTGTCTTTCTATTGCCCCTCTATAGCTGCACACTTCTGGGATTGCAGTGATTACAGGGTAACATAGATTATAGATTGATAGGCCTATAACAGATGAAATTCACATCCTGCAGAGTATAACATATGTGACAAGCTCTAGGTAAAGGGACCTTAAAGGCCCTTTTCGCAGATTGTGCCACATATGCACAAATAGGATTATGAATATAAATAGCACTGACCCTACTTTAAGTGTGTTTTAAGAGTTAAAAATGAGAGTTTTGCTATTATCTCATCTCACAGTGACCTTGACGATGTGACTAACACCGACTACCTCCGTAACCTTGACGACGTGGAGCAGACCGTAGCCCTGAACGTGAATATCATCAGGTAGGTTTTTATGGGAAAGTGTTTTTTTACTTGCCAAGATGATGAGGCCATCATATTATTTCTAAAGCTATCAGAGGTTGTGATAAGTGTGTGTTTTGGTGATGATATTTCGATGAATCCAGGAACATTGTCCCTATCTTGTCTAGATATCACATCATATGAACATTACCTCAATGTTCTCTTATTGAGGTGCTTATCACTTAAATAAACAAACTCTTATCACACGGAAATTAGAGAAATCTAGAAGGCCTACTCTTATCATTGGATAGAGATAAAAAGTTCCATGCCGCGTTCTAGGAGAATTTGACCAGGAATTGATCAGTGTAAAAATCATGTTTCCTTCAATAGTTATGTCCTGTTTGATTAGGTGGCGTAACCTGAAGAACTACGGCACGTCCGTGCTGAGTAACCCTGAGATCCTGCGTGTACGCGGGGCCGCCAACTACCACCGGCAGCTGATGGATGTCTGCAACTGGGGCGAGTCACTCACTAAGTGAGCAGTTTTCACTTCACGAATTTTTGTATTAAATTAAATTAAATAGTTTTAATTAAGTGAATGCCACTTAAATGTTATTATGACATTTCCGGGACATTCACATGGCATGACTTAGATTTACTTAAAAACAAACATTCATGCAGAGCTAAAATGCAAACATTCAGGTAGTGCCTAAATGTAAGCATTCATGCAGTGTTTGTTATTGTTGGAAAAGAGGTTCATTGCCTGAATCACAATGTACAATAGGGCAAAAAAAAAAGGTTTGTTTCAGGTAACCCGACCGACCCTATCAAAAGAGGGCCGACCCTACGTTTTTATTATCCAATTTTTAAGAAATTTTCATGTTTTTACCCTTTTTTGGTCAATTTTGGGGGATTCAAAACAGTTGGGTAGTACATTCATGTTAAAAAAAAAATTTAAAAAAAAGAAAAATCCGACCTACCGACCCTACTTTTTCCTCCCATGTTACCTGAAACAAACCTTCTTTTTTTTGGCCTAGTGGAACAGTGGAAAGTATTGAAACATAATTTCTTGGTACCCATTAATCTTTTCCAATGGCGAGTGTCTATACTCGTCAGGGCTGCAGGCAACTTCATGGGGTCGGCATGATATATGACTGCACCACTGATGACTTACTCACGGGGCTGCATTCCTGGATTGTCATGATAAAGGGCAAAATGCATCAAGGCACTATGCGGCCTTGAAAGGGTTAACACTTTCACCATGTTCTTGCCTCTTGTGTCAGGGCCATGGTGGAGCGTGCGGAGCTGCTGCGGGGTGCCATAGACTCGCGCACTGTGCTAGACGCTAAACGCGAGCAGCTCGCACGTCTGGAGGAGCACATCGCCCAGACCCGGGCCGGGGTCATCCCTCACAACGAGGTGGTGCTCGCCGACATCACCGAGCAGACCTACGACGTCAGGATGGACCTCAACAAGGCCCTTATCGTCTTCTGTCAGGTGTGTGGTTGGTACATTTTTAGTACAATGTATAAGAGTATGGACCTTATTGTCCTCTGTGAGGTTGTATCTAGTAGACTTAGTACTTAATATATCTAACAGAACATGTCCATGTGTGCAGCTAGCTATAACCATACTTTGTCCACCTTTGTTCTGTGACAGGCCTACTTCTAACAGAACATGTCCATGTGTGCAGCTAGCTATAACCATACTTTGTCCACCTTTGTTCTGTGACAGGCCTACTTCTAACAGAACATGTCCATGTGTACAGACAGCTGTAGCCATACTTTATATACCCATTGTCTTATGGCAGGCCTACTTCTACGAGAACATGTTCACATGTGCAGACAGCTACCTGCCGTCCTTTGGCGGCTCCCTCACCGACCTACTCATCAAGATAAACGCGGCCAGCCTGGACAACCTGCTCACCGGGTCAGCTCCCTCCAGTGTGGAAAGGTGAGAACTCTCCTTCTGTATGTAAAATAGAGATATAGCTGCATGAATAGTTGACATTCATCTTTTAATAAAAAAGCAAACTGCTTGATGTCACACTTGAAGTCCAGTAAATGCCGTTGAAATATGATCATGACGTATAGCGGCTCGTATAAGTGTCTGGGCACTTTTAAATTTCAACTAAGTTGTACCCCGGCGCTTATAACCCAGTCAGATTCAAAGACCTACGTCATATACACAGGACACTAAGGTATAGCATAGGCACTTTGTGCGCGATTTTAAGAAATCTTGTTTTTGCTTAAATGCCAACATTCATGCAGTGTACATGACAGCAGAGATAGCTTGGATATGATAAGGGGTTACTTATGAAAAAAATTGGGGGTATAGCATGTCGATTTTGAGAAATGGCCATGTCGCATGTCAATTTTAAGAGATGTCCATGCATGTCCCCTGTCACTAACATTTTAAGTTTGCTGCCTCATGTCGCATATCGATTTTAATAAAAAAAATAAAACGCCATGTTCCCATGTCGAATTTAGGGGTCTACCCCCATTACATTATCATTTTGTTTATCGTACAGGGAACTAATCGTCAAGAACATAGATACAAGTGCAAGCTGTACAGAAAACCTGGCTTGTCCCATCACCTATCTGCAGCGGAACAGGATACTCTACTTTGATCTATCTACGTCACACCCAGCACTCATTGACCTTGACGCCTACAAGGTCAGCGAGATCAAGCTGAACTTCACAGGCATCAAGACCAACAACGTCAAGAACCCATGGGTCAAGGTGAGGCAAGTAGGGTATAGAAGTGTCAAGGTGAGGCAAGTAGGATAAAGAAGGGTCAGGTTGAGGAAAACAGGGTAAAGAAGGGTCAGGTTGAGGAAAACAGGGTAAAGAAGGGTCAGGTTGAGGAAAACAGGGTAAAGAGGGGGCAGGGTGAGGCAAGCCGGTAAAGAGCGTCAGTTTGAGGAAAACAGGATATAAAAGGGTCAAGGTGAGGCAAGTAGGGTCAAGAAGGGTCAGGTTGAGGAAAATAGTGTATGGAGGGGCCAGGGTCAGAAGGGTCAAGGTGAGGAAATTAGGGTATAGAAAGGTCAAGGTAAGTGGCATCACATCAAGTATGATTCTAGAATTCAGATATGTCGTCCCGTATTTTGCAGCTCTCGTGATTCTATGATTCCAGGTGAGGATAGAGTCCAGCGGCAAGTTTGATGGTCGCGCAGACAGCAAAGTTTACAACTTTTTAACCAAGGCCGCAGTCGCCACCTTTGAGTACAACGTTATCACTCGTAAGTATAAAGGAATGAGTATATATATATACAAACTTTATTGAAAGAATACTACGCTTTTAGTACAAAGTTGTCTATTGCTGCTGCCTCCTGTGCTTTAATTTCAAAATGTAGTAATATCAAGCTCTATAGACTCATAAGAAGCCATTTTAAAAATAGACAGAATGTTCTTTATGTTCAATCTAATGATCTTGCAATTAGAACATAGTAGGTCCTGTCATTATTGTTGAATATCATTTCAGATCACATCTCGGTATATGCCGACATAGCTGCACCGTTCCGCAATTTAGTACAACGCATCACGCCCTTCACCACATGGGTAATGCGGATTTCTCCCGATAGGAGCGCTGACATCAACTTTGATGACGTTACTTCCGTTGCAATCCGTTTCAAGGGCAGTGCCCTGGACAATGAGTCGTGGAAGAAGAAATACTTCAAAGCCCATCCAGAGCTCATCCAATGAGCATCTTTAAAGAAGGACAATGGGGAATACCACATACTTATTCCACAATGTGTGCAGAGACTATGTGTTGAGCTATTCTTAATAAAGACTATAGTGACAGTACTACATTTTATTTTTCACTCTGTTCCGTTATTACTAGATGGTTGTTCAGTAATATATCATTATGTAGTCAATTAACTGGATCGTCCTGTCATATAACAACACATTATATTTACTGAAACCAGGGAGGCTACTCTCCCTGCTGAAACGCAAGTACACTATATGCATGTAGCTGTATGCATCATCTACCAATCAGATAACACCCTGCATTCGCTGCAGAATTTTTAGGGTGCATTATGTAACGGCTTGTACCCATGTGACCACTGTTATCAGTGCTTATCTCGCCAGTTACAAGCTTAAGCAATGGATGCGCCCACAGGACGTCCAGCTTGACACCTATAGTAATACATGTCATGGATGGGAGACTTCGTTATATGAATAAAATTAGTGAATGGAAAATAGCCTGAAATGCATTAATAATGAGCGGTCTGGCATTGGTGAGGCAGATTATCTATGGAAACTTTCAATTTATGGTGTTGATATCCTTCTATTTTCAATAGGTATGCCCTCATGTGGTTCAACAAAAGAACGGTTACTAAGCTCAAATATCCCAGTAAAGAGCAGAACGAGGCCTCCTCAAAGGATGGCAATATTGTTCGATATCAGTGAAACAAATGTTGCCGGTTGTCAAGCAGTAATGAAAGGAGTATTTCACAAGCTTTCAAAAAGTATAGAATATATATAGAGACAAAGGTCCGCGAGATTTAGTCTGTTGACTGGGTTCTTTCACGCATTGACCTCGGGCCGTATTTCAAGAAGCCCAATGGTCAACAAGTGAAGGAATCCAATTCAACAAACTAAGTAGACCTTTGGTGTTTTCATTTTAATGTTTTTCTATTCAAAATACCAAATTTATGATAGAGGGGGCCTAAAATAGCTTGGTCGCTCAAATGTACACAAACCGCCATTTTTTGATGATGTCATAGGCCATGAAATATGGCTGTGGGTTATTCAATGGGACAGCAAAATATGGAGGTCCTTTGTTAAAGCAATGGATCTGCCGTATTACATAAATATGTAAAGCATACATCCCACAAAAATGTTCAGCTATTACACAATCTGCCAATGATGATGTAAAAAACTGACTTTTCTCAAATAGTCATGGGCACGAAAGGATTACAAGCAGGCCTAAATGTTATGACAAAGTATCGAATGATAAAGATACAATATGGAGCTTAGCTTCATTTAGCATTAATTCAAACTAGATATGCTTATTTACTGGTTAAAATATAATTCAAGTTTTCTTTTTAACATATATAAATGCATATTAAAAAAAGTACTGACGCAATGCTCTATGGGTCTATGTATGAAGTTTCCACCCAGACATAAACCGGGGACATGTGGAGTGTGAGTAGGACGTGCCAGCCACCAAGCCGCCGCAACCATGGTACAGTGAGAGGGAAATGTGGGTAAGGTGGTGAGCGGTTACTTATCAAAACAAAAAGTCGCGCCGCGGGAGTACTGTCGTATACTTTAACACCGCGGTGACAGCAGAAGAATATAATGACCGATCCCCGCACCCGGCCTATCAGAATTAGGCTGTTGTCAAAATCAACATGACGCTGTCCATGCACGAGATATTCATTCAATATGGCGAAATTTGGACGTTTTTAAGGTAAATTTTTACATTTGAATCGAATAATCATGTAATAAACCTAATAATGAATGGATATGGGAGCACTCATGCTGTGTATTGATGTATAACTCACTTGTCGCTTCACGACTCTTGTGTTATCCATCGATACACAGTACTCGTGCCCCCATATCCATTCATTATTGGTTAAGTAGTGTGCATGTTAGTGTGCTTGTATAGTGTGTAGGCATAGTGTGCATGTGTAGTGTGCACGTATACCCCTACCCCTGTACACCACCACCTACAGACACTACCATAAACAAGTTTAGTCCACAGATGCGTTCCTACCCCATTCTAAACTGACAAAAAGCGTCTCACACACTCCAAAATGTGATCTCCCATAGGTTTAACACTGAATGGCAAATTAATTGAAACATCCACGCTAGTACATTCATGTTTGTCTACAGACAGAAAAAAATATGCTTTTTGGAAGGAATACTTTAGCGATTTCTTTCAGGGGGTTCCTGTACACTTTAAAGGATGCTTTTTACACCCCTCTGGGAAGGAGAACAGGTGAATTTGTCCATTATATGTACTAGAGAATTGTTGGTATAGGCCTAATGTTTTAACCCAAAATATGAAGAACAAATTTAATTTTTGCTGAAAAACATCCTGCGAAGGCGTCGCATAAGACTTTGGGAGACTAAGAGGCTCCTTGAGTCAATTATGGTATGATTAAACCATTTTGCCTATTACTTGGTATTGTTAAAGAAACAGTTTAGGTGCTATGGATATCATAATGAGATCAGGTGCATTTATGGGGTCATCCCTTTCTCTCAAATTAGTTTGGAAAAACTAACTGTACATACACCTGGACTAATAGAACCTTACAATCCGGTGGCAATCAAACAGCAGCCATGTGCATGTTGTCAGGAAGAGTTGATGACAAGGTTGTATAGAAAGGTCAAGTGAAAATGGTTTCAAAGTAGGTCCATGTGAAAATTACTCAAATCACCAAATGTCCATTGTACAGATAGTAGATTTAGTTAGATACTGGCAGGTCAACAGTTCATCAAAAGATCTAGCATTCTGATACAGAGGATACCCAAGGAATTCCCTCTGTGTATAGCAGGGGGCTCACTCTCCTAACATATTTCTTGATGTAGACTCACACACAGTTGCATGAATCAGTATGAGTTGCTGGTGGCTTGAAGATGGCTGTATCCATACAGAGAGGCATTTAACTCTCGAGTGGCACCATCTCTTGTTGCAGAATGTTATTCTGCTGCTTTATTTCCCAGTCTTTGTATAGGTTTAGGGTTTAGTAAACCTAAGCACCGGGAGCAGCAGGATGTGGGACAGTCTCAGTTTGTGCTTGTTGAGTCAGATATGTAAGTACATGTACACCTATTTTCTAAAAAATATACTGATGTGTATACATTCTCTGCACAATACTTATCAGAACATCATTGGTCTTCCTAGACTTCAGTAGGCCTATCTGAGTCATCCAGGAGGCCTTCATTAAATGTGACCCACGAGGCAGCTAGGTACTTGATCATCAATATGGTGACACATTTTTGATTTATATATATATGTATATATATATATATATATATATATATATATATATATATATATATAAAATCTTCCATCTTACAACACTCCCCTAATAGCACATGAAGCGGCAACCTGCCAGCATCCCAACACAGAGCCAGGCTTCTGATAGTGACTATACCATATCATTTCATTGTTTTTGCAGTGGTGGTGTTATGTACTGCTGAAATATCTGAATACACCGACCATGGACTCAGATATGGTATAACCCTTTTTAGACACTTAAAGCCTACCAATATGATACTTTTGGCACAGTAAATATTATATTAAGATGCCATTTAATCATTTAAAATCCATATTTTCACTCATACTGAAACATTTTGATACAACATAATTCATATTGCAAACCATGTGGCTAAATTTGATATGTGCGGATGGCGAGTATCAGAGAAAAGATATAATTTGTATTGCATAATGTCCTTGTTTCAGATGGCAAGACCATTTACCGATCAGGTTCTATGAATGGTATGTGAAATCTACTCCTCGGTTGCTATAGAAATAGTTGTTTCTAATAGCTATTTTATGAACTAAAAACACCTCTCATGTAGGGTAAATTGTCATTTACAAGCCTTGTTAGGGAGTGATCATTTTTTAACAACAGGGGGGGGGTGGTGGGTTTGCGCGCGGAGCGCGCGAAATTTTTTTGCCCCCCCCCCGGTCAAGGGGTCGAAATTTTTTACCCCCCCCCCCTTAGGGTCGAAAATCGGCTCGCACGCGGGCCCTTTGAAGCATAGTAACGCGCGGGCTTTTTGGCTCAAAACAGGTTAAATTTTTTTGCCCCCCCCCCAAGAGGGGTCCAAATTTTTTTGCCCCCCCCGGTCAAGGGGTCCAAATTTTTTTGCCCCCCCCCCCAAACCCACCACCCCCCCCTGTTGATAATAAATGATCACTCCCTTAGCTCGCTGCATTACTGATCGTAAGCCAAAAAATGAACCAAATATGCCAAACATTTTTAGATTATGAACTGTAAGAGAGGATAGACGCGCATGTCTTACAGAGACCTATATTAATGTCAGTCTATTAATGTCCCATGCTCTGCTCTGTGCCATATGGCAGGGGGCTGGTGGGACTGTCCTTGGTACCTGGACGGTGGTCAGTGTTCTGATGGCACCTTCTCCTGCCCCTGTCCTGACGGCAGCCGTGTCTACTTCATATTCGGCTGCTGCTACCTGTTTCCAAGGTAAACATTTGAACAATTAACCCTTTAAGGGTAGCAAACCTGTGCTTTTTAAATTGTGCTATGGTCTTCTCCCCATGATGCATGAATGCGGTTCTGGCAGGTAAACACATGCATAATACTGACCCTACAGAGTTGATACACTACCATAACGGTCGGCATTATGCATTCATACAACCTAACGAGTAGACTCACAAGGGCTGCATTCATGCATCAAGATGATAGAGGGCATAACGAGCACATTAGATCACCATAACGCCCTGAAAGGGCCTATGACAAATTCATAGGGTTGAGAAAAAGTGTCCAGCATAGGCCACATCCAGAGAAAATGTTGGTCTATGGGTTTTACTTAAAGGTGAAAGAAATTAAAATTAGTTAAATGTTGCCACTTTGCAACAAATTATTAGATGACAAAACAGTTGATCAACTGTTTTGATTCACAGATTATACTTTCAGTACCACAAAAGACTACTAAATTGAAAATAGAAATGAATTGAGACCAGGGCTACGGTATTTTCATGCATCACAACGACCTAGGACACTGTGCGGCCGGGGTTAGCTTATTAAATCTCGATCTCTCTCTGCCAGCTGTGGCATACCTTGTATCGGCTCACACGACTGTAAGAGGTGGAGGAACTGCCAGACATGTCGTACTGCTGTGAGTGGAAGCTGGAACTGGAAGGCTTGTAACTCGTGTAAGAAGGGCTACATCTTTGAGGACGGCCTCTGTGACACAGGTAGGTGATGTAGGATAAGGGGGTTTAACCCTATAAGGATGGCAGAATGTGTTAATGTGCTATGGTCTTTGATGTTGTCATGATGCATGAGCGCAGGCCCTGGTGAATAACTCGTCAATATTGCATCTGTGCATAATGTGTACTCCACACGAGTAATACACTCTTGAGGAGTTGGCATGATGCACCAATGCAGTGAGGTGTAGGTGAGTTACTCAACGCTTATACACGAGGTTTTACGGTAATCTTAATTTAAAAAGAAATCCCATCAATAACCCAAAACTGAACACAGAATGCAAAAATTCCTTCCAGAACCAAATTTAGACTAACAAACTACCAAAATCTTTTTAGCTCATGATATCTCATTTTAAAGTTTATGACACCAACTTTAATCACTAATTTCCCTTTTTTCCTTGCCTGGTCACATCTATTATTCTTGCTCTTTCAGATGACAATGAATGTTCCAAGAACAACGGCGGGTGTGATCAGAAATGTGTCAACCAGTATGGGTCCTACTACTGCTACTGTCTTGCAGGCTTTAGGCTGGAGGCAGATAAACATGCATGTAAACGTAAGTAGGAGGTTAAACACTTGAGAGCCGCATATTGCCTTAATGACTTAAATCTCTTGTCGTCCTGATGCATGATTGCAGCCCTGGTAAGTCTATCATTCATATATCATAGTAACCTTTCAGGTGTCTATTACGCCCATGGGGTTAGCATGATGCTTGAAAGCAGCTCTGCTCTCCAGAGCTGCATTTATGCATCATGACGATAAGGAAAATGCATTAAAGCAGCATGCAGCCCTTAAAGGGTTTAAACCACCCAAATATGGCAGAGTAGGACAAAATAGATCTACTACTATTACCCATAACCCTCAGTACTGGTATGATAATCGGCCCAGAATATATATGCAGCATAACAAAAAATGACCTTTGTTAATTTTAGATTAGAGTTAGATCAATTTGCCTTACTATGATAGTTAGGTAGGTACTCTTTTAGGTAGGGGCAGCTTTAACCTCAATCGTTGTGAATGTAGTTTTCATTATTATGAGTTATTCCTTACATAAAGGTCTGTCATGTGAACCTCCAAGTGCCATTGCCCAGGGGACCGTGACAGCAACCGACAAGACTCAACCATGGTCCTTTGCTAGTTACGCTACCTTTGCTTGTAATGACCCACGTCTTACTTTGGATGGACCCTATGCCCTCCGCTGTACAGCCACTGGAGAGACACTATTTTGGCCAGAGAGTAACCCAGCTTGTATAGGTAAGACTCACTACATTGCCAGAGGCTCAGTTATTAAAAGGATTGGCACAAAGGAAGCAGGTATTTGGAGATCTCTTTCAGTTTGTACTGGTATTGTTCATTTACTGATTTGTACATATTATAGGGGCTTATGTAAAAGACTTGACCCATATTCATAGGAAGCGATAAGCAAAGTATTCATATATCAAATGGCATTAATTTACAGCAGTCATTGCATGACAATTGCAGATACATGTTCGTCTGTGGCTAAGGAGGATCGCCGTGCCTGTTCATCAGACAACACCAGCCCTGCTAAGTGTAAAGAACTGGGATGCTGCTACCAAGACTCGGAGCCAGATGTCACCAAGTGCTTCCATGATCCAAGTAAATTATGACAAATACATTTAGGATATAGTGTCAAGCTAGATACTGATGCACTGTTGAAATAGCCTAGTCATTGTCCAGGCACTAAGTGAAATAATTATTATCATTTTAGCTTAGACATAGCAGGAATATCTTTTCATTAAGGGGTATTGCTACATACTATGTTGGTTGTGAATATACTTCTTGGTGTTTCAGCCAAGTTCTTTGTGCGTTATGGCAGTCAGAAGCCAAAGCAGTATACAGCTGAGCGCTCCTTACCTGAGAGAAATGTCCGGTCCTGTGCTCACCAGACCCGAAACATGGATGGTCTCAACCGTTACCTGATTAAACACACAGGGCGTAATGACACCCACAATGTGGACCTGCAGCAGTGTGAGCCACTACACAGTGGCAGCTCTGAAGAGCGTGTGGAGGATGCATCCTATGACTTGTATGAATACCTGCTCAGTGCTGCTCAGGGTTTTGATAAAGAAGAAATGCCTCATGACTTGTGAGTAGGCCACTTGTCAATGCTTTATGGGTAGCCCAATGCTTTAATGCACTATTCACCTTTTAGTCATAATGATGCACTACTGCATGAATATCAAGTCACTCACCAGCACAGCATTCATGCATCATCATGCCATCCCTATGGGGTTGATACAATCCTGAAATGTTGGAGTGATGCCCTAAGGCAGTGTTGGTGAATTACTCATCAGCGTTGGTGCTGCAATGGAGCATCATCATGACAATTTGAACATGCACCATGAATAGCTAAAGGTGTATTTATAAAAGTTATTACATAATGTGTATTATAACATGACATACTAACTCTGCATACTTTTCCTCTCCAGAGCAATTCCCTCCACTGCCATATCAGGTATTCCCACTGGAATGTTCACAATGTTTCCTAAACTGCGGTCATTTGTGTCACCAAGGTAGGGTTAACATGCATGTATGTACATGTAACATATATGAGTGGGTTATTTCATCATTATCATCATCCTTTTCCTGTTTGTCTTTTTTAAAGTTTTTAGTTGGTTTAATAAAAAGGTAAATGCACATTACTTATGCTGAGCCTGTTGCCAGGTGTTTTTAGGTTATCAATAGAAACTGTCTATAATATTATGTTATCATTACTCGATCATCCAGAGCTATTCTCTCCTCATCTGGACCCAAAAATGTATATATTCCAGGCCAATTATTGAAGTAATGTATAGATGGTATATAATATTATCGTGAACTACATAAGGTACATGTACCTGCCCGTCCTGTAGCCATACCAGTACACATAATGTGAGCTTAACCTCTCTACAATCTTTCCTCAGATTAATAATGAAGGTGGGGCAAGATGTGAGCACTCCTCTAGACAACCCGCCATGTGTGAAGAACTGCTACAACCAGTGTGCCAGCCTCACCCAGGTGGAGGCTACTTCTGAGGGTGACATCACCATCCACACAATGCACCTCAACCTGGGGCAGCTCCCCAGCCTCCTGCCACCCCATACCAGGAGGGTATATCTATTTGCACACACAGGTATATGATGGGTGTATACTGACGTTGCTTTCATCAATGGTGATTTTAATCTCTGATTTAGTCAATAGCACTGATTGAATAAATTATTAAGCTCCGCTAAATAGTTCCCAGGAACTCAGTGTTCAGAAGGCTGAAGACCTCCTACAGCCTGTTATACCACTAGTCACTGGAGAATATGTCTGAATCAATTAAATCACAACTGCCACAACCTTTCAAGTGTAATCCTCACATTATCGCTATTGTTTGATAATGTTAGTTACTACATATATGATTTTTATGCTCACACTATCTATCTATCTTTTCCTCAGTGGTTATAACAGCGGATGTTGATCTGACAGCCTCCCTCTACCTCCACACACGGGAACTGATTGTGGACCGTAGCCGTGCCTCCTACATCAACCTGCTACCAGGAGGCAGCAGCAGTCTGCACATGCCTCCCCCAAACAATGCTGTCATTGACTCCATCATCAGCGACTGTCTCAGCATAGAAGTTTAATGTAAATGAGGCAACAAGTTACTGACCTATATTGAACTATATTGAGGCTAAATATTTAAAAGGAAGAATTTACCATACAAAAAGTAGCTGACCCTAATAGGACTGTGTGCTCAACATGTGTAGCTCTAGTGTAAATAAAAGTCGTTATTAACATATTTCTGTGTCCTTGTGTTCCTTGTCTTCTCAGGTGCCTTAGTCTTTCCATCATCCATGCTAACTGGCACATCCTGTCATATAACAACACATTATACTTACTTAAATGCAGATGTACTATCTAGTCATGGATAGGGGGCTTGATAATAGGATACAATTAATGAGTGGAAAATAGCATAAATGCATTATAAATAAGCGGTCTAGCATTGGCGAGGCAGATCAATTTTGGAAATTTGCTAAAAATTGATATCCATGAAAATAGTGAAAATAATAACTATTTTAGTTCTTTTCCTGGGGATTTTTCAAGCCCAAATTTCCCAGGCCAAATGAAGAACAGGTGTGTTTCAAACAAACCGACCCTAGATTCTAAAAAGGGCAGACCATAGCAAAAAAGAATTTGACAATTTTGAGGATTTAAAAAAAATTCTTTGAAAATTCTTATTTCTTTTTAGCAATTCTTTGGTCAAAAATAACCAGCTCATACTGACCTCAGTGCCTCGAATGCTAGTCTGCCTTCAGGAAATGACTTCTTAAGTGAAATATCCAACAATTTCTTGAAATTTATTTTTACGCGAGATATTCTGATAAGTTGTGAGTCAATGTGACAATTCACGACTCATTAATTATACTCTCTCAAGACGTAAAAAGAAATTCCACTTATCTACCCTAAAATTTCATATTGCATGAAACACACCTTTTTTTGGCCCCATTCCCACAATATCTAGAATATCTTCTCAACAGTAATTGAAAGGGCATTTCAATAGCTTTCAAAAAGTTTAACATATAGCATACATCCTAAAAATGTTCAGCTGTTACACAATCTGCCAATGGTGATTTAAGAAACTGATTTTTTCAAATAGTTTGGGGCATGAAAGGATTATGAGTAGGCCTCAATTTTATGACACAGTACCAAATAAATTATAAGATAAAGATACGAAATGGAACACAACTTCATTTTGCATTAATTCGAACTAAAAATGCAAGATGGATACATCTTATTAGAATGTATTTCATTCAGAGACACTGCAAAAGGTCAACATAACTATATGGGATATAGCCAACCGTCTAATTTCGAAATATAGACCCTATGTGCCACCTAATATTAGTTCCATCAGAGTATTTTCTTTGCGATGTATAACTATCTATCACAGTTTTTAACATTTATCTTTATTTTGTCGTCAGGGAAAGTAGCAGTTACCTCAAAATAATAGGTATATGTAGAGATGTTCGAGCTACATTTTCCAGGATCAAGGTACACAATAGTATTCACATATTTGTTTTCCTGAGCATTAAGAAAGGTTCCTCTCAGCCCACACTAAATTGTGCATGGCTGCTCAGAAATGTATGGGATACGTGACAGCAACCTAAAATGGTTACATATTTATCTCAAAGGGAGAACCCAAAGAACAAAAGCTAATGACTCATGTCTGATACTAGAGAGGTAGTCTGCGATGTCCCCCAAGGGTCTATACTGGGGCTGTTGAAGACAGCTCACATCTATTAAACATGTGCTGTAGTTTCTAGGCTTGCCTTAGATTTGAATTAATAGGAATTTAATATAAATGTTTGTGTTGGTGACAATGACTTTGAGGCAGGTTTTGGAGTGTACATTGTTTTTAGGTTTGTTTCACTGTGGTTACTGCCCTGGCCAACTTCAATACGTCTGATTGGTGTCTGTTCAGGCCTGAGGCTGGGTGATGTGTTGTGTGGCTGTCTTTGCGGGGATGCTGCATTGAAGAATCTGGTACGTACCTGGTAGAGGATTTTACCCATCAAGTTACCAGACCTCTTTTTCTTTCCTGATGTCCTTTGTTTCGCCCAGATGATAACCACATCCCCACTTAAAGTCAAAGGTAGCCTCATAGAATAGACAGTTACCTGTGTTGAGTATGTAGGCATTATAGGCTAGAATTTCTGTGACTTTAATGTCCACTAATTCTTCCATCAACTCTTCCTCACCATCAGTAATCTCCCGTGTCTTGTCTAGCTCTTTCCCCAATAACATGTAGTCGTATGGGTTTCAGCCTGTAGGATCCTGTATGCAGTGTCTAGGTCTTCACACCAAAGTGCTAATTGGTGCTGGAAGGCCCTTTCTGTACTAGCATAGTAGTGATCTTTGTACCGTATATCACACTGTGACATGCATATATATATGTGACGTGTACTGGGATAAGGGACCTGAGTGCACCCTGCACTAAGGGCCTTTTTCGCAGATTTCACATATATAATTTAGTACTGTAGCATACATCATGCCAACCGTTGAAATTACAGAGAATCAGTGTAAAATTTGACCATTATCACTGTAATGTGATTTATGATGAGACAGTATAAAATTCATAACTTTTACGTTGAACATCTAGTACAGTGAAACAGCATTTTTTCATTTACAGTGAATCTCACATTAAAAATTTGTCCACCAGGTGCCAGCCAGGGAGATATGAAGACTTTGGTGGAAGCTCTCACCTTAAAACGCATCTAAATGTGTTAAAATAATGTCCAATTATCTCATTAGTCAAAGGGTCAATCTTCAAGCCCTTGGCACATAATAGATGATACATATATAATTTTTCACTCTATGACACTGGGGACAAGTAAGGATGATGAAAACACCAATTTTGTGGTAATCAGAATGACACATATTCACACTGCTGTTAGAGTTGCTTTGTAACAATCCTATTATAAGGCGGTGATCCACTGCCACGAATTTGCTGCGATTTTGCTGCGAATTGCACTCGTGCGTGTAAATATGGAGAAATCGTTCCAGCAGTGGATCTCCTGCTGCGAGTCCCTGCGACAACATCGCAGCGAGAGGCGTGTGACTGCGAGTAAATTCGTAGAAATCTAAAAGTTTTGATTTTTACGAGTGAACTCGCAAGTTTCTCTCGCACGACAACATTCGCAGCAAACTGGCGGCAGTGGATCACCGGCTATACCCTTTGCACATGGATTGTACTTGCATATTGCTGTGAGGCATTCAATTATATGTCTCTTATGGCCTGATATTTGCAGGCCTAGATTTAAGTTGATATTATGAAATATACCAATGAATCAAGAAACAGTGATTATCATCATCAAATGTCAAGAATAGCAGAGAATCATCATATAATAATGATCAATCACTGTTAAAAAAACAACAGGAAACTCTGTAAACCTGACGGGGATTAGGAGAAGATGGTGACCGTAAAAAAAACACAGTGAAAGCTTGGCATTAATTGATGCCAGTGAATCACCATGATTTTACGGGATATTTCTAAGACAATGGTTTGTCATGATTCACAAATGCGGTGTGCTGGTCCATGAGCACGGCAAATGAATATGAAGCTTTAAGGTATCATTTGATATAAATAATCATGGTATGATTATAGCATTTTACCTATCGATAGGTATTGTCAAAGAAACAGCTCAGGGGCTATGGGTGTCATAATGAGTTCAGCTGCATTCATAGGGTCATCCCTTTCACTCCAAATAGTTTGGAATAACTAACTGTACCTAGACCTGCATGGACTAATAGAACCTTACAGTTTGCCATGTGCATGTTTCCAGGAAGAGCTGGTAATAAGACTGTATAGTTCAAGTAAAAAAAATGTAGTCCCGTGTGAAAATTAGTCAAATCACCAAATGTCCACCAAAGATAGTAGATGTAGTTAGATATTAGCAGGTCGACAGTTCATCAAGAGACCCAGCATTCTGATACAGAGGCGAACTGAGGAATTCCCTCTCCGAGAGGTTCAAATCAGTATAGCAGGGGGCTCACTCTCCTAACACATTTATTGATCTAGAATCGGACCCAGTTACATGAATCATTCTGTATTGTATCAGTTGCTGGTGACTTGAAGATGACTGTATCGATACAGAAAGGTATTTAGCTCAAGTGGCACCATCTCTCATTACAGAATGTTATTCTGCTGCTTTATGTCCTAATGTTGCTATAGGTTTAGCATTCATTAAACGTAGAAGCACTGGGAGCAGCAGGATGTGGGGGAGTCTCAGTGTTTGTTTGTTGAGTCAGATATGTAAGTACATGTACACCTATTTTCTAAAAATATACTGATGTGTACATTGTCTACACAATACTTATTAGAACACCATTGGTCTCCATATACCACTAGGCCTCGTTGAGTCATCCAGGAAGCCTTGTGACCCATGAGGCAGCTAGGTGCTGGATCATCAATATGGTTACACAGTAAAAACACATTCTGACATTTTTTATTTATTTATACATAATTTTCCATCCTATAACACCCCACATCACATGAAGAGGCAACCTACACCATCCTGACACGGTGCCAGGCCCCCAATATTGACTATACCATAACATCTTATTGTTCTGCAGTGGTGGTATTATGCACTGATGAAATATCTGAATATTCTGACCATGGATTCAGATATGGTATGAACCTTTTTAGACACTTAATTAAAGGCTCCAATATATTACTTTAGGTGCAGTAAATCTTATATTAAGATGTCATTTGGTCATGTAAAATGATTTGCATCTTGCCAATCCATATTTTCACTCATATTGAAACATTTTGATACATAATTAATATTGCAAACCATGTGGCTAAATTTGATGTGCGGATGGTGAGTAACAGAGAAATGATATAATTTGTATTGATGAAATATGTTCTTGTTTCAGATGGCAAGACCATTTACAGATCAGGTTCTATGAATGGTATGTGAAAACTTCTCCTCGGCTGCTATAGAAAATAGCTATTTCTCTATTTGTATGAACTAAAAACACCTCTCATGTAGGGTAAATTGTCATTTGCAAGCCTTTCTAGCTCGCTCCAATACTGATCGTAAGCCAAAATCTGATAGCAAATATGCCAAACATTTTAAGATTATATAAACTGTAAGAGAGGATGAATGGGCATGTTTAACAGATACCTAATGTCAGGCTACTAATGTCACATGTATTGTGCTGTACCATGTGGCAGGGGGTTCATGGGACTGTCCCTGGCAACTGGATGGTGGACAGTGTTCTGACGGCAAATTCACCTGTACCTGTCCCGCAGATGGCAGCCGTGTCTACTTCATATTCGGTTGCTGCTACGATTTTCCCAGGTAAGCATAAAAACCTAGGCCTTTAAGGGCATCATCATTAAACACATGCATCATATCTAGGGTCGACATGATGCATTCATACAGCCTAATGAGTAGACTAACAAGGTTGAGAGAAAGTGTCCATCTGTGTTTTGATTCACAGATTGTACGTTCAGTTCTACAGGTGACTATTAAACTGGAAATTGAATTGAATTGAGACTTGACAGGACTCCATTCATGCATCACAGTGGCCTAGATCACTATGGGGCCCTTGAAGTGTTAACTCATTCTATCTTGATCTCTCTGCCAGCTGTGGGGTACCTTGTATCAGCTCACACAACTGTAACAGATGGAGGAACTGCCAGACATGTCGTACTGCTGTGAGCGGCAGCTGGAACTGGAAGGCTTGTAACTCTTGTAAGAAGGGCTATATCTTTGAGGACGGTCTCTGTGACACAGGTAGGTGATGTGGGATAAGGGGCTTTAACCCTATAAGGATGGCAGAGTGTGTTAATGTGCTATGGTCTTTGTGGATCTGGTGAATAACCAGGGCAATATTGCATTGGTGCATCATGTGAAAGCTACACGAGTAATACACTCCTGAAGGATTGTCATGATCGATGCACCAATGCAGTTCAGGCGAGTTACTCAATAGCACTGCATTGGTGCATTAAAAGTATTAATTTAAGGGGTATAATTTCGGGTTAGGAGTTAGCAGTAACGAGTTAACTCGGGCCCACTTTCCTGTCCCTTTAAAAGTGTATGTATGTCTCTGAAAAATAATATAAAACTGTATAAAATATCCAGTAAAAATTATGGTGAATAACCGGCATCAGTAGATGCCGGACTTTTCAATTTTGATTGTGTAATTAATGAAATAGTTGGATATAGATAAATCTAACATAATTATGTATGTTTTAGTTGATAGCTTCCACTAAAGTCTCCCTATTGAACTAAGCTGCCACCTGGTGGGCAAACGTTTAATGTTAGATTCACCATAAATGAAAAAAAAACATTGTTTCACTGTACTGGTTTACGGATGTTCAATGTAAAAGTAATGAGTTTTACAGTGGCTCACTGTAAATCACAATTACGGTGATACACTGTCAAATTTAACAATGATTCGTTGTAATTTCAACAGAATATTTTTACAGTGTACATTAATGACATTTAATAATTTATGTCCCCAAGAGGTAGCACCTACCAGTAACATAATAATCTAGATCTATAGGTTAGGTTGGTATTGATCTATGGTATGAAGGTACTGTGAATACTATTGATTCAGTACATATGAGTGTTGACTGATACATTGCCATGATGTGATTTGTGCACATATCTATCATACTGGTCTATATATTGAAATGATCTGTTATTCTTGCTCCTTCAGATGACAATGAATGTTCCAAGAGAAATGGTGGCTGTGAACAGAAATGTGTCAACCAGTATGGGTCCTACTACTGCTACTGTGTTGAGGGCTTTAGGCTGGAGGCAGATAAACATGCATGTAAACGTAAGAGGAGGTTAAACCTTTTGTCATCATAATGCATGATTGCAGGCCTGGTAAGTCTATCTGACAGGACTACATTCATATATCAGAGCCAGCCTTCAGAAGTGTATCAAGCCCATGGGGTCAGAATGATGCTTGAAAACAGCACTGCTCTGCACAGCTACTGGTGCACACAACCATCAGTATGATAATCTGTCCTGAATATATGCAGCATGACACAAAGATAACCTTTATTTAGATTAGAGTAAGATCAATTTGCCTTACAATCATGGTATACTCTTATAACTGGCAGAGTTACTGACGTAGCTTTACCTCCTGACTATAGGCAACTCTCAGTCCTTGATTGAAAGATTTTGGTTCAGAATTCATTAAAAGATAGCCACTCCCTAAGCATTTGTGATGTAAATAATCACATAGTCAATCTTAGTGAATGTAGACTGATAATAAATTAGTTAATTAGGGCTTTTCCTCACATAAAGGTCTGTCATGCCAACCTCCTAGTGCCATTGCCCAGGGCACTGTAACAGCGACCGACAAGACTCAACCATGGTCCTTTGCTAGTTACGCCACCTTTGCCTGTAATGACCCACATCTTACTTTGGATGGACCCTATGCCCTCCGCTGTACAGCCACTGGAGAGACACTGTTTTGGCCAGAGAGTAACCCAGCTTGTGTAGGTAAGACTCATTACAAGTTATTGAGACAATTAAGGAGTAATGGCACAAAAAAACAACCTAGAATTTGGAGGTCTCTTTCAGTTTGTACTGATATTATTCATTTACCCATTATTATAGGAGCCTACATAAAAGACTTGACCCATATTCATAGGAAGCAATAAGCAAAGTTTTCATATATTAAATTACATCAATTTGATAGTCCAATACACCATTCTCCCTGTCCCAAGTGTACAGCTTAACACAGTCATTGTTATGACATTACAGATACATGTTCCTCTGTGGCTAAGGAGGACCGCCGTGCCTGTTCACCTGACAGCACCAGCCCTGCTAAATGCAAAGAACTGGGGTGTTGCTACCAAGACTCAGAACCAGATGTTGCCAAGTGCTTCCATGATCCAAGTAAATTAAGACAAATACGTTTAGGATAAGGGCCCAAGCTATATCATGTTATAGAAATAGCAGATTGAATGCTAGCTTGCATAAGATACAGCACCTTGTGTGGCATATGTAAAAGTCATATGGAAATATATATGATCTGTCCATTGAGAGGCATTGCTACATACTATTTTGGTTGGGAACAATACTTGGTGTTTCCATGGTTTGTTCCATCAACCTATTGCAAATATACTTCTTGGTGTTTCAGCAAAGTTCTTTGTGCGTTATGGCGGTCAGAAGCCAAAGCAGTATACAGCTGAGCGCTCCTTACCTGAGAGAAATGTCCGGTCCTGTGCTCACCAGACCCGAAACATGGATGGTCTCAACCGTTACCTGATTAAACACACAGGGCGTAATGACACCCACAATGTGGACCTGCAGCAGTGTGAGCCACTACACAGTGGCAGCTCTGAAGAGCGTGTGGAGGATGTGTCCTATGACTTGTATGAATACCTGCTCAGTGCTGCTCAGGGTTTTGGTAAAGAAGAAATGCTTCATGACTTGTGAGTAGGCCACTTGTTAATGCTTTATGGGTAGCCCAGTGCTTTAATGCACTGGGCTACCCAATCAAGTCACTCACCAGTAGAGCATTCATGCATCATCATATCAACCCTATGGAGTTGATACAAGCCTGACGGGTTGGAGTGATACAGAGTGGGTGATTTACTCACCAGTACTGCAATGGAGCATCATGATGACAAAAACTAACATGCACTGTGAAAAGATAAAGCTGTATAAAAGCTATATATAATGTACATTATACTTATAATGAAAAGACATACAAACTTCTCTTATGTTTCTTTCCCTTTCAGACCCATTCCCTCCACTGTTGTATCAGGTATTCCCACTGGAATGTTCACAATGTTTCCTAAACTGCGGTCCTTTGTGTCACCAAGGTAGGTTTTACATGCATGCATGTATATGTAACATATATGAGTGGGTAGTTTCATCATTATCCCTTTCCTGTTTGTCCTCTTTAAAGTGTTTTATTTGGTTCAATAACAAAAAATAGGTAAATGAAATTAACCTAGCCTATGCTCATTGCATTACCTACGCTTAGCCTGTTCTCAGAGCTATTCTCTACTTATCTTGACCCAAAGATGTATATATTCCACGCCATTTATTAAAGTAATGTGGTACCAGCCAGCAAAGATAAGTTGGGCCAACATTGGGCCAACAGTAGCCAAGGTTACTGTTGGAAGTGAATTTTTTTTTGTTACAATTTTTCATTTAAATATTTCTGTGTGTTCCAACGGAAATTAATATTGATAATATTAATGCATGTAACATCCTTAATATCCTTAATTTCAAAAGCTATATTCCACACATGGGGCCCAATTAATGACCGATTAGGACCAAAGAAAATGCATCTGCTGGGCAAAACTATCTTCATGCAATCTTGAATGCCCTCTGGTGGAGGTTGGAAATACAGTGCTGGGTCAATGTTTGGCCAACGTTGGTGTGACATGAATTATCTGATGTTGAACCAATGTTGGCAGAACTCTGGGAGTATTACCAATGTTGGTACAACATAGATTAACCAATGCTGCAATGACATATATTATGTGACGTTGTATCAACATTGGCAAACCACTGGGAATATTGCCAATGTGGGTACAACATGCATTTGCCAACGTTCTACCAATGTTTGAAATATTTCCCACAATGGTGCCGACCATTCCCAACGTTGGCCCAATGTGTCCTTGCTAGCTGGGATATATGGTGAACTACATAAGGTACCCTTGCTGTTGCCATACAATAACACATAATGTGAGATTAACCTCTGTACCATCTTTACTCAGACTAATAATTAAGGTTGGGCAGGATGTGAGCACTCCTCTGGACAACCCACCATGTGTGAAAAACTGCTACAACCAGTGTGACAGCCTGACCAAGGTGCAGGCTACCTCTGAAGGTGACGTCACCATCCACACAATGCACCTCAACCTGGGGCAGCTCCCCAGCCTCCTGCCATCCCATACCAAGAGGGTTTACTTGTTTGCACACACAGGTATAGGATGAGTAAATACTTATTTTTGTTTCATCAAGGGTGATTTCAATCTCTGATTTTGTCAATAGCACTGATTAAATAAATAAGTTTTGATAAATAGTCACTAGGGCCGCAATTTCAAGGGCATTTTCCGAAGAGGGACAAGGACCTGCTACAGCCTGAAATACCACTAGTCACCTGAGAATATGTCTGAACTAATAAAATCACAACTGTTACAACTTATCAAGTTTAATTGTCACATTATAGCTAGTATTAGATGATATTAACTACTACATATATGTTCTTAATGGTCACTTTATATATTCATCTCAGTGGTTATAACCGCGGACGTTGACCTGACAGCCTCCCTCTACCTCCACACACGGGAACTGATTGTGGACCGTAGCCGTGCCTCCTACATCAACCTACCACCAGGAGGCAGCAGCAGTCTGCACACACCTCCCTCAAACAACGCTGTCATTGACTCCATCATCAGTGACTGTCTCAGCATGGAAGTTGAATGTGAATGAGGCAACAAGTTGCTGACCTATATTGGACTATGTTGAGGCAAAATATTTAAAAGGAATAATTTGTCATACAAAGTGTAGCTGACCTTAATTGGACTGTGTGCTCAACATGTGTAAGCCTATTGTGAATAAAAGTCTTCATTCACATATCTCTGCGTCCTCGTGTTCCTTGCCTTCTGAGGTGCATTCGTCTTTCAATTACACTATGATCACCCATGCTAGCTGAGACCGCAATTCATTTTTATTTAGCAAACCAAGTCTTTGTGAATATGATATCACCCTTTCACGACTAGGGATACATATTAACATGATGAGGGAAAGAACAATTAAATTGGTCTTTCTCTTTTCTTCTTAGAATTTCTGTCTCCTTTATTGTTGGACTATGGAAGGGGTCAGACATTGCTGGACTGTGGAGGGGGTCGGACATTGCTGGACTGGGGAGGGGGGTGAGACATTGCTGGACTGTGGAGGGGGTCGGACATTGCTGGACTGGGGAGGGGGGTCAGACATTGCTGGACTGGGGAGGGGGTCGGACATTGCTGGACTGTGGAGGGGGTCGGACATTACTGGACTGGGGAGGGGGTCGGACATTGCTGGACTGGGGAGGGGGTCAGACATTGCTGGACTGGGGAGGGGGTCGGACATTGCTGGACTGGGGAGGGGGGTCAGACATTGCTGGACTGGGGAGGGGGGTCAGACATTGCTGGACTGGGGAGGGGGTCAGACATTGCTGGACTGTGGAGAGGGTCAAACATTGCTGGACTGTGGAGGGGGTCGGACATTGCTGGACTGGGGAGGGGGGTCAGACATTGCTGGACTGTGGAGAGGGTCAAACATTGCTGGACTGTGGAGGGGGTGGGTTTCGAACAGATGACATGCTTTTATTACTGAGGACTGTATAGGCTGACAAAGATCAGTGCGAAAGACCACATCCATGTTCATTATAGTGTCATTTGGCATCCTTTGATAGCAAGAAATAATGCAAAATGAGCAAAAATAGAGGGATTTTAATTTTTTTTCGCCGAGAGAGATGTCCAAAAACGTCACACCTGACTCAGGGAGGGCCCTTAGTCGAAAATGCTCAGATAATTATATATAGTAACAATGTGTCTCACAGAGCTATGTTTAATAGGTGACCGGAACCGCCTGCCTCTGGTCTCCCCAGATTAGAAGCTGATACTCGAACAAGTGCGTCACAGGCATCCGTGAGAACATTTCGTTAAACCACCAAATGGCAGATGCATACAATAGATTCTGCTCTTTGCACATTAAAGGTCCTGTGTATACATGAGGCTGCCACTACTGGCGCCACAATTCCCCCCCCCCCCCCCCTGCAATTGGTCACGCCCATTTGACCCAGTCTGTAGGTACATGTACCATATTCACACACCACGTGGCACCCCAGCGCAAAACTAGGATATCTTATCTAGGTCGTCACAGTGAAATTGCTGTAGAATAATGTAATTGTTGTTATATAATGGGGGTGGTCATTAGTTACCTGAGAAGTTAGTGAGCTGTGACGAGGTACATTATAGTCTATAGGTCTATAGGGGCGATATGAGTTTCCTCTGGTATTACGTCACAGGGTCGTGACTGGGGGCAAATAAGGCCCTCCACGTGGTTAGGTAGCTGTACTATGATACAATATAGTACCATTACTCTTTACAGTATTATATTAAACTATACTCCCCGTTATATCAGTCTCTAATTTTCCTCATGATATTGCACGGTACATGTGTAAGGCAGTATGGATTTCATTTAGAGTGATATGCCCATATTTTGATAATGAGCTATGTGTTATTCATTATAGCTTAGTGAGATATTGCTCATGTACTCTATGAAATATCAACCAAATATCAAACGGAAAAAGACTAGATGGCAGTGGATTCAGAGAAACCGTCAGGGGCGTGACAAGCGGTTTCAAAGTAGGGAGGACAGGGGGGTATTTTGACCCTTTTTTTATTTATTTATTTATATATTTATTTATTATTAAGTGCAACTCAAATCTCTCCCATGTATGTCTGAGCGATACAGCGGCCTATGTCTGACCAGGTGGTTCAGGTGTGTGGTAAAGCAGAGGTTACTACGTCACAGGGGGGTGCTTGGGGAGCAAACAAAAGCTTCCACGTGGTTAGGTAGTCGTCCTGAAACATATGTTTATTTTATGACAGTTTACAATGTATTTATTTGACCATTACTATGTGAGATATGGATCATATACCCTATAAAGTTTCACCCACGTAGCTTTCATTTGCCCTTCACTGTGCTATTATTGGGTGCAATCTACAACGCTAACCTCTGCTTTACCCATGTGAGGCTGTGAGTTATCCATCGGGGGGGGGGAGGGTTCTGGCCACTCCTGCCATACTGGCAGGTGCAGAGGGATCCCCCCTCAGGTCGGAAAGTAACTGAAAGTGACGGAGGAGGGAGGCATAATTCAATGGTATAATGGTTCTGCCCTGATTCACGACTGATTGGTTATATAACTCTGCAGGCAGCAACACAACTCAGGTAAGGGACTGGCCATGTTTACACATAAATATGGGGGGGGGGGGTAATTTCTGAGAGATGGGGGTGAATGCCTATATTCAACACAGTGCCATGGTCTTGTCTTAAAATTGACATGAGCTTGGTGAGATGAGGTAGAAAAATAAGTGACATGACGTAGGGTATTGCTTGAGTTCAACATAGGAGATGACACATTAATAGATCTGTCTGTTACCCCCTACCTCATCACCCACCACCCTCCTCATACATAATAGCCACTCCATACCGTATACTAGTATAGCCCAGTTGTTGTGCAAGTGGCCCACAGAGGTCACCTCAGATGACCCTGGTCTTGCCTATTTTGCATGGCATGAGCTGAACTTGTCAGGTATGACCGGCGAGCCCGGCGAGCCCGGCGCTGCGGGCGCCCGCGTGTTCAAGCCGACGGCGGGAGACGCTACCCCCGCCGCCGGCACACGCAGGCGCGCGCCGGCCCGCATAGGCGGCGCTCCAGTCGGCACTCCCGCCGCCGCCAGGCGACGCTCATCCCGCACATTGTTCCCCACAGACCAGCATAAGGGTCACCCCTTTGATGTACACTAACAAGGGTAGACAAACTATGGAGGGGTATTGTGTGACTGTCTCTCTGACTGTTACAACCCTCCAACCACTGTCAACTGACACTAACACTCAAGATGCCATGCTGGTGGCCTGGCCCCCTTAAATAGGGTCAGGTCCCAGCACTGGGCATCTCCATCCTCACTCTACACTTGGACACCACAGAGCAAGGACCTCTCCACTGACTGAGAACAAGGCTATAGGCTATGCCCTACTAGGCCCAACTATCAGACATGGTGTAGGACCCCCTTGGCTCTAGTCCAGTACTAACCTCAGGGTTATTAGGTATATTTACCAAGACCTATATTATTGTGTGGATAGGTGTAACTGAGTGGAACCTACATTGTACTTACTGTACTGTTGCTGTCAACTTGTAATAAATACCAACTATACTACAAGACCACAAGACTTAGTCAACTTACCTCATATCACATTACAAGGGATCTCCCAACTAAGGGGATTCCTTGTATGACAAAGTGGTGGAGAAGTCCTAACAAGATCCCACAAGCTGGCAGCACAGACTACCAAGACTCACCTCCGCAGCAAAGGACCAGCTACCCCTGGATCTCTACCCAGCAGGAGGAGGAGACCCAGCTCCAAGGAGTCATCCAGGAGCTCCACTCCAACACCCTCAGCTTCACCACACCACACCACTCAAGAGAGTGACTTCCAAGGCAAGCTTCACCTGGACACCCTAGCTGCCCTGGACAGTATCCAGGACACACAGAGTGACTTGTTCTCAAACGGTCAGCATACCCCAGGATCACGTATGAGTGACGATGAGACAGTACCCCCAGGCCAGGCAGCCAAAGAGGAGGCTGAGGCACTTCTACTCATAGCCCAGAATGTAGAAACTCATGTGGATAAGACACTTAGGCCTGAACTAACAGCCCTACACACCACACATGAGGAAAGCACCAGCCGAGCCTTAAGGAAGGCCAAAGAGGAACAAGAGAAGGAATTAATATTACTCAGACAAGCCAACCAGGCACTGAAGAACTCTATGGAGACCCAAAAAGCTGAAGCCGCTCAAGCACTACTTGATATGCAAGCTCATCTACAAGTGACAATGAAAAACCAGCTAGCTGAGGCCCTAGCCTCACTCAAGTCAGGTGCACCCAATACCCAAGGAGTGAACCTGACTAACACTGACACCTCCTCAGCACTCCTAGATGCCTTGAAAGAGGAAAGAGTTGCAAGGGAGGCATCTTTCAGTGGGTTAAGGGACCAGCTAAAACGAGACAAAGAGGAAAAGTACTGTGATATTCTACAGCCAGAAAAATTTTCACAGTCCTCTCTCACACAATCCGCCAGGAGGCACTGCACAGACTATGAACAATACTTTGATTCCAGATATGGGTACCATCCCAGTAACAGAATCAAGTATTTCTCAAACTACCTAGATGGTAAGGCAAAAATTTGGTACAAAGCCTATAGGACAGCCCATCCAACAGCAGACTATGAAGAAATGAAGGCAGCTTTTCTGAAATACTTCAAGAAGGAGGACGACAGATTTGATGCTAAGGCATTGAGGAAACAAAATCCAAAAGAATCTGTATCAGACTATGCCATGGCCTTACAAAAGATGGCCACAGCTCACAACAAGCCTGAGGAGAGAACAAGGGAAGCCCTGCTACATGGTCTAAGGGACGACATCAGTGCAGTAGTCATCCACAGGGAAGCAACTACATGGGATAAAATACTTGAAGTTGCAGAGGAGTATGAGAACCAACAAACAGTCTCCACTGGTAACATTAAAGACGAGATAAAAGCAGAATTAGGCTCAGAGCTACAGGAAACAATAGAATCCATGCAGGCACAACTGAAGTCTGTGACACATGTAAACTCTATGATTGTGAAGCAAACAAAGTCACAGAAAAATGGAAACCCCTCAAAGAAAGCCAAATCAGACCCAAAGACAGTTCAAATGGATCACTCATCAGAGGATGAAGACCAAAGCCTAAACCTCATGTCAAATGAACATGCGAGGAGGCAAGAACAAAGGGCACTGAAGGATCAAGGTAAACCCAACAACAGCCAACAAAGGAACTCTGGAAATAACAGAGGAGGCTACCGAGGCAAAAACTTTGACCCAAACTTCAGAAATAGCAACAGAGGAGGACAACGAGGCAGAGGTGGATACAGCCAAAATAACAGCCGAGATCACCAAAGCAACAGTCAGGACACCAGCCGTAGAGATAACAGCAGAAGTCGTGACAACAGCAGACACCGTGATAGTAGCAGAAATCGCGACTACAATCGCCGTGATAACAGCAGAGACCGTGATTACCACCGTCGTGACCAGAGCAGAGATCGTGACTACAACAGAGGTCGGGATCAAAACCGTCGTGACTACAGCAATAGTCGTGACAGACAGCATGACTACAACCGCAGTCGTGACAACAGCAGAGGTCGAGACAGCTACAATGGCTACAGATCCAACACACAAGGCTACAACCCCCAACAGCAGCCCCAACAGCCACCTCAAGCTATCCAGCCTGACGTGCTTCAACAGATCAAGCAGCTACTAGGATCTTCAAACTCGGGAAACTAGAGACCCACAGCGCCGCTGGGCCAGTGCGTTGTGAGCCTCTCCAACCCCCCATCAAGATCCAAGATCAACAATCCCTGGGACAACCAAAGACAATTGCTAGTATAGCAGAGACAATCCCCCAGATGCACACTGGGAAATCAAGCCGACCATCAGTGATTCACATCACACCTCAACAAGATGCATCGCAAAAGGAAATGGGTGAGAGTACCAAAATTTCTGTTGAACTTCTTAAAAATGGCTGTTTAAATGCAAGATTCTATGAACACACTGAAATACCTTGTTTAGTTGACACCGGTGCCACTATCACCTGTGTCAGGGATACTTTTCTTAGGGAAATTCAGAAATCTCGAGATGTCGAAATCAAAAAGAGAAAGTTCAATGTACACTTAGCAGACGGATCCATATGCCATGTAAGACAAGCAGCAGTATTGAAATTCAAAATTCATGGTACCAGATTCGAATTCCCATTCTCAATTATTCCAAATCTCACAAAGCCAGTTGTCCTAGGCACAGATTTCTTAAAAGCAACACGATCACAGATCGAGTTCAATGTAGACCCAGAGCTACAAGTCAAGCCAGTCCGAGCTGTTAGGGAGGCTACAATCCTTCCTTTCACAGAACTAGCAGTTCTAGGACAAGTCACATCCCTCAAATGTTTAGAAGGATGTGTAGGCACATTAGACAATTTGCAGAGGAACAACAGAGTTCCATACCTAGTTCAAAAGGGAGTAGTAACACCCTCAGAAATGAACAGGCACCCAATCATACTGCTCAATACAAGCCACCGACCATACAAGGTGAGGAAGGGTGATATAATAGCCCTATTCACAGAGGTAGATCCCTCTGAGTTACATCAACCAGATACTGACATCCCTACTGAGGAACCCACACTACAAGTGCTAGACACTGAAGAGAATTGTAGTGACACAGAGTCAGACTGTGCCTCAGTATATGCAGATCCAGATACAAACCGTGGAGATGACACTGATGATGAATTGGCCACAATTCACAGTGAGGCTCATGACATTATGCCAGACATAATGGAAAATGTGCCACCCAAATGTGTACTAACAGATATTGGACAAGAGAGACTCCAAAAGTTACTCCACAAGTATCAAGATGTATTTGTAGGAAAAGACAATGACATAGGTACAACCCACCTATATACACATTCAATTCACATCAAACCAGATGCAGTACCATGTCACTACCTACCATACAGGCAGACGCCTGAGAAGCAAGCTAAGATGGGAGAAGTCTGTGAAGACCTAGTCAGACAGGGCATCCTCAGAGAATGTGCAGAGGGACCCTGGGCATCCAGATCATTTTTAGTACAGAAAGCATCTGGAGGCCAACGTCTAGTCACAGACCTACGCCACGTCAATGCTAATATGATAAACCAAGCTTTATCAACGCCACGTGCAGACGACACACTAGACATGATAGGGTCACTCAAACCTACTGTTTTCAGTAAACTAGATGCGCAACAAGGGTTTTTCCAAATTCCCATAAGAAGGGAGGATCAACACAAAACTGCTTTCATAGCAAATGACAAAAAGTATGTCTATCAAAAGATGCCGATGGGTTTGGCTACCGCGCCGGCAGGATTTTGCCATCTAGTAACTCTAATTCTCAACAAACTGAAATACAAATGTGCCCTACCATACCTAGACGACATTCTAGTCCTATCACCAGATGTAGAACGACATTTTTCAGACCTTGAAGATGTCTTCAAAAGCCTGAGAATTGGGAAACTCAAGCTAAAGAAATCAAAATGTGAATACTTCACAGATAGGATAGATTTTCTAGGAATGCGTGTCACACCAGATGGTTTACAACCATCCCCAGAAAAGGTGGAAAGTGTCAAAACTTTTCCCACCCCAAAATCCGTGAAACAAGTCAGATCATTCACAGGACTATGCCAATACTTCAAAAAGTTCATCAAAGACTATGCCAATATTGCTAGGCCACTGTACGACCTACAAACAAACCTAAAGGTTTTCAAATGGAATGAGGATGCAGACAATGCTTTCAAAACATTGAAACATGCACTCTGTACCCATGCACTATTGAGATACCCAGACTATGACAAAGAATTCAGTCTAGCAACAGATGCTTCAAATGTGAGCCTAGGAGCTGTTCTATCACAACGCAGTAGTGAAGGAGTACTGAGACCAGTAGCCTTCGCAGGTAGAACACTGTCCAAGCATGAAAGAAACTACAACACAACAGAAAGAGAGCTACTAGGTGTAGTATATGGGATACTACATTTTAGGCACTACTTAGAAAGTAGACACTTTCAGCTGTACACAGATCATGCAGCTCTAATACCACTGCTCACAAACACAGGTTTGACCCACAGGTGGGCCAGATGGGCACTGGATATCCAACAATTTGCATTCACAATACAACATGTAAAAGGAGATGACAACATTCCTCCAGATGTGATGTCAAGAAGAGAATATCCAGATGCACCACCTATGACCAACCCCCCACCACCTCCAAGAAGGAAAAGGGCAGCCACCAGAACCAAATTCTCTAAAATCCAAACCAAGATACCATTCAACAGAGATGACCCACCAAAATCAATTGACAGACCAAAACCAGTGATCAGAGGTATCTTAAAAGAGACCACCCATTATGTGTTCTGTCATTGCGAAAGGGAATACTGTGAAGAGTATCCAGAAAACTGTTTCACCCCGGTTGAGACCAACAGGATTGCACAAATGGTGAAAGCCACATCCCGTGAACCACCACACAGTGCATCAGAAAATCAGTTGGAAGAAAAACTGCATAAAATTGCTTCAATCACCAAGGTAGTCAGATTTGCAGAAGAACAGCTGGATATGGAGGAAGAACAGGACAGAGACATTTGTGTTGTCACCACACGTTCAAAAGCAAAACGGTCGGTTGCAGAGGATACAAGGTCTAATGACCACCCTCAGCAATTAGGCCTAAAAGCCAAAAAGAACAAAGTGTCAACCAAATCCTCTTTCCCTACTAAATCCCCCATTTCAACACCCAGCACACCCACAGCCAATTTGCAGAAGCACTCAGACAGAGCAGGTACTGCACAGAAGGCTCACAAAAGCAAATCTGACCCCCATCCCAAAAGAACAAAGGCCGCCTCCACCAGCACAAACAGAGGAGCAGCCAGTTCAAAGGAACAGACAGTCAACACAGACATAGCAGTTGAACAACCAAAGAAACAGACAAAGACCAGACCTGCACCAAAATCTCCTGAAACAATCCAGGCAGAGAAAGACAAAGAAAGGCTGGCACAGCATATAATGGAATTAGACCAGATGTTAGACCAAATCCCAGACAGTTCAATCAACTCCACACTGTTGAAAGAAGAACAAAGGAAGGACACTGGACTAATACCCATTATAGACTACCTAGAGAAAGGTGACCTACCTGTAAAAAGCACTGAAGCAACAAGGATTAGGAATAATGCTCAGCAATACCTACTCCTAGACAACATTCTAGTACACATATCCCCTACATCATGGAGAAAAACAGACACAGTACCACTACAAGTTGTAGTCCCAAAAACTTGGGTTGAAAACATACTGCAACACTTCCATGACTCACCAATGGCAGGTCATGTAGGTACTTCAAAAATGATGTCTTCTCTCATACCTAGGGTATATTGGAAATCTATGATGGCCGATGTCAATCAGTATGTGTCAACATGTGACACCTGCCTAAAAGCAAAAAGGGCAGTGCACACCCACAAAACACCAATGACTGTAAAGGACTATATGCCAACCCCCATGAAGCACCTGAACTTAGATGCTGTGGGACCACTCCCAGAAACAGCCAGGAAAAACAAACACATACAAGTTTGCATAGATTATTCAACTAGATATGTCATAGCATATGCCACAAAGGATCTCACAGCAGAAACCACACAACATGAGTTCTACAAGAACGTCATATGTCAGCAAGGTGTACCAACTTCAGTTCAAACTGACAATGGCACCTGCTACACAGGCAGCAATTTTAAGAAACTGATGAACACCCAGAAGATAAGACACGACCTGTCAAGTCCATATAGACCACAATCAAATGGATTAGTGGAAAGATTCAATGCCAGTATAGGAACAGCATTAAGGACTTTCTGTTCTCAGAATCAGAAAACATGGGACCTGTATATAGAATCAATTACATTTGCATTGAACAACACAGAGTCCCAGACAACAGGTTACACACCATTCTTCCTACTTCATGGCAGAAACCCTCAAACCATTGTAGAAACTGCCCTAAACATAGAGGAAGAAATCAAAACAGTAGCAGAGCATGTATCTGGAATGATACCGTCTCAAGATGAGTCTAGAAGAAAGGCAATAGACAGAGTCAAAAAGCTACAACAAGGAAGGAAGTCAAGATATGACAAAAAGCTTACACCACAAGCTATACTTCCACTAGATATTGTATATATCAACATTCCCAGAATTCTGTTGACCACAGATTCAAAGAAGCTTCAACCCCTATTCATGGGACCATATGTTGTTGCAGAAAGACCAACCCCAACCAGCGCAAGGTTGAAGAACCTATCAAATAACCTACTAGTCCCCAGACCAGTACATATTGATAGGCTCAAAAAGGTCACAACACTGAGGAAAAACGAGTTTGCACACAGACTCATTCCCCACACCTCAAAGTTTATCCACAGGATAACAAGGGATAAATCCCAAATCACACTCACCAAAGAGTCAGTTGGTCTAAACCAAATAGTACCCAGACCAGCCCACCACAAGGTGAAAAGAAACTCCAAGCAAGGGAGAATATCTAAGTAAATTACTTTTATATATTGACATGATCATATGGAATATCTATACCCACAGACTATGAATAATAGTCAAATAAGTATATACACTCTATATGAAGGAAATTAAATTTCCAACAACTGTCCAAATCAAGAATGATAAGTAGGAATTTTCATATCAGCATAGGATATGAACCCACACAAAGGACAGAAAAGACAATATACACTATATAGGTTACAAAACAATGTGCACACAAAGTAGAATCAAAGGACAGATTACTACAGGGTTGAAGTCTGAAACCCAAAAGGCTACACACAAAAAGCCAAAAGAGACTACCTAAAGGGATTAGCAACCCAAGCTTGAAGAAACCACAATTATCATACTTTTGCATCAAAGGCTAGCATCCTTGAAAGAATGCAACAATGGAAATGTTTGAACCTAAATCCTGTAAAGTACATGAAACAGAGCGTGCTATGCCAAGAGACTACTGTCTAGACACACCCTTACCCTTCAAAGGACCCACACACCTGCCAGGGCATTCAAACCCCCACAGATGCAGGTAGTCCACACTAATTACCCCAGACATAATTACCCCAGTCAGACAAGCTAACACTGATGGCAGTTAACAGCCACCAGGGAAACAAAGCCAGGCCCTCAATGGATGAGGGTAGGGTGGGCTACATAAGAGGCCCTGACTCCATAGCCAACTCACCAGTTCTACTCCTGCAGCAGTCAGGTACACACCAGCTGGTCCTAGCCATACCAGTTCTCCTATAGCAGGAGGGACTCTGTCAGAAAGCAGACCACACCCACTCTACAATATCATACCCAGTTACTACAATCTTGGGAAAGGACTCTAGCACAGATTGGACATTAAGCCAACACTAGCTTGATCATGGAAAAAGGTACAGTTCAAACACTACATTGATTATTATATTACTATTGGGACCAACCAGGATTTCTGCTCTCAAAACTATGTACACAGAGGCAGCGCCAAGTGGATACTTCACATAAGCAAAAAGGATAGCTCACAAAATCAGCAAACCAATTTAAACCTAAGTATATTGCAAAAACACTAGTAGAAGTCTTACTAAGACATAGAATATATTTTATATTTCAGGCATGCTAAAGCCAATCCTACTACTAGTGATGATGGCCACTTCTCAAGCCATCACATATGTGCCCACCGTTAGACAGAACGTTGGAGCCATATATGAGCCATTACCTGAACCATTGGTCAATGGGCACGATACCACAACCATGATATTGGCAATACCATACCATATACCTGCTCCACCAGAGACCGAAACCAAAATACTGGACCAGGTTATGGCACTAACATTTCCTACCTTGCATGACGACAGTTCTACCAGTCAGATATTACAGCAGGCAAGGGAACTAGATCTGTTAATAGACATAACAGACAAGGAAATTAACTCTACCTTAGCATCCATCCATTTGTTCCTATCAAATCCAATTAACAGTCAAGGAAGGTACAGAAGAGCACCACTTGGGTTCCTAGCCCCACTCTTCAGAGGAGCAATAGGTCTTGCCACACTAGATGACGTCAAAGAGGTCATGGACCAGATAAAGAACATAGACGGCATTCTAGAAGCTTTTTCCAAGCAAGACAAAGAAGCAGCTATATTAATTGATAAGGTCACCCAACGCCAAGACAAATTTGTCAAGGCGTATGTTAAGGATAAAAGTATGCTAGACCAAACCATGAACACTCTAGGCCAAAATATGAATTTATGGGCTCAAAATATGACCACATCTCTGAACACTTATGCAAATCACGAGCACACACAAAGAAGGAAGATCCAAATTTTAACTGATGCACTCACCATTATTGTAGCAAGAATGAACTATCTGCAAGCATTGCAGCGCACCACATCAGCACTCAGGATGCTATCAGCAGGCATTATGACTGCTGACATAGTACCACCAGCTGAACTAACGGAGCATCTGAATGATCTGGACATGACACTCAGAATACACTCACCAGGATCAAAGGTCGCCATAACTGACCTTGACTACTATTATTCCCAAAGAATGATATCCTACACCTATTCGGAACGGCACATATACATCCACCTGGATATCATTGTAGCATCCACTGTCTCCACCTTCAGAGTATTTCAACTGGTAACTACACCAGTACCAATCAACACCAAGGAGACACCTACAAAGGGAGTAACCCAATTAATTACTGATGTCAAATTTTTGGCTATCTCTGAAGATGGTTCACTATTTATTGAACTAACAAATGCAGATATGCTAACCTGTCCAGGAACTAAGATCAAAATTTGTACCAAAACTAGCCCGAGAATCCATAGACATGTACCTACATGCACAGTAGCAATTTATTTGAACCAAGCTCAGCAAGTCAAGGAAATGTGCCAATTTACTATCTCACCCTTGAAGAGACCTATCTCACACGCTGTAGCCATTTCACAAGATGAATATCTAGTGACCACAAATTCTCCCACCTACACAGTTACGTGTCATGGGAAACCAGCTACTACTCACAAAGCACCATCACACTCAATCATAGGTGTACCATGCCTATGTACAGTGAATATAGATCACTATTCACTACCAAATTCTAGGTTGCCATGCAACACTACAATTTCATTTCACTATGCTTTGGAGACTATAAACCTACCTTTTCTCGCGGCTCTAAATGAAATCAAAAGAAATTGGACCAGACTCCAAGGCAAATCTGCCACCTTTTCCAAAGGTCAACCTATCCAGGACACTGGATATGTTAAGAAAATCAAGTAATATTGATGAATCAACATTACTAGACCTAAACCCATTCGCAAAAACCCTGCTAGATGATGCCTCCAGCCTGGCTAAGCCACTGGAAAATAGACTAATAGAGTCCTACCTATACAAATTTGCACGGCATCCAGCAGCATCTATCATACCAATGATACTTTCGGTTATAGCTACAATTTTGGCCACCTACACCCTATTCAAAATGCACAGAGGATCCACACTACTAGCTTATATGCCAACTGCAAAAGCATATAGATTTGTCACAGAGAAGCCTATGGAGAGAGCTTTCGAAACCCTATACAAGAAGGACACCACCACGGCACAAATAGAACAGGGCCCCACCCCTATTCTAACTATCCATGAGACCCATACCCTTATCATAGCCATACTATTCACACTCACCATTTACTCAGCCTACAGGCTGACCAAATATCTAAAGAGTATGGCAACCAAGCACTGTGGAAAGGGAAAAGTCACCAAGAGGACAAATCCCACAGTAGTACTAAAAGTCTACAAAGGAGACACCAACTTCTCCTTCCCCTTGCGTCCAGTGCCACATGAGTTTGATACAATTATAAAAGCTTCAGCCCCAACATACAGAGATATGATTATCAAAATGTACCCTCTCCCAAGACTAGTATTTGAATGGAATGGACCAGTAGTAATTACTACAAAGAAAGGAGAGACCGCATATTTACTGCCAGAAACTATCAATCTACCATGGCGTGCCAGGTTCAGCATAATACCAGCGCTCAGGGAACCCAATCTAGATTTTGCCATGTTACTACAAAATGACATCTCACCCCAGCCCGTTACCATGGATACCCATGAGTCAAAGCTGGAAAACATCATAATTGACGACCAAAGAGAGAGCACCAATACATTCAAAAATGTACTCACCATACTCACCCAACCACCTACAGCTGTAACTAGTGAGAAAGTACATGGGGAAGAATAACACAATTATACAGGAGTGAGATTGACCAAAACTTTTGTGAAAAGTTGGTTGGCCCTGAAAAGGACCGTTTATATTGACATTTATAGATGCCACCCACTAGTTGTTATAGTCCCCCCATCCCAAGGCCTCCCAGGACTCGGCCAACTCGGCAGCGGCAGGAGATCCAATCCACGTATCTTCACTGAAGAGCCACTCGTTCTCCTCCCTCCACTGGACAAAACGTGCCTGCAAAGTAGACAAAGCATGCTCAGCGCTGTCTGCAGCATCACCTGTCACCGTGTAAGCACATAGGCCGACAGCCAATAGGAAGTCCCAGATGACCCCATCATTTCTGGTGAAAAGCAGTCGCGGGTCATATCCATCCAGATCACGTAGGGCCTGAGCCAACAGCTCCAGAGATGCCGCCCTGCGCATGGAAATCCCGCCAGCACCAAGGAAGTACCAGCCGTGATGACGGCACACCAAAACATCACCAAAACTGGAAATGTCGTGCCGGACTTTATGCAACCACCGCGTCCTTACTGAGTCATACCGACTCAAAATACTCCTAAAAGGAGTACCAGGAGTCAGCCCCTCCAAGGTGTTTTGATCACCTAACCACAGGTCTAAGGCCTGCATGTCACCCTGCAGCCAGGCCTCAGGGATATATGCAAGTACCTCAGGTACAGCCTCCAACTCGTCCTCCAAAATTGCCATATGCGCCATACTGTGTTATCTCAAGGGTACTCAAGGAATAAGTGATCCTACTGTGGTCTACACAGCCTTTATAACCCCTCCCCACCCCAAATGACACTGTTCACCCTCTGAAGTGATCCCCTCACTTCAGGTGACAAGTCCATGAGAAGGCACATGATCTGCTCACCAAAAGGTGTCAACCACCGGTGTCACCGCGGCACACGACGCATCTTGCGCCGCATGACACAATAGCCTCAAGGTGCCACTCAAAAAATCTGCTCAAGGTGCAAAATTTTCAAACTCTCACAATCCCAAGGTCAAAGCAAGGTCTCAGTGTGTGTCAGTAGTATCAGGAAATCAATTTTAAGGTATCCCAAAATGAAACAGCCAATTTTCGAAAAATTGAAGTTTTACAAAAACAATTGCGTACTCTTAACCATGTCAAACTTGCTCAAACATGCATTTATATGTATGAAATTGTATTATTACAATCTAAATTGCTAATCAAACATGTTTGTATATAACACTGTATTTGCACTGTATTTTACACTGTATACCTTTGTATTATGTAAGACTATTTACAGAAAAACATGAAGCAAAAAGGGAGATAGTCCGCTGACTAACCCTAGGATACTACACAAAAGACTTAAATCTCACAGCAGCGGCCCACTGCAAAGACATTTCTGATCAAAGTGTAGATCCACAAGTTGCAAATTGCCAACACCAAGAATCTTGTAAGATTCAACTATCATTGCAGAAACAAGATACCAAGTCATTTTTATGACATTATGAACACTTACCCTCCACCGGATAAGGACAAAATATCTGCATAAAAAGGACTGTATTTGTACATACAAACTTACAAACTTAAGTAATGCAAAATGTCAGATGACACAATTATGAACACTTATCCGCCACCGGACAAGCACATAACTATGCATAAAATGTACATTACTGATTGCTATATCACGCAAATCCATAGATAAGCGCTATCTAGAAATAAGAAAACAAACTTCAAGCCGGTTGGCCTACTTTTATATAAAAGTGGCCTTGGTTTTTTTGGTATCAAACAAAAAAGTTTGTAAAAGATTATCATAAGATTTTGCATAATTTGCATTATACTCTGTATATTTGTATTCACATGTGAACATTGATATATCAAAATCCACTCAGTTCCACAAAGCACCTATTTCACCAAAGACAGCCTATTACTTGATAACACATTTTTCATCATGTTTTAGAATTAAGACAAAGATGTACCATGCTGTGTATATAATTCAAACAATGATTTGAAAAGTGTCAGATAAAGACACAATGTATTACTACACTGTATAATATGTGATTAAGAAAGTACCAAATTGGTACAAAGAAGGTTTACATACCTTATAGTTAAGTTACACTGTATATAATGTAGATGACTAGCCAAGCACAAAACCAAAATTCTCCCCAGACCTTTGGTATTTACATACTCTCACATCATCTATATTACAAAAAAAAAAGTGTACTTCACTACAAAAAAAAAATCAAAAACAAAAGGTAAATTCTATTTGCCACCAAAAATTGTGGATAAAATTCCAAAATTCACCCCAAATTTTTAGATGGAATGACAACTGACGGAGAGTTGTCCTTTTTCCCGAGGGGGAGGCACCTGTCAGGTATGACCGGCGAGCCCGGCGAGCCCGGCGCTGCGGGCGCCCGCGTGTTCAAGCCGACGGCGGGAGACGCTACCCCCGCCGCCGGCACACGCAGGCGCGCGCCGGCCCGCATAGGCGGCGCTCCAGTCGGCACTCCCGCCGCCGCCAGGCGACGCTCATCCCGCACATTGTTCCCCACAGACCAGCATAAGGGTCACCCCTTTGATGTACACTAACAAGGGTAGACAAACTATGGAGGGGTATTGTGTGACTGTCTCTCTGACTGTTACAACCCTCCAACCACTGTCAACTGACACTAACACTCAAGATGCCATGCTGGTGGCCTGGCCCCCTTAAATAGGGTCAGGTCCCAGCACTGGGCATCTCCATCCTCACTCTACACTTGGACACCACAGAGCAAGGACCTCTCCACTGACTGAGAACAAGGCTATAGGCTATGCCCTACTAGGCCCAACTATCAGACATGGTGTAGGACCCCCTTGGCTCTAGTCCAGTACTAACCTCAGGGTTATTAGGTATATTTACCAAGACCTATATTATTGTGTGGATAGGTGTAACTGAGTGGAACCTACATTGTACTTACTGTACTGTTGCTGTCAACTTGTAATAAATACCAACTATACTACAAGACCACAAGACTTAGTCAACTTACCTCATATCACATTACAAGGGATCTCCCAACTAAGGGGATTCCTTGTATGACAAACTGATCCGTGGGCGGGATCTACTAAGTTGTAGGCGGGATCTACAATGCAAAACAGGGTCAAAGGTTGCCTAAAACGGCCAGCAATGGCGGACAAACTGATGTATACACTGTCCCTTTAAGCTCTGATAAAATAGAGCATTTTCTAGACCCCCCCCCCACCCCACAGTAACAGGCAGAGAAGTAGGCAATCATTCCCAGTCACATTGCACACAAGATCTATGCAGGATGTGGGTTTGCCAAATAGTCTTGATTCAGATACGTAAGTACACTCCTCAATACTTACATGTTTAACTAAGATGAAAGGCTCAATCATTAGAATAATTCATATTGTCATTGTAAGAAATGCAATTGTACATGTTTGAATCCCCATTTTAGAGCATATGGATTGGGTCGAAATCAGAGTGTTCTAAAAAGGAAAATGATCACAATAGTTCCAATTTAGATAATGCATGGTGACATAATACTATATAAGTGTCTGTTTTACTGTAGTTATTCGTTTTGCAGTGGTGTCATTATGCACTGCCGAACCGGTGTATTATTCGGACAATGGAGCAGCACCTGGTATGTATAGTGCCATATATAGGGCTTACTTGCGTCCATTGTACTTATATTTGGGATCTTTTACATACCAATGATGTCAGAAATAGCTAATTCTGATGTCTGCCTGAGGGGCATGACTTTATCGCTATATCGGCAAGGTACATTAACATAAAATGTGCCTTTAATAAAGGTAATGATGTACTTTTAAAGTTATTCATGTAAAGATCTTTTAAGTAGGGATAAACAAACAGTTTAAAGGAAATAAATTGCCTAAACAATACTCTATCTTCATTTTAGACGGAGTCGACCCCTATAGATCAGGATCTATGAATGGTAAGAAAAACTGTGTCCAAGAATTATAGCACCATTAAATTTTGCGTCTTCGACCTTTTTTCAGCCAATAACTGCAAGTAGAGGAGATAATTTAAGACCCATTCGATAAGAATGGTCACTGTATCATAAAGGCCTACTGCTCTTGCTAATTAATACAAGCATCGCAGGTACTATATACCCAGCTAGCAAAACTCATGTAAATTACATCATTTTTACATCATTTTCTGATTGGTGGTGACATCATTGGATGATGTCAATTGTCGTTCCCAAGATGTCACATATGCAAGAAGTTTTTACGTGTCCCTTTGCATGGGTATTTTACATAAGTATATTTACATTTAAAAAAATACATATCAATGATATGTTTGAACTTAATAATAATGACGTATACAATTGACCAGCTGTAGGCCTAAAACATGTCTGAAACATATAAATTTAGACATGTCAAAAAGATGTGATATGGAGATATGTACATGACATATTGCAGGGATGACATTTATACCAGTTTTGAGTATACCCCCCTCCGAGTAGTGATTATAAATCAGATAGGATATTTAGGATAACTCTGAGAGATTGTAGACATCATATAGTTATGTCCATTTTATGTCAATGTATGACATGTACACAGGCACTCTGCATAGGAAGCAAACACCTGCTCTGTGAAAGACACTTTGCAGGCATTTTCCATTCCTTACAGACACAATTATCCTAGCCAGGAGGCCCAGATGTGATATCAGCCCAAAGCCAGAATTTCTTCTTATACAATTTGAAAGGACACAGAAAAGGTGTCCCATTATGTGCCTTGGCTGTCCAACTATAATTCAACAAGTCACTGTAACACAAGTAACATATTAAATGTTACTGAAGAAATGTAGTCCAATTTTGTCTCTTATTGCAGTATATAGAATTAATTTCATCCAACTTTTAATCAAGAATGGGGGAATGCTGATCAAAATGTGATCACATTGCAAAATGAGACGCCTAGTGTTGGAGCTCAGAACTATGATAGGATATAGTAATGTCGACTTATAGATGTCATATTCTGACAAGATTGTGATGTCTTAAATATGTTATATTGGAATAAATCCATACTCCTATTATTTTGACGTCACAATCTTGTCAGAATATGACCTATTATAGTTCTGAACTCCAACACTAGGGGTCTCATTTTGCAAGGCTGTCACATTTTGATCAGCATTCATTCATTCTTCATTGAAAAGTTGGATCAAATTTATTGTATAAACTACAATGAGGGACTAAATTTCCTCTGTGATATATAAGGTGTCACTTGTGTTACAGTGACTTGTTGAACTATTGTTGGATAGCTAAGGCACATGGGTGGACACCTTTTCTGTGTCATTTGCAATTGTATAAGGAGAAATTCTGGCATTGGGCTGATATCACATCTGGGCCTCATGGCTACGATAAATGTGTCTGTAAGGAATGAAAAATGCCTGCAAAGTGTCTTTCACAGAGCAGGTGTTTGTTTCCTATGCAGAGTGCCCATGGACATGTCATACATTGACATAAAATGGACATAACTATATGATGTCTACAATCTCTCTCAGAGGTATCCTAATTATCCTATCTGATTCATAATCACTACTGGGGAGGGGTTATACTCAAAACTGGTATAAATGTCATCCCTAGAACATGCTTGTAGATATCTCCATGTCACATCTTTTTGACGTGTCTACATTTACATGTTTTAGACATCTTTTACAGCTAGTCATATATATGCCATTATTGTTAAGTCCAAAGGTATCACTAATGAATATGTCTCTTTTATATAAAATGTTTATGTAAAATACACATAAATATTGTTACATCAAGAACCCATGCAAAAGGACATGTAAAAACTTCTTGCGTATGTGACATCTTGGGAACGAAAAATGATATCATGAAATTACTAGTTATTTTTATGTAAGGTGCTAGCTGGGTAGTGGTGTTTGATGAGATCGGAGTCATGGTCCAATCACTCTATTATAAAGGGGCAAACCCGAACGAGATATATCTATAATATGAAAGAGAGACAACGATGATAGATATAAGTTTGGCCTTAGTCCAATTCCTTAGGGAATGTCACCACTTAGGTGGAGGGATAGTGTGGCATGTTGTGTCCACTGAGAGTGTTGTGGTTGTATACAGGTAGCAACCCACACAGGTATAATGTATGCAGGTGACCCAGTGAGTTCTGGCTCCCTGCCAATGTTAGTTCAGGGGTCTAGGTTATATAATACCTATATAGAGCGGTGTTCTATATACACCATATTTGATGGATATAGATAGATACATAATTTATACATTCTACATTACATTTTACTAGATGGCAATTGGACCTGTCCCTTCGCCATAATTGCGGAAACATGTCCGATTGGAAAGTTTTTCTGTACATGTAAGCCTGATGGAAGTACGGTGCATTTCAACATTGATTGTTGCTTCAAGTTTGCAAGGTCTGTAATACCTGGCATTGCATTTTCTCTTTACAACTAAAGTACCTAAGATATCTATGTTATCTGCTGCCAAATACTGTATATTACTAAAATAAATGATAACAAGTTTAGTAGTCGGCTTTAAGATATGTACTGTTATTATTGGGGAATGTTCGCAGGAATCAGTTGAGTCAATCAAGTTTTCTTACATCCAAGCGTCATTCTTCAAGCCCTAAACTGATGTTTTCTTCTCCAGACGCTTGATGTTATCAAAATATTGTATGAGAGTTATTTTAAAATATTTCACCCATAATGACACAAAATGTAAAGTTGCACTTCAATCATGCATTTTTAGCTGACAATTTCCCCACTCACTGTGTATAAGTATCACGCTTACGCCTAATGTGATACATCTATATTGCACATCTAATTCAGGAACTGACCGTTTGGAAATATTTTTGTAGACCTCTGCCTATATCCTGTTCAAGTCTATGGATACATTTAGTATGAAAATATCACATATATACATAATGACTACTATGGTTTGCTGTTGGTTACAGTTGCGGTGTGCCCTGTCAGAAAACACACGTGTGTAAAAGGTGGGAGAATTGTCAGACGTGTCGCTCTGAGGAACCTGGAAGTTGGAAGCCATGCAACTCATGTAAACCAGGATTCATCTACGAGGATGGGCTCTGTGACACAGGTAGGTGAGATAAGGACCAGGATAGTGTCTGTGACACAGGTAGGTGAGATAAGGATCAGGATAGTGTATGTGACACAGGTGGGTGAGATAAGGACCAGGATAGTGTATGTGACACAGGTATAGGTGAGATAAGGACCAGGATAGTGTATGTGACACAGGTAGGTGAGATAAGGATCAGGATAGTGTCTGTGACACAGTTATAGGTGAGATAAGGACCAGGATAGTGTCTGTGACACAGGTGGGTGAGATAAGGACGAGCATGGTGTCTGTGACACAGGTATAGGTGAGATAAGGATGAGCATGGTGTCTGTGACACAGGTACGTAGGTGACATAGGTACCAGGATAGTGTCTGTGACACAGGTAGGTGAGATTAGGACCAGGATAGTGTCTGTGACACAGGTAGGTGAGATAAGGATCAGGATAGTGCATGTGACACAGGTGGGTGAGATAAGGACCAGGATAGTGTATGTGACACAGGTAAAGGTGAGATAAGGACCAGGATAGTGTCTGTGACACAGGTATAGGTGAGATAAGGACCAGGATAGTGTATGTGACACAGTTATAGGTGAGATAAGGACCAGGATAGTGTCTGTGACACAGGTGGGTGAGATAAGGACGAGCATGGTGTCTGTGACACAGGTATAGGTGTGATAAGGATGAGCATGGTGTCTGTGACACAGGTACGTAGGTGACATAGGTACCAGGATAGTGTCTGTGACACAGGTAGGTGAGATTAGGACCAGGATAGTGTCTGTGACACAGGTAGGTGAGATAAGGATCAGGATAGTATATGTGACACAGGTGGGTGAGATAAGGACCAGGATAGTGTCTGTGACACAGGTATAGGTGAGATAAGGACCAGGATAGTGTCTGTGACACAGGTATAGGTGAGATAAGGAGCAGGATAGTGTCTGTGACACAGTTATAGGTGAGATAAGGACCAGGATAGTGTCTGTGACACAGTTATAGGTGAGATAAGGACCAGGATAGTGTCGGTGACACAGGTAGGTGAGATAAGGACCAGGATAGTGTCTGTGACACAGGTAGGTGAGATAAGGACCAGGATAGTGTCTGTGACACAGGTAGGTAAGATATAGGTGCCAGCATGGTGTCTGTGACACAGGGAGGTGAGTTATGTACCAGCATGGTGTCTGTGACACAGGGAGGTGAGATATGTACCAGCATGGTGTCTGTGACACAGGGAGGTGAGATATGTACCAGCATGGTGTCTGTGACACAGGGAGGTGAGATATGTACCAGCATGGTGTCTGTGACACAGGGAGGTGAGATATGTACCAGCATGGTGTCTGTGACACAGGGAGGTGAGATATGTACCAGCATGGTGTCTGTGACACAGGGAGGTGAGATATGTACCAGCATGGTGTCTGTGATACAGGTACATAGGTACCAGGATGGTGTCTGTGACACAGGTAGGTGAGATAAGGAGCAGGATGGTCTCTGTGATCGACGCACGGAGGTGAGATAGGTACCAGAATGGTGTCTGTGACACAGGTAGGTAAGATATAGATACCAAAATAGTGTCTGTAAGACAGATATAGGTAGGTCGGATATGGACCAAATATTTCCACAAGTAGTACAATCAGAAGTTCTCATCTAAATAGCACTTTTCAAATAGCACCAACTAATGGAGGGATATTTTACAGTGAGAATGCGATATTTCAAGATACAGTATTCCAATGCATGTGATAAACAAATCAATGCTTCTTACTGCCACAGATTACAATGAGTGCTCATACAAGAATGGAGGATGTGAACACAAATGTAGAAACACCTATGGATCTTACAGGTGTGAGTGTCATGATGGTTTCCAACTGGAGTCTGATAACCGTGCCTGCACACGTAAGTGGACTATCTATATATGATTGCCTACGTTATCATTGGGTGTGTCTGTCAGGCTAAATGTGTATGCCTGGATCTTTACTGACTATGTTAGGTGTGGAAGAGACAGGAAGTAATCTTGATGACAGGGTAGCTGCTTAATAAAATGGCAAACCTAGCAATAAGAAAAAATACACATGATAAATCATAAACATTAAATTGAGTGCAAATTTTGCCATTGCTTTTTTACCCTTAAAGGTCTGTCATGTCAACCACTCAGCACCATTGCTAATGGTACAGTGACAGCAACAGACACGACTCAGCCATGGTCCTTTGCTAGTTATGCCAAGTTTGAATGTGAAGACCCATCTCTGATGCTAGACGGACCGTATGCCCTCCGCTGTAGTGCCAAGGGCACATCCATGTTTTGGCCAGAGAGTAACCCAGCTTGTATAGGTAAGCCATCCATTGATGTAACACCTTATATAGAGAACATTTTATTGGAGAACCAAATAAAAAGCACCCAGTGTATTATGCAAGAAGGAACTAACTGAAATTAGTGCCTCGTTCCTTTTCTGGTGACTTCCCTAGATTTGCCCCAGTTGTGAACATTCAATTCTTGGGTGCTGTTTGGGTAGTAAGTACACTCAGTACAGTGATTCATAATCAGCCTTGACTGTGGATGTACCATATCTCTTACATATTATCTAGATATCAATTTATCTTGAATTGGCCATAGACTCATGTTCCTATGTGGCTAAGGAGAAGCGCTTGTCATGTGCATGGGATGATGTTGACCCTCTAAAGTGCCAGGAGTTGGGATGCTGCTATCATGAATTAGATGATGATACCCCCAAATGCTTCTTCGATCCAAGTAAGTATATGACAATCCATAATGCATATCAACTGCTCTGTAGGATACAGACATACATAACTTTAGCTCCAGGCTCCAAATCTTGAAAAATTCGAGAGCAAATATATTCCACTTTTTTTTGGAAATACAAGATCTCCTAAGCACTGGAAAGCCGTATTCAATGCCCCCCCCCCCCAATGTGGCCGTATTCAATGGGCTAAGAAAAAGTTGTTTTTCCTTCATTAAATGGCTTCAAATAAAAAAAAATAAACACAAACGCCAACGCCCATTGATACCGTCTCTGTTGTATTTCATGAGTGGGGGCTTGGGCATATATCCCACAAAGCCGTAGGCTCTGTCTATAATATTTTGAATATTGTCTATGTATCATTTGGGGCCATATATATTTTATGCCTACCAGGCAGACACCTGTACTATCTATTATTAACATCATTGGTATCTAAAAGGTCTCAAACATATAAAGATATTTTGTTGTGTTTCAGGCAAGTTCTTCTTGCGGTTTGGGGGTCAGAAGCCCAAGCAGTATACGCCACACAGTTCTTCCCGTGAGAGAAGTTCAGATTCCTGCGCTCACCAGGCACTGAACAAGGATGGCCTCGACCTGTACCTTATTGTCAGAGAGGGGCGTAACGACACCCACAATGTGGACCTACAACTGTGTGAGCCACTCAATGGTAGGGTCAGTGACTACGAGCTGGAGCATAATGCATCCTACGACTTTTATGAATACCTGCTCAGTGATGCCCTGGATGTTGGGAATCAAGAGGAGGTCCATGAAAAGTGAGCTTGGTTAGGTTTAGAGTAAGCTTGAGGGCAGCCACCACCACAACTTGGCTGGTCTGTCTGTCTCTCTGAATTTATGATGGGCATTTCTCTGTCTGTTATTTTGAATATTAACGATCACAGATTCAGCTACAACTAGTCAATGACCTTTGTGAGACAAATGTGGGAGATTTTCACTTCTAGTGCAGTCACTTTGATGACTTTAAAGCAAGAGATAAGTTACTAAAAACCGCAGTCCAGAAGTATGTGTACATTATGTTTTAACTAGGCCATCTATCAGTAACCCATGTCATTGCTGACATACTGTAATATGTTTGTACTTAACACACAGGAAAGCTGAATTTCTTCCCATACATTTATTTATTTCAGAAATATTCCCTCAGAACACCTTACAGGTGTTCCCACTGGACTCTTCACAAAGTATCCCAAACTGCGGTCGTTTGTAGCACCAAGGTAAGGGTAAAATGCTATTCATACACACAACTCCTAAACAGGCCCTAATAGCTCGGTACACCAGTGTGTGCATACATGCATGAAGAAAGAATCCTTTCAGTAAGAAATGATAACCCTTCTGTTTGGTAAATACATGTTTTCCTATGCAATTCACCCTTCTCCACTTTCCATCATAGGTCCTTATTGATTTTCCCCTTATCCCATCACCATGTCCCTTAATATTGAAATTATAGGAGACTTACCAGGGTAAGATGAACTAGAATTGAGATTTTACCGAGGGGAACACTTGGTGTTCCGGGGGAACAGATGAGATGGAGCCATCGCGCATGCGTCAAATCAGCCTTGAGAGACCAGGAAGGGGAATCTTAAAACTGCTAACCAGTCTTTTCTAGAAAAACCCCTTCCAATAAAAGAAGGTAATAAAATTCCATTCAATTTACATACCCTCTATTAAATGATATTAGAATTAAAGAACACTTCGGGAGGGGAGAGGATATTTGGGCATCTGTTCCCCCGGAACACTAAGTGTTCCCCTCGGTAAAATCTCAATTCTAGTTCATCTTACCCTGGTAAGTCTCCTATAATTTCAATATTTTACCTCGCGTAACACTTCGAGTGTTACCGTGGTAACCGATGAGACTTTAGAGCTAGTAGTTTTAAGAAACCCTTACTGGGTATAATCTAAAAAACCACACCAGAACCACAGCTTTCAATATTTCTCAGGATTTATTTCAATAAACACATCCTTTCAACACCAATCAATTTTAACAATTTCATTGGAATGTAACTGCGTATACCAATAAACACAGCGCTGTCAATGACACAACAACGTCATTTAATGACTCAACAACTTTAGACAGCTCCTTGGATGAGCTGCTCACCCACTCGATCATCTCTCTCAATGTCTTTGTCGTAGAATCGAGCAAAACTAAGGTGGTTCCCCCACCTGGCATGTCGTAGGATCTCACTCAACCCCACACCCATGCGCTTGATCGCTGAAGTAGTAGCCCCTCTTGTGGAATGTGCACCATAGACCTTGGTGTCAATCCCTGCTAGACACATGATTGTCAGAGTCCATCTAGCTAGAGTGTCTCTCGAGATAGGGCGGTGGGGAAACACGAAACTGATCAGCAGTTGGTGTCCCTCCTCCCCTGGACGTCTCAAGATCCTTGTCACCTTGATGTACTCCTTGATTGTCCTTACTACACACAACGTTGGGTCATCTTTATACGGCTTCAGCACTACCGTATCCAGCCTGTCCCCCAACCTATTGTGCTTCAACAGTTTCTTCAGCTTGAATGCAATGTTCTCGTCTACAACCATACCGTCCAGATCCAATCCCAAGATGGTCTGGCCCCTTTGAGATGTTACTAACAACAGTAACATGTTTAACTTTAACGATAACTGCTTTAGAGATAACAATTCATTTGGTCCCCAAAGTTTGAAAAGTCTGAACACTTTTTTGACATCCCAAAATTGGGTGTACTTGGCCTGAGGAGGTTTAACCTGATATCCTCCTTTCAGCAACATTTTTACAACCGGGTGTTGTCCCACAGGATACCCTTCAATCATAGGTAGGGCCGTTGATAAGGCAGACCTGGCCGTGTTCAAGCCACTATACTCTAATCCACCTTTATGCAACTCCGTTAAGAAGCTACACACTTGAGCTATTGTAGGACTCAACACACTCCCACCTGACACCACACAGAACCTAATCCATTTGCGTAAGTAGGTGGAATAGGTCAAGCCCGTAGAACTCCTCCAGGAATTCATGATTAGCTCGATAGAGTCCTTGTCTAGGCCTAGTCTTCTCAGTTTCTTGCCTATGAAAAAAGACAAGCCAAGAGCCTTACTCGACCTATCTGCTGGACGTTGTTCGGACACCCGTGAGGCAGCAGATTGCCTACTTTCTGCCTGAACTTGATCTTGCGTCTGGCTAGCCCCACCAGTCTGCCGTACCACGGTTGTGACGGCCAGTCCGGCACGATGAGAACTGCATGTGCTCGGTCTCGATGCAGTTTCTTCAACACCGCCCCGATCAAACTGAAAGGTGGAAACAGATACAAGAAGCCATTAGACCAGTCTAACGTAAATGCATCAATTTTCCAGGCATTAGGCTCAGGACCCCAAGATACAAATCTTTGCATTTTGCAATTAAGCCTGGATGCAAACATATCGATCTCAGGTTCCCCAAAAACCTTACACACTCTGCTAAAAATAGCTGGGCTCAGCTCCCATTCCAGATTGTCTGAAAAGTGTCTCGACAGATAATCTGCCAAAACATTTTCCACTCCTGGAATGTGGGAAATGTACAACCACACATTTCTAGCCTCACACCATTCCCAGATCTGTTTAGCTACTTCATCACAAGGGTCTGACTTAGTACCTCCCATGTTCTTGACATAAGCTAGAGCTGTTGTGTTGTCCGTCAACACCCTAACTGTCACATTCTCCTCAAACACTAGCGCTTCTAAGCCTAACTGAATTGCCCACAATTCCTTGATATTGATGTGGAAGGGTAACTCCTCCAGCTTGAATCTACCATTGGATTCCTGGGTACCAATATGTGCTCCCCAACCTCCTCCTGAGGCATCAGTGCACATTTCCATGTCTGGTACATCCCCTCTGATACTCTTCCTACCTGTAGGCAGATTCCTCCTCCACCACTCAATATCCTCCTTGGCTCTTTCCCCAATTCTCATTGACCCATCAAAGTTGCCACACCCCCAGGTCAACCACAAATTCTTATCCTTCTCCAGTCTTTTAATATGGGCCCCCCCATATTGTACCGACGGAGAATAAGCTACCATAAGACCTACTACCCCAGCCACTTCTCTGATAGACGGTTTCCCTTTCTCCAGAACTTCAGAGGCTGCCCTTTCAAATTTCTCAATCTTTTCTGTGGTAGGTCTAACTGTCATTTCTATAGAGTCTAACCAGAACCCCAAGAAAACCAATCTCTGAGTAGGCTCAAAGACCGATTTGTCCTGATGAATGACAAATCCTAAACTGTCTAGAGTGGCACAAAGCAGTTCAATAGTCTCTCTACATTTCTCCCTTGTGTCCGCCACAATGAACGAGTCATCAATATATGGGAAGCATTCATGTCCTTCAGATCTCAAAGTAGCATAGACTGGCAAGAGGATTTTGGTGAAAAACCTCGGGGCACACGACAACCCATTGGGCATACCTTTGAACTCATACAGTCTACCCTCCCAAGAGAATCTTAGGAACTTACGGTCCTCCTCCCGGATATTTACTGTGTAATAAGCGTCTCTTAAATCCACAGATCCCATCCAGCAACCCGGCCTCACCATGTCTATAGCTGTCTTCAGGCTAGCCATTTTAAAATGTTCGTACTGAACATTTTTGTTCATTTTAGACAAATTCAGAATCAGCCTAAAATTACCATCAGGTTTAGGAACCAGAAACACATTTGACACAAATTGTCCCTCTACTTCCTGCACCTCACTAACTACCCCTTTCTCAACCAACTTCAGGATTTCCCCATGCATGGCTTGACGTTCTACTTCCTCCATAACATATGGTGCTGGCACCCTATTTTGAAAAGGAATTTCCTCTAGCGGAATCTTGACACCTCTCACCATGCCTAGGACCCAAGGGTCCTTGGTAATCGACATCCATTGTTTGACCCTAAGGGAAATAGCCCCAGCTTGAAAACTTTGAACAGTGTTATTCAAAAAAGGAGAACTCACCTGCTCTAACGAGCTCCCCGCTTCTGAAAATCCTGCTGACGCTGCTGACCCCCTTGGTGGCCTTGGGCCTGACCCTGGGGAGGCGCTTGAGGACGATGGGCCTGATTTGGGTTCCTGGGACGAAACCCCTGCGTGTTAGCATGATGCTGGTTACCCTGCCCTGCCAGGAAGGGCTGGTTCATCCTCTGGTTACCATAGTTCTTGTTCTGCTGCCAGCCCTGGGACTGGTTTGGATATGGCGGCCTAGCTCTACTCTGACCCTGAGGCCTCCTGGCCTTTCCCGGGGCGTTCGAAGAACCTGGAGCATCTTTCTTAATGCTCGCTGCAGCTTTCCTCGCGGTCTCCAGCTGTCTAGTTGACTCCGACAGATTACCCCCAAACAGAGTGTCAGGTGAACCTGTGGTCTCCAGAATACGACAGAAGTGGCGATAATGCTCTGGTTTCATAGCCAACCTCAACTTCTCCCTTCTCTCCCGAGACAGATAGTTGACTACTGCTCCCAAGAGCTGAGTGGCATCTAGAAAGTTCTTACTTAACTGGTTAAGTTCGGGATCATTAACTCCTCTCGCCGCCATCAGGTTACCTACTGGAGCCATAGCGGCCAGGGCAGCCACTAGATTCTTCTGAACATTACTCCAGCGCCCATCCTCCTCCTTTACTGCCTTGGCTGTAGTCGGAGTAGATTCAATCACTAACACCACTTCCGGCTCCAGGGTGGGTGTAACCAATCTCTTGGTGTTCACCGGCTTAGGATACTTTTTACACAGATCCGACAGATCTTTACTCGTGAGCTTATCTCCCATATAGGAATCCATAATCGCTGCCACATTATGATACAGAAAGACTCCCGTACGTTTCTCCTCCTCCTGAAGCAGATGACGCTGTCTCACCATGTCACCAAACACTCCTTCCTGTAATTCATTTAACAAAAACACAGGAGCCCGGGGGGCCTCCACAGGTGCCTCCTGTTGTGTAGGAGGGGAAGGCTGCAGAACCACAGGCGCAGGAGGAATCAGCGGAGTGCGGAATCCATCGAAGGGAGCCAGCGGGATAGCGACCGAGGCCGCCACCGACGACGCCGTTGACCGGGGTCTGGGCTGAGGAGGTGCCGCCAACAACTGGACGCCCGGCGGGCCCCCATCCCGGGAGCTGGGCGCACGTCCGACTGCGGCAGTGGCGCTGGACGAATGTCTTGATGGCGCCATGACATCTGAGAACGAGCCAATCATATCATCCGCCTCCCTCATGTCACCTGCCGAGAATACCGAACTGGCCAATGAGCGATCATCTCTGGCAGCTGCGTTCCCGTCACCCGGCTGGGGGGCGGGGTTTAACCAGAACGGGTGGTGGCCGAGCCCGCCATTCTCCCCCTGCCACGCCTCCAGCTGAGGCTCGACCAATGGGAGGGCAGGAAGCGGCGGCGGCCCTTCAGCGTCTACTTCATGATTGACAGGTAAAGTGGCGGGGCGAGCGGGGCGAGCAGACGACTTTGAGCCCGCTCGGGAAGATTTTGGCGTAATGTCCGATCCCGAATCAGACAAAAGATGAGAATCCTTATCTCTCCGCTCCTTGGTCTTAGAACTTTTAGACTTTTTAGGGTCCTTCTCCTTCTCCTTACGAGGGGGAGTCGGGTTTACTTCCAGAGAAGCCATGATGAAGTTTTAGCACTCGCGTAAACTTCAGTGAAAACAAGCCACAAACTTCTCGCTGTCTTGTCACGCTCTACAAAAAACCCAAAAATAGAGCCATTAGAGTCAGGAAATCACAACAAATTAGATTCCTAACATCTCTGAGACCTCCCGAGTCGGGCAGCTCTCAGTTAAATAAGAAAAAACTTGAGTAAACACTCAAAAAGTGAATTTAAACGTGAATACTCACCGGTCTCAACAAGGCGACGTCCGCTCGCTTTGAAAAACTCGCTTGGACTGATTTGACGCATGCGCGATGGCTCCATCTCATCGGTTACCACAGTAACACTCGAAGTGTTACGCGAGGTAAAATCCAATATGTCTTGATTCATTGAAATGTATGGAAATCAAAGCAAGAAAACTAAACTATGTTCTATAATTTGTCCTCAGATTAATAATTAAGGTGGGGCAGGATGTGAGCACTCCTCTAGACAACCCACCATGTGTGAAGAACTGCTACAACCAGTGTGACAGCCTCACCAAGGTGGAGGCTACTTCTGAAGATGACATCACCATCCACACAATGCACCTCAACCTGGGGCAGCTCTCCAGCCTCCTGCCGACCCACACCAGGAGGGTTTACTTGTTTGCACATACAGGTACTTTCCAATTTTGGTGATTGTTTTTATTTTGCTTGGCAATTACTGATGCAAAGAGGAAACGCCTGTCAAGTAGGTGCCGGTACTGTAACACTATACTATCTTGAATGTTTTGGTGCAAACTGTGACGAATTGGTTTATAAAAAATGAATGGTATATGTGATATATATCACATGTGAACCAGGGCATTTTTATTTCAGGAACAATGAATTATTTGTCAATTCTGAGAGCAGGAATGTATTCCTGGGTCAAAACTACCCTCATATCATGTGTCACACTAGTATGTCATAGCAGGTGGGTGTGGGCGAGCTGGTGGGTGTGGGCGAGCTGGTGGGTGTGGGCGAGCCAGTGGGTGTGGGCGAGCCGGTGGGTGTGGGCGAGCTGGTGATGTGTGGGTGAGCAAGTGCGTCTAGGCAAGCAGGTGGCTGTGGACGTCAGCACCCGTCGGCGCAACCGCCGTTATACGTCTCAGCCGAAAAGCGAGTCAATCAGAGCGTCAGCAGCGACACCATCTCTGACGAGAAACTGCGGTCTGCACTGTGTTGCTTGCTTTTGTAGTCCACCTGAGCATGCGCAATAGTTAGCGCAGCATGTATTTCATTCCATCCAGCACGCTACCGGTGAAATTTGTCTGTTTTGAAGTAGTATTTCACTGTTTTAATCCACTGCTGATCGGTGGATCACTTTTGCATAGATCTGATATATTAAGGCTATGAATGTGAACCAGGGCATCTGTACTTCTCTTCATATGTTACAGAAATAAAGAATTTCAGCTTTTGTCAACAGGCCACCCTGATGATTTTTGGTGTTTTTCGGTCATGTTCTGTGTAAAGAAGTGCTTTACCTTCGTTTTCATGAAGGTTACCGAAGGTACATGCAATATTACAGAGCGTCTCAAAAAGCGTCTCACCCTGTTTTTATATAAGAACAAAGAGGATTCTGTGTAAAGGGACACTTTACGAAGGTCTGTGCTTTACTTGAAACCCCACCCTTTAGCATTGCGCCGAAAAAGTTGGTTTTGTGCTATTTTAGTGACCCTTTTTCAATATCAATTTTATGTATGAAATATTGCTTTTTTGGTTTCAATCTTTGATGGCATGGATTGGCATTGATCAAAACTTGTTTGTGGCAGCATTCAAATATTTTATTTCCAAATGTTTCACAGGAAAAAAAGGGACAGAAAGCAAGGGACTTTTTTGACAAAAAGTCCAAAAATACCTGTCTCTAAAGAACCTGGCACTACTGTGCCCTGGTTCAATAAATGAATAATGTTTATTAGGCCCATATAGGCATAAAGGTAAATGAATATAATAAGATCAATGGTACATTTGCTAATGGTATATCTTTGCTACTTTTTTAGTGGTTATAACAGCGGATATTGAACTAACAGCCTCCCTCTACCTCCATACACGGGAACTGATTGTTGACCGTAGCCGTGCCTCCTACATCAACCTACCACCAGGAGGCAGCAGCAGTCTGCATACGCCTCCTTTTAACAGCGCTATCATGGACGCCATCATAAACCGCTGTCTCAGCATGGAAGGCTGGGTGTGAATAGACCTCGAGACTGATAATATGTAATAACACTGGGAAAGAGAATTTTATGCTCTCATATTAATGTTACAACCATTCGGAGGGCCTACATGTTTGAAAGCTAACAAATAAAAGTGCTTACCTACATAGATCTATGTCTTTGAAGTATATTAACAATACTAGGCCTACTTGAAAAAATTTAATTTCCAGTGTAATAATTCCTGCAACCTTCAAAACTTCTCCACATCAGATGTCTTTGACTGTCCTAAAACGTCATAAATTCATGGTAGATCTTATGATGTCCAGCTATAATTTAACACATGTAGACTATACTACTGTAAATTCCCACGAACTACCCGTGGATTGTACGCTCAGCTTTCATATGATACCAGACATGCCTATATACACTGATATTCCTAGGCTCCCTATATGACCAATCTCTCAGTCACTAGTGCCTAACTTAATTAGTCATTTTTTGGCTACCTATACGACCAACTTAGGTAAGTTATTATTGTCAGGTTGGTCAGTACTCACCAACCCACCTTAGTCTTTTAATTTCCAGGGGGAGCCACTGAGTGGTGATTATAGTATCGTACAGGTGGTACCAACTAGTGGTATACAAATACAACACACCAATGATGAACCTAGGTTAGCCACTACTAACTGACCCCCTCAGTCATTTTTGAATATAAATTTGCCATTGTGACTAACACACATATGATGAACCTAGGATAGTCTGTACTGACTAACCCTTTCAACCTATGGATTATCAGTGTAGGGTGCGGGTTATACAAGGGTTTTATCACTATAGAAAATAGACATTTTCAGATCCAAAACCGGGCTATAGGATTCTCCTGAGTTGGGGGTGCAGGTTATACCCGAGATGCGGGTAGTACGCGGGAATTTACGGTAGTTACCATAGTAACAGCTTCCATTACATATTGCAACTTTTGGTCTGAGTTCTACTGATATAGCAAGTTTGGCACAAGAGAAGGTAGGGAACTTATTCCAATGTAATAGTATCCGTATTAACTTTCTTCTGGCCATCCTATTAACTCAACATCATAGCAACCATTTAGAGTGGCTGTATCTCAATATTGCATGCTCTCTCAAGATAATACACCATCTACATGTTCATCTTTGATGCTAATGATATATATTTGGAATATAAATGGAACGTTATCTATGGGAAATTGGTACATATGGCACTCTCTGGCTGCCATGGAAAGCATTTAAATAATATAAGGCCATCACCACGCGCGTCACCAAAATAGTGTTTTGGAGATTTTTTTTTTTAAGTTGATAATAATAGATAAATATGGGCATATTTGGTATCAAATTGAAGCTTACAGGGGCACGAATACAATGAGCTAAGGAGATATACATATTTAAAGCGTTTGTAGATTATCAATTTCTTAATCATGAAAATATAAATGTAAAGGTTGCTGACAGCCTACCTATTTGGTCTTCAGCAAAAATAAATAAGGAAAAAAAAGCGCCCCCGTCATATTTGTCATGGCTTAGTAATGAGAAACAAGGATAATATTTGGAGTGGCCTAAATCATATTGTTTACTCAATCTCATCTTTTATCTGCAGGGCAATAAATTAGACTTCCACAATATGGCTACATTTACTGAATAATCCTGTTCAATCATTAAAACAAGGCATGAACTAAAGTTAAACATTTTATTTCAGTAGAACATGTTAATGATCTGCAATTTCTTATAAATAGAGGTTACGTGAACAAATTTAATAAATACTCTTAAAAGATAGTGGTAAAGTTTAAATAGGTCCGTCTATGTAACCTTTCATTAAGTACTAACCTCTGTGTATAGTCATATAAGTTTAAAAAAAGTTAAAAACCGTATTTACAGTTAGTAGTATCACATATTCTACACTTTGTCTGACTATGGTCTGTATTATGACTATATTATCACATATTACACACTTTGTTGTGTTCATGACATGTCTGACTAAGGTCTGTATTATCACATATTACACATTTTGTGTTGATGACATGTCTGACTAAGGACTATATTATCACATATTACACACTTTGTGTTGATGACATGTCTGACTAAGGACTATATTATCACACATTACACACTTTGTTGTGTTCATGACATGTCTGACTAAGGTCTGTATTATCACATATTACACACTTTGTGTTAAAGACATGTCTGGCTATAGTATGTTTTACCATATGTCACACATAATTTCTTAAGGAAGCATGGCTGATAGCATTTTGTATTATCACAGATTACGCACTTTGTGTTCATGGCAAGTCTATTTTTTTACTGCAGTTTTACTTGTCTTCAACTTTGCCTTCACACTTTGCCACATACTCGGACCATGGGCAGGTGAGACCCAAGCCTCCTTTGGTTTAGCCTGTGAAGATCTTGGTGACATCCTTTCCCTGTTTTCTGTCAGCGGAACCAGACCAGCAGAATGAGGCGCCCGCTTTGACCTTAAAGATGGTGAGACAGCTCCAGGAAGTTCAGGTGTAGTTGTGCAGTCGTGCCTCTTCCTTTCACTTTTTGCAACTGGAGAATTCTTGATTGAATGGTCATAAAACATTTTAGCGGATGTCTGATGACAATTAAGATGCTTTGGATATGCTTGCTGTTTGATTCCAGTCGGTGTGGTGCTTTTAGCTGAAGGCCTTTCTTGCCTGGAGAATGCCTGTGTTACTGAGAGCCCACGGACCTTTGAAGTGCTACTCATTCTGTGGTGACGAGGAGAATCATTTACACTGTGCCTCTGATTTTGATCTTTTGAATCTGAAATAAACTTTGGATTAAGTCTGACAGGACTAACTTTACCGTCCGGTGAGATAACATGCTTTGTTCTAGGTGAACCTTGTCGGTGATAGAAACTGCGCTCTCCTGGTGTATCGCTTTGGTAACCACAGTCCATATCTGACGAACGGATGATGCTGGACCTTGGAGAGGTAGGAGCACTTTGACTTCTGTAATCATCAGCTTGCAAATATTGTCTACGAGAGTCAACATTGATTTTTGGCGGCAGAAAACCTTCTATATTTTCCCATGCTAAGTATCCAGAAGATTGACTAGCTTGGGAAGCTTGCTGGCTTGAATAGATTGAGTCATTTGACATGCTTGGTGACATACTTGCACCAAAGTTTGGACTCACTGGAGACTTGGCATCAACATACCCAGCGCCAGTAGAGTTTAAATCCTGTTGGTGCAGCTGTTCCTGATAGAAAGGCGGTTGTGAACCAGCATGGAAGACTGAGGCTAAGCTGATTGCATCAGTTGCTACTGAATCAACAGTTAGCTGACTGTCAGACTGTATAGGGCTGTTGCATGCAGATTCTGAATTTGTATATTTGTTTGCTGACACAGGTACTGGCAACATACTTGTAGTCCCTTGCACTAGCCTTGTGTTTGAAATAGGCATTTGTGTCTTGATGTCATTGATATATTGCACTACCAAGTCATGCTCAGCAGCCTCCGCACTACTTGATTTACACTGTCCCTGGTAGCCTCTAAAAGCTATGTCCTCTGTAGAAGATACAGCTACTTCATTTAAGTCGATGCTTTTACTGAATTCAGCTGAGACTGCATCACCCGGGTCGTTTTTGGCTGTAGCGGTACATTCTTCAGTTTTCTGAGGTTGTTTTTCACTCGATGATATAGATTTTTCAGTGCCAGGTTCAGAGACACTAGTAGTACCGGCTACTGTATGGTTCTCTGTTTGGCTCTGAACCACCACGGTTTCTTCATTCTCTCTGGTGTGAATGGTTTTATTCTGGCTTTTAATGGTAGTTGTTACTGCATTTCTAGGTGATCTTGGTGATACAGGTACAGGCAGTTTACTCCCTGTCTTTTCTGTTTTGCTCTGAAGTAGCACTGTTTCCTTGGGCTGAATAGTTTTATTGATAGGAGATGTAGCATTTCTGGTTTGGTTTGGTGACACAGGTACAGGCAGTTTGCTCACTGTCTCATGGCCAATCCTTGTCTTTGGTTGAGGCAACTGGGTCTTACTGTCATTGTCATTTGGTGTTCCCAATAGGTGCTCAGCAGTCTCTTGGCTTGAAGTAATGCTTGTCTTACCTTGGAGAACAGCAGTATCAGGTTGACATAGCTCCTGGCCACTCTCATATGTACCCTGTCCAGGTGATGCTGAGATATCCAGCTCAATTAGATGACCATCTTCCATACCTTTAGCGGGCACTATTTCCTCAGCCTGAATGATTTTATTGATAGGAGATGTTGCATTTCTGGTTTGGTTTGGTGACACAGGTACAGGTAGTTTGCTCAAGGTCTCATGATCAACGCTTGTCTTTGGTTGAGGCAACTGAGTCCTAATGTCATTGTCATTTGGTGTTCCCAATTGGTACTCAGCAGTCTCTTGGCTTGAAGTAATGCTTGTCTTACCTTGGAAAACAGCAGTATCAGGTTGACATTGGTCCTGGCCACTCTCGTATGAACCCTGTCTAGAAGATGCTGAGACATCCAGCTCATTTAGATGACCATCTTCCATACCTTTAACGGGCACTTTTACCTTGGGCTGAATAGTTTTATTGATAGGAGATGTGGCATTTCTAGTTTGGTTTGGTGACACAGGTACAGGCAGTTTGCTCACTGTCTCATGAGCAACCCTCGTCTTTGGTTGAGGCAACTGAGTCTTTATGTCATTGTCATGTGGGGTTCCCAATTGGTGCTCAGCAGTCGCCTGGCTTGAAGTAATGTTTGCCTTGCCTTGGATAACAACAGTATGAGGTTGACATTGTTCCTGGCCACTCCGATATGTACCCTGTCCAGGTGATGCTGAGATGTCCAGCTTATTTAGATGACCATCTTCCATACCTTTAGCGGGCACAATTTCCTCAGCCTGAATGGTTTTATTGATAGGAGATGTTGCATTTCTGGTTTGGTTTGGTGACACAGGTACAGGCAGTTTGCTCACTGTTTCATGAGCAACCCTTGTCTTTGGTTGAGGCAAGTGGGTCTTTATGTCAGTGTCATTTGGTGTTCCCAATTTGTGCTCTTGGCTTGAAGTAATGCTTATCTTGCCTTGGAAAACAGCAGTATCAGGTTGACATAGTTCCTGGCCACTCTTGTATGTACCCTGTCTAGAGGATGCTGAGACATCCAGCTCACTTAGATGACCATCTTCCATACCTTTAACGGGCACTTTTACCTTGGGCTGAATAGTTTTATTGATAGGAGATGATGCCTTCATGGTTTGGTTTGGTGACACTGGTACAGGCAGTTTGCTCACTGTGTCATGAGCAAACCTTGTCTTTGGTTGAGAAAACTGAGTCTTTATGTCATTGTCGTGTGGGGTTCCCAATTGGTGCTCAGCAGTCACCTGCCTTGAAGTAATGCTTGTCTTGCCTTGGAGAACAGCAGTATCAGGTTGACATAGTTCCTGGCCACTCTCATATGTACCCTGTCCAGGAGATGCTGAGACGCCCAGCTCACTTAGATAACCATCTTCCATACCTTTAGCAGGGACTACATCACCCAGGTTACACTTGACTGGAGATTTCTCAGCTTTCTGATTACTTGGTTTACACTGATTTGGGCTAAGACTTTTAGGTAGCACCTTCTCTCCATCACCCTGCACAGAATATCCAACATTGTTGATAATATGATTAGTAATGTTAGAAGCATTCCTCTTGGTTGGACTCAACAAATGAGCGCTTTGCACTGTTGGTGATACTCTCTTTTTCCCACCGTGTTGTTCTCCTCGGCCACGGTAATGAAGTGTTTCTGACTTGCACCTACCAGAGGATTCTCCTTCACCAAATATGTCCTCCATTATGGGCTCATCTGTCAGAGATCTACCTGCAGCATATATCTCTGGTTTATTGTCACAAGGTAAAGAACCTTTGCATGTGCCTTTGACATTAGCACAACCACTCTCATACGTAACAGTTTCCACCTGTCGAGGAGATGTATACAGTTCTGGCTCATTTATGTAACCACGCTTGATACATTCTTCTGGAACTGCATCAGCTGCATTGCACTTTCCTGCAGTCACATATTCTTCAGTTTTCTGAGGCTGTTCTAGACTGGAAGCTACTTCAGATTTCTCTGTATCAGGTTCAAACATATAGCAGGTACGGTTTTCGTTGTTGTTCTCCTCTTGCTTTTGTGTCCACTGCATCACCATGTCTCTGATTTCATTTCCGGTGAATCGCCGACCTTGTTTGGCCCTCTGCTGGTTTTTAACATATTTCTTGTACTCTTCTAGTGCGTTAGCAATGGCACTATGTACCAATGTTCGGGCATAAACTTTCAGGATAAGTTCATTACAGGCATTGATATGCTTTGCTTTCTTGATGAATTCATCCTTTGCTGGACTTACAAGGTTTGGCTCACTTACTGATGATAGGCGGTACTGGTAGCTAGCATTATGTGCATCAGTCTTAGCTTCTAACTGTTCTGCACTTTGTGATGCTGTAGGGGCTTCAGAGTTAGCTATAGACTGAAATTCCCAATCTTCCGTCTCACTAGGTGCACACGAGAGAAATGCATCGAAGGATTCTTCACTAGATCTCCGAGCCGACTTATTCTGTAAGCACTGATCACATAGATTAGGACCTGTGGCCCTACTCCGGATGTTCTCTACAGGACTCCTGCACTTACCCTGGCTCTTAAGCCACGACTCACAGTACGCATTCTTGTCCAGGGTTAGAGCCACCTGTGCAGAAATATCTTTATTCGGTGAATTTATGCTGATCTTCCCAACGGTTTCCTCAGATCCGTCAGTCTTGATGTCAGATGATAATCCTGATGACGTTTTTCCACGGCAAAGTTTTCCTTGGTTTTTGATGAGTTTATTGTGGTCTATATCAATGCGAAGTAGGGGCGATGTTTGGATAGGACATGGCTCATCATCTTCATCATCAGTCCTATCCCCAAAACTCTTCTTGTCACAAGTGTAGAAAGACTCCTCTGACTCCTTCGCAGAGACAGGTGAACCCACTGCATCTTCGAATTTGGTGATTGGTGACAGTGGGAAAACAGTTGGCTGCTCATCATCCAGAGCTGGGATGAAAGGATCCCAGTCCAGCCCTGGTAGCATATCTGAAAGGACACAGAATACCACATAAGATCACATTTGCTGCAAGGTAAAGATTGCTCTTAAGGACTCTCAGCACCCAAATTGCACTAAAACAGTTTTAGGTGTATAATTGAAAAGAAAAGTGTTTAAGTTGTACATATTATATATCATTTTTACCATCTATAACACCTTCAAATTTCATTTCATTTTAGTAGCCATGGCATGTGGAAGGAACAAAACGTTCCTTTTTCAGCCTCTTTTTTCCAACAGCATTATGGGATGGAATTTGGACTAAATTTTTGGATTTCTTAATTGAAAATTAAAATTGATGTCAACACCCGTGGTCCTTTTTTTTTCTTTTGTTGATATTCCAATTCTAAAGGTCTACAGAGCTGTTCAAAGTTGCATAGTTAGCTAAAGAAAATTGCGATAATAGGGGTAAATAGCCATTTTTACCATTTTTTAGTAGCTATGCAACATTGAAGCTTATAATCAGCTTCTAATAGGAATATTTGAAAGATCCTTTCACTATTAGAAAGCTGGGATCATGGCCGGCCATTGTGGCGGATGTCTGATGGCCTCACATCGGCCTTTACAATTCTACATTGGCAAAAGCTGATGCGCCGATGTCATTTCGGCAACACCAGTTCCTCAGGGAATGACACCAATATGTTTCCCCAATCATCAAATCCTATAAAAGTGTTCTTTTTTCATCCCATAATGCTGTTCACAGAAAAAAGAACGTTTTTGTTCCATTTGCATTCCATAGCTTCTAAAAACTTCCAAAATGGAACTTATCTGATAGAAACATTAAATATGATCAATTTGGTGTATAATATGTATAGTCTCGACATATCTATGTCAAATTATGCATACATGTGTGTTAATTTTGACCAACCTGTTGAGAGCCCTTAAATACCTTAGATATGGATGTAATGTCTACCAGGTGTTTTCTTCTGCTATTGTCAGTCTTTCTACAGTTCAGTAGAAGCTAAGAAGGTGCTTTACTGTCAGACGAGTTTTGCATTCTTGACATAGCGGTTCGTTTTCCCCATTTAATCGGTATTCATGTGTCATCTTAGTATGAGCTATCCGTAGACGGGTCAGTCTAACTTGTTCTGCTCTCTTCAGCCCTTTCTTTAGTGCTATTCCCTTCAGTTTTGGTTGAAGGGAGTACATTTTGTTGTGATCTTTTTGTTTATTCCATGCAGTTTGCCATTTTGCTCGTATGTGGCTGTTTACTGATGGTAACAGGTCAGTATAACGTATAGGAGTCAGCCTGGGTCCCAGGCTTAGTATTTTGAGACTATCTTGTAATTTTGAGACTATGTCTAGGCCTACCTATGCCTGACTCTGAGCCTGAGGGTTGCAAGGTTGTCACAAAACCATAGCATTTTGAGACTAGATCTATCTTGCAATTTTGAGACTATCTAGCCTAACAGGCGTGCGCCCCCTATTTTTTCTGTACATTTCAATGTAGGGCCTAAAGCATAAATGGTTCAACACTCCCAATGGCAATGGTGTAGTTATTACACGCCCCCTCTTTCTCAAAAGTCAAATCCTGGATCCGCCCCATTTTCATCGATTTTGAATCGTGTGATTTCGTATTCCCAAATTGTCCTTGAATACTGATCAAGTATACCTAGATGGCTTGACCTTTCTCAATATGGATTAATAGTTAAGATCTATAACTATTTATAAGCATGACCTTATTAGGTATTCAATTGACAGTAGGCCTACAATTCAAAAGGACCCAACCTTTGAAACTAGATTGGCCCAAACTTGGCCAAAGGCCAAACTTTCCCCTCGGCTCGGGCCAACTTGAACAAAAGTCGCTGTTCTCTCACCTTCTTCATCGGTTTCTGCCATGCCTGCTGTGTCAGTCTTCACGTGCACTCCAGTGGACAATTACGAATGTTGATGAACTTTGCAGATCGAATTTAACTTAATTTAAACCATATTCACGGTGTGCAGCGGTTTCATGCCTTCAACCACGCAGCAATCCTCCTCGTCGTTGGCCGTAACGTTTTGTGACGTCACGCGTTGTCAGGGTAACGTCAACTTTATGGTGGTTGCTCCGCAACCGTTGTCCATGGAAATGACCTAATTAATTTAGGTTGTGTCACGACGTACCTACCTGGTACTGTGGTAGGCTAGCGGGCCTAGTGGAGTCGCATCTTCGTAAAGTTGTAGACATTCTCACTGATGATTCTGTAAGCTAAAGCCTCCCTACGCCTACGGATACAGACGAAACTCAGAAGGATGGGAGGGGGCAGAAAAAAATCGATGCGTCTCAAGGACAAGGGGAGCAGGAAAAGTGTTCGTGCTGTCGTGAAAAAATCCATCCCCCCTCCTCCCTTTTGACAGGTTTGTTAAAATCAATAGCTGTGTGGCAAGGCGTCTTGATTTTTCAGCCCCCTAGTTATTGAGGACGAGTGCCTAAAATCACAGGGCGACTCAGGGTTCATGGGACAAGAGGGGCTATATAATTATAATTGGCACCGTCCCGGGGCACCGTCACAGTGTTGCAAGTCCCACCCCAGGTCCCACCAAGTCCCACCCCAGGTTCCATCAAGTCCAAGTCCCACCCCAGGTCCCACCAAGTGAAGTCCCACCCCAAGTCCCATCGCAAGTCCCATCCCAGGTCCCAACGCAGGTCCAATCCCAGGTCCCATCCCAGGTCCCACCCAACACAACCTACCCCTGTCCCCGTCCCCGACCTCGAGCCCGAGCCCGACCCCTACGTCCAAGACGTCAGCGTCAACTGAAGCCTAGCTTCAGTTTCCCGCGCGGAAAAGAATCTTGGTCATTTCATGCGGTTCCATGCAGCATACCTCTATTATGCAGATCTGCGAGCTGGGAGGTGGTGGAATATCATTAAAAAAGCGTCTCACCTGACCGCTCCATTCACTTAGTAAACACTGTTTTGTGATACTACCATGTTAGCAATGAAACTTAGTCCACAGTACATTTACATACATAGCTTCATTGCACACAAAAGATTTTTTCTTGTGACCTTTTTTATTTTGCATTTTATTACATCTTCTTGTTGGTTGATTTCTTTGAGTGACCTATTGTTCTCTTCCTCTTGACTGTATCTACCCTACCTCCTCACTGTTTCTCCTCTTGCTCTCTGGTAATAGTTGGATGGATGAAAAAGGCAGAAGTTTGACAATGAGGGAAAAATCGGTCGGAGGGCGTCTGCCTTAGACTCAGCGGAACCCTGAGTCAAACAGGTTGCTCCCAAGTTGCTTGTACGATGGGAGTCTCTGCGTCCTTTTCGCTATATCACAGAGTCTATAATTTCGTGGCTATATGGAGCGGGAGAAAATCGGGAGTGCAGTCCGGGGGCAGCTTCCAGCCTAAGACGCTTGGCCTACGTTACAACCACTGAGTGACCCACGTAATATCCCCCCCCCCCCCCCAACACCATATTCGAGAGCCGTCGAGATTTTACTGCCCCTCCCCTCCCGCTGAAAAGGGGTGAAATATTTTTGCCCTCCCCCTTCTAGGGTAGGCCAGGAATACAACAGATATAAACAAATAATTGTTTGACAAAATGATTTAATGTTTTCCCTTTACAAGATGCAGACATAATTAAATGAGCAAATTCAATTGGTTAATATCTCTCTCGACATCATGCAATGAAGGAACGAGACAATACTGTAGGAGTGTCCCCCATATGTACAGAACATACACGTTGTAGATGAGCGTTAGACGACACAAGAAGCACAGGAGACCGGTTGTCTCAAAATGAGAGATTTAACCCTTTGAGGGGTGCGTAATGCTTTAAATGCAAGTCGCGAGCTACTCGTCAGGGCTGCATTCATGCATACGATGCCAATCCGGAGAGGTTGATACACTCGCGAAGGGCCGGTATAGTGGTGCATGGATGCAGCGCTTGCGAATAGATTACCAGGGATGCATTTATACATCCTGACGATATAAGAAGGGCATTGCACATTAAAGCATTAGGCGACCCTTAAAGGGTTAACTGTAAATCATAGAAGTCAGGGTGAGAGGGTTACCTGGAAGCCCTACAGCTACTGGTACCCTGTTATAACAGGTGCGTTTAACTACAAGTATTGCCTCATTAACCACTCAATTACTTTAACCCTTTAAGGGCAGCATGATGCCTTACAGCAACATTAGACGTCATCATGATACACCAATGCAGTGCCGTCAAGTAGCTCACTCGCGATACACTGCCGCCTCATGTCGACCCTTCGGGAGTGTCTCATTCCCGTTAAGTCGGCATGATGCCTGAATGTGGCCCTGGTAAGGTACTCACCAAGGCCGCATTCAATGATTCATGCAGTAACGATAAGGGCATAATGCATTGTGCAGCCCTTTATGTGTTACGGAAACTACAGATCCCACAATACTTGGTATTCTCCCAAAGGTCTCAGTTGATAATCAATCCAACCGTGGCGAGAAAAGAAAATCATGTTTTCTATTATTTGTGACTATTAACTGATCAGTTGTGTGTGGTATAGAAGACAGCTGAGAAGATCATTCACACTGCATACTTCCTACCGGGAGAGTGAAATATCCTTGGTTCGTGTGGCACATTCTAGTAACTGAATGTATAGAATGTCTGAAGTAGTGTATCCGTCACCATTTCCATTTTTGTACATCATGTGTTCAACTATTTTATTTATACATCATATCTTCTACAGAGATACCCATCCCTTATCGACCAGAAGCAGGCGATCCTAAGATTTGGGTCAATTTTCTGCACCAAATTAGCATAATTTAATACAGAAATTCCAGGGAAAAAAGTTAATGTTCCTTGAGATAGGAAAAGTGGCAAAGTGTTGTACATCAGCCATGTCACTATTTTACGTCATGTGTTCCACTAATGTACATAGTGTGTGATCCCACTATTATACCTTTTATCTAGTGTTCATCATGTCTTCCCTTATTGTACACTATAGCTCCTAGGGATGTCATTGGCATCGAATTTTATAGGTTATCAGTTATTCACTATTTTGGTGTCGATATAGGCAATATATCAGTTATTCAATATATGTTTTAAAAAAGGTAGATCAGACCACACTTTTCTATTCTTTGGGTTACAGACACCTTAAAATCTTAATCATGGATAATGAAATAAAATAAATGTTTTATAATAGTTTTGAAAAAGACATCAGACCAAGTGGTCTTGCTCCCCCGCGAAAAAAAAAAGTTTCTAATAATGTTTTGATTTCACCTTTTACCACTTAAAAACCTTAATAATGGTCCGATTTATACGCTGTAAAAACTGACATGTAGCCCAAAACAAATCCAAAATGGTGGCGTATCGATACCCATCGTTTGTTGATTCGGTTATCTGATACATGGAAAATAGCGATATGTCGATACCTCCGATACCAATGACATCCCTAATAGCTCCTACTATTAACAGAGATGCCAAAACCTGGTCAACAAAAAGAAGGAAATCTCATCAAGTTGGCCAACCTTTTCAAGGACATTAGTACCATTTAAGACAGAAATTCTTAAGGAAAATGAAGGACTTCCACCATAAGTAGGCGTAGTTAGTTTTCCGCGGGGAATCTAATCAACGGACGCTCATCCGTCACCCTTTCGGAAGTAAACTTTGACGGGCGAGCGATGAATGATCGATGGATCAGCAGACCTCCTGAAGTAAAATCCCGCCATGACATGGCATCTCTGACATCATGACTTGCACTATTGTCCATCATGGATGGTTGGATCCCACTATTGCCCATCGTGTTGTCCATTATTGTACATCATGAACGAAGGATCCATCCTAGTTTCCCGGCAGGGACCGTCCACCAGCTATCACTGAAGCCTCCTCCTACATCGTGCCGCGGCACGTATCACATGGTGAAGTGTTGCGTAAAGTCATATTCTATCGTCGGAATCACCGCTTGAACAAACTTCAAGAAAATCATTAAGTACCTGGTCACGAGTTAAGGAAAACGCAGTGCTTTGGTATTTCATTTTATCTACGTTCAAGAAGAAACTCACTAGAATTTAATTTAGATCAATGCTACTTGTGTATCCCTCGGTACCTCAAAATTTGAGGATTTAAAAAGAAAATCTCTTGATTCCCGTGGATCAACAAAAGTATGTGTTGCCGTTTGTTCACTAAAAAAGAATTGTCAGAGGGTGTATTTTAAAACAAGTTAAAAAAAAAGTCACTCACTAGAATTTTTCATGCATGAAATCCATTGACAAAAAAGAGAAATGTTTAAAAATAGATATTTCGCTCACTCGCAACCTTTTTTCAAAACCGAAACCCATTGCCCAACTTTTTATTTCATACATACATACATGTATATGTATTTCCGGTAACTCCATGTTGTAAATGAAGGGTATATCTAACAATGAATAGAACAAACTCCTCTATCTTTATGGTCTAATACTCTGTGCTCAAGGATACATATGAACTCCCAAGTCGCCGCCGCCGTCTGCTACTGTTTCTATAATCTTCTTCATGACTTCGGCGTGTCTGCAAAATGAAAAAGGACATGTTTTGAACAATTAACATGAAATGGTGAACGAAACCGTTGAATCACCTATGGGTTGACATTAACACTGGCCCGTGGGGCCAATGGCCTGTAGTTTTGAGTGCGGACTTTCTTAAGAATTAACTTCCCATAGGCACGGCTGGCCCAGAGGGTAGGATGAGGCAAATTCTAGGAAAATATTTCCTTATCAGAGAAGTCTGTTTTATCACCCTGAACAGTTTTATACATGTGTTCTTCTCCCAACTGAGAAACCTGTGAATTATCCCTAAGTAATAATAATTTTTCTCTCTTAACCCCGTAATTCGTAAGCCCCTCTCCAACCTCAACCACCCACCACAGTACCCATATAAATGAACTCTGAACTCTGATTTACCGGTAATTGTGACTATTATCTCAGACTAGTATCATCGTTAGCATTCATAGAAAAACTTTGTATGTGAAAATATTTGCCAAATAAAAATCTAATCTAATCATCCAGCCTACTGACCTGCAGGGATGCACAGAGGCCATGGGGGGTCCGTTAAGGTGCGGGTGTGCTTCCATCGTCACCGTCTTTTTCGCATGGTCCTGACTGAAGTCTTCATACATGTTTTCTACTGTCAAGGGTTTCCTATTCTGTAAACAGAAAGATGATCGGTTTTAGAAGAGGTTTCACACGTTTGTGTATATTGTCATGTTTGATGTAGATCAGAGTTACTGTTCCATGGACATCTACAGTGCACCGGGTAGCTCTATTTTCACAGGACATCGAAATGATCATGGGAATTCTCGCCAAAGAGCAAATATACCGGTACACGGACTCCTATAGGAACACGCTGGCCTTTTCGATAAAAGTGGAGAACATACAGCATACCTGGGAGCAGAATATTAACAAGTTATATACTGGACACAGTATTCTACACTTACCTCATCATAGCCATACAGCCATAACCGCGGTGTTTGGTAGTATTTGTCGTAGGTGATATTGAGGTCGTAGGTTCGTGTTTGGAGGATACCGCCGTCGCCTGCCGACGCTCCCTCTTCCTTAGCCACCGTCCGCGTGTCAAGTGTCGCCTGAAACACACAGCAAATTTAGATTGTCATGAGGTGGTGTGTTTTGTGAGTGTTTTTTTTAAATACAGTAAAACCTGCTTTAGATGTCGACCAAGGTTTCAAGGCCTAATTCAGCTTATAGCATTTTCTCAAGTTTGCCTATGAGGGATTTTTTTATCCTAGTATTTATAGTTTAAAGCTGTTTAAATTACTCAAGAAAACATGTTTTAACCGCCTATACAAAATCTCAATGTGGCGTGTCTGTAGTTCAGTTTTAAGGCAAAAAGAAAGGTGTGTTTAGGCTGGGTAAAATGTTCAAAAGAACAAGGTCGGACACCCTTTAATTAGTCAAAATATCATTTAAAAAGATAACATTCAGAAAACACATACTGAGTCTTCAACGTCCAGCAAGCCGCTCTCTTCGAAGGCGTCCATGTCTTCGGCCGGCTCCTCGTCATCCTCATCGTCATCTGCTGCCGTCTCCTTGTCCTGTTACAAACCACATACATTAACCATTATCCCTTTATTAAGGATGACATGTTGCTAAAAGGTGACAGTTGTTTTCAAGAGGGGTCGGCATGGTATAATGTGAATGCAGCACTGGGGAGATGCTTGGAAGGCCCGGCTGGAAATATCCATTATGACGATAAAGTGCGTAACACTGTATTATGGCATTATTATACCTATGCGGCCCTTAAAGGGTTATGTTATAATACATATTGGTCCAAAAAAAGGAGTTCGTTTTCTGATTGTTTATCCATTCCACGTAAGTATCAAATATAGGGAAATGATATTCAAAATAATAATTATTTATCAATGATATAGGATTTTGCTACATTATTATTGCACTAAACAGGATATGTAGTTTTGTCAGTGACTTACCTTTCCATCCAGGTTCATGTCGGCCATCGATTCTGATACTTGATTGGCTCCAGCTGAGGATTCTGGGTAAGCAAGAAGAGCATCACATAATATATAACCAATGAGGATCCCAGAAGACAAATATAAATGCATGTGTCATGTTATTTGGTGTGGTCTATTATACCAATAGATAATCTGCAACACCAGTGAATAACTCGCCGGCACTGCAGTGGTGAATTGAGCCAGGTAGAAGAGAGTATCAACCATGTAGGGCCTGCATGATTACAGCATTGGTGAGTTACTCACCATGGTGCATCATGCCGACTCTTCGGGAGTGTATCAGCTCCGTAGGGTTGGCATGATGCTTATAGGCAGCACTGGCGAGTTACTAGCCAGGGCTGCATCCATGCATCATGCCGAAAAGGACATACTGCATTAATGCAGTATGCGGCCCTTAAATGGCTAAAAGGTTAACATTGTCATGAAATGAAACTTGTCTTCTAGTAACATAGCCAAAAATAAACAGGGTCGGTAGGTCAACTTTTTTTTACTTTTTACTTTTACCATTTTTTTTTTTTTTTTTTTTTTAACCTTTATCTTTTTGGCCTTACCTGCGTAGTGGTGGGTGTCGACCCAGCCGCCGTCCATGTCCTCCTCCTCTATGACCCGCTCGTGCTCCTCTTGGTGGCCGTCCAACTGTTTCACTCGCTTGTAGCACGGCACTGTAGGCACAGGGGACAGGGTAGGCATTTAATATGGACCTTAAGTTAACATAGGGTACACTGTTACACTGCACGCACAGAAAAAAAAAGTATGTAAGAGAATCCCCCTAGAAAGGCGATGAAATTTAGATAAATAAAATTTAAATAATACCAGGGAGTAGGAAAAGTGGCATCCCTAGAAGAGAAAAGATATGTACTTGACTTCTTTATGGCTTAACTTGAATAAGAGACTCACCATTTCTTGTGATTAGGAACTGTTTGTCCTTTGGGAGATATGTCTTGACTTTGGCCTCATCTGCAGGTGCCCATTGCCATGTGGGGCAGTGGTGTACAAGGTGATCTCCTGCAGCGACAAACTGACCAGACCCAACACAAATGGATCAATACATGCGTGCTTTGCGGAAAATATAACTTAACTTTTTAGGGATGGCGTGTCGCTAAATGGTGACGTTTGTTGTCGTGAAGCACCAATACAGCCCCGGTGAGAAACTCTTCGCTGCTGCATTTATGGGTGTCTATCAACTCCAAAGGGTTGGCAGGATGCTTAAATGTAGCGCTGGCGAGGTACTCAAGTTACTTGAGCTTGCTTGATATTTAGTATAGGTCTGTATAGGTCTAAATAGTTGTGCTGTATTGAAACTATTGTAAACTATCATTTAATTCCCCAGCTATTTATAATTTATTGTCTTACCTCTTCTGGTGTTATAACTCCTGTCTCTTTGAACTTTGATTCCTGAAAGATATGACACACATGAACTAATATCAGACCATGTCTTGACTATGCATGGGTGTGATGTATAAGGAATGAACAAATATAGAAAGATCAATTGATGAATTGACGTATTGTCGCATATAGGTGCCGGGGCAGCTATTTATTTGGATTCCCTGTACCCCAGGCCCCCATTCAAAGCAGGCAGCTATTCAAGGTCCGGCAGCTATTGTTTTAGGCCGGGGTTTTAGGGTCATTTAAGCCCCTCCCTCCTCCCACAAAGGAATACTAGGAAGAGAAACCGCAGTTGATAGCCCCTAAGGTTTCTAATAACAACACTCATTGATCAAAGATGGTTAATTTAAAGCGAACACCACCTACACTCAAGTGTATAGAACATAACACGCTATGAGATGCACCCTGTGATACTAACTGCGGACATATAGAGCACAACCAAGGTTAATTTGGCACTAATCTATTACAAAACACAGAGACCCCAGGGTGGGGGGGCACTTCATATATTTTGTATACACAGGTGTGCGGCTGGGAAGGGCACTTTTTGAGGGTCAATTTTCACCAAAATCCCCCTCACCAAGGGTCACTTTTCGCAAATTTTAACAAAATCCCCTCAAAAAGGGTCACATTTTGCCAAACTTCTTTGCAACAATGGTCACTTTTGACTAAAATCCTTACACCAAGGCCGACTCCTTGGGAAAAATTGCTAAAACCTAGCCACTTTTGTCCAAAATCTCCCTCAGCAAGGGTCACTTTTGACCAAAATCCCCCTCACCAAGGGTCATTTCTGACCAAAACCCCCCTCACCAAGGGTAAGGGTTGTCAAAGGGCCAGTCGCACACCTCGGGCCGGGACACTATTCAAGGCATTGATTTCAAAGCTCCACTAGCCCCGGCTCCTATTCAAAACAGGCACCTATTCAAAACCCGGCACCTATATGCGACGATACGGTGGTAGTGCATTTGTAGTACGGTACTTATATAAAGATTATACCAAAAAGAAAGGTTGGTCTACGGATTTCGCGCACCTTATTTGCGGAAATGCAAATTTATATCTTTATTTTTTAGAAAATAATTTTGTCTATATATGTCTACATATATGCTTGCTTCATTTGTTAAACCGTTGAGGTCCTCCCCCCCTATTAATTCTGGTGATCCTAAAGTAGATCTATCAACCAACATTATGTTGCTCTGCTAAATAAGGAAGCTAGTGGCCAAGTTTGGGGGGTTGGGGGTGGATGGGGTGGTGGAATCGAGGGGGGACCCCTTGGCTTTGAGAGGGGGGGGGGGGGACCAAAAAGAGTTAACACATTTTTAGCCAAAAAATCCACGAATTAGTGTAGCTCAAAGGGGCCGGCCACGATCAATGGAGTTTTCATTTATCAATCACAGGGGGGCTGGTGAAATTTCATACAGAGGCGAAACATTTTTTACGCCTCAGCAGTGTTGCCGAAATTACGCCGGCACGCTGGCTTTTGCCGGCGTAGAATCTTAATGGCCGGCGTAGGGCCTTAGGACGCAGGCCAGAATGGCCTGCCATAATCACAGCTTTCAAATGGTGAAAGAATATTTCAAATTGGCCAATTAGAAGCGAAGATATAGACAGAGCTGCACGCTAAAGTGCCTGAGTCAGTGGTTATTTCACGAGTGGTGCTAGGGCCGTATTGCACGATGGCCGTAGGCCGAGTGCAATACGGCCCTAGCACCACAAGTGAAATAACCATTGACGAGGGCACTTTTAAGTGCCGCTCTGTGTTTATTTCAGGGTATATCGATGTAAAATAGATATGTAGTCTATATTTCTTTACTTCCAGGATGTTTCTTTACTTCCGCGGCGTTTGTTTACCTCCGTCGGCCGCCATTTTGAATTCCGTACAAGTCACGTGACCTTCGGTAGCCTAGAAACGCCATGGCGACCCCATGGCGACCACTGGCGACCACTGGGAGCGTGCAATACGGCCACAGCGTGCAATACGGCCGAGGGTTATTCAACCTTTGAGTCACATACGGCACTCCCATAGCTTTAACCTTGATAGGCCATATTCACCATGAAATAAAGGGCTATATTTGTAGAAATGATTTATCTCAGATATTTTTCCATTTCTTTGAAGTTTTTGCATAGTATAAAACAAGTTATAATAAAGTTTATGAGGGTACCTTGAAATATCTAAATTCATATGGCCTGCTTGACAATCAAATGGCCTGCGTAAGATGCCAAGACGCAGGCCACCTTGGCCTGCGTTGAGAAAAAGTTTTCGGCAACACTGCGCCTCCCCCCTCTAGAGCACGTGGAATATTTTGTACCCCCTGGCTTGCCCAAGTAGGTGCCAAGTCAAGACATTTTTGCCCCTCCTCTTGAAATAGTAGGCCTACGGTACTACAAGTCTAGTATAGTTATGCACGGGCTAAGGCTATTAAAGCCACTATTAGATTAAGTATGTGTCTGTTTAATACTGTCAGGTAAGTGAGAGATGCGAACACAGCGTTGAGTACTTGGAACGCTGCGACACACCACAATGCCCCACCAGATTAGTTCTGCCGCTGCCCTCCAGGTGCCGCGCCCATGCATGTTATGCCATGTTCGAGGTACATGACGTCACCCTGGAAGCAGCTCGCGCCCCCTTTGGCCACCGACTAAACAGCATGTGAAACGTGTGCTATGGGGTGGAATGGCCAGACTCAGAGAGAGCAGCCTGTGTCACTATCTGAGTGGTGGAGAGTGATGTATGACAATGACCGTCACTCTTATATGGGCGGATTTCCTACAATACATAACTATTATCACGAGAGGCTAGACCCAATTGTATCACGCCCAATACTGCAATAGGCCTATATCCCGAGTCATATGTTGCAGCTCAACCCATCAGGATACACTACTGGTATTAGTGTCACTAAGGGAGTGATCATTTTTTAACAACAGGGGGGGGGGGTGGTGGGTTTGCGCGCGGAGCGTGCGAAATTTTTTACACCCCCCCCGGTCGAGGGGTCAACATTTTTTACCCCCCTTCCTTACGCCGGAAAATCGGCTCGCGCGCGGGCACTTTGAAGCATAGTAACGCGCGGGCTTTTTAGCTCAAAACAGGTTAAATTATTTTGACCCCCCCCCCCCAAGAGGGATCCAAATTTTTTTGCCCCCCCCCCTGTTGTTAAAAAATGATCACTCCCTAAAGACTGGATTAACCCTCATTGTGTGTCTCTCCTTTATCAGTGTACAGAGTGAGTTACACATCCTATTAAAACAGCTATCTAACACTACTCAGAGTCTGTAGAGTCAGAGTTCAGTGTTTATTCTGACTGTGCAGTTGGGTTTTATTCCCCAATACACGCTTTACAAAAGACACACGGTCTACTCCCAGCTAGGAGTTGGGAGTGACTCTAGTCTCTAGAGATAGTAGAGTCACTAGCTGTCTTGTCGAGGGTTCTTGTCGAGTCAGAAGTGTCAGTGATGAGTGACAGAAACGCCAACACCTGACCCCTTTTTATCTATAATTGGCAATGACTTACCTTTAAAACGGGCACCATGTATTCGGCAACCCCCAATGCTTTACTCTGTAGATAGTTCTTGACATTCTGCATTTTGATAATTCAACAACGCCCCCTTCTTCAAAATAATCTGTCAACACGGAACCCAAATCGTATTTCTGTTTCTGATACCGGATGTAACCTAGGTATGGCAATCATAAATTCTAAAGACCCTGAAACTTGGCGTCTGTTATATTAATATAGAAGGCCATGGGTATTAGATTTACTTGTATAGCATTATTCTACATTTAAAAACAATATCTGTGATGATTTATTGACATAAGTTTTCCTAATAAGGTCAAAACTTATTTTTTAGTAATTGTAAATAAATAAAGATTTGCGCGGTACCTGAGCGGCGGTTGTTTTGCTATGGCGGCGAACAGCATGTTTGGACAAGCGCACTCGTAGATCTCAGTCAGATTTGTCTCTGGATTGATATCGGGAATTCATTGTTTTTGCTCAGGTAGGTTCAGGTTTGACACACCGAAATGTCGAGACCCTCAAATAGCAGCAGAGTCTGTTGTCGATGATAAGTTGCTATGCCAAAGCGTTCAGTTTGTCACTGAGTGACTGACTGTCACTCACTGTGCAGTCACTGACTAGTGACTAAGTCAGCACCAGCCAGTGTTGACTGTTGAATGTTATGACTTGTCACTTGTGTAGTTGAAGGGGCTCCTGGGAGGGGCTCCCAAGCCAAACATAAGGCAAGGGAGCACCTGTCAGATTGTAGCAAACAATTGTGTGGAGCACGTTCAACTACTGCTGTGTGTCAAGACTCTAGTCAGTCTAGTCTCTAGACTAGACGATTTGCTATTAAACTGCCACACCCCAGGCCAGGGGGTCCACTCTCACATTTATCATTGTGGATGTACCATTGCCTTTCCAGATTTTAGGATTTTTTAAAAGAGCTCAAGCCCCTTAACCCCCAGAAGAATATAATAAATGTCATGGAAAATCGAGATTTTTGTCATGGAAATGTCATGGAATTTCAATCTGGATTTTTTGTGGGAACCCTGGATACAGGAACACCATATCCCATGGGGGGCATGCGATACAGGGTTTCTAGTACTTAAGCATAGTGGTCATCATATCCACCATGAAATAAGGAAGATTATCTGTTGTTTTCTGTCAGTCACTGTCCAGTGAGTAGGCCCTAACCCTTATCTCTGTGTACACACTGCAGTGCAGGCTGCAGCAGGGGAGGGCCACTTTTGTTAGATTAGATGATTTATTGCACACTCGTTCCGTGATGGAACGTTTTTCTGTGCGCACAGCGAATCCTTACAACCATCAAAGGGATATCAGCTGTCGCTGAACATTCGCGATTCTTGGGCAGTGCATGTGTATGATAATGATAATAAGTATAATATATAACCAGACAATGATGAAGAATAATTAATTAGCAATAATAATAATAATAAGGTAGCGGACCAGCCAAGCTGATAAGTATGTTAATCAAGTCGGGGGTATTAGCAGTGGCAAGGTGTCAAGCTTAGTTTTGAAGGCACTTTTTGTAGTGATTTAAATTTTTCTGTACGTCCTTATCAAGGGAGTCCCATAGAGTTACTCCCCTATAGTAGGGTGATTTCTGGTAAAAACATGTTTTTGCCCGCCTTTTTCTAAATTTAAGTTTGAGGTCACCTCTTGTGCGCACATTAACCTGTTCCAGAGCCTCACCACCATGCCCCTTTTTCCACATAATGATCAGTAGCTGTACTTTACGACGTCTTTCAAGCAATTCAACCTCTGCCTGGGTATGGAGATCTTCCACACTGACAGCACGTATTGTTCTTCAAATTACATACATGGTCCCAGCTTTAATAGGTCCACATTGGAATAGAGAAAATCGAATGATATCATTGAAGAGAAAACATTTGAGGGATTGATACCCTATGCTTTTACAAAAATATGACTGGGTGGGTTATTTTTATCACAGTGGAAAGTCAGAGTTTTGTGATTCCTCCATATTCTGCATAACTCATTTTCATGCACTTTTTGTCTAAAATAGACCTCTTATATTGGTTTGTGCCAAGTTGTGTTAGGGTTAAGAAAAGAAAAGAAGGCTAGAATCTAAACATGTCAAGGGATATTCTGTGAAAGTGTAAGAGCGTGTGAGAAAGTGCAAGTTAAAAAATAAAAGGTTCAAAGATAAAACCAAATGAAAATGAAATAAAAGGAGGGTTATATATTTAATATTCCTGATGTTATTAATTTTAATATCAGATGATCATAACATTTTAAGATCTATTCGAACACAAGTCTTGTCACTGTCAGTGAAGCTCTCCTGCTGTGGAGTCAAGCTGGCTTATTCACCCTATGCTATGTCATATATCTACTTTGACTATTGCAGCCTACACAAGCATCTCAAGGACCCATCTCAAGGATGGAGCCGCTCTCAGGTTTATGGGCTGACCTCAGGAAGGCTGGCGGGTAAGTAAACCCTCAACCCTTTAAGGATGGCATGATGTCTTAAGACACCAAAATAATTTTTCCAGGGTTCCCACGTGTCATGGAAAGTCATGGAATGTCATGGAATTTGAAAGCTGTCTGGAATGTCATGGAATTTTGTAAAAAATTGCCATGTGTCATGGAATGTCATGGAATTTGAAAATAATAGAATTAATATTACAAAATCTCCGAGAATGTACCATATGCTTTCTAGATTTTTGAAATTTTCTCAGGGGCCAAGCTCCATGACCCCACACGAGCATTTTATAAATGTCATGGAAAATTGGAAATTTTGTCATGGAATGTCCTGGAAATATCATGGAATTATTTTTATCTGAAATTTTTGTGGGAACCCTGTTTTCTTCATGATGCACCGACCAAGTGTCAGCGAGCAATTCTGTGTTGGCACTGCATTAGCTGAGTGCATCTAGCGAGGCCGTTAAGTTTGGGAGTGTATTAACCCTGGAAGATCATCATGAGGCATGAGTACAGTCCAGATGCATTTCATGAGGTCCAAATTAAAGATATAAATCTGGAAATTGGTGTTCTTCTCCATTGTTTTATCTTGTGTCAGTTATACATAGCTCATATATTTAATAATAAATATAGAAGCTGCCTGAACTTATTAGAGGTGGAGCAAGGCTATATTCAAATTGCTGTTAACGTCACACTTGCAAACAGTATAATTAACCAAATCGACTATAAGAAAAATTTGAAATGCTATACATGTAAATAACCCAATTTATAGGGATAATAAATAAATATAAACTTCCTTCTCTACGGCAGCCTGCCTGCTAAGGGTGTGTTGCTGTCGACGTGCGAGGCCGAGTTGACGCAGCTGATGCAGCAGATAGACGTGATGGTGCAGGCTAAGCGCGCCGAGTGGAACCAGGAGCGGCAGGTGCTGCAGGCCAAGCTGGACGTGCGGCAACAGGAGCACACCCTCACCAAGTCCACCCTGGACCACAAACACCAGGAGGTATACGCTTAGACACATTGGGGTATGGGGGCTGCCTTGGATATTGAGGTTGGACGGTTTAAATTGTGATGATGAACTAAATCCACTGTTGAATTTACTTATACATACATATATTCACTGTAATAGATTAGATATGTGATTTCATGTTGAATTGCTGAGGATATTCATTGCCCAGCCCTTTATGTTGCACATCTTTTCATACCAAAAAAATTGGATTTGGCATGGCACTATGGGTAATGTCTTATCTGCCTCCAACACCATAGAGCAATGGTAATTGATAAGACTGATAAGGGTGATAACCTCAAACCCACCCCTGTTTTCCTTTCAACACCAAAAGTTATATAACGAAATTATGAATTAAACTACTTTAATTCTTACACTTTACAGATCGGCCAGCTGCGCTGCCAGGTGGAGTTGACGGAGCGCGAGAAGCGAGACATCGTGGAGCAGTACGAGAAGCAGCTCAAGGCGCTCAAGGATGAGGTAGGCTAGAGTCGCGTCTTCATATCCGACGCCTTTTTATTTTTTCGGTTAGAGTTTATCATTTATTATTTTCAATATTTTCTCTTGGCTGTGGATACATAGACAAATGCCAACGCCCATTGATACCATTTCTGCCGTATTTCATGAGTGGGGGCTGGGGCCATATTCCATGAAGCCGCAGGCTGAGTGGGATATGCCCCAGCCCCCACGAGTGAAATACGGCAGAGAGGTATCAATGTAGTTGGCATTTGCATTTATTTTTTGATTTGAAGCCATTTAATGAAGAAATCCAGCTTTTTCTCAGGCCATTGAATACGGCCACATTGTGTTCAATGAGGGGCATTAAATACAGCCTTTCTTATAGTTAAGCATAGTACAGCTTGTATTTCTAAAAAATAAATTGTGGGTCCTGGCTGGTCGTCCGTTGATACGAGGGTTGGAGAAGCACTAGTGTTACACTCCTTATCAATCAGATAAGATCTGATCTACCTACCAACCTTTAAGGTGCTAAAGAACAAAATTTCTTTACAAACAATATATTCTTTTATCTACCATAAATTTCCAAATCTCGCATATTACAGCAGAGAGGTTTTGGGAGAGCCTGATAACAGACTAGGGTTCTGAAAATGTCTTTTTAGTACTAAATGTTCAGTATACCTCTAAAAACCCTCTTATAACCGCTCCCCCTAACCTTGAAAAAGCCTGTAACAGTCTATGATGAAGTATCGTTACTTGGTGAGTTGTTGTACATGTTTAAAGGGACTGTTGCTGGGTATGTAGGTGGGTACGATGAGGAAGGAGTATGAGCGTCTGAAGAAGCAGTACCGGCGTTACGCCCACCAGGAGAAGCACCGGGCAGCCACCGACCTGGAGGAGTCCAGCGGAGAACTACGCAAACTCAGCAAAAAACTTGATGTAAGTACACCCTGTAATAAAGTTTATTTTCCAGGGATGAAAGTCTGTAAGTTTTTCCCTGAAATCAAGTCTTTTTAAATCAAAAAAATATAATCAGGATTAGGATATATTTGATATTTATTTTGTTTGTGTAATCCTATGATAAGACAGCAGCATCATCACTGGTTCATCCAGAATGGTCCTACCCATACACAGACAGGCTATACCACACTGATCTCAGTGTCAAGCTTTTCTCAGCCAATTTCAAGTTAACTTGAGAAACCTTGAAGCCCTCTCTCTCCTCTATAGTCCTATGCATTTACACTCTTCACATGAGGCTTAGCCACTGAAACTAAGGTGCTATGCATGGAGAGTGTATGGACAGATTTCTCATTCTCCTCAGCAGGAGATAACGTCCATGATCACATGGACATGACAAATGCTTCTCCTCAGCAGGAGATGACGTCCAGGAGAATATAGGCATGACAAATCCTGCCGCACAGCACTAGATATATGTGTCTATAGATGCATAAGCATTCATATGCTCTATAATGTAGTTATGAGGTATGTTATATCTTCAAGTTTTTTTGACATAGTTGACTTTCATCCCTGATTTTCAGAATTTGTCTCCGTATAGTTGCAATAGGAATAGTTATAATAACGCTGTAGAACTGTAAGATGTAGAATTACTTTACCGTAAAACCCCGCCTTTAAGACGGATTTATTTTGAGATTTATTTTTCCTACAAGACGGATTTTTGTCTCAAAATAGAGTAATATCGTAGTCATTGCTCAATACCATATGCAGCATTATTTAGCACACATACTATTTGTGTTAAATTAGACTATGGCCCGCTTAAAAATGTTGGCTTTGCTTGTGACGTTTCTTCAGGATTACCGACAAAAAGCGAAAGATTGGGAGCAGCAAAAGCGGTCACTCCAAAAGCAGGTCGAGACGCTGGAGTCTCAGCGTAAGATGCTGGATGATAAATGTGAACTCGCACAGGTTGGTGACTCTTTATTCTACTGGAATTAACTCTGTTCTCTGCAGACTGAAAAATTACATACTAGCACCATAAAACCCAGCACTGCCACAAATTTTAATCACCTATTGGCTGATGTTAAAAAAATAAATACATGCACTACACTTTTGAAGAAATGGTGCGAGCGAGCAAAAGTTGTTATTATTGCTTGATCTTTGGGAACACTAGGATGATCCTTGGGGATCACCAGAATTCAGAAGATGAAAATAAGACGAGTTAAAATTGTTATTTATTTTTTTATTTTTTTCATTTTCTAATATAAGGTGCCCCAAATCCGTAGGCCAACTTTTATACTTTGGTCTGGCCTAATGTACAAATTTTTAATATATTTTGTTTTCATATTTAAGATATTGTACATTTGTAGGTATCACTGTATACATGTCTATATACCATTAATCATCTTGATTAACGGCATGATGCCTTAAGGCCCATAATTATGTGCCAATGCAGAGTTTATGTCCTTTATGTTTGTTGATATAAGCTTATGTATACCTAACAGGCTAACGCAGAATACATTCAGGTAGGCAGGCGAAAGTAATAGGTTAAGAATTTAAAGAACTCTTGTTTGACCCTTTCATGGTTCAGACAAAACCAATCGGTTAGCGATTAGATTGTAGACATCTAGCATAATCTTCTATTTAGATAACTTGATTCTATTATTTTCGAGAACTAGTACTCGTTATGCATGTTTATAGATTTTTATATCTTCATTTTTTCACATTTTTTTCTAGCATTTTACTTTTAATATATACGATGATTTTATTTTCCTTTAGAACTGCCATTTGATATAAGAATTATACCTGCTTTTACTTTTATTTCCACTTTCATTTCTCTAATATCATTTCATTAATATCATTTTGAAATTGAGGTTTTGTTTTAATTTGTTTTAATGTTATGTTCGCTTATACATTTACTCAGTTGTTCATTGGTTAGATTAGTTTCTCGGCTTAATTCTCTCGACCTAGATCGCTTGTTGCAGTCATAATGTTTAAAAAGAGTGTTCCGACCAAATAATACCATTTAACCCTTTAGGGATCTCATCGTGATTCAATGTGCCATACCCTTTGTCAGCGTCAAAGGCCATAGTTCATTACACCACTATGTGGCCCTTAGAGGCTTAATGACATCATTCAAGGGGATCGTTCAGAAACTTCCAGGTAATGCCAAATGAATTTGGTGTTACATATAAGGAAATCCTCCTAAAGAACAGGGTTACATGTATCAGGAGACCAATGCCGATTACAAGGCGATTTACAATGCAAATCGCTGAAAAAATCTAGAGGTAATTCAATTTCCTTATTCAAACCTACATTTTAGCAACAGACGACGGGGTACCAGACACAGCTGGACAAGCGGCGGGACATGCTCGACTCTGCCGAGCTGACGCTGCGCTCACAGATTACGCAGTTAGAGGGGCAGCTCACCCGCGCCCGCGACACCATCAGTGCACAGGTACCCAAGCTGTCATACCCACGGTATCAAGTCAATGGAAGGGGGGGGGGGGGGGGTGCGATTATATCAAATTGTATAGGGAGATTGTTCTCTAAATATCCGTTTTGTACTTGAACTTGGAAGATTAGGCTATGGACTATGCAGTAAGAACTTTGCTGTGACTTAAGACTTAAGACTTACATCATTCATGTATGTTGAATATCTAGACAAGTTCAAACTCTTTATACATGTATGAACAGCTTCAGTTTGTTATACTCCTGTTACTGTTATCTTGCAGGATTCCCAGCTGACCCACCTGAAGACCACCCTGGAGGACGCTGTGACGTCACAGAGACGAGGCCTGGAGGAGAAGGAGCAGGCAGAGGAGACAGTGCAGCGGGCACAGGCCAAAGTCAGGGTGAGTAGACCGTGCAGCGGGCACAGGCCAAAGTCAGGGTGAGTCATTGTCAGACGGTGCAGCGGGCACAGGCCAAAGTCAGGGTGAGTAGACAGTGCAGCGGGCACAGGCCAAAGTCAGGGTGAGTCATTGTCAGACGGTGCAGCGGGCACAGGCCAAAGTCAGGGTGAGTCATTGTCAAACAGTGCAGCGGGCACAGGCCAAAGTCAGGGTGAGTCAATGTCAGACGGTGCAGCGGGCACAGGCCAAAGTCAGGGTTAGTCATTGTCAGACGGTGCAGCGGGCACAGGCCAAAGTCAGGGTGAGTCATTGTCAGACAGTGCAGCGGGCACAGGCCAAAGTCAGAGTGAGTCATTGTCAAACAGTGCAGCGGGCACAGGCCAAAGTCAGGGTGAGTCATTGTCAGACGGTGCAGCGGGCACAGGCCAAAGTCAGGGTTAGTCAGACCGTGCAGCGGGCACAGGCCAAAGTCAGGGTGAGTCATTGTCAGACGGTGCAGCGGGCACAGGCCAAAGTCAGGGTTAGTCAGACCGTGCAGCGGGCACAGGCCAAAGTCAGGGTGAGTCATTGTCAGACGGTGCAGCGGGCACAGGCCAAAGTCAGGGTGAGTCATTGTCAGACCGTGCAGCGGGCACAGGCCAAAGTCAAGGTGAGTAGACCGTGCAGCGGGCACAGGCCAAAGTCAGGGTTAGTCAGACCGTGCAGCGGGCACAGGCCAAAGTCAGGGTGAGTCATGTCAGGGTGAGTCAGACCATGCAGAGGGCACAGGCCAAAGTCAGGGTGAGTCAGACCATGCAGCGGGCACAGGCCAAAGTCAGGGAAATCATTGTCAGACAGTGCAGTGGGCACAGCCCAAAGTCTGGATGAGTCATTGTCAGACAGTGCAGCGGGCGCAGGTCAGAGTCAGGGTGAGACGTTGTCAGACGGTGCAGCGGGCAGAGGACCAAAGTCTGCTTTAGTCATTGTCACAGCCAAAGCGAGGGTGAGTTGCTGCTACCTAACTCAGGAACTTAAGGATTGTTTACTTTCAAAACTCATGAAGAAATTAGCAGAAATAGTCATGTGATATGGACATTGATAAATGTACCCAAGCATAATATTCATGTTAGACTTTTCAAAATTTCTTATTTCTCGTTTTTCTTCCCAATTGAATCCTTTAGAGTCTGGAGACAGAGTTGGCGCGATGTCAGTCAGAACTGGATGCTCAGAACGCCCATGTGACGGCGGTGGGCAGTACGAGCGAGCAGCTCGCGCGGGAGAAGGAGCGTCTGGAGAGGGTTCTGGGTGAGAAGGATGCGGCCATGCAGTAAGTAACTGTGTTCTCTGAACCAGCGTGTGCTGAATAACTCCTGGGTGCAGTGGTAAACGTTTTGGTATGTGTGAGCTAACGACATGTGTTCAATTTTAACCCTTTACGTATGGCATATTGCTATCAATCGACATTTGCTGTCACAAGCTCATTGGGGCTCCAGTGTTTTTCTTGTCGACCCTTTTGGGAGTGTATCAATCCCGATGGGTTGGCGTGATATATTCAAGTAGCTGGGCAGCATTTGTGCATCATGATAACATAAGGCGACATACACATTAAATGAGAATGCTGAGTCTGATAGTGTAATTATTATGATATGATATAACAGACCTGAAACATTCTACTCTTACATCAAGGAATGTCTGCCTATTTCTCATTAAGAGAAGCACACACAAAATGCTATAGTAAAGGGTCTGTGTGAATTTGTGAGAATCACTGTAAAAACACATAACAGTTTAACCCGTTAAGGACTGCATAGTTCTTTAATGTAATAAATTACAAGTGCTGCATTCATGGAACTTGCTTGATGCTTGAACGCAGCACTAGTGAGTTTATTATGATGGTTAAAGGGTATACCGCTGTAAAAGGGTTAAAGGGTATACCACGGTCCTTAAAGGGTTAAACTCTCACTCCAATATTGTTTGCGTGTGTGTAACACTATTTTGACATGTAGATATGGCGCGTGGTGGTGTTTGAACTGACCGTGTAGATAAGACGTTTGTGGCTTAGTCTCACCGATTTAAATCAATCCAAGTTGAAAGTCTGTGAACGGGTGCATCTGGGACCGGCATGAAAGAAAATGGGTTATTTAGGGCAAAAATAAAAATATAATGAGTAATAAATAGTGATAAAACATCCATTAACTTTTCCGGTCATTTCTGTGTACATCTGCCCTAAATAGGCCATTTTGTCTCATGCCGGTCATAGATTGCACCCGGTCATAGACTTTCAACTTGGATTGATTTGGTGAGACTAATCCTTGTGTGATTGTTGTACACTTACCTTCTTCTCGTTAACTCCTAACAGCAGACTCAAACACAACGTCATGCTCAAGCAGACAAAGATTGTAGCTAAGCTGCGCAGCGAGATTGAGGTTCTCCTTAATGACAACCAGTAAGACGACATGATGTTTCATATAGACGATGGTTGTGCTTCCTCTGTTCACACACGTGTGCTTAATGACGGTACATTGCCACCAAGAGCGGTTGAAATTATTGTTGTCAAAGCTGAGGAGAGGGGGGTGCCCGGCTTACCGTAAAACCTGGCGTATAAACCTGACTCGCGTATAAGTTGCTGCCCGACTTTAGGCCGATCCTATAAGCAGCAGTGGCGATCTGATTACCGGTATGCTGACTTTTGTACTGTATTATAATAGCAAAAACTTGTGTATAATCCGCACCCAGACTATATGCCGATGCTACAAGCCGAACGGGCTATCTCACTCGCATACTAGCCGCGGCCCATACGAGAGGTTTTACGAGAATGAACAGTAATACAAACACACTGTATTACTGAGGAAACACAACCATCATTTCAGCTATAACACGTTGGCGGAGGTGCATGAGTTGACAGCTACTATTCCTTGTGTTTTTTTCTGGACGTGATTTTTCTAGAGTCAAATATTCACTAATATGTATTTAACCATGTACAGGAGTATGTTTTAATTTGTAAATTCTAAAATGTACCGAGATAAATGTACCGGAAAACGATTATACTTGGATAAATTTGAAATACCCGGTAACATCAAAATGTATTCGAGCTTTGATTCGTGGAGTAATCTTTTTCCTTTGATTATATCATGTTACATATGTAGTACAATATATTATCGAGAACAAAGGTAGTAAAATTAGTAAGCACTATGCGGCCATTAATGATTTAGTGTGTTGCATGAGCACGCAGAAGTTGGACCTTGTATGTAATTAAGGCGTGTACTTTACAGAAAAAGCAGGAAGGCGGAGCGCTTCTTCCGGGACGAAGTGAAGGAGTTACGTGAGAAGCTGGAAGGGAGCCGCCGCGACTGTGAGCTTCTCAACGAGCAGATGGCCGTCAAGGTGAGTAGTGAGCTACTCAATGGTAGCATGTGGAGAGCGAGAATTACTATAGATGTGTACTATGGAGATGTCACTTTTCTTGTTTTTGCAGGATTTTCTACTTTTTTTCTGTTAATTTCCTGCAAAAATTGGAAGATTTCCTGCATTTTATGTGGTACTAAAAACGTCTTTTTACGTGACCCCGTGCAATAACCTCTCGTTCCGTACCCCTGTGATTCTTCCAAAATCTAAGATAGCCGAATAAACAAAGCCATGGTAAATTTAGGCCATTTTAAACTATTTTTGTCAATTTTCAAAAATATTGACAGATGCACACAGTTTGCCCTATTATCATTGTTAAACACACGATTCCATCACACTCTCCATTATCACCTCGTGTGATATGAGCTCTGACCAGAGCCCAACTCGTGCAGAACGAGGAAAACCATTGCGCAATGTTGGACACCTCTGTCTTTGCAGCTATACATTCTATATACACATGTACAGTCACTATTTATGACTCACGCCATGTGTACTCTACTGTAATATACACGCACATAGATCTACGCTGCATGCTAGGGGGGTGTATGTTCATTTGTTGTCATAATGCATAGAGCCTGCGGGGATCTATGCGAGGCTTTACGGTATATATGCTTTATAACCGAAGCATTCTTGAGTGAATGGTGGTTGTGGTGACTGATGACATCAATATTAATATACTATGTATAGATCTAGAATAAATAATTTTAAATCGAGAAGAAAGATACGTGTACACTAATTAGAAAATTTTAACATTCCTATAACCTTTGTAATGGTCATATTTTGATTTTTAACTATTAGATTCACCTTTTTGTTATCACACACTTCGATAAATCTTGCACCTTTTTACAGATTAGAGAAATCCGTATTTTAGATGGCCAGGACATGTGGGTCCTGAAGGCCCGCCGCCTGCAGGTACCCACAATATACAATATAGTACAGGTAGCTTGTACAGGGTAATGTCTAGACCAACAACAACGTACAACAACAACAACAACAACAACAACAACAACATACATACATACCAACCACATAGTGACATACCGTAAAACCTCGGGTATAAAGCTAGACTCGCTTTAAAGCTAGACTTTGAGGAAATCTTATAAACTACACTTTGATACTGTAGTACACTTTAAAAAAAACTCGCATATGTATGTATCTGCAACGTCATTTTGGACAAATCCTATAACTCGTATTGGGGTTCCTATACCCGTATAACCAGCGGGTCGTGAGGTTTTACGGTACACATTCTTATCAACAACAACAAAATATACATATCAGCTATAGGTCAGTTAATAAGCAGACATTGGATCCGCCATAGATTTGTGCTTTCTTTTAAATCTAAAAGTTTTGATTTCTACTACCTTACACTTAAAGTACTAGCTTTAGGCATGTACACATGAATGCTCAAAAATAAATCAACAGATTTTCCGAGGTTCTTTTTGAAAAAGCTATTACTGTACAAACGAAGCACTGCTAAGTAAATCACCGGTGCTGCCTTTTATGCATGATGCCGAAACTACCGGAGTGTATCAAACCAAAAGCTCGCCATGATGCGTGAATGCAGCCCTGGTGAGTTACTCGCCAGGACTGCATTCATGCATCACAACGACAAAAGGGCATGGTATATCAAAGTATTTTGCGGTCCTTAAATGTTTAAAACCACTTAAAGAGTTAAAAAAAAAAAAAAAAAATTTGAAGAATTACAAAAAAAAAAAAAAATAAAAGCTTTAGTAGGAGACAGAAGCTGACTAGTATTTGTTTGCTGACCTGTAGCTGTAATACACACCCTGTGTAATGCCGTGTGATGTGGCAGCCTTAAAACCCTTTAAGGACGGCATAATTCCCTTGGTCGTCATGATGCGAGTTGCTCACCTCAAAGCATCATGCCCTTGGTCGTCATGATGCATGAATGCAGCCCTGGCGAGTAACTCGCCAGGGCTGCATTCAAACATCATGCCGACCCTACGGGGTTGAGACACTCCCGTAGAGTCGGCATGATGCACGAATGCAGCACCGGTGAGTTACTCGCTGGGGCTGCATTGGTGCATCGTGACGACAAATGTCAGTTTTTAGCGACATCTGCCCTTAAAGGGTTAACAACATGCCGTCCTTAAAGCCTTAACCCTGACTGTAGCGTGTTCTGTACAACTGTCTGGGGCTAATCATCTCCATGTGTATGTGGGTACCTCGTGGCTGAAAGACACTCATCAATTTGATAAGAAGATAATCAATATAACCTTGTTTTTTTCTTTTTTTGAAAAATCATTTCACTTATAAAGGAGACTTTTCGGAGGGAGTTGCTGCTGTTGTCATATTGACCATTGGGTTTTGTCTTTGTGTTGTGGTGTACATGTACTAGCTCTTACTGCCTCAAGAATTATGGGATCGGCATGATGCATGAATGCAGCACTGGTGCATTCATGTATCGGCTTAACAGTTAGCCAGTCCTTGACACTATTCTTGGTGAACATTTCCCGGTTAATTTCTGGATATGGTTAGAATGCTTGATGTGTGGAAAATACAATAATTGCTCTCTCTACTAAGGAAGGGATAGGTCACAGGCTAACCTGCCATGTACAAACGCTTTTTATGTTACAGCAGGGTGGTAGGAAAGAATGTAGATTTTGTCTGTTTTCGAGGATAACTAATTTTGTTGGAATGTGCCTAGTATTTTCCTCGAATTTCAACTTGATATTTAAGTGACCATGTATCTCCATAACCATGTTAAGCTGTTCTGAAATGCGGGTTAAAACTTCGCAGAACATCTGTCTGTGCATACCGTAATCGACGTTATAAGTATCCAGGACGCTTACAAACTTATTTTAAACTCGTTATAGTAGCTCAATCATGGTGGGATTTGTCGTATTTTTTAGCGTAGAAAATGGCCCAACGAGTGGTGGTCGTGGGTGGGGTGTCGCTTATTAGGAGGCCGGCACTTATTATGTCGAGTAATTGGAATAAATAATACATGCCGTGTGTACTGCAATAATACTTTTATAATGTCACCCATAAGGGATTATGAGGATATTTTTTTGGGCAGCATATAACATTGAAATATAGTTTTGCGAGCAAAATGCATGGATGTAGCCTTTGCGCTGTATCTCGCCAGGGATGCATCTATGCATCATATCTACGGACTTGATACACTCCTCAAATGTTTGCATGATGGCCCAACCAACTCGCCAATGTCGAGCTGGCGAGTCACTCGCCAGGGCCGCCTTCATACATCACAATGACAAAGGGTATAGCCCATTAAAGCACCATGCAGCCCTCACAGGGTTAACATCAAGAGTATGTATTATACCCTATATTCCCTATATTAACCCCCCTGTGTTGCTCCACCCACCACCAGCTGGAGGAGAAGCTGACCCACCTGCGGGCAGCCCACGAGGGGGAGATGGACGGACTGCAGCGGGAGGTGGCCGACCTGACCGCAGACCTCCACAAGCGCAACCTGGCGCTCGCCGCCCTCAGCGAGAAGTCGACCGGCATGGAGCAGACCGTGCGGGAACAGGAAGACCTCCTCGACCGCAAGGCTGCTGAGGTCCAGGTAATTATTCATATTTAAATTTTTATATTTTTCATATTTTTATTTCAGATGTTATCAAACGTTAAAAAACGTTAGTAATAAACGTTCATATGAATGTTGTATTCATATGGCTCACTCTCACCAGATCGATGCAACTATTATTTGGCCGTACATGATCGGCGGCCGTACATGATCGGCGGCCGTACATGATCGGTGACGTACATGATCGGTGACGTACATGATCGGGGATTATTGACTGTCCTACCCTTTTTGACCAGGATAAAACATAGATAAACCTTACCAAGGTGTACATATAATGTCTGTCTCGGTATTTAAAATGGTTTAAATGTGTAGATGAGTCTAGTAAGAGTATTTTACATAACATTTCAATGCCGATCATGTACGTAATGTGACGTACATGATCGGTGACGTACATGATCGGGGATTATTGACTGCTCTACCCTTTCTGACCATGATAAAACATAGATAAACCTTACCAAGGTGTACATATAATGTCTGTCTTGGTATTTAAAATGGTTTAAATGTGTACATGAGTCTAGTAAGAGTATTTTGCATGACATTTCAATCCCGATCATGTACGTCATGTGACGTACATGATCGGCCGTTATTTATTGACTGCTTTAATTACCTTTTCTGACCATATTTAAAACATAAATCTTATCAATCATAGCAAGGTGTACATACGATGTAAGTCTTAACATGTATTATCAGAAACATGTGCAGCAGTGGGGTAATAAGAAAATTTTACATGACATTCCCAGCCGGTCATGTACGTCATGTGACGTACATGATCGGTTGTACATTAAGGCACTCCCCTGAGGCCCCTATAAACATTTTGGGGGTGTTCTTTTCCTAATAAACTCCCCACAAATACATTACAGCCAGTATGTATAGTTAGAAGAGTTAAATAGTGGAGTGCATGGGGTAACTGGTGCATTTCATAGTCTTCCGATCATGTACGTCAACCGATCATGTACGTCCACCGATCATGTACGTCCACTTTTTAGTTGCACTGATTTGGTGAGAGTGAGCCATGAACGTTTTATTATCATTTTCAAACTTTTCTTTGTTCAGGTAAATCTGTCCACTATTCTGATATTGATGGTTGTAGAAATAATCTCAAATCCTAACCTTTTAAGGGCTGTATAGTGTTTTGTGCCCTTTGTCGTCATGCATGAATGCAGCCCTAGCGAGTAACTCACCAGGGCTGCATTGATGCGTGCAGCGTCCAATAGTCTAATTTGTGTGGGGTAGGTTGTTACCTAAAATATGAGATGAACTTTCCAGGATACATGCCGTACTAATATTACATAGTACTATGATATCATCAATGTTCTTCATTAACTTATTATTTAAGATAACAAGGTGGAATGTGTAGACATTTTAAGAGCAGTTAAAGTATATCTTTGGTTTGGTATATCTTTGGTTATAGCACTTAAAGATAAGGAACACGGAGGTGTTTGCCAAGTTTCTGGTACGTGGTGTATTAAGACCCCAAACCACCAAAGCCAATGCATCAACAGAATCAGTCCACCCACCTCCCAAAACCAAGTAAACCATGCCTTGCAGATGTACATACTGACCCAATGGGCCCTTTAATATCTTACATTGCAGCTCAGGAATACAAAATAAATTTAAACATTGATTCAATTACTAATTAAAACTGTTTGATAAAATCTAGTAGAAAGCACCTGCTAAAATGGTGTTGCTGATGAAACTGTGCTGACCGTAAAATATTATGTATGATACCAGTGCGGGTTATAGTATTTGCCCAAACTTAGAGTGCGGGCTATAGATTTCCAGGTTTTACAGTAATTTTTTACGATTAGCCCAAAATATTATCAAATAATTTAGACTTAATGTGTGTGTTTTGTGTGGGTGTGCTGCTTATAACAGCCCGGGGCTCCCGACACTGTTGACGCTGGTCACGGCGACCAATACTTCTGGCGTAAGGCTTACCAGGTACCAGTCACTGTACAGACCTCACAAGCTGGCCCCCTCCCCAATCATCGCTGGCTCACAGGGCTTCTTGGACTGCATGCAGTCAGATATGCCACTTCTACTTTTGTAGGAACTCCTACTTTTTGGCTGTACTTTATGTATTGAAATATGATAATTTCCTTCAGAAAATTCACCAAAGTTGGAAGATTTCCTACTTTTTGTCCGACTGAGTGGCATCTCTAAATGCAGCAGATACTGCTTCTGGGACGCTTTTCAGAAACACTGGAGAGCCAGTGATGATTCTCCAATAGGGAGAATACAGAGTGGGGCAGGTTGCAGAGCTAACCCCACTGACAGCAGCATGGGTACCATAAAACCTCACGTATAGGCCACGGCTAGTACGCACGTCAGATCGCCAGTGCGGCTTATAGGATCAGGACGAAGTCAGGATGTGGCTTATATGCAAGCTTTTAGAGGTACCGTAAAGTCCCCTGTATATGTGGGTTTTAGTATACGCGAGGTGCGGGTTATACGCGGTAGTACTAAAGTTGCCATAATCAGACCACATGTGAGGCTTATTATGTTCTTTTAAAGCTTCAGTAAATTCTGCGAAAAATACCCCAGGAACCTCGAAATGTGTTCAAATAGTTCCATAATTTTTTGCATGTGAGCCTAATCCGCATATACCGTATTGTCGCATATAGGTGCCGAATTTTGAATAGGTGCCTGTTTTGAATAGGAGCCGGAGGTAATAGGGGTTTGAAATCAATAGGTGCCGGGCCTTGAATAGGTGCCGGGGGGGGGGGGGGGTTTGTTTAAAAAGAAAGTGCCTAATTAACCAATCAGTGGCTACAAAGCAACTCTTTGAATGTTACTTTTCACATTGGATGCACATTTCCCGCAGCTTGTGCTGTATGTATACACTGGAGTGTAGGTGGTGTTTACTTTAAAATTAACCAGCTTTGATCAAGTGTGCATCCTGTACACTAGACGTAAGTTGGTTTTGTTATTAGAGGCCATAGGGGCTGCACGGGGCTGTCAGTTAGATTCCTTTTACTCTTTTTTTCTTTGGGGGGTGGGGGGGGGGCTAAAACAATAGCTGCCGGGCCTTGAATACCTGCCTGCTTTGATTAAGAGCCGGGTGTATGGGGGTGTCCAAATAGATAGCTGCCCGGGCACCTATATGCGACGATACGGTAGGCCTCATTCCTAACCTTGAGAAATCATATAAGCCGCACAGAGGTTCGATTATGGCAACTTATACATCGAAATCTTTGCATACATCTAAAACCTTGCATATAAGCCGCCCCCACTATAGGACTGTCCCTATAATGAAGAAACGGGAGAAGACTTTTCCCTTTGATTTATCTCTATAAGCCGCACAGGCGATGTGACCTGCGTACTAGCTTCTACGGGAGAATTAACGGTGCCAACTAACCACATTGCAAGGTACAACTAGGGGTTAGGGACTTAACAGCATGGTTTAAATGGACTGCATGTACGGTAGGCCCTTTTGTCGTCGTGTTACCTACATCCTGCATCCCCTGGCCTCGCCAATGCAGCATTCATGCATCATGCTGGCATTACGGCATTGTTCTTATTCATTTGTACTACTAAGATCTCCACAAAATGCCCATTCGATCAAATAATGAAAACATCACCAAAGAAGAGCGATGAATAACGAAATATGATATTACAATTTGTAATCGTCACTAATTATCCATGCATGCACGAAATGAAACGCTTCAACAATTCATTAGTAACAATAACCTAGGCAATAACCATAGTAAAACATACAATGAAGTGATAACAAAAATACACCCATAATTGAATATCCACTAAATGAACTCAATACTGTATGAGCAAATGGCATTTTCGCTCAACTAATTCTACGATAATAAATGCATGATGCAGAAATGTATGATACAACTAGGGGTTAGGATTGATACTCACCCAAAGGGTTGGTATGATATCAAGGCATGCATTCATGCTCTATGATGACAAAGGGCACTGCAGATTAATTAAAGCACTATATGACCCTTAAATGGTTAAACTGTTAGGTGAGTTACAGCATAGTCTTTCAGTCTATGCTCAGTAAGCATAATGATTAATCGATACTAATGGCTCGTGCCCGTATAATGGCCCAGATAACCAGGGTTAATAATCATCTTTATTCCATAAGAGACCCCCTGGGTAAACCACACACATTGACCAGCGTACTTCCTCACTCCCCCCTGCAGGTGGCCAGTGCCCAGCTGGAGGCGTTGCGGTTAGAGAGCCGACACCTCCGTAAGACGGCGCTGCGCTCGGCGGGTAGCACCGAGGAGGCCGAGAACCAGCTGCGGGAACTACAGGCCGCCTACTCCTCCTCACTCAAGGCACTCGAGGTAGGAGACAGTAACACTGTGTTAACCCTTTAACCCTCTAAGGATGGTATCTATAGGGCATTAATGCCTCATGCCTTCTGTTGTCTTGATGTATGAATGCAGCGAGTAACTGATGAGAGCTGCTTTCAAGCATCATGCCAACCCTACTGGGTTGAGACACCCTTGAAGGGTTGGAATGATGCACCAATGTAGCACCGGTGAGTTACTCATGCTATTTGGTGCAAATAACAAAATATAAAAATTATTGCTTCAATGCAACATGAACCCTTAGAGGTTAAGATATTATGCTTTCCTACAGCAACAAAATGAGGCGTTACAGCAGGAGTTAAAGTCTGTGCGTGCCCACACTCGCCAACTACAGGACAGTACCGAGGGACGCGTCGACGCAGCCCTCACTGAGACCGAGAAAACACTCGACAAGGTCAAGGATGCCGAGAGAAAGTGAGCTTCATTTTGTTTTGGGGATGGGTACCCCCCGCCCCTATTCTCTGTCCGTGAGTGGGTAGAACCTGAACCTCCCCACTGTTCTCTGTCCATATCAGGGTAGAACCTGAACCTCCCCCCACTGTTCTCTGTCCATATTAGGGTAGAACCTGAACCTCCCCCCCACTGTTCTCTGTCCATATTAGGGTAGAACCTGAACCTCCCCCACTGTTCTCTGTCCATATTAGGGTAGAACCTGAACCTCCCCACTGTTCTCTGTCCATATTAGGGTAGAACCTGAACCTCCCCACTGTTCTCTGTCAATATTAGGGTAGAACCTGAACCTCCCCACTGTTCTCTGTCCATATTAGGGTAGAACCTAGACCTCCCCGACTGTTCTCTATTGTTACAAGGGTAGAACCTAGACACCCCCCCCCCCCGACTGTTCTCTATTGTTACAAGGGTAGAACCTACACCTCCCCACTGTTCTCTGTCGGTACAAGGGTAGAACTTACACCTCCCCCACTGTTCTCTGTCCACAGGAGGGGGGATGATGCGCGGCGGCAGGCAGAGAAGCGGGCGGCCGACGTGCAGCTGAAGCTTGAGATGACAGTGGACCAGTACGAGGCACAACTCGCGCAGTACAAGGATGAGATCACAAACCTGAAAGATGATCTCGACTACAGAAACAAAACACTCAAACGTAAGGCACAACATATACAGATAACTAACTGCTCTGCTCTGTTTAGACACTGACTACTGACATTTTTATGGGGTTGGGGTTGCAGGGGGTCAATTAATTGATTAATTCAGGCCACCAATCTTTTGGTATCAGGTAGCTCTCTTTGGCAATTTGGCAAAATTAAAAACTTTTATAAAACTTTTATGTAAAAAAAACCTGCGGTAAACCTTATCAATGTTCGACATTGGTTGTGCCAGCCCCTTAGACCTGCGAGACCAAATAATTTCATTAGGGGGACTTAAAATAGCCCAAAAGTAATGTGTCTTTTCAGTATTTTTGGCCTTAGTGCATTCTCTATGGGAGATTAAAATGGCAACACCTAAAGATATTCTTTAAATACCCGGTAGTTAAAGACTCAACCCCATGTCTCTTGTTACCGTAGGTCTGGGCATGGAGCACGACGCCATGACCCACTTTGTGGGGGGAGTGGAGGAGGTGGTGCAGCGACAACCTCACCGGGAGATGAGTATACTCCTCAACACCAGTCAGCGCTCCGTGTCACCTGGACCCGGCTTTATACCTGAGCGAGACGACGAAAACCTGGATGACCTGGTGAGTTAGTTAGACCTTGTACATATAAGTGACTATACATGGGTGGCCAGAATTATTGCTGTGTCGCCGTGTCGCTTTTTAGCTAAGGTGCCGTGTCGCAGTGTCGATTTTTATTCTATACATTCTGGTCTAATTTTGTGTCCGTCGATTTTTAAACCCCCGTGTCGCACGTGTCGATTTTAACAACCCCCAGTGTCGCTGTGTCGCACGTGTCGATTTTTACCCATGTATAGTCACATATAACATGTCAGTGTTATTGATGATTTTGACACGCTTGTGAATAGATTCTATGACCCTGATGCTCTGATAAAAAAAATTATTTAATTTTAAAGCTTACCCTTCCCATTTGTTGTTAACTCGCTGGTGCCCCATCAATGCATCATGACGACCTTTTGGGAGTGTATCAAACCCGTAGGGTCAGCATTATGCACAAGGGAATGATGCATTAAAGTGGCATAATCAACGAGCGTATCCCACTCACAGTTCTAGTACTGTTCTAGTCTACTATGTGGTTAAGTGCGAGTGGTGAGAACCCCTTTAATGCACTATGTAGCCCTTAAAGGGTTAATAAATGACCACACCTTAAGCTCTGCCTGGTGTCTATACACAGATGCTGGACCCGGTAGAGGTTGTGACGGAGCAGTTCCTGTCGCAGCAGGAGGAAAGGACGCGCGAGCTGGAGAGCAAGTTGGACCGCCACATCGAGGGACTCAAAGTGAGCATGGACATGACCAATAGGAAGTTCCTGAACGAGAGGTAAACGCCAAACCTGATAACCATTCCTGTTTTTTTTTTGTTTTTTTAAATGTCTTATATCAATCTTGTATATCTGCAGTTGTACATTCTATATAACTATTGTTGATATTGTGAAAGAAATATGAAAGTGTGATAACAAATGTGTAGATACTGATTTTTATGTAGGTGATTTCATGTAGGAGTAGGGTACAATGACACAAGGAAACACGCTATTGTGCTATTTTTGCTGTGTTTTTATATCACTTATATCTATGGCATGCCAAAAGGATGACTCCCTCAACAAATCAGTGTGCCTGGCAGCTCGACTAGAATTCTGCAAGGGCGGCATAATGCATTAATGCATCATGCCATGGTCATCATGATGAATGAATGCAGCCCTAGAAAGTAACTCGCAAATGTGACCTTGAGCGACATATCGTTCTTTAATAAAGGGGTTTAACATGGCCTCAATAGCAGAGACTAGAGACTACTCTCCTTGCAGAGGAATAGCGTTTTAAGGTGTGCTGTTCCATCATTTGTCTAAGAATTTTGTGTGTGTCGACAGATTGATAGTATGGTGTATTATAGATATATAGGAAAAGGACCAAACGGCCTTTGGGCTCAAAATCGTGTATAAAAAGAGTGACTCCATTCAGTTCAACCTATTATACTCAACCAAACACTGCTGACAAGAACTGATGGTTTACTGTAGGTGCATATGTTTAAGTGTTTCATGCGTAGCTTCATACACAATACACAATGTAGTATTGCAACTATTTTTGTATCTCTTCTTTTCACCATAACCATTTAAGGGCAGCATAATGCCTCATGGCTGGCTTCATGTTAATTTGTCATCATGATGCACCAAAGCAGTGCCGACAAATTACTCACTGGCACTTTGGAAGTGTATCAACCCCATAGGGTCGGCATGATGCATGAGTGCATCGGTGGCATCTTACTCATAAGTAAATCGCTAGTGCTGCATTCTTTTGTCATACAGGCAAAAAGTCATGATGCATTAACAGGCTATGCTGTCCTTCAAGGGTTAATACGCTTTTAACATTTTCTGCTGGGGTTTATGGTGCAGTTTGATATTCCTTAGCTGAGTCTTGTTGTGTTCGCTTACAATTATTATCTTCATGATAACGATGTATAAATAGAGTATATATAATAGAGCACGTACCTTGATGTTGTGATAGACATTGTTTGTGCCAAAGTGATTTTGTTTTATTTGGTAAACTGAGGTAAATAATCAACATGTACGACAGTGATAAAGAATTCCGTCCAATTGCTCAATTTCACTGTTACTTAGTATTTATATCTCATTACTAAAAACATGAGAAGCATGGTATGTAAATTGTGTTTATTTCTGAATAAACAATACAAACATATACCAGTTGTGAGGTTTTCCCTTTATGTTAAGTGCAGCTTACTTTACATTTAATTGAACTCTTTGAAAATGATACACTCCTGAATGATTGGCATGATGCACCAATGCAACATCATCCCGACCTGCACAGGAAATTTGAGATGCTACAGCGGACCCTATTACAGCAGTAGAAATGAATTAAAACGTAGGGAATTATTCCCGTGAACTCTTGGACAAAAAAGGGCACTGTATAAAGCAACTTCCATGACACGGCGCAAAAAGGCCGCATGGCAAGAAGCCGGAGATAAGAGTAAGATGTTGCACAAGTTTCCGTATCTATGGCGTCATTGTAGTAGGCTATTGACATGTGAGATTACTGAACATAATAATTCACAAAATCACCAATTTAGGTGTTTTCTTTAAAATTTCAAGGGGGTATAATCAAGCTCTTTCTTTCTGATGTGTATCTATGGTCGACATGCACTGTAGTACACTAAACATGCAATTCGTGATAGAGCCCTATGGCTATGCAAGCACATATCTATATAGTATCTAGCTCATAGTCCAACTAAATCAAATCGGTTAAACTTTGTGAATCAGCCTACTATGCTGCTTTGTCTTTTTCTTTTGCTTTCATGCTATTGTGATGATACCATCAGACAACCTTTCAAAACGCTATCCATTACTTGATACAATGGTATTCAGCGTTTCTAAATAATACACACCTATCAAGAATGCCTACCATCGATATCTAGGTCTTAACCATAGCCAAAAACCGTATTTGTCACAGGTATACGAATGGAAGAAATACACCTATGGAAAGTCATTCAAACATGGCTGATTGTTCAACATACAGAATGACAGTCAATCCTTTAACAGCTAACATCAATATATGGATAAATTGGTCCATAGACGTACACTGATTGGTCTAAGCATAATTAGTAGCCTATCCAGCGCTGTATAGGCAGGTATACTTACATATCATATACATTTAATTGCCACTACCATGTCTTTCTATGTGCAAATATTGAAGAATTACTTGCGTCTATGACGTTACACTTGCCTTTAAAACCGATCATTATAATCAAATTGGCATGGCGTATACAACATCTGTATTGCGATAAAGGCATCCGTCCTCAAACCTGTGCAACCATAAAGTGCTACGTCAGCCATAATGTGACCAGTTTTTACAAAAGGGGTCGGAAGTCACACATATTACATGAAATTTATCTTTCTATCCTTTGATTTTGTATAACGATAATCATGGTACATTGACCAAGATTGACCCTAGGAGCCTAAAGAGCCAACATATTGCTCAGGCTTTTAAAATATGACATCCAACCCATTTAGTAAAAAAGTGTCACACGTGTGTTAGACACCACCAAAACGTTTCATACAGGGGTGTGCCCTCGAAGGGACAACTGCCCTAAAGGCAACCGTCCACAGGGGATTGGCTAATTGTTTCATACAATTACTGAGTAAATTTGGTTAATTAGAGCCATATCCATGGGCGGTGGCCTTAACTCAGGTAATGGTGGTGTCAACCGAACACAACATGCCCAATTACCTTAGACATACAGATTTCCACAGTCCTGCTTTAAATGTTACTAAGCGCTTTACGTTTACTTCTATGTTTTCACATACACTATCCAGATATCCAGTTTGAGACTATTATAACATGCACAATATTAAAATGTTGCCTCAGAATAACACACTCAGTTAATGTGAAATAATATATCATATAAAGGTACCATTATACAGCAGTATCAACAGTATGTGGATGCCCACATCCAAATTGTGTTAACTATCTAAGAGGTTATAAATGCTACAGTCCCTGATGAGCGGAATTGAAACATTTTAGGCCAATGAGCGATTCATAGAAATCAGGGTTAGAATAAAACTTCATTTTTTTGCTAATTTTTGATGAAAAACATGACAAAATTAGACAAAATTAATATTGGCATGTTTGGTATTAAATCAAAATTTACACTGCCAGTTCCCCCACTTTTAAAGATCAATACATTCTTAACAACTGAAATGTGAACTTTGGTGAGAAAAAAAAATTATACATTATATATAATCTTACACATTTTAGCCCGCGAGTTTAAAAAGAAGAAGAATAAAACCTCCCTCGTCATATTTTCCAGTCCTTGGTGAAGAGAAACGTTTTTTTGAGTGGCCTTTATAGATGAAATATTCTCCCGTCCGGATTATAGATGTAATCTCTTAGAATTAGGTGATTAGATTCCAGGAATGGACTGGTATTAACCATGCTCTAACAGTATATATAGAGTGACCATATAAAGTACAGTTAGATATGAACAAAGTATTGTCTTAAACCCATGTTGACTATCGCCCTCTATAGTAGAGTGTTGCGTTCTGTATGTTCAATTATAGCCCATGTTCCATGAGCCCAGATGATGTCACTGGATGCCCACAGCACTAGCTGCTTATCCATGGGGATTCACTGCATGGCAATGGCGCTGGATAGAACTAGAGACGTCATTGGATGCCCACGCGATATTAGTATAGCATACTCCAAAATTAAACCTTGTTTCTCATAACCGCATACAAATGAAACGCCCATTAACAAAGGTTATAAGAAAGTATCATAGAATACCAAAAAATGTAATTATTTTCACCAAACTGTTAACTGAAGCTATAATTATAATGACGTCAGATTAATATGTGTATCTAACCCCCCTCCCTCCGAAACGCATAGCTGATTAAGTAAAATGAATTAAAAAACAAAAAACAAAAAGAAAACCCCAACATTATACTATTTTTCATGGCTTTGTTTTGAGAAAGCTATATGGAGTGACTTTAGAACTGGTGGCCTCGCGTGATGCCCACTGCACTGGTTAGTACTGAAGAAGCAGGGCCCCAACTCCAGCAAGGATGGCGACCAGGTAGGACGGGGTATAGGGTTTAGCACCACTATCAGCTGTAAGGTGAAAAAGACATGCATTTTAATGAATAGTGGGCTGCTATTGGTGGGATGTTTGTGCCTTTAATCAGTGTTTTTTTCACTTTGCAAGCCGAACAACAAAAGCTAGATGGATAGCAATATTACATGTGAAGATAGGATTTTATACTTTGCAATAGTCAAACAGATAGAAGAGTGAACTAATGCAATATGTAGCCTCCCTAGGATATAGGATGACTACCCTAAAATCTGGTCAGATATCAAGCTGACTTTATTCGTTTGTCACACACTATTTCGGATTTATTAGAGATTGAGAGCATCAGTCACTGAATGTGTAACGTGCTATTTATACCATTAACCCTTCACGTTTAAAGATGGTATATCAGCTAATCCTGGGGATTTTGAAGCTGTTACTTTTCATAATAACCCATAAAAATCACCATCCTAGATGAATAACTGTCGGCTCTCAGTTACCTGGACCTCGAGGGATGCATTATGACAGTTGAGCACTACATAAACGGTTATGTCAGACAGTAGGCAACTAGGTAGGGATAGTATATTGTGTCAGCTAGGTAATTCAATAACTTCATGTTTGGTCGCTTCAATTGAAATACCCTTCACAAATGCCACCATGCTTTAATGTGCTAGGCCCTTTTTTGTATGAATGCCCGCAACGTGAGTACCTTAATCGGTGCTGCATTGTTGTCCGGGATTGTTGTATCATGTCAGAATTGATGAATTCAGCATGATGCACCAATGCAGCACCAACGAGTTACCTGCCTACATGCACTGTGCCGGTTCATTATAATGACACATGTTGCTTTTTTCCTAATGCTATTTATGTTAACATATTAATAGCAATCATACTTGCCAGAACTGCAATAAATGGGCCTAATGCATCAATGCACTCGGCAGTGCTAAACGAGGGGTAAACAGGTACAAAACTAATGCATTAACTGGAAAATGCAAATAAGCTATTGTTTGTAAGTATAATTGATCTGTGTTTAATGCATGCTTACGTGTAGGAAAGTTGATGCACCGGTAGTAGGTGGGGAGGGACACATACCCACAGGAGGCGCAGTACTTGTCGATGCCGCAGTATTTAGTTACACCATCGAAAATGGAACTACTTATCGTTGGAAGCATGTGGCAGATGTCAGTGCTTGAGGCGATGCGCGCTGTACAAGAAAATGGATGGCAAACACTATGGCGATACATTATGCATGCATGAAGTGTGGGTATGCTCAATGAAGCTATGCTCAGGCAAAGTTATCAAGTTGATTTAGGCCCCCAAAAAACTGCATATTAAAACTCCTCCATATATGCCAACGCAGAGGTTATATTGCGAGATTTGAGCTGTACAGTTGAGAGCGTTCCCAGCTAGCAAAACTCGTAGTAAATCATGTCATCTCTACATCTTTTCTCAACAGATATTTACTAGATTTGGTTACGTCGTATTCTTGGCCTCATGATGTCTTATATGCAAATGGTTTAGACGTCACTCTTCTGACATATTTTCAATGTAACATAATGATATTAGTATGACCTGCTTTGAAAGACATCAGGAAGATGCGATATAAAGATGTCAGTAAGTGGAATAATTATAACATTGTGTGAGGTGGGTATATTCCAAAATCATTTTAATTGTGGGGTAAAATTTATATCATAAACAAGATACCAGATGCAGACACATTTAAGGCATCATGAAAAGACATGTATCTAACGTCTACCCTACACCTAGAGTAGGACTTCTCCATCAGAAGTAGGTAACATCTAAGGCAATTGATTTAATCAGCACATTTTGCCTGTAGACATCACCAATATTCCTTCAGAGATTTAGCACATTGATCCTAGCACAGAGGCCAAGATGCGATATCAGCTTATGGTCAGTCTATGGGATTTGAATAGTTTTAGCAACCACAGAAAAGGTGTGCTCGTACTAATATCCTGGTTGTTCGATTGATAATTGTTCTATAGAAACAAAAATAACAGATCATACATTCCAGAGAAAAAGTTATTCAAGTTTCATCTTCTATGTAAATTTATTGTGTTGAATAGATACTCAATTATGGTCAAACTATTGCCAATGTAGATTGAATTCTATTGATATTGGTTAAGGGAGACATCTTGTGTTAAAAGAGTGAACCACTTGAAAGGTAAAGTACAGATGTGTTATAGACGTCATAATCTGACCAGATAAGGATGTACCACATACATAAAGTATACGTAATATTGATGTTAAATCTGTCACATCATTTTAGCATACACATTAAGTCATGAATTTTACTTCAATGTATTACGTGTATAATTTCTCCTAAAAAGATGTAATATTCTGATCAAGATTTAACCACTCATTATGTCAAATAGTGACCACATTCAAACGTATGGATGATATCAAATGACTAATGTCTCTTTCACATGGCCATTTAAATATAAATAATACGTAAGTTTCCTGTCAAACTACTATGTAAATTGATTTACTCCCTCAAGATGTCATTATGGGGTCATTTTTACGTATCAACGTGAATATGACCAGTAAAAGACATACTTTTTACATAAGGTGCTAGCTGGGTTATTTTCTGTATTGCACTATACATGGCAGTAAACTGAGAGAGGTATCAACGTTTGATTGAGTCCGTCGCTCTACTTTTGTAATAAAGTTGATGTTAAAATGGACAGTCACTCTGTTTTAGTGGATTTTCAACCCACCCAGCTAGCACCTTACATAAAAATAACTAGTAATTTCATGATATCATTTTTCGTTCCCAAGATGTCACATACGCAAGAAGTTTTTACGTGTCCTTTTGTATGGGTTCTTGATGTAACAATATTTATGTGTATTTTATATAAACATATTTATATAAAAGAGACATATTTATCAGTGATACCTTTGGACTTAACAATAATGGCATATATATGACTAGCTGTAAAAGATGTCTAAAACATGTAAATGTAGACACATCAAAAAGATGTGATATGGAGATATCTACAAGCATGTTCTAGGGATGACATTTATACCAGTTTTGAGTATACCCCCTCCCCAGTAGTGATTATAAATCAGATAGGATAATTAGGATAGGGCCTACCTCTGAGAGAGATTGTAGACATCATATAATTATGTCCATTTTATGTCAATGTATGACATGTCCATGGGCACTCTGCATAGGAAACAAACACCTGTTCTGTGAAAGACACTTTGCAGGCATTTTCCATTCCTTACAGACACATTTATCCTAGCCAGAGGCCCAGATGTGATATCTGCCCAAAGCCAGAATTTCTTCTTATACAATTGCAGAGGGCACAGAAAAGGTGTCCACCCATGTGCCTTGGTTATCCAACAATAGTTCAACAAGTCACTGTAACACAAGTGACACCTTATATATCACAGAGGAAATTTAGTCCAACCTTGTCCCTCATTGTAGCTTATACAATTAATTTGATCCAACTTTTCAATGAAGAATGAATGAATGCTGACCAAAATGTGACAGCCTTGCAAAATGAGACCCCTAGTGTTGGAGTTCAGAACTATAATAGGTCATATTCTGACAAGATTGTTACGTCAAAATAATAGGAGTATGGATTTATTCCAATATAACATATTTAAGACATCACAATCTTGTCAGAATATGACATCTATAAGTCGACATTACTATATCCTGTCATAGTTCTGAGCTCCAACACTAGGCGTCTCATTTTGCAATGTGATCACATTTTGATCAGCATTCCCCCATTCTTGATTAAAAGTTGGATGAAATTAATTCTATATACTGCAATAAGAGACAAAATTGGACTAAATTTCTTCAGTACCATTTAATGTGTTACTTGTGTTACAGTGACTTGGTGAATTATAGTTGGACAGCCAAGGCACATAATGGGACACCTTTTCTGTGTCCTTTCAAACTGTATAAGAAGAAATTCTGGCTTTGGGATGATATCACATCTGGGCCTCCTGGCTAGGATACCCACTCAACAAAAAGACGTTATTTAACCCTGGAAAAAACGTTCACTGAAGGATTGAAAAACGTTCGTTTTTAACGTTTGTTTTACGTAAAAACGTTGACTCCAAATAACGTAAATAAACGTTTTATAAAAACGTTTGGATGTGCAACCTTATCCCCATGTTAAATAACGTTTTTCGATGATCAAAATAGCATTTTTTAAGGGTCAAAATAACGTTTTTTCTGTTAACTAGAGGGCACCGAACTAAGCTGAAAAATGAGCATATCAGCATCATATATTTTTGGTTTGATTCATTTTTTTTTTTTTTTTTCATTTTGTTTAGCCATAGAGACTGTGTTCTGGGGCTGTAATAGAAGATCATACATACAGCCAACAGTAAGATTCAAAGCCATTCACTACCTTTGATACCTTTAGGTATTACAAATCCTCATATGAACTGATGTGACTATATATTTTTTAAATACCCACGAAATGGGTGTATATATATATATTCCAATCCTAGGCTACATAAATACCATTCATCTTGCTGCTAGTCTGTGGAAAATGATTTAATTTGAAATTTTGCAACTACTTCTGATTAGAATAGTTTAGTATAATCGTCATTATGGCACCATTTGTATGAGGTAATGTGGTGAAGGACCAGCAAAATACCATTCAATGGATAGTGCTGCCTCCTAGTAGAAGATACTGGCATCAAGACAAACGTTAATTAACATCAAAATAACGTTTATATGCAAACGTTTTTTATCCAAACCATGTGGAAATGTTCAATAATGTATTGGATAAAAACGTTTTCATCTAAACCATTTAGAAATGTTCAATAACATTTAAAATATTGACGTTTTTATCTAAACCCTGTAAAAACATCATATAACGTCATGGAAACAAACATTCTCCTCTAAACCTTATAGAAAGGTTAAATAACATTCTAAATGGCAACGTTTGTAATATGAACTATATAGAAACGTTTGAACAACGTTTTTAAAGAAACGTTCTCCTGCAAACCCTGTAGAAACGTTTGCAAATGTTAAATAACGTCTTTTGTTGAGTGGGTAATTGTGTCTGTAAGGAATGGAACATGCCTGCAAAGTGTCTTTCACAGAGCAGGTGTTTGCTTCCTATGCAGAGTGCCTGTGTATATGTCATACATTGACATAAAATGGACATAACTATATGATGTCTACAATCTCTCAGAGTTATCCTAAATATCCTATCTGATTTATAATCACTACTCGGAGGGGGGTATACTCAAAACTGGTATAAATGTCATCCCTGCAACATGTCATGTACATATCTCCATATCACATCTTTTTGACATGTCTAAATTTATACGTTTCAGACATGTTTTAGGCCTACAGCTGGTCAATTATATACGTCATTATTATAAAGTTCAAACATATCATTGATATGTATTTTTTTAAATGTAAATATACTTATGTAAAATACCCATGCAAAGGGACACGTAAAAACTTCTTGCATATGTGACATCTTGGGAACGACAATTGACATCATCCAATGATGTCACCACCAATCAGAAAATGATGTAAAAATGATGTAATTTACATGAGTTTTGCTAGCTGGGGCAGGTTCAATGTTACTGGTTTAGAAAACGGAGAAGTATAAACAAGTATGACCTACTCAAATATTATATGCATGTTATGAGAAAAGCACTTATTATTGTTCCCGAATCAAGACATAATATCCCAAATTGATTAATGCCAGATTGAGTAAAACAAGAGACATCGTAAACTTGCAGTAATATAGAGAACCACTGGGATATATAGGGAGGTTCCCAATTAGGAACGGTACCAAATTGAGCTAGAACTTCACTATGAATCATAATAGGATCATCCATGATGAACGTTTCACATAAATCAATATAGTAATAGGTATACAGTAAAGAATATACTGACCGTCTGCCACACAGGCATTAGGGTGGTAGTAGGTGGGGGTGTAGCCACTGGGACAGGCACACACGGAGTTCTGACATGTCATGCTGCCGACACAGTTTGTGTTGTCTGTACATGCTTTGTTCATCACTGTAGGAGTTGAAAAATATGTGTGTAAGACAAGGAATACAAGGAGCTTTAATGCAACCGTGGACACTTATAGACATGTCAAAAAAACTTTAAAAAACAAAACAAAAAACAAACAACAACAAAAAAAACAAGCATTCCTTGTCGATTCTCACAATAGTAGATCTGTCAGGGCATGGTAACAGGGACAATTAGAGAATTAACAAATTGTGACAAACGGACGAACATGCAAAAATGCAAGTCTCTTTATCTGTATGCCTATATATGGAGCTGTATAAAATGGAATATACTCACCTGGAACACATAACCTGGTCGTTGGATGCTGCTCATAGTTGGCGGGACAAACACATTTTCCATTTGCATTACACTTGAGATTGAATATGTTGCCGTAAGTTGTAATACTCGATAAGAATCCTATTGCTGAGAAGCAGTAAGTCCCTTCACCAGTACAAGTGGCTGCAAAAGACAAAGTCATGCATGGTGGGTGTGTCCTGTGTAACTCGTAAGGGGTTAATATAAACAATAAATGTGGGCAGCTGAGGAGAAAAGTACTTCCGGGTACATCCAGGAGGGATTTTTAGTACTAGGGTTTGGCCACTAGGGGGCATCACAATGACCACAAATGTGAAAATGGGCCAAAATTTGCTTTAAGATAGAAAATGATGGTTTTCTCTAAAACATTCTATTTTGGGGTAATCCTTCCATCTTTGGAATGTAAATGAAACGTTTTGAAGCCAATATGAGGCCTTAATAAGGCTTTCTCCCTACAATGTGTTGCCATGGCAACCACAACTTCCTTCCAAATAGAAAAAGAATGAATTCCAATCAATAGAGAAATCCATGGCTGTGTCTCACGAACTTGGGCCAATGTTTTCGTCTCTGACCGGGTGCCAGCTCTGACTGGGTGCCAGCTCTGACCGTAAGTATCATTTCTTTATCCAGATTTATGATAAAAAATATGAAAAATAGTGGTTAGGTAATAGGCCTAGGTGAAATTTTGCAAAATCATGATAATTAGATAGGTATAGGAGTACAACTAAAACAACAAGAGATAGAGCCTATTGGCTATTTGGCGAGGGTAGCACCGAGCCAGCACCATCCCAGATTCAAGAAGCAATTTCTCATAAACTAAAAGGGATACCCAGCTAACAAAAAACGTTATTTTACGTCAAAATAACGTTATAAATTTTCATATGACGTTATGCCATAGTAGGGAGCCTTAGAGAAACGTTACTTAACGTCATTTAACGTTATAATTTGGTCTATAACGCTTTTTGTTTACTGGGTATGTTTCCATTTACGATACCTCATTTGAAAGCTTATGACTTCAATTTTAAAACATACATTTCAGCTCGGAAGGCCCTTTCTCTTCGATCATCTGTCCACAAATAGATGCATGGACAGTTGTATCCAATGTCAGATCTATCGTTTACCTCTAGCATTATCGGATTATTTTGAACGAATTTTGGTATGAGCTTTACCAAAGTCTAGAAATCACGTAAATATCACAAATATATAGCTGAAGTAATGATGCGATGAGCTAGTATACGCATAATAATATGATTGACATAGGTGATGCATTAGTCTTTAATTCGGACTCTCTACAATTTCAACATGAACCCATCTTAAGTGTTTACTTTTCAAATGACTAAGTCACTGACCTGAGTCCATTGGGAGGCAGATCGCCCAGTTGTTATTGTACTCATAACCGTCGGGACACACACATTTCATACCGACGCATCTCAACAATCCTGTCAATGAGGAACAGAATACATAGCTACAGAACAAGCCTCACAACACCTCTTTGTCCTATAAGCACTACTATTTTTAAATCGTTAATGCTCCTACTGCCAAAGCTCTAGCCCATAGTCAGCTTGGCAATGTCAGTTAATAAATGGTAGTCAGATTAATTAGATTATTTTTCATAATTATCGTCACACTCAACAATTTTGGGGATGAATTACAATTTTTCAAGATCCAAGCACACTACTAAAAACAGTGCTATATGGTTTGCACTGTTGATAGCTGGACCGCATTAAAATTGCTTTTGACAGTCCAATAGTAGTTGTTATTGACAGTTGAAACTGTCAATAGTAGAACATTGACAGTTCCTTTCCATAACTGTAATATCGTTGGACACCCTTTTGACTCCAATGTCAATGTCCAGTTTATGGAATTTTGCCCCCTCGGTCGACTTTGGCCCACGAGTCGATTTTGCCCCCAAGTCGATTTTGAGCCTCATCTTCGATTTTGACCCCCAACGTCGATTTTGACCCCATGGTCGAAAGTTGATTTTGACTCCAAGGTAGATTTCGATCACTTCAGGTGAGGAACTGTCAATCTTCCACTATTGGCAGTCTGTAGGAGGAACTGCCAATAGCAGAATAACTTCCATTATTGACGGTCGATCGTGTCCCACTAATGAGAGTTAAATATTCTTATTACACTTTAAAGGGCAATTACCTCAGCTTGATCAGTTGATGTTGACAAACTATAATACTTTAATGTAAATCACTAGATTTACCAAAGCAAAGACTGCACTAAAACATTAGACGTTATATTCAGATCTTTCACATAGCTCTAGACTCTCCTAGAAAAAGCGAACCTATCAAAATGTAATATCTATTTAGAAGAAGTTTAAAATAGCCCTGTATTTGAAAATCTCGAGAAAATAAGATACAAGACAGAACATAGATTATGCCTTTGCATGAACATTAATTTTTGGGTGAATCTTTCATTCTTGCCTGATCTCCATATCAAGATCACGGGTTCAACCATAATGATGAAGTATCAAGTGGGGAATGCACGACTACAGGTATGGACATTTACAAGGTAATGAGATTGGCCAAGCCAGATGTGATTATGTTAGATCAACTTAGATTATATAACAGAAGATCATTTCGAGAGAAAAAAAGAAAAAGCTATTCGATTAGGCCACTCAAAAAAAGTGGTTTCTCATCACCAAGGTCTGAAAAATTTGACGAGGGAGGCTTTTTAATTTTTTAATTTTTTTTTACTAGTGGGTTAAAATGTATGGGATGATATACCTTTTTCATGACCAAAATTCACATTTTAGTAGTTAAGAATTTATGGATCTTCAAAAATAGGGAAAATTTAAGTTATTTCTATCCTACTGCATTACTGGCAGTATTAGCTTTTTATTTGATACCAAATAACCCAATATTTGTCCATTTTTATCATATTTTTCATGAAAAATTAGCAAAAAAAAAAAAATGTTTTCCTCAAAAGGTGATTTTTATGATGCGCGCGGTGATGAGAAACCATTTTATTTTTTTGAGTGGCCTTAGAAATAGTTGCCCTCATTGGTAACGTGTATACTTACCCTGGCACCCGACGTCAGTGGTGCAGCTTCCTTGGTTGTACCCGCACTGATTCGCGAGACCACAGGTGTTCGGTAGTATTGGTGATATCACATCAAGCACACATGCTAGGTTGTCCAGAGCTGCACTATAGCCAGAGTTACACGTACAGATGCTGCCGGTACATGTAGAAAATGTCAGACAGTCACTACTTCCAGTGCAAGCGGACCCCACAGTCTTCACACATGCTCGGTTGTCCAGAACTGCACTGTGGCCAGAGTTACATGTACAGATGCTGCCGGTACATGTAGAAGACGTCGGACAGTCACTACTCCCAGTGCAAGCGGACCCCACAGTCTTCACTGTTTGAAAAAGAGAGAAGTTTATAGTACAGCAGATGTAGGGGGTCTCAGCAAATGATTTGTGGAGGACCTCCCTGAATGGTTTCTCCACACCTCAAAATTATTTACAGCAACCACATTCTCACATACATCTTTCTGATGTATACACACACCTGTTGAGGGGTTCACAAGGTATATTCCACAGCTTAGAAACACCCTCCAGAATGTGAATGGTGGCACGAATGAGCTTTACAGCCCAGGTGGAGGGTGTTCGGGTAGTTATGAGCTCATGCGTGCATGCATGTATGCGCCTCATCGCCTTATATTACAATGTATGTAGGTCTCACTTTATAATCATAGTAGGTCGATGCTAGTTCCTCCCAGCTATTCATCACCAACATATCAATCTGCTAGTTTATTTCTTATCAATTAAAATGCCATTGGTTAAAAAACATGTGTGGTCGACTGATTAGTGGTATAAGGGCCATAACCCACTAGCCGATTTGGAGGCATTATCGGCCAATACACCCTCAACAAACAGACCTAATGCAGTACTTTGTAGTATAATTTTGTGGAAGTATCGGCCGATAATGCCACCAAATCGGATAATGGGTTATGGCCCTAGGTAATGTATTAGTAGCAGCAATGTTAACATTCAAAGTTAGTTCTAAACTGTCTGTTTTTCTGAACCTGTCTAGTTGATAGCTGCAATTATCTAGTCAGATAATATATAACACTGCTGAGTGGAGGATGATAATTTATCAATGCACTTTCTAATATTAAAGCATCACAACCTACCTAGAGTACACTGCAGCGATGTTAACCCCCATTCATAGCCTGCGGCACACTGGCACTGTCTAAGGCTACATCCAGAGGGTTGGTCACTATGGGCCGTACACTTCAGGCTAGTCATACAATTATCATCTTGGCTACATATACCTAAGGGCGAAGTAGTCCCTCCAAAAGAACCTGGAATATAATTTTCAAAGTTGTTGTTGTTAGATAGGATGCTCACTCATTTCAGCTAATATATAATCAAGGGGTTTTATATAGTGCTAATTTCAAATTTATCTAATTGTACAGAGCTTTTAACATCTCCCAAGGATATTATAGAAAGATTACCACATTTCCTAGAGTGTGATAATGTGTAACAAATCTATACAGATGCATTCATGACATTATGCCAAATGCATGAGGTTTAGAAAATACAAATTATAGTTGTCGACTTTTGGAAATATGTCCAGCACCTACTCACCTCTAAAACAGCACATTGCTAGCAGCAATATGCTCCATGACACGCCCAATCCACTACCCATCTGTGTAAATGTAAATGTAAAATATTCTTTGGAGGAAAATCGAAGTACCTTGCATTAGGATATTTGATGACATCATATGAAACAAAATAACTTTCTTGTTGTTTTAGAAGAAATGCCAATTTGCAATACTTTCTTTCGTGGTGCTCATCTCCTTTTAGTTCATGCAAACAGTCGTCTTCCATATTGCGGGTTTCCCGGTAAAAAAAAATCAACAACCTCCCTGGCTGCTTGTATTCTGAGGTATTAACTTTCATAAATGTAAAGGTGGCTTGTAGTCTCAAAAGAAACAATTGTCATCATGATGCACCAATGTGGCGCTATTGAGTAGTCGGCCAACATCACGTTCATCAGTGCATCATGCCGTCCCTGTGCACGTATCAGCATGATGCATGAATGTAACCCTGGCTAATTACTCAGATACTTTTATGACAGCATAAGCAGCTTCCAATTTCAAAGAAGATGTCTCTGACAAAGGAGAACTATTGTTCAATTCAACCCTCTTATGAATATTATGTCCTTTATTGTCATGATGCATGAATGCAGCCCTGGCGCATAAAGTACCCTTAAACTCCCCTCCCGCTTAGCCTTAGGGCTCGATGCATAACTCCCTCGGTGACTCCGTCACCAACGTAGAGAGTTAAACATTTGGCTGGTTGAGAGCACAGAGTAATTAAACGATAGTGCTTCCCATGTCTTTGTTGAGAGTGAGAACATTTCACCAAAAAAGTGTACCCCATAAAGTACCCTTAAAGCGTTAAAAACAGGCTACCTTACCTTAGGAGCCATGTTGAATCCGCTTAATGGTAAAACACCTTCCACACTGGAGTAGCAGCGGAGATCTGGAACTGGGGAAGTTTGCAGTCTCACCGTTTCCACGTCATGCACCCTCCAATACAATGTAGTCAATATGATACCTCCTCCTTAGTAACATTGGAAATCAATCACCTTCTCCTTAGTAACATTGGAAATCAATCATCGACTATTTCGTGTAAGAAAAGGGCAGATGTTTTATGAGATATTCAGGTAAATCCCTCTAATAATTATATTTGATTCGTTAATAGATGGTTGGTTACTTTTCTTACAGTTATCATAATCTACACTTTGTAGAAACATAGGCATAACCAATTCCAATTGCAAACAATACTATGTCTAAAAATGGGAGTATGGTTTTGAGCTTATGCTGAAGTATTCACTTAAATGATGATTATGATATATATAAGGTAAATACGCTCATTTTAGATACTTTGTCGTAGATTATGTTTGTCCCCTCTGATCCCTTTCAGCCTTGTTAGTAAATAAGCAGGGCCTTGACGGTTGCCCTTCACCTAAGTGTAAATCAAGAGAAATTGGACAGACTATATAAGTCTGCATTCTGGATAAAGCAAAGCAACCACGTGTTGATGACCTCGATTTAAGGCCTTGAGGAAGTGGAACAGGGGTGTGCTTTCTCAGAGACACAATCTCAGATCTCGAGTTCCTTAAAGATCTAAGTATGCTGACAGGCCAAAATGAATGTGTTGAGAGTTAATGATTTATTGAATGTTGTCAACCAGGAATCGAACGGCCCCATAGAGACCCTCTCATGTAGAACAAAACTATTGATGCCGTTAACCCTTTAATGGACGCGTAGCGCTTTAAAGTGCTATGTCTAATGACGACATGATGAAATACATGAACCGATGCAGCCGTAGCGAGTCTACCAACTGGGGTTGCATTTATGCATCAGGCCGACCCTTTGGGTGTCTATCAACCCCGTGGTGTCGACATAATGTTTAAATACGGCAATGGTGGGTTAATCGCCATGGCTATATCCGTGCACCATAACGATGAAGGGCATAATGCACTATGCGGCCCTTAAAGGGTTAAATGCATCTGGGTGGGGAGCAATGCACTTGTTACCATGCAGGAGAAATTACAGATCAAACATCCACAAGAAAAATACTTGAAGATGTAAGGTAATTTATAATTAAACTGAGTGTTGTAACTCGTCTGTTTATGACACGTACAGTGAGTCGTACTATGTAAAACGTATTATAGAACTTGTAACGCCTTCCTATTCGATCATTTTAATGATGTAGGATAGTTTATTTCCATTACGATCTTCTTCAAAATGAGGAAATTATGAATACCCCCCCCCCTCACAGCTTTCATGTTCCGACGGTCCGAGTCCAACGGCAAGAAAGACTGTGCCATTACACGAATACCCGTCAGTTTTTGTGCATCGACAGTTATATATGTATCTAGCCTGAGCTCCACGAGGGCGACACAGGTACCTGCGAAACGAGGCGATCCTTTTTATGTTTTGATTTGCACATTTCGCCTCATTTCGCGGCAGTGTCGCCCTAAGAAAATCAGGGCAAAACCAGGGCGAAATCAGGGCGAAATGGGGCGAAATGCATTGATACATACCGAAACAAAACATAAAAAAGATCGCCCTGTTTCGCAGGTACCTGTGCCGCCCTAGTGGAGCCTGAGCTTATCCGTTTATAAGCCCGGGCTTATACTGATTTCAAGTGCACCTGCATGGCATATTGACCAGGCTCATAAGGTTTATAAAATTTGATATATCCATCGCTTATGAAATTCGGCTTTGTGAACGATTGTATCTTTACAATAGTTTTGTTGTCCAAAACGATATAATGACACGCCCCGCCTACTGTAATAAAGAAAAAAATACGATTTCCTAAGGCCTGTATATAAGTGTTGCTATTGTATGGTGAGGCCAAAAGGAGAAAAAGATCTGTTTCAGGAAACCTGACACTAAATTAAAAAAAGATGGCCGACCCTAGCATTTCTTTTTCCCACTTACTTCAGTGGCATCAATTATCACAGCACCAAGCGTACTGGCACTACTTTCCCCATCAACGCTCAGGAACAGAGGTCAAGGTGGTTCCAGCTTGAGCTAGTGCTGCGGCACAGCACCCCAGCCGCCACCCAGTACTGATTAGATTAGATAGATTAGATTAGATTGTTTATTGCACGACTCGTTCCTTGATGGAACGTTTTTCTGCGCGCACAGCGTCTCCTCACAAACATCTAAGGGAGATCAGCTGGTGCTGAACATTCGCGATTCTTGATGAGTGCATAATGTTGATGGGAAATGATATTAACTATGTCACATAAATAGCGTGACAATACCACGAGAGAATGTAGCGCCGTTAATAGCAGGCAGCGGATCAGCTAGGTTGAATATCACGACAGTTAGGTGGGAGGTATTAACAGCGGTAGAGTATCAAGCTTGGCTTTGAAAGCACTTTGTGAGGTTATCTTCTGTACATCCTTATCTAGGGTATCCCACAATGTGACACCCCGGTAATATGGTGATTTCTGATTGAAACTGGTTTTAGCCCTCCTTTTCCTAAATCTAATTTTGTGGTCACCTCTGGTGCGCACATTCGCTTGCTCTATGGCTTCACCTCCATGTCCCTTTTTCCACATGATAAGCAATAGCTGTACCTTACGGCGTCTCTCAAGCAATTCAATCTCACTCTGTAGGTGAAGATCGTCTACACTAATAGTACATACTCCGGTTCTGAGACAGACGTGCAAAGCATGATTTTGCATCCTTTGTAACTTTATGAGCTCCCCTTTATGGGCACTGCCAGTATAAAAAGAGCAATATTCAAGAGTGGGTGCTATCATTGTCTTGTATATCTGTAAACTTATTCTCTTAGTCATATTTTTGCGTAGTTTACTTAACTTGTATATTTTATTACCTAAACTCTTTTTAACTTTGTTTATTTGTGGTGTTAGACTTAGCTTTTTATCGAGCTCAACTCCAAGATATGGGTACGAATCACATGTAGGCAATAGGTTGCCGTTTAAGACGATAGCAGGTTCACCACAGTTACTAAGTTTGCTCTCAGAAAAGAAGTACATACACATGCTTTTTTGCTCATTGACAGTCATACCATTTGACAGGCACCACCGTCCCACTCGTTGCACAGCTTCTTGTAAAAAACGAGACGCTTCAGTATGGGTATCAGCACATGCATATATGACCACATCATCGGCATACATGGTGAATTTACAATTTTGGATACTTTCTGATAAGTCATTGATGAATAGGATGAATAACAAAGGGCCAAGTATGGATCCCTGTGGAACGCCGAATTTGACCGGATTGCTCGGTGATCTTATGCCATTCGCTATGGTGCAATGTGAACGATGCGCCAGATACTCCATCAGCCATTTCTTTATCTTTCTGTGGATATGGAGGGCATTAATTTTTGCAACGAGGGTTGGGTGATGTACACTGTCAAACGCCTTGCCATAGTCAATATAGCAGGCTGCTGTGACCTTTCCGTCATCCCTGGCTTCAAACAGATCCTTCACTACATTGAAAACAGCGTCGCTCGTCCCCTTGTTTTTCCGAAAGCCAAATTGAGATTTACAGAATATGTCAGTGCTCTCTAGGTGCTCGGACAACAATGAGTGTACAATTTTCTCAAGTAGTTTACCAGGGAGGGGCAGTAGGGTAATTGGGCGCCAATTTTTGATTAAGCTCAGATTGCCCTTCTTGGGTATGGGGACTAATGTGCCACATGACCAGAAAACTGGGAAAATACCTTCGTTAACAGAGTTCTTAAATATTATTGTTAGTTCTTTGTACAGAAACAACAGGGCATCCTTCAGCACTCTAGAGTTCACTCTGTCAAGCCCACACGACTTGTCTATGTTAATTTTCTTAACTAAGGCTAATACAATATCATTATTGATAAGATCGTCTATGGCGAAATCATCCTCTACAACATTGTCATTCTTAGCATCCCCGTCCAAGCCAACTGCATTGTCTGCTAAGCCCGCGGGAGGAAGTTTGTTGTATAAATCTTGACCTTTATTTGCAAAATAGTTATTTATGTAGGAGGCTGTATCTTCAATTGGGATTATTTCACCTGTTTGTTCATTAGCAAGCCGAATTGTGAGATTTTTCGTGACAGGGTTAACTAATTTATTGACTTCTCTCCAGAACTTAGAAGGGTCAGCTTCAGCTCGCTCCAGGGTTGTGATCACATAATCGCCCTCCGCGTTCTCCAGCTGGCGTTGAATACTATTTTTTAGCTTATTAACCCTTTTAATCAGCGCCCTTTCCCTTGTAACACGATATTCTCTTAGCATATTTGACCTATCATTGATCAGCTCTATGGTTTCAGGGGTGACCCATGGGTCTGATTGCGTTTTTATGTTAAAGGTTGTTACAGGGCAGTATAGTGCCTCTACATGGGTAAAAATGGACACGGGTGACACAGCGACATGGCCCTTTTAGGCCTTTTTAAAAATTGACGGACACAGGAAAATCGGGGATAAAAATCGACCCACAAGCGATTTTCTCTATGTTCTTATATACCTAAAAATCGACACGAGGCCACTGGCCCCCCTGCTAAAATTCGACACGGCGACACGGTCAAAAGTGTGGGTACCCATGTAGAGGCACAGTATATGTCAAGATACTGTATGATAGCGTCATATATAATGAGCCATTGTTGGTCCGGATCAGAGGTATTGTGAAATTCAGTCCAATCTAGACATGATAAATACTCAATAAAGTCATCCTTGTCGTAGGATCTATAAGAGCGTCCGGTGAACGTTGTCGGGGTGGGCACCTCTTTACCTTTCTTCCGGCAGGCATATACAGGGTAATGGTCTGAAATTAGGCAGTTCAGGATGCCACTAGAACTAACAATGTCACAATTGGTGATCATGTGGTCTATACATGTGCCTCCTTGCACGTTATTCTCGTTCGGACGCGTTATACCTTCAATATGTCGTTTAATGCTTGTCTCCCTACACAGGTCAAATAAGCCTGGGTATTTGAATTTAGGTCACCAACTACCCAGAGTTCATAACGATCCCTGTCTATTTTGCCAATAATGGTAGTTAGTTTGTCAAAGAAGTCGTCATGCTCTAGGTTAGGTGGTCTATATACATTGAGTATGATAACATTTCGATAGGTGGGTTTTTCAAATACCAGGGCTTGAACCTCGATATTATTTTCCATTAATTCTAGGGTGGGTTCTGAGTGACAGAATGGGCTAAAGAATTCCCCCACATACGTGAGAAGACCTCCGCCTGTTTTACCTGGCCGGTCGTTTCTAAAGATAGATGTTCCGCTCCAGTAAAATAAGGTGTCATCAGTGCCAGCTAGGGCCCATGACTCACAACAGCACAGAATGTCACAATCTAAGCTCAATTTGACATCGATTAGCTTTTACCGATTAAGACTCCTGGCATTGCAGCTTACAATAGTAATACCTTTCAAGTCTGTCAGAAAATTCTGCGTATCAATTAAACTTGATTTACGAGCAATTGGGTCATGGTGGGCCATGTGTGTAGAGAAAGAAGATCCCGGGTCAGGTTACGATACCGGACCCGTGAAGAGTAGCGGCCGGGGAGATACTCACCCGGACCAATACCCAATTTTGGGGGGGGGGGGGGTGTACCAGTTGCATGGGGGGGCTCCGCAGACCTCACATGCACTTGGTGTTTTATAAAATATTTTCTTTTTTAAACTAAGATTATGTTAATGATGATAATTATTGCTTTAATGATATTAATAGTGTTCATATAGTATAACCACAGGATATTGGCTATGCATTTAAAAGGTTTCAAGTGTCCAGCGTCTAATAGAGTCAGGCAGGTGTAGGATGATTATGTTAATGATGCTAATTATTGTTTAATGATATTAATAGTGTTCATATGGTATGACCACAGGATATTGGCTATGTATTTAGAGGTTTCAAGTGTCCAGCGTCTAAGACAGTCAGCCAGGTGTAGGATATAGAGAGACCAGTATGGGGCGGGTGATAATGAGGCCTGAGTGCGATCCTCGCAAGAATCAACACAACACTAGCCTGCAGTGTCTATGGGCCATAGCTATTGGCGGCAACATTTGCTATTTTGAGAACAGAACTGAAGATTTTCGGCTCAGCTGCCATGTAGAGTAGTAATATGTTCCTCGCAAGAAACAAATATTAGCTTACTTCTACCGGAGACGAGTTTCAGTAATGGGTGGGTCCTACCTCAATAGCAGATGTACGGTCATGGTTGCCATGGGTCCAGATGCTTCACTCAGTAGGAGTGTGTTGAGTGGTGGCAGGTTCAGGATGAGTCCTAGGCCATCTCTAGGGCTGGCAGGTAGACGTGGGTTGTGCTCGACACAGGGCTGCTGGTACATGGGTGGAACATGATTGTCAGTTATCAGTTGAGTCAGTGTACCTCGCAAGATACAACAGTAGAAACAGTCTATCTGATAGGACAGTAGATTGTTTATAGAGGTTGTGGTTAAGTGGCGTATAGGTGACTTTAGATATTGTGTATAGCTAGTATGAGGTAATTAAGTACATAACAAGACGTGATACAACCAGACTGCTAAATAGTTTCTTTCAGTGCACAACACAGTTTATACCTTTTAATATGGCATGTACCTTCCTACCGGGTAGATTTCGCGATATTGTCCTCTTTCAGTAGAAGTGTAGGGCCTTGAGATGTTTTTGTCCATAGTAGCACCGAGGTTGGCGGCGATTGAGTACATTGTCCAAGAGGTGGGGTGCGTCCCATTTTTCAGCCGTTGGTACTTGGTCTTGATGGAGTTACTCCTGCTAGCGCGCATATGTATGTAGCGGTCACTGCGGGGGCATATGACACACATGAATGTATTCAGCTGGACAATACGACGGTTTAATTGGTGGATGAGTCCATTTAGTGTTGATTGATGGCGGTGTTTTCCAAAACCCTTCCACTTGTATGAGAGGTCCACTCCATACACAGTAGGGACGACAACTTGAACACATGGATATGCTTCAGTGATCAGAGCAATAGCCGATTTATAACTATTGATCAGTCTGTGCACGGCCAATACAATGTTCTTGGATTCATTTCTCAATACTACTTTACGCTGAGAGTTCAGCCTCGTTATATCACATATTCCAGCACACAAGTTTATGCTAGAAACATCACGGTTTTGGTTTAACATAACAAGTGCTGCTTGCGCGCAGGTGTTTATAGAAGCCCCACTAATACTTTTGATAGAGGCCAAGTTAGGATAGGTATACCTTATTGGTAATAGCATATTTCGGACCCTAGAGTCCCCTACCACGATGCTCCTAGGTCTGGGGTCGTCCTTATACTTCTGTGATTGATCCGGCAAGGTAACTAAAGAGCGGATTCGCCGAGGTTTCCTGAGTAATCCTGACATTTGTCATCGGTGTGAGGCTAGCAGGAGGGGAGGGGAGACCGTTCTGGCCGATGCGGTATTGGTCAGTGACGGCTGGTCCGACTGCCTGGGCTGTGGGTGGGAGGGGGCCGAGATCCAAGTCACCACTCATTCTCATGCTTGCTGACTGCATTTGGTCGTTGGCGGCTTGCTGACTGTGCTGGGAGAGTGATGCCCGGCGGTTCACTATTATGGTGTGCCGTTTCATCAGGATTTTCCCACAGATATTTTTTCCAAAATAGATACCCTTTTCCCACTCGGGGTCACCATATACCATACCACCTCCAAAATGGAAGTCCTTAGTCGATTCTATAATGTCAAGGTCGGGGTCAGTGTTGGCGAGGAAGTCAGCCAGGTCCGGATTTTGGTTGAACTTGCACTCGATTATCTCCTCCAGTATGGCGTCTCGAATGGTCCACCAGCGGTGTCCAGTGGGAATGATGATGCCTTTGGCGAGCTCTTTTATTTCAAAACCGTCGGTTTTCTTCATGATTTCCTCGGCCACGTCATTGTAGCCCATGAATAGGGCGCAGTTGTGCATGTATGCTTGTTCATTGCATATGTACAGCCATTCACAGCTTCTGCTGCCATCACTCAGTAGGGCACAGTAGCGGACAGGGGCGATGTACAGGTTACTAAGTCTGGCTTTGGGCCCATTAAAAATGAGGCCACAGGGTGTTTCCTCCATCTCATCTTTGCTAGTCGCTGCTCTAGATCTGGCAGATTCTTTGGCCATGTTGTCTAGTTGCGTGATATGGGCTGAAGCTTCGGGGGTCATGATGTCAGCGGGGAGGGAGTCCCAGTCCTCCATGGTTATTTGTGCCCCATCCACAATGAGACCAGCGTCATTTACAGTAATGTGCTTTTTTCCTTATGGAATTTCGCCAGTTGTCTGCACTTCCACCTCAGGTTGCGCATCGCCATGGGTTCATCCCTGTTCAGCCAGATTGGGGTACCTTGTCCGGGTTCCAGGTCTGATAGATAGCGCAGCTTCGGCTGCAGCTTTGTTGCTGAAGCAGATAAGTAACTTACTGTAACCAGACAGGGGCGGGGGGGTACCTTTGGCTCTGAGTCTATGGGTCTTAATTATGTCCTGATCCACGATTTTAATGTCAAGTTTGGACATCAAGGCTAGCACTTTTACCATCGAGTCTTCTTCATCATGTTCAAGAAGACCGGTAATTATGACGTTGCGTTCTTTGGCAGCACTGGGGAAAATTTCAAAGTCAGTCCCAGTCAGATTGATGTCAGAACGGCAACCCATAGCGCCCGCGGATTCTAGTGGTTGACCACTGGATGACAGGCGGGGCCACTCTCTTTCTGTATACGCCGAGTTTGTGTCAATTAGGGATTTGTATTCAGCTAGGGTTTCTGTGACTTGCTGTTTGAACTCCTCGTTGGTAGTATGCCTTTCTTCAGCTAGGGAGTTGCTTTCACTCAGTTTTGATGACACGTCTTTTACCTCAGATAACACAGTGTTATGAAGTTGCGTGAATTTATTATCAATTGTAGAGTGCATGCTGTTTAGCTGATCATAGGTTGCCATACGACCCATTTGAGTGTTGACACTTTTTAGGCTTTCTTGTATACCCTTTATAGCATCCATGAGGTCAAGGCCGGGTATGTTGTAGTTGACTGGGTATTGTTGTGGATTTACAAATTGCTGCGGGTAGTTTAGGTTGGCATTAGTAGGGTAGCCGTGCTGCCCACTTGTGTTACCTGACTGGGAGGGGTGGGGGGTCGTCATGAGGTTCTGGTTGACTGAGCATGGGGCTCCCGGTTGTGTATTGGCGGAATTCATGTTCGAATTTACTGAATTAAATTGACAAGATGGGGTTTCAGGCGAAGGCTGTGAGGAGGGGGGTGAGGTAGGTTTGCACTTCTTTACTGTAACGTCTGTATGTTCGGGGGAACTTGGTGGACGTTTGATTGATCGTCTGTGGCTTGAGCGGGTAATGGCTGGTGAGGCGGGTGGAACCGTTGTGGAGTCACGGCGGGGCATAACAGTGTGTGCACAAAAAGAATTTACAGAATAGGCATGAATCAGGTCAGTGTCAGTACTTACACTTTCACAGAGCGTCCTCCTTAGCTTTATGTATATCCTTGTCACATATTTAGGTCCGATCCGTTTGGTTCTACTGAAATACGGAGGATTTAGTTGCGGAGCTCCCGCGGTGCGGTGTTTACTCGGCGGCCATTTCAAATATGAAGTACTGATGCGTCCAACCTACTAGCCGGTAGTCAAAGATCATACAAAAATACCTTGATGTAAGTTGGTGCATTTACAATACCATTATATATCATGATCTACTGGGCGTATATATATATATATATATATATATATATATATATATATATATATATATATATATACACATATATATATACACATGTATATATACATAATATATATATACATATATGTACATATATATATACATATAGTAAGTCTACATCACATTAGAAAATAATCATATTACAGTTTCAACATTCCATAATGATCTGATAATGAAAACTGGGTCTAGGGCACTATAGATCTAATAAATCTACTTAACGTCAGATAGCAACCACATATTCCTGTTCCAACAGACCATGATGTATACTGATCTTACTAATAATAAAAATTAGGTTAACTGCATTAAAATGTAATCTGCTTCAGGTTAGAGTGCGACCATATTTCAGTTCCAACATACCATAATATATGAGCTGATAATTATAATGAAAACTAGGTTTACAGCATCAGAGATATAATAAATCTACATCACGTCTACATCACAGGTGGGATATTAAAATTTTACCTGGGCCATTGGCTACTCAACATAGCGATATCATATTATTCAACACCTTCAAGGTGCTGAATGATCCACAAGTCTTTGTCTTATTGTCACGCCACAAAACCCCTTATTATACCTTCATCAATTGTATTACTTCATATTACGTCATATTACGTCATAATTATGATTTATAATTATTAAGATTCATATTTATTATTATTTGTAATACGCACAACACTTTATACATATTCTCAATCCATACGTCCATCAAAGTACACGTAGATGTCAGACATACCTATTACTCATTAAGCCAAGCCAAACTTGCCCCCCATACATAATTAATCCATAGATCACAAGCAGACCCTTATCCCATGGACAAAAGGTAACGGTCAGCCCCTCCAGACGATGAGGCACCGACCGCTCACCTATACACAAACAAATGAACTATATGTTGACCCCAAGGATTAACTGTCAACACATAAACAATGCTATAACCTGGACACCCTTAATCAGTACGGCACCGCCAGGCCACTTAAGCCGACTGGAGGCCACCTGGAGGTGGGCGACAAAGCCGCCACGTGTGCATGCTACTTATTATGTAATCTATTATCCATAGTGCACTGGACCCAGGCTCCCCACCCGCGGTCCAGTGCACGCCACATGTTAAAGCCATGAATATATAATTATCCAATCAAATGTCAAATGTATATTATCCAATGAAAACCACTGTTACATCTACTTCCGGTCACGTGGGCTCCTCCTCTACCTGCCGGGCACCTGTACTTAAGCCCCGGGCAGCTAGAGGGAAATCAGTAACCATCTCAACAATCACCGACTTACCATCAACTTATCATCTTACAACCATCTATACCGAGCCCTAGTGACTGGTACTCTGATATCAATATTATTATTAATAAAAGATACCAAGTACTGAAACTGAAGTCTCATCTCTCATCTTTACGCCCTCATTGATGTGGAAGGGATTTTCCCAGCCACAGAGTGGTAGAGAACCGGGCAACCTTCAGCTACCTGCTCAGTGCTGCTACCATGAAGAAATTTTTTAATGCAGAGACACCAGTCCCTCAGTGACCTATCATCACGGAGGCACACTAGGAGCCAGGGACCAGCACCAACATCAGGTCTACAACCCACCAGGAGGAAAGGACCAAGCAACAACAAACACATCACCAAGTCCACCTCCTGCATCTACAAGGACACAGTAAGACATTCTAAACCAATACTTATAGACACTGTACCTATTATACCTATAGACATAGCTACCCCACCCACCTCTCCCATTCGTGTTGAACCCACTGTCAACATGGCCGGAGACGATCAGGTAGAAGCAGAAAGACAACGAGAACTAGACGATAGGATATCAAGAAAATTAGACGCACAGCTAGCGGCCCACAAGGCAGAACTAGAGAGACTCAAAGCCGATCTCGCAGACTATCGAAATGACAAGTCGATTAGCGAATTGGCTAGTGCTATTTCAAAAGCCAATAAGTACACCATCCGAGAACCAAACAAATTTTCAAAACCTGACATTAAGATGAGCACCAGCAAGTGGTTCGCCGACCTAGAACGATTTGTTAGACTAAAATACCCTCAGGAAGACCACCCCATCCACGTCACTTGTGCGGTTTATCTAGCCGGACCAGCGTACGAGTGGTACAGTATGCAGCCCACCAGTACCCAAGACGATTACGACCTCATAAAGAAGGGTCTCATTCATCACATCAAAGATGTCGAAAACGACATCAAACTATTGACATTATCCACTTCTCTCAGCTTCACAAAAAAAAGTGAATTTGCGTGTGTAGGGTGCGCAGGGGTGGACTCTAGGAACAAGAAGTCTCAGTGGTATGTGGATTGTATTGGCTTTATCAGGCTGGTGTGAGGGGTGTGAGGGGTGTTTGCAACAACAGCACCTCTTCCTGCAATGTGTCAAATAATGTGCACGTCTATTTTTTAAAGAATAAAAGACCTAAAGGGGATTAACTTCTGGTAAAAAGCAGTCTGAATGGTATGCCTTGAGATCATTTCAATCTTAGTGTGAGGGGTGTGAATCCCACCTACACAACGGCTGTAGGTGCTGGTGGTGGTGTGAGGAGTGTCAGTCCGACCTGCACAGCGGCTGTTGTAGCTGTAGTTGCTGGTGGCGGTGTGAGGGGTGTCAGTCCGACCTGCACAGCGGCTGTTGTAGCTGTAGTTGCTGGTGGTGGGGTGGGGGGTGTCAATCCGACCTGCACAGTGGCTGTTGTGGCTGTAGTTGCTCGTGGCGGTGTGAGGGGTGTCAGTCCGACCTGCACAGCGGCTGTTGTGGCTGTAGTTGCTGGTGGTGGTGCGAGGGGTGTCAGACCCCCTATCCCGACCTGCACTGTGGCTATTGAAGCTGTAGTTGCTGGTCGTGGTGTGAGGGGTGTCAGCCTGACATGCACAATGGTGGCTGTTGAGGCTGTCATGAGCCCTTCTGCTGAGTAGTATCACATGTACCTGTAAAGTAGCTGGTGAGGATGCTGTAGTTGTGTGAACACAGCAGTACCCTCTTTGCCAGCAAGAGAAACAATTGAGGAATGCCCTTCTGAAACTCTTTTCACGCCAGGCGCAAATAAAGGGATTAATCCAGAAGTTGATGTTGTACAGCAGCACACTGATATCAAACAGTACAACTTGCCATGGTGGAGATGAAGGTGCCATTATCATGCCAATAAACACAAGTGGACAGTACAGTGCAAAGAAAGTTCCAAAAACCATTACCATTAATTTAGTTATACGCATGTCTTTTCGTCGATTCTCCATAAGTACTGCTGCTTCTGCAGCTATCTGATGGGAACTTTTGTAGGCTATCCATGCAATGTGGCCATATCCAACACCTGTGATAATTATAGTAATGCATAAGCTTAAGGCCCCAACAATAATTAAATAATTGGGAAAATAATTGGAAACTCTGCAAACTGTTCCTTCTTAAACATGTGAGTAGACTATTGTTATAGTTGTTCTATAGGTGAGGATGACTATCCAAATTGCAGCCATCACAAGAATGAGTCTTTCCTGAGTCCGCTTGTTACTTCGATTCAGCTGAAAAAGTAATGAATTCCGTCTTTCAAGTGCTAGCATTGCGAAGGCTGTATATTGAGCTAATATAGTGGTAGCTTCAGTGAATATCCCTGCTAGACAAAACAGGTGTGAGATGTACCAGGATGTTGTCAGCCTGCGGACCAGCATCACTGATGTTGTTAAGAACCCATGTTGGAAATCGCTCAGTGCCAGAGTGGCCACCAAGAAATTGGCTGTGGAGCGCAGGTCGCTGTACTCGTAAACACAAATAAGTGTCAGCAGGTTGGACAGCGTTGCAGCCACTCCAAAGATGAACCGAATTATAATGAATATTAGCTGTAGTACTCCCATGCTGCTGTAAGTCTGGTCCGATATGCTAATGCCAAAGGTGGATTTCTACAGATATCATTATTCACTGTTCTTTGGCTCTCAACTTGGGTGGCAACTCTCTCTTATTACACCACTGCTTACTGGTATGCAGGTTGTTGGACATGCTAGTCGTTCTTCCTCAGATACAGCTGCACCTCTGGGACAATCCAAGGCAGCTCCTGCCTTTTAAAGTCCCCCCTGGTAGGCATGGCTCCTAATGGGCACAGCTTGAGGTCTGGCAGGTTACTGAATTAGGGAGTGGTCATTCCTCAACAGGTAGAGGGAGTTACGGGGGGAGGGGGGGTGTTGGCGATGAAGTCGCACCTCTCTTAGGTTGAGATGTCAACAATCTTACCTGATCTCAGCAAGAGTAAAGACATAATATGCTGCTGTATATATACTGGCGGGGGTGTAAATTATACTAGGGGAATGTTGTGGGAAAGATATTGCAACCACTCTTGGAGGTAAAGGTAACGATTATTTGATGGACCTGTGTGCAAAAATTCCACCCCACTCCCCCCCCCCCCCCCCCCCACTGATAAAAAATGGTGGCCTCCCAAATATCCCTTGCTGATAAAACAGGTGCGAGACATTCTATCCTCTGATGCCTCTGTGAAACATTATGACTAATGACATGGCTATAATATGACTAATGGCATGACTAATTACACCCTTGGCTACTGTTGAAAAACTTAATATGTATTATGTACTTTAAGTCAATAAAGATTTGTGAAACTCAAAAATCTCAAAACTTGCAGGAAGTCACCGCCCAGTCAGTATTGCCTGTTAGTGCTGTAATATCCTGTGCCTGTTGCTGCCAATAGCTTTGGATGTAAAGGGGTCTATTAAATAGGCCTATCAACCTCAGTATTTCTCACCATGTTTGCTCTGAGGTCAGCTGAGCTCAATATGCCCAGTTATATGTGAGGAGTGTCAGAACAAGGAACTAGATCCCCGGGTGTGATTAGTTCTGTGGTGAGAAGTAGAATAAATCTATGATGTATGCCAAATTCGTTTTCACTATAATTATTCTTTTATTATCAGAAGATTTAACAAATTCTCATGAGGTTCTCATATGTCCTTGAGAAGAAATATGTATTGCATGATCCGTCCATGATCCTGTTTCTAATGTAAATATATATTTTACTGAAAGGAACACTTCGTTTAAGAATTGCTCTGTTGATAGATTGTTACAACACCAAACCCTATGATATATTAAATGTACAAATGCATAAAATACCATCACTATGAAAACAATGACCTGCAAAGATATATTTACCTAATTTGCATTCTATATGAATTAATATGATACACACGCGTGTGGGCACATGCACAGAGAAAAAAGTGAGTGTCAGCTGGACTCTCCCCAGGGTCAGGCACTGCCTGACTCAGGTGAGATAGTCTGCTGGACGTTCACTTCCATTAATCTGAGCCTCCTTTGATAGTCCCATAAGGTTACTCCCTTTTGAGAGTCAGCCTGATCCTTGAATGACAGTCGGGCAAGACAATTCTTCATACCAGAGTCAGCCTTACTTTCTTCCCACAGTCAGGCAATGTCTGACTTTAGGATGAGGGCCAGGTAGCCTGAGGCTTCTTTGTTTGCTACCAGGTGGGGCCACAATATAGGATTGAGCTTAATGGTAGGATATATGACACTATTCTTGTGGATTTGGAAAATATACATTAAGATTCCGGGATCACCTCTGACTTATGTTGGTACATGCATGTATCTCAATTTTGTTTCATACCTATATGACTGGTGGTCTGTGATAGTAGACCCTTGCCTGTTCAGGACAACACTATTATAGTCCAGCATTGCTAGACTCACATCCATAAGTGAGTCTAGCTTGGCTCTTGTAGACGAGGGTCCAGCATTGCCTGACTTTAACTGTAGAGATAGTCCAACACTGACAGACATTCAATGTCATGGAAGTCAGGCAGTGCTGTACTCTCTCTACAGTCAAAGTCAGCCTGACTTTCATATGAGGGTGCTTTTGGAGACATATGGCTGACTGTGGCATGTGAGTCCAGCTGACTATCACTTTTCTCTCTGTGTGGTTAGCACATCACATAATAAATACGTTCATGAGCATACAGTTCATGCAAACTACAACAGAACTCATATAGTATAGCAACGTTGGTATAGAAAGATACTGGAATAAATGTATGGACAAAATCAAAGTTGGCACATGTATAATGATATTATGATGTTGTGCTATTCTTGGTGAATTTCTCAAAAAAGAGATATTTTTTCCATTCGTAAATGCAATGTTGGATCAACGTTGGGATCCTATACAATAATTGGTCCGGCTCTGATTTGGCCGCTGGCCCAGGGCATTACTTCCCAAAATGATATGATTACAAGGGGGTTTGTGACCTACAGTAGAAACTAATGGAAACCAAAAGTACCTTCTTTTATACAGTAGTTCTAGATATGACCCTGACTACCAGGGTAAGGTGGGGGAGGTGTCTCTGGCTCATTCACCAACTCCTCATACTTGGGTGGAGGGTCTCGTTGAGGTGGAAGAAACCATGCTCTTTGACCTTCACTTGACCTAGATATTCGACTCTCTTCATGTTGGCTTTCCCTAGTGTCTCCTCTGGCCTGAACAACTTTGGCCATGATGATACAAGTTACAGTAAGCCCTATGAGAAATGGAGCCAAGCCAAATAATAAAAGGTATACAGTGATACGAATTTCACAGTCCATCGTCAAGGGCATTTGAAAGTCAGTGTTTTCTTGTCCTCGATATACAAGGACCTGCATTGGGTTCAATGGCACTGCCACTGTGCATGCCTCTTTTGAAGAACAGTAAAACTCTCCTTCACTTTTTGAGTAGTCATAGTCAGTGCCGTTCAGGTCAAAATTGATATCAACACGGGTCGACTGGTCAAAGAGCAAGTTGTAGAGGAAATAATATTCATCAGTCTCAGTGATGGTGTATTTGAACATCCTTTTATCCCAGCAGGAATGGACATTTTGAACTGAGCATGGTCCACAGCTGTTATTGTCAAGCATGCTGGCTAAGTTCTTCTTCCCCTTTATAAAGTACTGCTCGATGCCCGAAGTGTGGCCACACGGGGTAACATGCACAGTGGTACCCTTAAGGAGGTAAAAACCCCGGTAGACGTAGACCTTCCTAAACAACTGCAGGTTGATATTGGTCTCATAGTGCACCACACTGGCTGGTGATTTGTCTATACTGGGTGACTCAGGAAGGGATGATACCTTGAAGGATTGCTTAGAGTTGAAGATACCTGCTTGGCAGAAGAGCCCAAAACCAGGTTTGCTAACTATGCGGTTATCGGTCGGTGATGTTTCGAAGGACTGCCTCGCAAAGACTCGGAAGGTCACTACGCAGGCGGATAGTACAGCGACAGTAATGAGGCATGTCCAGATGAATCGTATCCTTATCTTGCCAGTCATCCTCTGAAAACATGTGAGGCATCCAACACACACCGAACAACAGCAGTCCTCACATACTATATCATCTGTACTGGCTGTACTTGACTGGCGGTTCAGCCTAGAAGTGCTACCAGTTAACACATAGGGCTCTGAGTTGGTGGATGGCACTGTGTACCATGGTGGAGAGTCCAGGCTTGGGTGGTGAGGACCTTCACCAGAAGTCATACTGACCAGGCTGACTTTTTGATAATGGTGGTCTTTCTATCTGAAACAAAGAGAGGAAATATGTTGATCAGCAAGGTGAGAATATCTTTTGTGCAGTGTTTTGGTTTTAACCACCATTGGAGGCTGTTGACAGAATTCAGGTTTAAGATTTGGGACTTGAGATGGATGTAGACAGATTGAGAAACTTTGTAGTTTGTGGAACTTTTATTTGGAAGTCTATCTCACTTTAAGTACAGACATCCAGGCATGCAGTGACTATGACAAGGCACTTACTTTTGATAGGAAATAAATTTGTATTTATTTCAATGTAATCATTAACTCCATCGAATAAACCATCATTTAAGACCCGAGTGCACGAGTGCCCTGAGTCAATAATCAACAAGTGGGGACAGGTCACCCAGATAGAAGGATACAGCTAGCAGTAACATTTAATCTCCTCATCTCCTTATGTTCAATGTACCTGTATTGAGAAATAATTGATGGGGTAATTACCCCACAATGTGCCATGCCCTTTTTTGTCATGATGCATGAATGTAGGCCTCACCATGCCTGAACTCACCCAGTAACCCGCTAGTGCTGCATTGGTGCATCATGTTCCTAAATGTGATGCATTGGGAACTCTGTCTTTAATCTATGAAACATTCACAGTGCGCCCCTATACACAGATAGAGCAGTGACCTTTAATCACTATTCAAAGTTCCTTTGTTGGGCATGGATGATAGATAGTTCAATAGGCAAACTCTCATAACTATTTGATGATATATAGACAAAGGCCTACAGGTATGAGGTCCATTGGCATTGTTCTTTACAAGTTGGGATCTGGGCGTATAACACACAGTGTTTCTAGTACTTATGCATAGCAAATTTTGTATTACAAAAAATAGCCTGCGCACATGTATGTCATATTTAAAGATGGAAATCCATTTGATAATAATTTATGATCTTTTGCACAGTGATTTTAACATATTTTAAATATCATTCTCTAGTCTATCCCTATCTTATCATACCAGATAACTCATGTTTAAGCTCACAACAAAATAAAACAATTTAAAATGGCCTAAAGTGGATACTGTGTACTTTTCCAGGAGGAAAACTGAAACTTACGTTATCATTGCTCCGTTCATACAGACTATTAAGGTTCTTAATACTTGTGAGTTTACATTATTATTGTGAAACAACCTCCTGGAGGTAATTTTATAATAAATTGATAGTAGAACTGCAACCAAATACATTGTATGGCCCAAACTTCTGAGTTATGCAGTTTTGGCTATTTCTGGCCCTTTTCAGCCTTACACCCCTACAGAATAACAACCTTTGCATCAATTTTTTCAAATTTTTGGTATATGTGAGAAAACATCCCATACTTTTAGGAATTTTCTTTTTTTGGGGTATTAGTCCAAAAATTTTCATTTTCTGGTCCTCCAAAGCCCTAAAAAAACCCTAAAAACGTCAAAAAAAGCTAAAAATGAAATGTTTTACATGTCTCCTATGTCTACTGACGAAACAAGAGCCCATCCCAAATACCATTTTCTGTTAGGCCTATGGTATAGTCAATTGATTCATGAGGCTTTCACTTGATATGTACCATATTTTATTCTCCACAGCCATTTAAGTGTGTATTGTCAGCAAAATGTTCAAAAGTCCTTTCATTTTGATACCCCTATACAGAAAATAAAGTAGATCCAAACAGTATCCGTTGTACCCTAAATTGTGAGGTAACTATTGTGATTTTTGTCAGAAAAAAGAAATTTTGAAAAAATCCAATATTCTAGCCTGCAGGACCAAATGTGTGTTGTGATACTTATTTTGGTCTCAGAGTCACCCTCTTATTTTGGTCCCGGAGTCACTCGCCTTGGTGATAATACTAAGACCCACACAGAATTGTTAATATCCAATATATTTCAGTTATCTTAAGTGTCCCTGCTTTCTATCCACCCCCTCTAATGATCTAAACCAGAAATCTGATGATTCCACTTATTTGACCTACATTTATACAATGTTTTATTTTGGTCTCAGAGTCACCCGGGTGACTCCGGGACCGAAATAAGGTGAAATAGCAGATTTTTAGGTCAGTACTGTGCCAAGTAGTTTCAATAAGGGATCCTAACAGTCCATATTTTCTAAAGTATATACCATCAGGACATTGTAGAGCTAGTTACTGTGATGTAATTTGAGACATAATGTACATAATCACCTTATTTTGGTCTCTGAGTCACCCGAAAACGGACAATCGAGTTTGTGAGGCAATAAAAAATGAACCGCTAGGGTTAGAGATGTATCAAAAAGTGTTCCAAGGAGCCAAGATATATACCTTTCAATAATATAAACTTGTTTAAACATATTAAGAACTTTCTGATTTGTCCTTCCTCTATCCTAAAACAACATTAGTCAGGAGTTTGAGCCGTATATTGTGTTGTGCATGATATCATATTTGCATGCCGGAGTGTATCCCTTGTTAGGTGTGTGTCCACTATACGACAAGGTATGATTCCACCTGTTTGACATCCAGTAATATGTGCATATTTGGGAATATATTTTCTAGATTTATTCCACTCTAACTGCAGGTATGGTGTGTCCACTAGGCATGCTAAATTACTGCCCAGACTGCCCAGGGCAAACATGGACGAGGTTTTATAATAGAATAAAAAGCATATCGCCCAATTTCTGCACTAAAAATCAAACATGTTAGATATTTAAATGCCCACTGTTTTCGTCCACTTTTGACACCCACAGATTGCTATCCCACTTTTGTATTTGATAATTTTATCTTCCGCCTGTGTCAACAGGGAGACAAAACATATATTTCATAATTGTATTCAAATTCACGTTTTGACGGACGACAAACGGCCTCATATATATGCTAGTGGACACAGGCCTATTGAGACGCTTCCATTCACACTAAACTGTGTCTTATATATATATATTTCTTGTATGTATGACATACCTTAAAATATTAGATGGTATAAGCTCCTACCTTAGGAGAGATATGCCTCCACCTGTGACTATTTACACCTGAAGCCCTGCCCGCGTGTCACAACAATAAGTATGAGTCAGACAGCATTGATTGTCACAAAGCTGAAGTGATAGGGAGGGGGAGGAGGGGGGACCACAGCATATCACAGATACACATCAGCTGATAGCTGCATCTGTAGATATCATGCAACATGGGGGAGAGTGGGGCACAGTGAGACAGGGGGGAAAAGTATGTATCTATTTAGACTTGAATTATTGACCAAGATCACTGTACACCGCCATAGAAATAGTGAGGTGAAGTAGAGATAAGGTGTGGGCCACAATGAGACGATAGCATGACAATACAATTTGATAACTCTACTGTGAATTTTATAAACCAAGCTCATACCATAGTGCTATACCTACCTATTTCAGGAAAGGAAATCCATAGGTCTATTCAATTTCTGAAACCTTTTATTAGGGAATATTAACTATAAATACCTTAATTTACGCTACTGTTATAAAGTATTTTTTCCTGTATTAGTGTCCCACTGTGCCCCACCCTCCCTTACAACGCCTGTCCCACAGTGCCCTGTCCTCCCTTACATTAGGCTTGCGTCATGAATGTGTCTTATGTGACATTTCAGCTGACGACATTCATGGAGTATCTAATTGATCACTTTTTAGACTAATAAATGAAAAGAAATAACAATTATGTTATAAGTACATGATATTTATTATAGGAGGCTGAATTCAATACTAGTCTATTTGGTGTAATTACCAGTATATTTTCAGGTGGTGAATTTTGCTTATTTTTCCAATCTTTATTCCGGGCTCTCCTACATAATTATACATCTTTATTCTGTAATTTCGCTTAATGTCGTTGGAAATAAGGTGGCTAGAGTTGCTGGCTTGTTACCATCAATGCTATGGGTTCAATAATTACCGCCAACATTAGGCTCAAAACCCATTGTCTACATGAAATTTGCTGATTTCTAAGGGGCCTTAGATACCGTTTTACTTTTATTTTTAGAAAGATTTAAATGCTCTAAAACACTGGTTTCTGAGCCCTCAAAATGGCCCCTCGTTTAAGGATACGTAAACATGTATACCCCCTTCTTTGATTTTCAACATCTCTGAAGGTAGAACGCCCCGACGTTTTTCTGATTTCCGCTGACATTTTTCGATAATATATAACTCCATATTATGCCCTTTCCTCTTGAATTTTGAGGATTTTGCGAATTGGCTAAAATAAAACACCTCTATTTTTAGTAATTTCCATACCGCTGATGGTGTCAGCTCAGAGGGTTGAGTATATAGGAACCGTGGGTTGATAAGGCAAATTGTTATCGTTCTCCTCTAGATATAGCAATCGAGCTATCGATTTTTCCTATTTCTATCTCATTTTGGACCCATTGTCCATCATACTTTAGTATAGACCTACACATTTATGAGAAAGGTTAGGATTTACAGGTGTTTCCCCCCCTTTGCACACCCCTATCCCTGTTGTTACTAAATGACTCCATTTATATCCCGATCCCCTGATTCAGTATAATGCTCCCACCCCATGATGAAGGTCTATACGATGAACATGATTTCACAATAGCATATCATTAATATATTTATATGATGTCAGCTTCAATAGAAACAAAAAGTAGGGCTTCTGTAATCAGATTATGTAGGATTTTGTATGTCTTCCATCAACATCCGTCCTTTTGTTCACCTTTAAAACTGGACAACATAAATGGAATAATAATATTATTTATGATAATAATAATAATAATAATAATAATAATAATAATAATAATAATAATAATAATAATAATAATAATAATAATAATAATAACACCATGGGAGATGGTGGTTTTAAGGGAAATAGTCAATAATGCTATCAACTCGCCCTGATGTATACTGTCGAATGCCTTTCTTTAATACGGCGAGAAAACATGTGACCATAATATATTCATCCCGATCTCTAGAAGAGTACATGTCATTAACCAGCTTAAATACCACGTCGTTAGTGCCCCGAGAACTTCTGAGACCATATTGATTATTATTCAGGATATTACTGCTCTCAAGAAAAGAGTTGATACGCCTATATATTTTTCTTTCCATCATTTTGCTTGGGACCGGCAGTAACGAAATTGGGCGCCAGACTTGACTTAAAAGTTTCTAAATTCCTGATTAAATTAACGACCTCAGTACATGATACAGAGCCATCGTCGGTCTCCCCATACAGTTCCTTGACTTGAGGGGTAGCTCCCAAGCAATTAAATAATTTCTGACCAATATTTGAGAAATATTCATTGTAGTATATATAGGTACATCTTTACCCTTAAGCTCAGAGCCATTCTCATGGTGATCCATTACAATATCAGCTTTCTTTATACCCCCATTACCCAGTAGTAGGATTAACTCTCTCCTAAACTTGGTGGGGTTGTTAGATAAATTATGTAATTTATTCTCGTAAAAGTTTTCTTCTGCTACCCTAGTTTTAGCGTTATTGTCCCGCCGACAGGTCTGGGCCTTTTCGAATAACACAGGGTTGCACCTATCACTGGAGCAATACTCCAACATATATTCATTTCGCTCATGGATGGTTTCATATTATCTCTGGACATCTAGGGGTTGTTCATGTCCTTGAATTCTTTTTGAGTTTATAAAGTGTTTATTTCATAAGATAACTTTCTTAAACACAGTACAAAACTACAATTCAAATGAGATGATGTATGACATGTGGTATAGTCACATAGTCCAAGGTTGTTATAATGGCATCTCATAATAGCAGATGTTGTTGCTATGCGTATAACATTTTTGCTAACAGAGTCTCACCATTTGTAGATATGACTACAATGTTATGCAATACAGTTCTGTATGATAAGTAATTGCATTCTAACCAATTCTATTCATGTTGTACATGGGTGGTGGTTGATGTACATGCTGAGATGATTTAGTATAACCGTTATGAATGGCAAGTATTATCAGAATATCACAACACGATGGAAGGTGATTGCGTGATTATAGTTGTACATAATAGAGATTGTTGTAACAGATTCCTAGCGCACAATGCCCTGGTCTCATGTAAGCAAAAGCTTCAACTTGGGCACATAATATTAACCAAACACACCACGAGTGGGCATATCCCAGATGTATGCCTACGCGTGGCCCTTTATAAGGGCCACAAGTAGGCATGCAAGCTGGGATTTGCTCACGAGTTGTGTGTTTGATTTATTATACCTAGCATATGATAATTGTATCTCTTAACCACTGAAGCCTAAAAAACCCAGTTAATTATGTGCAGAAATGTAGAAATTGCAGCCGTAACATACCCTAATCGCCGATTGTTTTTGTTAATAGTTTTCTCCGATGGCCGCTAGATGACTCCCGATTTTGTTCCAGACGATTTACCTCTAAAAACCTTATTTCTGCTCCGATTTACGCTCTGTAAAGTTCTATATGCATGCCAGCATACGCTATCTACCTTCCCCAATATTCAAACATTTAAAAAAAGCTAATTATTTGCCAAAATCGCATTCGAAATCGGCAATCGGCGAGCTAGTCACGTGACCTCTCCAATACGCCCACTGGGTGGGCATATTGCCATGATACGCCACTGCAGTGGGCATATGAGCTTCAGTGGTTAAGAGATACAAATATCATATGCTAGGTATAATAAATGTTTACACAAGTGAGCATTACATGTTATGAATAAGAAGAGTACAGTTTACAGATAGACCAGGCCTCCTCGTTTGTTTCATAAATCATGCGTTGCATATCTAGACACAAATAATGGTACTTATGAGTTCCAGTCAACATATGATTCATGCAATTTTGATATTATGAGCGATATGTAAATACAGTCTAGCGTAAATATGTGCGGCACTTTCAGCCACCTTCGGCAATACCTTCCAGCCAAATTCTTTTGGTAATATAGGTAATACATTTCATTGACATTTAGAACATAAAGTGACATGGTAGATCCATGAGAAAGCACACTACTGCGGTTGTTTTTCTTTGAATAACTTTATCACATGAGCTAGGGTCTTTGTTCTGAAAATCCCTTTAGAAGCCGCCACATATTTAATTTATTCCAAAGTTTGATACCTCTATATAAAGGACTATTCCTATACCCCAGCCTGATGGAGTCAGGGTACTTTAATAAGCCAGTATTGGTGGAGCGTGTCTTTCTCCCACATGCAGGCCTAGAGATTGTGGGTCATGTCCCCATACACTTATTTGTACAAAGGTAGCAGCAGCTTTAGGTCAAAGCGGATACACAATTGGTTAACATTGTCTAGTCTATGAAGGTCATTGACATGGAACCGCATTTGTACATTGAGACTAGTCCGCAGACAGCGATTTTGGACCAATTGGAGACGTTTATGCTGGGTATTTACAATTCCATTGTACAGATAACCACAAAAGTCAAGTACAGGTAAAATTGTTTGCTTATAGACCAATAGGGCTGTTGGGTTGGATAGTTTTCTCTTCATCTTTTTGAGTGTGAATAGGTCAGTGAGCTCTGCTAGTCACACTTTTCTCCAGGGTAAGGTTGCTGTGCAGGATAATGCCTAGGTATTCATAATGGGTGCAGACACCAAACATTGTTTCCCCCATAGTTACATTGATGTCAACAAGGGGTATCTGACTGGGTTGACCAAATATTACTAGCTTAGTCTTATCGGTGTTGATACACAAGCCACTCCCAGAACCAATTATATATGCTGGTGGCATCTTCCTGGAGTAATCGTGTGGCTATATCAATACATTTGCTTGTGTTATAGAATACAACGTCATCAGCATACATTATAACCTTACCGTTTTTAAGCACATTGGGGACATTATTCGCAAAGCAGATAAAAAGTAGGGGACCAAGTATAGAGCCTTGTGGTACTCCATATCTTACTGGGAGGACTTTTGAAACATGATTATTGCACATAACAGACTGACTCTGGTTGCCCAGATAGGAACATAGCCAATTACAATAGATAGTGGGTAAATTTAGGCCCCTCATGCGGTGGAGTAGTTCATGGTGTATGCTATTGTAGGGGCACGGATTCCTCGTACCCTGGTGGTAAACCCGCAAGGGGGTATCACTCGGGTAATCCGCTCCCCTCTGTGCCATACCGATCCAGTAACGTGAGACACGGTCTATCTGATAGGACAAGGGGATGTAGCTCTGTGGTAGAGCAGTCGCTTGGCAAGCGGAAGGCCCCGGGTTCGAGTCCCGGTGTCTCCGAAAAACGTCATTTTCGGAGAAACCGTGTCCCTCACATTGGCGGAGACACCGAGCGCGCTCGGTGAAAATGTTGGGAAGTCGGCAGGAAGCGTTCCAACTTGCTAGGGTTCGGTGATCTTAGAAACAGGGTCAAGCCCCCTGTGATCCTAGGAATGGGATCCAGCCTTCCTGGGAGCAACCGAGTCCTAGTACGGGTAGTTGGTTACGCAGTTAGAGACTTGGTTACAACAATGATTGGCTGAATCGGTATGGTGTGGAAAGCTTCCATCGCTGGGAAGTCAGGGTATCTCAACAACTGCTTGATAAAGCCCCATTGGGACCTTCGGTCTCCAGTGGGTGAGAATGCCTGGTGCTAGGTGCCTCTATACTCCGGGGGCTGGGACTCTCTGTAACTGCTTGATAAAGCCCCTTCTCGGAGGGAGAGAAAGCCCAGGGTTGGTAACCCCCGGAAAAATCCGAATCTAGAGGACGTGATGGAAGCTGGTGGGGGCAGTGTAGGGGCACGGATTCCTCGTACCCTGGTGGTAAACCCGCAAGGGGGTATCACTCGGGTAATCCGCTCCCCTCTGTGCCATACCGATCCAGTAACGTGAGACACGGTCTATCTGATAGGACAAGGGGATGTAGCTCAGTGGTAGAGCAGTCGCTTGGCAAGCGGAAGGCCCCGGGTTCGAGTCCCGGTGTCTCCGAAAAACGTCATTTTCGGAGAAACCGTGTCCCTCACACTATTAAAAGCCTTCCGCACGTCCAGGAAACAAGATACCATATGATCCCCACTATCCTTAGCAATATAAATGTCATTTACCAGTTTAAAAACTGCATCATTAGTACCTCTGGACGTGCGGAAGTCGTACTGTGTGTCATGCAATTTCCCATCATTCTCTAGATGGGCATATATTCGCTGATAAACTATTCGATCCATTGTTTTACTCAGCACTAGTAGGAGAGAGATAGGACGCCAGTTGCCTATATATCTTAGATCACCTTCTTAGGCAACGGCACTACCTTGGCAGAGGCCCATTCTCTTGGAAAAGATACATTATGAAGGCAGTCATTTATAAGGTCAGTCAACTGAGGCGCCATTAGCAGTAATGCATCTTTCAATACCACTGTATTCAAGTCAGATATGCCACTGGATTTATGAGTTTCAATATCTTTGACAAGTTTAAGAACATCAGAGTATTATACCAAAGTGATACCAAAGTGATACCATCAGTTTTATTATAATTGTTACATTCGGGTAACCTATCATTGTTGACACATGGCACATTTCCCAATTTGTCAAATAAATCACCACCTATTTTAGTGAAGAAGCCATTTATATAATCGGGAACCTTTTCACCTCGCAACTCAGTACATGACAGGTGGTCGTTTAGGATAATCTCAGGTTTTTCAGCCCCATATCTACCCAACAAGAGGTTTAGTTCCCGCCAAAACTTGCTTGGATTGTGTTCTGGATTTTCTAATTTAGTTTTAAAGACATTTTCTTCGGAAACCCGTATCTTTGCATGTATATCCCTGCAGACTTGCTGAGCCTTTTCTAGAAGGACAGTGTCCCTCATACCACTAGAAAAATACTCAAGCATAATACTCATTTCTTTCATGAATAGACTCTAAAAATATCACGGGTGATCCAAGACTTCTTCATATCTTTTAATTGCATATCTTTTGATTGGGCAGTAGATGTCCAGGTTGGCCAGAATGAACGATAGTATCAACATCAGTACAATAAATTATCGAAAGAATCCCAATCATTATCTAACGGGTAATCACTAAAATGGTGATCATAGTTTTTGTACGAGCGACCTAACATATTGATTATTTGAAAGGGTTGTTTTGCCTTTTTCTTCATGGTAGGTATAGACCGGTAAATGGTCACTCAGTAACTGAGATAAAGTGCCATTGCGCTTAATCATATAACAATAAGATAATATGAGATCGATACAAGTATTTCCAGGGTGACCATTTGTATAAGGTCTTGTTATGTGAAAAAAACCACTCTTATATCCAGGTAACCCAGCGCCATCTTGTAATATTTGGTCTTACTATCATCAGGCTCAAATAAGTTCACATTTATATCGCCCAGTAGCATATACTGTTTTATACTGTAAATCTACAGTATATCATATTGTGCAGCTACACGAACTTTGAAAGTGTGTTAGATAGTCTCCGTGTACAGTATTTAGAATGTATTGTGTAGTGTATCGTCACATTTGATTCCAGTAAGTTAACTGAAAAAAAACTATTTAGACATAGTGAACTCTAGCGTGTGCTTGCCACTGGTACTAAACTAGTGTTAGTTGCTCCATCAGGTGGTTTCGTATGCAACAATCATCAGATTCAAATTTTTTTATTCACTCTTCATGAAAAGTCAACCTACCGATGACTCTGCTGTGGGCAGAGTCAACCGCACTTGTCTCCAGAGCAAAGTCCTATGTCCCAAATCATCGGGAGTACCACCTTTTGGTGAACCATCGTACGGCCCATGTCACTGTAAAACTGTGTTAAAAAATAAACACCAAATAACCTAAACATGTTGAAACTCTAAACATATATTTATTTTAAACACGTTTAATTTCAAACACATTCATTCTAAACATGTTTCTCATGAAACATACATGTTTAAATGAGAAACACGTCTTGTATGTTAGCTCACCAGGTGGCAGTTGGGTTCATGAAAGCACTTTCCCACATAGTTGAGACACTCTTTCTTTGGAATATGAAAACAGATATAGCAATATTCCTTCAGTTATTATGTTGTACATAACAATTGGCTAGTTTCCCTTTGGTCTAGATACATCATTGGTGTGATGAAACTCCTTATGAGTGTTACTAAATTCCTGCAATATTCCCCACAACAATTATCATTGAAGTACGCGCATATAAACATTGGATTGTATAACCAAAGAGTATACAATTTTGTAGAACTAGACCCATTTTCCAGACTTAAGCACAATGACTATATCTAAACACTTTCTAAATTTAAACATCCATAAGACTTTAAACACGCTTTATCTAATCATATTTAAAGAGTAAATATGTTAAAAAGGAAAACCTGTGTTTAGAAATGTGGGACAAGAAAGTGTTTAGAAGAGTGTTAACTCCCAAACATGCGCATTTACAAGCTAAACATTATTTTTAGTGTGTTTTTTTCTATTTCTATTACATCTTAAATGTGATAATGTAATAATATTACGTTTATCATGGATCTATGGCTAGAGACAGTATCACTAGGGTTGTTCTTTCGAGTTCTATTAGCTTTTGAAAGATATTATTATGGTTTATGTTTTTTCTCAAATGCCCCTGCCTTTAAAGTGTCTTTATCCTATCAAGTTAAATGATTCAGATATCTACCATGAGGCCTTAATTCATCAAGTTGGAAATGGATTTTGAAAACGGTCTGTTTTTTCACACTAGGTGATACAATCAGTCCTGTTTACTAGTAAATAAATAACAAGGATTTATGCCCCAATTAGTGTCATTAGAGGTAGGGAAGCTACCAGCCATATTTAGAAACTTCGTGAACCTAACAGCAAATGATAGTTGGCATATGCATTTCAAATGTCAAGGAATCTCTGAGCTGTGTCCATCAAGCAGTTAATTAGCGGAAACATTGAATAACATGTTTGGCATATTTGGCAGCTTTAAGTGTTTTCATTGGCAAGCTTGTGGTGCTCATGCATGTATAGTGGGTGTTATATGGGTGTGCCTGTGTATGAGAGAGGATGCAGGAGGAGCAGGAGGAGGACACTGTGTAAGTTATACCATCCATTAAGGTGAGTACCCTATGTAATACAGATTATAGCCAATACACAGTCTATACGAAAGGTTTTTCACCTTGCAGGACATTCGGTCCTCCAGATTTGTAATTCTGCAGGCCCGGCGAAATGTGTGGAGGCCCAGATACCCCGGGGAAATGTTTGTATCAAGAAATGTAGTATAAGGCAAGAATTTAGATAGGAAATGATGTTAAATAGAGGTTACTGGTATATTTAAATCAATTTAATAATCAAAATTTGTGAAAACTGGCATGTAGCTCAGGATGAGGGCCAGCCATCGGGTTCTTCAGACACACACTTTCTCCCTGACCGGCAGGCTTTTAGCCGGCTATAGCCGGTGTCCGGCAGGATTTCGTATAGACTGAATACATTATGTAGTGCGGTTGAATATACCTCTGGGAAGAAACCCCTCATATTGTCCTGGTATTTCAGCATGCATCAGTATGTATACAAATATTAAAAGGACTCGGACAGCAATGTAAGAGCCCTAAAAAAGACAAATGGAATACAAATGTTCTTTAAAGTGAAAGTAAAACAATCTTCAACGAATGCTGTATATATGCTCTATTCTAATTATATCTGTATAGCATATAATAAATATCACGTCAGGATACATCCCGGGTAAAATTACAAAACCAAATCTCCAAACTGCAGAGACAAAACTGACATTGTGTTATACTGATGACCCTTAGATTAATTATGGCTCCTAAAATAGAGTTAAGTGCAAGCTAAGTCGTGCGTGGATGCCATTAGCATAGCGGAGCTGTTAGACTATTTACCCTGACTTAGAAGATGTATATTGCAATTCATAAGGAATATTGTTCCCATTTTGGAAAGCTATTATCATATACAATATTACAATATTATTGTGTACATAATTTTACTTCAACTGACTTATTCTGTAGAACGTGCTTTTTATACATGAGGTTTTGGTCAATAAACGTATTTCAAAAACAAAAACAAAGAAATAATATTGAATGATTTGATCTTGACAAACAAAAATAGACGGTGAAGTATTATGGAGACATGGACAAAACAAATACAGGCCAAGGAGGAAGGATAGGTTATATAGTTAAAAACTAATTATTGACAAGCCAACAAGGTCCAATGAGCTGGCAAGTACTTGTCTAAACTTGGTCATCACAAACACATCCAAATTATACGAGCCATTTATGAGAAAATGGACCCTCAGTGACCTTCTCATGGTTTGGATTACATTGATCGACCATTACTTTGTAAATGAGAAGATTTCTTTCGGGGAACGCACAGATAAACATTATAATGTCGACAATTTCAAAGCTTTATAAGGGATGCCGACCGGGGTCCCATTGATGATTGTGAAATGTAAAGGCTAGTAAATTGAATGGTATGTGCCCCTTTAAGACATTCAAGGTTAGGAAAGATAGGGCACTCTGGATCACTGACCATATACTTGAATTATTCAGGATAACGACAAGGCTCTTAAAAATGCTATCGGAAGTAAGAGAGCTGAATAGCTAAATAGTCCGGTGAATGCAGAGAAATAAGCAGTCTAGGGTCAACAAAAGTGCTACATGCGATTTTCTGGACACTCTGATATGTCCACTTCTCATAAAAAAAAGTTTACAAAAATCATCCTTGGGGAACCCCCCTAAGGCCACTCAAAAAAATAAAATGGTTTCTCATCACCGCGCGCATCATGAAAATCAGCTTTTGAGGAAAACTTTTTTTTTCTTTTTGCTCATTTTTTATGAAAAATATGATAAAAATGGACAAATATTGGGTTATTTGGTATCAAATTAAAGCTAATACTGCCAGTAATGCAGTTGGATACAAATAACTTACATTTCCCTTACTCTTAAACATCCATAAATCCTTAAATACTAAAATGTGAATTTTGGTCATGAAAAACATATATCATCCCATACATTTTAGCCCGCGAGTTAAAAAAAAAAAAAAAAAAGCCTCCCTCATCACATTTTTTAGACCTTGGTGATGAGAAACCACTTTTTTTTTGAGTGGCCTAAAAATGGCGATTTTGAAAGTGACTCTCGGACCTATAGTATCCTCACAGGCATGTTATACACTGCACTATGCACCACGCTGCATGCCTCTGGTAGGTACCCTCACCCCTCAACCCCCTTCTTTATTTTTAGGTACTGGCATCTATGTTGTAGATAACCCACAAGTAACTGAGCGTATGTCAAAATGACCACGACAGATATACAATTGTCATTATTACATAACTCAGTTACGAGGGGGTTATCTGACTTACACCCACAGTAGGAGAGTGTGCTCAGTGGACCACATCAACATACAGCCATGTGCGTAAAATACAGTCAGGCCATTTTTTTTGTTCTCTCAGCCAACTGTGGTGTAATTTAAGATACCAAACTAGGTAAACTCTAAAAATAGCCTTATGCACTGCCCTACTTACAAGGCTTTCTGGTGTGTTTGAAAAAAAGTGTTTTATTGGGTACTAAAAGATAACAAAAGTAAATGCATCATCCTAGCTTAGGCGCTTTGCCTTGCTTCCGCTAGGTCCCCAAATGTCTGATCACAAGTGTAAAGAACAGCCAGACTGCAATAGTCACACAAGCTCTACAGGAAGGTGAGATATGCTAGTTTATTATGGCTAATGTTTAGGGTGATTACCTGTGCCGCTGAGGGCCGCGAAAACGGCCGTTTTACCATTCTATTTTAGTATTGATTGAATTTATATATGAAATAAGTGAAATTTCAACTATATGAAGACACCTCATGAAAGCCAAGACTTTGGCCCTCCAGATTATGCATGTGATTGTCTGCATAACTCAATTTCTATTGCCACAATTGTTGAATTTGTGCAGATAACCTCCTATACAGCAGGGACTGCACTGAGGGGCCCTGTTTGTGGATTGTCTGAGTTGGACACCACTCCTGTCATTCTATTTCCGTGCCTTATGGCATTAAAACAAATTATCCTAATGCCCTGAGGGTTTAGGGGAGAGTTTTTCCTACATCTGGGAGTTAGGCCCCCATTTAAATCTTAATTTAAAGTGTATCTGCTAATAGAAAACATAAAAGATCAGCTGAATTTATAATGAAAATATTAGATAATTGTCCGGGGCCTAGGCACATCTTGAAACACTATTCCATAGCTTTCAAAAAGTTTATACATGTTGATTGTATTTCCAGTAGTTATAAACGGAAATTAGGTTGCATTAGGACATATCCCTTGCTAAATAATGTACTCTCTGGATTTAGGCTGCAACAGATTATTTACAACATCGACAAATAGAAATATAGACCTATAGGCTTATTGCGAGATGTCATGACTTTAATATCCTTTTGGATTTTCTATTCTATAATTATTATTAAACAAATGATAGACTATTGAAGTGCACCAAGTGGAGTAGAGAATATGTTATGGAAAACCTCCGCGGAGGTGTAGTATTTGCAGTGAAACCTCCGAGGCGTAGCCGAGGAGCTTTTACAGCAAATACTACACCTCCAAGGAGGTTTTCTAGCTTATACTCCACACGCAGTGATGTATGTAAATGGATATATTGATATAACCATGAAATACACATTTTATCAACGAAAATTATGGACGTTTAGGTTGGGATTAGGAACCTACTACACTGGTCAGAGTACACACACCTCTTGGGTCAGGGTTACCTGATTTGTCAGGGTTCGTTGAGCTTCTAACTAGACTACCATTAGGCATTGATGCATACCATATAATTAAACCCGCAGTTCTTACTGCACGTGCAGTAACCGTCAGAGCGCAGTCGGGACAGGTACTCAGCCGTATATATAGGGGCGCTGGGCCTTTAAGTACCCTGCAATAGTATGTGCATCTTATTATCATACTCGCTTGGATAAGCACATGAGTTTATAAATCTCCATAATACCGTTTACCCTGCCCGGGCCCTGGAGAGTTAGAGCCATATAGAACCCTACAAATCTCAAATACGAGTATGTTCATCAAGTGAGTTATGAATTGTGTGTTATAAATGAGTACTCCGTGTATTAACCGTGAGAGGTGATTGTGGTGTCCAGTAAAGGTTCTATCTCATGCTGCATAAGGCATCCTCTGCAGCCTAGTGGTTAGAGCGATGGTCTTCAAATGGCATGGTTTATCAATGCCTGGGCTCGAATCCCACTAAGACCAGGGTTTTAAAAAGGATGGGAACCCACAAAACCTCCGGAGGAGATTATGTGCAAAACCTCCGCTCAGGGTCTACAAAACCTCCGCTCAGAGTCTACAAAACCTCCGCTCAGGGTGCCCAAATACTCCTGGTAAGTGTGAGGCAATGAAATATGAGAATAAACCTACAGTGAGAACACCTGAGCGGAGTATAAGTATAGTTAATGTTTATTGCCGATACACAATAGACACGTTTTATATATAAGCTTATTATAGCGACCTTTAGCAACCCCCACATAGTCCATTTAACACAGATGTAGGCTATACCTTTAGCACTGCATTTAATGAGCTTTGTCGGGTTTACTATAGATCCCTAATGATGCACTATGTACAGTCATAATGAAATATAATTATTGTTAAATAAACTAAGATTAGGATCACCATTAGCAAAAGAAATCTATAGGTTACGAACCCACAACCCATTGATTGAGAGTTCAGAGCACTACCACTACGCCACAGCGGATCTGCTAACTGCCAATGGTTAAAATATATATAGATCTGTCTCCCAGTTTTATCTGTTGTTAATTTGCATCTTTTTTTAATCATTTGATTTCTTTCTTAGGAGCAATGGACAACGTTTTCTATTGGTGTTGGCTATATCATGTATTGTATTAGGCATATAATGTAGCCATTTGAGGCATTCATTTGTCAGCCTTCCTCTGTGGCCACATAGGTAGAGTGATGGCATTTAAGCTGAAAGCATCATTCATGCCTGGGTTCGAGTCCCATGGTTTTCCATCAAAAGGAGTCCACAAAACCTCCTCAGGAGACTAGGGACCTTTAGCAACCACGTAAAAGCTCATAAAACGCAGACGTAGCAGTGCTGAAGGTATAGGATACGTCTGCGTTTTATGAGCTACGTCGGTTTTGCTAAAGGTCCCTATTATGTGGCAAAACCTCCGGACAGCAGCTACAAAACCTCCGGACAGCAGCTACTAAACCTCCGCTCAGGGTGGCAGAAAAGGAATATGAGAATAAACCTACAGTGAGAACAATAGGACCAACACCTAAGCGGAGTATGTGGGTCTAACAGCCCTCCGTGCTACAGCTAATCACCCTGCCTAGCGGGGCACTATGACCACCTTTCTCTGCTGTAGCCTATGGGGATGGTTTCACAAAATAGCTCAGACTCTGGCATACGTTCTGCCTAATAGAACTTGATCTAGAGTAGATATCAACATGCAGTCTTTTGCATTGTGTTCTCAACATATTCTTCTTTCTAGTGATAGGTCTTACACTTTTCTAGACATATTCTTTCTATTTTCGGGTAAACACCCTATAATGTTACTAATAAATCGTGAGCATAAGTTCTAATATATAATTCTTACTATATACCTTAAGGTCCACATGGGGCATATTCCTTTCAGAGGGCTAGAAATATGACAATATCTTGGTGTAGGCCTCATTGGCCCTGGCTATTCTTCCTCAATCTCCATCTTCAGCATGCCCAACTGGGCACCTGTCAGGTTTGTATTAGGCAACCTTGGGTTGGGAAATTGTGTGTTTTGTCCTGAGTACAGCCAAAGGCACTAACCAGAAAATCGTAGTGGTCTTTGGTGATCCAGTGTTAAGGCCTCACCATTGTTCTAAGAATGTGTACATTTGGTAATGTGTCTGTGATTGCAGGACTATTGGTGCATTCTTCTCTGTGTAAGGGGGTGGGAAGGGGTGAACATGACAGCAGATTTTGCAAGGAGAGCTACATGTTAATACTGGGGATGTCATCCATATCTCCCAAATTAAAATACCAACATTTAAGGGATTCTAATGCTTGCATTGATAAAATCGTTATATCGATACAGACCTTGACCCTTGGAAACTGGATATAATTTTGTTTCCAAAATGGAATTAAGGAATTTTGTAAATATTTTACTCAATATTGGTTATGCACTGCTCCTTTTGATAATATCCAGAGCTTTGACCTTGACCTTAGGTTATTGGTCTAATTTCCCTAGTAGCAAGCCCACACGGGGCCACTTTGGTTTTAGCTCGGATTGGCTGTTTGAAGTTGGGCAAAACTCAGCTGGGTTTCATGTCGGGCAAATGGCTGGGCTGAGGTGTAGCCCTGACCAGGCTGTCCGCTTTGGGCTCAGATCAGTTTCAAAGTGGGTTGCCTGACTTGGCCCTGATCGGTTTCAAAACTGGTTGCCCGTTTTGGTTTCATGTTGGGCAGATGGCTGGGCTGAAGTGTGGCCCCAATCGGGCTTCCTGTTTTGGGCTCAGATCAGTTTCAAAGCGGGTTTGGACAGGGCAAACTGGTCTAGTGGTTCTGTTCAGTTACACCAGATGTCACTACTATACAATATAATATTATAGAGTTTTTCAACAAAGACCGATGAAATTGATTTTATACAATAATATAAGAAAAGGTTAAAGTGCTGTAGAATAGGAAACAATTAACAGATGTTCTCACAGTTTGGAAATAAGGTAGACTATATATATTTAAATGATGAAAAGAAGTTTCTCCAAGCAGCTATCTAGTGTAGACACTATTTCTGTGGCATTACAATTTGCTTAACACGGTCTCATAATTATGCTCCATGTGGGTATGAACTATGGATTAGAAGGCCAATGTACACCCTAGACACAAGTTTGTCTATGCTGCATGTGGCTCAAACTTGATGATAATAGGCCTGCTTGATACTTCCATTATTGGGTAGGAAGAGTATAATTATGCCTTGGGTTAATTAGCAGGACCTAGGATATCTGGTTCAACAAATACAAGAAATCATTGGGGAATGATTTAATAGATACTAAAAACCCATAATTATCAGGCTTTGCTGTGGCACCAAAGTAGCTAGCCCGTCCAAAAAACGATCTGAGCCCACTTTCAGCCCGTCCAAAACCTGATCTGCACCAGACCAAAGCCTAGTGCCCTAACCGACGGGAGCCCGTCGGTTAGCCCACTCGGGGCCACACTTGCAAACACAGTCTGGCCCCTTCCGGGGCCAGAGTGTGTTTGCTACTAGGGTTATGTGTATGTTCTAACTTCATGGTGATTCATACTTTGTATCATAAGTGCAGTGAACATGATATTATGGTACCTCCAAAGTATGGTATATTAGTGTAATAACCTTTACAAGATCCATATTGACCTTCACGGAACCTTGAATATCATTTTCTTTTTCCCCCTGATTCACCTGGTATCAATGTGCCGATAAGTGATTAAAGAGAGGTATGGAGTGGATTCTATGTCCACAAAGATGCAGACTTGCTGTTTTATTTGTGAATTAGTATTTTCCATTCATTATTGCAGTGAAATCACAAAATATATGTGACCTTGACCTTGGTGGTTTTTCTTTGGAAATTTACATGTATCAAAGAGGTGAAAACCATTGTAAAACCTAATTTAGCAATTTTGTTGATCCTGAAGTGTAAATTCACTGGACTAAAAGGGACGACTCCACTGCCATCAGTATCCTCTCCGTCCGTCGGCAATGAATCCGTCTATCGACAGAAATTGTAAAATCATCGGAAAATGTCGACGAATGTGCTTTTCTGCTTCCACTGAGACCCATTCATCGACGCTTTTGTCAGATTTCTGTCTAAATGGGTATTCAGTGGGAATATGGATGGGTATCCGTTAGTTTCAGTTTGGAGTTACTAGCATAATTCCTCCACCTGGATAATTTTGTGCTATACATTAGTGATTGGTGTCAGACACATTGTGCCTGATAGTACACTCACCCTTCAATTGATCTGATGGATTGAATATTCAGCTCAGATTTGGTTGACCTGTGGAATGTCATTTCAATAAAACACCCACTGACTAAATATAAAGCCTCAACCTGTTTATTTTGTTCCTAAATTAGTATATAAGCAGCTCATAAATATAATTATAGTACTGCCAATAAATGAATGTAAATAATACTACGAACCCACAACGCACAAAACATATAGTTCACTACATTTATGGACATTTTGATCATCTAGTAAAAATTATCTGAATTATTTTCAAAGAATATTGGTCAACTCAGGTAAGGGGCCGTCCATTAATTACATACGCATCAAGGGGGGGGGGGGGGTGGGGGTCTGGGGGTGGGGTCAGGCCAAATGCGTATAGATGCGTACAGGGGGGATGGGGGGGTCTAGGCCCATTTTGGCATACGCATTGTGTACGCATAAGGGCCGATTTTCTGGTCATATTGGTATAAATAATTTAGGTGAAATATCCAACCTAACTTTAATTTTTTTCTTACACATAATATAACCTAAACTTCATAAGGTTTGAGCTTATTATTACCAGCTAGGGGGGGGGGGGGGCGCTTTATGGATTTTCCCAACATGGCATATATATTTTTTAGAATTTTTTTAGAATTTGTCCTATCCAGTACTTTTTCTTTCATAGAAAGGGATATTTTTTGTGAGAATTGCTGCCTTACATAGCTGCTCTACGTAGGTTGGTCTATGCACATGGAATTATAACATGCAAATGCCTTTTTTGCGAGTATCTCTTGATATCGGGGGGGGGGGTGGAGGTCTAGGTTACTTGGGGGGGGGGGGCGGGGGGGGGGGGGGGTGGGCAGAAGAAAAATACTGTACTTCAATCCTCCAAGCCCCTTAAGAGACAGATCCAAAAAATGTTCCTCCCCCTACTTACGCCCTAAATAGGGCCCCAGACGGGGGGGTCCCATGTCCCTTGTCCATTATAAGAAATGGACTTGTCACTTGTCACTAACAAAAATCTCTTGTCCATTTGTCACTTCCGTATTTGTCATAATTAGCGCACTTCCCTTTTTAGGCATTTTCTTTAAACTCTAGGTAATCCTAAATTTTTCAATTTCTCCCATTTTCTTATGCTGACGACTCTGTATGCTACCAGCAATTGCATGGAATACAGTTCATAAGAACTTTAAGGGAGTGTTGCAAATTACAGTGGCGTTATCCAGGATTTCTAGAGGGGGGACAAAACCCTAGAGTGACTGTCTGTTTTCCCCACGCACCGCAATTGGAGCACAGCGGCCATACTAGGGGGGTTTGGGGGCGTGCCCCCCCCCCCCCCCCCCCCCAAGAAAATTTTGAATGTTTAGACTTGAAATGGTGCATTCTAACGCAATTTGGGACAAAATTTGTGAAAACTCAGGTCTGTATTTAGCCTCTACGACTCGGCTTGGGAAATATTTTCTTTATGAAAATATGCTTCTCTAATCAACTGAAAAAAATAAGGACAAATATTTTCAAGAAGTTTCAAGAATATTGCATATGATATTCTGGCACGATTAGAGAGGGATGAACAGGGGCAGACCAGATTTTTGAGAAAAGGGTTTTGATTTCTGGGTATGGATTTGAGGAATTTTAATTTCAATAAGGAAAGCAGAGTGATCTTAGTAGGGGGTCTGGGGGAAATGTTTGGAAAATTTTGATATTCTAAACGTGAAATGGTCCAATCTCATGCATTTTGGCACTGTATTCAGCATAACTTTGGTTCTAGTTGGAATATTTACATCATTTCTTCAGCTGTGAAAAGCCCATTTCTTGTCGCCTAGTTGTCACATAAGTACTATGTCCCTTGTCGCAGCTAAGGAATGGCATTTCCCAGTGGGCACAAAACCTTGATTCAACGTTGAAAACTGGTTGATATAGGGTTACAGAGTAGATCAACCTGTTTTCAATATTGATGCAATGTTGCAATTTCAACGTTGTCAACCAACACCTGTTTCAACATTGATGCAATGTTTGGATATCAACTTTGAATCAACCATGAGGTGTCCCACCTTTCCCACTAGGTGCCTCCACAACCTACTCCTTAGCATTTCTATCTCCATGCTACATCAATTTTCCCTAATTGTAAGCTCTTATTTTCTCATCAATGCATACAATTGATCAAAATGTCATTCATTTTCATTGACAACTATGGTGCATGTATTTGGTTGACATTTGGAATTAAATGACAAGAATACATGCATGGTTTCACTAAGACACCCTTTATGTTGCTAAGAATGATGGATAAAGCCTCAGTCATGACCAGGTCAGTTTGAAATGGATGTAAATGCCTCTTAGCGTGATCATCAGAGGTCATTCATGTACCCCTACCCTGGATAGTGCTAGAATTAGCATTTAATAATCTTGGTGAAATGGGGTGGGGGGTGTTGTAATGAAAATATTATATAAATTGAAAGAATGAGTCTACATAAGAATACTGTATCTAATATACTGAGTCTCAAATTATGCATCAGCAGTCAATAACAAATCAATGTAAATCATTTTATTATGTTTATTTGTTGTTGATTTACAATGGTCATATCAATGTTGAATCACTGCCGAATGATCAACGTTGATGACCTCATCAATATCAACAAAATGACAACCCTGTATCAACTGTTGATATTATGTCGCTACACACATTGAATCAACATTGAATCAACTGAAGTTTGCCCACTGGGTTGTCCCTTGTCACTGACCTTCCATGTCCCTTGTCGATCCTAAGAAGTGAATTTGTCCCCTTGTCGATCCTAAGAAGTGCCCTTGTCCCCTTGTCGGTTTTAGCCATCTGGAGCCCTCTAAATGTTTCTCTCTGAATTTCATGACATTCCTTCCTTTTATCACTAGGGTGGGGGGGGGGGGGCAATGTGAAATGCGTATGTACGCATGGGGGGGGGTAGTCCAAATGCGTACATGGTGCAACAGGGGGGTGGGGGGGTCCATTTTGGGCAAAAATGTGCGTACATAATTAATGGATGGCCCCTAAAGGAAATCTATTATATTTCAGTTTGTAAGCCATCATGGACACAACCCCACCTCCACACCACAAGTATTTCCATCCAACTGACTATGTGGTCTTTGTTCTCATGTTCGTCATCTCTCTGTCAATTGGAGGCTTTTTTGGCTTCAAAAGTCGGAAGAAAAACACCACAGATGAGTACTTGATGGGTGGTCATAAGTTGAGATTTGTACCTGTGACAATTTCAACATGTGTTTCTCTTGTAAGTGCCAATACCCTATTAGGTGCACCAGCAGAGATGTACACATATGGCGTCATGTATGAATTCATGTGTGTGGCAATAGTTCTGGCCACCATCATAGTGTCCCTGGTCTTTGTGCCTCTGCTCTACCCACTGAGGCTCACAAGTGCACATAAGGTAGGTACATATGCGAGGTACACTCAAATTGTTATGATTATCTAGTCAAATTCAGTCTAACACTCTAATTTTTAGTTCTATTTGTAGATAAAAGTATGATTTAGATAGGCTTAAGCCCTATGAAACCCTTTGCGATTTAGACTAAAAGACCCCCAGGGGCTAAAAGGGCAAGGATCCAAAATTGCAGTGGTTTCTATATACTAAATTACACAGTTTGATATTTGAAACTAACATGCTGTTTCATTCATGGCAGTATCTGTTTCTGAGATTTGAGTCAAAGATGGTGCAGTACATTGGTACTATGCTATTCCTGCTAGGTCAGGTAGGTGTTGATGTTATCGGCTATTCTACATTAGGATCAGTGTGTATAAATCACAGTAAAATGGTGCAGGCTGAGTAAACAGTCAATGGATTTACACCTAAAATCAAAATAGTGAAATGGGGTGGAGCAATTTAATTAGCTGAATTAATAGGACATTGTCTTTTCCAACAACTTAATTATTAAGCTCCTGTATTACCGGTATCCATAGTAAGGCAGTTTCTATAATTTCAGGTGTTGTATGTAGGTTGTGTTATATTTGGGCCAGCGACAGCATTGGAGACAGGTAATAACAATTTAATGAATCATCCAGTAATTTTAAGATCAGATCAGATGAAACAATAATATTATGAGCTTGATTCATATATGTACATTTATAAATATTCATTCCAGTGGCTGGAATTCCAACTTGGGCTTCCATTGTTTTTGTTAGTGTCATTGGAACAGTCTACACTGCTGTTGTAAGTATGCCATTATCAATAAATATTGTCCATTTTTGCAGGCAAGGTCCCTGCAAAACCTCTTAGCGTTGACACTTTTGACATAATCACCATGAAACCATGACCAGAAGACTAGATTATGATTCCTATAGTCTTTCTTGGGATGATGTACTTTATGAAATGTGAATGCCATAGTGATTATAATAGATAATCCTATAAATATGTGTTACGTATCTTACATTGAATTAGGGATCTCATAGTTCCTTGATCTTAGCTATGTGCCATGTAATGTCTGGTTCACTATATTCAACAGGGAGGTATGAAGGCTGTTATCTGGACTGATGTGTTCCAGTCGTCTATCATGTTGGCAGGACTTATCACTACAATAGCACAGGTACTCACACATGTTTACTTATATACTTAAATTGCCAAAAGAAGTGGGAAGTAATTTCTATCTATCACCGACATGTATGTATTGTAATTGCTGTATCTATTACATCACACCTTTGAAAAGACCTGGAAAAACAAGAGCTGATTATTGTAAAACTACCTGAGAATATGACAGAATTGTGGAAGGTTCCATACTAGAGTTTCCTTTGTGAACTGAAAAAGCAAAATACTGATGGCTATGTCTTATTATTGTTCATGGCATGTGTATTTTTCTGTGGTAGGGTAGTCGGAAGATAGGTGGCTTCAGCTACATATGGGAGGCTAATGCCAGAGCTGGACGTTTGGACGTAACGTAAGTAGGATTATCTTAATCATCGATGATCACACTATTGAGCTATAGCAATAAAGACATGGTGAGAGAATAGAGGTTTAGTAGTGTATTGGTTTGTTAGTTATGTAGTGTTTAAAAGTAATTTACCATCCCACAGTCAGTTTAACACAGGCATAACATAGACCCTATGTGTCATAATCTTGCACTATAGATATTTATCTGTTAAATGTATCTGTTAGATATACTCCCCACTTCGTTCATGCCCGCAACATTATCCAGTAAATGAAACAAATTATCTTCACAATTTAAGACTTGAAGCAAGTTTGACTGAGAGATTCTCGATCTACTCCTCAGTCATTGGAACAACAACTTTATATGTTGGCTTGTTTGGTGTCAACCAACCTGTTGTCCAAAGGTTCTCTGCATTGAGCACACAAAATCAGGGACCACTGTAAGTTGTTAAAATGACACAACTTTGTCTATATTTCATCATTAATTGTTTTCGATGTCCATCCATTTGCTGGTGAAATTGGATATTTTGATGTTTCGATAGCTGTTGTATCTCATCAGTTTAAAAGATCGACCATATAATAGCAATGCCAAAAGATATTTCCTTCTATCTTGCTTGCATTTTCCGAACATGTTACATGAATTCCCTAATTCATACATTATTTGCATTCAATGTTATTCTAAAGGATAATTCCTGAAAATTAAATGTTTTACCCATCTATTGGAGTCCATTGCAGTTATAATGCAGAAACCATGTCTATAAAGGTACATGGACTGTTTTGTAATACTGCAGCTCAATTTTCTTGAATGGTCTTGGAATCTGTCTCCTTAATACACTTGCCATGACAGCAGGCATGGTGGCATTTGCCTACTATGATATGAAACAGTGTGACCCACTGGCCTCAGGACTTATCTCCAATGGAAACCAGGTAAGGAAATTGTACAGATTGAACCAGGCCCGGTTCTTACTTGGGTAGGCCTATATCAAATATATGTGTCTGGAATCAAGCGGGGTTTTTATATTGTCTTTTCAATTCTATGAACATTTTTCCACTGTCAAATGATAAAACTGCATACAGAGAGACAGGTTAATGTTAACAAAGTAGCTAGCACAACAAGACGTGGTAAATAACCAAGTAATGAATTGAGGTATTTGAACTGTTCTCATAATATTTCCAAACTGCCTAGTGGTTCCAAATTGCAGTGTTTTCTACCTGTATTTAAAACTAGTCTTAATGATTATCTCAATAAGTGTTGTTTAGCTCCAGCTTAGTGATATTTACTTGTTTCAGATAACACCTTACTTTGTTATGGATATTCTTGGCTACCCAGGGCTTCCAGGTCTTTTTGTATCCAGCCTGTTCAGTGCATCCCTAAGGTAGGGGAAAATATACATAAAAAAAAAGGTTTTCCACAAATGTTCATTAAGCTCCCATGGGTGGGTCAGCGGTGCCAAACATTATGACCTGTAGCTATCTGGTCTTTTCAATATACAGTCCTGCCCTCTGGGGAGAAAAGTATGCACTAAAGATCTTACCATGTATCGGTTGTATGTTGTGGACCTGGCCTAGTTTGAGGGAGACCTCCCCTTCTAGTACAGATACTCTCAAGACAATCTCTTCAAAGTCACTTAATCATTCGCTTCACTACTGCGATAGTTTGTCGATTTAAAAAGGAATTTGGTACAATAAACTACTTAATTTTGGTATATAATCTTTCTGCATTAGTCTCTCACTAATAGATATGAACAAATCAAGTCAAAAAGCATAACCTCTAAATCTGCAAACATTATATGTGGTGTTCCCCAGAGCAGTATCTTGGGCCCCCTGTGGTTGCTACTATACATAAAATATCTAAATTTCACTCTTCAAAATTCACAGTGCCAACATTATGCAGATGATACTGTACTATATTTGTACCATAACCATAGTTCTGCAATCACATTCAACGTCATAAACTCTCATCTGGATAAAGTTAATGCCTGGTTTAAAAGTAGCAAACTTTCCATAGATACTAAAAGGACAAAAGTTGTGCGTTTGGATCGAAATCCCTACAATCAATCAAGAATCTATAGTCAGAATTGCCGATGTAACAATAGGCTCAGGATAAATTCTCACATCAACTTCAACTTAATTCCTTGAAGGGTTTGATAATAATTTAATTCCTATATTTTGTCTAGCACATTTTCTTCATCTATCAACTCGATGGCTGCTGTCGTATGGGAAGATATATTGGCAGACCATTACAGCCATTTGCCAGAGAAGACTAAAACATGGATTGTCAAGGGGATTTGTAAGTCACCTATTTTAATGATGTCCCACCAGATACACCTAGTAACTATTTTATTCTAATCCGAAAACATACGGCACACAAGCAAGTATTTCAGGTCATGTTATAACTAAACACAGTGTTTGGTTGTTTCCAGCAATCACTTTTGGCATGGTGTCCATGGCAGTATCTTTTGTCATCATGAACATTGGAGGAAACCTTGTTCAAGTAAGTGACCTTGTAGATTGTCATGCTCTCTTGACAAATTGATAAAGTAGAATCATTTATTTAGCTGGAAATACTTATTCCATTCTAATGGATAACCTCGATTCATTCAACTATTTGCTGATGGAATTTACAGGGAATTTACGCTGATTAATAGGGTTTGCTATTCAATTTCAAAATAATTAACATGGGGGAAAACCTCCTGAACATCTATACAACATTTATTGTTATAGGTATCAGCCAGCCTGTTTGGAATGATCATGGGTCCTTTATTAGGAATCTTTGTCCTCGGAGCACTCTTTCCATTTGCCAATAACGTAGTAAGTAGTCCTTCATTATGTATACTGTGGGTATAGTGTAACGTATGTCTAAACTGACCTGTTCTTGTGAAAAACTATTTCAATTGGAGGGGGATATTCTCAAGTAAGCTCTTGTCACAAAGTATCAGCAGGGGAGGTTATATGTATCATTGAGATTCCTAGGGACATGGGATGTTATTCTATTAACCATATCTAGTAAACTTTATCCCTTGTAAATAAACATAATTAATATACATCATATAATGGGGTATAAATGCGAGGAGAGAATGTGTAGTATTGTCCAAACACACCAGGGGGTGTGGCTGTGCATATTTGGGTACATCGGTTGACTGGGGTTAGCCATATTGGTTTCCATAGCTCCAAGGATTGAACTGTTTGTTTATATGGACACAAAAATTGGTCATTGTGATATTGGTCATTGCATTACCTTAAACCAATATTTATTTCTATCTAAATTACCCCCTGTGGATTCTATATTCATGGATGGCGTTATCATCATATGAATATGGCCCAGAGACCATGGTAATTATACAGGGTGCCCATGGTCGCTTACAGAGCTATAGATTCATAGACATGTTAAATCTCTGTGGTCCCCAGAGTTTCAAAATCAAAGCTTTCATTTTCCCTACATAGTCATCATTTAGCAAAATACCATTAATATCAAAGCATTTTGACACTATGGTTTTGGAGCTGTGATTAATGCGTGGGAGGATTAAACATATGCATCCAATCTCATCCCGATAATATATTCACCTCAAGATGTTTAACACGTATAGCTAAATACATGTATACAGAAAGTGATGACTACACTATCAGTCAGTGGTTGTCAAGTCTCTCTGTCTGGTTATTTAGGGTGCAGCATGTGGTGTTGTAGCAGGGATGGGGTTGAATGTCTGGTTGATGGCTGGTCAAACCCTCATGAAGGGTCAGAGGAAGAGACTCCCCACCAAGACAGATAAATGCTTCAGTGGTGGCATCTACAATGGGACAATGTTTAACAATACCAGCACGCTGAGCAGTATGTGGACAGAGACGGCTACCTCTCCTATGTGGTCCAACTCTACTATAGACTCACCTATTGATGGAACAACACCAAGGTAAGTATTAGAAGGTAATGACTTAAAAGTTTAAAACTGGCAGGTTATGCTGAGTTGGATGTGGTCAAGTAAGTACAAATTGAGTTGGGTCGGTTTCAGTTGGTTCAGTTGGTTCAGGTAGAGTTGTAACTTGACGATCTTATTCAATTAATCACATGAACATGTGGGAAGTTACTGCTGTAAGATTCATTGACAGATGCCACAATATAGGTTAGACTCTTCAAGTAAGTTCTTGTAGAGTTGTGTCGGTTGGTTGAAGTTCATAGCATAATGCCCTAGTACCACTGGAAATTTCAATGTATATCATCCGAGAATAGGATTAATTGATTGGGATAAATGCATGGCAAATAATTATGTATAAATTCAATTTAATTTTTTTTTATTTCAATGACCTGTCATATCTAACCAAATGTTTCTATGTCTTTATGCAGGTCCTACCTTGAGTTCCTGTACTCTATATCATTCAGTTGGTACCCCATCATTGGCTTCATGTTGGTGATTCTTGTTGGGGTCATTGTTAGTGTATTAACTAGTAAGTACTATACACACACACACACACACACACACAAAATCAGTTATACTTGCAAGACAGCTGACATCATCCTCAATAATAATAAGGACTATTTCAAGACATGAAACAGTCATTCTACTCATGATCAAAGAATTATACCTGATGTCAAATGAAGTCATCTTCCCATTGTACTATCAGATAAGTCATATATTGCTAATTCTATTCTACTTCATGAAGCACTTGGTTATGTTTCAGCATGTATGAAAAGAGCATATGTTGAGGACAAGTACCTGTTCCCCTGTCTGAGAGGCTACAGGAAAGGTCGAAGCTCATATTCAGTAAGCAACATGTCGATATTCCTACGCTGTAAAAAATTCCTGTTGAAATTACGGGGAATCAGTGTAAAATTTCACGGTTTATCACTGTAATGTGATTTACAGTGAGGCAGTGTAAAATGCATTACTTTTTCATTGAACATCCATAATCCAGTACAGTGAAACAAAATTTTTTTCATTTATGGTGAATCTCACGTTAAATATTTGCCCACCAGGCAGCAGCCTGGGAGATATGGGGACTTTAGTGAGACCTCTCACTTTAAAACGCATCTAAATGTGTTAAAATAATAACAATGTCCAATATCCTCATTCACAGGGTCAATCCTGAAGCCTTTGGTACATTATAGATAATAAACATATAAATTCCCTTTCCATATCAGTGGGAACAAGCAAGGGTTGTAAAAACACCCGTTTTGTGGTAATTAGAAATATACATTTTCATACTGCTGTCAGAGTTGCTTTGAAACAATCCTAGAGTATCCTTTGCTCATGGATTGTACTTGCATATTACTGCGAGACATTCTATTATGTCTCTCATGGCCTAATAATTACAGGCCTGAAATTAAGATATTATGAATTATATCAATGAATCAAGAAAAATGAGAATGAGCAGTGAATAGCAGAGAAGCATCATATAATCATGATGAATCACTGTTAAATGACAACGGAAAAGCTCCGTAAATTTACGGGGATTAGCAGAATACGGTGACCATAAAAAAACCTGTGAAAGCTTGGCATTCATTGTTGCCAGTGAGTCACCGTAATTTTAGGGGATAATTTTTACAGTGTATTACGTTGGCTTCAGTTGTGTCCTTAGTAGGGTATTAATAGATACTTGTAAAAATACAGACACAGGGGTTGGCATTACAACATGAAACTAATCACTTTACATAGATTTGGCCTTCTTACATGATCGCTGCAAGCCATAGTGCTGGGCATTATAACTTTAGTATTGAAAATATCATAATAGTATAGTATAGTTAGGGGTGCTGGCGGCAGAAGGGCAATGAGCCCAAGCTAGTTTTCGCCCGTAAGGGTGATAAGATTCAATAAATCTACGTAAAAAAAAATTGACATTGTACGTTACAGGGGAATTTCAGACTTCCCTATTGGACCCATACATTCTCTATATAACTTCGGCCAAATATATGGAGCCCAGTGGACAGTGGTCATAACTGGTCAGTTTGTGCTCAAAGCAATGTAGATTGAGAGCCCCTCCTCACACTACAATGAAACGTGTGCATTTACTATGCATTTTGTGATTCTTTTCTTCTAGCTCGTAGACAGAAGTTCATCATTTGCATATGAAGGCAGCACAAAGAGGATGCAAAACATCTAAAAGTTTGCATAACTGCAACTACAGTACCTGGTAATTGATATAGGCCACTTGATTATGTGGCTAAACCATATTGTTAAACACCACAAAGACTCTTCACCGACAAGATTGTGATCGTCCAGGGATAACCGAGTGTGGACACCATGCATACAGGGACCTTTAGCAAACCCGACGTAGCTCATTAAACGCAGACGAATTCTATCTCTTCAGCACTGCTACGTCTGCGTTTTATGAGCTTTTACGTGGTTGCTATAGGTCCCTATTGAGTAATAGGGCCTAAACACAGTGTATAATATGATCATATTTGTCTAGATGGTGGATATATAGAACAGAGACTATCATGGGGTTACTCATGTGGTTGCCGTCCAAGGGGACCGGCAGACGAGGACAGGTGTGGGCGACCCTGTTGCTAGACAGAAAATATCTGATATATGGTGGGGTTACTCAGTGGTTTTATCAATCAATGTATTAGTACACTCTGTGAATGGATTGACTATAGCATAGAGACCTTGTACTTGTCCAAAACATAAACTCTTTGCATCGAGCATAATTATCTTTGTGTGAAATTTAAAGGTACAAAATCTGATACATGCAAATCTATTTTTGCGGTTGTACATTAACCCCCCCCCCCAAAAAAAAAAAAAAAAACAGAAAGAAAAAAACTAACTATTCTTGGTCCTTTTTTGTGTGTGTTTTGCGAGTTATGGAGTTCTACTACTATTAAATGTGCTGCAGGTGTGATCTATCAGCTTGTAAGCAGGGTCTGGCTTGTATGGCAAGTCCCAGGTATCATTAAACAATTGACTGCACTAACCTACACATCCTTCAAATTTGATTAAAAGTACATGACTTACACTTCAGCAGATGTCTCTGTGGCGCAATCGGCTAGCGCGTTAGACTGTTAATCTAAAGGTTGGTGGTTCGAGCCCACCCAGGGACGGAGATTTTGAACTAAATAGGTCGATGTGACAGGTGGGGACGTGGTCACTCAGGCCGTCAGGTGGCAGAGGTCGGAACCTGCAGTGGGGCCTGCAGTGTTGTGAGTGACCACTCTGCGTGCAGCTAGTAGCAGTTGGAAATACATGAAATTACAGTTAGAATATACATGTACAAGTGTATATTTTATAGGCTAGACATTTACTTATTATACCAACATATTTTATCACCGACAGTCAGGGCGCAGTCGGGACAGGTACTCAGCCCTATTTATAGGAGAGCTGGGGCTTTAAAGTTTAAGGGACAAGCAATATAAATATAACCACAACTATTCTTGATCCCAGGAAGACTTAGAGGCAGTAAAAGATATGGACAATTTATCACATTGGTTCCATTATTTAGTAGCATACCTATCAAGAGTTATTTGAACATTTCTGGTGAAATATATATTTTCATGTCTGGAGTTGTTTAGAAATAGGCCTATGGTTTTCGCAATAACAAAAATAATATTCGGACAATTGACAATGTTCATTCAATGGGATATGCCCCAATATCTGGGGCATAATCTTGCGTTGACTTTTTTATTATAGAATATATATCCTCGTCCTGGCATCACATTGATTGAGGTGGTGCATAATGCCCCTTTGAAACTCTATGTGCCAGACACAGCCTGCCTACACAGTGGTAAACCTGAGGGCTAACTGCAACTTCACATGGACATGGATGATTTTTGTGATGTGTGGTAGCATGTGTGCGGTGATGAGAAACCTTTTTTTTTATTGGCCATACTTCTCAAACACTAGAGATCACTTTACCGCTTTAAAGATATGGAATGTCACCGAAATCCAGGGGCCGAAATTGTAATTACCATAAATCCTATAGGATCCCAGGTTACAAAGTCACCTTTTAGACCCTTTATCCTATACAGTCAATATTGTCTATACAATTTGTCCGGGGTGGGGTTGTTCTAGGGTCACCCTAGCTCATGCCCAGTGCCATGAACAAATGCGTGTTGTTAAGGTCATGCTGTGGCCTTATACAAGGCCAGGGACATAGCAATTTAAGACCTGCACCATAATGATGTCGTTGCACAGAATACCCACAGTGTCAACATACAGTGGGTCTATACAACCAACATTTTGTTGCTACCGTATTTCCTCGTTTATAAGTCTCGCCCCAAATATGAACTAGTTACCTGCACTGTGTATAAGCCGGGGTATAAGCCGGGTCAAAACGGTCACTGGGTCTTATGTAAGCCCGGCCCCGAATAATTATAAGCCTTGGTAGCATTGAGAAGACCATAAATTATACAAAGCTTAGTTGCTTTAACACACCATAGGGATATGTACTCATCATGGCCATACAGCATCAATTGTTATAGAAACTATCAAAATTCTACTCCAAGAAATAACTTTTAGATACTGAATTTCTAAGAAAACCTATCCGGATGTTCCCTTTGTAAAATATTATAAGCTTGCCCCGTTTATAAGCCTGTCTCGTGTATATGCCGGGTCGATTTGGCGTTTGAAATTCAGTGCTAGCCCGAGCTTATACGTGGGGAAATTCGGTACATGCGGGAGGGGAGGGGGGCAACCACACTGACTTCCCCTCAATTTCTAAATTTCGTCCTCTAGTTGCTGCTTTTAAAAAGGTGACAACTGCCTTTGGCAAATTTCAAGACTTCACCACACACAGGGGACATCATTTCTAAACGTTACCAGTTCTGAGGGCACCGTGTTATACAATCTGCTTTCTCCTCACTCTGACAAAGTAGGGATAAGGCAGAGAGAGGCTATCAAATGGTAAAATCAGACAATTTGAGAAGTCCTTGGTTTCTTCAGAGAAGGATATAGTAATGAAGAATCTTCAGGTTACTATATATCTCCGATTGTCGTGGTAGGTAGTATTCGTAATGATATATTAGGCAACTTTCTTTCAATTTTGGAAAACTGCAATTTGAGTGTGTGCAGAAATATGTGGAGGTGGGAAGGGGGGGGGGTGGCCTGGGGTGAGGGGACAAATATAGATCCATTTAGTTCTAGCGGCCATTAGAGACGTAATTCACAGTTCTTACCCACCGCTACTCTTATCTACACTGAAAACCCTATGGGGGTAAAAGGTCATCAATGGTGATGCCCTTAGGCTAATCACTGTGATGGGTCCTGGTATCAATGATTAATACTGTAATCAATATCAATCAATATCAATCAATAAAATTCCTCCTGGAATAGACACTACATGCTACAGTATTGTGTAGCTATAATGGCAAAATAGTGTCCTCACAGTGATGACCTTAGATACTCATTTATCCACAAGAACCCAAATTATTCTGAAGTGAATACTTTTATACATGCCTGGATTGTCAGCAGAGTCTCACCACTTACACTGAGCCTCATTTAACCTGCAGTTAGCACTCTTAAACCATCGCATGCAGCTATATTTATCTCCCAATATGGCCAATTCAGGTACACTCAATGTCATTCACATTACATTTTATTCTATTTTCTACACACAGAAAAGTAAAGGAGTAGCCACGACTCTGAGAGCCAGAGTCGCAGTTTGTCTCCCACATGACACCTGTAGGGGAGAGTCAAATGAGTTTGACTCTCTGTTCCTGAAGAGTCATCAGCAGTTGACCCATCAAAAGAGGGGGAGTCAAAATCTAATACATGAGTGCATGCAGGTCAGGTGGATTGTGTATTTATACCAGGGTAGAGTGGGGGCAACAGGTGTATATAATTAGTGGACAGGCCAGGTGAGGCCTGTGAGGTGAGTGAGGTTTTTTCCCAAGACAGGTCAATAACAAGACATTTTGTAATGTCTACCACTTCCCCCTGTGTGAAAGGGCTAAGTTATATCTGACTCACACTACATTCTACAGACCATTGACCATACACATTTTAGATGCCAATATCAGATCTATATGAAGAAGTAAGCAGTGCCACACATTATATCTCCCACAGTTAGTGCCCAGCCTTATCTTCATTTCCCATACCCACAAATATGGTGACTAAGCACTATACTGTGGATGTTCTTGGAATGTATTGTACAGTTTTTCATCATATTTGATTCAGGTAAGTTAACTGGAAAGCTTATCCATTGACATCCCTTAATCACACTATTTAGTCATAGTGGACCCATCTATAAAGAATCAAAAATGTGTGGCATGTAACAATTATCTAAAATCTAGATAGTGGCTCTGCCTTGTGGTTGCCACTGGTACCAAATTAGAGTTGGTTGCCCTACCAAGTGGTTTCATATGCAACTACTATCAGAGTCAACACATTTTTTATTTGACTCTTCATGAAGGGTCAAACTACAAATGACTCTGCTGTGGGCAGAGTCAACTGCACTTGACTCTGCACTGATAGAGTCAAGAGGGAGAGTCAATTTGTACAAGGATCAAGGGGTATGACTGGAGTAGCTGTGACCCCTCCACCAGAGTCATCATGACTCTACTACCAGAGTCAACTAGAGTTGAATATGGTAAAAGAGTCATGGTGACGCCTTTACTTCTCTCTGTGTAGGTTTCTCTAGTGTATTCTCCATTGTGTATTTTGTTTTTCCATTTTCCCTCATTTTTCTTAGTGTAATCACCTTCATGTGTTTGTTTGTGTTGTCCCTCATCTCATTTAAGTGTTAACCATTGACCCTGTTGTCCCAGGTTCGGTCCGTATGGGCCCTGTGGACCTGCTGACCAGCCTTCAGCTGTGTTGGTTTTAAAACTATATCATCATCATCACCAATTCAGAATTAGATCTGGAAAGGGACTGTATCTAAACTGATCTATAAGACCTGAACTACCATTGAATATACGGCTCAGGTTCACCCCCTCCCTCAACTAGAAAATCTAATGATACATTTCTTTCGGGAATACCTACTTTCATTTTCCCAACTGTGGAGAGTAGAATTAGGTATGTAAGAAGTCTCAAGGGATTTTGAGATATCACGAATCAACCTTAACTTGCAGACTTCTAAGATAATTCTTGATTGTAATTTCAAAGAAATTAAAAGATTATCCCCCCCCCCCACAAAAACAAAATAGAATTCTAGATCAGCCCTTTTACCTGTTAGACTTAGAGTCCTGCAGTTAGGCGTGTTTTCTAGTATGTGCCATGTTGTCAAAGGTTCGGTCCATGCCTATGTCACTCTCCCTCTGTCTCTCTCTGTCTGTCTATCTACCTCTCCCTCTGTCTTCACCCTCTCCCTTCCTCTGTTTTCCTCTGTCTTCCTCTGTCTTCCTCTGTCTCTATCTGTCTGTCTGTGTGTCTGTCTCTCTTTGCCTCTTTTTCTCTGTTCCTAACTTCCCCTAGCCTTACTCAGCGTCCCCTTTGGCTCCCCACTACACTGATTGCCACCCGGTTGCCACCAGCCTCACACTTCTTTCATCAAAATTACATCCCAAGGCTGTTCATGTGGCATTACTCTCGTTCCCAAATCCTTCCGAAGGAAGGCTCTGGTAACAGCCAAATGACCTTGAACTTTGGATTTTGCTGGGTCTGGGCAACCCCTGCTGGTAGGCTGGAACCAGCGAACAGGAACAGGAAATGGAACCAGAATGTTTGATGGTAGTTTTAGGTAGATTTACCATCAGCCTCTTGCCTCACAGCTACACGTCTTTCTTGTGTCTCTCTCATCATCACTACCGTAACTGCAACTGTTTATAAATTGCAATACCCTATTACCCCCGTTCCTATATACGGTAGTTCCTCATATTAAACAACGTGAAGGGAGCTTTCTGAGACCTGCGTTCAAACGAGATAATGTTATGTGCTCTTTTGAGATCCCTGCGCATAAATGTGCAATTACGATAGGTGGCTTACCCTCCTCCCCTCCACCTCCAACTCTTAACATGCCCCTATGTATCAATAATACCTGGAAAATTCCCAAATACCTGAGCCCAAAAGCTGAATTAAACTTTCAGATGATATTATCCTCGCTTAAACTCCCTATATACCCCATCTACCCGCCACCTCTGTTCCATTATCCCTTTAAGGGCCGCATAGTTAATTCAGCCCCACTGGTCTATTCTGCAGGGTTGCACTAATGCCTCATGCCGACCCTTCGATGGTATATCAAACACGTGAGGTATGTATATGTATGTACCTAAGCAACACTGGACAATTACTCACCAGGGCTGCATCCAAGTACCATGGCGATAAAGGACATGCATGATGATGCATTATCTAAAGGAATATGCGGCCCCGAAAAGTTTAAATTAAGACAGGCAGCTGTCGAGTTGTCATGGGGAAGGTATGGTAAAGTTCGTCCGGGCGTACAGGAGGAAGGGGGCACACAGCCCAGCGCTGCCACTGGACACGGTTCAGTCCTCTCCTCCCCTACCCCACCCACCCCCTGCCCACACCCCCACCAACCTCCCTGGTGGGCCATAGGCGAAGCAGACCTTGTGTCGCCGTGACCACCACTCCCAGTCACTAATATACTCTCTAAAGATGTATGTGCAACCAAATATATCAAACACAGTTCTCACCTGTGTCTAGAAGTCCCCAAGACATACTATACCACAAAGCCTAGCCGTCGCTATAACATGATATAGCTGCCACAGCTAGGGGGGAAAGTGCATGTACCGGGAAACATGCTGGGGGCATGTGAGAAGAAAGGCACCTAACCGATACCATAAAGAGTAGCACAGGTTGGCTGCAGTGCTTATAGTGGTCCCCCTGTACTGGCAGGAGGCGACATGGAGACAGGGGGAGGGGTGTATGAGAGAGTGCTGACACAGGAGGAGGAACATACTGCCTTATTTATACCCCAGCCGCATACACCTTTGGACAGGTATCTCCCGCTACCTTTAACGCCTACCTGCACCTGTTTAACCTGACCGGTACATGGAGGATCACAGCAACACTCCCTCCGGGGCAGCCTTTCTGACCTCCACAGACTGTTGACTGGTGTTTTATGTTGTATAAAAGGGCACAAGGATCTAGTTCTTCTACATATACCAGCATGGCTTTTCCTACTACTACAGGTACTACTACAGGTACCAGATCAGCATTTCTTTGCCTTACCCTGGGACTTTTACTGCTGCTACCCGTCACTGACCAAACACAGCCCATTGACGCTGACAAGGTAAATATGATTTGTTTGTATTTTTTCTCCAGTTGCTGAAATGTACTACGGTGTATAGTCAGCCACTTGTGATATACCCCTCCCCCTTTTGGTATATACCCAGCTAACCCAGATCGTGGGATCGTGGCCAGCATAGTTGGCTGTTAGATGCTACTTGGAGGGAATAGTCAGCTGATGGTGCTTGAAATGTGTTGGAGTGGGCAGGGGACCAGGAAGCTATACGTAACCCTCTATTAAAGGGCCGGATAATACCTAATGGGTCATGTCGATTTGTCATAATGATGCACAAACGCAGCACCATTGACTGTGACTCGCCAACACTGCATTGGTGCATCATGCTGGCTCTCTGAGACCACCTGTGGTCCACATGAGAGCTATCTCATATTTATGCAACAAGACTTTTGCATGGGATTATCTTTTGTAAGAAGCATTAATTTTCTTGATGGATAGTGAATTGGTTATCGATTATTTATATTCTGTCTAGATAATAATAAGTGTGTCTTAATTTGAGAGGTAGCCCCTAGATCATCCCAGGAAACATCAGTTTGGCAAAATGCCACATATAGTAACCCAGAACAGAGGGTGTCGGGCACTGTGCACTATTATTAGTAGTATTAATTAGCGTTATGCAGATACAAATTAACTATTCGCCTTTTTACCGTTCCCATTTATACCCTTTCATCAACCCTATGTGAAGCCTTGGTGCATGCTCTTCTAACCGTTCGGATGGAAAAAGGCTTTCTTTCATCACTTTCATGTTAGATTTCTTTCCTTTTAAAAAATAAGAAAACCCTTTATTACAGGTAATACATCCAGTTGTTGGTGCATGTCCATAGATATCGCTGCCCCCTGTACCGTACCGTCGCGATAAAGCGCCTGGTCTTGAATAAGCGCCAGTCTTGAATAAGCGCCGGGGTGTAGGGGCTTCCAAATATTTCTTAAGCACTAAAATCGTGACCTTGAATAAGCGCCTGTCTTGTATAAGCGCCTGGGTAAGAGCCCCTTCAAATTGAAGAGCGCCCCGGCGCTTAAAAAGGGCCAGATATATCCTATTGCATTATCTATACCACACCAGAAAGACCAGCTATTAATATTCTATTAAATCTGAGAGGGTGTGTGGTATGCTACCCATGACGGAACGCACACATTGCATCCCAATACGTGACTGGGGTGACCGATACATACTTATAGGTATAAATCATCTGAGATTCATCTTCTCAAACACGAGTCTTCATATTGCAGGTACATCATCAATATCACATCCCTTGTTATGCGATATGACATCGTGGTTATTTTACTCAGACTCAGTGGACCTTGGCCCAAGGCTTGGGATGTACTTCTCACGGCTACGCCTGGTTGGTGTAATCTACTCCTTCGGGCCGAGCCTTCGTGCCTTGAGCATGGGTGGATCCAATCTAAAAGTGACAACTTAACATGATGATCTTCATGTACACAAAAAGCAGCATAGTCTCTGAGTCAACACTATTCCATACATCACGACACTACATAGTTCTCATCACTCCACTGTGTAGTATGCATAGTGCTGTAAGGATTACTAGGGGCCAGGTTTCTTTATAGGGGTAGGGATAAAATGCATACTGACGCTGGGTCACCATAATTTAATGCTAGCGGTTTAGTACTTTGAAACTAAGATTTATACATTATTATGTCAGGCCTCATTGCCTGCACTCCAATATCACATACCTACTCTCCCATCAAATTCACTATTCAAATCAAATGCACTGCTTTAATGATCTGAGTGTGCACCCAGTAGATCGTTAGTGATAAATAACCATTGCATTCCTCACTTGGGAAGTGTGCTAGTGGAGAATGTGACTGCATGCCCCATGGTTGGTGAGGTCTGTGGTTCTCAATGTGTACTGTACCCTCACATGTCACGGTGCACATACATGCATGTGTGCTGTGATAGTTCCTGGTACCGAAATCCCCACAGGTTGATATAGCACTGTGGGGATGGTGATGTCTGTTAAGGTGGGTCAATGCCTTGATGTAAAAGTAGCTAGATTTTCGTCAGGTTTTCACCATTAGACCATAATAGCATACACTTTCCAAAGAAACTGAGAAAATAGGGGGGTCCCGGGCTATTTTCTGAGATATTTAAGCCTTAAGTTAATGTCTCATGTGATGGATTATACAGTGTTTTGCCACATATCTACATGAAATTGTATTGAAAAGTAGCTAAATTTCTATATAACTCTCTCAGAGCCTAGGCTTTGATGTTTTCTATCTAGAGAATATATTTTTAACACATGGTCCCGCACATATTTCTAAGGTTTAGGCCCATTGAAAAAAAAAAGTTGAAAAGAAATAGAAATATACTGAGGGCTACCTATGTATGACTTCCAATGAGGACAACCACTACAGACTGCATAGCACAGTGGTAGAATGGATGCCTTCATATTCAAAGGTTGGTGGTTCTCGCCCCGGTCAGGGAAAATCCATATCCTATTTTATGACCATTTGATGTTACTTAGGCCAATTTGAAACAAGGCTGCCCTGGTGTTCTATGGTCAAACTAGAGATTGTACCTGCGCAGAAGAAGGCGCAGTGGACGAAAAAGGCATCATATTGACCCACCTTAAGCGAATTACGGTCATTATCAGATTATCAAGTTGGTTCTGTCACTAGTCTCATGCCTGATAAACGTATAATACCTTTGCATAATATTTAGAGAAGGGGGGTTATACAAGTTGGACGAAAATGAGGAAAAGTTATATAAATACAACAGAACCATGTTTAATAGTACAGATACAGCTCGCACATTGAACCTTAGTCAGTGAACTTGTTTAAAATGCCCGAAGTCGGTCAACCATGACGATGACTGTAACAAACTTTTCGGACATCACTCCCCAACAGTACAGAGTAGAGGCCTGGTGTATATATGCAATACCGGATTAACACGTTTTATAATTAGTTCCCCATTTAGGTATAGAATGAAGCGCTATTTCATCTTATAATTATGCTTATCATGCACTTATCGGCAGACTTAGAGTCTAGCCAATAAGAAGATACATTTATTTTGCAGCATCTTTAAGGGAAAGAACTAATTAACTTGCATATCCTAGATCTCCCAGGTAATTATATAGAATTAGATAAATTATATAAACGATAAGAAAGATGCCGAGATTTAAACTTGAAGAGTGGGCCCAACCTGAACTACAAAGAGGGCATATTAGGTACACACCCTCCTCTTCAGATACACTCCACCCACGGATACCCACTGAAGGAGAGGTAGTATTCTTAGTTGGAGTGGTAGGGGGTGGGGATATCTATCCTATTTTAGTTTAAGGTATGTTGCCCCCCGCCAGTCAGAATCACGACTTGGTACAGTTAGTTATTTTAAACCACATATCCTCGTCGACAAAAAAAGGCATACCACACAGTTAAACTTCAATCCTTCAACGGCATAAATCATCACAAAAAAATAGAGTTTGACACTTCTTCAAAGGTTCTCTCATGAATATACATGATACACACAACAGTAACTTAAAGGCACAGCTCTCCTATAAATAGGGCTGAGTACCTGTCCCGACTGCGCCCTGACTGTCGGTGGAGGGGTACCGAGATCTGCGGGTTTAAAGGCACAGCTCATCTTATTATGTACCAACATATCCCTAACCATGTAGGCCCTCTGTAACCATTATGCATGGCGGCACCCCTGGTTGACCAGCGAGTTAATCGCCAGTGTTCCACTCATGCATCACGTTGAACCTTCAGAAGTGTATGACCCAATGTGGTCCGCATGATGCATGCATGGATGCAGCCCTGGCGATTAACTCGCCGATGACTCATGCCGACCAAGGGCATAGCACAATAAAGCACTGCCCCACCTTGGCAGAGTTCAACTCAGGGGGCAAATACCACTCGAATAAACAACCTGTTCAAATGTAAATGTTTCAATAATATTTGCTTTCGTGACTAGTACGAGCACGACCCACATGTTTTACGTAGGATATTAACATAAATAACGGTGCTCTCCAACTACTATGACCCATCATGTACTATGCACCAGGTTATCATATTTCCCCGAAGCTTACTATTTGAGAAAGCAAGTTACAAATTGATAGGATAGTTTATGTTTGATAACAGCAGATGGTTGGTAGATTTCTCTTAACCCCCCCCCCCCCGACGGGTCAGAATTATCAAACACAGAAAACATAGTCCGCTATCCACTACGGGTCCACTATCAACCTTCGGGCTAGAGCATCCACATATTTCCATAGAAAAAGCCCGTATGATACCTTTGTTATACTATAGTTCAAAGGCATACTATTTTGGATCTCTCCCGAGCAGGAGGAAAGTACTGGAAAGATGTATCTAATGGCTGTGCTATTAAACGACACTACATAAGACAGGACAGGGAAGTGGACTAGATTGTGGACAACCTGTACAAGGTTAGAAGCAACTGTGGTTGTAAATAACCCTTTCACCTAATCCCTTTAAGGGCCACATTATGCTTAAATGGGCCCCATATGACCTTTATCGTTGTAATACATGAATGCGGCCCTGGTGGTGATCTCACTGGGGGTGATACTCTCCCAGAAGGTCGCAATGATGCATGAATGCATCCATGCATGGAGATTATACTGGTCAAAGTTGCCATCATGGATCATGGCGACATTGCATTAAGAACATAGTCCATTAAAGCACTATGCGGCCCTTAAAGGGTCATAGTCTAGTGAGCCTGGATGCAGATAATATTGGTCTCACTTGAGTGCAACCATTTATACTGTCACCGCGCTGGGTCTGGCATTTGTGCCGTTGTGCTGGGAACTTGTATAATATACATACTAATGATTATTATGTGTCATGACTACTTTAAACATTTAAATCACTCATTGAACATTTCACTCAGGAACAGCTCACATTTCTCCAAGCTGAACCCTCTTATAGATAAGAGAGTTGGGGGTCAAATGAGACAGGTATGCAGGTAGTCTATTGGAGGCTATTAATAATAGGAAGAGGACCCTGGTGGTAATAAAGGTAACATTTGAGAGAGTTTATTTCCCACCTGTCCCACTATCTCTAACAAAAACGATACCTCTAATACAAGCAGAGGCAGACCATCCAACTGCTATTTGCCCCCCTGACGTTTTATGTAACCTTCTCTTTTGGCGGTCTCGCCACATTCTCAGGACCTGTGTGACAGTGTTGGCTGTGGGTGCCATGTGCTGACTCTGATCATAAGTCGCATGACGTGGTAGTTTGCAGTACACGGGTCCATTTTCTAGGCCCATGAATCAGGCGCCTCGTGCCTGGCCTAGCTAATAGACTTTTTTTGCTATAAACCAAGTAGTCTGGTGTCAAAGATCCAGATCTACCCCTGACTGTGAGTGTTAATCACGCACTCTAGTGTCAAATGGTTCCGATCTGCGCCTGACTAAGGGTTTAAATCACACACTCTCATTTCAAACTGTTCAGATCTATCCCTGACTGTGGTGGTGGCTCTCATTCAGAAGTCATACATAACTAGCCCTTAGTATATTTCTATTTCCTTTCAACTTTTTTTTTTCAATGGACAAAAACTTGAGAAATATGCCCGGGACCATTATGTTCAAAAGGGATTCTCTAGAGAGAGAACATTAAAACCTATATCCTGAGAGAGCTATATAGATATTCAGCTACTTTTCAATTTTATGTACACATCTGGCAAAACACTATAATACTCCTTTTATATGAAACACTGACTTAAGGCTTGAATATCTCAGAAAACAGCTTGGGACCCTCCTATTTTCTCAGCCTTGTTGGAAAGTGTATGCTATTATGGTCTTATGGCGAAAACCTGATGAAAATTTAGCTACTTTTACACCAAGGGATTGACCCAACTTAAGTTGTTCACATCTATCCCTGGCTGTTGGTCTAAATCACGCACTCTCGTGTCAAATGGTTCCGATCTGCCCCTGGCTGTGGGTGAAATCACACACTCTCGTTTCAAGGGGGTATACAATTAATTGTAGAATAAGTGTTTCTATAGTAGAAGTTAGTTGTATACAATTAATAAGACTGACATTAGGTTTTATCAATTGTATACTGGTTATAAAAGTGTTTCACAAAGGTCTACAACCAAGATGTTAAGTCAGGGTCTTTGGCCTACAATCGAGATACAACTAATGTATAAGTGGTTCACAATGCATCTTAGTGTGTACCCCATACCATACCATGTTTGCTGTTACAACTAATCAATTGTAGCTTAGGCAGTTAAGACCAACTTAAGTTAGACTTACAGGGTAAAAGTAAAAGTGTTTCACAACATCCAATATTATCTTCAGTTGTAAGTCGGGATAAGACCGAACATAATATTGCTGCTTTAGAAACACCAACATAAAACTGACATTGGTTAATATCAACTTGGTTGTAGAATACATGTACAATTGAGGGTATTTTATTTTGGCTTGTGAAACACCCCACTGTGCTGTTAAATTCTATTGAACTTGAACCCAGTGTTTACTACACCTGGACACGGTTCTTCCATATACCCACTGCCCCACAGGGTCAAGACGAGGTGTTATACACCGAGTCGATGACCAGTGGGTATGTGGGAGAAGCCTGGCCAGGTGTATGTCAGTCTGACTTAACCCTCGGGTATGCAATATACCCATGGTGCGAACTCCTTTGTCTAAGCCTTCCCCCGTGGGTTAAATAAGTAAAACTGTTAGTACTATTTATACATTTCACGGTTAACCACCACCATCCTTGGGTTGGATATAGACTGGGGAACATGTGGATAAACCTCATGCGGTTTGCGTGGGTTTCTATGGGTTTTATGAGGGTGTGGGTATAATCCAGGGTCGTGTCCTGTTTGGGGATCCCCCAGTCTCAGGCCCCGACTCTGGGGGCAAGTTAATATAAAAAAAACTTATTTGACTAACTTGTCTTCAGGAGTTGACCAATCAAATCCTGTACACCAAATCCCGTCAACATCCTGGCAGGCAGTAACAATGTAAATATAGCAGTTCCACCAGTCTGATGGGTATCGACCCCTAAAATCGACATGGCGACATGGCCATTTCTTAAAATCGACATGGCGACATGGGCATTTCTTAAAATCGACATGGGACATGGCCAGTTAAGTGACATGTGACATGGGCATTTCTTAAAATCGACATGCGACATGGGGCTTAGTGACATGAACAAAAAATTCTCATTTAGTGTAAACATCAATACCTGACTCTTTCTTAAAATTTCGTCCTTGTGCGTAGTCAAATTCCAAAAATTTCCTGGGGCCTGCGGCCCCAAGAGCCCCATTCATAACTATTTTTAAATTACAGTGCCTCTACATTTCTACTCTTAGTGACACAAGCGACATGGCTTTTTCCTTAGTGACATGTGACATGGCCATTTCTTAAAATCGACATGCGACATGGGGACCCCCCCCCCCCATCTATTCCCCCAGTCTGGGGATCCCCCTGTCACGGCAGAGGAGGTAGTTAATCCCGTGTCTCAGCAAATCCTGGTAATCCAGTTTAATACACGGACATGGTCACAAAGGGCTTACTGTAGCAAGCACTTTGAAGAAGAAGACGCATTTAGACACTCAACTCCAGATCAATGCTAAATCTGTGGTGTGCAACAGGATACTCAATTAACCCTTTGATTGCCGCATACTGCTTTACCCTTTAAGGACGGCATGATGCATTAATGCATCATGCTCGTGGGCGTCATCCATGCATGAAGGCATAATTCTCGGTCAATTCTCCACTTCCGCATTCAAGAATCATGCCGACCCTATACCAGGTTGAGACACGACAGAGGGGCCAGCATATGATGGACTATGCAGCACCGGCGAGTCATTTGCCGGGCTGCATTGGTGCATCATGATGATAAATGTCACCTCTTAAAGTGACAAACGTGCGTAATTACAGCGTTAAATGCAATGTACACAGAAAAAATCCAGAGTCGGCAAACCTGGCACTGCCTTGTCAATTTGACAAGGAGAGGGGCTGGCAAGCAAAACTCTTCAGTAAGAAGACCCATGTAGAGCTACCTGGCATATGCCAGCCCTAAACTTGTCTAGAAGTGATTCACCATTCTCCCTGCAGGTGGCCATTACCTAGCCTAAATATGTACCATTGGGAACAAATTAAATAATTCCTATGTTGATATAATACTGAGTATTACAATACATATATGTTAATATGGAGGATTATGTGAAGTAGCTAGGGAAAAAGTAAGATAATGTAAAGAATGCATACTTTTGACAACATTTAAAAAATAGAGCACATGTGTAGAAGGAAGACACCTCTTTTGTGTCTTTCACCAGGGCACAAGTAGGTGCATGCACCTTATATTGGTATTATACACACAAGCCTATAGTCCATTGCTGGAGAATAGCCTATTCTCAGTAAAGACTTGGTGATACATTATGTGAATCCTTGGTGGCACTAGTGTATTAAATATCACTTCTATATGTGGTTATGTATTTAAACAAATTGATAAAATAATCTTGTCATCTGGAACCAGACCAAACTCATACATTTGAAACCCTACACCTACCACCATTATGCAATGATGAGCCCCAGCTGTGGCTATTGTAGGCCTGCATCAACTATCTTAGTTTGACGACCTTGACAAGTCTAGGGTTGTCTTGTGGGATGGTAACCTGGCAGGTTGTCAATTTGACGAGTTGAAGCTAGTTGATTCTATGCTGTTCACTTAGAAGACCCTAGGGTCGTCCTGTAAGACGACCTTACAGACTCCAGAGCTGTCCAGAGTTTTTCAGTGTACACGCCATGATATACGCATCGAGTAATTCGCCAGAGCTGCATTCACCAATTCAGAGATTATGCTGACCATACGATTTTGAAATGATATTGATGGATCTTGATGGGTTGCTGAACTATAGCTAGTAGAGGCTGCATTCATCTAAGAAGACGACCAAGGGCATAACATACCATGCAGTCCTTGAAGAGTTAAACTAGACTGGACAAACTGCATCACAACTTAATCTAGCACCTCCACTTCTAAACGGCTAGTCGGATTGGCTACAGGTATAACAAGGGCTTACTCCTCCCTGGAGGCTGTATTTGGTTGTTTGTGTGGCTTCTATCCCTACCCCCCCCCCCCCCTGACCGTCACCCCAGTACAATGTATGGCACGTGGTGAACAAAGGCACATTGTGACATAGGGCCTTTGGGGGTGCTTATTAATTCTTAACAACAGGCGGCATTATATACTAACGCGTGGGTTTTTTTCGCCCCAGGAGGGGTTGGCAACATGTGAAACTATTTTACCCCCCCCCCCCCCCTATTGTTAAGAAGATGTGCAGTACTTTAAGCATTAAGGCTGTTGACGTCCCCAACGCCTACCATTTACTGGTCGGCATTTAATTAGTACATCACGACTGCAAGTGTTGCCGCTAAGGATGACATAACAAATTTAGTTAAAAATAATAATGTTGGCCGTGTGTCATGGTTATATTTAGATGATTATACCTTTGCAGTGCAGCCTTTGCTATCCAAGGGCCTCACAGTATAGTTACGGGACATTTTATATATTATGCTCTATTAAAGTAATTTGTAAACACGTCGTGTACTTCCATTGCTGTTAAATTAAAGGAAACTCAAAATGCCTCCCCCACTGACCCGAGGCTGGGTGGAGTTCTCTTAACGCGTGCATGGGTAACTTCATAAGTCACCTAGTTTGTTAACCCTCTAAGGGCAGTAACATCCCTTACCACACCATACTCTTTTGTCGTTATGATACACTCATGCAGCTCGAGTAGAGGAATGGAAATAATACACTCCTGAATTAAAGGTCGTCGTAATTCATGATTATATAGTGCTTAAGGGTTACTAGCCGGCGCATCATGCCGACAATTGAGTATGAAGCCTTCATGAAATCATGGTGCTCATTTGCTGTCACGATGCAACAACCATGCACACTGACTAACTCGCTGGCAATGCATTGGTGCATCATGTCGACCCTAAAGTGATGTATTAACCCCATAGGATCGGTATGATGCATGAATGCAGCATAGATTTCATGGACCATGACGACAAATGGACATACTAGTAGTGCATCAAAACACCATGCAAACCTTAAAGGGTTGGTGACTTCTTGGTGAACAGTCCGATGACTACACTCTGTCTCGGTGCAGTAGCATGCAGGGGTAACTGCAGGTTGGTACCGGAGTACTCCGTTAACAGAGCATACAATATCAACAAAATACCACCACCACACAATGTCAATACTATACCAAAACCATGCAGCAGGTGCCAGCTTCTAAAGCCTGTTTGCACACTACTATCCAATATAAGCCCTTTCAGGTAGCAGTATTGGGGGCATTAGGCTTAAACTCGCAGATCTTACTACACGTCCAGTAGCAGTCAGAGTGCAGTCGGGACAGGTACTCAGCCCTATATATAGGGGCGCTGGGGGTTTAACAATTAAAAATTAGTATTCTTAGGTTGGTCGCTACCCTTTAATCAAAGAAGCAGAATTGGAATGCCAGAAATACGTCTATAGTGGAAAGGCATTCTTGGTAATGTTCTGGGTAATGTATCGTGAAAGAGTAGGAATAGTCATTCTTTGATAGCACTATTAGTTAGAAAAGTATGTTCAACATAAACCAACTAACTCTAAGTAAACTCCTATAGGGTTTTGGACTTTTGAAGAAATATCAAAGGGGGAAATACCCTATTTCATATCCTGTCTTTTCATGATACCGGGATAATTCATGGTACCTGGAATGTATTGCTGTGGATGGGGCAAGCCAAAATGTCATTGCATGCTGCCCATCACCTAGGACCATGAAGTTATAAGGTAACTTCTGCTGAGATCAGAACATGTTACAGGAGTAAAAATTCAAGGGCCACATAGTCCGCAAATGCATTACCCAGTAAACAAAAAACGGTATACTGTCTTATAGAGTTCAGAACGTCTCTCTATGGCTCCTGATCATGGGGCAACTATTGTATGACGTAAAAAAACACGGTATTTTGACGTAAAATAGATTGTGTTAGTCCTCATGATGCATGAATGCAGTCCTGACTAGCAACTTGACAGTGCCGCGTTACAGACTAAAGCATAATGCCGACCATACGGGGTTGAAACTGATGAGGATAAAAATATTTTTTAAAAAAATCTAAAAGAAAATTTAAAAGAAATAATTAAAAAAAACTTTTTTCAAGTGCAGCATGACACATGCATGCAGCTCTGGCGACTCGCCCGTGTGGAATTAATTTAACAGAGTCGTGGTAATGCCCCCAAGCTTAAGGCTATTACCTCACGAACTGACATCCCCAAACATATTAGCATGTTTCAAGAAACAAACAGGGCATATCGTCTTTAGGCACTAGAAAACGTCCCATATATTGCCTTCAATAGAGACATATTATATGCTTGACATATTTTTCAAATACAATTTTCATATTTACTTTAGATACATCATTTCAAAGTACACTTTGGATCTTCTGTTGAGAGCGTTGGCAATCGTGCGGACAACAGTGTAAATTGATTTAGGATAAAGACCAAAAGTGTGCCAAAAAAGCAATTTGGACGAACCTGAACTTGGTGACTTATGGTGTTAGGATTAATGGTGTTTATAGAGGATAATGACAGCTGTATGGGTGTCCATAGATAGGGAGCTATGTGTACATAGCTTCCAGCATACAGGTCATGACAGTGTCACCCCCACACCTTTAATTTTTAAATATTTTTTTATATTTTTATTATAACGTGTTGGATCACTGCCAGCACCCGCCAGCAAGTCACCGTCCTTTTTCTACTAGACCTTCTCCGAATATGTTCAGCGGTCCGGAAGGCGTCTGTGTAACATATAATATATAACACCAAGGGCACTTCCCCTTGAACAATATGACATTCTGCTGAATAGTAAGGGGCTAACCCACCCAAGGCCAGTTAACTAGCCATGGTTTACCCAGCACAAGGGACAGTTTATAACCACGGCTAGGGCAGGTGTAAAAACCAAGCGCCTCATCCCTGCACGGCTAATTCGGCGATGGTTGGATTATCATAAACTCAATTTTCTGATGAAAGGAGTCATAGCGTGTTGCGTGCATTCTGACTCACTCTCCGTGTCAGGCATGGCTTACTCTCGTTCCCAAATCCTTCCAAAGGAAGGCTCTGGTAACTGCCAAATGTTGGGATTTTGCTGGGTCTGGGCAACCCCTGCTGGTAGCTTGGAACCAGCGAACAGGAACAGGAAATTGAACCAGAAAGGCTGATGGTAAATCTACCTAAAACTACCATCATACATTCTGGTTCCATTTCCTGTTCCTGTTCGCTGGTTCCAGCCTACCAGCAGGGGTTGCCCAGACCCAGCAAAATCCAAAGTTCAAGGTCATTTGGCTGTCACCAGAGCCTTCCTTCGGAAGGATTTGGGAACGAGAGTAGGCATGGCTGTGCATTGTATGATAACAACAACATTTACTGCACTCTTAGAAATATCCTGTAAAATTACAGTGATTCACTGGCATCAATTAATGCCAAGCTTTCACCGTTTTTTTTACGGTCACTGTATTCTCCTAATCCCCGTAAATTTTACAGAGCTTTCCCGTTGTCATTTTACGGTGATTCATCATTATTATATGATGATTCTCTGCTATTCATTGATGATTCTCTTTTTTCTTGATTCATTGGTATATTTCATGATATCAACTTAATTTCAGGCCTGTAAATATTAGGCCGTAAGAGAAATGATTGAATGCCTCACAATAATATGCGAGTATAATCCATGAGCAAAGGGTACTCTAGGATTGTTACAAAGCAACTCTGACAGTGGTGTGATTATGTATAATTCTAATTACCACAAAATGGGTGTTTTTACATTTCCTGCTTATTCCCACTGATATAGGAAAGGAAATTATATTTCTATTATCTATAATGTAGCATAGGCTTAAAGGTTGGCCCTGTGATTGATGAGGTAATTGGATATTTTTATCCTTTTAACACATTTAGATATGTTTTACAGTGAGAGGTTCCACTAAAGTCCTCATATCTCCCAGGCAGCCACCTGGTGGGCAAATATTTAATGTGAGATTCACCGTAAATGAAAATAAGGTGTTTCACTGTACAGGTTTACGGATGTTCAGTGTTAAAGAATTGAATTTGACACTGTCTCACCGTAAATCACATTACGGTGATAAACTGTAAAATTTTACACTGATTCCCCGTAATTTCAACGGGAATTTTTTACAGTGTGTGTACTCCAGGGTGTCTCGTGACAGGGCCAATTAATGTGAAGCATTTACTCTTAATGTAGGGATCCATATCCTGTTTTGAAGTCATGCGTTCAAAGCAAAAGGGCCACGCCCCAAAGTGATGCATAATTGTCACGATCTGCGCCTAAATTAACTTATCTTTTCATCACCAAGCGTGCATCCCTTACCGGCTGGACCATCCCCTACCCCCCCTCCAAATTACGTCCACCCCCTATCCCCAACTGAACATGACTAATTCTTATAAAACCTTTTGACATGTAGGACAGTGCATTCAAAAGGCCATATACACTGAAAAACTCTAAGGTCTCTAAGGTTGTCTTACAGGACGACCCTAGGGTCTTCTAAGTGAGCAGCATAGAATTAACAAGCCTCAACTCTTCAAATTGACAACCTTCCAGCTTACCATCCCACAAGACGACCCTAGACTCATCAAGGTTGTCAAGCTAACAGGTTGATGCAAGCCTAGATTAGACCCAGCTGGGGATCATCATTGCACAAGAGTGACAGGTCTAGGATTACCAAAAGTATGAGTTGGGTCAGGTTTCAGATGCCAAGATTATTTTTGTTTAAATACATACCCAGACAGTCTTGTTTAATACACTAGTGCCACCAGGGGTTCACATAATGTATCACCAAGTCTTTACTGAGAATAGGCTACCCTCCAGCAATGGACTGTAGGCTTGTGTGTGTATAATACCAATATAAGGTACATGCACCTACTTGTGCCCTGGTGAAAGACACAAAATAGGTGTCTTCATTCTACACATGTGCTCTATATTTTAAATGCTGTCAAAAGTATGTATTCTTTACATTATCTTACTTTTTCCTTAGATACTTCATACATGTATAATACTCCATATTTACATATATGTATTGCAATACTCAGTATTATATCAACATAGGAGTTAATCAATTTGTTCCCAAGGATACATATTTATGCTAGCTAATGGCCACCTGCAGGGAGAATGGTGAATCACTTCTAGACAAGTTTAGGGCTGGCATATGCCAGGCAGCTCTAGATGGGTCTTCTAACTGAAGAGTTTTGCTTGCCAGCCCCTCTCCTTGTCAAATTGACAAGGCAGTGCCAGGTTTGCCGACTCTGGATTTTTTCTGTGTACACACGACTTCATACATGGTTAATTTGGACGGACAGATCTTGTATAATATCAATGTCCGGCAAGAAGGCAAACCCTGCAAAGTATATGGATATGGCGGTATATTTTCCGACCAGAGGTATATAGATATAGATATCTGCCTTATGTCCACCTTTATTATACTAAACGATACAATACTCCCAACGAAGGAGGTGTCCTATCTCAAACTGGGACTGTTTTGTTACATCGCGTCAACCATGCAGGAATGCATCAACTCCGTATAGGGGTCGGCATGATACATAAGCACGGCGCGGGCCAGTTACTCCCAGGGTTAAGTATAGACAGTCATGATAAATACGTTCCTGATAACCACAGACCACCAGACTAGACTACAGTCTTAAAACCAGCTTACCACTCCTCTTTCATATGCCAGCCAGTATACATTTGCATGGTGCAGCATTTGACAAGCTCCCAGCTGGCTGAAGAGAACTACACAGAGAGAAGTAAAGGTGTCAACTGTGTCTCCCACGTGGCTCTGGTAAAATAGAGAGTCAACTCGAGTTGACTCTGTACTCTCAGTGTCAACTCAAGTTGCCCCTCCATATAAGCAGAGTCAATAGCTCTTTGACACTCCATTTTTGTCAGAGCCACGTGGGATACTCAGTTGACATCTTAACTTTTCTGTGTGTATACATGTAGCTGCCCGAGTTTCAGCAGGAGCCAATTCTCGAGGTACCGCCTTGTACTACCTTTATGTATATGTACCAGTCCTGAGAGATAACGTCCAGACATCATGCAGCCAGCAGGAGCCAGTCCCATGTTTCCCATTGTCAGCTTTTTTTTCACTGAGATATAAAACGCCCTTTCATCACGACCACCTCCTTCTCTGGAAGGATGCATAGCTTTACGTGTGCAACAGTAAACATGTAGCTCCTATCGGCACATCTAGATAGAGATCTGTATGAGGACGCAAATATCCAATACATCTAGGTAGAGATCTGTATGAGAACGCATATATATATATATATATATATATATCCAATACATCTAGATAGAGATCTGTATGAGAACGCAGATATCCAATACATCTAGATAAAGATTTGTATGAGAACGCAGATATCCAATACATCTAGATAGATAGATATATGAGAACGCAGATATCCAATACATAATCTTATCCCTTATTCCCTTCTCAGTGTTTGAAACTGTATAGAATTTAATATAAATACTCAGAATTCTGGTTAGCTAGCCGCAGCCTCGGGGTTATTGGTAATAATTTATTGATATGCCATAGATCTTTGGGATAACCCCCTCCCCTAAGTACTTTAACCATCAACCTATCCCCAATACCAGGGACAAAATTATATTTACATGTACAGTTCGAATGGCCAGTCCACTCTACATCTAAAAGGCTATTACTAAGTCAGGCTGTATTGCTCATCTTCTGTCAAATTGCCTATCAACATCCAAGTCACTACTTTTAGTATCTTATCCATGATACACAGAGTGAATAGTCAGTGATTACAATACGAATCCTTGTATATAATACTGATCATATGGCAGTGGGTTCCCTTCTGTTGGCATACACGTTTTTCTCTATAAGAACAATGGGCACCCACTGAGCTAAAGCATGGATCTAAACCTTTTGCTGGAGCCCTCCCCCTCTGCTTTGTGTCAAAATCGCTGCGAGCCCTAAAGTGTGTGATGTACGTAGCCTATGCATGACGTTGTGGGATGCAATACAGTACAGGGCTACACAGGGCAGGTGGCCAGTGTAGTGACCAGAGTGACGCACACTGTATACTACCATCTACGGGACAGAACTAGCATTTTGCTGGGAGAGTGGCCCTCTCAGTTGGCGCGTGATGAGAACTGAAGGCCTTATCTGGGGGAACTTCAATTCCAGGTGAGGTGTGCGTCCCCAAACCTGGTCACGGGTCAGGCAGGTGCTATGGTATGGAGCACCCCTGTGGGTATATCTGGGGCGTGTTACATGTATTGGCCTACCTGGTGGCATACATTATTGTGACCCTAAAACCGTTGAAGCCTTTAAGGATCATTCTGAGAAACTAGTGGCGACCCTGTAGAGATGTACAGAACCCTTAGAAGCCCACCTGGTGTACATTCTCAGAATCTTCAGACTCCCCCTGGTGTGTGTTGGTTCAGGGAAATTCTTTTTTTAAACATTTGAGTCCGCTTCCCCAAGAGAGCCTCAAAACCCCTGACCCTAGGATCTAGAGTCAGGCAGCCTACCAACTGAACTAACCAGGCAAGTGTCAGTTAGGCCTATTGATGAGATGGTCAATGCTCCATGACTATATAGTTTAGAATGTTCCATTTGGATAATATGTTGGATATTCATGTCTTGACCCTTTAAATATGGCATAATGTATTCATGCATCATACCCTTGGTCTTTATGATGCATGAATGCAGCCCTGGCGAGCAACTCATCAGCGATGCATTCAAGCATCATACCGACTTTACTGGGTTCAGACACTCCCAAAGGGTCGGAATGATGCACTCATGCAGCTCTGGTGAGTTTATCGCCACACTGTAAAACATGTGTTTTAGAATCTAAACACTAATTGTGTCCGTTATTTTAAACACTTGTAAAAAGTGTTTAGATTCTAAACACTTATGAACTAAACACTTCAACAAGTGCTTAGGTTTTAAACACTTATTTGCAAACTGTTTAGCTTCTAAACACTTATCTAAGCACTTTTACCTAAACACTAATTCAAGAGTGTTTAGATAAAAGTGTTTAGAACAAAAGTGCTTAGATAAGTGTTTCAAATCACTTATTCAAAAGTGTTTAGGTTTTAAACACTTATTAGCTAAACACTTTCAATAAGTGTTTAGGTGTTTAGATTCATAGCAAAGTGTTTAGATTTATAGAAAAGTGTTTAGATTCTAAACACTTATCCAAACACTTTTAGAATCTAAACACTTATCTAAACACTTTTGTTCTAAACACTTTTAATCTAAACACTTTTAAGTGTTTAGATTAAAAGTGTTTAAATGCTAAACACTTTTCAAAATAGTGTTTAGATAAGTGTTTAGAACCTAAACACTTTGCAAATAAGTATTTAAAGCCTAAACACCTATTGAAGTGTTTAGCTGAAAAGTGTTTAGAAGCTAAAAGTGTTTAAAATAACGGCCACAATAAGTGTTTAGATTCTAAACACTTATTTTACAGTGCAGGGTTGCATGGGTGCATCGTGACGACAAATGTAATCTTTCAGCGACATCCGTCCTTAAAGGGTTAAGTCATCGTAGAAATACAACCGTTCTATTGTTTCATCTGTTGCCTGGTCCTCGGGTGCGGTTGCCTTCATTCTATTCTGACCATGTATGTTTTATTCTTTCCTTTCCCCTCTTTCTCCCTTGTGGAATTGTCTTTGTCTCGTCTTATAGTGTTGTCCATGCATGGACCCTGTTGTCTCATGTTCAGTCCGTGTGGGCCCTGTGAACCTGCTGAGCCGCCTCCAGCTGTGTTGGTTTAAATACTAAATCTATCTAGGATAATAGATGCTTAAATTTGACATGGCCACATGGCCTATTCTTAAAATCGACATGCGATATGGGGCTTAGTGACATATGACAGGATATTTCTTGAAATCGACATGAGAGGTTCTTAGAGGCGACATGGGACATGGAGATTTTAAGTGACATGACAAGGACGTCAACACCCCCACCCTGCCATCTACAGTTATCTACCCTCACCCCCACCCCCACCTAAACTCAGGACTCGTGAAGGGCCATAAATGAGTGCGTGGATTCAAAATTAAGAAAAAATGACCTGTCATTTAGGCCTACGGTAGGATATGGTCACTATCCCAACTGCCTACATAGCCAATTATTTGCTAGAAGTTTCATGTGGCCTATTTTTAAAGTATAAAAATATAATGGGGACGATACTGTTTGTTAAATTTAGGTCAGCAGGCAGGCAGGTTTCGTAGTGTAGTGGTTATCACGTTCGCCTCACACGCGAAAGGTCCTGGGTTCGAAACCCGGCGAAACCTAAGGGCCTCAGAGTTTTGCATATGTGATTATATCTGCATCCACCCCTGCCCTTCTCTCCCACCTCCAGTGTCACTGTGGTAAAACTCAGTAAGACTCAACAGTTAGCCGATCCGTAATGGTGGATGGCTGTGTTTGTAAGGGGATACTGGATACAATAGGGACCTTTAGCAAAGCTGACGTAGCTCATTAAACGCAGACGTAGTAGTGCTAAAGGGATAGGCTACGTCTACGTTTAATGAGCTTTTACGTGGTTGCTAAAAGTCCCTACTATCAGAAAAAAACATAGAAACCCCTTGAGAACTGCTCCACATCTTCCGAGATATAGGCTATAAATAGTAGGCCCTACAGAAAAAAATGTGAAAGAGATTTATGGTGCCGTACCAGAGTAAAAGCACCCCACCTGGCAGAACTTTTTACAGAGATCCTATAGACATCATTTCAACCTTAAACAAGGCATCAAGATGTTTATCATAACAGTAAATTATTTTAATTCGGTGACATAGGATATTTCTCAGGATCCTTTATGTAATTCGCATATTACATCTCAATAGGGTTGAAACTATTGAGTTGGATATTGGGGACTAGCTTGAAAATTGCAAGATAATCCCTTCATTAAAAGGAAATCGACCCATAGATTCTTCACCAAAGTCTGTCAGAACATGGCTAGTATGATAGGTGTAATATATCAAAAGAACAGCACCAAACATGGTGCCAATGTTTAGCAAATGGACAAGAACTACCTGACAAGCTACATCATTAGATGATATTCCACTTGTAGTCATCAGATCCTACATATATATATATATATATATCATAAACTCCCCACTTATGTTGTTTTGGCTATTTCTGGCCCTTTTCAGGCTTATGCCCCTACAGAATAACCAGTTTTGCAGCAATTTATTCAAATTTTTGGTATACGTGAAAAAACATCCTGATAATTCAGGAAATCTCTATTTTTTGTGTATTGGCCCATTATTTTCTGTTTTCTGGCCCTCCAAAGGCCCAAAAAACCCTAAAAACCTCAAAAACGCTAAAAATGACATGTTTTACATGCCTCCCATGTGTACTGAGGCAGTAACAGCTTATTCCTAATATCATTTTCTATTAGGTCTATGGTATATTCAATTGATTCACGAGGATTTCACTAGATATGTTCCGTATTTTTTTCTCCACAGACATTTAAGTGTGTTTTGTGAGCAAAATATTCAAATGTCATTTCAGGTTGATACCTCTATATAGTAAATAAAGAAGATCCACACAGTCTCTATTGTATCCCAGACTGTGAGGTAACTCTTGTGTCTTCTGCTGGAAAAAAGAAATTTTGAAAAATATCTAATTATCTTGCCTCCAGAAGCATATGTCTATTGGGATACATATTTTCCGTCACGGAGTCACCCGAAATATTCGTCACGGAGTCACCAGCCACCCTGATGAAAATTTAAACCTTCATAAAATTGTTAATACCCAATATATTTAAGTTATCTCTGGTTTTCCTGTGTCCTACCCACTCCCTCTAATGTTCTAATGCAAAAATCCACCATTTTTATGCTCATTTATACAAAAAATAATTTCCATCACGGAGTCACCCGGGTGACTCCGTGACATAAAATAGGTTAATAGGGGTACTTTAGGCCTATACTGTGCAAATTTGGTCTAACCAGTTATCATGATGCTTCATATTTCTTAAAGTACACATGATCAGGACACTGTAGAGTGAATTTAACCAATAATGGGACCATTTTGAGGAAACTAGGGTAAAGTTGAGAGTATGTAGTTGAAATGTTCATATTTCTGATAAATGTTCAAAATTCATCGGGCTGTATCTCAAAAACTATTACTCAGAGGATATCCATTCTTGGTATGCTTCAAGATATATGTTGGCCCAGCTTGTAAACAAAATTATTAGTTGCTGTGATGTATTTAAAACATAATGTTCATGATCATGGATTTTTGGTCACGGAGTCACCTGAAAAAAGGACAATAAACTTCACGAGGCGATAAAAACTGAACCGCTAGGGTTAGAAATGTATCACAAAGTGTTTCAAGGAGCCAAGATATATACCTTTCAATATACTAAACTTGTTTAAACATATTAAGAACTTTCTGATTTGTCCTTCCTCTATCCTAAAACAACATAAGTCAGGAGTTTGAGCCAATTAATATACATATATATATATATATATATATATATATATATATATATATATATATATATATATATATATCTGAACAGTGCTCACAGGCACTTGCCCTGTTAGCTCAGTCAGTTGCATGTGGTGCATGACATCATGTTTGGAAAAAAAAGTGATTGTAGAGGAAAGGACGGAAAGCAAGTCAGGAAAAACAGGAAATATCAGTGGAGAATTTGGCATTATATAGTTTTCAAAATTGTCTGCAGCAGGGGGGGGGGGCACCATTTACGATTAGGTTGAATTTCTGAATTTTCAACAATACAATTGGGCTATATTAGAGGGTCCCATGTGGCATTTCCAAGAGTAGTAAATTTAGCCTAAAACTGTGGCGGTGGACCCAGGATTTTGAAAAAGGTGTGTCCAGTCTAGACCAAAGTACTGAAAATATAAGGAGATCCACACGTCATTAGAAAATATAGATTCATACTCTAGAGAAGCCCCTAGACTTTGCCTTCCATTTGCTGACACCACTCAGGGGTGAATCCACCCCTGCTCCCGTTCCCCCTTCCCAATAATTCCCCATCTCCCGCATTTCATTCCCCCATTCTCTCAGGGGCAGTTGATTTGAACCGGGGGGGGGGGGGGGGGGCTGGATTCTGTAGCATATCAAGACTGTATGAAGGGGTGGAAGATCTCGCCAAAGTAGGAGAAAACTAAGACAGTCCATTCATCCCAGGTACCACAAGTGGTCCCTTAAGGAGGTTTGGTGGATATTAAGGGTTGGGGCACAGGTTGATGGCTAAAGAAAAGAAATCAAAAATCTTTGGGATGCCCCCCAATGACCAACCCCAGGGCAATAAATTGACTCAAGTCTGTTCCCTTCAACATTAACTTGAGTACAAATGTTAGGGCCAAGTCATTTATTGCCAGTTGGGATTAGGGGACTTGGTGGATGGGGGGGGAGGTCATAATGAAAAACAGTCCTTGATAGGGAAGGTTCATGCTAGGCAGGGGTGGTAAAATTAAATATGATCCATCTAATTACTCACAGGCCATTTTTGAAAGGCAGAACTCAGTTGGGGGTAGAGGGCAGGTGAGACAAACTCACTCCATTACAGGTGTGGAAAAATCCACCTAGCCCACAGCACCCCCAGCTTGTAACAAAGGACTTATCCCTTTAAATGTATATATAATACATTTATGCACCCAAAATGGAGCAGTATTTAACGCTTTCGTAGAGGGGGGGGGTACTCTCTGCATGACGTCATATTTTCGGGGGGTCAAGGGTTGCATGACGAAACATGACAAGGGGTGAGGGGGGGGGGTCAAAAATGGTCCAAAAAAGCATGACATCATTTATGGACGGCCCCAAGGCTCTCTTGGAGAACACTACTAAAACATTTTCCAAATTGGTGTTTGTATGCACATCCACCAGGTGGAGCTCGGGTGCCCCTAGATTGTTTCCGAAGTTTCTCAAAGCATCCACAGGGGGGCACTTAGTTTGTATCCAGTATCCTTAAAAGAGGGAACTGAACATCATAAAATTATGCTTTGGTGGCTATAGCCATGTATTATGTAGTGCACTAAGGGTTTTTGGATATAATGGTCTGTAGGAGCAGGAAATAACGATTTTATGATATGGATGACTAGGCTAACTAGATTGGTTTACATGACAAAGACTAGGACAACTACAAGTACATGACTAGGCTAATTAAGTTAGTGGTGAAGAGGATAGATGAACCTATATTATAATGATACAAAATGACCACTCAGTGCCTTTTTAGGACCTTTATGTTATGTACATTAATGATATTAGTATGGAGATATAACATGGAACATGTGAAACATAACAAAAGAAGAGTCAGCTGGGTAATTGAGAAGGGATTAACCCATGACAAGGATCATGTTCCATGTGCTAGGCTAACTATAAAGGACTAGGCTAACTCAACATAGGCCTATCAGGCTTGCAGCTTTAATCTTGGATGGCCTGATCTCCATGAGCATGGTTTGTGTGGTATGTTGAATGATTCACCATAGTGAGTCACTGCTGTGCTCACAAAAGATATATACACCAGAGTTGTTTAAGGATAAGTTAGCCTAGTACTTTTTACTCAGTTAGCCTAGTCATTTCTTCTCACAACAGATTAAGAAAGCCTATAGCCACATCAGCAGAGTTAGCATAGTCTTCAATATTTTTTTTAGGCTGACTTCTCTATAATTGCATTGATTTGATGAGGCTAGCAATTACCTATATGACCACATATGCCTAAACTAAGATTCTGCCAGCTATCATGTAAAAATATCAAGTATTTACATTACAAATAGACATAATCTGTTTAGCATTGCTTGCTCCACCATCCGCCATTACGGATCAGCTAACTCAAGATTCCAGGCCCAGTGTCCTACAGTGAGTATCCTGTGCATGGGTGGCACTTATCCACCCAGACAATCGGCGCTCTACTGATCTCGGCTAGCGTCTATCTAGGGTAAACTGACCTAAAGGTAACCACGTACCATGAGATGTCCACCTTAATTTTGTAGTCATTCATGCATGATAAGCCCTGTTTTTGTGTATCAAAGTACACTTTAAGTGTTACTCTTTCCAGCAAAGGACAAATAAAGACAATACCATACATAAATAAGTAAAAAATTAAAGTGGATATCTCATGGTACGTGGTTACCTCTAGGTCAGTCTACCCTATACCTTGTCTGGCATATCTTGGCAAGCCCCAGACCGTGAGGGCATTAGTACCTTTATTAGTGTTAAGTTTGACACCGACAGGAGAAGGCCAACCTCAGGGATTTTATTTTTGTACATTTATGTCATTTTCTAGAAAATATTGTATGTGTTTCTCGTTCTGGTAAGACGTGTATTAAGATATGAAATCCTAAAGTATGTGCACTTTTGGACTGATGGGTGAACAGCGATGAAGACAGTCTATACACATATCCAAAACATAATCTTTTTAGATCAGATAGGATCAGTATTTATAGAGGAGGTGGCCTCTGTGCACATGTAGATGAAAACATTTCATGATTTAAGCTTCTAAACCGAGGACATAGAAATCCAATGGCTTCTTTCGGTAAAAGATAACAGTAAGAAAGCTATTGTATGTAATATATATAGACCAGCCCAAGGGTCAGTCATTGAGTTTTGTAACATATTGAACGCCTTGTTGTTACAGATTCAGCACTCTGAGAATTATGACGCGTTTATTATGGGGGATTTCAATATAAATGTTCTCGTTAATTCTCCGGTCAAGAACTTATTGTATGAAACTACCGATCAATTTAATCTTGTACAATTGGTAAATGAAATCACGACAACCTCAGGTACTAATACATTTATTGACTTGATTTTCACAAATTGTTTTGACATATTATCTAGTGGTCCACTCAATATACAAGTAACTCGTCAATCGACAGCTCCTTTATTGAAATACTCAACTATAAAGGGTGCCTCATATGAAAGGTCTGTGGTGAAGGATGGTCAGAGTTGGAATGCCCTTGATGTAGACACTCGCAATATTACCTGTTTACACTAATTTAAAATGAAAAATGTCCTGGAAGTGTCGATACCAAAACTACCTGGAGATTGAGTGTGAGTGAGGTTTAACATGTACTCGCATAGGCCTACTTGTAATAGGGGGGATACAGTCATAATTCAAGGAGGTTAAACATTCAAGATGTGGAATCATTTTCCTGTAAAGGCAAGTTATTCTTAAGGAATTTTATTGGATTTTTTTTCATAAAGTGAGTACACCACCTAAACAGGTAACTGACGGTGTATTCCACAAACGTGTTGACTGAATACAAGGGTTGTAAGCATTAGAGTCAAGTCGTGATAACCAGTTATTGAAAAAAGGAAACAGAAGTCAGATTCACATGTATGTCATACATTGTACACGTTACTTCAAATCTGGTCAATACAGTTTAAATTTGTTTAAAAAATCCCTTTGGTGGTGTAATTAGGGGTCATAAGAGAAATTAAATACACTGGGGGAAGGGGCTTATGAGGAGAAAAGTTTGGGTAATTTGCAGTCTCAATTTAACCATTCACTACAGCTAGAGGACTCCCACACTGGCCACGGAGAACTCATTAGCCTGGCTGTTGGCCTGGAGTCCCGAGACTGGCCACCTACTGCATCAAAAAACAGCAATATAGAGGGCACTTGAAGTTAATAAGACACTTAAGGATCTTGCAGATTAGCCTCTATGGGAATATTCCAGTTGGTCATGGGGGCACAGTAGGTTATTGCCACTAAATTTTCTGAATAATCAGATTCAAAGTGTCATTGAAGGATGGGTCCATTGGAATAGGGAGTCACATATATAGTAATTCCTATTTCTTTACCTCCTCACCTTATCTCATCTTTGTAGATTATATTGGTGCCATGCCTGAAAATGGTCAGGAAACATCTCACTAGTGAAAGATCTGGATAACAGCCAATGCCGCTCTGAACACTCAGCTTGAATATAGCTGCATGCGTAGACCCTACTGGAAGCTCACCATGCCATGAACACGTCTCACCACTAGTAGAGATCAGAATAGGAACCAAATGCGTACAAATGTAGTGCCCCTATCCTGAATCATAACCTGATAACTTGGACGCCTAGAATTATCTAAAACCACATATTATTTTGAAAGGGACCCTTGCACACCCTTGCCTAGCCAAAAAAATGGAAATCAGGAGGCATTGAGTAAGGAGCTCAGCACCCATACCACATACAGACAAAGAGCTAGGTTTATGGGGGTCTATTGACTCAGTGATAACTCCTGGTAATTTTGGTAGGAACTAAATTCTCCCGATAATTTCTCACTAAAACTACTGCCAATCTGCTTATATTAGAGGATGGGGGGGGGGGTAAGACAGTGTGAAAAGAGAGCCAAGGGGAGGCCTGGGTCTCTTTTCATATCCTGGACTCTCTTTCGGTTTCTCCTATGTGTGTAGCCTATGGTGAGAAATAGGCCAGTCAGCAGGAGTGCTGAGGTATACGTGCTACACTATAGTCCCCTTCAGTATCTGCCAACTTGGCAGTTAGTGCATCCTAATAGTGAGTGAGTAGCCAAAGTGGTGCGGAGGAACCTCACGAAGCAGCTATAACTTATAAGCTACTGCCCTTCACACTGTGGTGTCGTGATGTTGCTGACAGGGGTCCACATGATATGTTACCCCCCCCCCTCCCCTGCGTTTGCAGTGTTTCATGCGACCTTGTATGGGCATGATGCAGCACAATAGGTCGGGGGTGATCCATTAAGTATGTCACACTTTTTGGGCCATTTTGAATACCCCCCCCCATGTCACACTTTGTCACACTTCTCCCAACACCCCCCAGAAAAGTATGTCACAAATCTGCTGACACCCCCCCCCCCTTACAAATAGTGATGTTATTAGGCATGATGTACCTTATCGATCAGAACCTTTTCGGATTACAACTGTTCAAAGAGGCCGTAACAAAATTATATGAATATTGGTGGCACCCTAGATTTTTGTGGCCTTGATCCATGGATTCTTGCAAGTGGTCACAGGAATAGGGCGCCTAAGTCTGGTCACATGATGGCCAATTTCCGGGTGCTTATGGGCTCCCCATATCATCACCTGCAGGCTTGATGGATGGGCGACATTCTGTCTGCATATATCTCCACTAATATTGAGATTTGAGCTATGAAATATCAGATCTAGGACCTCTTTAGGCCAACTTAGATCTGAGTATTTTTTGTTAGAAACAGTGATAAAATTACACCAACATTTTATCGGGAAACTTAGGTGCCCTATTAAAGGTGTGCTGGTACTGCTACCTGGCGGAGGGGGGGCACTCAATTTTATTTCAACACAGGTATGTGGCTGGCTCTCCAGCAACCCTTTCCCTGGGTGCCGTGAAAATTGACCCCTCATGGAGGAGATTTTTGTGTCTAGGTTTAAGCAAATTCTCTGAGGAGTGACCCTTAGGTGAAAGGGATTTTTAGTCAAAAAGTGACCTTTGTTGCTGAGACCTCCGAAAAGTGACCCATGTTTTTACAGATTTTGTTGAATTCTCAGAAAAGAGACCCTTGGTGAGGGTGGTTTTGGTGAAAAGTAGCCCTTGTGAGGGGGATTTCTTGGGAAAAGCAGACCCATGGCAAGGGGGTCTTGCTCAAAATATAACCTAGCCAGTCACACATTCATGTATACAGGATCTTGTGTTACCCTCTACAGTGATTGCATGGAACCGAGGTCAGTTAAGCAGATGAAGGATGATGAAGGCTGACCTGTCTATAGTGGATGGGGCTGGTAGTTGTAGGTCTACTACAACCACCAGTATGTTTTTAGCTTGGAGATATCATTAATTATACAGCATTTATTTAATATATGGTTTTTAAAAAATCTGAAAGTGTGACGTCACATAATCCTATACACCCTCCCACCCCCTCGTCACACTTTGTCACACAAAAAAAGACCCCCCCACCCCCTCGGGCGTGACATACTAAATGGATCACCCCTCGTATTTGCAATGTCATCATGAGAATTCTTTTAATCTAACTATTAATTTTAAGGATGGTACGATGCCCCAACCCAGTAGGCACAAAATTCAGTTCAACATTGAATCAACATTGAATCAACCTTGACTACCGTTTATCGATGTTGATTCAAAGTTCTGTGCTCACTAGGAAGGTTAATTTTCCCAACCATTATGGTGCCTCTACATGGGTACCCGATTCTTTTACCGTGTCACCGTGTCGATGTTTAGCAAGATAGGCCGCATCGGCGTGTCGATTTTTAGGTATATAAGAACTTAGAGAAAAATGTCTGCAGGTCGATTTTTATCCTTTATTTTTCTGTGTCCGTCGATTTTTAAAACCCCCGTGTCGCACATGTGGGTTTTTAAAACCCCCGTGTCGCTGTGTCGCACGTGTCGAATTTTACCCATGTACAGGCACATTATGCACAGCCACATCATTAGCTATGAACTGCACTACACTACATTGGTATACCATGCCCTTTGTAAGTATTATCAACTCCATAAGCAAAGGGCATAGTGCTTCAATCTGTATTAGCAGTGGAGAGTTCCTCACCGGGGGCAGCTATACCTTCTTTTATCCCACCTGGTCACGGCACCAATGTAGCAGATGCCGAAGTAACCCAGCCAAACACAGGTGATAGATTCGGATGAATGAATTAGGCTTAGGATGATTCAGAGTACTTCACATACATAATTATAGAAGGGGTTTACCAACAATCAGATGAATGTGAGGACAGTTCCTTCTTGAGGAATACAGCTCTAAGAAAAAGCTTCAGAGTCTTCAGTAATACCAGCACTGTAAAAAGTTGTTGTTCCTGAACAGCAAAATGTGCTGTAACTATACAGTACTTTTGCTTTAAAAAATAATACAGTAAATTTTGCTGTACATGTACATTTCTATTGCTGTAGATGCAGCTTACAGTAGCAAGTTTTAGACCTACAGCACTTTTCTCTGTGCTATGTACACAGCGGGTCCTAGGATCGATCCTTGGTCTAGCCACCTCGCAATGTGCTACATACTAAATGGTTACAAGCTATTTAACATCATTCTCTATGGGTCTTGTCTATAGTTTTCATTGTATAGAAAACAATTTAGGTGTTATACGATAATGTCTGCATGCTGCTAAAGGTGCCAAATATGAGAGCCATGCTGCAGGCCTTACTCCAGCTGCCTCGATAGCTCACTCAGTTACATCATGGGACAATGATAGACAAATCCCCAGTTCAATCCCTGGTCAGGCTAGTCATTAAACTACAGTTTCTTGATGTTTTGATTTTTCTTTTCTAAAAATGATATGCAAATCCACACAAAATACTTTCTAGACATTTTTTGAAGAAAAACATGAAATGTTTTGTACGCAGGACAAAGGAGACCTTTAGCAAACTCTACATAACACATGGTTCTAGCACTACAAGGTAAACCTTGCACTTAATTTGCGAAAGGTCCTAAATATCTTTTCATTTCGCTCATCCATCTGATCATCTACATGAGAGCTATGCTACAGGCTATATTCCAGCTGCCTCGATAGCTCACCGAGACACAGCGTGGGACAGTGATATAGGAAGGTCCCTAGTTCAATCCCCAGCCAGGCTTGTCATGAAAATATAGGTCCTTTATGTTTTGATCAATTTTTCTAAAAGTGATATGTAAGTCTATCAATGAACCATTTTTATTGTAATTTTATGTGCTAGTCTATTAGGTTATTCTAGATAATTTATGATGATTAAAAGGTAATTCATGGTGACTAAAAGTATCACTAGCCTTGAGAAGCAAACCCTAAACTTTCAGGTTTGGTTTTACAATTAATTCTGCTGTACAGCAGCAGCAGACTTTGCTGTTATTGTACAGTATATGTGCTGTAAATATACATGACCTGACTTGCTGTAGGTCTACAGCACAATCTACTGGAACCAAAGTTGCCCCCAGTATTTGCTATACAGGAACAGTACTTACTTCTAACAGTGAGGAGGTGTACCTTAAAGGGAGCTCATAGAAATATATCAGGAAGGAGCGGACGGCCTCTCCTTTTATAGGACTACCTATAGAAGCGCCATCGGTCATGCAAACACATGAACATGTGCCATAGATTAGAAAGTGACATATGTGCGTGAGCCTGGAGACAGCATGTGTCCCTAAAGGGTAAAACTGTTATGTCTGTGGGTTTTGATGGATGGCCTTATTTCTGTTCTAGATGGTAAAGTACCTCACCAAACATGACTACCTACAACCTGGGGACAGCGTGAGGGATGCCTTAATGAAATTGCAGGCCGAGTTTAGCATTCGAGTCACAGGTAAAAATATCATAACATTATAGGCCTATCATGAACTATAATCAGAGCTGCCACCTTTCTTGCTTTTCCAGCGAAAAGGCAAGAATGTCCATATTGAATTGCATTATTTTCAATACACGTAACTATAAATCATGAATATAAAACAAGTATTAACCCTATCAGGACCTTGCATGTGGTGCTCCAATGCTTCATGTTCATTTGTCGTCATGATGCACCAATGTAGAGCTTGCGAGTGATTTTGAAGCATCATATGCCGCCCTTGAAAGACCCAAAATTTGTTTAAGTTTGTTATCTTATGGCCGTAAACTGCCTGCTGCTCAACAGTGCTTTACTAAGTATAGTCCTCATCATGCCTCAAACTCTTTGCCTTATAATTTCAGGGATTTTTGACACAGAGACACAAGATCTGATGAGCAAACCACGATGTCAGATCACACGGCAAGCAATCCACTCACAACACAGGAGGAATAAACGATACGCACTTTTTGGTGAGAAATGTCCTACCTCATATAGCGGTTTCTACACTATGAATACTTGTTGGCCTTTTTAGGTAAACAGAAGAATGTACTGTCTAAGGCTACTCAGAGAAAAACGTGAGAGTCAGCTGGACTCACATACTACAGTCTATGTGTTACTAAAGCCAACTACTCTTGAAAGTCAGGCTAACTTTGACTGGAAAAGAAGGCCCATCTTTGCTTTCCATACAGAGTCCAACAATGCCTGACTCATTAAAATGCAAGTTAGACATTGCTAGACTGCTTTGGCTGCTCCCGATGACAGGCACTGCCTGACCTTCACTCCAGCAACAGTCCAGCAGTGTCTGTTAAGCATTATGATGTAATGGCGGAGACCTGGAATTTAGCTATAATTGACAATCTAATGTATATGTATTCCCCCTTTATCCAAGCCCTCAATTACTCCATTCAAAGTAGCCTAAATGCCTACACCCTACTGGAAATCCACAAACAATTTAAAAGTAACGATGACGGCTATCAAACACATCGCTATAATGCATGCCCTTCAGCAATCTGCTTTTTGCTTAAATGCTAACGTTCATGCAGTGCCTGCACACTATAGATTATAGTCATAATTGTTTCGTCTCGATAATTGCTATTGTGTACACTGACAACTGTCTGTCTTTATTTGTATAATTCATAAAGCGTAAACACTTTTCAAAACAGAAAGGACAACAAAAATGTCAATGACTTTTGCCTAAAGATTTATATTACAACTGATACCACGAAATTATTTTCATGGCTATTTTGTCGACGCTACAACACCTATATGCTGTTTTCATTATAATTAGACTTAACTAATGATCTATGTAGCGGGTTTTAATATATAACTCTTTAAATTTAAGGACCTGGTGAGTAAAGTCCAGTAATTAACTAAACATGGTGAAGTCAATTTGACATCTATGGCCGTTCAGCTATTTTTTTCAAAATAAAAACTGGTCTCATTTATTTATTACACTGTAGTGAGGAACATATCAATGGTCATAATGCACGGGAAACTATTTTATGATTTAGAACAGATACATTCTGGCAGTAATCAGTTACTTTACTACTTATGTGTGGCATAACACTTCTGGTCTAACAGTAGATACAAGTGCAGTCAATGGGAGTGGTCATCTTTAAATAACAAAAGGATTTATGTATACTTATATCATGGCCTATTCTCTAAAAGTAGCTGAAATTAATTTGGCCTAATGCCTGAAGAGGGAATCAAATCTTCAGGTTCTCCTTTCAAGGCGTTCAATTATTCACCTCCCCCTCCTAAATGTACCACCACCTGTTATTAAAAAATGACCACTCCCTAAAATTGTACTCAGTGATAGAGTAGAGTAGCAGTAGTATACTATTAGTCAGATTTGTACATATACACTTCATTGCCATCCCCTGTCCTACCTTTACCCATCTCTCATCTTGCCAGAGGCCGACGGTAAGAATCCAACTGAAATGCTATAGTACAAGGATGTAACACAAGTTAACATGTTTAAAACATACAATACGTTTTTTTCCCGAATATTGTCTGAGAAATTTGCTGCATTTTTCAATACAGCAGAAGTACAATCTATATAACTACAGCAAATTTTGCTGTTCAGGAAGAACAAGTTTTTACAGTGTGACTTTGCAGTGGTCCATCATGATAACAATCTTTGCCTTGAAGTAGCATGCCGTCCGTAAATGGTTAACAACTTTTGATTCACTCTTAGTCTTATCAAGAAACGCTGAAACACTCCTCAATAATAGAGATGTCTGAAACCATTGACTCCCATATGAAATCTTTGCTATGCGTCCTTTTTAGGTTTTATATCTTGGCCTATATATGTAGCATGCCATAGGTTTACATTAAGAAATCAGGTCAGTACTAATACAATGTTGCCTGCCCTGTATACATAAGCTCTCTACTAAACATGTATCCTTGTGTTATAGATAGCAACACCTTTCTCCTCTTTATGGATAATCAATACAATAAAGTTATACTATACTCTCACACTTTTTTAAGTTATGGACCCCGCCCACTGGGTCCTAAATGGATTACATAGGAAATGTATGGGCCCAATAGAGGTCAAGCTGGACGTCCTGTGGGCGCATCCATTACTTAAGCTAGTAACTGGCGAGATAAGCACTGATACCAGGCTCTGTCTCACGACCTGGGGCCAATGTTTTTGTCTCTGACCGGGTGCCGTCTCTGACCAGATGCAGTCTCTGACTAGGTGCCGTCTCTGACCAGGTGTCAGAAAAGGGTGCTTTCAAAAGAATTATACTCATATATATAAGGATTTGTAAAAACGTTTTGGCCGTTGTTATATAATTATCATTGTGGAGAAATTGGTACAATTTATTGGTAATGTGTTAAGGTTCAAGGCGGGAAGCTACTGCCTCCCCCTGCTGAGACTCTCAGGAACTTCACCAACCATCTGCACCCCCTGCTGGGCTGCTCACTCACCACAGACTATAAAAGGCAACCACACCGGACCTCAGGCCTCTTTCGCCGCTACCAACCCTGGAAGGCAGTTATAAGTTTTTATGCAGAATAGGGAACTATTTTAGTTAATTAGATAGCCCTTTTTAACATCAACCATGCCTCCTAAAAAGACAACTGCTCCTCCTCCAGTCAAGACTTCAGCGAGACAAGCAGCCAGGAGGAAGGCCAGAACAGCGGAGACTGAACCAGAACCCGCTGCTAAGACTCCCTCGAAACCGGGCAACGAGGGGATCCAGAATCAAGTCAACAACCTCAACTCCCGTCTTGGCGCTTTAGAAGGTGAAGTAACCAAAGTTAGTGGCGACACAGCCGCCATCCTCACTTCTATTAAGGCCCTCAGTAAGCCTAGCTCTACTGAAGTAAGCGCTGAGGTAGTAGTAGAGGGAGACAGGCCTACGCCGCAGGCTGACGTTAGGCCCGCCACGCTGGCGTCGGTCCCAGACAAGGAGGCGCCGCGCAAGGCGGCAACGTCACGCCACGTGCTTCCCGACGTCAGGTCCGCCCCATACAGTGTCCCGGCGACAGCGACAATGCAGGCTAATCAAGGTCCATCCACCAGGCATGACAATATATTTGACTTGTTTAAAGACTGCATTCCTCCGACAACACAAGACACTCCCTGCGAGCTGCCTCTGTCATTTGCTGATGCTAATGACCCAGTTCTGGGGGAAAAAGTACAGGTTCTGCTACACAGCGCGCAACAACTCACTGCTCTCAAAGGTAGGCCTACTCACCCTCATGATCTCATCAGGAGAGGCCCCAATCAAATTAAAACAAGTTTGAACATGCTTTCTGAGTTAGAATACACGTACGGTCTGTACAGACTGGTAAATGACCCCCGCACTCCAGCAGCCCATAGATCTAGTATGTTCAAACATCTTACGCAGGTAATGGAGGATGGTTCTCAATACCGCTGGGAGCAGGTCCGTGAATGGTCGGAGGACTTGCTAGCCAAGATAGCGGATGGTAGATTACTGTGGTCTGACATGCATGAGATTAGGTCTCTAAGAGATAGCACATCTAAAGCACGCCAAGGCAGGCTCCATAATGCAGCACCGGTAGCAGCAGGCCTGCCTCAGCCTACAACTAAGGCGCACCCCGCTCAACAGCCTAGTAAACAAGGCCCTAACCAAGGTCAAAGATCTCAACCTCAGCCTAATTCTCAGCCGCCTAGTCAGGATAGACGCCCACCCAGATTTAGGCCGGCTTCAGGCAGAACTGATTCAGCATGTGCATTGTTCAACAGTCAGATGGGATGCACTAAACAAGATGGTCATTCAGAGGGCGGTAGGCCTCTTGGACACCACTGCAGTTGGTGCCGCTTTAACCTTGGAAAGATCCACTACCATTCTGAGGCTGTATGCAGAATAAAAGAGGACCCATACACCTTCTCTCATGCTCAGAACTTTCAAGCCTAGGCCGGTCTATGCCGGCCAATCTCAACAAATGGTGGTATCTCTTGACCCGGATCGTCCCCCGACTGCTATAGAAAGCTTCCCCCTACCTATAGCTTCATCTGGAGAGCCGCTGATGCAGGGTGCATTGAACAATCAACATGTGGCCACACACCCAACCACTATGGACTGGGTAGGCCCTACAACCCACTCCTATTGTGAGGCCACATCCAGCAACCCGCCACCATTAGGCTCGCTACCAGCACAGCCCATCAAAAACCCAACTGACTTGTCCTCAGTTGGATTTATTTCTCCCCAAGACTACGCCCCGATCAAGCAAGCATTCTGGCCTGATATGGTGGCCCCACAATGGGTGAACAATCCTCAATACGCCTTCCTATACAATGCAGCCAAGACCACGTGTTTGCCCAACAGGCTGGGTGCCAGGCTCACAGTCCCGTCAGGCCTTAACCTAAGCAGTTGGGAACAAGCACTCCTCCACTATCATGACAAAGAGTTATGTGGCTACCTTAGGTATGGGTGGCCTACAGGTTACACAGCCAATACCCACCCTGCCCAGGTGGACACAAACCACCAGTCTGCTGTTAGACATCCTGACCAGATCAAGAAATTCATCCACAAAGAGTTGAGCTTGGGAGCCCTCCTGGGCCCTTTCTATACGCCACCCTTTCACCCCTGGTTTCATGCGTCCCCACTCCTCACCACACCCAAGAAGGACACACATGAAAGAAGAATAGTCCTGGACTTATCTTATCCTGAGGGTGAAAGTGTCAACAGTGGTATAGACAAAAATGTGTTAGATGGAAAACACACCCCATACACTCTTCCCTCGGTGGAAGACCTGGTCACCAAAGTCTGTTTGGTAGGTCCTAGGGCCTACCTATGGAAAGCCGACCTTGCCAGGGCATATAGGCAGCTCAGGGCGGATCCCTTGGACATACCCCTATTAGGCCTACAGTTTGATGGAGCCTTGTACATTGACCTTTGCCCACCATTCGGCGCAAGGCTCTCAAGTCTGGCCTGCCAGCGCACATCCAATGCCCTAGTTTATCTCATGGCCCAACGCCAATCCTGGTGCTTGGCATACCTGGATGACTTTGCAGGGGTGGCCCCCACTATTGAACAGGCTCAACAGGATTACCACAACTTCTTTGATATCACAAAGTCGCTAGGTCTCCAACTGGCGGAGAAAAAATGCCACCCCCCGACACTTGAGATGGAATGGCTGGGATTCACAGTCAACACAGTGGACATGACTCTGACCCTCCCTCTGAACAAACTCATAGACATTGAAACAGAGTGCAGGAAGTGGCTTTGCAGGAAATCTGCCACCAAGAAAGAAATCCAATCCCTGGTTGGGGTCTTAGTCCACATCAGCAAGTGCATACAGCCAGCGAGGAGATTCCTAGCTAGGATCCTCCAGACTCTCCGCAGAGCCCCAGACAAGGGTACCATATGGCTCACCAATGAGTTCAAGAGTGATGTTACATGGTTTGCAACCTTTGCAAGGAGAACCAATGGCATCCATCTCCTCCAACCACCCAGGACAGAATTTGCATTTGAATGTGATTCATCTCTCTCTGGAGGGGGAGGAAACTCAACAACATCCTACTACCATCACCAGTACTCACAGGACTTCAAAGATCAGTTCCCTGATATTGTGCACAGAGAGGCCGCCAATCTCATCACGGCTTACAGGTCCTTAGTTCCAAGTGACACTCAAGGCTACCTGATAGTAGTATACACAGACAATAAAGGCAGTCAACAATCTCTCCAATCCGGCAAGTCCAAGGACTCTATACTGGGAGCATGTGCCAGGCAGCTTTGGCTCGAGGCTGCTCTTAGGGACCAAGTCTTTGTAGTCAGACACAAGAAAGGTAGTGAGATCCAATTAGCTGACGCCCTATCTAGACAAAATGACCCCATCATGGTACAGAAAGCATCCAGACTCATTGAACAGTTCAAACTAGTCAAGGTCCCTCATGTCATCCATGACCCTATGTTTGATCAAATATGAATGTTTCACAATGTATCATTGCAGACACTCAACTTGGGGCTCAAGCACTGGCGTCAATGGGGGCAGCTATCTCAGAGAGGACCCGCATAAATAGGCTGAAACAGGCAGAGTATTATATCACATATGCTCTTCACTACAACATTGACATACTCAATCCCACAATTGCAGATGCTTGCACGTACGTGCAGTTTCTGGTGAATAGTTTAACATCTCCAATTGCCATTAAGAACTACATTTCTGGAGCCCGCAGTTGGATCTTTGACCATGGAGGGGAGCCAGCCACTCTCCTGACCAGAGAAGCAAAAGCTGTCCACACAGGTGCCTTCAGACTCACCAAGTATGTTCCTAACCCGGCTCCCCCTCTCCTCCCAGGAGACCTGGTCAATTTGTGTAAGCTTCTATGCTACTTACCTGAAGGCCTTACCCTCAGGGCAGCCCTCACAGTGGGGTACTTTGGTTTTCTACGTGCCTCCAACCTCTTGTCTCCAGCAGCCACCTTGTGGGGTGGCCCCCACACACTCAGAAGGCAGGACATCATGACTCACCCTGGAGGAGTTGTCATTATGCTCCGATCTTCCAAGACCAGATCCTACAATGATGGTGCTCTCCCCTTGGCACTGCCAAGGATCCCCGGCTCTCCAGCCTGCCCTGCTGCAGCCTGGGAGGAGTACTACTGCCACTCTGGAGGGTGCCCTACTTCACCGGCATTCACCCTCTCAAATGGGGTGCCCCTTACCACCAAAGTCTTCATACCCATACTTCGTCGTGCCCTTCAAGTCTTGGGTTGCCCCTACTACAATGAGGTGTCTTCACATTCCCTCAGAAGGGGAGGAGCCCAGGGAGCCCAAGCAGCAGGGGCTCCTCGTCTACATATCCAAGCCCATGGTACTTGGAAGTCTCAGGCCTCTATGAAAACATATGTCCCAGCTGAGTGTTCCACCAAAGTGGCCGAATCACTGGCCACCTTATTTGCTCCTTAAAGGTATTACACTCATCTACCTACATCACAGACAGTGATATTAAGTTCACATAGTACACCCGGTGTACCACATCGTATATTCAACCACATTGACGTTGTATGAATTGTATGAATTGTATTACATGTCTCATATATACCTAAGGGTATTCCATGTTGGTGTTATAAACATGTATCGTAAAATAATATGTGTATGAACTTCACAGGATAAAGTCCACTTTATGAACTTCTGACTTGTGTCTTCACTCATTGTGGAGAAATTGGTACAATTTATTGGTAATGTGTTAAGGTTCAAGGCGGGAAGCTACTGCCTCCCCCTGCTGAGACTCTCAGGAACTTCACCAACCATCTGCACCCCCTGCTGGGCTGCTCACTCACCACAGACTATAAAAGGCAACCACACCGGACCTCAGGCCTCTTTCGCCGCTACCAACCCTGGAAGGCAGTTATAAGTTTCCCACCCACCTTCACCCTTAAACTTAGGGTTTACTATAGACTCCTTAAAGGTATTACACTCATCTACCTACATCACAGACAGTGATATTAAGTTCACATAGTACACCCGGTGTACCACATCGTATATTCAACCACATTGACGTTGTATGAATTGTATGAATTGTATTACATATATACCTAAGGGTATTCCATGTTGGTGTTATAAACATGTATCGTAAAATAATATGTGTATGAACTTCACAGGATAAAGTCCACTTTATGAACTTCTGACTTGTGTCTTCACTCATTATAATTATAGCTGGCCTCCTGCTGTTGGAATTTTGACCTTATCAAGCCAAGCTAGTCAGAGACGGCACCTGGTCAAAGACGGCACCTGGTCAGAGACGGCACCCGGTCAGAGACAAAAACATTGGCCCAAGGTCGTGAGACACAGCCACCAGCGGTCACATGGGTACAAGCTGTTACATAATGTACCCTAAGAATTCCGCAGTGAAGACCAGGGAGTTATCTCATTGGTCGATAATGCATCCAGCTACATGCCGAGGTCCACCATTTTACACGAACTGCATATGATATAAGTTATTGAACAAAAACTATTTTGGCTTCTAGCTGAGGGGTATCCAGTAAGTTATAATTATGTTGGGTGAGTGCTTGGACAATCCTGACACAGTGCACTAGTGGCCTACCGCAAAAGAATTTGAATATTGTAAGGGCAAATTCATGAATGCGAATTATTCATTTTTTATTTCTCAAGTCACCGACCGCAAAATCAAAATAGCAATTTAAAAAAGTATTTTAAAGATTAAATCCTCCCTCTCCAACTGTAGGTTATTTTCACATTCACTCATTTCAGGCTTCCGATGGCTGAAGCGATCACTAACCTATACAATACGAAACGTGAGGGGAAGGTACACACAGAGGCTGGAGAATCGGATTGTGGAGACCATTTTGCAAATTGCTTTCCAGGTTAGTATATACTCAGATGTGTTTTATCATTCACATTTAACCATTTAAGGATCACATAATACTGTAATGCAGTATGCTCCTTGTTTTGGGGAAATGTATAAACATTGTTGGGTCGGTATGATGAGGAATATGATGTATGATGACCACCAATACAACTAATCAACTAAGAAAAAGACCCCCTCCCCCTTTACCCCAGCTGGCAATGACATATACATGTAATAAACATGTGTTTATTATACTTTACAACAGGAATGGAGTCGAGCCACTCCACTCATCTTTACGCTGATAGCGGGTTCGTATGGTGGTGATATCGAGTTCTCCTTCCAGCGTGGGATTCACGACGACTCGTTCCCGTTTGATGGCCCGGGTGGCACCCTGGCACATGCGATCCTACCCGACCGGGCGAACTTTAACTATGTACTGGTACACTTTGACGATGACGAAAGTTGGACCATCCATAATGCTGGTATGTATGTATATATGTATATCTACCATCCATACTGAAAGATACCGAAAGATTTTTAGGTGAAAAAGTGGAGAAAACGATTTTTTTCTACTTTTTTTTAGGTCAGCTTCTGGCAATCATTATTTAGTGAACACACGGCAACAATATTTTGATTGATCCGCGGGAATTAAGAGAATAAGTTCAAATAGAAATAACTGCAGTCATGCTTTCAAAGAGGCATAGCGTCCTTATGGATAAACTAATCACTACAATGTACACCAAATAAAACAATCGGTCATATAGAATTTACTCTTCACCAGTTTATTATTGGAATGGTAAGTACTCGCTACAAGTCATATTTATCTAAACTTAAGTGAACTTAACCTCTCTAAGTGGCCGTTGTATACAGAAGTTGGCCATTCAAGATGGCCGCTCATACAAAGCTCACACACATAATGTATAGTTACTGTGCACCCAAATAACATAATACATGTATGTAGTGGTTAGATATTATGGCCTTAATACTGTACCCGACCCATTTCATGTACATATACCTTTTTGTTGATGTAGAATCCTGTGTTAAAACGCATAATTCTACTCTAGGGGTGTGGTCAATCTTTTTTTTTCATATATGAAAGGCAGGGGTGGATTTGTACCCAAATGAGCCGATATTTTCCTATCACCCCCCTCCCTCCACGAATCGGGTTCAAATTGTTTCTGACATGCAGGCTTTTTCTGATAATGAGTCGCTACCCCCCCCCCCCTCCCCAAATCCAAAAACGTCATTATGTAAAAAATAAAACATGAACCTAACATCTAAAATATAACAGAATAGTAGGAATCGGGTGTTAGCCACATTTGTATATATTTGTATATACATCGTATTTACACTTCAATATCTATATAATCTTTTTCATCTATATCCTCTTTATCTCTGTTTGGCCTTTTAGCTAGGGGCAATGGTAACATATATCAACTGAAAGATTACACTATTAAGGAATAAAAACTATTTGATAAGTTAAACACTTAGCCCGGATAAAATTTCAACTGGCTATACCATTTCTCGTTATGGTACATGAATGCAGCCATGGCGAGTAGATTTGCCTGTGAAGTATATTATTCTATAATCTTCTCAAGAAGAAATGTAAAATGGATTCAACTAAAGCCGATTTTACCATCAAATCTGATTTTATTTATTTTCGCCTCCAAAGGATTCAATGACAGTTCAGGTGATTTTCAGACCATAAGGTCATGCTATCAACCGTGGGGTCTATGAAGCCGATGCTTCTTATTTTCATCGGTAATACCTGCTAATGCTTTTGATTGTCAAATTTTAAGCCTCTGTCCATGAGATGGGTCATTACCTGATATTGCCTCTTATTATCAACTCCACAGATATAAGCCTCCTTCAGATAGCCTTGCATGAGATTGGGCATGCCCTGGGACTGGACCATTCATTGGACAGGAACGCCATCATGCATGCCATCTACTCGTATAAACCAGCTCTAGCACTCACCAACGATGACAAACGTGGTGCACAGGTATTATATGGTACGTGTGCAGCAAAAGACATCATTGGAAATTCATTTTAAATATGATGCTAAATCATTAAATTTCGCTTTCTGCCAGAACAGAGGACACGTTGTAGCCTTATGCTTATTTTGCCAGACTAAAGAATGTAGATTTGAGTGTACCAATAATGTAGCTTTAAGGTCAATCAGAAATTGGTTTCTTATCACCAGACTCATAAAGAACATGATGCGGGCAGTTTGTTAATGGGTTCTGGGACTTTTACATAGGCTGTTTGCAAACAAAACTCTGGTTTTAGTGTAGCTGGGAGGTTATCATTTCTATTTCACTGTACTTCTGGCAGCTACTTTTTCCAAATAATGATTATTTCTAATAGAAAATTGGTACAAATTAATGGTCATTGAATTTGCAAATATGGTTGAATCCATGCAGGTCCCAACCCAAATATTGGTCCAGTCCCTCCGGCTCCAATAGCGCCAGCTAGACCCACTACAACTACAACGAGACGACCTCTGACTACACCAACTACCACAGTACGTCCTACCCGATCCTCCACCACCAATAGGCCCATACCTCAGCCACCGCCACAGCCACAGCCACCGCCACAGCCACAGCCACAGCCACAACAGACAACACAATCACCACTCACATTTCAGACTACTTTCAGAAGTTTCTCAACAAGACGCTTCGCTCCAGCCTTCACCAGTCGTTTCCCAGATTTTCAAGGAACAACACGTCCCGGATTCTTTCCCACGCAAAGATTCACAAATGGACCGAATGTTGGTAGAACGACGCGCTGGCCAGTACGACTGAACAGCCAGAATGCTCGAATTGCGGGGAATCCACCGACACCAACTGTAGGCCCAGGTACAACTAGGAGGGCAACAACACGGCCTCGTTTCTCTGTGTTAGAATCCAATGTTGCACAGAACTTTGCCAAAAGTGCCCAGATGCCACAATTTTGCCAAAGTGACATTGTCGTTGATAGCGCCTTTAGTATTGAGGACATCATGACTACCTATATTTTTCAAGGTGAGTACATAATATCATTTTATCCCCTTGTCCCCTTGTGAGAGTATGGGCTACAGAGAATTCCAATGTACACTCTCATAGTTATAATATATATATATATATATAATGAGCAAGTATGTAATAGATAGACTATGGTTATGAGAGGCTAACTGAAAATAACCACAGTAAACTGCCTGGCACCGTTATAGGGTGCCTGCCACTCTACAGTAGTTATGTTTTGAGTTAGCCTCACATAACCATTGTCTATCTGTTTTAAACCACAGCTGTGAGGTTATGTGAGTCTACAAAGAAATAACCATGGTGTGAATTCCTTTGTCTTAGCCCTCCGCTGTGGTTTAAATAGAAAAGCCACATAACTGTCGAGTCTGTCTATGTCGTTCTCCACAAGTTAGAGTTGGGTCAGGTTAGTGTGATGTGTCTAACACACCATGTTAGGGAGTGGTCATTTTTTAACAACATAGGGGGGGGGGTGGATTTTGGGGGGACCAAAGACATTTAGACAGCTCTTGAGGCCTCAGGGAGGACCAAAAAATTGCACCCCTTTTTAGCCTGCACATTACTATAGGTCAAAGGGTTCGACCATGCTCAATTTCAACCTGCCCAGGGGGGACTCTATTGAGGGGCCTTTTGCATCTATTACCTGTGGCATAGACCATGAGGAACGGAAAGTCCATGTTCAATGGTGTCATGGTACAGAATGTATACAGCAAGTACAGCAGCAGAGCCACTTAAAAACCATTTGATGGTATGTTCAGGCCATAAATAACTCATTTGCAAAAGATGATAGTTTTGAAGTGGCCATAGAAGCATTCACTAACCCAAAGGTTTCATTTCACCAAGCTTTGCCCCCCTCATGAAAAATGACACAAGGACCAACTTATGTAATAAATTATGAATAATATTTGCATGAAGCTCTGTCAATACTATTTATCTGTCTTAATGACTAAAGAAATATCTCATTTTCCGAATGTTAACACCATTGCTTGATATGTTGCTGTCAGGGGCCTCATACTATATGATGGAGAAGGATGTTCCGGCACCAGGGTACCCACGTAGAATCAGCGACACCTTCTCAGATATAGGAAGCTCTGTAGATGCAACATTTTCTATCAGAGAGAGCTCCAGCGAAGGGAGCATGAAAACCATGATTTATTTATTCAAGGTAAGAAAACACTGATTATAAGCTTAATGATTACAGGGAAATCACATTCAGCATAGGACTGATATAATGAATCCTCGTGTTATATAGGTCTATAGTAGGCTGTGTCTAACGACCTTGGGCCAATGTTTTTGTCTCTGACCGGGTGCCATCTCTGACCAGGTGCTGTCTCTGACCGGATGCCGTCTCTGACCGGAAATCACTTTGGGAGTTTAGTTACCTTCTACCGACAGCAGGAGGCTAATCATAATTACATAACAACTGCCGTAACATTTTTACAAATCCTTATATATGTGAGTATAGGTTAACAATTAAAAAACACTTTTCTCTGACACAAGGCCAGAGAGGGCACCCGGTCAGAGACGGCACCCGGTCAGAGACGGCACCCGATCAGAGACAAAAACATTGGCCCAAGGTCGTGAGACACAGCCAGTAGCTTCTCCATATTGAATTAGTCAGGGTAATAGGTGTGGTATCTCCATGCGTGGTATTCTTTGAGGGCCGAATTTGTGCTTTGTAACGCCTTCAAGGGTGAACTGGAATCTGGGTACACCATCATATTATCCTATCGAATTTAAAAACCAACTTTATTCAGCAAGGTCAGCATAGCTGCACAATTTCAAAGTGAACCTGAACACAAAAGCGAAGTCTAGTATCCATTCTAGACCTTACAACACCGTAACGATCACAAGAAGATCATGCTCGCTTGGCTGAACCTCATAGCAGCCTTATCACCAAGAGCCAATGTTGCCTTTCAGCAACTTGAGATCCTTCAAACGTTAAACTTAATGAACATCACCTATACTTAAATATACTTTCAGGGATATATACTTTTAATATTTTCAGGGAAGCCTTGTGTGGAAGTACAATTCCACGTTACATCCGGTGTGGCCCGGCGATGGGTCCAGGTACATATCTGAACACTTTGAGGGTGTCCCCTCAGATATAGACAGTGCATTCTACTATAAATCATCTAAGGCTATATATTTCTTCAAGGGTAAGTGCTGATTCAATAGCTTTTTGTTTTGAAGGTTTTGGTATTGGTGAAGGCCAGGTTAACGCAAGGAAGTGTGCAACAGTAATAGAGGATGGGTGGAACTATATGTACATATTGTTTAACCCTTTAAGAGCCGCATATAATGCTTTAATGTGCTCATTTGTCGCTTTGAATCTGATGCATAAATGCACTCATGGCCAGTCTACCCACAAGAGTTGCATCCATGTATCAATCTCGAAGGGCCTGCATGATGCATAGTGTTGCACTGGTGGGTTGCTCACCAGGGCTGCATTCATGTATCATAATTATGATGTAAAATTATATGCATTGAATCACTGTGCGGTCCTTAAAGGACTAATTGTACTCTCATAAATCCCTAAAAACTGGCATGTCGTGCCCCTGGATCATAGATTAGCATGCAGGTGTCGGGCACTACACCTTTGTTAAATCATGCTTGTTCAGCAGAGCACGTAACCTATATCCCATAGTGATAAATATGGCCAGAAAGAAATTAGATAAACATCTTCTAAATAACAAAGAAAGGAAAGAAGGAAAGGCGAGGAGGAAGTAGTCAGGACATGTCAGGGGTACAAAAAGATAAATAATACAAAAAAATATCGAAAACATATAGTATCATTATATCCTGCAGTGTCAGCACACGACTACTGGAACATCTTTGATCTATTTTATCTACCTTTGAGTGTCCTTATATGTAAAGAAGTTAATCACCACGGCATGATTTTGCAGGTACTTCCTACTACCGGTTGTCTCATTACTTGAGTAGTATGGGAAACAAAATGGTAGTCGACGAAGGCTATCCACAACCCATCAGTAACTGGGACCTTCCGCCGGACGTCGGCCATGTTGACGCCGTCTTCACGTGGCAGCGCAACTTCCGCACTTACCTCTTCTCTGGCACGCAGTATTATAGGCTGGACGATAGACAAAGCTCTGTAAGTACATACATTTCCATTTTTGATTTTCAGTCATGTCCCCACCCACACATCTTTTCTTCATAACTGCCTTGGGGATGTATATTTTCCATTGTATACTGTTGTAGTCACTTTCTACCTGCGTAACAAAGTCTTATTTCTTTTGAAATGACCCCACCCCCCTCACGTTATAAAATGTATCAATTGTTGTTTGGCACATATTTATCCTCTAGGGTTGATTCACCATGAGACGGACACTTACCCTGAGTCGTACGTGTCACTTGAGGCTGTAGTATTGATCAGGCAGTGCCATGTAAGTCAAGCCCCCTCTGCCATGTATAAGGGGTTGTCTTACCAACAAGCAGAGAGCGTATAATACAGGAATGACTAAAAGAAAATCCCCAAATTCAAGTGTTCGACTCACAGTGAATCTATATCCTATGCATCCATGCAAGGGTAGACCCTGATACCGTAGCAGTGTCTAGCATTGTGCCTGTATAATTATAATGTCCGTCTTTCTGCCTTTTTATCAATCTGCCGATTCTGTCTATCCCTCGCCCTCTCTCCCCATGTATTGTGGCTGCAGAGGGGCATTTTACCTATGTTGCGACCTGGGGACTTGGGCTGTTTTCACAGACAACTCTTCGACCAAGAGGTGCCTTTCGACAATCACCCAAAATGTGTGACTTGGAGCCCTTATTTCGGCAACTTTTACGACCTCGGAGGGGAGGGCCACCCCTCCATGTTTACCCCCTAGATTGATCTCCTTATTTTCTTGATATTTCATTTGACCCCTACCCGGGACTGTGAGGCCCCTATCCCTCAAAATTGGTCCATTTGAGGGATAGGGACCAGATGAAGTCCCTATGTGCCAAACAGCCACTATCCCTCAAAACAGTTTGAGACATAGGGCCCATGTGAAGTCCCAAAGCCACAAATACTTTTTCCATGAGAAAGTTGTTGATAAAGCATTTGAACATTTCTAAAGCGTGACCAACAAATCCAGGAATATAACCTCAAAATCCTGCATTTTAATGTAAGTTATTTGAAGGATAATTGTCCTGTGAAAATCCTGATATGAGATGTTTGCGAATATAGCCATTATAGACATTGTTGTGTGCATTTTGCTGAAACTAATGTTTAGGTTCGAAAATACACCTCATAATGGTTTAGACCGTACAAAGTGATTACAGGTGTCAGTCTGCAGGCTATAGACATAGACCCCAGAAGGCACCCTTGATTTATTGTGAGGCCTACTTCCTTGCTGCAGAAGCAAGAAATAGTCATAGAAATTATTACAAAGGTTTTTGATGGATAGGGCTTTTGATACTTAGGGATTGTTTGTAGGATAGGGGCCTGACATGTCCCTATCCCTCAAATGGCCCCTATCCTACAAATATTTGTGAGATAGGGGCTGTTTAAATGTGGTCCCTATGTCTCAAAATTTTGTGGGATAGGGACTTTTTGCCATATAGGGACCTGAGGTGGGCCCTAAGTCTCAAACGGCCCCTATCTCACAAATATTTGAGGGATAGGGGCCTTTTGAGGGATAGGGGCCTCACAGGGACCCTTATACCGTCTGTTCATGTCTTGGCAGTCATCCCAAATGCGTCCCGAGGAAGGGTTCACCTCTAGGCTAAGTCATGTCCTAAATTTCCAAGGACTGTTTTATAAGAACCCGCATCTGGAATGTGCCGTCTGGGGTTAAGGACCACCAACTCGTATACATAGAATATAGATATAATAGTGACGGAGGGAGGGGGGCACAAGGGTATGTGGCGGGTATATTTCACCTTTGCCCTTAAGCTTTAAGGTCACATAATGCCTAAATGGTCTTTGTCCTTTTTCGTCATGATAGATGATAATTTGAAAGCATTGAGCTGCATTCAAGTAATATGCCGATGGGGTTCACATATGCACTGTTGTAGGGTTTGTATGGTGCACATGTACAGAGCTGGCGGGCGAGTTACTCGCCAGCACTCCATTGATCATGATAACAAATGCATTTGAAGTCTTATCATCATTCTGCCTTTAACGGGCTGAATGGGAATCTATCCAAATCCTCGTAAAAAGTATGAATGGTATGGGCCAAAACAGGGCGAATTTTAAACTTGTCGTGATATGGGGAATCTTCCAAAAAAATCCCCATGCGTGCTATATAGGTGTATATCATATCGAGTGTCATGTCGCAGCTATATATTGAACATAAATATGAAGTATTCTACTGAAGCCCAAATCTATACTCTGTCAAATGAATACGGCGGCACATTCAGTGGTAATTTTATCACCTAGGTTAACACCCGGCCACTATGATAGGTGACGTCCCACATGTGTGCTAATGCCTAAACCTGCTGCGATCAATGCAAAATATCAACCTCGCCAGCTATCATTATGCCTCTAGACCCTTAAATTCGATATGGCGACATGGAAATTTCTTAAAATCGACATGCGACATGAGACCTAGTGACATGCCCCCACATCAAGGGCCCCAGTTATAGTCACATAGGGTAGATATTGCAACCACCAGGAAGTTACTCAACTATTCAGGTGCACCTACCACTGAACGTCTTACACAATATGTAGGCCTAGGTGTGTGTCGGGGGGATGTTAATTAGGGATCCATAAAATAATACTGACTTGTCATTAAAGGGGATGTTAGATCATCACGACACAGGTGGAGAGTAGCGTGGGGTATAACTGGCACCTACACAAAAAAGACAGATTCGAAATTATATGGATTTGTTTCTTTCACCCAAAAGCAAAGACCTTAGAAATGCAGAGAAATGATGATTTGTATGTTGTGTTCACAGTTGATACAGTTTGTAGTCTATGCTAATGTTTCATTGTGTCACTGTTGACCATGATCCATGAATAAAGCTCAAAGTTCCATTAATATCCTGCTACTCTATATGTGACGTGCAGGATTCATGACAAACCGCCGGCACTATTTATACAGGGGTTGAAAAGTGTAACACAAAGTCATGGCTCAAACATGGAAGCGTCAACCCCGCATGGATGCATGAATACATTATACAGCCCTGGCGAGTTAACAAATCCTCCAGGTACTATGAATAGACTGGACATTACTCTATGTTATATATATATATATATATATATATATATATATATATATATATATATATATATATATATATATATAGGCCCGTAGGTCTAGAAAACTACCCAGTGGGCACGCCACCACTGATTAGTAGCTGCTCTGGTGGCTAATGACCTTGCAGGGCATATTATCCATTCAGGCAGCACACAATAGTTGGTAACATTTAGCATGGTATTTGTTCTCAATAATTAACAGAATATTAAGCTTTTAATAAGTGATGCACATGCAGGGCTACATATGCCTCCCTTATTAGGCGGGGCTATGCAGCTCTGGTTAGCTACAACAGCTGAAGGGCTACAGAAACAGGACTTATCAATGGTGGTTTTCATAATAACTAAGAAGGGCTACATTTTTAGTCCTTATTAAGCAGTGTATCAGCATCCCCTGATAAAGGCTGCTTTTGCACTGTCTAATAACCATCACATGTAAGACCTTATTTGGGGTTATACAGGGCTGCAAAAGTAGGGCTTATTCATAGCTGATTAACTATTGTCTTTGTTATGAATATCAAGCCCTGCAAATTAAGTTGTTATCAGTCAGTGCAAGATAAGTCCTTATTAAGCAGTGAATCGACATGCCCTGATAAGGGCTGCTTTTTCACTGTCTAATAACCATCACATGTAAGACCTTATTAGAGGTTCTGCAGGGCTGCAAAAGCAGGGCTTGTTAGTAACTGATTAACCATCTTCTTTATAATGGATATTAAGCCCCGTAAATGAAGTTCTTATTAGTCAGTGCATTGACATCCCTTGATAAGGACTGTATTTGTATTGTCAAAGAACCACTTTATGTCATAACATATTAATACCCAAGGGCAGGTTGTGTGATCTTTGAGAATACTTTGTGTCTCCTTGTTGTCTTCTGTTCTGGTACCTATTTGAGGGGGGAATACACCATGATTCTACAAGGAAATTTGGTGGCCTAATGAGTAAGTCGCTGGACTTGTGTGTGAGAGGTCCTGGGTGCGATCCCAGAAGGAGCCACGGCACCAAATTTTCCGAAGAGTTGTCCTGACAGGAGTCGCGTCTGTAAGTGTCAGTAGACAGACTGCAGTGAACCTTCGGTGTCCTGGTCTCCCATGAGACTTGCACAGATCCGCTTCAGCCCGTAGAAGCATAACACACTTGCGACTGGTAAAAAGATAGCAGATATCAGTGTTGACGAAGGTGGTCCTAGCCGGGAGGGGAAAAGGCTACAATGGACCACTGGAGACTCTGAGAAAAGGTTGTGACAGCAGCCATCCCACGCTATCTGACAGTGAGTACGGTCAAGGCACATTGCACCACAGTCACCAGTTGGTTATCAGGTGTGTCAGGTTTGCCAGGGTCAGGAGCTAGGATGTGTTCACAGTGGTTGACTATGACTTGTACACTATCAATACAAACTCAATTTTGATATAATACTTCTATTCCCACTTTTCTGTATATTGTGAGAGCTTCAATAAAACCGAAAAGAATTGGAGAAAAACTCATCCGGACCTTTTGCTTTTGCTTTACGCAAAGAAAATGGGTGCATAGCTGAAGAGAATGATACTTCCCATCTATTTCCAAAATGAATTGAATGGGTTTTTCATTCAATTAGATTCAAATAAGACAGTTTTGTTTGTATCTCACTGCAAATAAAGCCCTTTTTGGCCAGTGTGTGAGCATGATATATGAAGGGCTGCTTTTGCAGTGTACCTAGGGTATGCTAGGGGTACAGTAAGGTTTAGGACCATCACTTATCATCAGCCCCACTAGCTCATGCAATAGCACACTGGACTTTACATCTGGAGGTAAGGAGTTCGATTCCCATTGACAACATTAATTTGTACAACAATCATGAATTTCCAATGTATGTATACTGAGCTGCTTATGAATGTTATATGCTTGAATAAACAGCAGAATGTTTCAGTGGAATTCCTTTTGAAATAGTGGCACACTTCAGCTTATTACTAATCACTGCTTTGAAGTGCTTAATAAGAACTGCAGAGCAAGTCACTTATAAGTGCTGCTTTATAGCAGTGCGGTAGTGTCACAATTATAATCTTTGAATAAATTTGACTTTTGTTGCCCTTATTAGCTGAATTATTGAACCTCTTGATAACCACTGCTTTGAAGGGCTTAATAAGTGCTGCAGATTAGCTGACTAATAGTTCTTACATTCTAGCCACAATATAGATGGATAATAAGCACTTCATTGGAGAGCTTATTAGTCACTTATTAAGTGTTGCTGTGCCCACTGGGTACGGGCCCAGACCAAGATCTGTGGGCCAATGGTCAAAATTATGTTTTCTTTAAGAGAAAAAAAAACCATGTATATTTCTGATTGGTCTATGAAAGACTGAAAACAATATGATTGATTCGGGCACATTCCCCCCTTTCCAACGATATATTGCATGACTATAGTTGTCAGGCAAACTTTATCCAAATACTCCTGGGGGCCACCCGGGCCCGTAGGACTGCTATTTTGCAGAAGACTACGGGCCTGGACCAATAACTACGTATACGGGCCATTGGCTCCCGGGCCAGTGTTAGTGTCTACCACTGTATATATATATATATATATATATATATATATATATATATATATATATATATATATATATATACCTGGAGGATACACAATAAGCACCGGACACTTATCATAGATGTTGTGAAGTAGGGCGGGAAGTAGGGGTCTAGAATGGGGGGGGGGGGGTGTCCCCATGTCGCATGTAGACATGTCTGTGTCATGTCACTGAAAGTCCACGCGTCCCACGTCGCCTCCAAGGAGCTGTTATGTCCCATTTCGATTTTAGGAAACATTCCATGTCATGTCACTTATTTTTTCCCTCATGTCACTAAGCTCCATGTCACATGTCAATTTTTTTTAAAAGGGTCATGTCGCCATATCGAATTTAGCCATCCACCTCAATTGATGTGTAACCACAGAGATATACTGGTAGGTGATGGCGGTATACCTCTGTGGTGTAACACAATTTAACCCACGGGGGAAGGCTTAGACAAAGGAGTTCGCACCTTGTTTATATCGCATACCCGAGGGTTAAGTCAGATAGACGACACCTGGCCAGGGTCCTTCCACATACCCACTGCCCACTGGTCAGCGACTCTGTGTATAACACCTCGTCTCGACCTGGTGGGGCAGTGGGTATATGGAAGAACCGTGTCCAGGTGTCGTCTATCTAATACATAAATGACCGAAACCCTGCTGCCGTTAGAGGGTTTAAACCGTCAAGACCTTACCATTATCAGAACAAATCGTGCTAACCTACCAGAATTGATATAGAGTTTGAGAAAAAGGAGTAAAAACATGTTATATTATGGACCTAGAATACACTATGTTCGCAGTTCTGTGTAGAATTACATTTTCTCTTAATACATCCATTAGTTCATTGTATCTTTCAATTTTTTGATAAACCGTTATTCCACATGTTCATCTGTCTATATACTGACTTGGACACCTACGAGTGTAGGCGTTAGTATCGTAGAGTCCACTGAATCATCTATATACTACTATAAATGGATATACATGTATGTTTCAGCACTAATGCTAGTTCCTCTTTTCCTCACCAGGTGGACACTGAGACGCTGCTGCCGTACCCCCGCAGTACCCGGATGTGGTGGCTGGGCTGTTACAGAGGCGTCCCACTAGGGGGCGACACCTTCCACATCACTTGCCGACCCGAGATCGAGGCTCTGGACATGTTCAGTATCGATGAAACCCCCAAGGGTAATGAGATAGTACCCCGCAAATATAGAGAGTGCAAAATAGTCCATAACCAAGTCCACAGTAGATTACCGGAGTCTCCAGGCAGTGGATGCAGCAAACTAAAAACACAAACTCTATTGGTTGTTTTACTCATTGGTTTCCATGTGCTATTTCTACAAGTCAGAGCATCTTTATGATATTAATGATCTATGTCTATAGTTAATATGTTATAGATTTGCAGTGATATTTTGTAGATTTTTATATCAAACATATTGTTTGGCCCTCCGCATTTAACATGATAATCTAATAAATTATTTTACTGTATATAATATTATATTATATTGTGTCAGTTATTTGAAGTTGTAAGCCTGACTAATTATTGGCAACAGCGACCATATAGCTTGGTCTCTAGACGACACATATATATCGCGCTTTTTGATAGCCTACTTCAATATTCATTCTTTGTGTCACAATAATGCACACTATTTAAAAGCTGCTTCGTTTCTTCTTTTCTGCTAAGTGTATGATACTCTTGCACCTAAATAATCTTAAGATCAAAAGATTATTTAGGCCCTATAGATTGATCGAGTATCTACATAACATTCACGACTTCTTCAGGTGTATGGCAGAGAAATCAGTTCATCTAAATACCATATTTAGAAATGATTTATTTTTGGAATTTGGAAAAATCTCTCCAAATACTCACATAGATGACCTGATGGGATTCTGAGTGGTCCATGCCCGTGTTGACAGGTGGACCACTAGTCGTTGGTGGGCCTCCCTTGTTGGTGGATCTCCCACTAGAGGACTTGACAGACCGATCTTTAAGTGATTATTCCAGGTAAAACCCTGGGAATTAATCTATAAACAATGAGTTGAGTTGCGATTTTTTTTATTGAGCAAAGGTAATATCACAGTATAAAGAGAGTTCTTTCAATCAATGCCAAGATAGTAAGGATTAAAGAAGGTAATAAGAATGACTGAACATCATAAGGATGACTGGACATAATGGTGATTGAACACTGCACATACATTAAAGGATGACTGAACAAAGAAGGTAAAAAGGATAACTGAACATATAGGGGATATCGCCAACAAACAATATGACAAATGTGATTTTAACAAACCTGGACATAGAGAAGACAAAGACATGAAGTTCCAACTTTTATATCCTAAAGTTCAGTTATAAACACCCTCTTCCAAAGAGAGCAACTGAGAAAAACAATTGACTGACAATGGATTCAAAGTCTGAATGAAGACTCTCGTCCCGCTAGGGATGAATAGAATAGAAAATCGCTATGGTTAAACTAGCCCCAAGAAAGCTGCGTCATTTCTCCCCGACACTGAACTCTACAGTCATGGCCCAGATAATAGTATAAAGTATTTGAATTAATACCACCTGTGGTTTACCAACGGTAATGAACAACCAACATTCAAAAAACGTTTTTAACGTTTATAGAAGGGTAAAAAACGAACGTTTGTTCCTAATGTTTTCTAACATTTATCAAACGTTTTTAAATGTTTATCAATGTTTTAAAAAGAGTTAAGATATCAATGTTTGTTTTTTACATTTTCTAACATGAAAAAATATTAAATGAACGTTGATGAATGTTTGTATAGGTCTTTAAGTGAATGTTCATTTTCAACATTTACTGACATAGGAAAACGTTTATTGAATGTTTTTTTTAAACATTTTCTTCCTATTCTGTGACCATGTGGTTCCCCATTATCGCCCAAAGTACATTATAGTTCTGCAGCTTGCTGGGAATATACATCATTATATCATATGATATGTTGCCATAATGTGCTCTATATGTTATATTTTGTATATTCTTTGATACCAACCCTATCTTTGCTTATATGATTCATTAGCAAAGCATAATTGCAAAACAGTGCTAATTCCCATAGACAAATTTAAAATGGGGAGTGTTACTTAAATACAATTCAAAATTCGAAGATGTAGGTCTTAATGGAATGCCTATATGTATAAATATGTATGCACATGGCAAGAAAATTCGTTGATATGATTACTCAGTCATTATCCATAAATATCTGTTTGGGGCTGCAACCACTATGATATACATAGCAGTTACTATATATCTAGACCTAACCCGGACAATACTACCATTTTCATTTATTTGCTTCAACTTCATGTTTATTTAACATGCCTTGTTACCTTAGTTTTCCTCCCAAATGCTTATGGGTGTTTGCAAGCGATGATAATTAATGTTTAAATTTGTTTGTGATTAAGAAACGTTTTAATTACGTTTTTTAACGTTTTGAATGATACCACATTTTTACACCAGGTGGCAGCTCAGTTCCTGAGAAGATATATTCTATAGGTTCTACTCTTAAAAGCTGTTTAAATGTATGAAAATACTAAGAGTCTTAGATTGATTCTTACATTCTCTGATCAACCAACCTAGTCTAAATCTAAATTTAAATTTAAATGGCATGTAACTTCATAAAATATTTCATGAAGTACCTCTTATGGTAAAGATACCCATTGTGTGGCAAACCAACATACATATATCCCCCTGGCTGTAAGTGTTGGTTTGAACTAGTCCTAAGTGATAGTGACATTTTCTCATGGATTTAAATAATGCCATGGATGACTTTACATGTCTTTTCTATGTGAAGACATGAGTCCTCACAAAAAGATGACTCTTTTGCCAACAATTTGGCAAAAGGTGAACGATTTGAATTGGTTTTAGTTGACATTAACCCACACATTTTGAAGCTCTATATTATTGATATAGCTGTGCACTTAGATCCGTTCAGAATTGTGAATAAAAGATGTTGAAAAGACATTAGAAAAAATATTAAAAAATGTTAATTATAAACGTTCATGTTAATGTAAAAAAACGTTAGAATGAGTCAACGTTTTAGCGCTAGAAAACGTTTCTGCCAAACGTTTACAAACTTAATAATGATGTTTAAAAACGTCAGAAAACGGAGCTAGACCATCAATGAAATGATTTTATGATATTTGATATCAGAAAGATTCTTTCTATTTTCCATTAAAAAAACGTTTCCGATCACATTTAATATTTTTCCAACAATAGATCAGCTTTATCCTAAGAGGCATCTCCACCAAGGGTTCACGAGATACTTTTCTAGTCTACTATATATATTAAAAGGGTATAGTCTGAGTAGTGAGAGGGTGGCTTTAATTCTGTAAAATCGGCCCTAAACAAATGGCCACCATCCAGTGACGTCATAGGACGGTTTTAGGACACTGTGGTAAACAAGATTTAGAGCGTCTAAAATGGATACCTTGGTATAATGCCCTCTATTGAATTCTGTATACAATAATATTCTGTTACATATTAGTGTCCATAATTATTTGCATGATATATTGAATGTTTTTGCCAAATAAAATATTATGCTTGGCCAAAAGCCCATTAGACGTATCCACCTCAATTTGAGCTTCATCTGATGGGATCACTCCACTGTTGTCAATGCCCACAAAAATGTTGTCAAGAAGCAGAAATAACCTTTAACCCTAAACTGTCCTTGGAGCCTATTTTGTACATTGTGCATTTTTGACCTTAGTTTGTGCTTGTCCCATTTTGACAATGGCATTATTCATGAGTTATCTGTATTAGTAAAATCTTGGTTATTGGCCACTATACCTAATCATACCAACCCCTTTGCCATGCTCGGGTAAAGAAGGGTTTCAGGCAGTTGTACATTGTGATAATTCTTGTATACACCTTTTAACTTGACAAATGATTTTTGGGAGTATCATAACTTCTCGCATTTACGCCTCACTCACTTATAAACCGCACCCTAACTTCGATAAATCCTAGAAGCTGCACAGTTGGTATGAACATTGCTTACTTGGTACTGTACTATACTAAAACCCTCATATAAGCTCCACCGAATAAATGTATGTTTGTTACCAAATCAAAGCTGAGTCACAATTTACAATACATTGTACTACTCTTTTTGAATGAGCATGTTTACTGCTCCAAATATCCTTTGCCAGGAGCAGTTTATAAAAGCACCCCTGAAATGTTAAACCACCAGGTTACACTCCAAGAACAGTGTGTTGTGGGAACATGCTTAAAGAGTAACACACATAAATTTGCAACACACTTTGAGATTTAACACACTTATGAATTGTAACACACTTTTTGTCAACTCACTTACCTGCTTACACACTTGTGGTCAGAGAGGTGTATATCATATACAAAAGGGGGCAGCAGCAGTAAATGTCTATCATGCACCTATGCTACATTCTTACAGCCATATAGTAGCTGTCGCAGTGGCTCAGTAGGCAAGTCTTTGGACTGAGAACTTAAAGATCCCTGGCTCGATTCCCAATGGGCCTCACTGTCAAATGGAAATGTTTAATTTCTAAGAAGGACCATAATATTTTAGCCCCCCCCCCCTCAAGAAGGGTCAATTTTTTTTTCCACCTCAGGAGAGGTTGAACTGTTTTACAACCCCCTCCCCAACCAATCCCCCCTACTACAATGAAAGATATAACACCTATCTAATAGGGGTTAATTTGCAATGAGATAGATACAAAAACTGTATAATTTGAATTGCATTGAATGAGCAAACTCACTCAATCCATATTGGAAATAGATGGGAAGTTTTTTTCTCTTCAACTATACACACATGTACTTTGCGTAAACCAAATAACCATCACATGTAAGATCTTATTAGAGGTTCTGCAAGGCTGTAAAAGCAGGGCTTATTAATAGCTGATTAACTATTGTCTTTATAATAGATATCAAGCCCTTCAAATTATGTTATTATTCGTCAGTGCATTGGCATCCCTCAATAAGGGCGGTCTTTGTATTGTCTAAGAACCACTTCATGTCATAACATATTAATCCCCAAGGTAAGTTATATAGCTTGCTGGTAACTGGTAAGAAATTATGTGATCTTTGAGAATACTTTGTGTCTCCTCACTGTTGTGTGTTCTGGTACCTATTTGAGGGGGAAATACACCATGATTGTACAAGGAGATTTGGTGGCCTAGCGAGCAAGTCACTGGACAAGTGTGTGAGAGGTCCTGGGTTCGATCCCCAGAGAAGACCTGGCACCAAATCTTCCCAAGTGAAACAAGTTGTCCTGACAAGAGTCGCGTCTGTAAGTGTCGGTAGACAGACTGCGGTGAACCTTCAGTGTCCTGGTCTCCCATGAGACTTGCACCGATCCGCTTCAACCCGCAGAAGCATAATACACTTGCGACTGGTAAAGAGATAGCAGATATCAGTGTTGACGAAGGTGGTCCTAGCCGGGAGGGGAAAAGGCTACAATGGACCACTGGAGACACTGAGAAAAGGTTGTGAGAGCAGCCATCCTATGCTATCTGACGGTGGTACGGTCATGGCACATTGCGCTACAGTCACCAGTTGGTTATCAGGTGTGTCAGTTTCGCCAGGGTCAGAAGCTAGGATGTGTTCACAGTGGTTGACTAAAACTTGTTGACTGTCAATACAAAATCAGTTTTGATATAATCTTCTATTCCCACTTTTATTGTGAGCGGTTCAATAAGCACTTTTCCTAGATATAAGAAGCCTTTAAAAAGTGACACACAGTATATGCACAGTATGAACATGAATAGCCCTAACAAGAAATTAAATAAATCTATACTAATTTAACTCTTAACCCATGTAGAAGGTAATCATACTTAATATTGAGAAAAAGATATTTGTCAAGGGATTCGAACCTGCATGGACAGGACTCATGTGCCAGCACCTAGACAACTCAGCCACGGCACCTGACATACTCTGTGAGGTGTAGAACAGCTATTTTAATCCCCACCTCCTCAATACCATGGCTTTGTACACCAACACACTTTTTAGATTCAACACACTTTTGCCAAAAGTGTGTCCTGTGTTACCAAAAAAAAGTGTGTTAAAAGTGGCTTCAGAAAAGTGTGTTGAAAAGTGTGTAAACGTAACACACTGTTTTTAGAGTGTAGGATCCGTCTACTAATAACATGTTAATTATAACCACCAGTATAGTAAAGTTGTATCTTATATTCAGATATTCTAGGTTACATGTCGAACATTGACTCATAACACACCTATCTACTCAGATTAGAAATGTTATTCCGCACACATATATAGTCCCCAAATGTCAAGAAATCACAACTGACTTCAACACTTCTAGCCAATCTTTAGGTCAATTAGAATATATCATTTGCAAACTCCCCCATTGGTCAACACATAACACCTCAATCCTCTCACACAGTTCACAAAGTCGTAGAGTTGTACATTCGTCTTTCGCATGATTATAATGACCTTTTAGTCCTAATTAGTCCAGAAAATACAGGCCTTTTTTTTTTTTTACAAAGATCTGTCTTTACTCTATTCCGCTGTTTGATATGTGATCTGTACAGACTGATGCACAGATACAAGAATCGGGACAGAAATACAGCTTGTGGAACATGAGCACCAGACAAGTTTCTCCCTTCCCTAGCTGACTTCTTGATAACAATTCCTGCTGTTATAATGGTCAGTTGTGATTCCACACTACTAGTATCTCAACGTTCACTCACTGTATGTACCATTACAAATGGGGGCAGGAATTGTAGTGGTTCATATTTTACATTTCTTACAACCTTGGAGTTGTAGAGTTCTGAGAGATAACCCCAGAACAATCTCTTCCCCCTGTTTATGTCCACCATCTATAGGGCTCTATTCAGCAAAATCTATAATTATAGGCAATCACACCTCAACTAGCCATAGAGTCCTGTAGATGGTAGACATCATTATTAGTGCGTAACTCTAGAACAACTTATTTACCCTGCCCAGAGAGGTTTTCCCTCACCCAGCTGACTTCTTGGTAACAGTTGCCAGTGCTGTTCCTATCAGTCTCCACTCCCAGTACCAGGTACTGCTTACTACGTCCTACACAAAGGACATCCGGGGTGCGTCCCTCCAGCCACGACTCCAGCATCTTACCATTGTTCTTTGTCACCTTGTAACGTGCTGACCTTAACTCGATGTTGCCTCCATTTCGACGTGACAGCAGGACATTGTAGATGTTGCTGAGTTCTTCTTTGCTCGGTAGCAGCCAGATCTCGCAGGTTGTGACATAGGCTTCACGGTCATACTTGACGATGGCAAAGTTCCGCAGACCTCCCACTGTGGCCAGCTTCATGACATAGCTCTCCCATTCTGGCATATTCTTGGAGCCCTATGAAAATGGGGATTGTTAAGTAATTATACAGAAAATGGACCCCTGTGAGAATAGGGTTCCATAAATAATTACACAGAAACAAAGAGAGAAAGAGAGCAATAGAGAGAGAGGGCATAAATTAGTTCCTTACTTCGAATGACATGAATAACTTAGTTCTGATCACTCAGTGCACCATCAAGATGTGTATTGGGATACATGTTTTTAATGCATAAAAAGTTTTTCATTGCCTGACACCTGTTTTCTTTGTAGGCTTGGAATTCTTGACCTACATCTTAATTAACACTATGGAAGCCACAGATTGGTCACTGATGATTAGTCATGATTTATGTATAGGTATGTGTCAAAGACACCAAAAGTTGTAAATATAGAGGGATTGTGTCAATCTGTCACTCACCACATTCTCGTAGTCTTTCTCATCATCTCCATCATCCCCCACTGCTGCACCCCGGTGGTCCTCATTGATAACAGACACTGGCTTCTCTATCTCCACCTGGTGAGTGCTAGGGTGCAGGTGTTCTGGAATAAACTTCAGAAGTCCACTCAGCGACTTGCGGGATTTACTCTTCAAGTAGTGAACAGTGGGTGGGGGCAGACTGGGCGGTAGAGCAGGCGGTAGACTTTCGACCTCAAGATATGTACTGAGAAGTATACACCATACATATAATCAGATAATGTATCATAAAGTTTAGTAGAAGTATGACTCTTCATTTCAATGTCAAATTATTCTTTTTCAAATCAAGCTCATAATCGTGGTATATATGTACATGTATTGTATATCTGATATTCCCTTCCAATGTCTAACCAAAGGTAATTTGTTTTTTGTCTTTCTCAGAAATCTTATTCTAAACTCATCGTTGATGTATCAGAAGATATCTCAATATATCTAAATATAGCAGGGCCCTCTGACATGATCACAGATATGCCTGCATAGATTTGCATGTGTAATAGTCTACTCAAACTGATATGAAATGCCTCACAGATTTAAAGCAGCAACTCGACCTCCTCAGACCCCCTCCAACTCTAGCATGAATTTAATATTTATAGGACCATCATTTGTTTTTCTTTAAGGCAGAGCAAAATAGCATAGCATATAAGGCCTCTCTAAAGCATAATGGATGGGCTAAAATACAGATATTAATCCATCTGTGGCGGAAAGCCATCTCTGCAGGGACCAATGCCAATATGACCTGTTGTGTTCGAAGTTGGAACTAAAATGGCTTAGTCTTGTGTGGCTCGTACACTTAAAGCAATCAGTACACACTTATGGTGGAGGTCTACATACAACAAATAAATAGGTAAGTATATACAATGTACAATCTGCTTGAATGCACATGAAAAGCCTTATGGTTGTGGATGGGAATAGTGCTTTCATTATGCATATAAATAGGAGCACAGTGAGAGGTAGTTCACCTCAAGCCCAATAGGAGGCAGCAGGGAGTAGGTATCCTGCACATCGTTATGTTATCCGGTTTACAGTTGGTTGACTGCTATTCTCACAGGAGGTATTTTGCCTATTTTCATATACAAAGAAGCACCCATATTATTTGTAAATCAACCTGTCCACACATTAGTCTGTGAAGATTGCTGACATATTATAATCTCAAATTCGATGCTTGGAACTCGAGTAGCTGCTTTAAATGATCGAGCAAAGTATTTTATAACCCTGGATATGTTAACCAATGTAAACCAACCAACCATATACTTTAGAAGGGACCAATATATAGATCGTGGGTCACATGCCATTTTTAGACACTGCTCATACTTTTGGTGCTTTCTACCTAATATTTATTTTCATATCAACATGCAAACATCTCCTCTCGTTCCCATATACTTCCAAAGGGGGGCTCTGGTGACAACCACTATGACCTCGAACTTGAGCTTTTGCTGGGTTTAGTTAGTCCCAGCAAACAGGAACTGAAACCAGAAAGTTTGATGGGAAAACTACCATTATACATCCTGTTCATTGGTTTCAAGCTACCAGCAGGGATTGCCCAAACCCAGCAGAATCTAAGTTTAAGGTCATAGTGGCTGTAACCAGAGCCTTCCTTTGGAATGATTTGGGAACGAGAGTAACAAACATCCTACATGCAACCCTGTTTCCTGTACATCCTTTTCTCTGATAGTGTACACAGATCCGATGATTAATTTGATGTGATATTAGGTGAACTTATATAATGTGAATTAATACAATTATATACCTACCCAGTACCAGATGGCGTATGTAGACCTTCCTTACGTCTGAATAAGTCAAACACATTCAGTGACCTTAATGTCGATATTGTGCTAGGTTTGTTCCGCTCGGTGTTGATTGCTGCATCCCGGGTTTCCGGTCTCCTCCTCTTCTTCCTCCAGATGCAAAATCCTGTCAAGTTAGATATATACAGAATATATAATATGCCTTCCGTATGTCAGGGGTAGACACTGATGATGGCCACAGGGGCCAATGGCCTGCAATTTTAATTCACAACTACTACAGTCTCTAGGTTTTTCGGTCTGTTGAAACACTAATATGCAAATTCATCGATTAAATGTATTCTTTATTAGTTTTACAGTTCTTCAATAACAAAGCACATTATCATGTATACACACCTATAACCAGGATGATGATCAGGGTGAGTCCCCCCAGAGCACCTCCCACAGCCGGTCCTATTGAGGAGCTACTTGAGCCGCTCGTTGCATTCGGTGGGATGATTGTATGTCCATCTGTTCCATCTGAGAACAACAACAATAAGTGGGATGAGTTAAGTATTTGTAAAACTTTCTTCCTCCAGTGCTATTCATGTATATTACATGCCGTCAGCATTCATCTGATTGCATCAGAGGCCATCTGATTGTACAGCTGTTTTTCAGGCGTGTCTACAGAGTTTCTTTATCTTATACCCATGGGTATTTCAAATCATGTAGAAATCAGAAAAAGAAAGAGAAAAAAAGGGAAGGGGACAAGCATTATTATTTCAGTTAATGTATTATAGTCTGGTATGAGTTAATCAATATCAAATATGTTTCATAATGTTGGAAAGATGTCCCCTATAGGATATAGTTTCAGATGGAGTATGCAGGTCAAATCGGGCACACATGGGCTTTGGTGGAAGAATCAATTTACGAGACCTACCCGCTATTTACTGATCATGTAATAGTGATATTCAGTGAACATAGTGCCTCTAGTGCTTTTTACCTAATTAATATAATGAAAATCAATATAGCGTACCCTGTTTAGCTACAAACCCTTTACAAACATTTCTGAATATTTAAAAAAAAACTCTGAGACATTGAAACTCTTTTCTATCAAATGGGCACAGAATTAACAGTGGAATATATGGCTAGTATATATAACGGCCATATGTATAATGCACATTATAGGCAGGCCATATATATATATATATATATATATATATATATATATATATATATATATATATATATATATATATATACATATGCATGCATATATAAAATACATATGCAGACCCTGTGTAAAAGTCAGGATGAGCCACTCACGTTCTCGTTCACAGAGGAGCTTCGGTGAGTATGGAGCCGGACACTTGCAGGAGTAAGAGGAGTCTATATCTTCATGACACGTGCCATTGTTGGCACATGTGCCGGGCAAACACTCGACAACATCGACATCACAGTACCTGCCTGTCTTCCCGCTGTAGATGGGGCACACCTTACGGGTGTTCAACTTGGGGCAGAGAATGCTGGGAGTAAATCTGTTACAGATACAGTCATGGCTACACGTGATATCGATGCCATGGCCACACGGCTCACTAAGACACCCTCCTGCAAGTAAAAGATGATGTTGGTTATCATGTCAATAATATGGTTTTATAAAACTTGATAAAATAATTTGATGAAACTTAATAAAAATGAATGAAATAGTTGGCCCATCAATTCCGATTTTTATTTTTCATCTCTAAAATTGCTGAAAATCTACCACCCGCATCATCTCCGGGGACTGGTAGATACCTATAACGCTTGAAAATTGAAGTTCAATAATATATATTTGACTCTCACCACATATTGTGAATCCAAATGACTGTTCGCAGTAACACAGAGCGGATGCACTAGAGAGCATTAAATCAGGACCATCTGTTGAATGTAGAATAGCCAATATTAAAATATTAGAACTCCACTAAAGGTAATTGACATATGTCATATATGAGGATAATGGCATACTTTGTAATTCAACTATTTTTGAATAATGTAAACTCACCTATGCAAACACATTCAAAACACAAAGACATGCATGTATAATTATATTATTTATTTCAAAACATGTGGAAGACATGGCAGCCTCAACAATTAATACATCTATAGGGCTACATATGTATGTAGCAAACGCTGGACATCATGTCATCATTAATCATCTGTGACAACCACTCATGGTCATCCATTATGACTATCATTTTAAAGCATTAAAGCAGCCTCCATGTGAAAAGACACACATATTGTGCAAAATGTCGAGTTGATACCTTTATTTCCACTTATTCAGCGATCATGCAACCATTATACTCTGAAACGACCAGCAGTGTGTGGATTTGACACCAGACGGTGTACAGTAGGCCTACGTGTATTGCGTCATATTATCGCCCTTTCAGCGAGGGCTATACTCTCGTTCCCAAATCCTTCCGAAGCCAAATGACCTTGAACTTTGAATTTTGCTGGGTCTGGACAACCCCTGCTGGTAGGCCGGAACCAGTGAAAAGGAACAGGAAATGGAACCAGAATGTATGATGGTAGTTTTAGGTAGATTTACCATCAGCCTTTCTGGTTCCATTTCCTGTTCCTGTTCGCTGGTTCCAAGCTACCAGCAGGGGTTGCCCAGACCCAGCAAAATCCCAACATTTGGCAGTTACCAGAGCCTTCCTTCGGAAGGATTTGGGAACGAGAGTACGAGGGCTACTGCAGTGTAATTTGAATGGAGCGCAGCCCCTGATGCTGGGACTCCACTACCCGATTTTATCATCAGATCTGACCCATTCTCACAAATCGGACACAAACAGAAGTAAGTATAAACAACCCTATGCTTCAGGGTTTGTTTATATTTACAATCTGTTTGGGTCCGATTTGTGAGAATGGGTCCGATCAGATGAGAAGATCGGGTAGTGGAGTCCCAGCTTGAGGCGTCTGACTGTTTTGGCCCTAGAACACTTGATTAAGGTCGTATCAACTAACCAAACATATGTACATAATCGGGAAGGCGATTACTACCGAGTTAATCACATGAAAGTACACCCCTATGTAGATATCAACTGAATTGCAACTACCTCAATGGTGAAGGTATGGGGATTTGCCTAGCGGGAGACCCGTATGTCAGGGTTGGTGCGCGATTTTCTGCTGCATCCTGATGCTGTTAAGTTAATAATATAGAACCGTTTTATAAACTTTTGTTACAAACGTTTTCCTCCAAACCATGTAGACACGTTTGGAAACGTGTAATAGACTTTGTTTCTTACCTGGGAGTCATCATGATCTATTACTATACCATTTAACCACATGTGTACATACATATGCCTCAGGTATATTGGTATATGACCATTACATGAGCAATACTACTAGAGTAATAAGTATTGTCCATGTATATAAATATCTACAATAAGTTCTATCTCTTAGAAAATTGTTTTGTTATTTTTAATAATGCGATCACAAACCCACAATAGATCTATACCAAATGAAGATACTTTGTTTTCATTTGCAACCGCAATTCTAGCGCCAAAATATGAAAATATGAGTTCTGCACACCAAACTTTGATATAATTATCTTCATTTAGTTAACATTTTCCTACCGACCACATATTGATTCTCATTTTATATTAGCATTGCCACCAAATCTGTCATGAATAATTATTGAGTCAAATAATGTCCGACTAAAAATGTCGATCTACAGCTCTGAAGTACAGCTGTGCTCTCATCGAGAAGAATTTGTCATTTTTAAAGCTAATTTCTTTAATTGATAGTTCAATAGATAAGCCACTATAATTTTGATATTCCTTTTCATAAAGTATAAAAGAAACACCTCCCCTCCCCCCACCCCTACTGCATCGATATATAGATTTAGAACCTAAAGCAGTTTTTGGAGATTTTAAGATGCCGTGATGATGACAGAATAAAATTCAGTTTCAATGGTCATTAGCTGGCGCGCTATATATGATCTGTTTATCATTGTTCTCAAATAACTTTTTTTGTTAAAACGAATTTCGGTAAAATAATTCCGTTGACTTTGACAGTGCCTATTAATGTAAATAATCAACCGTTTTTACCGGCAATCATTGCCACTGCAGAATCCATTTGACAAATCATCTGAATAATTTACCTACTTTCCTATGTTTTGGACCAAGATAGCTGAAAATATTTTTCTTTTATTTGGACTTACCTGGAATCTCTACCACATTCTCTAGCGTGGTTATCCAGTCTTGCACTTCACCTCCATGATGTTGATCGCTAGTAATTATCCGTCTGATGTTCGCATTTTGACCTTCATTACCACCCACCTTCGTGGCAACAATCTTCACACCCATGTTTTTGAGAGCAGAGGCGATTGGGATTGGGTCGTAATTGGCCATATCGTAAGCACCTGATGTTAATAACCAAATATATTTCTCTTGACTAGCAGAACCATAAGTATTAAATATGTCCCTGGCTTGTTCATATGCTCTTCTTACGTGAGCTGTGTTCCATGCCGCTGGTCTGTCATCAAGTACCACCTTGTCCCAGAACTCATCCCAGATTTGGCACTTCAGGATGCTATCCCTCATTCCATGAATGTGCACTGTGAAGTCTGTCGCAAAGGTGGCCACCACAAGTTTCACATCAAAAGGTCCCATCTTAACATAGTACCTCAATACGTAACTAACAAGTTTACGGGCTCGGAGGTAGAACCGTTGTCTTCCCACATGCCATGACCGCTCCATCAGTATGATGAGATCTATAGGACGTTTCTTCACAGCCTCAAGGAACTCGATCACCGGATTAAAAACAGACCCTCGTTTAACTCGCCCTGGAGGTTGTACAGCAACATCATTAGCAGATGACATTTGGCATTGGACTAGAAAGCTCACCACAAACATGCACAGGGCACACCAGTGCCTGGGGAGTTGCACCCCTCTATATCTCGCCATTTTCATGTCCATACAGTCAGCATTATATGTTTCATTGCAGGCTTGAGAGGATATAAAATCTGGATCCCAGTCACTGCATCTTTATATACACTTCCCAGCTTCTAGAAACACAATGCTGCATGCTCTCACTGTGTGGAAAGCCCCTGGGAAAGCACTCCTCGTGTAATTTTCCTCCTTGCTGGTTTGAACCCTATAACAATCCTTCAGGAGTGTTATTTGATGCAGCAAGGGAACCTCCCCTGTGTATCAGTGCGTGTGTAATCTGTCTGCTGCCCTGTTTATACCTTACTTACATACACTGTCCCCTCTTCTTATGTGCTGGTGGGGGTGAGGTGTTTGGGAAAAACCTGTGCCGTGCCGCTTTGTTCTGTCTTACTCAGGTGGATCTGGAGGAAGTTCCTGCTACACGCCACAGACAGCCTCAAACTGGGACTGGGTGTCGCTTCACAATCTTATCTTTTTACTTTTAAATCTTATCTGTTATATAAAAAGGGCGTTTCCATCAGTGGAGCTTAGTTATTAAAGCACAGCCCACCCTGATTTCATTTCTTCCCGAATTTTACAAACATTTGATCAATAAAGATTGGCAAGGAGCCTGAAATGCAGGGTTTAGAGGTATTTCCTTAGGACGGCCCTCTGGTCCAGGGTTGTACACATTATATAATGCAGAATCTAGACCTTAGTCATGCAGGGTCATCCTTTATCTCAGTGCTTCATCATGACAGCATAAACAAGAAGGCTTTGGTTTTATTAGCAAAAAAAAAACGATGAAAAAAGATCTGGGGCAGTAAGTATGGAGACATCGATGTTTGCTCCGCAAGTCTTACAATGAATAAAATGTGTAAGTATGTAGACCTATATATTGTCCCACTTCTTACCTGTATATATACGAGCGTGTATGGGGAGAATCGGGGGAGGGATCATGCATAGTGCATGGGGCAGAAGTTTCGATGTTAGTTAAGAGTCAACACCATAATCTGACCTTTAGTTACGCTGTATGCACGTTTCATGTTCAAAGGAAAATACACTATACCATACATCTGTAAATTGGAATGGTAGATGCTTAAGTAGCCATAAGGGGAGGACAGCTGAGATTAACGGTAATTAAAGTATCAACATTTTCTGTAATATAGTTGAACCAAATATATTCGTTTTTACTTTTTTATTTTATTTTTGCGATCGCATAATTTATACTTGTCAAATTGAAATTAAATTATTCTATCCATGCAGTCTACCCTAGCTTTTATCTCCCTATACTTTATGGCTTTCAAAAATACTCCCCCTTTCGCTGATATTTTGATTTTCACTGAACCTTAAAATAACCTCCTTTTCACGACAATGTTGATGCCCTTCACCTTTACTCAATGTTAACCATTGAACGAGGGAAATTAATCCTCTTTTCCAAATGATCACGGATTTCTCTTTAAAAGACTAGATGCCTTTTTCTCATTTCCTGGAGGCAAGAGGACTAAAAATACAACTATTAAGTTTCCTCAATTTCTGTAACATGGATGGTGGCTCTAAATGTGGTAGAGTGCAAGCACCTGCCAAGAAATACTGAATACATATTTTGTGAAGCCGTTATTTCTTCCAAATATATTTATTATACAAACCGCTTGAATGTTCATTTAGAGTATACGTATAGACTAGGGGGTTTGGAGTCTCTTTTCAAATTTTTGAAAGATGGGGGGGGGCTGAGAGTTCTGGGAGCACAGACTCACTGTTCCCACACTGTAAAATCATTGACTCTAAATTCCCCAAAGTATTTTCATGACCCTTAAATGCTGAGAGGGAGGCGGTGTAGAGTATACGTACACTGTCACCATAATTCTACTAAGATCCCACCTGTGTCTCATCCTGATTTCACCTGAGTCGCAAAAAAAGATAGCTAGTTGGAAAAAGAAGCTATGCGAAAGTCAGATCAAGAAAGGTCCAGTAGGTTTATAATTCAATCGGTCATCTCTAGTCATAGCATAAAACTGCTTTAACCACTTGGGTAGCCTTTCTAAAATTTCCTACTTCTCCCTTCAAGTTAATCAAAGGTCCCGATCCTCCAAACCGCCATCAGTATAAAAAGAAACAGGTCGCCTTTGTATTATCTTGCAGTCACAAACTGTTATATGTTTACTCAGTGCAGTAGACCTTGCCTCTCTCTGTGCACTGATCGTCATTCAGATGATGATTGATTGTCGTGACATTGATCTTCCTTTCTCTGTACAAGGTTTTTAAGGTGACAAACAGCATGGATTCGAAACTACGGGAACTAGATATTTTTACATACAATGTGAGTTATTTAAAGTTATGGACAACTACATTATCATGGATACAGCTCTATAATGACTAGTGCAAGGGCCATGGATGATCATATTTACTCTATGTGTTGTGCGTTACAGATAACTCATCAAAAAGCTTGGATAGTGTCCATCTTTTATTCTGGAATAATACATAATACATAATGTTCCAAATAATACATATGGCAATTAAGGTCAAATCCCACAACGCGAATGAAGGCTGAAAAATGTAGTTTATTGTAAAATCCTGATCACTTAGCCAATATTGGTTGGTTATATCTGCTAAAACAAGCCCAATGTTGGTCATAACCCTTGTCTAAGTCTTGTGATTATGATAAATAAGATATCAAAAAATTTAGATATTTTGCTCTGATTATGCTCAAATATGTTGCTTATTAGAATAGGCCAACGATTTGGTTTATACAGGGAGGACACTCCAGATATCTTTAGGCTAGTTGAGAGGGAATAATCAAGACAAATCATACCATGAAGTAACTCCCCTCAACTAGATCCATTAACCAGTCCTATAGGCAACACCTGCTTGCTTATTATTGACCACAGTGGGATTTGGAGTACACTAGTTATGTGGCTGAGGTGTTGCGATTTACAAAATCGGCAGCCTTTCCCCCCTGTCAGAAGCATAATATGCAACAGTTTTAGGCCCAATTTTCGCGTTGTGGGATTTGACCTTTAGTGATACAATGAGTAAAGCCCATCGTCCAACAAGCTCTGTCGGCCGACTTGCTTGCCAATTAAGGTCGAATCCCATAGGGCGATGTATGACTTGCAACCCTCTGCATTCTAGGCCTATTGCGTTCTAGGAGCCTTGCTTAAACTCCAAATCGCAAGGGTTCTTATTCTTATGGGCTATTGAAAGTTCCAAGTCCCACTGTTGTACGTTATATGATACTAAACCCCTGCATATTGGACTGCATTGACTCTATGTGTGAGGGTTAAGTGTTGTATTTTGGGGGAGTTACTTCATAAAAATTGTGCTTACAGTTTGTTTACTATAGAAGGGATATGCATTAATTTATCATTCGAAATGATACACCATGTAGGTCTAGTGGTGGGCAGATTATGTATATTATACATGAAAAATTATTGTAAAATGCTCTCTGTGTATAATCAGAAATAGGGAGTGGCCCCCCTGATTTTCAAGACGATTAATATGTACTATGTGTATAATGAATTCGCAGGGATTTCCCCATTAAGCAAGGAAAAATATCTAATTATTTAGATCTTATTTTGTGGCCAATTCGCAACAGATCCCTTGTAGTTTTATCTGCTTGTTGTAGTTATACTTATTGAGAATTGGATGGAGCTCCCCAATTCGCAACAGATTGCCAATTCGCAGAGATTTGCAGCATAAATCGCCCTGTGGGATTCGACCTCTAGGGCTCCGATTCGGTCGCCGATAAACAAAACGTGTCTACTTTATTTTTTATCGGTGACCAAATGGGAGCCCTAATTGACCACCAGGTCGGCCGAAAAGTGTGCTACGGGCCATCACCCATTAGCCAATATGGGTGCATTATCGGCCGATATACCCTAAATAAACAGGCCCAATGTGTACTTTGTAGTACAATTTTGTGGACGCATCAGCCGATAATACATTCAAATCGGCTAATGGGTTATGACCCTTAACCACAGTGCTGTGATGGCCGTTCGTCTACATCATGAATAGCCGAGATCACATCATGTAATAAAATAAGCACTTGCCCATGGGAAATAAGAAAATTGATAGATGCATAATGTTACCATTGGTTGTGTTCGCCTTATATCATAGTAAAGGTTAGGGCCATAATCCATTAGCCGATTTGAATGTATTATCGGCTGATGCGTCCAGAAAATTGTACTGCAAAGTACTATATTGGGCCTGTTTATTTAGGGTATATCGGCCGATATTGCACCCATATCGGCTAATGGGTTATGGCCCTAACCGGTTTTTGAGCACTCAAACTGGATACCATCGTATTATATCCTTAATGCTAGCGGGGTTGAATGAGATCATGTACATGCTATAGTGATCAAGTATATATAGTATGTTGCATAGCTCCGCCAAAATGAATATGCTTGGCCAAAATGACAATACATCTGATTGACATAATCGCCCATATTTAAGCCTTATCTGATAGAGTTATTCTATTGCATTGGTGGCATTCACCTCAAAATGAATATGCTGCTAGATCTGCTCAAAAGTTACTTACCATTGACACCAAACGTATGAGAATGAGTATGTGCCGCCAGTGTACTTTATAATTGTTGGCTAGTAGCAAAAATGTTCTTGTAAACTCCTGTACTTCTGGTATATATCGTATATATGTGCATTTTATCCCATATTTGATCCTGTCTGATTTTGACAATAGCTCATTGCATTTTCATAATATTATCCCTGGTTAATAAAGCTGAAGGCTGACCCTATTGTACCCCTTCTACTGTAACTGTACCTAGCAGCCATTTGTAATTCTTATTACAATACAGTGTGTTGAGCGACAATTAATACTTAACACTTTTAGCAAGACTCCTAGAAGTGCCTCTTTTGAATAGAGTTATAAAAGACAAAGGAGATAATAAACAAACTCGTTCTAAAGGAACCCCTTCAAATTAGTGTGATTGTGTTCTGTTCTTTGGCACGGGAAGGTCTGGAAAGCACCCCTGCAATTATAATCTACGGCATAGTCGAGTTTTATCATATAAAATATTTTAGGTTACATGCTGAGGATTCGCTCATGATACAGTTAACTATCTGAAACATAAGGCTTTCCCTCGAAGGGGAAATTCCCAGTTATCAGGAATCCCTGCTGATCTGAACACTTCTATCTAATGTTCAGGTCGGTTGGGGACTGAAATTTAACTTTAAAGATGCCGTTCATAGCTTTTTTTGATAACATTTGTAAGCTCGGCCAGAGAAAATGGGTTCCAAGTTCTCCGTGCCCTTGTGGAGAACGACAATTGTTATATACATGAACTAAAATCTATTTGTGCTGCTCAGAGAGGTTCTCCCTCACCCAGCTGACTTCTTGGTAACAGTTGCCAGTGTTGTTCCTATCAGTCTCCACTCCCAGTACCAGGTACTGCTTACTACGTCCTACACAAAGGACATCTGGGGTGCGTCCCTCCAGCCACGACTCCAGCATCTTACCATTGTTCTTTGTCACCTTGTAACGTGCTGACTTTAACTTGATATAACCTCCGGTTTGACATGACAGCAGGACATTGTAGATGTTGCTGAGTTCTTCTTTGCTCGGTAGCAGCCAGATCTCACATGTTGTGACGTAGGCTTTGCGATCATACTTGACAATGGCAAAGTTCCGAAGACCTCCCACTGTGGCCAGCTTCATAACATAGTTCTCCCAGCCTGGCATATTTTTGGAGCCCTGTAAAAGTAGGACTTTGTTTTAAGTAAGCACACAGCAAATAAAGAAAGTGAGAGAAAACAGCTATCTGAGTATATGAGAGTCAGTGTGGCTCTACTTCAATAGATGAATAAAAAAACAATTGTGGACTACTGTAACATTTGAAATGCTTCTTTCTCTCATTGAGCTATCCTGTTTCATTGAATGAATTTATAACGAAATGATTAAACTTTGCCGAAATCTAAAATTAATTGAAAAAAGGGCATGGAAGTCTTAAGATGGTCACTGGTGATACATATACGAGCATGTATAACAGACACTAAAATATAGATGGAATGTTGCACAATGATTAGTCACTCACTACATTCTCGTAGTCTCCACTCTCCTCCACATCATCCTCCACTGCTGCCCCTTCGTGGTCCCCTTCTTGGCCCATGTAGAAATTGGACACTGCCTTCTCTATCTCTAGCTGTTGCATGCTGGGAGGCATGTGTTCTGGGACGTACTCCAGTTTAGGCAGTAGCTTCCTGGGCTTACTCTTTAAGACGCGCACAGTGGGTGGGGGGAGACTGGTCGGTAGAGTGGGTGGCAGTCTTTCAAAATCAAGATATGTTCTGAAAGGTATATATACCATACAAACAATGTTGAAAGAAGTCCCCAAAATGTTAAAATCAAATTGCTAGGAACTTAAGCAATATAGTGAGAGGGTATGATTGCCAGATTCAAAGAGTTTCAACCTGATATGGGTGGTAAATTTGTAATTTCTAATGTTGATGAACTCCCTTACAATAACCCGTGTATCCTAGAATACTCTAGCATGGTGGGCATAACAAAAATTGAACACGAATTATTGTATCGTACACCCATTTATAAAGGAGTAATGTGCCGGAATATGTACACAAATATAAACCTACCCAGTAGATGAAGGAGATGGCGGACGTGTTTCTCTGTCACGTCTAAATAGTGACCTTATTGTAGAGATGGTGCTGGGTCTGTTCTGCACAGTAGAGGTTCCTACATTTTGAGTTTCAGGTCTTCCCCTCTTCTTCCAGATACAAAATCCTGTTAGATATACACAGACTATAATATGCCTTCTGTATGTCAAGGAGAGACACGCATGATGGCTGTGAGGCCAATGGCCTGCATCTTTGGTTGTGGGCACAGAGCTCTCTCAGGAATTACCTTCCTGTGGGCTGGGTGGCCCACAGGAATAGATAAGGGAAATTCAAGGAAACTAGTCATGTTATGTTTGTTGGAAAGGTAAAAAATCACTAGGAATCTGGACATTTTGGCTATGACTTAATAATAATATATTATATAATTTTTCATAATTCAATGAGGCATACCCATGATTTCTTTTTATCAAAGAAGTGAACATGATCAATCAGGAGCCACCCCTTAGATTCAGAAGCTGCTGGTCCAAGTGGCCCATGGCTGTAAAACTTGGTGACTACTCCTGGTATGATATATTCAGCGTTTCTGGGGTAGGGAGGAGGCTATCCAGCGTTGAATTTGATTTGGATTTTCGTTACATATACTGAATAATGCAAAATCCTTTGTATGTAATATTCTATAATACCCAAAGAGCATGCTATGATACACACCTGCAACCAGGATAATGATCAAGGTAAGTCCCCCTACAGCACCTCCCACAGCTGGCCCTACAGAGGTAGGATCAGACTGTTTAGCACCTGAGCTATTGATGCTGGGATGTTGCGTTGTTGAAGGTACTGCTATTGAAGGTCCTGCCAAAAACAACACCAATTAGGGGATGGATTTGTTTGGCAAGTTCTTCATCAAAGCAGGATTCATGCAGGAAGGAGTATGCAGCCTTTTAAGTATCAAAACAAGAAATTTTTTTCAAATATTCTTTTAGAAAAGTTTTACAAAAAATTTCAGTTATTATTTTGTTAGTTGGGTAGGGCACTATGCTGCACTATGTGGTCGAATATGGCCAGTGGGTCAAGTGAAACAATAAGCATGAGCTACTCACCTGTTTTATTTTGGTCACAGAGGTGGTCTGGTGAGTACGTCCCTGGACATGTGCAGGAGAATGTGCCCTGACCTTCATGACACACGCCATTGTTGCCGCATGTGCCGTGCACACACTCTATAACCTTGCGCTCACAGTACCTGCCTGTGTCACCGCTGTAGATGCGGCACACTATCCGGGCATCTAACTTGGGACAGAGCATGCTCAGGGCGGAGTCACAGATACAGTCTTGGCTACATGTGGTATCGCATGGCTCACTAAGACACCGACCTGCAAGTAATTTTAGTACACTTAAATATACCTAAATAGGAATTTTGATGCAGTGTAAGATGTATTGGGTATTATCAACTTGTATTCATCAACATATTTATTTAGTTGGGAAGACATTATTTACAGAGTATAGTAAGGTGATTATTTGATTGGGGTAATTATGCATGTGAAATGATCGAAGGTAGGAGACTTAGTACTCTATAGTAAGACTTTATATGGTTGACACACGAAGGATTAGAGAAACACCAACAACATTAATGCAACTCTTGATTTATGGATTCCTTAATTTTAAGGGAGTGTGGAAACACTTGACCATTCTTTCAATGAGTCTGGCAGGGCTGAACTGCTCGAGCCTGGATAGTGTTGTTGAAAAGCTCATTTGATTTGTCATGAAACCCAAAATATTCAACTCTCACCACATATTGTGAATCCAAATGACTGTTCGCAGGAACACGTGGCATTAAATGGTCTCAAATTAGGGGCATCTGTCAAATGTGGAATAGCAAATATTAAGGCATCAGAAGTCCATAGAGACTTAGTAAATGCTGGCATTACTATATCAAGATAATCACACCTCCACGCACACACTTTAATTCACTGCGATTCCCCCAATACCAAACACAAAAGTAGAATTTTAATGGATAAATCATTGAGTGACAGAATAATTATCTTATGCACTGTAAACTTGTTTTCATTATGTGTCAATTCAGCCCTTGCGAGTAACTTAGCAGTGTTCGATTGTTATATCATAGATTTCCGTTGGCATGATGCATTGTTGCCCCCTAGTGAGTAGACTACTCATGGCAACAAAGGATATTAAGGCACTACCGTAAAGTCTCACATAGAAGCCGCCGCTAGTACGCGAGTCAGATCTGTAGGATTGGCCACCCCAGTCAGGGTGCGGCTAATATGTGAGTTTTTCCGAATTTTTATTTCAAAAACAACCTTAAATCCTACTTAAAAATCCTAGTAAAGACTTATGCTAATCCTGCCTCCCCTCGAAGGTGCATTTCTGATAAATAAGAGTTCACTTCTGCCTAATGGTAGAGAGATCTCGGGTCATTTATAGTCTAAAATTCAATGCAGAAGGTGTGTTAATAGAGTATGCACACTAAATATGGTAAATATGGCATTGAGACCCTGTTGTCCCGGGTTATGACCGCGCACCGGGTTTGGACCGCAACCATCTGCCGGGTATTGGCCGCGCACCGGGTTTTGACCGTGACCATCTGCCGGATATTGTCTGTGCACCGGGTTTTGACCGCGACCATCTGCCGGGTATTGTCTGCGCACCGGGTTTTGACCGCGACTATCTGCCGGGTATAGTCCGCCCACCAGGTTTTGACCGCAACAACTGCCGGGTATTGACCGCGCACCGCGCACCGGGCTGATCCCCACTCCTCTTGCAATCTGTGAACAGGCCAAAAACGCTATTGACTGTATAAACGGTTAGTAGTGGAAAATATTTCTCATGCTGACTGTTGTAGAGGTGGCAGAAAACTTACTCATTGGATCGGCCGGGAATCGAACCACATACCTCTCGCACCAGTGACAAGCGTGCTCAGACATGGAGATATCACTGATCCCCTTCACTCTCAATAGTGGAAGATTTCTGTCTCATTGATAGTTCTCACCTGACCTTTGGGTCAAATTCTAAATTTGAGACAAAATCGGCCTCAGAGTCAAAATCAATCTCAGAGTCAAAATTGGTTGGGAGTAAAAATCAGTTTTGACGTACAAAAAATTGGTCTAAGAGTCAAAATTTTCAAAACCAGTTTTGGGGTTAAAAGTGTCAAAACACGGTGTGCCGTTTTATTGGGCCTTACCTTTAATCTCTACCACATTGTTCAGTGCGGCTATCCAGTCTTGCACTTCTCCTACATGATGCTGATCACTGGTAATTATCTGTCTGATGTTCTCGTTGTGCCCTTCATTACCACCCACCTTGGTCGCCACAATCTGCACTCCCATGTTCCTGAGTTCAGCGGCAATAGGGAGTGGGTTATAGATACTACTGTCCATATCATAATTCCCAGAGGTCAACAACCAAATATATTTCTCTCGACTTTCTGAACCATGCGTATCAAATATGTCTCTGGCCTTTTCATATACTCTTTTCACATGTGCCATGTTCCATACATATGGTGCGTCGTCGAGCACAACATTGTCCCAGTATTTGTCCCAGATCTGGCACTTTAGGATGGTGTCCCTCATACCATGAATATGCACTGTGAAGTCTGTAGCAAAAGTTACCACCACAAGCTTTACATTGGAAGGTCCCATCTTAGCATAGTACCTCAATACATAACTTACAAGTTTCCGGATTCGATTGTAGAACCACCATCGGGTCACAGTTCGTGACCGTTCCATTAGAATGATTAGATCAACTGGACGGTTCTTCAGGGCCTGTAGAAAGTCAATTCCTGGATCAGAGACAGAGTTGCGTTTAACTCGCCATGGGGGTTGAACATCATCATTACCGGATGAGATCTGGTTTTGGACAAAGATAGTCACCACACACAAGCATAGAGCACACCATGGCCTCAGCAGTTGCATCTCTCTATTTCTGGCCATTTTGATGTTTATCGGGTCGGCATGGACCGCTTTGACAGTGCTGATTCTAGAGGATATAAAACATGTGTCCTAGTCACTGTACCACTGTATACATTGGCCTACACAGCCTATGAGTATGGTCTACATATACTACGATACAAAATGTTGTATGCTGTTTGCCTGAGGAATCATGCCTGGCAGAACAAAAGTCCATGTAAGCTCCAACCTTATTAGCCGCTCCCTTCTAATGGCATATATGTATGATGGTTTTCAATGTTTCAATAGTGGATGAGACATCTAACATGCAACCTTTCAGTCCTATACATATATATCCTTCGGTCCTATATCAAAGGATGTAATTCCATTCGGCAAAGGCCACTAGGTATCCAGGGAACTCTGGTAGTAGAGCTGTGTACTTGTAAGATAACAACTGAGTAAATGGGACATCACCGGAAGCAGGTAGAATCACGTGAAGGCACTGTCTATCTAATTCGTGTACCACTCTTCCTATACCGAACATGCAACCACTGCCCCCTCTTTTAATGTGTCATGGAGCGAGTGGGGTCGGCGTGTTTGGCGATATCAGCAGCGTGTCCCTTAGATGGTTCAGGAGAAACTTCCTCCCTACAACCAGGTCAAGCATTGAGGGATAGCTAGATCCTTTATATACAGCCTCAAAGGGGAGCTGCTTCGTGTGCTCCTAATTGCACTTTTAAACCTAATTATTTATCATATGTTAAGCATTGAAGTATTGAAAAGTTTAATCTTTTAATCTAGATTAAAAAAATTCAGATGCATTTTAGTAGATCACTTTCACCAGCCAGATTAGTGAGTTAACAAAATTAATTTCTATTCGACAGCATCACAAGGATCTCAAAGGAACCTGGCATGTACTTATTCTCCTTTATATACAGTGCTGTACAAGGTATGCATACTGGAGAAAGTAGACAGGTTCTTTTAAACATTTTAAACAAAGAACATTGAATCAACATTGGCAGCGTTAGTTCAATGTTGAACTGGAGTATTTTCCCACTGGCATAGATGGCCTGATTGCAGAAGCAGTTGGCTGAAGTCCGGACGAGAAAAGTCAAAGATTTTTGTACATGTTTTCCTAGATTACAGATGTAATCTAGCCTCAAAGAGACTTACAGATACTCGAGTAGGGGAGACCGGGGCACGTTGACCACCCGGGCACGTTGAGCCTCCCGCTCTCTTTGCTATTCCTTTGGGAATTTTCTGGCAGTATGCCTACCACATTACCCCCTTATATAGACAGTTCAGATCAGCAACATCATGATGATTTTAGGATGCTGATGAGAAAGTTAGACAACATGAAAGGTTTATGGCCTTGAAAGTAGATATTTGCAATTGTTAAACTTTTGTTCTTGTGTGTATAAAAAACATTGCTGGTCTAAGACCTCTATGGAGGTCGAAGTATACATATGAACCCTTGAATAGAACTTAACTTTACTGCTGGGTGTGTTATGTAATTTGAGTAACATCAATCTTATCTGTGATGACTAGCATTGGGCACATTGAGCCACAAAAAACGGGGCACCTTGAGCCATGCTCAAGGTGCTCCAAGCTCTGGGGCAGCTTGAGCCGGCTCAAGGTGCCCCGATTTTCAAGGCTCTTTGGCAATGGTATTAAGACAATTAAATGACTGAATAATGATGCAATGTTAGTAGTGCATCAAGGGAAGATAACATGGATAATGACATACACAAATTCGATACAATTTGGTTATAAAATTATGATAGAATACATAGTTTGCGGTTTGTGAAAAAGAAATTCTTGTGTAACATATTTACAGTGTCTTTATTCCCAGATTTAACACTTTTCAGAAGCAGAACAGTGCATCACATTATAAAAGAATGTAATCAAAGATTTATTCAGACTAAACAGATAACAGGAATACTCTTAAACTAGTTTAATTTGACCCTAAGAAAAATCTGTAAGGTATAGACTTAGTCACTTCTATAAAAAACTATAATTGAGTGACTTTTGTGCATTAAATATGTAACTTTTACATTCAATCCTATGCAAAAGTAACAAAAGCAACTAATTCCAACCGAAATTTCAATTATTGCTCTATATTGGTGATTATGTGGATCCTTCAACGCATGTGGTTCAAGGTGCCCCAGTTGGTGGATCAACCTACCCCGGGCACGGGGCACATTGAACCACCCTAAGATTTTATTTCTAAAAATTCAAGAAAAGACCACATTTCCCTTGCAATAGGTTCTCTTATATCGCAATGATACAAGGTAACTGCTTGATACAAAATCGAAGTTCAGATCCCATTAGCAAGGTCAGGAAAAAAATAAAGGTGTCAAAGTGGTTCAACGTGCCCCGGTCTCCCCTACATCTAGAAAACCCACCTCACCACTGGTCGCCTGCTAATGGTATCTTAAAATCTAATGGTATCTAAAATAATGGTATCTAAAATAGTCATATACGTGCATATAAAGATGAGATATAACATCATAGAGCCATCATGATAATACATCTTTCATGATATCTCATCGTTTGAATACTTGGGATTTTGGAAAACCACTTGGTGAAAGTAAAAAAAACAACTTTATAAATTTAAAAGATAATAAAAAATTACTTCAACTCACTCACCAACTTTACACTATAACACAACATCATGTATATATCGCCTGGATATCCCCCGCTGTCATAAAGGGCTGTCCTCTTATCCTGTGCAGTAGACCTTGATTCTCTCTCCACATCGTGAATTCTTTTCTTATTGATTTTTCCTCTTCATGTACATACTTTTGCAGTGACCAACAACATACATACGAAACTATGGGAACTTTCTAGGGAAATTTCAAGTCAAGAATCTCACTTATTCACTATTGGTCTACCCTTCTCGGACTGCACCGTGCTTTAATTAGTGCTTTACGCATGTTTTCTTGTCGGTTCAGGAAATATATAGTGTCGGCATGATGCTTAAAAGCATTTATGCATCAAGACAACAGAAGCTCATATGACGTTAAGCCCTAATGTTAGAGAACATGGGAACTGTCACTATTAATGTGTTTAATAAATAACAGCTCTGTCAATTTTATCTCATTGGCGTATTTGTCCTTGCACGCCGTCATATATATTACTTTGAAATATGTATAGGTGCCCATGACTACTACTAGTAATCCACCGAAATATGAAATTAGCATGCACTAATGTGGACATTTCCTTTCTGACATCAAACCATCGTACACTCCAACATGAAATAAAGATTATGGACCCCAGCAACAGGCATCTGCCATTACTTTCTAATTCAAATTTTCCACTTGTTTGTAAACATGAACATTATTTATAAACACGAACCTATGGCAGGGTCTTTACCCTGCTAGCACCACTCGTCTAAATCACGTGAATATTACGTAAAAATAACGAGAAACACGTCAGTTTTACAAAATAATGATGTAGTTCAGACGAGTGGTGCTGGCAGGGTACTATCTCTATGTAATTGTTATGGCATTAACCAGCGTCAGATTCGTGAGAATAGCACAGATTTGTGAAAAAAGAAAGAAACGGTTAGTGGGGCCTCATCTTTATGCAGGGAGGTAAACTCCCCGTTTTCTGTTGGGTTTCTTCAGGGCTAATTCATACCAATCGGGGCCTAAAACCGGGTTCAGTGGAAGACAAAAACCATCAGGGATAAATGTTTTGCTTTAGATGACGAGGTCTGATCTAATCCACTAAATTGGATTAAATCAAATCGATTTAAACGTATTTAGTGGGCCCTAGCCTAAGCAGCCTTTCAATTTTCAACCACAGCCCACCAAACCCAACATTAATATCACAGAGTTTTACAGTGATACTGCATACCTTTATGCTATTATTAATACTGCCAAACCAAATATGGTATGGAATGCAACAGCAAGACTAGCAGAGGGCCAACTGCCAAGTGTCCGTCTCCAGGTCCGTCTAAAGGCACGATCAGTGCACGATCAGTACAGTATAACCTTTCTTAGCATAATCTATTCATAGCCCTGAGCCCAGACACCGACTTCCGCTTCAAACTTCAAAGGGTTCGTTACCCCTACATCATGCTCTAGTTGCGGAACACTCAGCATCGTGTTAGGTCAAAGGAAAGCCATGAAGAGTTGATTCCAAAACGCAATAAGCGCCATTTTGGAATATGACACGAAATATTGATATAGATAAAGACCAAGAGTAAGTAAATGTAATTTTGAACAAATTATCTTTAGAATTCTATTTTTGATAATTTACGTTCTTTCCGGTGTATATTGTTAATTAAAATATCCGAAGCACTGTAATTGCCATTATGGAATTTACAATTTACAGAAACCACTGCATGCTTTAATTTTGGAATGGATTTGTTACGTTTTGGAACTTTCACATATACATATTTCAGGGCACCCGGCCCCATTAATTTTGTCAGTAATATGCGCCATGCTTCTATATGCAGTGATCAGGATAGTTTGTTTCGAAAACCCGTGATTCGTTTTCTGCTTATGCTGTTAATCAGGGCAATAGGTGCTTTAACCCATTAAGGACTGCATGTGGGTAAAGGATAACATTTTATCGACCGATTTGATACACCAAATTATATGCAATAATGACAAAGGACATAGCACATTAAAGCACGTCGCTTAAAGGGTGAAATGTATCCAGGATATATGATGTAGGGCCTACGTATGTCAGAACGGAAATTCCTATTTCCCGGGCCTACTTCTCAGTCAATGCTTACTCACGATTTCTGCTGACGGTCGATCGTATCGAATGAACAAAGGATAAAAACTATTAACCTGAACTCAAATAATAATCCTCTTCCTTGTATGTAATTGAGATCATCATACCAATACAACAGCCATTATTTACGTCCCACTGCCGTGTCAATAGTGGCCCCCATCGTACATTTCCGTATCATTCTTGCCGAGAGCATAAGTCGCCAACCAAAAAGTGATAACATCCTAAAAAGAATCGAGAAAAATATTAATTGAGGATAATGGGATACTTCTATCCATGAAAAGCTATAATTATGTGTAATCATCCCAAATAACCGCCTAATTACCTGTCACCCTTGCACAGCAAGTCAACAAAGTAACCCTTTGTCGGCAAAACTATTTATCTGAAGCGTTTACCGTAGTGGCTTGAATAAGCGCAGGGGTCTCAAATAAGTGCAGGTCTTGAATAAGCGCAGGGTAAATGAGGGTATTGAAATGGAAATTTAGGCCATTTTTGTATCTTGAATAAGCGCAGGTCTTGTATAAGCGCAGGGTAAATGGTACCATCGAAAATAATAAGCGCAGGTGCGCTTATTCAAGCCACTACGGTAATTGGGTTTAATTAAAGCTGCTATAAAAGCTCAGATATGTAGAAAATTCACTTTCTGGATAACAGTTATGGACAATCTCCTTGTTTGGGTTTAGCAGCATGTCAAAATATTTTGTTACTTTTAACCATGTCATATTCAAGGAAACAGATATAAAAAAGCAAAAAAGCAAAAAAGCAAAAATAAGATGTTTCCAGCAAAGAATCAAGCACTTAATTACACCAGCTCCGCAGTGCATCTGTAGTCACACACACACCTCAGAATTATCTGCTGTTCAGTCATGTGGAGGAGACAAGAGAGTAATCAGTACTGCCATATTAGGCAAGTAATCAGCGCTAAATGCCTACCTTCCCATCAGAAGTTAGAGAATAGTTGATATTGGAGGCTTGTACTGTTTATATAAAGACTCCCTCTTTGCCAGAATAAACAACATAGTATAAGAGGGAAAGGAGTTTCTAACCTTCTGCGATACAGATGAAGAAAATGAAGGTTTGTGTGTATCAGCTTATATAGCAGCTTTAATACAATTACATAGTAGACGTACTAAACATAACTTGGGCATATTGCCTTTACTTATTGCTTTATGACCTCTCACTGTGCGATCAACCCGGTCTGTAATGGGTCCTGTTTTGTTCTCTATATACATTAATTCTCTAGCAAAAGTTGCTGCATTTGATATAACTTTGTACGCAGATGATGCGGTCATTTGTACAACATCAGTAGATGCAATGGATGACGCACTAATGAAAGTATCAACCTGGTGTATCAATAATAGCCTGACTGTTAATGCTAAGAAAACACAATGGATGGTTTATAATAATATTAAGAAAGAAAAACCTATTTTTGTACTAAATAATGTAATACTGGAGCAGGTGGATGTTTTTCCATACCTCGGGCTCACATTGGATCCTGATCTAAAGTTTTTAACGCATAGGAAGAATACTGTTGACAATGTAAGACATAAAATTATACAGCTCGGAAGGGTTAGAAATTATGTAGAGGAGGATACTGCACTGGATGTGTACAAATCTATGGTATTACCGACGCTTGACTACGTTGATTATATATGGGATCGGGACAATAAGGGTGAAAGCCAGGAGCTACAATACTTACAGAACAAAGCGTTACGAGTTGTATATAAAGTAAAGTTAGGAAAAAATCCAAGGATAAACACTGCAATGCTACATAATGAAAGCAACTGCTGCCAGCTTGGGGACAGACGTGATATGCATTTGTTGTCGATCGCTCATACTTTAACAAAAAATCCTCTTCTAATTGATGATAGAAACCTGCCTACACACAGAAACCAGGGTATAAGACTTACTGTGATACAATCATTGAAACCCATTGTCATACGTAGTGTCATATACAGAGCCATTGCAAGGTGGAATCAAATAAAACCTGCATATACTCTAATTGCAGACCTATCTGCTTTTAAACTAGCCATTAAGAAAAACTACAGAGACTGTTTTATGTAAAAAGTAATTTATTACTCATTTTATGAAAGAAAACATCTCTCACATTTATGAAAGTCATACCAATACACTAACCTCATCTCATCTCATTTCATCATTGTGAAATCATATACGAATCTATGTAAAATACAAGACTCACTTCTCATCAATTATGTGTGATACTACAGAGATAATGGTAGCCATTTCCGTAATTTATGTAATATATGTAAGATTTTACTGTAACAGAAAGGGCACTAGCGTAAAAAACGCAATGCGCGGTAGCTAGGTATAATGCATTCTTGTAATTGTATTATTTTAACCCAATAAAACACTTAAAAAAAAAAATCATCTTATCGTACAGAATAAATGTCTTAGTATGGCCTTGACATATATCATGTATTTCAGAAGAAAATTTATTCATAAATATATCAATTTTTCAGGCAGATATTATCAAGCTGGTGGGTTGAATGGAGGTGATTGATTATAGTTGTAGAATCAGAAGTAAAGAGCTACCATCTGCATAAGTCATTTTGAATGATTCTTCTTTTTTTTTATTGCAATCCTTAACTTATCGAGACTCTGTATAAGATTGAACTATATGAAAGGTTGTGGATATTTTATTGAATTTGTGTTTTTTAATAGCGGAAATCGATTTTAAGATATCACAAATGTATTTCCTGCCCAAAAAAGCTTTGAACTGTATAAATATACATCAATAACCAGCACAGACTATTGGTGTCACAATGAAGGTTTCGCACCTGTTGCACGTTCCAGTTGAGGACCTCACCGCACCGGCAAAACATCTCATCGTCTTACTGTTTACAGTTTCTATATATATGTATCTTTACCAAGACACAGAGCAGACACGTTCACCATCACACGCACACCACATATTATACATATATTCGCGCCTGACATATACATAATGAGAGTTTCGCATCTTGTGCATGCTCCAGTTCAGGACTATGCAGTTCCCACTGTCTTGCCAATGCTTATTTTTACTCTTCTTTTCTGAACTGCTGTTCTTCTTTTTGTCGTTATCTGAGAGTTGTGGTGCATATATCATTTAACACTCGGAAAAGAAATGTAAATCCTATCGGAAAGTAGGATCCTTTCTGCACTGGAATGTATGTATTAAGTTGATGTCTTTTTTCGCCCATAACTGACAGTTAATTCAACATTGATTTGAGTTCACAAAATGGAGTTAGGCTAGATGCAAAAGAAACTCTATAAATGGCATTAAAAGAACATTAAAAAAACTTCAACTCGTTACCTGGGAAAGCCTTTCTATATAAAGGCAATCCAGTGTTTCCTAAGGCACAGCGTTCTCCTCGTCTTAACTGATGATAGCTTTGGAAACATGCTGCTTGGCCAATACAACACGCATAAGTTTGATGCATTCCTGTCAATAATTGTAAAATTTGCCATAGTTAAACAAAAAGAAACACCTATAAAATCGGCCGACAAGAAGGATAGCGGGTGTGCTATTATTTGCCTGCACCCATCCATATAACTTTTGTAAATGGTAGCTCTAATATAACTGATATTGTAGGGCCAAAATATGTGTTGAATCGTGTAACATGGCCCGGAATTAGGATAGGTAGATCGACCGGATTAACAGAATAATTATCTGGCCTAAAACCTAGCTAAAGCCGATAGAAGGAGTTGAGAGTTTGAGTTTTGGAAAAGTTTATCTGGCAGAAGATATGTAGAGCATTTCCCGGCCGATTCTCCGTTTTAAATTGTTACACATAATTATATTTGGGTGATTAATACAATTATTAATTGACTCAAATACTAGCCACACTCTTACAAAAGTCATTGACAGATTATGTGGATCATTTGAGTAATGATGTTGCAAGACAGGCACTTCATATTTGATACAGCTAGTCTGGAGGTAGATGCCCCCTTTATAGCCCAACCTCAACTTCTAGTATAAAGTTTTTTTCTCTTCTGATTATTGATGTATACGGTCTAGGTAAGATTATCAGGGTGGGTGTGGAGCTCTCATCCTTGGGCATATTGAGTTATTCAAGATGGCCGCCAGTACACTCCCGAAAACTAGAAATGTGTCTATCTCAGCTTCTAATCAACTTAGAAACACAAATAAAAATGCAAAAAGTACATTTATGAGGTCATAGAATACAACCTTGCCATTTTCAAGAAGAAATGTGGCAGCCATTTTGAATTTTTAATGGGATTATCCATGAAATATACCTTATTTTGATGGAAAAATGGAAAATGGCCATCATAACACTATACTGTCACCATCTTGCTTTGGAAATGAACACTTTGGAAGGTAAAGAGCCATTCTGTCACATCAAGGAATGCATGTGACAGCCATATTCAATTTTAAAGTAGGTCACTCATGATAGCTTAAGTTGAAAAGTTAATGACAATAAGTATAATAAGTCTTATAAGTACAATAAGTCTTATAAGTGACACAATTAGCAAAGAGGGCCCTAATTTGTAGTGGTACCTCAGTGTTCCCTTTCAAATTATCATAAAGACTGGCTGGAGGGAGGGGCCCAAACCTGGCCAATCCTAGAGGTGATGTCTGATACCCCTGACCACTGCAAACGAAGAACAGTGGTTATACTGGAGGGGGAAGGTTTGGGGCATGCCCGCCAAGAAAAGGTTGATGTTCTAGACTTGAAAGGGTGGTGTCTTCTCACTCATTTTGGGATGTAACATATCAAGACTTAGGTCTGTACCTGGCCTTTATCACTTGGTTTGAGAAATGATTCTTTTGAGGGAAAATATGTTTCAGCAGCAGCAGCTTTTCAGGGGTATTTTAAATGCTAACCAGTGGCAGCTGCGATAGCAGGGAGAGAGATGTTGGAGGGGATGGGGGGAGATATGATATGGCAGGGGAACAAGGGGCCATGGTAGGGCAGGGGATTATATGAGGAGAGGGGATCATATGGCAGGGCAACGGATGTGGTGGGGGAGGGAAGGTGGGATATGGGAGGGCATTGAGATGGTAGGGGATAAATGAAGGAGACGGGAGAATTATGTCCAGCCCATCTGCCACCCTTCCTCTCCCATACTCAATCATTCACTGACATTCTTTGACTCCCTATACAACCAATCTCTCAGTCACTAAAACCTAACCTTGCAAGTCATTTTTTGGCTCCCTATATGACCAACTTAGGTTAGTTTATATTTTCAGACTCAGGGGCGTGGCAAGCAGTTTCAAAGTAGGGGGGACTGAGGGGTATTTTGACCCTTTTTGACCCCCTCTTACTTGACCTTTTTGGTTTGACCTTTTTTAGGGTTGATCAACCCCCCCGGTTGCCACACCCCTGCAGACTAGTAAGTACTGACCAACTCACCCTAGTCTTTCCAGTTTAGGCTAATTGCTTTTGAGTAAGGCATTAGTAGCTATTAGTCATACAGTCAGGTCTCCATATCCCGGTCTCCGATTTATCGGGTGACTCACCTATCGGGTGCTGATTGGTTAAGGACCATTTTAATTGCTCTTTATCTGTACACTATAAGTCGGTTTTTCATGCTTCCGGTCCCGGTCGATGGTTTGGGGTACCCAGTGTTTATTTTACATTGTAATCTGCCTTGATAAGTCGGCCGCCACCTCCGCTCTACCTGTTAACAGCCCCACCAATAGCCCCACCAACAGCCCCCTGTCTCACACATGGTGGTGACAGGATAGTGACAGATTTAAACTCTGAAATAACACTCTTTAGAAACAGATTCCCTGTGAAGATGTGAAATACCAAGACACTTTCTTGTGTTATTATAGCAATGTTGCTGTATGATGTATACACTTTCATCTCAGTTTGTCTGTGTTAAGCCAAGCTTTGTACTTTTCTACTAACATATCAATACCCAAATTGTATAGTGGCAGGCATCAGACTCTCCCCGGCTCCCCCCCTCCTACTGCTCCTCCACATGGGGTGGTGCATGGGACGCACAGGGTGGTGACAGGCCCTGCTCCGTGAGGTGACACGGGTAGAGGCTGGAGACATGTCACTTAAATGGCCATGTCCCATGTCGATTTTAAGAAATAGCCATGTCGCCATGTCGATTTTAAGAAATAGCCATGTCGCCATGTCGATTTTAGGGGTCAATACCCATAGTTTACAACCTCCCCCATGTCACGTGTACACCCCCCCCCCCCCCCCATGGACCACCCTGACACAGATCCCCCGTCATTTCACCAACTCACCCTAGTCTTTCCAGTTTAGGCTAATTGCTTTTGAGTAAGGCATTAGTAGCTATTAGTCATACAGTCAGGTCTCCATATCCCGGTCTCCGATTTATCGGGTGACTCACCTATCGGGTGCTGATTGGTTAAGGACCATTTTAATTGCTCTTTATCTGTACACTATAAGTCGGTTTTTCATGCTTCCGGTCCCGGTCGATGGTTTGGGGTACCCAGTGTTTATTTTACATTGTAATCTGCCTTGATAAGTCGGCCGCCACCTCCGCTCTACCTGTTAACAGCCCCACCAATAGCCCCACCAACAGCCCCCTGTCTCACACATGGTGGTGACAGGATAGTGACAGATTTAAACTCTGAAATAACACTCTTTAGAAACAGATTCCCTGTGAAGATGTGAAATACCAAGACACTTTCTTGTGTTATTATAGCAATGTTGCTGTATGATGTATACACTTTCATCTCAGTTTGTCTGTGTTAAGCCAAGCTTTGTACTTTTCTACTAACATATCAATACCCAAATTGTATAGTGGCAGGCATCAGACTCTCCCCGGCTCCCCCCCTCCTACTGCTCCTCCACATGGGGTGGTGCATGGGACGCACAGGGTGGTGACAGGCCCTGCTCCGTGAGGTGACACGGGTAGAGGCTGGAGACATGTCACTTAAATGGCCATGTCCCATGTCGATTTTAAGAAATAGCCATGTCGCCATGTCGATTTTAAGAAATAGCCATGTCGCCATGTCGATTTTAGGGGTCAATACCCATAGTTTACAACCTCCCCCATGTCACGTGTACACCCCCCCCCCCCCCCCCCCCCCATGGACCACCCTGACACAGATCCCCCGTCATTTCACCCACCCAGTCGATTCAGACATCGGTCGACTTTGACCATAAACGGACCCGCCCGGGATATCGAGGCCTGACTGTATGTTGTTTTGCCTCAGTCATTCTTGAATAGCACTTGATCATGCCTGACCAATGTCCCTATGACCAACCTGGAATAGCCACTACAGACTTAGGCCCAGGCTCTTAGATTATCTGTGTACCCACACTCCGCATCATAGTCCTTGGGATGTATGATTCTTGAGATCTAGTCCCTGGGACATCCTACCCATTCCCAACTGCCCCCCCCCCCCCGCCATGACCCTGCTCATTGCATCCCTGTCCTATTCTTTCATGCTGCCCTTCTTCTACAAATGCTTCCCTCTTCTTCTGCTTTCCCATTCCCCTGCCTATTCAATCCCCTTCACGACTGCCTCCCCTTTTCCTGCTCCCATTCCATTGATTTCCCCTGTATATGCCCCCCTCCTAATTTCTGCAGGGTAGAAGAGGGGAGTGGGAGGAGGATGCAGGAGGAGGTAGGACATTAGAAAAGGAAGGAAACAGTCATGGTGAGGGCAGTACACAGGGAATGGGAGGTTACAGGGGTAGATGAGACACAGGGTGAATTAAGGTAGGGATAGTGTGGGTCTTGGGGGAGGGGGGGATAAGGGGTCATAGGCGTATGGAGGAGAAGACACCGGAGAGGGCAGGACATGACATGGAGGAAAGGAGCCAGTGGAGGACAGGACATATATATGGCAGGGAGGACACAGGTGGGGGTAGCCTGGAAGGGGTGGATATGGGACAGGAGATGAGGGCTTGTGGGAGAGGAGCGGATACGGGATATGGTAGAAGGGCCACGCCTCTCTCTCTCAGGCCATGAGTTTGACATTTGGGATTGGGACTTGGGGGGATTGGAGATCCTGAATGGAGGTAATGAGACCACAGAGGATGGATGGAACAGCTAGTACATGGTTTGGAGATCCTACAAAAAAGAGGTCTTGATGCTGGAGGAGGGATGGGCACCTTGTACAAGCTCCAGGTTGAAGGACGGAAGCCCAGAGGGGATGGGTTGAAGCCCCAGGAGGAGGTATGGGGACCTAGGAGTGGTGGGAACCGTGATATGAGGAGTGGAATCGTTGGAGGGAGGGGTTGGGGCCCTGGGGGGCGTGGCCCCGGTGGAAGGTGGGGGCACTAGGACACTGAAGTAGTAGGGTTTCATACCACTGCTGTCCAGGACTATAGGCCAGGGTGATGCTGACAACTGCCAAGAAGATGATGAGCCCCCACCCAGCCAGAATTTGCCCCCTACCTTTTCTTTGTCCTTCCATCTTCGGGGCAGCCTTCGATCTGCCAATGTTTAATGTACTATTTGTTTCTGCAGGTAAGACAAGACAACAGCTAATACAGTTAAACTGGGCTAAAATGTCTTTGCATGTGCTTCTCTTCTGATCTGGTTACTCAATCCCACCACTAACTGCCTGTGATGCCTAAGTTGGAGGTGTCGAATCATGAGCCAGTTAAGTGAAAAGGATAGCCCTCACCCCCCCCCCCCCGGGTCAGCTAAGTCCCATCTTCTGGCAATTATATTGCCCAGAACTTTAGCAGTGGGCCACTGTAAATCACTATTCATATACCACACACAATCACTAACTGCAGAGAATATTAAATAGTGGGTAGGAATAATTCAGACTACATGGGTTTGGCTGCTTTTCACACAGAAATAACTATCTTTAATATCTTATCAGTATCTTCAGGGTTCTATAAACGTCACTAAGGTTAAGAAACTAGAATATAGTGTTTGCTCTAGTGGACATGTAAACATCAACAAAGGTAAGTTGTTATTATAAAAATCATTACAAGGGTTATGATACTCTAAGCAGGTCCTTAGAATGCAATCAACACAGAAACTTCAAATCTGGGCAGGCCTATATGGAACCCACCACTTAGTGCAGGACAAAACTATGGTCCCATATGACAGTCCACCGGGAAACCCATGAAGCAATGCTGATGATCCGGAGTCACTATTTTCCAAATTATATGCTTTGACATAACAATACAGTGTCTTGTTCTCAGAAGTATTCATTCATGATTTTGAATGCAAGATGTTGACAATACAGTGATTATAATTTATGATGGCCATTTTTCCAATTTCTGTCAAAGCGAGGCATATTTTATGGATAATCCCATTAAAAATTAAAAATGGCTGCCACATTTCTTCTTGTACTGGCGGCCATCTTGAATAACTCAAATTGCCCAAGGATGAGAGCTCCACACCCACCCTGATAATCTTATCTAGACCCTATACATCAATAATCAGAAGAGAAAAAAACTTTATACTAGATGTTGGGGTCAACCCCTCTGGCTTCCAGACTAAGCGGGTTAACTACTTTATGTATACTTCTGATATGATTGTTCACATGTAAAGTTTTCTACTATGTTCTCTTTTTCTTTAATTGGATGCCTCTGAGAGGCCAATGGCAGGAAAGACAGCAATAACTATCGGTTCTGATGAGATACACGCGCTAGGGGACTGTTCAACTAAAACTGATGTTTTCTGGCCAATTATCCAATTGGATAGCATCGGTACATCATCGTTTGCGATTTTTCGGTTAAATTTTGTCCATCTTGAAAAATGCGATGAGAAAAACATCGGCTTTATAGGTCTTGACAATTAAAAATTTGCCTTCAAAATCGGTTGAAAACACCTAATAATTGAGCACTTGAGCTAAAGCTACAAACGATTTTTCTAGCAATGAAAAGAAAAGACGAAACGCAAAGTTCTCTGTGCTGTAACACTCACAACTGCAATCCTGTTTATTCCATAATGTTTGTTTGTCTCAGGTTACCATCTAGAATATGTGTCGTTCTGTTATTATTGTTATCAAAACTTCCCATAAAGTTATTTTGAGAGAGAAGGAAAACTCTTTGTCTAAGATTCCAAGGCATAATTTATTCCTATACTTCTGGTTATGAACGAATCGATGGGGTAATGATGAAATAACGTATAAGATGTATCTAAGTTATGAAATGTATCCCATTATAATACAAATACAATTATGTACATGAAAATGGAATAAATATTAGATGTTTACACTATCCCAAAAACAAGTGTGTAGGGAACGCTATGTCCTTGTGCCGCGTTGGTAGCTCTAGGACATAAAAGGTGTGTGACTAGGCTGCCCAAAAGGGGGTTGTAGCTCAGTGGTAGAGCAGGTGGCTATGACTTTGGAAGTCCCGGGTTTGGTTCCACTGGCATCTTCTGAATTTATTCGACCTTTTCACTTGTTTTGATTACTACTCTGCGTGTTGTTTACATCACACAAGCACAATATTCATGGGTACTTTATTATTAAGTAGTTTCTCACCAGATGATGTGCATCATCACATGCTAATTATTGTGTAGATACATCAGAGATCAATCCTGATTATAGTAAAAAAAAATATGAATGACAGTGATGCCTTCTATAGAGTGATACTTTCTCTCTATATCCCAGTCTATTCCTGATGCGCATATTATGGCACTATTATTCACAACCGCCCATACATATTCACGACATTTAGATAAAATTAAATGAGCAGATATGCAAATAATATTTAGCTCAATTGTTCACTACGGATAGTAGATTTCAACCCTCCACTGAAACAGTGACACCAGCTGTCAGTCAATTCTATAATATTAGCACAGTCTAAGCAAAAATATAGATTGAGCCATATTCCCAACAACATCCCATCACAGATAACATGAAAGGAGTGCACCAGCTTGTAGCGCCATTGACTCATTAATGCATCATGACTATAAGGTACACAATGCATCAATTAAAGGCATTAAATGGTTAAGAAAGTTGGCCAATTTGATGCAGCTACTTGTTCTGTTTTGACAAGCTGTCTCTCACCCATGTGCCCTCCTTGTAGCAGTCCCATGCAGCTACTTGTTCTGTTTGGACAAGCTGTCTCTCACCCATGTGCCCTCCTTGTAGCAGTCATATGCAGCTACTTGTTCTGTTTGGACAAGCTGTCTCTCCCCCATGTGCCCTCCTTGTAGCAGTCCCATGCAGCTACTTGTTCTGTTTGGACAAGCTGTCTCTCACCCATGTGCCCTCCTTGTAGCAGTCCCATGTAGCTACTTGTTCTGTTTGGACAAGCTGTCTCTCCCCCATGTGCCCTCCTTGTAGCAGTCCCATGTAGCTACTTGTTCTGTTTGGACAAGCTGTCTCTCACCCATGTGCCCTCCTTGTAGCAGTCATATGCAGCTACTTGTTCTGTTTGGACAAGCTGTCTCTCACCCATTTGACCTCCTTGTAGCAGTCATATGCAGCTACTTGTTCTGTTTGGACAAGCTGTCTCTCACCCATTTGACCTCCTTGTAACAGTCCCCTGTATTGTTATAATCCTGCTTAATGCCCATGACAAGAAACTGCTTACTCCGCCCAATACACAACACATCAGGTGTCCTCCCCACCAGGAAGGCCTCCAGCATCTTGCCATCGTTCTTACTAACTCTATAGTTAGCCGCCTTAAGTCCAATCACGGTACCAGTTTGTTTCTGGCTGAATATTGTGTAGATGGTGTTGAGCTCCTCCTTAGTTGGCATGAACCAGGCGGTGGATGTGGACGCGTACGCACCCCGGTCGTAGCGGACCAGAGCAAACTGTTTCAGGCCGCCTGTTGTGGTGAGTTTGATGAGGTAGTCCTCCCAGCCTGCCATGTTCAGGTGACCCTGGAAATGAATGGTTTGCTTTTTTAAGATTAAATTTCATCATTATTATTATTCATGATATTCCTAGTTACTGTGAGTATCAGTGATCGAGTCATCCTTATGACCCCCAAGTTTATGTAGCAATTCACGATTCATTCCAGGTACTTTCAACACTTAAAAGATAATCCGACCTACCTACTCTAATTATTTGGACCATGTTACCTGAAACACACCTTCTTCACTTTTTTTTTGTCCTGATGCACCAACGTAGTCACCTCAAATAACTTGGCAATAAAACACTGCATTGGTGCATCATAAATTCTGACAAAGGGCATAACGCATTAATTACCCATTTCAGGCGGTATACACTACACCCTCAGAAAAGTGAGAGTCATTGTCGCTAAATCTACCCTCACCTGAGGGTCAAGCAGTGCCTGACCCTCAGGTGAGGGTAGTTTTAGCGACAATGACTCTCACTTTTCTGTGTGTGTAGCCTTAATGTGCTGTGCCCATTGTCGTTATGATGCCTGCATGCACAACCTGACATGAAACACATACTGGAAATGTATAAGTCTCGATATATTGTGACTAATGTTTTTTTTGGCACCATGCTGTCTTTAAATGGTTAAAGGTACTATAGGTAATACTAAAACATTTTGTTACTAGATACAGGTCAAGCAAAATATGCACCAAGCTAATAGTAATACTATATACACAGACACTTACCGAGTTCTCATAATGCTCGATCTCCTCATCCTTGGTCTGTCCGTTGGCGTCCACCTTGTCATTGGGTAGGGTGACCTCCTCCCGACCAGAGGCTCTCCATAAGGGGATGGGGACCCGGAGGAGCATGGAGGGCATGTTCTTCCTCCCCCACTTGGGCTTCAATGACTTGTCTGGAGGAGGCGGTGGGGTTTTACCCACCGGTCTGATCACCGCCGTAGGACGCTTTTCTAACGGCGGCATGTGGGGGACATCGGTCATTCTGCAACGGGATTGAAATAGTTGAATTTGAGTTTTTATTTTTTATTTTTTCTAAATTTCAGCAGAAGGCTATTTAATCTCAAATGGCAAACATTTGTGGACTCCTTCAAATGCTTTATCCCCCGCCTCCCAATGCGTTATGGGTGCCGCAAATCATTGATATTCTCGTTGAATACCCTTCAAAAAAGCATTTTAACAAACAGTGAAAAGATTGTATTCTAAATGTTTGCCGTGGGTTTCCTTCCTCTGATATATAAAGTATGGTATGAAACACATGGACAATGCGAGAAAAAATTATCATAATGATAATTCATATTTGCCCGTTTAAGTTCACCCGTCCTCTTACACTTTTTATGTTTCTGTTACCGTGTGCGCTTATAGGACTCCTTTTTAATGTAGAGATATTTTAAGTTGTTTCCTTTACCCTGCGCGTGAAAGAAATCCTGTGCTCTTTTACAGCCACCTTGCAAATTTAGGCAATTATTGTATGTATTTATGCCAAAAATCCTCTCTACAGAGACAGGTGCTGCGTTGTTACAAATTCAAAGACCCCTCATAAAAGCAAAGTACAAAGTGCTAATGCTGCCAATAGGGATCTTTCCTTCTTCCTGCTACATCATGATAAACAATACAGTGACCCCATGGAATGCCCAGGGACAGTTTTACATGCGGGCACGATATTACTTTCATGATGCACCCCCTGCCAAATGAGTTATGGCGCATTCACCCATACAGTGACCTGTGTCTAGACTGGCTGAATAAGAAGACATGTTCAGAACTCTTCCTGATTGTACCATTTCCCAACATCAATATTTATAAAGGTTTGAATAAATGGCCCGAAGGAGAGTGATGCAGAAAAAGCTCTCTCAAATTTCGACCCCCTATAGTTTGATGCAGATTTGTAACATCTTAAAAACTATAATTGAATAACAGGGGCCTAGAAGTACTAGGATGTGCAATGTCCTTTGTCGTCATAAGGCATGAATACAGCCCTGGCGAATCTACTCACCAGGGCTTCACTATGCCGACTCTTCCAGACCTTACAGGATCAACATGGTGGTTGAACAGTTGAATGCCGCCATTACTCGCCATCGTGAGGACTGCATTCATGCATGCACCGTGTGCGACTCGCCAGGGCTGGCTATTAGCAGACTCACAAGGGCTGCATTCATGCATCATGACGACAAACGGTATTCCGCACTAGCGAGATGATCACTGTACAGCGCCATATTGTTTGGTACCAGTGCTCCTTCCTCTGCTAACTATAGCAGCCAGATGGTTAGCTGAAGCTGGTTGCTGTCATGTCCAAAATTTGGAGTTTTAGGGGTCATAAACTGTTCAGTTATAGCCCTCTAGTGTGGGTCCTTATGTCATGTGTTCAGATTGGGGGAGTGGTTAGGATACTGGCAATTCAATTCAAAGGTCCTGACTTCGAATCCATACCTAGTTTATTTCATTCACATACAATTTTAAATTGTTATTTTTGGTTAGTCAAAAATCATGATAGTATACAATTCAGTTGTAAATTTCCTTTACACAATATATTTTTATAGGGTAATCTAAAATGATTTTGTATGCATCTTTAGTCTTTCTATGTGAATGCTATTATTATTCTTGACCAACTAGGAAAAAAACTAACCATGCAACCTTGGCATGGATTCGAAGCCTGGACCGTTGTATTGAATTGCCAGAGTCCTAACCACTCCCCCAATCTGAACAGTTGATATAAGAACTACTTAACTATTACCCATTCAAATATAACCCTTGTCTAAGTCTTGTGATTATGATAAATAAGATATCAAAACTAGGGACTCCAGAAAAAATTGAGAATTATTAAAAAGTCAATTGTTTTTCTTCTATTATGTAGAACATAAGAAACATAATGTAAATCCTTTGGAATTATTTTTTCTATCCATCATAGAACCTGGGCAATCATCAGATATGTGCCAACAAAATCCACCAAGTTCCCCCAGTACATCTTCTATATAATTGTTGGAGTCAATCTGAAAGGTGGTGGTGCCTATTTATCTAAGGCAGGTGAGTGGAAGGTAGTTATGTAAGGGGTTTGGAGGGCATCTGGAGTGCTGGCCAGCCTGGGCCATGATTGATAGACCCTCTTAACATGATCACCCAATATACTGCAAATCACTTCAGTGGGTGTAGGAATAGAGTAAACAAATTGCCTTAATGACCCCATCATAATAATTTTGATGTTTTTGGCCTTGGAGCAGGTGAGAGCATCCTCTGATTGCTTCCATTTCTTAACACCATATAATAACATACTGGACAATATCACATACCAAGAGCCAACAAGAGCCATTCATAACTTCATAGGGTTTCACCTATTTCCTATATAGATAGCTGCACCAAAATACCCACCTGCTGTGTGCACTGTGCACAGGGGCGCACCTAGCGGATTCTGGGGTCCCTATCAAAACATTTAGATATTTTGCTCTGATTATGCTCAAATATGTTGCTTATCAGAATATGCCAACAATTTGGTTTATGCAGGGGGGACACTTCAGATATCTTTAGGCTAGATAAGAGGGAATAATCAAGACAAATCATACCATGAAGTAACCCCCTCAACTAGATCCATTACCCAGTCCTGTAGGCAACACTTGCTTGCTTATTATTGACCACAGTGGGATTTGGAGAGGCATAAGATCATGGGACAAGTGTTGCAATTTATGATATTGGAAACAGTTGCCCCTTGATTTTATGTCAATAATCAACACTTTCTCACCAATTTTTCGCGTTGTGGGATTTGAGCTCAAGGGCTTAAATTCCCAAAACTTTCGAATTCTAATAGTTGTGAACACTGTATACTCACTGGTCAGGAATGACATCATATCCCAGCACGCCGGACTGAGCCAGTAGGTCTGGGCTGGTGTAAGTCTCTGTGGTGGTGGTGGCGACAGGACGAGGCCTCCTCTTCTTCTTCTTACACACTATGATGGTTAAACAGCAGGCCAGCAGGATCAGCAACCCCCCACCCCCGGCTGCGGCACCAATGATGACCACCATCGGCACAGCAGGACCTTTAGTAGGGAATAGATTAAGTAGAAGTTTAGGCAAAATTGTGGTAGCGATTTTGATTTAAGTAATGCAGCATCCGAATTAAGGGTTTTTCCACTATAGCCAATATTTTCGGCAGATTTTCTATTGGATGGCATCACAATGTGCGAGTCCTCGGTAGACTTGTTGCCATTCAGAAAAGCCATTGTTGCGGGCGAGTAAAAATAAACCGGTTAAATAGACCCATTTTATCGAAGGTACTTTATAAATTATCATGAAAAGTAGTTCAACTGCAGCCGATCTTTGAGACTATTGTTCGGGCGATGGCAAAATGAAAACTAAGTGGCCTGAGTACTACTGTTTGAATAATTTATAGATAGTTTGCCAATAATCACATTCATATGAATACAAATGAACTCATGCTGGATCTTGAGCTACATTTCAGCATAATGACCCCCAAGAAGCATTGTCTATGCAATTACTGCTATCTTTGATCACACAGTATACTGATCATGAAACAATTTAAAGAATGGGAGTCCCATCTACTGAAGGGTATGCATGCACGACACATTTTTACACACTTTAATGTCTCTTCTTTATGCAAGCATGTTGAACAGATTAACAAAAGATTTTTAACGCTTTCTGAATACAAATACAATGGTGGTTGTTTGGAATATTATTAGGTAAATAAATGTCTCTTGCGGCTGAGAGAAAAAACATACCTGGTGTTTGAGGCGGTTCTGGGCGAACTATAAAGTTATTTGAAAAACAAAAAAGGAAAGGTAAAACTATATGATATGCCAGTCAATGGATACAGGAAATATTAATTGGTAGTTGAAACATTCAGATCAATCAGTAGATGAGATGGGTCATTCTACAGTAAATGTATTTATCAGCCACATTCCGGGGCAACAAATTAAATCATGAGAGTTACCCACTCCATGGGTACCCTCAAATTCAGCCAAACTATATAGCTGAGACTAGCAATGCTACATTCTCCTTCATGCAATGCCAGACTCTGAAGACTTTTTCACTGCTGGCCATGAAAAATGTCATTTGGGACTTGACCACCGGCCCTATGCCATTGGAATATATGCAACTTTGCAAGTATAAGCTCCCTGGGATAGTGCATGGCTAAGGAGTGAAATATGTTGTATTGGAGACAGAATTTACACCTTTCTGGGAAGGGGACGTCGCATACATGTTAAATATTTTTGGAATGATTCAAATTTTTTTATTCTTTGTTCCATAGCAGGAGCTGTAATTTAGTGGTATTCCTACCCTAGGGTAACAATTTTGCTGCCCCATGGCAGCAGCGGCTTTTCAAGGGTATTTTAGATGCTGCCCAGAGGCAGCAGCGGCCCTTAAAGGGTTAAAACAATACAGAATGATACTTTTAAACTAAAGCTGAATTGAGAGGTTACCTGGAGATTTGGAAGGGATGACGTCCTCACAGAAGAATTCAGGTGGGAAGCCTGTTGGGCAGACACAGGTGTAGTGGTTAAGGTGTGGTATACACGTCCCACCATTAGCACAGGCACCGTCCACACACTCTTTGACCTTCCTATCACAGTATCTGATAATTAGAAACATTTGAAAATGTTGAAACGGTTTGAAAATGTTGAATTTATTTTTGGACCCCAACTTCCTATATAAAGGTCCAGAGTGCCGGTCCTCGCTCCCCTCCGACTGTTGCTGGATTGGTATTTGGAGTTTGGCCTTTAGAGAGTTGAGACATTATGTATTACTAAGAACAAACTGCTTTCTCATTGGTGATGTCCACTTCTAATTGGTAACTTAGTAATTCACTGTGACATGCGCTTTTGTCGTCATGATGCATGAATGCATAGTAGCCTCGACAGTGCTACATATATATAAGCATCATGTCGTTCCCATGGGGTTGATACACTCCCGAAGTGTCGGTGTGATGCATAAAGGTGGGTATATCCGAATTTTACCAAATTCTAAATCCTCCATAAATAAGTTCCAGATACTGTAAGCATATATTATTTATGGGTTAGGGCACATTAACATGGTTTCTATGAGCAGTCCATAACACAGCCAAATATAATTTTCTTACCCCAAGAAAATACTAGAATCAGAATTAAAAAGGAATCAAGGAATAAACTCATTTGAGTTTTTGTGTTCATCTTGTTTTCAGAAAGGGGAAGCTCAAAAACAAAACTCATATTTTTCTAGTACTCTTCTAGAAACAAGTATTCAAGATTAATTTTCTTTAGTAATTTTCTTTAAACTGGACACTTGTGCACCCAACAAGATTATATCTTATATTCCTGAAATAAGAAAGTTCTATTTCTATTTTAATATGGCTATGTCTTGAAAATCTGCTAAGTTAAGAATTAACCTGAACCATGTGTCCAAAGTGTCTACTAGGGCGAAAAAAGTATACTCTATTATGTGATGGTTATGACCATGCTTAACGTGTTCACCAAATTCCTTCCATTATATGGGAATTTTATAGGTGTGGAATGTGAGTGGAATGAAAACGTTTTATTGGGCTACTTTTCATTTTACAAATAATGGGAGAATTAGAACCAGCACTAGCCTTTGCCTTGTCAAATACATGTGTATCAAAATAACATTTTTTCTCTGTTTACTGTCTGTATTCTCATGGAGGGAGTGGAATCATTTATCACAACAGTCCCCTTTAGGTTCCATATGGATCAAGTATACATACTACTAAATAAGGATTATTTCTTAAATTTGTGCCACAAGAGGCCACCACTATGCAATACAACAACCTTTTTTTATCCAACAGGGTATACATTTCTGCCTCAAATTAAGTCCCAAAAGAACAGAAGAAGGTAAAAATATTTGGGAAAAGGGGAATTTTGTTAGGGATTAATTTGATGTAAGAACCCTTGTTCCAGTGAATGAATTATAATAACTATAGGTAGAAATGATAAGAGACACCATTTGCTTGATAATATCATTTAAATAAAGGGAAGGATTATCTGTCCCATTACATGAAGCAAAATGACTTTGAATAAAGGTCTGTTTGCCTAAATTTATATTGTAGCTACAAAGGGCTGCATTTAATCTGATGAACCTCTTTCTGATGATCTGGCATCAATCCTTTCTCTCTAAGACTAAAAAGGTTAGAATTAAATATAATCATACCCCTTTCCCAAGCAAGAACATCAATCTTGTTTATTTACTCGAATAAGAAATTAAAACTTACTTAAGAAAAAGTTTTCTAGAAAAAAAAGGTCCATTCCGTAAGAAAGATTTTCTTATTTTAAGAATTATGTCAGGAAATATCATCTTGATTCCAGTATAAAATACTTGATTTAAGAATTTCTTTCTTGTTAGTTTTTCTTGTTTGTTATTCTTACTCTAAGTATATAAAATGTAACCACACTTTCAAGTAAAATTTTGTTATCCTACAGACAAACTTGTTAAGTTTATTTTACAAGAAATATTTTCTGAAAATGAGAAAATTATTTTTGGCTGTGAAAAAGGTGCAGTTGATTTGGATAGGGGGAAAGCAAATAATATGTTCCTTCTCAGTTCTCAAAAGGGGTTGGGGGATTGTATTATATGAAACACCACCACTGTGCATTTGAATATTGCAGGCTCGTGATATAATGTCGTATATATATAGCTCAAATGTTACTTTACAACATATACCCCATAGCCAGCAACTCAGAGTGCAGATCTGGTCCGCCTTTTACATCACACTCTACGACTGCCTCTTGTGATATGGGTGTGCAATCGCATTTTCAGAGTGTAGTTGGCTGCCTGCTGATTGTCATAAAATGAGAGTCATATAAATTTATGAATGGGGACCCAGAGAGCAGGTTGCATCAGAGACCTACAGAGAGTAGGCCTCGGGTCGCATGGAGTCCAAACGTAGTATTTTCTAGTGTATTTTCAATGGAGGGGGGACACAATCGTGCAGGATTTTATTCCAAAATGACTATAATTATGTTGAGCAATAAAATCAAATTTGGGCAGAAGCAGAGGGAATGAGGGGGAATGGAATAGATAGGAAGTTAAGTGCATGTTAGTTGTCAACATTCTGACTCATTATTAGGAAAATGTATTCTTTTGTCCCACATGAACTATTAAAGAGTGCTCTTCTGTTTTTATTTGATGTGCAATCATGGATACTGCTAGCGCTGTATGACAGTTGACAACAACGATTTTCAATGTCTAAAAAAAGAATTTCACTTCTGAGAAATTGGATAAAATCTTTTCATGTCTATTACTACTTTATTTTTGGGGGCCTGACCCTTATCAGTCACCGTTAATGTAACACAGTACCTGCCAGTGGTGCCCTCTCCAAAGCCACAGGTCCTTTGGGTGCCTTTGGTGCACAATGTAGGGTCGGGACTTCCACTGCAGAAGCTAACACAGTCCTCCTGTGGACTATTACACGGACAGTCGGCACATAGGTCTGTAACAGAAGGGAGACAGTGGTGAACAATGTGGGGGCACTGAACCTTATCATAAAATAATGACACAATCTGCAAAAAAAAAGTCTGTCGCTTGAGTTGAAAATGATGCATGAATTCATCAGCGGTAAGTAACTCATGAATGCTGCGTTTAAACATCATTACGACCAAATTATATAACGTTTTTTGTTTACTGGGTATTTTATACCGAAGCACTATCCAGTACCCGATTAGCAAGAATATAGATCAAAGCAAATGTCAGCCCGGCATATGAAATGTGATGTTGGGCCACACTGTAAATAGTTAGTGTAGGTACACATAGACAAAATTATAATGCATAAATTGACCCAACTTTGGCCCAACAGATCATTTCTATCAGGGTGTGCGGCCTTTGAAGGGCTAAGCAGACTTACTGCAATATTCGAATCCAAAGGTGTTGTCACAGTAGCATGTATTGAGAAACCCAGTGCTTGACAGTACAAGGTTTACTTCGTCTGAAAATACGCAAAGAACATTCTACTAACTATTCAAACAAAGAGCCACTAATTGAATTCAAAACATCAGCTCATACATATTCTACCTATGAAAATATAAACACAACTTACAGTATCCTCACTCCAATACTAAATATGATTTTCATTAAAATTTAATATTGATAATTAGTGACTGAAATACCAATGCTGGCAAATGTTGATTTAATTAAGCATGTCATCCCTAAAGGGTTAATGACTTAGTTTTACCTGTCAGTATGCCAACCTGGTCTAAGATGAATTTCCATTTCTCAGAGTTGCCTCCGTGGTGGTTATCTGAGGTAACGATAGCCCTAATCTGGCCCTCCAGCCCTTGCACATTCCCCACCTTAGTGGACACAATAGTTACTCCCATATCATCCAGCTGAGCCTTAACAGGGGCAGGGTCACCATCTTGGTATATCTTGTAGTCTCCAGATGTCAACAGCCAAATGTACTTTTTATTAGTCGATCGTCCAACAGAGGAAAAAATGTCTTTCGATTCCGTATAGGCCTTCATGATATTAGTTCGATTCCAGATGGCAGGGGTGTCTCTGAGAAGGACCCTGTCCCATTTCCCCTTCCAAATGTCACATTTTGATAGGGTGTTAGCCATGCCATCTATATGGACGGTGAAGTCAGCGGCAAAGGTGGCAACAATGAGTCTGACATTGTCATCCCCTATCTTAGTGTAGTACCGTAGGATGTGACTGACCAGCTTCCGAGACACCAGGTTGAAGTAATACCTGCCCACCGCCCTAGACCTCTCCATCAGTATGACCAGGTCCACAGAACCTGTCTTGAGGTCGTCAATGAAGTCTATTATAGGCTGGTCTGTGGTGTCACGTCTATGTCGGGGGCCCTGCTGGAGGAGGTCCTGCCTATGGAGGTCCTGCTGATGGAGGTCCTGCTGGTGGAGGTCCTGCCGATGGAGGCCCCCGACTGGTGGGGAGCTGAGAGTGAGAGGTATCACCATGGCAACTGTCAGTACTACCAGAAGGAGGTCTATACAGGCAGCCATTGTAATGTTAATTTCAACTCACTTTGATTTTACTTTTTTAAATATTTTATCCAATCTCTTTCAAGATTTTATGGCCTGCTTTCGTATTATTTTGTAAACATGAAAATGTCTTTGTAGCTTCGGAAACTGACTACTACTACAAACAGGAAACCAGCAAACTTCCACTTCTACTAGAGAAGTAACGACACTCAAAATGCAATGGCTTCTGGGGTACTAGAATGTTACTAGTAGCTAGTTGGCGCACCCTAAGCTGTAAGACTGTGAATACCACACGTTAATGCATCTGTATGAAAGTGGGAAACCATCCAGAATATACATATACACCACATACATGTAACCAACACAAGGTATATAACTTATACTTTGTGACAAATTCAATGACACTTTTTCACATAGGAAACAGTGAATAACTGCTCAATCTCCTTAGTCCTTGTACGTGAGTCTTTAAAGACTAGTAGTAATCACGATGTGTGTGTCTCACACATTCCCATGGCACCACAAACCCGGAGTTGTAAATACTATGTATACATGGTGCTATCTAGAGCAGAACATGTCGGTAGGAAATGGGTACAGACGGGGCAATCTCCATGGATCTTTTCCCCTGTGAAATTCCCATATATTTCAACATTTCTAAGATAAAGTCCTGATGGTTGGCTTAATATCCATAGTTTTTGTTGAATATATATTTATGGAGAGCATTTAAGTGAAATTAAAAGAGAGCATGGGAACACTTGGACTCTGTTCTCTTTTCCTAGGTTCATGGTACCTTTCTTATTGCCTATAGTCAAGGATAGTTAATAGGAATATGTGATAAAGAGTTCAGTGATGACACAAAGAGGGAGGAAGGGGAATTTCATCCAACTCCAGAAGCCTAGCCTCCACGTACAATCTTCTGTCCTGAGTTTCCGGTATGTATAGTTCGGTCCTATAATGGTCGTGTATCCAAACCGACAGTTATATTATCCACATGATGCAAACCGACCTTTAATCTCCCATGTCCTTCAATCTCCCATGTATCCTGCGGGTAGATCATCAAGGGGTGGGTTCAATAGTGAAAAAGTAAAATCCCACTGGCTGTATGCTGTAGGGGTATTACCCAGGTCGGTGTTGTCCCATCAGCAGGCAGCAGGCTGGGTCGTGATATACCTGCCAGGGGGTCTAAGCTCCTCACACCTGGAGGTATACACAGGTAGGTAGAGTGTAGACAGGGACAAGAGGACACCACCTGGAACTCCCCTCCCACCTCCACCTGCACCCCTCCTATACTCCTAATACGTGCAGATGGGTTGCACCAATCAGAGCACAGAGAGGGAAGGCCTCAGACACATGGTGGACCGATCTATGGCAATTCATAAAGCATTGTCCTGGCAGATTTCTTAATAGATACTATAACGGCTATATCAAATCGCTATCAAGTCATACTATACCTACGCCGAACTTCTGACACCATACTACAACAATTAAACACTTAAGATATTTGGGGGATGTAAAAATTATAATTTCTGTAAATCACAAACAAATCAGCCATGCCCTTTTGGTAGTGATTGAGTATAATCAGAGGAACTCAATTAGTACCTAACATATGCAATAATACGGAATGCTCTCACACAGTAACAAAAAGTTACACATAGCCAAAATAATTGTCAGTATTTCCTCAGGCCAAAAAAGAGAAGGTGTGTTCTGAGGCAACATGGTCCAAAAAATTAGGGTAGGTAGGTCGGATTTTTTTAAATTGTTGTTGAATGTTGGAGGTCTACCTGGAATGAGTCGCAAACTGCCACATCGACTTGTGGGTCATCAGGGCAACTCATTGATTCCTATAATAACTAGGAATAGAATGAAATTGTTGCACATTCTTGTTAAAAAGTAACTTCCTGAGGTCAGACAATTACTTAGGCATGGGATCTGTTCTGCCTGTCCAACAAATTGCTAACATTTTCGAAAAAAAAAGAATATTTTGCAAAAAGAAAATAAAAATTCTCCACAATCGGAAAAAAATGCTAGGGTCGGCCATTTATTAAACCTAGGGTCGGGTTGCCTGAAACATACTTTTTTTGGCCTCATTGAGAACATTTTCCAAAATGGAATCTGGATAAATTGTATTTAGATTATCGCTGAATATGCAGTCATTTATATTGTGTATTATAGTTTCTAATGTAATAGTAGAGTTTGGCTGTGCTTCTTCCAGAGTGGGGGGGGGTGTACACTCGTCACGCTCTGTTTACTCCTGAACTACAACTAGACACATACTATAATATCAGACAGACGAAACTGCCTTTCTCTGCGTTATTCTTACTCTTTTTTTTCTAAATTAGTGAAATATGCTTAGCCGAGATAATGCCGACCTCAGTGTTCTAGATCTACCAACCTGAGATTTGAAAGGGGAAGGGGTACAGCACCTCAATAATTGTATAACAATGTTGCGATGAACAGAAGTATAACTATAAAAGCCTTTTAGGGGATAATAGACATATGGGGGACGGGGGCTGACGCCCAAGACCACAATGTCATGTTAAATGCAATAATTTACTTAGAACAGTTATAGGATGGTCGTTGGTGACTGCTCCCACAGTCTGATTCGGATGAGGGGGCAATATCTCGGACTAAGCATTCCATGTATAGTTCTGCATCGCGTCTATAGTTGATTAACAGTTGGTTGATTAGTAAATTAGCCTTAATATCAGGTATCACTCTGCTAAGGGTATTATCAAGGACGGTAGAGTGTAAGCGTACTTTAGGCTCGTTGGTATTACTATTATGATCATACCGAACCACGTGCTACCATGCTAGCCTCACCACGGACGACGTCAGTACGCCTTAGGGGAAAATGTAAAGAAAGTAGTTTGAGTTTGATCATTTTTGTTGGCATGAATCCATAACATGGTCACGCTGTGCTTGACAAGCAATTACGAAGCATCCAGTTATAATTACAAAATGCAATCCAAAATGACATGCCTGCAATTTTGATAATTAACCATAATTACTATTCCCCGAGTATGCTGTTAGACATATTTGGCTTATACCTGAGGCAACGATTTTAAACTTTAAGTTGGTTTGAGAAAGACAGTTAATAGGATACAACATTGCATTATAACAGCATAGGCATGATGATATTCATTTTCTCAGTCCCCTCTCCCCGAAGGGGAGTCGATGTTTTTTTGTTCTCTCCTCCCCCTCCAGATAGGCAAGGTCTGAAATCGTTATTCTATGCATAATAATGCGTTCTATTCATTACCACCCTATTTGAACCGTATTTCAAAAACTTCTTCATGAAACCAGTGCCAACCAGCCAAGCATTGAGGGCATGGATCTTATCTGTCTAGTCTTTATTAGAAGGGGTAGGGGATAGCTCTATAGATCCCCTTGTGTGTCCCAGGATGCGGCCAAGTCACGAGTGTGGGACTGTTTTGGCATCCGCCAGTGTAGCATATCGTCACCCTGACCACACAAAGGGACCTGTCCCAGGCAACTCTCTACCCAACACGCAGATCACGGTGTCGTGAGACTTGTATCTCCCCGTGAGCACTGCTGAGTGAAAAATAGCAAACAAGTGCCCTCCTATAGTTATAGTTAAACTCTAAGTAGAAATAAGGGAGAGAGAGTCTGAGAGGGGGAGGGGTGGAGAAGGACAAGAGAAAGAAAGGACGACCATGAAAGAAATACATATGTATCAAAAAGAAGAAAGAAAATGCTAGCCACACTGTTATAAAGTTCATTGACACCGATGAATCATATCTGTGTTATTGGAGCATAATATTCAAGAGACTAGCCACTTAGGGTAGAATGACTTTATTTTGGACAATAAAGCAAGAATTGGTTTATTGGTAGAAAAGAATGTGTTTTAGATCATTTTCCCTTGAAAAAAAGTATTGTAACACCTGTTTAAGCCAATTTTCGTTGGGGGGGGGGGGGGAAAGAAGTGGAAAAATTAATAACAGTGATAAGTATATAAGTTTATCTTGTGCAGGTTTGGTACCGCGAAATATTGCAACAGGGGATATAATTATAACTATGATGATGAATATTGTATGATTAGTCTGAGAACAATACAATATAGCCGCCAAATTCAAGCTGTTATAAACATTGAAATAATCATGTAATCATTATTTTCAGATTAAAATCCCCATAGCAATGTATACGTTTTAAGGTTTTTCATACTATATGAAACCTTGTGTATCTATCATCTATCACTCGGGAGTGTTGAATCTGCATGAGCGTGAAATCACACGACTAACACGGCAGATAGACAAACTTGCTAACAACAGAAGGAAGGCGGTACTGGACACACTAGGCCGCTTCAGGCACGACCCAAAGAAATTCTGGGGGAAATCCATCGCCTGTGGAAAGGGAAAACAGATGCAACAAAGATCAAGCTAGAAGAGAATGGAAGGTGCATTGATGAAACGGCTGTGTGGTCTTTACACTACAAATCAGTCTTTAGACTACAAATTGATACCAATTTGTTGCATAAAGACACTCCACGGGTCTTTACACTACAAATGTGCTTTAAAGCACAAATTTCTTTAGACTACAAATGTCTTTAGACCACAAATGTCTTTAGGCTACAAGTGTCTTTAGACCACAAATGTCTTTAGGCTACAAACAATATGTCTTTAAGCAACAAACCCTATGTACTGGGAAAATATGTCTTTAAGCAACAGATAATACATGATGTTAAAAATCGGTCAGTCTTTACACAACAAACCCTATTTATTGGTCTACCAAACTGTGCTCAAAGATCAGTCAGTCTTTATGCAACAAATCTATAGTGGTCTCTGGAACCAAAAGGGGCTCATAGATCAGTCAGTATTCAGGCAACGAACCCTATATAGTGGTCTCAGGTACCAAACTGCACTTAAAGATAGGTCAGTCTTTACGCAACAAATCCTATTTATTGGTCTATGGTACCAAACCATGCTCAAAGGTCAGTCAGTCTTTATGCAACAAATCCCATATAGTGGTCTCTGGAACCAAAAGGGGCTCATAGATCAGTCAGTATTTAGGCAACAAACCCTATATAGTGGTCTTAGGTACCAAACTGGGCTTAAAGATCAGTCAGTCTTTATGCAACAAATCCTATATAGTAGTGCTGGTATATAGCACATACAATTCTATCGCGAAAGAGATTAAGTCATTTTAACTACAAATAATGACGGCCATATTGACAGTTCAATGCATTGGTTTCAGCTGGATATCTAATTACTAACCAGGGCTGCATTCATGCATCATGCCAACTATTCCGGTGTTTCCGAAAAATACTGTGGCTCCAGAGGGGTGCACGCAAAGCGACCTGGCGACCTGGGCCGTTTTCCAGGCGACCTGGCGACCTGGTACAATAATTTAGGTGACCTAGCGACTTTTGGAAAAATATTTCTAAAGCAAAAATGGTCTAAAAAAAGCGACTTTGTGACCTGGGGCCCTCAATTTCGACGACTTTCCCACCTGAGGGGGGGACCCCTCTGCACCCCCAATACTGTGCAGGACAATCGAGTCCGCAGCTTCTCTTATTACAGTCCCAGCAGCTTAAATACTGCAGGCCCAGAGACGTGACGACAATTTCGTTCCTAAAGAAATAGGCATTTTATAATGCGAGGATTTTATTCAACTATTTCGTGAGAGTCGTGGTAGTAAGTGGAACTAATACAGGGTTCATAATGTCTATGTGAGTATGCTGCCAGGGTCTAGTCTATGTTATACCACACTTGCCAAGAAGAACAAAAGAAATGACCGGACTGTATATTACATACAAAAGGTGAGAAAAACGCTCACCACTTGTGTGGCATAAGTTAGTTAAACAACATTCAGAGGCTTGCACTATTATATTGGCTTAGTCACGGCTGAACACACTCACCTGCGGCTCGTGATCAGCCTTGACTGTCGCCAATATAATACGTGCAACCCTCTGGATGTAGTTTAACTACTACATAACACACACACAGAAAAATGTGAGAGTCATTGTCTCTAAAACGAGCACCTTCTAAAAGTCGGGCAGTACCTCACTTACAGATTTTCTTTCCCGTTTTGGCGACATATTATGACTCACAATTTCCTTTGTGCACCATTAAAGCAAGTAATTATAATGTATAATTATGTAATTATAATATATGCCCTTGCCCAAAAGAGAGTAAAAGAAAAGAGAATGGATGGTATGGATCACATTATGCACCTCATTCATGCAGCAATGCCCTAAACTCATGGGATTCCCCAAGTTTTCACATCTTTATACATCACCCCATCAGGTGCATAACGGTCGTCTAGGATGACAGGGACATATCGCCTCGGTCACACTTTGCTGATGTAGAGACCAACCCTCTGTCACCGGCAGAGGCTATGGACATTCCCAATGAGCATGAAGAAAATTTCCAATTTACCCTACCCATCTGTCTCCTGCATGTATTATCAGCATATTATCACACCAAGCACATTTATACACCCAGGTATATTTCTCATATTTATGTATTGTATTAAAGCTTCTTTAAAAGCTCGGACATATAGATAGTTCATTTTCTAAGTTCAAGGAAACAAAATTTTAAAGAAAAATAAAGAGTTTCCAGGACCTTATCACATCAAACCTAATGTGCCATCTTTATAGTATCATACACATAAACAAGAATTATATGCTGTTTAGTCATGTGCAGCGGACATGAGACTCCTCAGTGTTGCCACCGTTGACCTGAAATCATCGCTAAATACTCAAATACTTACCTTCCTACCAGAAGGTAGAGGATATTTGAGATAAGAGGATTCTGCGGTGTATAATTATAAGGGATCCCTCTTTGCAAGCATGTTATAAGAGGGAAAGACCTAGGGTTTTCTAGCCATCTAATACAATGAGTTCAGCTTTGAGTGTAACCGCTTATATAGCAGCTTCAAGACATTTACATTAAGCTTGTGTACAGGTAGCGCCAATTGCATTTTTAAATGATGTTATACCATGGCTATTTATTATTATGGTTTTATGCTTTGCTTAGGTTTGAGACGATAATCCCAATATACTGAATGATGTGCCTCTACATGGGTAGTCGCATAATTGACTGTGTCGCCGTGTCGATTTCTAGCAAGGGGGCCATGTCGCCGTGTCGATTTTTATGTATGTAGAATATACTATGCCCTTTTAAAAAGGTCTGTGTCCGTCGATTTTTAAGAGGGCCGTGTCGCCCGTGTCGATTTTTAAAAGGGCCGTGTCGCCGTGTCGCCCGTGTCGAATTTTACCCATATAGAGGCAAAATGATACGATTCATATAATTTTAACACAATAATTATTTTATAGACACGAACAGGACATCTAATGATTACATTGTTGTATGTATCATGTATGCAGGTATCAATAATCTATACATATTTAAACCACAGTGGAGGGGTAAGACAAATGAGTTCACACCTTAGTTATATCGCATACCCTCACATAACTGAGGTTTATATTCGGTTAGACCACTTGGACTTATGTAATAATAGCAATTGTCGAGTGACTGGTTCCCTATGAGGCCACCAGCCAGTCTGTCATGGTTATTGTGGCATACCCTAAGATCCCCGTGGTCTAACCTATACATATGACCTAATGGTTCCCAATTCTCTCGCCTACGGCGCCACCTCCTAGTTTGGACTTGCTAAGGTCAGATATTATTTAATTGGTCATGTGTCGTTTTTTAAGGTTCTGAATACTCGGGCTAAAACGAACGGTGGCCATAACGAATGCAACGATTTATGAACACACATATCTTACCAACACAACGTCTTATGAACATAACATCGTGCCGACACAAGATAATACCGCCATAGTTACACAACATGTACATTTGCAGCAGAGCTGCCATGAAATTGGCCATGAAATTGACCATTTCATGATCTAAATGACATGCAGTGCACGTTTGAAGTCTGATTCTCTTACCTACCATGCAGATGACTATTGTTTGTACTGTTTATTACTCTCTGTATCTGAGAGGGACTAATATCACTACTATAAGTATACGTACTATAACCATTCTATATGTCAATGGCAGTATTATGTACGGCAGTGGCTGGCAGCTGTGTAGTATTGATATTAGTGTTGTATTCTGTACCCTGTTATAGAAAAGACACGCAGCTGGTTTACCACATTGTTAGCCCTATAAGGATAGCATAGTGTTTTAATGCACTGTGCCCTTCAATTGATACATTCATGCAGCCATGATGAGTAACTAGGCAGTGCTGCATTCAGGCATCATGCCGACCCTATACTCTTGGCATGTCACGCCTGTGGGTTTACTCGCCAAGGCTGCATTTGTGCATCATGACGACAACGTGTGTGTTGTATATTAAAGCACTAAATGCGGTCCTTCAAGGGATAACCACATGTTAGTGTGGTATATACTTTATTATATGTGGCCTACCTCCTCAAGCCTGTATCAGTGAGCCTGCCACTAGTCAGAAAAGGAGTTGATACACCATGATTCCTTTCATTGCCTTGAATTCCGGCTCTAAGATACCCCAGGTTGGATTAGGCACTTGGCAGGTGGGGTTATTTATTGTTATTGCTATCAATTTATAAGTATAGAAGTGTTTTAGGGAGTGTATTATCTGTGCCGTAAATATCCTATTATCTGTATTGTAAACACTCTATCCTGTATGTCTCTTTTATGAATGCTATTTATATGTTCTCTGTTGGGTGTATCTTAAGTGTGCATTATTCAGTATTCTTAAAAGACCATGCCATGTATCATCTGTACTGTAAATCCCATGCCATGTATCACCTGTACTGTAACTCTCATGTCATGCATCCTCTGTACGCTAGCTAACCCCACGCCATGTATCCTCTGTATTGTGAAACCCATGTCATGTATCCTCTGTACTGTGAAACTCATCCAATGTCATGAATCCTCTGTACCCTAACCCCCATGTCATGTATCCTCTGTACCCTAACCCCCATGTCATGTATCCTCTGTACCCTAACCCCCATGCCATGTATCCCCTGTACTGTAGCAACAATGTTATTTCTCCTGTTACAAAGGCCAAGCCTGACGAAGTGGGGAGGGCTGTAGAAGCTGCTGTGACGGCTGGGGTGCGGCACATTGACTGTGCTGCCGTCTACGGGAATGAGACAGAAGTAGGGAAGGCTCTGCAGGTAAAGCATCAGGATGGAACAGTGACCAGACACGACTTGTTCATCACCAGTAAGGTAGGAGACTCTCATGAGCGGTTAATTCATTATTCCATCCCTAATATCACTGTGATCATTTCGGTTGAACGTATTGAATATGTGGTCTATAGGTATCCTCATCGATCTGATCACATAGAATGAATATTATGTTTATTTTCATTTGTGAACATTGCACTATTCGAGGACACAAAGGCACTTAACATTGTTAAATAGTTCTGCAGTCTGATGGGAAAATCGGGAACTGATTAGAGCAATTATTATGACATCAAGGATGCTCCCAAGAATTGTGCCCTTTTTTTCAAAATTTGACCACTGCAATACTTGCGTTTTGTATTGGTGAAATGTTGCAGCTCGACATTGCTGCTTTCATGTATCATGCCGACTTAGTTGATACACTCCCAAACTTTGAAAGTGTCCTCATGATGCAATAATGCATTAAAAAAAGCATCATGCGGTATTTAATGCGTTATAATGATGATTGTTACAGTTGTGGAACACTAAACACCGTCCACAGGACGTGAGGCCTGCCCTGGAGCTGACCCTGGGTGACCTGCAGCTCTCCTACCTGGACCTCTACCTCATGCACTGGCCCGTAGCCCTCAAGGTACTGGAAATTCTAACGTATGTTAAAGCCTAACTCACGTATAAACCGCATCCCAGCTTTGGCGAATCTCACAAGCCGCACCTGTAGGCTCAGTAAAGAAAAAACGTTATAAACGTTATATAACGTTTCTCTATGGCTCCTTATTGTGGCGAAACATTATGATATACGTTAAAAAACGTTATTCTGGTGTAAAGTAACGTATTTTTGTTAGCTGGAAGGGTGTCTGAAAATTGCTAATTTAGCACTGATCAATACTGTACCTGCATGACACGGGGTCCCCAACTTACATGTACATGACTGTATTGTGTCCTAAATTAGGCTGGTCCAGACACGGTACCACTGGATGAAAATGGGAATGCTTTATTTGAAGACGTCCACTTTACTGACACCTGGAAGGTTGGTGGTTTTGGATTTCTCGACTGAAGCTTGTCCGGATGTTAAATCATTATTTAGTTAACATCTACGAATTGACTTTTCAAGGTGTTGGTATATATGAATATATAATGGCTGATTATTCGATTAACAAAAATATACATTATACAGGATATAAATACCAATACCAGTAATGAAATGAACTAAATATCATATTTCAAGAATTTAATAATTTTCCTTACACATTGCTCTCCTAGTAAAACAATATCCCAGTGCCTGATAATGTTTCATTTTGTACCTTTTAGTGTCCTACAATAATCAACTTTGAACACTTGTTTACTTCAGGCAATGGAGGAGTGTGTGCACCAAGGACTAGTAAAAAATATTGGTGTGTCCAATTTCAATGAGAGTCAGATCCAGCAGATCCTTGACACATGTACTATCAAACCAGCCATGAACCAGGTATGTGGCATAGGTATATTCCGCCTTAATGCTGCATGTACATCCTAAACATATGCAGCATTAAAGCAGCTACTCGAGCTCCAAGCATCGAATTTTAGATTGTTACATGTCAGCAATCTTCACAGACTCATATGTGGACAGGTTGATTTACAAATAATATGGGTGCTTCTTTCTATATGAAAATAGGTGTAATACCTCCTGTGAGAATCCAAGTAATCCAACTGTAAACCGGATAACATAACGATCTGCAGGATACCTACTCAATGCTGCCTCCTATTGGGCTTGAGGTGAACTAGCTCTCACTATGCTCCTATTTATATGCATAATGAAAGCACTATTCCCATCGACAACCATATTTTTCATGTGTATTCATGCAGATTATACATTATATATACTTCCCTATTTATTGTTGTATGTAGACCTCCATCATAAGTGTGTACTGATTGCTCTAAGTCTACTAGCCACACAAGACTAAGCCATTTTAGTTCCATCTTTGACCACAAGAGGTCATATTGGCATTGACCCCTGCAGAGATGGCTTTCCTTCCCGCAGTAGACGGATTAATATCTGTATTTTAACCCATCCATTATGCTTTAGAGAGGCCTTATATGCTTTGCTATTTAGCTCTGCCTTAAAGAAAAACAAATGATGGTCCTATAAATATTAAATTCATGCTAGAGTTGGAGGAGGTCTGAGGAGGTCGAGTTGCTGCTTTAAAACAGCCATGAATCAGCCGTATCGTTCAGCATAATACTACATCCTATACACCTCCCGGTAAACAAGGCTCCTAACTATAGTATAACGTTATATAAAGTTATCAAAACGTTATTTTGACGTAAAATAACGTTTTTGTTAGATGAGGCTGTACATGTGTACTATCAAACATCGGTACCATATGTTGAGTATATGATAGACAATTGTAACGTTAATACAGCCATGAGAACCAGGTATTCAGTTCTTCATTATTTCACCTATAATGCTTTTTTAAAGAGTAAATCTGACGTCACAGGTTGAGATTCACCCTTTCCTGGACCAGCGGAAGATGGTTGCTTTCTGCCGCAGTCATAACATTGCCTTGACGGCGTTCAGTCCTTTCGCCTCCCCGGGCAGGAGATCGTAAGTCACCTTTTTGTCTTTTACACGGGAATCCTTGATGTATCACATTTTAGACATAAGAAGTACCCCCTCCTTTTCAAGAGGGGCGAGAATTGTTTACGCCCCCCCCCCTCTCGAGAGGGGTCGTCATCACCTTCCCCACCCCCTACCCAGTAACTGATAAATGAGCACTCCCTTAGTAGACTGGAATGGAACCGGAAAACTACCTGACACTCTTAGTTAGAATGCCAGCCGCTTTAGTAACTACCACAACATTATACATTACACCGTTTATATTTTCATGGAACCTCTGACAGTAAACAGCTGGGAGATCCACATGTCTTTGACTGTGACGACATCAGAGATATTGCAGAAACCATGGGGAAATCTGCATCACAGGTAAAGTACAAAGAAAATAATGTCGTGTAGGCCTCTATTCTCGGCTCATAAAATTAATGTCCTTAGAACAGTAAATACACTTAATACACATGAGGCGAACCTAACTGAGGTAGTAATCAGTTTCAGGGGCGGATCCATGATTTTGGTATGGGGGGGGGGGGGTGTGATGGGGGCATCATATAGGCCATGGACTAGGGTTATAGGACATTTTTACATTAAAATCCCTGACTGTGCTCCTGAGTTTTAACCGATACTCATGAAGCTATGGGTATGGACTTACTCGTCAGTCTATTGGTGCATTGGTGCATCATGACCACAACTGAACATGAAGCATGGATGCAAACTTGGGCTATCAATCATTTAATCCTCATAGTATATATGTAGCAGCTGTTTTTCCCACTGTCTGACAGGTGGCACTGCGGTTCCTAATACAGCAGGGCCTCGTGGTGATACCTAAAAGCGTGAGCCCAGCGAGGATCAAACAGAACTTAAAGCTATATGGTGTAGCAGCTTTGTTATATACCAGAGTTTGGGCTTATAAATGATAGGAAACCCTACTTGTCTCTTATATTCGACTTTTGTTCCATCCAGCTGGAACGGGCCCTATCTGAGATGTAGGCCTACCCTTCATTAATTTGATAGGAGGCACTGAGTGATGTGTATACCATGCATAAAATGTAGTATAAAAATGGGTAATCTACCATTTATGATAAACATTAAATATTGTTAGATGGGAGGCGAGCAAATGCATTTTCTTTGTAAAGAGATTCTACAGGTATCGGCATTGAACGGTGTGAGTAGTATATGGAAAAGGAAGCTTTAGCATGTTGTTTCTATTTACCTGATTAAACATTCACCACCTACATGTGTTAGAGAAGATGACTTTACCCATATACGGATCTGCATTCAGGGTGCCACCCCTAACCATAGGCTTCACCTATACATACAATTATAGAGGTCTGCTTACAGCCTAAATACCATCAGCACCCATTCACACTGACAGTTATACAGTCTAAATACCATAACTGCACAGTCCCATGTCTTATTTATTTTTAGTTGCAGATAATTTCATATAAGTTGGTCACGGTTTCAGTATTTAATTTTTTCCTCTCAGGTATTCGACTTTGAGGTATCCTCAGATGACATGGAGAGACATCACTCCCTAAACAAGGCCAACTTCAGACTGTGTCATGCCGTGTGGTGAGTATAGTGTTTAATCAGCATCGTGCTTTATGTGTTGTGCCTTTTGAAAAAAAGGAGATAAAAATAGGAATATTTTCTATGAAATTTGAAAACATTTTCGCTACTATAGCAGGTCATTTAAACTATTGAACACTAATGCTGGATGGTTGCTCGTGGCAGCCTAGATTTATACGGTAACACATGTTGTAATTTTATAGTCCATCGCCCATCACTTAAATAACAATGAACACTATACCATCCTTTATGTATCTCACTACTAGCTCATAGTGCTTTAGAGAACTACGCCCTTTGTTGCATGATGCAAAATACATGAATGCCGCCGTGCTTTTATATATATTACAACACGAAAAATAGATGCTGTCACATGACCAAGCAACACTGAGCAATGAATCTATGAATATCTTGCTGCATTCAACATCCAAAGTTCACAAGTATACATGCGATCGAGCTTTTCTGCCTTCTGAATAATTTCCAATAGTAATTCTGATAGAAATTCATAATTCTGATAGAATTCCATGCAACATAATATTGTAATCATATTGTTCCTCAACACATGGTACTTGGTAAATAATTTAGTATCCCACTCTATCTGGAATTTTGATTCCTTCTGTCATACCCATATAGTCGTTCCCATGAACACATCAACTATAGGTCCACTCTCATGTGTATTCATCTTGTTTTTCAGGTGTAAGAACTCGCCACACTATCCATTTTAGATATATCTATTGCCTATACACAGATCGTGATGAATATAATCACAGGAAACAACTTCGCTATTAAGCAATATTCAATGTGCAGTTTTGTAAGGTTGTAGAATAAAAACATGAAATACATTGAGGCCTGGCCCTATATTTCAACCGTGCATCCATTTCATAAGTGAGTCATAATCCCATGACTAAATGCAGACGTAAATAGTTCAAGTCTGTGCTGAATGCGAGTATTTATGGAATGGTAATTTGTTGACAACAGGTAGCGGAGTGGACTTGGGGGAGTACACTAAACAGATTTGGGCCTATTGAGAATGGGACCAAAAATATGTTGACCCCTCTGTAGGGGCGGTGCAAAAAATTACCTTTTTTTAAAAGAGGCCAGTGCGCTAGTATAGGTCATATAGTTGGCAATAATATAAATCTACGAAAATATACCAACTCCCTCCCATAGAAAATTTAAGGTATTACTAAAATCTTCTCATCAGAGTCCCAACGCTTATATAAACGGGACTTGGCTTTCAAACAATTGTATTACATATCAAACTGGTTTGTATTCTAGTAGTTCGAGCATGACCATCTGCCTGAAACATTGAAAAGGCTCTGCAGAGCTTCTCAACAGAAGACGTGCCTCTATTGATCGGGTATTGATTGGCAATAGCTGCCGACTATAGTCAGCAGGTAGTGGCTACTGGGTCTGCTACCAGGCGGGGGGGGGGGGGGTACTTGCTTTTATTTTGACCTATGACTCTGTGTTCCTGCATGGATCTATGACAACCCTCACCCTTACATTATTTTCCCCTAATACTTACCCTTGTTAGAAAGCTTTTGACCCAAAAAGTCTTTGTTTGAGGAGAAAACCTATAAACTGTTCCAAGTTTGGGCAAATCTGCTTAAAGGTGTACCCTTGGTAGGGAGGCTTCAGTGACAACTGGTGTATTCTGGTGAAAACCCGGACATTTTTCGTGAATCCATCATCCTTAATGGCAGTTAAACGTTTGGACACTTTTGTGGAAAGGGTGCTCTTGCCAGTTACACACATGTACGCAATGAATACAAAGAGCCCCCCTCCCCTATTCCCGGGGGTCAGGGATATATAACGCTGGCAGCAGCAACAGGTTGTATACAGACAGCACGGCTCCAGGAGAGGTGTGGCAAAGGTAAGCTTAACATGCAGTTTTCGTATATCATCGCTCATCATAATGAGCTTTAACACACTTAAATCACCTGGCCACAGAGTATATAATGATACACCCTTACATTATATACCTGACTAGACACAATTAACCTTCCCTTACACTTGGTTTATCTCATGCTTAAAGACTTTCCTGCTTTAGAAGGAAGTATTTTTCTTATTCATACTGTCCTAGAAAACGGGCACTGGCCAGTAAATGGTGTTTAGAAGTAGAGTACAATGAATGAGTCAGGTATCCAGTCACCAAGTGGGCCATCGTAGAGCATGGGACCTATATCTAGATGTGGATGTTCCCCATAACATATACTGTAGTTCAGTCATATTATTTCAGCTGAAAAGGGGGAATTCTCCAGCCAGAAATAGGGACTCTATTTGTCATAGAATGACGTGCATGGTGCCCGGTAGCGCATCCAAGATCACATCGTGAATTATCCACGTGTGTGTTCTATTATTAGTGACTCCTGTGCCGGGTGTGGTCACCCCCGTGTCTTTTATGTCATATGGAGAATGGGAGTCTTTATCATTTAGCATATTTAAAATTATAATAATTGTATACATGTATCAAATCTTACAATATACTTTTTATGTGTTCTAAACCATCCCATCTAACACCCTAGAGTCATTTTATCTGCATAGTTCTAGTTGTTATTCTAAGAAACTCTGAATAGACATGATCCTCATGAGCCAATTGTAGCATGTATTACTCACTTAAATATGCAGTATTAACCACTGGGCATTATTTCACCAATTGGTGAATGACGGAAATCAGCATTTCCTTACCTCGGGTGCTGTCTGTACCAGTTTGATAAATCAAATGAGGATCAAATTACTAGACACAAAATAATTGAGACAAATACAGAATCAATGGCTTTTATTATTCCAAATATGATAACAATGTATCTCATTTGACATTGGATTCATTGTCTACTCTCTAACTGAAGTTATAATATTATGTGCATACGCAGGTCACCGTGATCTTTGTAATTGTCAATATATTGAATGGCAAACTTGATTATATATTTTACCTATTGTATATGTGTATAGCATAATGGACTATGTGGTTAACGGATTAGTGCGTGATCTATTTTGTTATTCATGAGTAAACACACATTAATACTCTGTTCACTAGGCTGCATCTAAGATTAATCTTTCAAAACTTTGAATAGTATATAACCTATAGAGTATGTATAAACACTATGACAACCATGTTGAAGTCTTTGTAACGTTAAAGTGAATGAATATGTCCGACATTGCCTATATTCTAGTTCGTATTTGAACCAATTGTCAGAAGTATGCTCAATGTGCTATTTCTGAAGTCCACGATATAATTCCATCACTTGAATATAATACACTCTAAGAGGCCATTGGATTGGTCCATGGGACCCACTTGTAAGTTCCTAAAGGTCAAATCCCACAACGCGAAAAAGGTGCCAGAAAGTGTTGATTATTGATATAAAAACAAGGGGCAACTGTTGCCAATATTGTAAATCGCAACACTTGTCCCATGATCTTTTGCCTCTCCAAATCCTACAGTGGTCAATAATAGGCAAGCAAAGTGTTGCGTGTGGGACTGGTTAATGGATCTGTTTGAGGGGAGTTACTTCACAGTATGATTTGTCCTCACTATTCCCTCTCAATTAGCCTAAAGATATTTGGAGTGTCCCCCCCCCCCCTATATAAACCAAATCGTTAAAATATTCCAATAAGCAACATTTTCTAGGCTTTCTGGGGGAAAATATCTAACTCTTTTGATCCTTGTGATTTCCCAAATCACAAGACAAAGGCAACACTTTCTCACCAATTTGGGCCTGTCTTAGCCAATATAGGGCCCAAAATCGGCAATAAGACCAATTCACAACATTTTCTGACCCTCTCTCGCGTTGTGGGAGTTGACCTTAACATATTTAATCAACATTGGTCTCTATGAGGTTCCCCCAACACCAGTGTTGATTATAGTGTGTTTCGTGTAGACGCCATGAGGTGGTGTTGCTACATGCGGAGGCCAACGGTCGCAGCGGACAGGAGCACGACCAGGGTGTATACTGCGTAGAAAAAGATAAAGACAGATATAAAGATAAACCCTTTAATTAATTGGGAATAATTCGCCATTAGCCTAGCAAACCCTATCCTGCTGGGCACATGAGAGCCTAATATAATTATGTATCAAGAGCTGGGACTCCCCTGCATGATCTAATCAGAGAGATTCTCACGAAATTGCATACAAACAATGTCTACATTGCATAGTACAGCTCCAGCTTTAGGTATTGTTTGTATGAACTTTTGTGAAAATAGCTATGGTTCAATAAGAAAATTGCACAGGTTCCAGCTTTAGTTCATTGTAGCCGATTTTACTGACCTGGACATGGAGCCATCCCGGCTGAATACGTGAGGACATCAGAAGTTATTCCCCTCCACCACAAAGACATGCCCTCTGCCACAGTGGCTCTGCAGAACATAAAATATGCTTTCATGGACTCTCATGTATAAAAATGTAGACATGTAAAATCTATACTATACGGTCATATGTATATATATATATGATTTGTGCTAAACTCGTTTTTGTAATGTTATTGTTATGTTCCTTTTCTCTTTTGATATCATGTGTATAAACAACTGACAAAGGCAGCCTACTGATGATACCATCACTATCTACTGCCGCGACCATTTACATGTAGTAATGGTTATCAAATGGTTATACTTATGTATGTACTTTGTAATGAAGGTCCATGCCTAAACAGCTAAACCTCTTTCTCTTCTTGGAAATGTCTCCGAAACAGCATTGTCTCCAAGGTCAGGCATTTCGACTAGAGTCAGAGAATGCTGAAATCCTATTAGGTCATTGGATGAGCGAGCAAAATGTGAAGTTGCGTTCTTATGATTGGGGGCACTATACTATCGGTGGTGTCATATAGCTCTTGGCCCTACCAATCATAACTCAAAGGTACTGCAGGCTTAATTTCCTGCAGGGACAGGCACAAAAATATACTTGGCTCTGCTCTATTAATATGAACGGAGTGATGCGAAGATTAGATCAAGGTCAAACATTGAAATACTTCACATTTATGCTTGATAGCTCAAGAATATCATCGATTGCAAGAGGTAATGCTGGATTCGTGGAGCCTCTCTTCCAAAGCTGTAGCATTTACAGCGTCAGGCTGACATACACTTCTTTCTGTGCTAAATGAACTATACATCAGGGGCGTGGCAACCGGGGGGGACGAGGGGGACATGTCCCCCCCACTTTTGACAAACCCCAAAAAAGGTCAAACTAAAAAGGTCAAGTAAAAGGGGTTAAAAAGGGTCAAAATACGCCTCAGTCCCCCCTACTTTGAAACTGCTTGCCACGCCCCTGTACATACCTGACCTGCAGCCTAGTGGCAGCAGCTAGGTCTAGGGGTGCCATCCAGGTGAACTCGGCCACAGACTTGTGGTCTGTCATAATGTGGGTGATTGAATCGTCTGTACCATTACATGTCAGCGTTCTAGTTCCTATATATGTGCCATTGGCCTTTGGCCTCCAGCTACCGACAGGCATGGGGTCCATGCTGTCATATCGACGCATCTGAAACCAACAGTTATTACCATGCATTACTTACACTTGCAACAGCATTGCTGGACTCACCCAAATGGCTGGAGCCTGGCAATGCTGAACCCTCTTTCCAGAGTCGGACAACACTGGACTCTAATGAGACTCTCTTTCAACCTCCAAGAGTTCAGCATTGTTAGACTCTAGGAAGATAGTCCAGCATTGCCAGACTTTGCAGCCATTCGAATGAGTGGAGCAAATGAATGTCCAGCATTACCTGACCCTCACTAAAGTGCTTGACCCTTGTAGGTATATGTTGTTTTGGCGACATGTCCAATGGATAGGCTGATGCTCATATTTTGCTCAGTGTGACTAGAGAACTTTCTCCCCATGTGTTGGCAAAGGACTCCTCATGAGAAGTTGGTTCTGTTATCGGAACATAGCTTAATTGTGGACAGATGAGGAGAAAGGGCCTCCCGAGGTGAAATGTATGTTTTGAAATTGAAGTCATAAGCTTTCAAAAGAGGTATCATAGATGGAGATATCCTTTCTAGTTTTTGAGAAATTGCGTCATGAATCTGGGATGGTGCTACCCTTGCCAAACAGCCAATAGGCTCTATCACTTGTTGTTTTGATGGCATTTCTATATCTAATTATAATGATTTTGCAAAAGTTCACTTATTACCTTTCATATTCATATTTTATCATAAATCTGGATATAGAAATGATATTTACATTCTGTTTTCAGTGTAGTAATCCCCGTGAAATTGTCTATCGATTGGAGTTATTCTTTTTCTATTTGGAAGGAACTTGTGGTTGCCATGGCAACACGTTTTAGGAAGAAAGCCTTGTTTAGGCCTCATATTGGCTTCAAAACGTTCCATTTACATTCCAAATATGGAAGGATTACCTCAAAATATAATGTTTTGGAGAAAACCATCATTTTCTATGTAAAAAATCACCTCAGAGCAAATTTTGGCCTATTTTCCCATTAGTGGTCATTGTGCCAGTACTAAAAGTCCACATTCAAATGATATATGTCCACTGCATGAACTCTCACAATACCTTCTAGTGAAATGAAATTATAAAGCTGACAGCTGAACACATTGTATGTTGGGGTTGGAAAGAGAAATAGTTTATCTATGTGTGTGCTTTTTTTAAATACAGAGCAAAGCTTAGGAGAACTCAGGGCATTTTCAGGTTAAATCTGATAATTATGTAGACATAATATTATACAATGTCCGAGAGATGAGTAGTCAAGCAGGTATTATTACTGCTATCGTTAACGGCTGACCCACCTGCATCAGTAGACCCCGAAACGTTTTGTTGGCATTGACAGGTCTAACTCGAACTGTAACAGAAAATGAAGTGTTTACCCATTATAGACATATCTTGAACCATAGACCACATCACGTCTGCTTAAACTTTCTTAAATTTCTTTTTTAAATAGGATAAATTAGATATAGCACATCAGTTGACATCGTAAAGTTAGGAATTGGAATGATTATGTTTTTATACTTGATTGTACAGTACGCATAATATGTGAATACCTCTATTTTAATTTCATAAATAAAAAACAATGTCATGATTATTATTGAGTTCATTTTTAATATAAGGTGATATGACCCCTCACCTGTAACTAATTGTCCTGCCATGTAGATATTGTCAGGGCTACCTTCAATGTCAATGGCATATGGGACGGTCCCAATTCCCTGGGCGCCGTGACCAGGAATCATCTCGATACATGCTTGGGGAGGTGCTCCGTTCGGTAGGGCAGCTGTTTGGGCTGCTAACATGAGCACGCCAACCACCACCACCACCAAGTCTAGCAGCACACAACCCATGTTGAGCACCTGGGGGGTTTGAAAACATGGTGTTGCAAGTGTTAGTGATGGATAAATGGTGCTGAATGTAACTGTTACCAGTCTACTCACTAGGACAGAAAGTGGTTTATTTTCCCTTTTAAATGCTAAGAACCCCAAGTCAACCAGACAAGTGGTTCTTGAGATATCGCGCTTTGAAGATACTGGGATATGGTAATGATGCTGTTTACTTTTTATTTTGAAAGAAAAGTACTATAGACCGATGCATAAAGAAAGGGTGACCTTTTCAGAGTAAAGTTGTGTTTTCATTGGATTTTGCGGAAGCCTTATAACCTTTCATGTTATTTTCAAACATCTGATATGAGCTGATTCACAGGACAATTATCTTTCAAATAGTATATTAGGATGTGTCATTTTGAGGTTTGATATACGGGTATATATACATAATTATAAATGTATTTTTCTGTTATACATCAGAAATTTTCAAAAACGTTGTCGACAACTTTTCAGAAAAGTCATCCATTCTTGCCGCATGGGTCTATAGCCGGTGAGCTTTTACTCTTAGAGATGTGGAAGTGGATGCACATTAAAGCTGGGTGATAGGGCTACCAGTCTGAGAAGGGGCGGGGTAGTAGACGCAGAAGTTTGGGACTTGACATGGCAGCTGAAAGGCAATTTTTGACCATCCTGCTACATGCTTTCCTACACGAAATTTGACCATTTAGTGTGTTGAACCGGTTTGAGTTTATCTGGAATCAAATTCCAAAGGTCAAACAGTGGCTTTTGACAGAATTACACAGGATCTTGTGGCCATATGTCTTCTCCCATATCAGCAAATGATGGCTCGATTCTAAAGATTTAACCTGTTTTTGAAAGCCAAGACAGTCTGCTTTGAGAAAAGCCCGAAAACCGAAACTTGGCTTGCTTGGTCACATATCGTGTTGAATTCCTGATATAATAATGTTATGATGGTTGCGATAAACCCTCATCCAGTACGCAAATAAAACAAACGTGGTACTAACCTGTTTGATTCAAACTTTAAAAAGACCTTCAAAATGAATGAAGTCTTATTTCCAAAATGTAGAAGTGAGTAGCTCCTGATCGGCACCAGCGGTGTCACCTGTCTGTGAGCTGCTCGTCCAACGGCTGATGTATAGGGGACTTGCACAGCTACATACCCATACACCTTGTCACCTGACAGTCAGACACACACACACACACACACACACACACACACACACACACACACAGAGATAGGTGCATTACTATCAACCAATCAAATTACTATATTCAAAGTTGAGTCAGAACTTGGCTTACTTTCTGCCCCCTCTGCATACACGTTGTTCTCCTAATGGCTCAGGGAATGTCAGCTGGACTCTCCGATTGTCAATCTAGCAAGATGGCACAGAAATCCACAGTCAGACAATCATTATGTCGTTAGAACTACATCTTTTAAAAGACCAGGCCGACTCTCCTTCTGGAGAGAGTCAAGCATTGCCTAGATCCCTTTCTAAAGGCAGTTGGGCATTGCCAAATAAGTGTCAGGCAGAGGAGAACTCGACTAAACCTATTGTCCTGAGATGTGGAATTTGTGGATATCAAATAACACCAAATCATTTGGTGGGTATTGTGTCATATCTTGAATACCTACTGTAAGCCTTCTTCAAATCTACTATTGGCCTGAATCAGTGTGAGAAGCCGTAATGATCTAGCCATGTGGCTGACCTTCACATCACCCAGTTTTAGATAAAACGACACAACATTCGGTTATAGATAAAACTAATTACCGTGCTGATCTTCATGACATTCAGTTATAGACAGGGCTGTTACAGTGCTGACCTTCATAACATTCAGTTATAGATGAGACTGTTAAAGTACTGATCTTCATGACATTCAGGTATGGATAAGGTTGTTACAGTACTGATCTTCATAACATTCAGCTATAGATGAGGTTGTTACAGTACTGATCTTCATAACATTATGTTATAGATAAGACTGTTACAGTACTGATCTTCATGACATTCAGTTATAGATGAGGTTGTTACAGTGCTGACCTTCATGGCAGTCAATTTAATAGATTTGCTACAGCAGTGAAATCACTGGTCATAGAGAACCACTTAGCCCTATGACTCATACTAGATGACAGGGGGGGGGGGGGGGTTAATGCACTGTTTGATACCATTTCATCAAACCGACACATCCCCCTGTTTACGTATATCTCATCCCTTGATGTCACCATTTTAAGATTTAGGGCCCTCAGGGCACTGTTATGTATGAACGCCGATCTAAGGGTGTTAGGTACTTTGACATTGGTTGCCATAGCCACAGTAGATCACAAATGTCATACCCAACATTATGTACATCCATGCCCTGTCACTAGTTATTGACACCAGTCTGACATTCCCTAAAGCCGGGACTGCACTACTCGATTTTGTTGTCAGATCAGAGCTATTCTCACAAATCGAATGCCCTGATGTAAACATAAACGACCCCTGATATAAACAATTGTTTGTGTTACGGTTACGTTACCATGTTCTGGCAGATTTACTTTCATGAGAATGGACCAACCAGAGCTGATTGTATCGCGATCATTGAATCCCGATTGAATCAGAGGCAATCGGGAGCCATCGGTAGTCGTTGCACATACCCCTCTTATTGAGAGAATATATATGATGAGAAAAATCATGCGGTGGAGCTCTGCTTTGATAAGTAAATCAGTTTACAAACAACTCCAATTTTTCTAATCCGCTCTGATGGAATACCAGTTTCATCAGGTTTTCTTAGCATTGTGTGATGAGAAATTGAGTAATGAGTTCAAATAATCACATTCTTTCCTGCTTCCACTCAAGTCATAGCAATCTTTTTGCCAAATAAAAATCATTAAATACAAATACAAGGAGAGCCAATACTTTTGCAAAATCAATGGTAGCAGTCTGAGACTTTCTTCTCCAGTATGCAACCAGTTGGGACGGAAATCTTCAAAAATATATGCAGTTATATCAAGCATAAGGCAATATCAGATGTAATATCAAAACTACAGTATAAACACGTTTAATCTTGCTACACAGACCATCGAGTGACATGTAGGCCTAATACCCATGTTCATAATATTGCACATATGTTAATATAATTGTCGCCTCATCTATCACGCTCTTTTGGGTTATCAATTTAAGAACCATAAAAAGTTACAGGCTCACCATAATATATGTAAGCTCGTTTCTTAGACATGGTTACAACGGGTTTCATGCCTTGGTAAAGGATGTGAACATCTGTAGATGTAATTCGACCCTGAATACTCCAAGAACTACCACAGAGCATAACTTGAGTGTTCAAACTATAATGCATAGAAGTGTGATTACTCTGAAGAGAGTAATTGGGTTATTTCACTTGAAATTTCTGGTGTGTCATTGATGTCTTTATAGGAATTGCTGAGACGTCTAAGGAGGCGAGCAGAGTGACCAGCCATGATGCTGGAGGAGGTGCTGGTTGTGGCTATGGTGTTTTTCCTGTTAGCAGCCCCCACCGGGTCATACCCTACAGGAGCACCATTCGGTTCGTGCAGCACCATGAGACCTGGGCACGGCGGCCAGGGACCCTCACCCTCACCCTACAGCATCAGTGTCAGCGCTACCAGGTACAAACCTGACAGCACCATCACAGGTAACACTCTATAAGTCCCCTTACCCTCACCCTACAGCATCAGTGTCAGCGCTACCAGGTACAAACCTGACAACACCATCACAGGTAACACTCTAAGTCCCCTCATCCTAACCCTACAGCATCAGTGTCAGTACTACCAGGTACAAACCTGACGACACCATCACAGGTAACACTCTTTGTCCCCTCACCCTCACCCTACAGCATCAGTGTCAGTGCTACTAGGTACAAACCTGAAAACACCATCACAGGTAACACTCTATAAGTTCCTCATCCTCACCCTACAGCATCAGTGTCAGTGCTACCAGATACAAGCCTGATAACACCATCACAGGTAACACTCTTAGTCCCCTCACCCTCACCCTACAGCATCAGTGTCAGTACTACCAGGTACAAACCTGACGACACCATCACAGGGAACACTCTTAGTCCCCTCACCCTCACCCTACAGCATCAGTGTCAGTGCTACCAGGTACAAACCTGAAAACACCATCACAGGTAACACTCTTAGTCCCCTCACCCTCACCCTACAGCATCAGTGTCAGTACTACCAGATACAAGCCTGATAACACCATCACAGGTAACACTCTTAGTCCCCTCACCCTCACCCTACAGCATCAGTGTCAGTACTACCAGGTACAAACCTGACGACACCATCACAGGGAACACTCTTAGTCCCCTCACCCTCACCCTACAGCATCAGTGTCAGTGCTACCAGGTACAAACCTGACAACACCATCACAGGGAACACTCTTAGTCCCCTTACCCTCACCCTACAGCATCAGTGTCAGCGCTACCAGGTACAAACCTGACGACACCATCACAGGGAACACTCTTAGTCCCCTCACCCTCACCCTACAGCATCAGTGTCAGTGCTACCAGGTACAAACCTGACAACACCATCACAGGGAACACTCTTAGTCCCCTTACCCTCACCCTACAGCATCAGTGTCAGCGCTACCAGGTACAAACCTGACGACACCATCACAGGGAACACTCTTAGTCCCCTCACCCTCACCCTACAGCATCAGTGTCAGTGCTACCAGGTACAAACCTGACAACACCATCACAGGGAACACTCTTAGTCCCCTTACCCTCACCCTACAGCATCAGCGCAACCACCTGAAAGAATAAACATACAATTGATGTTGAAAAGCTGCCATGTTGTTGAACATACTTGTTGTAACATCTTAGTCATCTACTTCACCATGTGTATTGCAGTAACCGTGACAGGTGGAGATTTTCAGGGCATCATGATGCAGGTAAGGCTCGTGCGTCACAAAATATTTAATGGCATTAAGTGCTTTAGAAGTATGCTTTCTCCATTTTATGAATAAATGAATGATTAAAGGGATGGCATAATTAAAAGGAGCAAAAAGGGGCAAACATGTATAAACACCAAAAAAGGAGGGGGATAATTTGGAAGGCATGCCTCGTTTAATTTCTCTCTGAAAGTCACTGAAGTATGTCACATAATTTGTTCATCATTATCATTTGGAGTCCCTCTAGATATTGATTTTAGGGATGGTGGGTGGGTGATTTAAGGTTTTTCAGTCTGTAAATGTTTACAAAGAGCAGCATCTTGGTGACCCATGCAGGGGGCACAGACATAGGGCGGGAAATTCAATTACTTTGTGGCATGATCACCTGCTATATTAACATTCTAGTTTAACATTGCTGTTTGGCTGGATGTGTGCAGGTGCGGAAGGTGGGTACCAACCAGGTGTATGGCTCCTGGTCCGACCTGGCAGCAGACACACGCACACAGACGTGCACCAACGAGTATGACACTGTCACCCACCTTAACATCAACACCAAACAGGATGCGCAGTTCACCTGGACGCCGCCAGAGGAAGTTACCGACGACCTCCAAGTCGTGTGAGTTTTTCTTTAACCTTAAGTTAGTGAATTCGATGATTGGAGCTAGAAAGTTGATTTACTTAGTAATGAGTAGTTTTATTACATCCACTGTAGAATCCCATGGCTGGGAAACTAATGTGAGCCCCTTTCTGACCTCGTCCTGCCCATGTACAACAACGCTTGACCCCCCCCCCTCCTTTCAAGTACATAGGATAATATATAAGTGTTTTGAACACATTTAAGTAAGCTTTAGAATTTGAGAAGAAATCGGCAACTTTAATGGCCGCATAGCACTTTTATGTGCCTTGGCCTTTATCGTCATGCTACATGAATGGGTCCTAGTTAGTAAATCAGCAGTGCTGCATGCATACATTATATTGGCGAAGTTGCATTAATGCATCATAATGTAACCCACTGTGTCCTTTATCGTCATGATGCATCAAAGCAGCCAAGGCGAGTAACTACTAGTAGTAGTTACATCTTGTTTGAAATGTGAATCTTCCCCAACTCATTTCTGACAAGGGTTTTGACCACTCTTTAGAAGCATGCTCTGTACAGGTACAGCTACTACTTTTGCCAAACGGTGAAATGTGAAAATTATCACCTTGTCCAATGCATTTTCAGGGCAACGGTGGCGCAAGAAAAGATTCGCTGGTGGAGGGGTCTAACGTCAGTGAATCTTACATTTGACATCCCAACCACAACCACAACAACTACAACAACAACTACTACTATAACAACAGTATTACCAACAACAACAACAGCAGCAACAGTACCACCAACAACTGACCCAGTGACCAGCGCTACTATAGACATGGATAGTGCTAATATTACTAATATAACAGAGGCAGTAAACATGGTTTCCACTGGTGCACCCACGTCGCCCATACAGGGTAGGGATACTGTCAGCACCACCACCGGTAAAACACCACTTTCTACATTAACATTAACTCTTTGAGGGGAGCATGTGCTTTAAATTGCTTAATGTTCTAAGGCGACAACTATTATCATTGATTGATTTCAAAATTTTTATTGGCAGAAATTACATATACAAGATTAGTATAGTCTTTCAAATTAATGCCAAACTGGTTGATGCGCAACGAGTATGAAACCAGGCAGTTCAAGTGGTCGTCAACAATAATTACAATATACAACAGGAAGCGTGGTGAATGGAACATTATCATATGGTATAGGCGGGTTGATCCAATCATGACAAAAACTATATGGCAGTTTAGGCAGCCAGGTACAGACACTGTGGTCATCAACGATGATTTGTGTTACAAGTGTGTCTTGCCAACCATATTCCTATTCATGGTAATGGTCTTGACCGATATTTACATTTTTCATCATACAGCTACTACATATTTATGCATTTTATATACCTACAGCTATATAATCACAATTATATGCACATTTTATATATACTTTCAATACAACATATTCGATCTCATGTGAGTAGTTGTACAATTATACACTTATAGGCACCTTCAGTATGAACTTATAGTTTAGTACTGTCCTTCATAGTATTTAGACATTGACTACGTCATCTCGAGCCTTCACCTCGACTACGAATTCCTTAAAGGATTTCAGTCGCCGGACAGATCCATCTAGCTTATTCCATACTTATAATACTATTATTCTCATTTGTTTAACCATTCTCATTTGCTTTATCATTTCAGCATCATCAGCTTATTCCATCCTCACCATATTCATGGCTGTATGCATGGCCATTCTAAACTTTCACTGAGGACCATTGAGAAACACCCTGGAGAGACATCATAACGACTCTTCGCATTAACCCGTCATGGGTATTATAGTGACCTGATAGACATTGAACTATTTTGATAAATTTCAGAAATAGTGACCAAACTTTTTTCCATATATTGAGCTTCACGTGACTTTTGCTTGAACGCAGGATTTCTTTCTATTAAATATTGAGGGGATCTGCAAAGAGGCACAATGCGAATAATTCATTATTTTTGAGATACAAGATTTACTATGCTTAAGTACTGGAAGCGCCGTATCAAATAGGACCCATTCATTGCGATGTGGCCGAATTCAATGGGCAAATCTGTACATCATTAATTTTAAAAATAGACACTATTATAAAGGACAATGCCATCGATACCGTCTCGTGGGGGCAGGGGCGCATCGAAGTCTGCGGATTTGTGGGATACAACCACCAGCCCCCATTCATAAAGAAAGATATAGAATGGTTGTTTGCCTTTATCTAGTTATAATAATCATGCTGCTGCTGTACCAATATAAACAGCCTTTCAGTATGGATCAGTATTAAATATACAACAGTGTAGGCAATAAAGTGACGCCACCTGCTGTCTTGATGTGGAACTACGTAGTCAATATGTTGGATATATAGGCCTCCAACTGGAGGGAACTTGTTCCAGCGACCGTTTTGTGTACCCTGACACAGGCATTTCATTTCCTGTTCCGGGTCTACTCTCGCCACTTAGCTTGCTCCTTGCATGCTATGGTATGTGGGTGTGTGGTCACTGCCTATAAGTCTCACGAGAAAGTCCTAGCTCAGAACTAACATGGCCGCCCATACGGAGAAAACCGAAATATCGCTATACATGTGCAGACCGGATTCAGTATAATTATACCCCCAGGTCAGAAACTATGTTGAAAAGGGAAGCAAATGCCTCCCCCTCGAGTGTCCTATAAGCTGATCATTGAACGATCCAATTCATTTGAAAGTGACCATCACAACCAAAATGAGGTATAGATGGCCACTTGTCTTGATGGATAATCACTTAATATATTTACAAAATGTACCTAATGATATCGAGAGAAATGCTGCTATTATTATGTATTGCGTGCTTATTTTGCCATTTGTTTCATACATTCTAATCAACTGTTAAATTCCTTCATCAATATCAAGTATTCAATATAGCTATACATCTTGCAATGTATTACATGGATGCGAAATTTTACATGTACAAATGTGACTTGACTTATGTAGGCCTAATGTTCCCTAAAATGTATTATGTTTGAAAATCTCTTATGTTCAATATCAATAAACGCTATTTTCTATATCAAACGTTTCTCAGAGCCTCTCTCAATGCTTCAGGGATTGCAGAGATTCAGAGATTGCATGGAATATAATAATGTGAATGCCTTTCGCTGTATGTTAACATGATATAGACTTATTTGAATCTACACCCCATATACTTCAGAGGCGAGCAGCGATATTATTCCTTCAGTACATTAAATCTGAAGGTATCGTATAAGTTATGTATTGTATTGAGGTTTTTTCAGCAGCCTATCCTAGATTCGTAAATACACAATGATCTCATAAGGAGTGTCTGTGTCAGAGATTCAGGACATTATAGCACACTAAATAAGACAGCTATATATATAGTCAGTGATAGTGGACCAGGAAGAGTCATTTAACTAACGAAATGAGTCATTATAACATATAAATAAAGCTCCACTTCTAGTGTCTCTGCTTGTATCTGAACTTGTGAATTTATCGGTACACCTCTATCAAGACTAGATCTATTCATATTCATCTATTCATGCGCATAATGTCCCCTTTAGGATAGTTTTAAGTTAAAATAACGTTTTGTCAAAAGTAAAAAACCAACCCCAGCGTCTTAACTTTAGTACAGCTCTCACATTATTTATATGAACTGTATTTGTCCTGTATAATATCAGCTCGAGTCGAAACCAAACGACGTAGCGTTAAAACGTGATATTATAAATACATAGTGCCGAGAGATAGCTACACCCTAACTTTTGATAATTATTTGTGGAGTGGGGTAGAATTGATAAATGTTGATTTCAGCCCTAATTAACACTGGTCGCATATAAATTCAAGCTTGTGTTGGTCCTTATAAGTATGAGGACCACATGGCGCTTTAATGTATTAGGTCCTTTATCATCATAGGTAATTGTGCATTGTGCTGCTCTTAAGAGTTTGAGCTCAGTGATTCCGCCAGAATTGATTATCCCCGTCCCCAGATGTATAAGTAGAGAAGCCGACAAGGGTCACCAGAAAAGAAAAAGAAATAAGGGGAAAAATCAAACATTTTTTGTCCAATTTCCCAAAATGAAAATAAAATCAATGACTTGCTGTCAATGTCAATTTTGTCCAAAAGATGGCTAGTGACGTTTTAAGGCTTCGGTAGAACTTCCTTTGAACTCCAAAATCGTTGTTGTTGTCTGCAACATGATTTTGAGTTATTGTAATTTTTCGTGCTAGTCTGACAACAAATATATTTTATTTGTCTCTGTTCCTCAGCTCGATCGGCCCTTGGCCATCAGGCTTTACCAGGATATATTTAGCACATTGGCAATCTTTTTACTGAGAGGAAGCTCTGACTTAGGACAGGTATATGGACCAGGTGCCATTATGTCTACGCCCTACTTCCAAAAGAGCTCCTAAAGCTATTAGCTGCGGGTGAGTGCCCCTTAGCATTTCGGTCACTCAGAAGACTTGTTTCTCATCCGGTGGACCTCACTCTTTTGAGTTGCTAAGTGGGGTCAAATTATATCAAACGCTCAAATTTGGGCAGGTCTCTCGGGGGGAAATATGAATATAATTATAGGAAAGTGGTTGGATAAAAGATAACGTTTTAACGTTTTAATGGAATATGTATAGTCTCTCTTATTATTTGGCACCTTCGTTTTAGCACATTGGAGGCTTTGTCAGGCTTTGTCATCCAAGCAGGATCCAATATTAGAAAGTATTTATGAACTCGGTAACATTCCTTCCTCACTGAGATATGCTTACTGGCTAATACAAGGTCCAAAATGACCCTCGAATTCTTAAATTGGGGGTGGCAGACAATGAAATACCCTCAGATTTAACCACAATATTTGTCATCTTTTAGATTCTGGGTTTGAATTCAAACACTATTTCCTTGGTTATCTTGACGTTGAGTGTTGATTCATCATTCACGCATCATTAGGCACCAGTGGATAAATCATAACTGGAGTAAAAGAGGCGCTTCAAGTTCACCATTGGTGAGAAACAAGTCTTTCTGAGTGACCTGCTATAATGTTAAATTGTAGTGGCCTGGTGCCATGCTGTGTGTCATTACCCACCATATATTTGGGTCATGTACTGCTGTGTATAGAAAGACTAGTACTGTACACAGGCGGACACACGAATTTGTAATGGGGAAGGGTCAACTAAAAGTAACTATAAAAGTTACAAAAACGTGCCACAGGTACATTACACTCTTAGAAATTTCTTGTAAAATTATGGTGATTCACTGGCATCAATGAATGCCAAGTCACCGTATTCTCCTAATCCCCATAAACTGTATAGAGTTTTCCTATTGCCTTTCCAATGGTGATCCATGATTATTATATGGTGATTCCCTGCTATTCTTGGCATTTGTTTCTTGATTCATTGGTATATTTCCTAATATCAAGTCCAGGCCTGTAAATAGTAGGCCATAAGAGACATAATTGAATGCCTCACAGCAATATGCAAGTACAATCTATGGACAAAGGTTACTCTAGGATTGCGGCAAAGCAACTCTAACAGCCGTGTGAATATGTATAATTCTAATTACCACAAAAAAGGTATTTTCATTATCCTTACTTGTCCCCAGTGTCATAGAGAGAGAAACTATATAGGTTTTATCTATAATGTACAAAAGGCTTCAAGATTGGCCCTTTGATTGAAGAGATAATTGGACATTATCATGATTTGACCACATTTAGATACGTTTTAATAAGAAAGCTTCCATTAAAGTCTCCATACCTTCCTGGCTGCTAGCTGGGGACTCACTGTAAATGAAAAAATGCTGTTTCACTCTACTTGTTTACAGATGTTCAATGTAAAAGTAATGAATTTTACAGAATATTTTTACAGTGTAGTTTTGTATTAACTTCACAGCCGAGTCGTGTAATGAGTCATCGGACACCAATGCACTTCATTCTTTATTTTCCTATTTTTTTTTATGGAAAATAAAAGCAATATACATCCCTTAAAGGAGGAGGCATTAATATTATGCAGATGCGGGGAACGTTCCGCCACCTCCCCCTTATACCGCTTAGACGCACATAGGGACGAACCTGCAGAGTCACTAGACGCCGCCCATTCTGTGCATAATCTTGAATCGCCACTTCTGGCGTAATTTTAAATCGCCACTTCTGGAATAATCTTAATTATGGGTGGCGTCTTATGCCCCCCAACCCCCGTTCTTCTTTTCTTTTTTTCCCCTTCTTTAATAATTAAGACTGTAAGACTAAGAATAAGACTTTAAGATTACGCCAGAAGTGGCAATTTAAGATTACACACAGAATGGGTGGCGTCTAGTGACTCCGCAGGTTCCCCCGTTGTTGCCACTTAGACACATTGGGGCATGGGGGCTTCCATATTAAGTTAGGACACTACTGAGAGCCATATTGTATTTGGCCTAAGACTATGGGTAATGTCTGCCGCCTCCAACACCATAGCACAATGGAAATTGACAGGACTGATAAGGGTGATAAGAAACCCACCGCTATTATAACTACCTCCCTATAGTCTCTGGGGTGAAGTAATGTATGATTATCCAGATAAGGGATTACCCTAAATGCCAGGTGGACTTTGGGGGTATTTTGCCTCATAATTAGTAAATAATATGGACTTTTTCATTAAAAGGGGTGGGATTCTTTTTACTCTCCCCCCTCTATCGGGGTCAATAATATTTTGCCCCCCCCCCATTATTAAATGATGACTACTCCCTTATATCCTGCATGGTCTTATTCGTAACCCGACTCCCACTAGACGGAACTTCTGAGGTAGACATACGTGTGACCAGGACACATAGGGCTTATAAATATTGAGTCAGGACGTCTAAAAGAGACAATAGGAACGGACCCTCTAACACTGATGGTAAGCATATACTTCTCTCAAAAAAGACACAGATACCATAATATTCTTATCAGATTGAGTCATAAGTAGATTGGCTAGGCGGAAAACTAAAGAAATACTTTAAAATATTCAGAATGTGGATTGAGTATCCAGCCCTGAAACTTTAAGAGTAGCAACCTCTTGCACTATTTATCCCTCTTGGTACTATTTATCCCTCCAACCAAACCTGGGCATTGAAAAGTGACAAAAATCCAATTTTGGCCATTTTGAGGCAGCCATATTGGATTTGCATATCATAGGAGACACTTTGATTTTCATGTTAAGACCTTCATCAACATTTGGAATCCAATTGTCATGGTATTTGCAGTACAGTCTAGCGACAAGCCTAACCAAATCGAGTCACCATGACTTTGTTGTGATCTCATCCCCAGACATGTGGTGTGGGGCTCTACACTAGTGGGAGGGTTGCCAGCACCTCTTTGGTAACTGAACTATGCATATAAGAAAACTCGGACAACCCAGGTCTGCAACCCTCTATAGAGCAATGTAACTAAATTTATGATTAAAAATTGTTCCTATATACCAATTTACTCCTAGGTCTGCATGATTATTGGGGGGATCAACGGCTACATGAGGGTATAGGTTCACTATTTTTGACTTTCATTTAGCTTTTTCTAGGATTTATTGCATTTAGACACATTTTCCTGAATTTCTGTGTCATTTTAGGGTAGGTATGTCGGGAAGATAAGAGGCACAGTAGGTGGTATCTGTCACCTTATCCCTAAATGAGCAGCTCAGGTCTCCTGCTGTGAGGGGGTGGTGGGGGAAATAGGGGGATGGTAATGAGAGTTTTATGGGAGGGGAGGGTCCACTTCAAACAGATAAGGAGATAACTGCCTGTATATATTATGGACTGGACAATGGTATTGATGCATTGATATTTCTTAAAACTAAATATTGTATTGAAAGAAAATGGGAATCTGTATCTCCTTGACTTCAGCTTCCCAACAGTGATTTTTTTCTTCAAATATTCCTATTAGAAGCATGTCCTAAGTATAGAATGGGTTCGTCGAGCAAGAGGATGGATTAATGAGAAAATGTGTGAGGGGTAGACATAGAGAGCCTCACCTCGGTCTTATCTAAATATCAAAACAGTGGTCGCTGGCCGAGGGTCGCCGGTCTCTGTGCACTTTGTCGATGGACTGAGTAATAGTTTTGATGCTATGATTTTTCAAACCTTTTCAAATTTCAGTTGCCTTTGGAACATTTACAAACTTTTACACTCATTGTTCGAGTATTAGCCTTCATCAAACCTCCCAGTATTGATGCTCATTAAATCTGTGAACATCACAATGTCAACCTTTCTGGACCAACTCTCTCAGAAAATAAGCCTTATTTTGTGAAAACACATCCCATTATTTTTTTAGATACTGACTTCATATACACACAGAGGACATCAACTCAACATGGAAAATCTGAATGCAGCAGTTATTATGACAGTTGGCATGGTCTTGTTGGCCACTCCTGTCGCTCCTTACCCTGGTGGTGCTGCCCCTTCTGCCTGCAGCAGCCTGACCCCTGGACATGGCTCCCAGTCCACCGCAGCCTCACCCTACACCCTCACTATAGGAGCGGTCAAGTACCAGGCAGGATCCACCATCACAGGTAGGAATAATGATTCATAAGTTTATTCTCTACTGTGCAATTTATGTCTTAAAACCTCAAGGTCCTATGTTTCCATGGTTAGACAATTTTACAAGAGTCAGGGTATGCTGGACTCTCTTTCTAAAGTCGAGTTTTCTAAAAATTAGAGTCTGCCATTGTTGGATGCTTGGAGCTTTGATGGAAACATAGTTGTTTTGGAGACATACATTCTTCATTGTGTATGCGATTAACAGTTCCAAAATTTCTATGATTTTAGGCATTTCTTATTCCAGCCTTTGGCTTTTCTCCAAAAGTACACCTTAGCTCCATATACTTTAATACCCAGTATATTTTTTGACTGAGAATCCTGTGATTTCTACAGATTCAAGACCAAAAGAATTGCTTTATCAAATTGTCATTAGTTTTCAATGAGGAAGTAGTATGATTATGTAGTCCTGTTAATGTGCTCTACTTGCTTGTTTTGCAGTGACTGTGTCTGGTGCAAGCTTCATGGGAATCTTGATGCAGGTAAATACAATGATAAAAACTATAAATAACATAATTGAGGGGAGCCCTTTGACCCTTTAGTACACTCCCAAATTGCCAACATGATGCATGAATGCAACCCTAGCGTGCAGACTCACCTGAGTGGTATTTATGCCTCATGACAACAACAGATATGCAGCCCCTCAAGGGTTAGTCTATAAATAGCAAGTAAGGCCTAATATCTAAATACCTTTTCGTATATTATACAGTGCATGAAATGAAAATTGTTAATATAGAGATGAAAAGGGTTTGTATCTCACTACCTTGTCTATAACCAGAAACAGGTTACATTTTAATCTAATATGCTGGATCAAGCGATTAGATTCCACAAGGTTAGCAGGTCCTGATTCTATCCTTAAATAGCTAATTGACACCATAGTTATATTCCACTTTGTATACATTAATTTTATTTGTAACTGTAGGTTCGGCAGGTAGGATCCAACAGTGACACTGCATACGGTACCTGGTCCAATCTACCTGCCAACACAAGACTCCTGCAATGTGCTAATGCTGGTGACAGTGTGACACATCAGAACACCAACACCAAACAGAACGCTGTCTTTACCTGGACAGCACCTCAGGGGGTGACTGTGGATCTACAGTTCATGTAAGTTGTCAGACTTATGACTAACCCATAAGGACTTATACATTAGTAGATTTACATTGGTGCATCATGCCGATACACTTGATGAATGCAGCACTGATAAGTTACTTGCCAAGGCTGCATTAATGCACCATGTAATGACCAGGGGTCATAATTAGTGGATTAAAGCACCCTGTAGCTTGAAAATGTGTTGGTGCATCATAATGAAAAGTTTTCTTTAAGGCAACTTATAGCAATAAGTATATATAATCAATATGTTATTTTGAATGTTTTTCAAAATGTTTCAGAGCAACGGTGGCTCAGGAGAAAACAGTGTGGTGGAGAAAACTAACATCGGCCACCCTGACCTACACAAATGCCACCATCACAACTATGGCCCCTGGATCTACAACTGACTCCATGGCCACATGTATTGGTAAGAGGCATCATTACTTCATTTGGAGAATAATACCTCTCTAAACTATAACACACCAGCCAACCTTACATATGATGGCACTGCCTTCTACATGTCTTCACATAGGCCTATTGGTAAAATGTATTACTATTATATTTAGATGTTCTATACATAAGCATAAGAGACTTGTTTCGTTAGAGAGGCATGAAGAAAATGGATTTTTTTCCCCAACGGTCGCATTTTCCACTGTGATTAGACAACTTTACTGTAATATATCGTAATGTTCCCATTTGTTGGGTTCCTGGTCATAATTTCCCTCAGATCTGCCCAGAGGCCAGATTATGAAGAAACTATCAGTTTGGGTAGATTCTTATGAACATCTGTGTGAACATGCAATTTGAATTACAATAAACTGATGACTTTAGGTATTCATTACTTCTTCTGATCCATTGATGATCCATTCAAATGACATAGAATTAGTTCTCATGTTAATGATGTGATTCTGTTTTATGTATGTTTCAGGGCCCAGAGGTTGTTTTGTTGTCATGGCTACCCTTGTGGCTCTCCTCATTCTGCGGCTCTACTGAATATGGAAAGTCCATAGTGATTGTTAAACCTCACATCCTGTCTGATCTATATGATATTAGCTTGGCATTCACTGCTACAAGTTGGCTGCACATTTTGTTCATATGAAAGAGACAAAAACATCAACCTATGTGGATTTCTATTACTAGCTATACCTACAGCTGGATGCAATATCTATATCACAGTTGAAGCTGATCCACTGTTGGAACATTCCTAAACGTTTCCACTCACAAGATAATATAGAGGTTGTTTGATGCATTGTAAATATTTTTTAACGTGTAAAATCATCTGTGATTATCCTGAGAAACGACCATACGAAGTATAATCCTTCTGATTTTAAAGTGTCTTGGATCTGGGCAAATCATGATGGGTCCCACATGGCTTCAGATTATGAATCTGGGACACAGCAAGCCTTCGGATTGGCTTCCACATTCAATTCCTCATCTCAAGTTTTCACAAAGATTGATATTAGGTGTGACACAAAATATCGCAAGCTTTAGTGTACAATACTGTTATTTATTACGACAAACAAATTGATATCAAATTAATGCTTATACTGTCAGTAATGCAGAGAGCTAGGAATAACGTGCAAATAAAACAAGTTTTATTGATCAATAAACTAAAAAAAAAAACTTTTTTATTTTTATGCATGCTCGACTTACTCATTAATATGTCTGGACATGAAAGGGTGATGTCACTCAGACTTCGACACCCCCACCCCCACCTCCTTGTCACCTTTTGTCACTTAACTCAAAGACCCACCCACCCCCTAGCAGGTGACGTCATTTGTTAATGTTCCCTCCATGGAGTGAAAACCTTTGTTGGCGATTTTAATCGTGCAGTGAGGCCATCTGAGGGATATCTTGCAGTCTGAAAATGATGCATGTCCTCTGTCTCTTCTGGGTTATGACTGCACTGAACACAATGGTAGTTTTTACTTAACACTGCATATTTTATCATTATATTATCCAGTTTCAAAATGCAGACTTAAATATACTTACAACAATATCTGTTAACAAAGCACTCAAACCCACTGACCGTATGTAACTTCCTGGCACTGCATTGGTGCATGGTTCTGAGCTAATGGAAATTAAGAACCCTCTAGATTGGGCATGGTTGCATGAATCTAGCCCTGGCGAGTTACCAGGGCTGCGTGAATACATTATTGCAACAAAGGGCATACGCATTAACCCTTTAAAGCAGCTACTTGACCTCCTCGGACCTCCTCCAAGTCTAGCATAAAGTTAATATTTATGGATTCACCATCTGTTTTTCTTTAACCAGAGCAAGATAATGTGGCATTAAAATTACAGATATTGATCTTTCTGTGGTAGGAAGGAAATGCATCATTGCAAAGACCAATGCCAATATGACCTCTTGTGTGAGAAGATGGAACTAAAATGGCTTAGTCTTGTGTAGCTTTTATACTTTACAGCTAAGAACAATCAGCACACAATTATAGTGTCCTGCCAATAAAAGAGCAGAATAATTATAATGCTGTATGATTTGCATGAATACACATAGAAACCTTTGTGGTTGTGGGTAGGAATAGTGCCTCAATAATTCATATAAATAGAAGCATAGTGATAGCTAATTCACCTCATGCCTACCAGGAGGCAGCATTGAGTAGGCAATTAGCAGAGTGTTATTGTTATCTGGTTTACAGTTAGATAACTTTTATTCTCACAGGAGGTATTTCGCCTATTTTCATATAGAAAGAGGCACCCATATTATTTATAAATTAGCCTGTCCATATAAATCTGTGAAGATTGCTGACATGTTATAATCTAAAATTCGATGCTCTGAGCTAAAGTTGCTACTTTAAGGACATGTGTCACTAAAAGATGACATAGGTCGCCATGATGCACCAGTGCAGCCCCGGCGAGTAACTCACCGATGCTGTATTGGTCCATCACGCCGACCCTTCGGAAGTGTCTCAACCTCATAAGGTAAGCATGATGCTTGAATGCAGCCCTAGCTGTTCTTTTCTGTTCTGTGTTGTCTTTATCTTTATGCCGTCCTTAAAGCACTACATGCCGTCATTAAAAGGGTTCAGGCAACCAACACAACCTAAATTTTGACCTGACTATAACATTGTGCCTTTATTTTTGATTGATTAATAAATTGTAAATAGCCATTCACACATCATCACAAAAAAAAAGTTAGTTTCAGGTAGTTTCACCCTACATAGCTAAACAGGGCCGACCATAATTTCTCTTTTTGACAATTTCAAAAAAAGGTAGGCCTACATTGATGCAAAATATTTTTATTTCTCAATGTATCACATCTTTCAGATCAAAAGTATATATAGACAAAAAAAATAGATACCTGAAACACTAAATGTTTTTTCTAGGCCTTAGCACATTAAAGATTTATGGTTAATTATGTATTTGTATTTCCTAGACCTTTTGACAGGCTCAAGGTGATCTAAACATTTATATTTTGATGCTTATGAACGAATTTTGCTTCTAGCCCCAAGCACTTTGTTATAACGCGATTTCTTATACAAACCGAGTAGCGTTTGATAGATAGCTACACCCTAAGGACAATTACACCACAGTTGGCCAAGAGAACAAAAGAAATGGCCTGACTATATTTTACATACATGGCTGTATGTTGATGTGGTCCATTGAGCACACTCTCCTACTGTGTGTGTAAGTCAGATATAATATGTGTGACTAGCTGCATAGGTGTTATAAGCCTTGGACAATGGTAATTATCAGCGACTGGCGCCTTGGACAATTACTCTGTCCTTGGCTTATAACACTTATACAGCAAGTCACTTGTATCATATCTAGCACGTATATTACCAGCTGTGGGGCTTGGTATAGGGGTCATGATTTGAAAAACGGCCCATGGTAGGGACATCTGGAGGAGGTGCCTCCAGCAACTTATCAACGCTTTCCAAACATAGGAGCTTGGACTGAGGACAGCCCAGTGGACACGCCAAGGTCGATTAAACATTGATTCAAGTTGATAGGCGTGTAGTTTGGTTAACATTGATGAAGTCATCACCATTACCAATTCATCAGTGATTCAACGTCGATATGGCTCTGCTAAATCTGTATAATAATCATCAACAATGAATTATCATAATTGATTATTTACTTTGATTTAACTTATAACATTTTAAGGACAATTTGAGATCCAGTATTGCCATGTTGTCAACCTAAATGCAGCATTCCTCTGTAAGATATTTCTTTTCATTTACACATTAGCGTTACAACACCCTGTTTCTGCAAGATTAAATGATAGCACACCATAAAGGTACATAAAGGTTCGGGGATTAGGATATTTATACAGGGATGAGCTGGTATGATCAGACCAGGAGGCAGATACAGGTCAATAAATGAGGCTTTAGCTAATATTCTTAGCAATATGACAGTATTTAATTCATAAATGCCAACCAAGTACACAGACCATCGCCCCCAGTCAGAATGAACGACACTTTACTGGCAGAGCGTTGGAGTTCTTTGTTGACAGATATTGATGTAAGTCTGCAAGAGAAAAATGGACCTGACAATCAGGGAAGATCAATGTGGGACATAGATAGTAATGCTAAGGAGTAGGTTGTGGAGGCACATGTACAGTGTTCATTCAATGGCGATACACCAACAGTACACTAATGTCGAAACAGGTCAACATTGGTTGACAAGGTTGTTAAACGGTAACATTATAATTATCAATGTTAACAACATTTTTGATCAACCCTGCAACACTTATATTAGTGGCGGGGTAGGGGGTCAAGCTGAAAAGGGTCAAAATTGGCCAGAAACCCCCCCCCCCCCACACACACACACTTTGAATCTGCTTACCACGCCCCTGTACATCTATGTATAGTGTAGGAGTGGCTCTACATGGGACGGCCACAGCAATTTGAAAATTGGAACATCAACTAAACATGTACCAAAAGGTGTCGCGTAGCCTCTAGACTTTCCTGGATCCGCCCCCTCCCCGTTACAGCACTGTGTCTACTTATGATGTGAATGGGTACAGTTACATAACGAATCCCTTATCATCTGATCCTAACACATTTGTACTATCTCTATCCGTCTGTCGTTGATGCTAAGTACGTTGTACAATGAGTCAGCGAAACCAGTGTATATATATATATATATATATATATATATATATATATATATATATATATATATATATATATATATATATATATATATTATAGCGTTCATGTATTCCTTATGCTATTTCTCCTCTAGTCGGAACAGATAATATATATTATAGAGGCTAGTCTATAATAGCGGGAGTAGGGCAATGCGCCCGTGATAGGTTTAGGTGCATTTTATTTTGGTGTAACTATATTTTATTAAACTTATAAAACAGTTAAAGAAATTATAAGGGATAAACTTTAAATTTACTGGGCAAGGGTGTTTCTATTTACTCTGCCCGCTTGGATATAATTATACTTTATTTAGTACCAGTCCATACGTACTACTGGCTTATTTTCATCCAACTTTATCTTGTGCTATCTTGGTACCAATTCTTTGATAATAGACAAAGTTCCAGACAAGAAGATATATTTGCACTATTATTCACAAATAGGATCTGGGCGTATGGCTGCAACATTTAGGGCACTGTATAGGAGGAAGCTACAGGAGATCGCTAGTGGAGGTATAGCTATAATACGTAGGCCTGGATAGCTGCCAGTGGCTAGGAATTATGCTTAGGAATTATGAGTATAATATACGGGGAACAATGACTGCTATAGTCCCTACATCACGTAGTGGAACCTTAGCCAAATCCCGGTGCAAGGGCTATTTTATACATATTTGAAATGATTGAACAACGTATTACTGGCTTTGATTTCCTCACTGAAAACCTCACCTTCGACTTGCCCCATTGTACTATGTTTAGTGACTGATGATGCTTTACCTCTATGATGAGTGTTAATAATTAATAAATGATTATATATACAGGTTGTTATTTTACCCGTATACTTTGCAAATGATCAAAGCTATTTACTCGTTAATTGGCTTTAAATAAATTTGATGAAAAACTCAGTGCTTTTATAGGCAATAAAACGACAGAGTTTATTCAGTGCCACACGTTCATTTAGTTGCTACCTGGTCGAATAGGACCCGGGGGGGGGTACTCAATTTTTTTTGACACGGGTGTGCGGCCGGCCCTTTGACAACCCTTACCCTTGGTGAGGGGGATTTTGGTCAGAAGTGACCCTTGGTGAGGGGGATTTTGGTCAAAAGTGACCCTTGCTGAGGGGGATTTTGGACAAAAGTGCCTAGGTTTTAGCAATTTTCCCCGAGGAGTCGGCCTTGGTGTAAGAATTTTGGTCAAAAGTGACCCTTGCTGCAAAGAATTTTGGCAAAATGTGACCCTTTTTGGTGGGATTTTGTTGATATCTCCGAAAAGTGACCCTTGGTGAGGGGAATTTTGATGAAAATTGACCCTTGGTGAAGGGGATTTTGGTGAAAAGCAGACCCTTGGTGAGGGGGATTTTGCTCAAAAAGTGCCCTTCCCAGCCGCACACAGTCATGTGTATACAAAATGTATAAAGTGCCCCCCCCCGGGAATAGGACACGGCCACTCACTATACATGGATCTAATTAAAGCACTCAGCGGCCAGCGCTGCTGACTAGCAGTGCTCACCGATTTGCGTATAGCTTTCTCTAACGTCAAGGTTCTAGTAGCATGTCATGATACTCATATTACGGTAATTTAGCCTGTACTGATACTAGGCATTTATCGTTGATATAGAAAACCATGTTGTCTGCATCATTTTATAGTTTGTTATTACATAAGGTAGGTTGTTGACCACACACATATACAGTATGGGTCCCAACATGGAGACATGAGGTACACCATATCCCGGACCATATCTGATGTCTAGTTTGTCTGAGTATATAACATTACATAATTCAGATTGTGTTTGGGTACCAAGATAAGGAAATTACCAAACAGTGTAAATAGGAGGAAGGCTTAGCAGGCGCATGCGTGCTATCAACTCCCTTTGGTGGATACTATCAGATGCTTTTCGCAAATCCAGGAAACAAGTAAGTATGTATTCGTTATTCTCTTTAGAACTGTAAATATCATCTACTAGTTTAAATACTGCATCATGTGTTCCTCTGGCCGCGTGTAAGCCATTACTACTGATTACTATCAAGCAGGACATTGCCCATAAAATGGGAATTTATACGTTGGAATATTATTGACTACGTAATTTTGCTAGTCACAGGCAATAACGATATAGGTCCCCACTTTCAAACCTGATTTCGCTTAGGATATATTGTTCAGAAAACACCTGATTTCAGTAGGAATATATCCTCAGCTGCGGCCCAAACAGTTGGCAATGAAACTTATTGTTACAGGTTGATAAGATCAGTTCACTGAGGAGCCATTATGAGAAACTAATCCAGGGATTGAAGCAATATGAGGCCATTGGTTCTGAAAATGGTTCTGAAATTGCTTATTTGGTACTGTACTATTCTTCTTGATTTTTAACTCTCATATAAGCTGCACCCTACTAGCCGCGGCTTATACGCGAGGTCTTATGGTGGTCTGGCAAATGAGTGGAATTCTTTTATCCACACACCCTTCTAGTGGGGTCAAAAATAGCCTCCCCCCCATGAAGCTACCAAACCATTTTCCTTTTCAAATCTTGTCCACCCCGGCCCCCAACCCCATCTTTTGCTGCACTTGCATTCTATACAGTTTATGACTCAGGGTTATGTAATACTGATAGAGCTGACCACCATACAGCATACATGTGTGCCCTCATATCAGATTGACTTATGATACCAGTTAACCATTAGATTATTGTACAGTATGAATCAGCATTTATTTATATTCCATAATACGAGGCCATTATGATTCTTATGATGATGATTCTACTCAAAATTATATCACATGTTGCGTAATCAGAAGCAATACTTATTAGAAGGTAAATCCTAAATGAGAATGAATGAGATAGTTGTTTGTAGAATTCTTACTGGGGAATTTTAAATATGTAACAAGGGTCTTTATGAAGAATGGTAGTAGAATTCCTGCTCAAGGTCGATATGGAGTGATGCTCCTCAAATAAGTAAAGATCAGAATATTTGCCTATAAATATCTATTTTGGACCAATTCTCTCAGCTCGAGAAGATTTGACTGATCTGGTGAAAATATATTACATATGTTTTTAGATAATCTATTCACACACAACTCAACATGGAAACATTGAAGGCAGCAGTCATCATAACAGTGGGTTTGGTCTTGTTGGCCACCCCCGTTGTGCCGTATGGTAGTGGTGCTCCAACTTCTGTCTGCAGCTCCATGACCCCCGGACACGGCTCCCAGCCCAATACAGCCTCACCCTACACCATCAGTGTGAGCCAAAGCCAGTACCAGGCTGGATCCACCATCACAGGTAGGATTTCATAGAGCCAAATTAAACTATTCAATTTCATGTCTGATAATCTCTGTGGTTTAATAGACTTTTCCTGATAAGTCCACTACACAGATAAATAAGTGGGCACCAACACGGTGCTTCAGTACATGTACTTAGAGACATTTTGACGAGAAACAAGCAATTTTGGAGCTGTCATAGAAATATGCTTTGGATTGGAGGCAATTTTCTCAGTGTATGCAGTTTATAGCTCTTAACATTTTACAGGTTTTAGGCATTTCTTATTCAAGCTCAGGTTATTCTCTATGTTTGGTAAATATAGTATATCCAATATCCTTGTAATAGATAATCATCAGATTTTAATGAGGAAGTAGTATAATATAATATTATGTAGTCTTATTCATGTACTGTACTTGCTGTATTGCAGTAACCGTGTCTGGCACAAGCTTCAAGGGCCTCTTGATGCAGGTAAATATGAAACAAGAAACAATAGATATCATATATTTAGTGGACTCCTTTACGGGCCACAAGTTTAATGAGCTGTGTATTTTGTTGTCATGATGCACTGGGATGTGTCCTCTAAGAGCTGCATTCAGGCATCATGCCTACTCTACAGGATTAATTAACTCGCACATGGTCAGCATGATGCACTAATGCATGCGCAACCTTGGCGTGAACACCTACAAGAACTGGATTCATACATCATGACAACAATAAAAACACGCAGCCCCTAAAGGGTTAACATACCAACAGCAAATAATGCCTAAGAGCTGAATAGTTGAACTTTAGGTTAACACATAGGTAGCATGCTTTAAAATATGTAAAACCTTTTCGTCTATGATATAGTGCATGACATCTCACTACTGTATTCTTTTAACCTGTGTGAAGCCTCAAGTTTACAGCAATTTTTACCACGAAGTAAAACAATGGTCTGAATTCAATGTTTATTCAACCCAAAAATAGAACATGCATTTCAGTCCAATGTGCCAAAACTCACAAGTTGATGGCCTCACATTAACAGGTTATGTTCTTCCATCAAGTAGTTAATTGACACTGTTATTATATTTGGTTCTGTATACATCTGTTTGTGACTCTAGGCTCGACAGGCAGCATCCAACAGTGACACTGCATACGGTACCTGGTCAAATCTACCCACCAACACACAACTCCTGCAATGTGCTAATGCTGGTGACAGTGTGACACATCAGAACACCAACACCAAACAGAACGCAGTCTTTACCTGGACAGCACCTCAGGGGGTCACCGTAGACCTGCAGTTCATGTAAGTTGTCAGACCTGTGACCAGCCCTTTAATGCATTGGTGCATCATGACAATGTTTTGGCACTTCCGACCCAATAGGGTCAGCATTTATTCAGCACTCCCCGAGGCTGTAATCAATGCATCATGATGACCAAAGTCCATATAGTGCATCAAACCACTTTGCGAATTTTAAAGGGTACCCTGCTGCCAATGTGTACGTCATGAAAATGGCATAAAGGGGTTTAATATAATCAAGGAACTTCTTCAAAATGTTTCAGGGCAACAGTGGCACAAGAGAAAACAGTGTGGTGGAAGGGACTAACATCGACCACTCTGACTTACACAAACGCCACCATCACAACTATGGCCCCTCAATCTACAACTGGCTCCATGGCTACATGTATTGGTAAGAGATATCATAACAATACCTCTCTATAATAGACCATAGTTAGAGACATTCTTCACAGGCCACCTTATCCACTGCAACATTATCAAAATAGCCTTGAAATCTCTGAGTGCCTGTTTGATAGCCTTCACCCATAAACAGGTGAGGGTATAACCCAAATTCACTCTAATCTATTCCGCATTAGCTAGATGATCACTGTGCAGCGCCATCTTGTCTGGTACCAGTGCTCTTTCCTCTGCTAACTATAGAAGCCTGCTGATTAGCTGAAGCTGGTTCCTGTCATGTCCGAAATTTGGAGTTTTAGGGGCCATGAACCTTTCAGTTATATGCCTTTATTGGGAATCCTAATGTCCTCTGTTCAGATTGGGGGAGTGGTTAGGACTTTGGCCTACTACCTCATGGGTCATGAGTTCAAATCCATGTCAAGGCTAATTTGTCTACACACAATTTTAAATATATTTTTGGTAGGTCAAAATCCTAATAGTATACAATTCGGTTGTAAAGATCCTTAGTCATAATGTAATCTAAAATGGTTTTGTATTAGTTAATACATCTCTAAGTTTTCATTTGTAAATACAATTACTATTTTGAATCAACTAGGAAAAATACATCTAGTCTTGGCATGGATTTGAACTTATGACCCCTGGATTGATTGGCCAGTGTCCTAACCACTCCCCCAATGTGGACAGCTGACATTAGGAATATTCAACTACCAATGATTCAAAAGTATGACCCCTAAAACTGTCTATTTTGGACAGGCCAGGAACCAGCTTCAGCAATAGGTCTCACAGAGGAGAATCACTGCATCTCGCTAGTGCGGAATACATGCAAAACCCACTGGTGTAGAAACTGTCAGTTTGGGTAGATTCTAATGAACGTCTGTCCATTTGTACAATTTATATAACAAGGAATTTTGAATTTAACCATTTACTTTGATTGCTTTATAATTTCTCTGAGTGTGCCTATTTGCTAAACGGTTGATCAATCAATGTAAATTTAAACATTGATGATGATCCCTTCAACTAAAATGTACTTAATATGTTACTGTGATTGTGTTTTTATATATGTTTCAGGGTCCACAGCTGGTTCTGTGTCCATGGCCGTCCTTGTGGCTCTCCTCACTTTGCGGTTCTACTAGATATGGAGAATGCAGTGACTGTGAAGCCTTATATCCTCTCTGTTATACATCTGATGTCAAAGAAGTGGTCATTACTTAGTAACGAAGAGGGGTGAAATCTAGCCCTTTATAGATCAAAGGAAAATGAAAAATGTCACAAAGAGATTTTGCCCTCCACCTTTGAGATTTAGTAAAAAGCAGGCCTTTTTGCTAACGAAAGCTTTTTCAGATTATTTCTACATAACCCCCCTCTTAGGGGGGGTTAAAACTTTCTTATGCCCCCCCCCCCTCTTGTTATTAATAAATTATCCCATATACCACATATTGGTTGCTGATTCGTTTGTACCATTTTTCCCCGCCCAGCTTACCATCCATATGATTTAGACTGCAATATGCCCTTTCTCAATAGAGACCGACTGAAGAATTTTTTCTTTTGTGAGTGCTTTCCATCGTAATGTTTAGCCACCGGCAGCAAAAGTATGATAATTATTTATGCAACTGGATTAGTGTCTAGACCAAAGAATGTGAACTGCACAGAGAGGTCATTTGGGGGAAATCTAGTTCTGACAGAATGATGCCTGCCTAGGGTGTCTGCCAAGGCATGACTATACTGTATATATATGCTGATAATTGTCACTAATTACTACCTAACTTATAACTAGATGGTTCAGTTCCAAATGCAGACTTAACCCTTTAAGCCTTTAAAGCAATTTTGTGTCATTAATTGTAACGCCCTAACACAGTGCCAGCAACTCGCTGGAACATCATTGGTATAAGTAGGTATCCCAGTGGGGTGTTTCACAATGAGAAAATAGATACAATTAATTTTACATGTTTTCTAAGACCAACTTAATATCACCCAATATTAATTTTATCTTGGTGTTTCACAAGTTTCAATTGTATGTATAGACATATACTAAGATACAATTGAAGATAATAATGCGGCTTGGGAAACACCAACATACGACTACTATTGGTAAAAGTAAGTCAACCTTAAAAACCATGTAGCATTAATCTTAAATACGCTCCCCTCGTATTATGACCACATAGGATCAACATAAGTGTTGTTTAAATGTGTATAACCAGTTTATTTTCATCCTGAATAAACAGATATTTGCAGGGATTCTTGTGTGTAGTATGACACATATATTGCATAAAAAAAACGTGAAAAAATATGTAAGGAAAATATTAGCGGGCATGGTATGAGCTCCACGCTAATATGCATTGTGAAACACCTATACATTAGTTGTATCTCAATTGTAGGCCAAGACCCTGACTTAACATCTTGGTTGTAGACCTTTGTGAAACACTTTTTAAAAGCAGTATACCATTGATACAACCAAATGTCGGTCTTACTAGTTATATACAAATAAGTTCTCCTATAGAAACACTTATTCTACAATTAATTGTATATGCCCCTTGTGAAACACCCCACAGTAGGCGGCCGCTGGCCGTGTCCTCGCGTAAAAGATCGCTAAAACACATACTTTTAGAAACGCTCTCATATCTTTACTGTTTGAAGCTCTGCATATTTGAAATATGCCACTGAAAGTTCAAATGTATGCGCATCACCCCAATGCCTCCAAATAGGTATATCCTAAGGCTAAGTACCCCGCCTGGTGCTGTAAAGTTTGCTAAAAATCAAAAGACTGAACCTTTTGTCACTGAGTAGCCCTGCACCCCTAGAGTACAAACTGTCTTTATTATACCCCCCATACGTTATACCAGTGCTGTAGGTATAGGGAGTCTGTATGCCCACTCAGTGGGCATACGGGCTCTGTATGCCCACGGTACATCAAAATGTAGTTCAAGGCGTGTAATCCGGCCCCAAGGCGTGTAATCCGGCCCTAGGGCGTGTAATCCGGCCCTAGGGCGTGTAATCCGGCCCCTGGGCGTGTAATCCGGCCCCCCACCTATAACCCTCACTCAGGCAAGCTGGCCTGTCTTGTATTGGTAATGCGTTTTTGGAGGCTCAATCTCTCTTCACTGAGTTCTGGCCTAGACAAATCAAAAGCCTTTCTTTAACTTTACACTGTCGAAGCTAATAACTGCAGATTTAAAACTAGATCCGATTAATATCTAGGTGTTTATTGGGGGTATACCACAATATGAAAGTTAAGGAGTGAAGCAGAAATAATGCTTTTGATAGGATAGAGCCGGGTCCTTCTAGACTATAGGCCATTCTATTACCCCTACTATTAAAGCCTCCTAGTTCTGTCCCATAGCATCCACGAAGTTACTTCTGGTGAATCCAGACGTAGCACGAACATAGGGGCCCTTGAAGGGGGATGGCCATGTCCCATGTCAATTTTAAGAAATGGCCATGTCGCCATATCGATTTTAAGAAATTCCCAATACTCCATGTGACTATCAAATTTTTCCTCCTGTCCCATGTCACTAAGCCTCAAAATGGCCCATGTCGCCATGTCGAATTTAAGGGTCTAGGGCCATAACATATTACATAGGGATCTGACTCAGTGACTGAGGTGGACTAAAGCATGCCGATGCTCTCACTGTAAATCCCCGGTGTAAATCCCTTTGGATACAGATGAAACTCAAGTCTGGATAGTATTTGAGGGGACCGGCACTGGTGGCAGACGAGGACAGTTTTTTTTTTGCAGAAAGCCACTCCTCTCCCAGAGAGAAGGCTACATTTTGCCACTTTAAAATGGCTCTCAAATCCAAACCGCTTGACCGATCTATTTCATTTAAAAAAAGTTTTTCTTCTATTAACATGATGTATCTATATCATTCGCTTCTAAATGTGTGACAACAATATCTTCAAACTCACTGGGATACCTAGTATAAGATGCCTACCCTTTTGGAATGATTAGCCTAAAGGGTGGCATGATTCATGGACCTAGCCCTGGTGAGTTACTCACCAGGGCATAGAACAGTTAAGCACTATATGCCGTTCTTAAAGCATTAAGATACCCAGTAGATTATGATCCTCTGTAGAATAAATATAATACTGTGACTCGTTTTCTGTTTAATTATTATTAGCCTCAAGGTCATACTTAGGTTTCTGCATATTCATTGAATTAACAGCTTACTAGTGTGAAACATAGTGAGCCAACCCGAGGGGAGGGCTATACCAGGCGGACAGACCACACTCTACCGTATGACGGACAAGCCAGGGTGAGCTGCCTTATATAGGGGGCTCCCAGGTCAGTTTCACCCTTGTCCATGCACCAAGCACTACCCCCTCCCCTGGTCACCAGTAGGTGGGTGGGGGAGGGGGTCTAACACTAGTCAACCCTGGCCTCCTTGGTACACAGGCACCGAGGTGGTGTGTAACCAGATGGTGGGCAGTGTCTAGTTTTTAGACTAGACTTGCCTCAGGACCCCAGTCTATATTAGACAGGCTGGGGTTATTTTTTATTTTTTATTTGTTTAAAAAATAAAAATAGGTTGAGAGGGTTTTATTTCTCTCTGCAGGTTGACTGGGTTACGGTTTCGACATTAGTCTCATCAGGAGTTTTGTGGTGGTTTAGAGTTAGGGGTGGGTGGGGGTGGGGAGGCTGTGTCTCCCTATTGCCCTACCCTAGTACAGGAGGTGTGTCTGTATACTAGACTTGCCTCCACCTCACTCTTAACCAAGGAGTGAGGACTGAAGGTTCCTAATTGGGGTGTTTAAAAATCTTAAACACTCATTTAGGGACCCGTGCTAGGCCCAATATTTATTTAAAAATATTCGGCAAGTGGTGCATTTTGTTTTATATATTTAAAACAAGAGAGCTAAACTTGTCCCGGTAATATGGGAGAAACATCAGTGAATAACTGATTTGTGCAATTTTTTGTTTGTCCGGTTTTGACAGTGTTATAAGTAGGGTAATTCCCACACAGTGTACACAAGCCCATTGCTAATTGTAACGGGTTGTCATGAGTCCCTATTGTTTTAGTAGGGACCCACCGGGGCAAAAAAAGATTTTTTGTTACCAGGCGTGAGTGTTTGTTTCAACCATATACACTATCCATAGTGTTCAAACCCCGGGGAGCCTGAGTTCCAAGTCTGTAAATCCAGTTGAACTCAATAAGGTGCCTCAGTTTGAGGGCCTTTTTGCTGACTGGGTGTTCATAGACGAAGTCCAGTACATAGACCTTCATGTCATCGTGTATGTCATGACCGGGTAGACCGAAGTGGTATTGTACATCGGTGTGAAGGTTCCCTTTCAGTGTGTCGTATATATGACGACGAATCCGTATTTTTAATGGATTCTGTGTTTCACCTACATACCTTTTCTGGCATCTGGTGCACTCAATGCAATAGATTACATTAGAGCAACAACACGAGACTATTTTCTTAGTCTCAAAACTCAATTTGGAGTCGTATTTTTCAATACGTCCTGTTCTGTCCAGTTTTTTTGCAGTGTGGGCAGTTTTTGCGTTTACATTTGTTTTTCGAAATGTTTGGGCGGGTATCCTCTGCTACCAGGGGATCATAGTGAGTCGCAGCTCTCACTAAATGGTCCCTGAGATTTTTCGGTCTCTTGTAGCTGTTGCACCACCCTCGTCTGTGCATTTTCTTAGTGGATTTTGATCCACCAAGATTGTCCCAGTTACCAGCCACAATCCTTTCTAGACTGTGGTCGTTGGTTCTGAAGGTTGTCGTTAGGAAGATTTTATCTTCAACGACCAGCTGTTTGTCCTTAGGTGTTGGCGCCAGTAGTTCTTCTCTACTTTTGCCTTCACATTTCATAAGGGCCGATGCTAGTAGTTTGTCGGGGTAGCCACGTGACCTGAAGTGCATGATCATTGTTCTGACATGCTTTCTGTAGTCACTCTCGTTACTGCAGATTCTCTTTATACGAATCATTTGACTGTATGGGAGGCTCTTTTTGCAGTTTGGTGGATGTGCCGAGTCAAAATGGAGGAAACTGTGTGAGTCTGTTGGTTTGCAAAACAGATCTGTGTATAGTTTGCCATTGGTACCCATTTTGACCAGAGTGTCCAAGAAATGCACTTGGCGGGTTGAGTGTTCCGCCGTGAATTTAATGGTTGGGTGTGCGTTGTTCAGATGGTTGAACCATAGTGTGAAACATAGATCAGTTTATCTATTGACTGATATTAAAGACCTGGCCTTTACCCATCATGTACTGTTATAATAGGGACAGCCCCAGTAGCAAGCCCACAAAGGGCCAAAACGGTTTCTGCTTGGGCAGATCTCAATACCTGGGTTTTACATGGGCTGGTGGCAGAGTTTCGGGCAGGGCCCTAACAGGTTGCCCGAATTGGGAAAACTGATCAGAACCTGTCTTGAGCCCATTTTCGTCATTGGGGTTCGGAGGGTCCCATGCGGGCTGCCCGATGTGGGCACAGATTAGTTTCAAAGTGGGTTACCCGATGTGGGCTGAGATGGGGTTTGAACAGGGCAGACTGATGTGGTAGTTCTGACACTTGACACTAGATGGCCCCTACTATACAATTATGTAAAGTTTTTATCCAAAGCAGGATCTGCTTTCATTAAAACAATGAAACCAAAATAGATTACTAAGTTGCAGAATGGGTAATAATGAACAGATTTTCGGTTTGGAAATAATATTACCGTATTCGACGTAATAAGCGCACAGTGCGCTTAAAAAAATATTATGGACACCTTTTAGTAGTTAAGAGTTTAATTGGGGTAAAAATATTGAGATGTTATTGGTTATCTATAGTATAAGATATAGCCAAAAATGGGGGAGGTGCGCTTATTAGGAGGTGTGCGCTTATTACGTCGAATAGGGTATATGAAGGTTCCCATTTGAATGTGACAAATTAGGTTCTCTAAGCAGTGATAAACCATAGACCCCATACCTGTCACTTTCAAATTGCCATAGGGGCACCTGCTTCATGCAGGTAGGAACTATGGGCTTTAAGGCCAATAATTCCCTAGCTCAGATGAGTGTGGCTTATCTAATCTGTATGGATCATACTTCATCCTTGTCCATAACTGGATAGGAAGAGTATGATTCAGCCTTGGGTGCATTAATTACCAGCACTTGTGTTTCCTACTTGGGAGGGGAAAGAAATACAAATCATATAACAGGAAACATTCCGAGGTCAATGGTTCCTCTATGTCATAGGGATTTCAAATCATCTTCAATCTTGTTTATAACTCATCTAGAAGCTGGTAAAAAATTTGAAATGATGAATATGAGCTGTTGTGTACACTATGGTGTGTATAGTGGGGCTCCTTAGCCTCAAATATAGGCCTATATTGAATCGTTCATTTTGTGATAGAAGCAGGGGATTTGGTCCACAATATGACCTAGTTTGACCTAATTTGACCTAATTAACATTATTGTCTAGTAAAGGAAGTGGTCAAAGTGAACAATGTTGTTGGCAAAGAGTTCTTACTGGTTTTCAACTCTTTGATATGTCCTCTCTCAGGAAAAAACATGTTTGCCAGTCCATGTCCGTGAAAAGTGTCTCAAATCAAAGATGGTCGCTGTTAAACTAGATCAAATTGGAAAATTGTCGTAACTATGGAACCTATCAAGGTAGAAACATGTTTGATAGCTCTATTAACATCAGCATTTCAAGCTTGTATAAATCAAGCGAAGTTTTAGTTTTATTGTGGGGGTCAAAGGCAGGTATTTATTCATGAATTTCATATTTTTATCCTCGTGGAGGCTGGGGCCGCCCCCTGGAGGCCGAGGCCGCCCCCCGGAGTATTGAGCAACCCCTGGAGGCCGGGGCCGCCCCCTGTTGAGTATTGGAGCACCCCCCGAAGGCCGAGGCCGGTCTCGAAGAGACAGGCTCGGCTCCTGCTGTAACCTTTCCTGTGGGAAATTGAAAAAATATGTATAATCATGAAAGGGGTAAATAATTTCTGTTTACATGTACTTACTAGGAGACACAATTCTAATGTGTACCATTGGAGTATATACATGTACGAACGCATCCTGCATGATTATAATGTTATATATTATGTTAGTGTACCTATACCTGGTAGGACATGTCCATGTGGCCTGGGTTTTTTGATGCAGTGTGCAGTGAATGTTAATTGATTTCAAATGAAAAAAACATTTAGAGCAATATAATACTCACAGTTGCCAGTTAGTTGCACCTCCAACATGACTTATGAAACACCACAATTACTACATAATGACCTATATGACCATAAAGCCACCATTACTGCATAATGACTTTTATGGCCCTGATGCAGCCCTAGTCAGCTGATGCGTAACTTGCCAGTGCTGAAATACACCATGCCGGCCATCCAGGTTTGATACGCACCCAAATGGTAGACATGAAGTAAAAGGCATATTATTTTCATTAATACACTATGCGGTTTTTAGCGGTTAAAAAGCCATGGCCCAGTAACCAGGATAACCATAGTGTAGTAATGTTCTCAGATAATTACCTGTATAAAAAAAAGAAGTTACTCATGATATCATCATGCATATCCTTCCTGGTGCTGCAACTCACAAAGGAAATAAAAATGGAGATAAATGTGAGGACTAGGTAGGGTAGGCACGACTAACCTAGCTCACATGAGTGCATGGATAAACATCTGACAACCTGTGTCAACCTGATCTTATATTTGCAGTTTTACTCTGGTTCTTTACTCATGGAGGGCTCTGCCCCACAACCACCATTTTTTTCTCCTTTTCTCCTTATATAATAACAGTAGAACCTATTATTAAGATTTTAAGATCAGGTTGTAAGACATTTGTAAGACTGGGTTAAGACTCACTTTAAACGTTTGTCCGTGCACTTGTGTGAGCTAGGTGCCATCTGCTAGGGTAGGGTAGGTAGGTAATCGTTACCACAGGGGGAGAGGACGGCAACAGGCGCTCAGCAACTGACGGTAAGTGCCGCTCCCATGGTATAATTCTAAAGGTAGACACACATACTATATTCTTTCTATATTTGTGTCACTAAACAATAGGAAGAGCTTTACAAGGTAGCACTTTTTGGGTATAACTTTTTTATTGTCCCTCCAGTACTTTTGATTATGCTTTTGAAGCTCTCTAGACCTATTCAGAATTTTAATTTTATGAAAGGTGAGGTTCACGAACATAGTCAGATTTTCTTTTCTACTGGGCAAATGGAAGCAAAGGTCTTTACCAAGACAAATTCTAGATCCAAGATTTATTGAGAGTATGTATATACTTCATATCAACAAGGACGAATTCGGTTATAAATGTTAAAATACATTTATTGCATTGTATTGGGGTTAGGTCTTTCACCTTCATTCAAATACACGTGTCTATACCTAATGAGCATTCCTTATCATTGCATTATACTATAACATATTATTGTTCGATTATGTTTTCTGTGCCATTTCTGGGACATTTCTTTCTGAAATCTTAACCCTCTAAGGACAGTATCATGTAATCACGATCCATTAACATCAGGCCAGCGAATAAATTTCAGGAAACCTTGAGAAATACCTGCATGGACTATGTTGGCAATGCGAACGATTATGTTCTTTAGCCATCTTAGTTTTATCAGTACTGTTCCATTTCACTAATGACAGGTAAAAAACCTTTATATGCCATGCCATGCTGTAATGTTATACCGTATTCGACGTAATAAACGCCCTGGGCGCTTATAAAATTATTTTCATGGCGTTTTTAGTACTAAGAGTTTAATTGTCTCCAAAATCGGAAAATTTGAGCCTTTGTTCAAGGCTAAAAATGCCCCAAAAGGGGGAGGGGCGCTTATTAGTGGGAGGGCGCTTATTACGTCAAATACGGTATGTCCATTATCATCATGATGCATGAATCCAGCCCTGGCGAGTTACGAGAGCTGTATCTGAAATGTGAGTAAACTAACTATGATAAAAACAATATAACCCATCCATTAACTTCATAACCTGAACTGTGCACAATAATTCCTTTCTAGATACTTAAAGGAATATAAACGTAAGCAAAGGACTTCAACACAGCATGGACACGTTACAGTCAGTAGTCATTATAACAGTTGGCGTGGTCTTACTGGCCACTGCTGTCATGCCAAGACCAACTGGAGCCCCGAACACAACCTGCAGTGCCATGACCCCGGGACACGGCACAGAGTCCATCCTACCCCAACCCTACAGCATCAGTGTAGGGGCGGTCAGGTACGAAGCTGGGTCCACCATCACAGGTAAGCCTGATACCGAAGTGATCATGAGCCGAAAAAATGAGGTTTGTTTCAGGTCACCCGACCGACCCTATCAAAACAGGGCCGACCCTACATCTTTTTATGCAATTTTGAAGAAACTTTAGTACCCTTTTTTTTGGTCAATTTTAGGATCATCGGAAAGGCAGGCTAGTACTTCCATGTTAAAATAAAAGTTTCAAAAGAATCCGACCTACCGACCCTACATTTTTTTGCCATGTTACCTGAAACGAACCTCTCTTTTTTTGCCTTATTTGAGAACACAGGGATGGATGTTGGGGGTGGGCTAAGGAGTCCAACCCCTCTAGAGTAGGGAGGCTAACTAAAATTTAATATTATCAGAAATTCCATAAACTAAACATAATTATTAAGACTTAAGCGTCCTATCATTCGCATTGAAACAGCAATTCATATAAATCTGTACTGTTTCTGAGCTCCGAAATCATTTTAACAATAATAGAATAAAGTTGTGTTATGTTAGTGTTAGCAGAATCGTTATAACATTGTCTGTAATGGCTAGGCCTATGTTTGCAAACATCTAATATCAGGAGATTGACAGGACAATTATCTTTCAAATCGGGTATGATAGAATGGAGAATTCTGAGGTTATATTTATGGATTTATGATCTATTAAGAACGATATGTATAATTAAAGGAACCTTTACCTTGGCCTCGATTACCTCGAGGTCGATTACCTCGGTATGTAGGTCACCAGGTATGCTGGTTGTCCTGGCAGGGCTGCCAACAAGTGTATTTTTTCGTAGAATATTGTCATCAACTTCTTGAAATGGGTTGGTATACTAATCAATGTGACACCATGTGACAGTATCAGGACAACGGTATCTAGATCCAGGTGAGTATTCACCTGCTACTAAGGGGTGTCACTGTCTAATTTGTCCACAAGGAAATAAATGAAATATCCAAAGACTTCACCTATTGGGATAACATTGGATAAACTTGACTAAAGGTGTATGTTATAGTCTAGGTTGGTACAGTAGAAAAGTTGATGTTTAGAAGGTAGTGGTTCTGGTTAAAGCTGCTATAGGCAGTTTGATAGTCTCGTCACTTTCGGGCCCTTGTGGCCTCCCCCGATTGTCGCCAGCAGACCTGAAGGATGGGCGAAGATTTTTATCTCCATTTATATATCTCCACTAATATAGAGAATTGGGCTATGAAATTTCAGATCTGGGACCTATTCAGGCCAACTTAGGTATTTTTAGTTAGAACCAGCGAAAAGATTATGACAACATTTTATCGCGAGATGTAAGTGCCCTATACTAGACTTATCTCAGACAACATTTTCTTCATTTGTATCTCAGATGATTGTATAACCCTTTCCCTCTTATAATCTGTCATTTGTTATTTATTATTTATATGCAATACAAGACTCCAATACTAACTAGTATTTATATTCTGGTGGGGTTTGGTTGTTTAGTGTTGTAAAATGAAATCAGGTTGCAGCACTGAGTAGTCTCTTACCTGAAAGTCTTTCATTGCTGATCTTACCAACAGAGTCTATTATTGCCTGGTGTAAGAATTCAGATGGCGCTACCTTGCTGATGGGATTTAGTGCTGGATAGAATGCTGGAAGCATTCTATTTTTTCTGATCTATATCTTTACATTTAGCACAGTTAAAATTCACAGATTAAGATCTTACAAGTACACTGCACTAAGGAGAAAGAAGGTGAATGGAGGCTTCCTCTCCCTCACCCGATTGCTAAAATATGTCATCCCAAGTAAATAAAACAGCAAATGCCAAATCGCATGAATCCATAATCACCAACAATTTAAGCTACATAAGTTGAAAGAAGTAGATCGGGAGAAATGTTATTTCAATACTTATTTCCTCATGTTCAAAGGCGAGGCAAATTCTTGAGAAGGGTAATAAGCTACATACTAAACAGCAGGAGTTGTCTTAAAGTGTTTCCATATTATCTAAATCTATGTATTGTAATCTTTGTATTGCAGTAAGTGTGTCCGGCCCTACCTTTAGGGGCATCTTGATGCAGGTAAATACTATCATGATAACTGATAACATAGAGATATAATTGTTTGGTGTAACAGCAATATCAAAACAATAGATATCACTGGCTATTGTAACATATGTATATGCGCCCATGGTGCCAGAACTACAAACTACATTATATGCTCCATGTATTGCCAGTTCTCTCATGAAATGATTTTACTTCTGCACCCATAACTGCATTTTCTCCTGTTATATTTATAGTTATAATTATTTACAACTGTAGGTTCGGAAGGCAGGCTCCCCCCTCACTGACACGCTATATGGTGCATGGTCCAATCTACCCACCAACACAAGGCTTCTCACGTGTACTAATACCGGTGACAGTGTGACCCATGAGAACCCAAACACCAAACAGAATGTGACCTTTACCTGGACAGCACCTCAGGGGGTCACTGAGGACCTGCACGTCATGTAAGTTGGCAGTCCTGGGTGTAATGCACATTGTTTGAATTATCATTTATAAAAACCTGAAATCAGTTAATTGTAATGACTATCATAATCATGCTACATGTAATTGTCATAATTATGCTGATTATCATAAAATCATCATACATTTTCAAAATTTCCATCATTTTTATTTGCATCGTCTTGTCAGCCCTTCTATCAATTGACTTGCTTGGTTTTTCTGTTTTTAATGACAATCATGTTACCAAGGCAACCACTGAGCACAAGGACATCAATTTAGACTCAGAAACATTATTTTTACTTTCAAATATGGAAGCATTACACCAAACGAAAGAGGTATATTGTATTCAACATCAAAGCAGTCTAGACTTGATATAATTATAGTACTTCAATATATTGTGTCCTTTGTCTTCACTATGCATGACTACAGCCCTGGCGAGTACCTCGCCAGTGCTACATTCATGCATCATGCTGGGGTTGATACACTCCTGAATGGTTCGCCAAATCGCATGAATCCATAAATTCCATAAGTTCGCATGATGCATTAATGCAACCCTGGTCACTTTCTTGCAAGTGTTGCATTCATAAAGAAAGACAAATGTCATGATGCAATAAAGCACTTTGCAGTCCTCTAAGGGTTACGCACAACACATTGTACAAATTATTTCAGCGCAACAGTTGCGCAGGAGAGAGTTGTCTGGTGGAAGGGAGTAAGATCGGCCACCATCACCTATGACGGCCCCGTCAACTCCACATCTACACATATTGGTAAGAGACATTATTAGCCTACATCATTATACAAAATAAAAGCATCTCTATAGTAAACCATTGGGACGTCCATATGCCACATCCTCTATGGCATACACTGTGTGATACAGGGGGTCCGTGAACTATGGCATATGATGACGGCGCTCATTTGGAACTGAAACCAAGAATTCTTGCTTTTCCTGATCATGATGTGTAGACAGCAGGGGATGTAATCACTCAATAGTTTCACAGTGGTGAACAATTTAGGTGCATTTATTTGTATCTATTTCACAGAATTATTCTCTACGTTAATTAAAAATGAATTTTAAAGTAGAAAATAAAATGAAATTTACACTGATTAACTATATACTTTCGTGAATTGATAAGTCATTAAATAAAGAAATAGTCCCACACCTTTGGCAGTTTATAATATGAAAGAGTTGATGTGGATATAAATACCCAAAAATGATTATGTTACTGTGATTGCGTTTTATGTCCGTTTCAGGACTCACAGCTACATGTTCTGTGCTCATGGCTATGATTGTGGCCGTCCTCATACTCCGCTTCTACTAATGGAAGTTTAGATATTTTGATAGTTTGAAGCAACTATTAAAATAATCTTTACTCGCTAAAGGTCTCAACTTTATCCCGGAATAAGTTTTAGACCAATCAAATGATTCCATCTATTCACTGCGGTTGCAACTGGTAATCATTTGACAGCATCAGTGCTTATCTCGCCAGTACCAGTTAAAGTAATGAGTGGAAAGACAAAAGAAACTGGCTGCCTAACCACTGCCAGACCCTTGACTAAGGCTTAGTCACGGCTGACCACACTCGTCTGCGACTCGTGATCAGCCTTGACTGGCGCCATTATCCTATGTACAGGGGTCTGGAAGTGGTTTAACTACTACATAATTTCTCGACGCAAACGGCACCCGCAAGTGGTGTGGCTTCGCACACTAGAGGAACTAGTACTAATCCTAATATAATGTTCAACGTATCATATTCTATTATAAAAACTGTATTATTCTGCTGTTCATATTTTATTATGGAGTCTACATTACACATGTACTGACTATCCAAAATGGAGTGCCAGTATTATGCGCTGTGGGGGGGGGGGGGGCTACTATTACCACTATATCTTATATCGATCGTATTTGAATAATCTAGAAGTAACACTGCCATCCAGATACATTAATACTGAACACCATCAATCATGATTGTGTGTTTTGATAGTTACAATCAACCATACAGCCTAGAAGAGAATTGCGGTCATTATACAGTTACCATATTCTCCTTTTATAATAGCCTAGCCCCGGTTATACCACGGTTATCCAGTTTAGGCACCCAAAAAGTGGATAACTAGCTTGCATTAGCAGTGGATAACCGTACTACTTTTATGTCACACATATAATAGATAAGAGTTTTTATCGAGTTTTCATGGTGAACCAGTGACACGATTTTTACGTATTCTCTTTTCCTTAACTCCATTTAGACCATAACCAGCCCGTAACCTTCACGTATCTAAGAGTTCTGACACTCCTACTGCAGCCCCACAGTGGGCCGCCACCTCCCCCACCTGCACCCACACCCTGCACACACTGGCCTTATCAGCTCTGGCCATGTTGTGACGTCACGGAGGGCAGGCTAATTGGGGTGCCTTCTACAAAGCATATGTATCACAGCTATTATATTAGGTTGATAATCCATGTGGCCTACCTTGTTAGACCTTGTTTAGAGTACATGTATATTTTTTCCTACACGATATATGTCCATCAAGATACATATCACATGACTGTTCTCAATTTCTATTATCGGCTGAACTACAAAATGAAAATTGACATTTTAGTCCTGCTGTTAGTAGCACACCTATGAGTTTCAGATTATTTGTAACACTATGCCCCTATACCTTTGCCCCCACCCTGCCCATTTTTTTTTTTTACATATTTAGAGGGTTTTCATCTAAAAAACGTCCGATATCTTGAAAAGCCTACATATTACTTTAGATATAAGAGAAGTAGTACCGGTAATTCCCACTCAAAATGGATTCCCATGTATCTACTTTCCCACATTTATTTTGTGACCCCCCCCCCCCTCCCCGCCTTGCAAGGAGATACTTTCTAGTGGCATTCAATCTTTCACGCATCATGGCAAATTCATGAACATGAAAATGTTTTCTTTGCCGATTAAAAGGGTATACATATACAAGAATAACGTTTCTTTGGTATTTGACAAAACCTATTTCCAATTTGTGTCTCTGTGATATTTCCTTTTCATGAATGTGTGTCAACAAAAGTTGGGAATACACATGCAGTCTTATAAGTCAATGAGTAAAAGATTTGACAGATCTATTTCATCTGATTTGGTTGAAATGCTAATTAAGAAAGACAAATAAATGCATTAAGGCACAAAGATTCGGACACCCCCCCCCCCATGGCCATGATTTATAGGCCATTGCGTTTAACAGTCTACAGGCTAATTATAGGGCATATTCTGTACTTATGATGTCATGTTATAGGGTATACAATGATACATGTATAGTGTACAGTCAAGATTGGGACAAGATTAACTACCGATTTTACCATGGAGCTGTAGAAGTAGAAGTCCGTGAGTGAACCTATTGTAAGTAGGTTGTAATTACACATACATCTACATCTACATGTATATAGTATTTGAGAAGCCCCCCCCCCCACCTCCCCGCCAAACGACCTGAGGCTTTTGATTGATATCATCCCTTACCCTGTGGTTAAACTACAGAGCAAGTGACTTGGTGAGGAAATAAATATTATTTTGAAAAAATAATATTTTTATCATCACCGCAACCTGGACTCATTGGTGTAAAGTTAGGTGTTGGGACCTGATGACCGGTCGCCAAACGACCTGAGGCTTTTGAGTTGAAACTGTCATAGGCTAAATGCTTGTAGAGAGGCTATCACACCTATAGGTGGTTGACTCACGCTACGTCAGACACCACGTGACCTGCTGTCGGCCTCTGTGCGGCAGTGGAGGCTTTGTTATGGTGTGGAAGCTGTGTCCGCGGCCACTACTCACTTACCTTGTGAGGGGCAGCAGTTAGAGTTATACTATGAAGCATAGAAAGAAAGGCTAAACACGATGATACAAAGTAGTCGGGGACGTTACAGTAGCCCTTTAAGCTGATATCAGGTCTTTTAGATTTGGCAAGCGTGGTACATTTATAAACGGATTAATACGTGGATATGCCACCACTTGTTCTGGCTTATCCATGTATTATTCCCTTGATATAAGCTTGCTCATCTGTTTAGCCGGTTTGTTTATCGACTTCGTCAATTCATAATTTGAAATCAATTTATCTTAGGCAAAGGCTTGTAAACCGGAAGATACGGTACATTATATGTTTGCTTCGTTCAGGACTCACTGCCAACAAGTTATGGTCTGCTGTGTATGTGGGCCAAATAAAAAATGTGCAATTCATGTCACGCTACAGTGCTCAGAAAACACTGACTGTTAGTGCACATGTAGTTGGTGTGGCTTTAACATGATTGTAGAGACACAACATCATATTGTCTTGTATTACATGTGTAAACCTTTCCTCATACTTATGTTGTAAAATAAAATCTAGTGCAAAAATAAATCCCTTTGTAGTCTATTTCAGTCCATTATTTCCCAGATTTGTACATCTGCACAACCACCCACTATCTGTACGACTACTCACTATCTGCCCGACCACCCACTATGACCACTATCTACACGACCACCCACTATCTGTACGACTACTCACTATCTGCCCGACCACCCACTATGTCCACTATCTACACGACCGCACACTATATCTGTACGACAGCACGACAGGCAATACTCATTATAAGGGACTTTGATGTGTTGCATGCCGAGCTACCTCCATGATGACTCATTATCTGTATGATAGCAATATATCCATAGATCGTAGTGGGTGATGGTTCAGTGAAATCTCGTTATAAGGCGAGCCTTTGGACCAGCCAAATTTGCTCTTTGTAAGCAAAGTTCCTTATGGCCAATACTAAATATGGAGAGAATAGGGTTGGGCCGTGAAAAGGGGCTTGTTATAACACAACAGGAAGTCCCTTGTATCGGTCCTCCTTATAACGAGATTTCACTGTACATTTTCTATACCCGTGGAATCGTACAATCTTCAGAAATGCTCCCGGCCTGTGCCTCAAATTTACAAACCATGCAGTCTAAGATCCAAATGATGCCTAGTCTTACAAATAGTTGGCATGCAAATTTCTTTTTTTCTTCTTTTATTTAGACTCTATAAGGTAGGCTCTGGGCCTGTTTGCTATATTGAATGCAAACAAATGGACATTTATAAACCATGCATAGTCTTTGAATGCAAATGGTGCATAGTCTTACCAATAGTTTGCACTGTGGAGGAACTGCCAGTTTAACAAGAAATGAATTCAAGTACGTTCTGAATTACACATACAATATAATCAAGCATTTTCTTTGAGGAAATTATAAAAATCGCTCTTCCTTTTCCACAATAAACGAAAATGTTTTTATCAACGAGGGTGGTGGAACTAAAATGAGCAGTGTTTTTTGTGTCTAATTTTAAGCAACTCATCGTTCCTAATGTCGGACAAAACGTACTCGGGCAGAACCGCGCAACAAGTAGACTCTTGTGCAGCTCTTCAAATGATCACATGACATATTGATGGATCGCGTCGATTGGCAGAGAACTACCACCATCAAAATGAGGCGTCACTTGCGTTCTCCGTTTTCGAAAAAGTCCCCTCAACTTAAAATCCAGGCTTTGCCTTGGATAAAAGACACGATGGAGCATGTTTGATAAAAAGATCCCTTTTTCTCCAATCCAATGACATTGGAATTGCGAGGTAGAGGTCTCTTTTTTGCGTGTATTTTTTTTGTTAGAACGCAGGTGACGGCCTCTAAGGATATTGAGTGCAGGGGTGGGTGGACCACCTCAATATAAAACATGTGTGGCGGCTATATGTTGTAAGCAGTTATACTTGGACACCGACTTAAACAGTAAGTTACATTGGCGCAATATGCTCACAATAGGGTCTAAATGTAGTCTATCTAGTACAATTTTAGTCAAATAACGAGTGGTATGTCAGTAGTTACAATGAAGCTTTAATACTTTGCATACGCCATGACAGCTCAAGGTTTCGTGAAACTCGCCATCATTGCATCAGTGTATCATGCCAAACCGTCGGGAGTGTATCCACCCCGTTACTCACTGGGTCTTCATGCATGCATCAAGACGACAAAGGGATTAGCACAATCAAACATTATAGATGATCAAATGGTCAGGATCCATAGAGGATTATAACTGGTTTGTGACTGTTTCCTATATTGCCTATTGAATACTACCTGTATTTCATATAAATAAGGTTCATAACTCATTCAAGTATACCGTACCCTCGCGATTAGGCGCCGGGGCGCTGTTCAATTTGGCGGAGCTCTTACCCAAGCGCTCATACAAGACAGGTGCTTATCTAAGACTAGGCACAGGACACAGGACTTACATCCTTTAGATCATAGACTACGCCCATGATAGGCACTACAATATATCATTTTGAAGGTAATTTCTTGGACAATTTGATGACGCTGCTATAATAAAAAATTTAATCACAGATTTAATTTCATGTTATGTAACTTTTAATCATATTACATGTACAAAATCAGTTGATATTAAGGGGACAAAATATGTGAGGTTTTCACACGTAGAGATTCACCAGTGAGCTTTTAATTAGCATTATCCCCGGCAGCATTATGCACCAAGGTGCTAAATGCGTTGTATCATTTTACAGTAGGCCCTGTATATCTATATAACCTGCACAATATGCGAGCTGTTGCTTACCAGATAAGGATAATTTCAAGCCCTATTATGATTTTTGGCTTTGTCGAAATACATTTGCACTTGTATCTCAAAGTGCTAACGATCAGTCCTTGTAATTTATTCTGGGTAGATTATTGGAGATATGTATCCATCAGTCCATGCACGGAAATACCTGTGGATACGTTAGGTCTGCAACCATTCATCCCCATATTATGCTATAGAGAGAACGCAACAGGGGTTTGGAGACATTTTAAGATTTATTACAATATTGAACTCATATGAAATGATGTTAAAACAATTATATTGTCACTGGCTTTGATAGTTTGTTAGTTTCTTGATTGACGTTCTGGCATGGTGGGTGGGTAAGCTTCTCTGTTCTCACTCGGTCTTCTCAGTGGCAACTCGGGTATTTATAGCCCTTCCTTCAACTCTGGTCACTGTGCTGTGGTTTTAGCTGCCTATGACAATTGCTACAATAGAAATGTATAGGAATCCTGGAATCAGGACATGCACGTGGCAGGGTAAGCATACACTTGGCACCTTTGCCAGTGCGCAAACAATATAATTTAGTACAGTCCCCAACCACCTATGCTACTTATAACAGGCTATGGGTGTGATTCTCTCTTTTATAACAATATAATAAAATTATACATAGGTGTAGAAGCGTTCATCTCTTCTGCTTAATTACCAATAATGTTATTTTATTATTTAATCGCTCATATTTGACAGTGGCATGGATTTTCATACAGGTGCCGGATCCCTCCTTCCCATAAGAAGAGTCCACCCTTCACCTACTCAACTCCCTAAATTGGACTCCCTAAATTAACTTGGCACCTAGTAATATTCCGCATTAGCTAGATGATCACTGCACAGCGCCATCTTGTCTGGTACCAGTGCTGTTTCCTCAGCTAACTATATAAGCCTGCTGATTAGCTGAAGCTGGTTTCTGTCATGACCGAAATTTGGTGTTTTAGGGGTCATAAACCTTTCAAGTATAGGCTTCTATTGTGGCTCCTTAGGTCATCTGTTCAGATTGGGGGAGTGGTTAGAACTCTGAACTACCAATCCATGCATCATGGGTTCAAATCCATGTCAATGCTATTTTGTTCACACACATTTTTAAATGTATTTTGGTAGGTCAAAATTGTGATAGTATACAACTTGGTTGTAAAGATCCTTAACACCAGATAGATATTTATAGTGTAATCTAAATAGGTTTTGTATTGTTTGTCCAGTGTCCAGTGTCCTAACCACTCCCCCAATCCAAACAGGTGACATGAGAAATATTCAAATACAACTGATTCAAAACCATTTTAGATTACACTATAAATATTTATCTTATGTAAAGGATCTTTAAACCTGAAGTATACTCGCACAAGTTTTGACCTACCAAAAATACATGTTAAAATTATGTGTGAACAAAAAGGCCCACACATGGATTTGAACCCATGACCCATTGATTGGTAGGCCAGAGTCCTAACCACTCCCCCAATCTGAACAGATGACCTAAGGACCCACAACAGAGGGCTATAACTGAAAGGCTTATGGCCCCTAAAACTCCGATTTTGGACATGTCAGGAACCAGCTTCAGCTAAAGGTCCCACAAGGTAGAATTACTGCATCCTGCTAGTGCCCTATACTGTCTGCAGAATAGGTCCCATTACTCAACCTAATAGCTAATTTATTCCTTTCATGTATGTCTAGTTAGAACCTAAATAATGGATGGCCCCTATCGATCCTTCACATGAGCTGACTTGGAGTGGAGGCCAACTTCCTTATTAGATAAACATTCATGGATACCCGGTAGTATTTCACCGCACACAGCCCATACTTCTCTCGCATTTGTCCATAAAAAGGCTTGATCCTATATTTCTGTTTCATACAATGCAGTAAGTAGTGCTGATACAACATTAATTTCAGCATTGCTACGTTCCGTGACATATTCACCCAAAGGAGCTGACTATGGAGCCAAGGGTGGCAGTGGTCGTTATAGTGTTCAACCTACTGATGTTCCCCGTGCCGATTGAACCTAGGCCAGACGGAGCACCGACTTCAACTTGCAGCTCCATGACCCCTGGACATGGCATTGAGTCTACAGCGACTGTGCCTTACCAGATCACCCTCAGTGCCACCACGTACAAGGCTGGGGGCTCCATCACAGGTAAGGTAGACCAGATCACCCACAGTGCCACCAAGTACAAGGATGGGGGCTCCATCACAGGTAAGGTAGACCAGATCACCCTCAGTGCCATCACGTACAAGGATGGGGGCTCCATTACAGGTAAGGTAGACCAGATCACCCTCAGTGCCACCACATACAAGGCTGGGGGCGCCATCACAGGTAAGGTATAAGTGCCACCACGTACAAGGCTGGGGGCGCCATCACAGGTAAAGTATAAGTGCCACCAAGTACAAGGCTGGGGACTCCATTACAGGTAACTTCCCACTTAAAGCAGCTACTCGAGCTCCAAGCATCGAATGTTAGATTATAACATGTCTGCAATCTTCACAGACTCATATGTGGACAGGTTGATTTACAAATAATATGGGTGCTTCTTTCTATATGAAAATGGGTGAAATACCTCCTGTGAGAATAAAAGTCATCCAACTGTAAACCGGATAACATAACTATCTGTAGGTTACCTACTCCATGCTGACTCCTATTGGACTTGAGGTGAACTACCTCTGATTATGCTCCTATTTATGTGCATAATACCCTTCCCCAACCATAAGGGTTTTCATGTGTATATTCATGCAGATAATACATTATATATACTTCCCTATTTGTTTGTTGTATGTAGACCTCCACCATAAGTGTGTACTAATTGTTCTAAGTGTACTAGCCACACAAGATGAAGCCATTTTAGTTCCATCTTCGACCACAAGAGGTCATATTGGCATTGGCCCCTGCAGAGATGGCTTTTCTTCCCGCCATAGATGGATTAATATCTGTATTTTAACCCATCTATTATACTTTAGAGAGGCCTTATATGCTATGCTATTTTGCTCTGCCTTAAAGAAAACCAAATGATGGTCCTATAAATATTAAATTCATTCTAGAGTTGGAGGAGGTCTGAGGAGGTCGAGTTGCTTCTTTAGGGGGTCGAAAGTTCATAGCCCCAACCCCATCCTCTTGATAAAAAGATCACTCCCTTATAGGCTATGCCAAAATTAGCAAATGGTACTTATGTTCTTTGCTCGCTCTATATGCATAAATTGAGTCCTTGCGAGTCACTGGCCATGGCTTCATTCATGCATCATCGGGAGCGTCTATCAGCCCTACAACCTCAAAAACGTTAGGGAGTGTTCATTATTTATGGCAGGGGGGGGTGAGCGTTTGGCAAATCGAATACGTCAAAAATAATTTGCCCCCCCCCCTCGGAATAGGTTGAAAAAAAAAGGCCCCCCCCTCGGAATAGGTTGAAAAAAAAGCGCCCCCCCCCCCTCACCCTGGATCATTTTCAACTTTATTACAAAAACGATATTGGTGTCTACTAATTGTATGCATTTAATGCTGGGCACTCTTTTACCTACAATTTACTACCTTGCAACAGATACATCCATTCGTAAGGTGTTTTAGTGTAAACGTCTCATGATACTCGCTGGTGAGTGATAATAGTCAAACCTCAGCTTATAAATTGGAACCTCCCATACCCTCAGTGCTTACATGAGGTTGGCAATTTTTTGAAGACTGACAAAACGGTGGGCTATTCTGAGCGTCAAAAGTGATGCAGTGAGAAATTTGCTGGGAGTTTGAGGAAAATTTTAGAAAATTTTGAAAATATTGACATAATTTGGTAAAATATAACACAGGCTGTTACCAAAATTCGCGACATTTCAACGTACTAAATTCGCGGCACTTTTAGGAATACCCCTAAAATAAAAGGCCCCCCCTAAGAATAGGGTAAAAAAAAAGGCCCCCCCCTTTGAATACCCCTAAAAAAAATTGCCCCCCCCCTCAAATGCTCACCCCCCCCCCCCCGGCCATAAATAATGAACACTCCCTTAGCGTCAATGTGGCCGAAAACACCTTCAACTGAAAGCGGCAGCCAGGCACTAGGTGAGGGTGCTTTTGGCGACAGTGACGCTCACTTTTCTGAGGGTGTATAGTGTCGGCAGGAGGTACGACTGCTGCTGTAGACTCTATAATGTATCATACATAAATGCATCCTATCAAATGTATCTTATTATAATGCATCCTATTATAATCATTGCAGTCACTGTGAGTGGAGATTCATTTCAAGGCATCCTGATGCAGGTAGGCTAAAGATAATGATCGAGTAATTGACTATTTAAACACGGCATGGTGATAGTGATGTTTATCAAAAATGCACACAAATAGTCTTACAAGAAACCCCAATGCCGAAAGACATGTAAACACGTCTTGCATACGAGACTTTTTGGGTGACCAAAACTGCCAGTACCAATCCCAAAATGATGTAAACAGTTTGTGATTTCCTACGAGTTTTGCTAGCTGGGTATACGGTCATTAAAGCTGGCATACCACCTCAGATATATAGATAGTTCACTTTCTGCATATTTATAAGTATTCCTTAGTGCAGTGTACTGGTAAGATTTCAATCTAATTTGTGGCTTTTAACTGTGCTAAATTCAAAGGTATAGATCAGAAAAAATAGAAGGCTTCCAGCATTCTATTCAGCACTTAATTACATCAACAAGGGTATTAGTACCTAGCGCCAAGAAATAGTAGACTCTGGTGACTGTTGGTAAGATCAGCAATGAAAGACTTTCAGGCAGCAGGCCACTCAGTGCTGCCACCTGATGTCCTTTTTCAACACTAAATTTCCAAAGCCCTGCAGAATATTAAAGCCCCAGTATCCTCGTGTTTGGACATGCTAGGACAACACTAGAGGGAATTGCCGTGACACCCTTGTTGCCCTCCTCCTTTGCCTACCTCCAATACTATGCACCTTATAAGTAGGGAGTTGCATCGAAAATTAATTGTTTACCCGAGAGAATATCTATTTAGTGGTGCCAAGAGAGAGGATGTGTACAAATGCAATGCAAAAATCAGAATAATGATATCTTTAGTAGCAAACGTTTGAGAGGGGTGAGAAGCTGAAAAAGTTGTGAAATTATTACCCCTGCTGCTCTATATATAGCCTGTGTGGCAGATGGCACTCATACTTTGTGCATGGTGGGGCCCTCAGTGAAGTGAGTAATCACTCTGCATGCAGCAGAACACACAGAGACAGAAAGACCCATCGTAATAATCTTACTATATATCTGTAATTATACAGATTAGCCACAAAATTCCTTTACTATTAAAAAGTATAATCCAATACCTTTCCATGGATACACTTTCTATAACAATGTTGTAAGGTATTTATTACTTTATCATGACTTTTACTATGGTCACTTTCCGGGGGAGATGTGAATAATTATGTCAAATTTTAAAAATGCATGCTATTTATGAATATGGTTTCTTTTCAATTACAATATACCATTTTTGATACAATGCACTCTCTTAGTTATGCACCACTTAGAAGTTTGGTTTCCATCATATCTCTTGAACCATTAGACATATAAAAAATGGTATCAGCTAGAAATGTGCTCCAATATGTAAAGAATACCCCTATTGAAGCAAATTTTATGAGATAAGTATAATCTCCCCCGGAAATAACAATAACTGATTTGTGCAGGTAGCTCCATATACAGCACAGTAGGTGCCATGCTAGGCCTATTAACAAGTGTACACGCTGGGGACACGCAGGGGTGACTGGAGTAAACACCCTATTATAAGGGCATATGGATTGCCCATTCAAACATGTTGTTATGTTGTAATAGGTCCTTGGTCAAGAGTGTGACTACCGTAAATTCTCGCGTATAAGCCTAACTCACGTATAAGCCGCACCCCTAACTTTGACAAATTATATAAGCCGCAGAGGGGGTCTGAATATTGCGATTTTGGTACTGTAGTATACTCATAAAAACTCTCGTATAAGCCGCACCCTATATAGGCATGTTTGGTATCAAAAGAAAGCTGAGTCTGACTCGCGTACAAGCTGCGGCTTCTACGCGGGAATTTACGGTAATAGATCTGGAGGACTTCTGGATTGCGCGGCTCACCCCGCCCCGACCCAGAGTTAGCTGTTACTGCCTAGCTGGTGCCCTGTGCTGCAGGTAATCACAACAAACAGTGAAAGGTATCGGTAGTGGTTCTCCCCGGGTGTGAAGGGCTTACTGACCTGCAAAACTTGAACTGTAGTGACATGTAGGCGGGTCTTACAATGCAAATTAGCAAGCTATAGGAGCAAAAAGGTGTGTCCAAACGCCAGGATACTGAGGCTTTAAGTAGTAGTTTGAATTGGAGTCTTGTATTGCACATATTAAAAATCTCTTGCCAATATAAATGGCAGATTATAATAGGGAAAAAGTTATTCAATCATCTGAGATACAAATGAAGAAAATGTAGGTTTGAGTGTGTCAAGTGGTATAGCACTGCAGCTTTTAATTGTTCTCCCTGTCATCCCTGCAGGTACGTCCGGCAGGAGGAGGTTCTAGTGTGGGCTATGGCACCTGGACCAATGTGGCCACAGATACCAAGAAACTGCAGTGTACTAAGGCAGATGACAGTGTGACCCACTCCAACCCTAACCTCAAACAGAACGCGGTCTTCACCTGGACTGCACCTCAGGGGGTGACTCATGATCTGCAAGTCATGTAAGTTAGCAGCCCTGGGTGTAATGCGCATTGTATGCCTTCAGTTTTAAAGTGACATAATCACTGGTCAAGCGTATCCCACTCACAATTCTAGCACTGTTCTAGTCTACTATGTGGTTATAGGTGCGAGTGGTGAGGCTGCCCCTTTAAAGTAACATTTGTTGTCATGAGGCACCAACACAACCACGCGCGGAGACGAACTTGCCAGGTGACTAGACGCCACCCATTTTCTTGGTAATCTGAAAAAGCACACTTTTCGGGTAACCTTAATCAGTTTCCTGGCTTATTCTCTAGATGGCACCACTGTAAGTTGGTAACATTGCTGTATATATTAGGGGCTCCCACCCTGCACCGCCTATTGTTTCTCCCTTGTTTTTCGTTTTCTTTTTTGAGACTGTAACAGAGCTATAAGTTATAACCACAACTATCTACCTCTAAAACATAGGACGATTAAGACCAAAGGAAATGACATTCAGACTTGCAGACTTACAGTGGTGCCATCCAGAGAAGAGGGGGAATCATTATAATTACCAGAAAAATGGGTTTTTGAGAGTACAGGTAGAATGGGTGGCGTCTAGTCACTTGGCAAGTTCACCTCTTGTTCCAACGCAGCCCTAGTGTGTGACGCACTCCGTGGTGTCGCATCGGTGCATCATGCTGGCCCTTCGGGAGTGTATCAACCTCATCGAGTCGACATGATGTATGAAAGAAGCAATGGTGAGCTACTCATCGGAGATGCATCCATGCATCCTAAGAACAAAGGGCATAGCACATTAACGTATTATGGCATCCTATAATACAGGGTTAAGTACTATACATTATGTTGCTTTAATGCATTGTGCTGGTACTGCAATCGTGTATCATGTTGACTGGTTGGTAAAGACCCGAAGAGTCGGCATGATGCTCTAATCCACACTGGCAAGTTACCCGATGTGAATGTATTGATGCTTTATAGTGACAAAAGATCATGGATCATTGTGACATCATGCCGTCCTCAAAGGATTATACGTTGAAATATATTAAGCATACAGGTTATTGGTATTGTCACGTCGAGGATTTGCGTCGGATGCATTTAATTTTTCTGAAAGGCCAAGTTTTAAAGGAGCATTCTCACCACTCGCACTTAACCACATAGTAGACTAGAACAGTACTAGAATTCTAAGTGAGATATGCTCGGTAATTATGCCACTTTAAAAACGTTTTGTTTCCCGACCCGACCAACTCAATCAAAACAGTAACATATATACATGTCAATCTAATTTTTGCAGAGCGACATTATGCAAGGAGCAGTTCACCTGGTGGAAGGACGTCAAATCAGACACTTTAAGTCACAGTGCCGCATCTCCCACTATTGGTAGGCAATTGGGGATTTAAAGATGGTATATAACCTGCAATTTGATTTTTTTATTTCACTTTCCGTATATTGGTTCTCAGCCCCTATTGAATTGCACATCGCAATCGATTTTTGAGCTTAATCATGATACATTCAGGGATACAAATGTGAATGAAAAACTATGCCTTGACCAGCACTTGATTTCAAAAACTTAACTGGACAATCTGTATATATATAGTCAATCTCTAGAACAGAGAATATGTAAAGTATTTTATATTAGTGAGTACTTTGCAGGCTGATAGTTAACAGCTCAGCATCGGCCAATCTATGCCTCCAGGCTGCATTCATGATGTATCATGACGACATTTACTTTTAATATTTCAGAGCCCCCACTGCATTGTATCCTTATGGTAACGGGTATCGCTCTGCTGGTCCTGAAAATGCACTCGGGATGAGCACTGCTTGCAATCTGAGAATGAGGTCGACGGAGGAACACGACCTCTAAGAAGTTCTAAAATATTGCAGAGACGTCGGAACAAAGCATTGGTGTACACCCAAACTGATACATTCATAAGTTATAATGCACGAGGCGCCGTTGGATTATGAGTGCGTCAGTGTCGTAGAGAGAACTAATAATGAATTTGATTAATATGGGGAGGTGTGGTTGAATTCCCACAGAGAAATATACTGATCAAACATGATATAGTATTTTTTATTCAGAAATAAACGGAATTTACATGTATGTTATATGCTCGTATTCGATGTATTTAGTAATGCGATGAACTCATTCAAGGACCACGTGTGCTATTTATTTTGTTGTGAATATGCATAAATGCAGCCCTGGCGAATAGCCTAACACAGAAACATAGACATCGAGAGACGGCAAGAGACAGAGAGAGACAGAGAGAGACAGAGAGAGACAGAGAGAGACAGAGAGAGACAGAGAAAGGGTAATAAAAGGAGAGAGATAGAGACACATACAGAGAGACACAGAGAGTGAAGGAAGGGACAGAGACCACTAAAGAGACACCTACACATATGCACAGTGACAGAGGGACAGGGATTAGAGAGGGGGCACAGAGAGAGATAATGAGACTGAGAGTCACAAACAGAGTAAAGGGGAACATGGGAAATGAAGCCAACAATGCAGTCTAGTCAGTACGGTGTGCCAGGTTGGGCTATTGCGGCGTACCGGCTCGATGAATTATTTCCGTTTTATTCTCTCACAGCAGTCAAGAGCAACATTTTATCAATAGGTAAATACATAATTGATATCGACTAGCTGCTGTTGCTGCTTCATATATTGATTTTTTGCTATAACATGAAGCTAAGCTTTATCCCACAGCCGTAGATTTAAGGGGATGGACCCGGCGCAGATCCCCCCCCTCCTATTTTCGATCTAAAATCAGTGGGTTTTTAAAGTAAACCCTTTCCAAAGATTTTGAAGATCACCCCTTCCCCACACACCCCCCACCTCCACCCCCACCCACACGTCGCCCCCTCCCCCCTAGGCATCTACGGTTTAGTCTTGTGCTGGATTAACAGAAGGTCGTGGCCAGACAATGGCTGAAATATCTCAGGCTTAATTTGCATAAATGTGTAAGGGATCTTCATACCAATTCCAATAAGCTGATTAGGTAGTGCAGTCCCTGATGGACTGTACCAGGCAGTGACACCGGTTGCTGACAATGCAGTCTGGATCAGGTGGGAATGCCAGAGTCAAAGTGATGACTTCCGATATTAGGGTTGCATTGGCGGTAGCCATATAATTATGTGGTTCTAGCATAGTGCAAAGCATAGGCTGGTCATTACTATCAGGTGGTGGGCAATGCAATGACGTCACCTCCGGAGGCAATCCCCTTGAATTAGGCACCGCCATTATCTCATCCCAATAAAAGGGGTTATAGCCGCCAGCTAGTGTGTATGCTGTGGGGTATGCTGGGCAATAGTAACTACCGTATCATCCCGATAAACCATCCCGATAAAATAGGTTTTAAGTGAGAGCCGGTCCTGTATAAGCACATGGAGTAGGGGGGTTCTTGAAATACCTCTCAACACTATTTAAAGCATTAACTTTTGAAAAAGCGCCTGTCTTGAAATAGCACCGGGGATAACATGTAATGGAGATTTATGAGCGCTTATGCGGTTTATTGTGATGATACGGTAATCTACACCAGGACTCCCCTCCTGTACTATAGACTCCGGTTGACAAGTTAATAATGTATGGAAATACCACAAACAGCATAATTTACACCGGCCTACATCCCTCATAAAGCATGTGGACCCCGCCTATGTCGGGCCGCACACACACCGAGTAACATGGACACGGTGAGTTTATACCTTTACCTCTACTGTTTGTCTTTATTACGTTTGTAAGTGATCATCTATCACAACTGAAGCATACTATGTAGAGCAACCCTATATGAGGAACAGTATGACTGTAACAAATGGCAGACTGTAACAAAGGAAATAATATTATCTTAATTTCACATGTGTAATTTGATAACTTTGGTATTTGGGATTTTGTTCAACTTATTATAGTAGAATATGTCTGGAAGGTGCCTGAGACCGTCGGTTTAACACACGGCATATATAGAGAACTCTTTGAGGACGGCATGTCGCTAAAAGATTATATTAACATTTCGTTGTTAGGATGCACCAATGACATGACCTTAACATTTTGTTGTTATGATGTATCAATGCAGCCCTTGGGAGTAACTCACCGGTACTGCATTGGTGCATCATGCCAGCCCTTCGAGAGTCTCTCGGCGACATATAGGATCGGCATGATGCTTGAATACAGCACTGGCGAGTTACTTGTCAGGGCTGCACACATGAATCATAGCCACCACGGGTATGATGCTTTAAGGGGCCATGCCATCTTTAAAGGGTTAAGTCGTGCCTGGTCATATTTCAGACAGCATGCAGGAACCAACATCAGTTGCTCATTATGTCCCTAAATCTGATACTAGAATGCCATGTTGACAAACCATGTTGCTAACGATCAGCTAATCACATCTGATACTGTCATTTCCTACATTATACACCTTTCAGATGGTGGTCCCAGCACTTGTGATAGTCTTCAGTGTAGTTCAAGGTAAGACAATATCAAGAGAGTCATGTCATGCATGTGAAGGGTGCCATATAGAACGTATCACTTGAAGGATACGAAGTCGTGGGTAATCTCATACCAGGGTCCTCAATATCTGATGAACACCAGTTCATAACACATCTGCACACACAGAAACGTGAGAGTCATTGTCGCTAAAACTATCTGAGGGTCAGTGCCTGACCCTCAGGTGAGGGTAGTTTTAGCGACAATGACTCTCACTTTTCTGAGGGTGTGGAGCTGCTTGGCAAGTTGCATCCCAAAGGGTACCCTGTTTTGGAAAATATACCAAAATAAATTTCCCTTGTTTAATATAATTGATTCTATGTGCAAACGAGACTCAGCACTCTTTTCAATGACTCGCGGATCAATGAGTGTAGTGTTAACCCCGAAATCACTTTTCATTAGAATTGAATGGAAATGTCTAAGATCGCCCCTGTACACGTTCCTTAATGTATTTTCTAGACACAATTATTGGGTGGATTCGAAATGTTGCCATGCCATAACCTTTCTATATTCCCCTTCAGTGGAGGCTACAGGTGGGCTGGGAGACACGTGTATCAATGAAGGTTCCTGTGCTGCAGGGAAGCATCTTGTGTGTGCCAAACCTTCCCATGTGCACCCCATGTGTCCCTTCAAGATGTGTGAGTGTCCACAGGGCATGATATGGCACCAGGATAGCTGTACACAAGGTAATAAGATCATAATTGTCCACTATTGACAACTGTTAATAATAGAAAATAGGTCCACTTAATATGTTTCAGGTCCATTTAAAATGTTTCCACTATTGACATTTCTATTAGCAAGATCATATATTGGAGCGGCTATTAACAGTTCAAACTCTATAGAGTAGCAGGAATCCTATTCTGGTATTAATTAAAAGTTGTAATTGCTTAAAGTCGCGACCTTAGTAATTTAATTATATTATTATAATTCCAAAATTTAAAGCTAATTATGTCTGCTATGATTTCCACACAGTGTTGAGGGTTGGTGATGACTGCACGTCAGAACCCACCAAGTGTCCACCCTTATCAGAATGTGCTGCCCTATCGGGATCAACAAATACCTGCAACTGCCTCACTAACTATGGTCCAGATTTAGAAAAGATAAGGTGAGTGGTATAATGTCATGTAAAGGTATGCTTTAATGACATTTGTCATTTCATTTCAAACGTTTATTACACTGAACACAAAATGCAGTTATCAACCATTTCTTGTCCCAATATCATATTATCATGCCCTGTGGACAAATCTAATTTGTGTTCTCTGCCTATACTGTAGCTATACAATACTAGTAGCATGGCCAATGTCCGATGGATTCTTATCAGCGCCTCAAGAAAGTTGGAGCGACTATTAAACTTAACTTTGGTGATGTCTATATTTTAGTGGATAGAATTTTCATTTACAATGGCACAAGTGAAGGTTCTGCCATCTTGTGTGACAATGTTCCATGACGCTCTGATGGCTGAGACTAATGAAGATGCCATATTGCTTATCATTACCTCTCTTCAGATGTGAGCAAATACAAGATGGAAAAAATAATTTTCCTTGTCAGACTTATCAGGACTGTAATTATCTACTTGGTAAATATTCCATATATTTTTCTTTAATTCCATATCCTATTAATATATTTTATTGTGAAATGTGATTTGTTAGGCACATCTTTGAAAAGAGCTTCTAATAATATTATGTTGCACTAATGCTTATCAATTCATCATTAAATGACATATTTATATTATGATTATCACACCTCATCCCACATATTCTGGCAGGATTCGGATGTATAGACCATATGTGTCAGTGTCGGCCAGGGCACCTGTTTGACCCTCACCTAAGTACCTGCCTTCCAGATCCAAAAGGTAGGTAAAGACTTAGCACTATTATCTTTGATATATAATATGCCCAAGTATTCCAAGCTCATGTGTTAAAACTCTGCGTTATCTTCTAGGAGCCTGCATTAGGTTCTAGCAATAATTATGTGCATCAATGTCTATAACTATAATGTTGTATATCTAACATGTAGCATGAAGTAGCCTTTTATCAATGGCCCTCCTGGTTTCTCAGGGCTTGGTAATGATAAAGCAGTTTATTCCTGAGTGGTCCAACTTCTATATGGGTGCTGTTTCCCCACATAATACGGAGGTTGGTATTATACGGAATTAGCCTAAACTGTTTCTGCTCGTCCAATTCTGTATTATACAAAGCTCCACATTCAAATGCGGACGTTTGCATTTGTATGCACAAGTACCATTTCTGGCATTAAAAAAAGAAGATTCTTTTTCTACTATTCTTATTTTCTCCACAAAATATGGAATGTTTAGTTTGCATTATGCGGACGTCCGCATCATGTGGAGAAACAGTACCCAGGTACTGTTAACTTGTTATGTTAACTTCTCCCAAACAGCATTACATGTTAACACATCATAATAACTTCTAACAGGTAGCGTTGACCAATGCATATCAGCCACTGACTGTGGGGGGAACCTTGTCTTCCACTATGGGTGTGTGAACGGCCGGTGTGTGTGCCCGGTCAATTACAGGATGGACCCCGATATAGGCTCCTGTGTACCAGGTAAGCTACAGCCTACATGCATTGTTGTTAACCCTTTGAGGATGGCCTGGTGCTTCAGTGGTCTATGCCCTCTATGGCGTGCAACATGAACAGTTTATATAAATGCAGGCCTGGCGAGTGGTTCGCCAGGGCTGCATTTATAATGTATCATGCCGATACACGCCAAAAGGGATGGCAAGTTACTCGCCAGCACTGTGTTGGTGCAGCATTATGGTGACACATTTTACTCTAACATGTCGTCTTTAAATAGTTAACTCATGAATTCAGAGTTAAGGTCAATATCGATGAATAATGAAAGTACTTACTGCAGCATGCCTATCAATAGATCCTTTCATTGAATTCAAAGCTAACCCTAATTCCCCCTTTGGGTTCCATCTTATTTTATTCATGATTTTTTTATGCATGTTCCTGTCGTACCAAATAATAATCATTTGGAAAGGAGATCCTGTGTATAGAAATGCTACTACACAATAATAAATCATACTGTTATGTCACTGTATAACTTCTATGTACATGCTTACATAAATTATATTGTATTATTGTAGACATTGGATATCCATGCGCTGATAACTATGACTGTGCATTTGAGTTGCTGTGCATTGACTCGATGTGTGACTGCGCGGGTGGTTCAGCACTCGTCCATGATGGGGTACTGGCTACCTGTCGACGCTATGGTAGGTGACTTGTAGTTATATCCTGGGAGTTATATATAGTTATATAAAGACATACCAAAAAATGACCTTAAAATCCATCAAATTATGTCAAGTTTTTCAGAATTTTCCTTGAGGCAATGCCCCCAGAACTCCTAGAATAATTTTACAACCCGCTCCTTTTGATACTCAGAGTCACGCGTCCTTCTGAAATTCATTTGGTTTGGCTGTGCCCCCCCCCCCCCCCAAGTCAAGTCATAAATCATGCAACTAGGTTTTAGACTAGATGGTAGTATTAGGAGAGTGACGCCTCTGCTACATTTTTGAACTGCTCAAAGAGGGATTCCTCAGTCGACCTCTTGTCTCAGAATGATAATCTGACCTGACCTAGACTGGACGCCCCCTCAACCGTACGAATGTTGAGACGGGTCAAAAGCTACGTGACATGACCTTGACCCTGCATGACCCTGCCGTTTCTAGGCAACATGACTTGTTTTACGTCCTCCTACATAGGAGAGCAGTAGTTTTACGTCCTCACACAGTGGAGAGTGGTAGCTTATGTCCGCACACACTGTTCCATTTGGCAGTGAATCAGCAGAAATAATGTAAACAAATCAAAGAAGGGGAAACTGCAAAAACTCATCGATTCAAATGTGTTTGTTTTGGTTTTATATAAATTCATAATTTATTTAACACCATAATACTGCTTTTAGCTGTTAACATCTGATGGGTCGGGGAAGGGTCCGGGAAGGGTCCAGGCCGAGGTCTTGACCCGTCCTTAGATCGATCGGGAGAGCAACGGGAGGGAGAGCGAGGACGGAATGCGCCAGTCTAGACCTGACCAAGCTTGCTGCTGTCTCCTAGTGGCAAATCCATGAACTAGCTATAGAAAAGGGGTATACAATGTAACAGAACAAGATGTTGAAATAGCGGAGTTTTTCTTCATTTAAAAGCAATTACTTTAATCCATTATAGCTATCTATCATTAATTATTATATTGTTTTCTATTTCTGTTTGTATTCAGGAGTGGGTACAGTGCCAATACATGGTGTTTGTACCAATAACATAATACCAAGTGAGAACTGTAAGGTGGCACTACAGTGTGTGCAATGCACCAACACCACCTCTGTATGTCTGGATATAGGTGAGCAAAACTACATTCTACACTGAAAGTCCATAGGTTGAAAGGGTTAGTCAGTACAGACTAACCTAGGTTGGTCATATGAGTGTTAGTCAGAATGGCAAAGATATATTCAAAAATGACCGAGGGGTCAGTCAGTAGTGGCTAACCTAGGTCCATCATGGGTGTGTTGTATTTGTATACCACTAGTTGGGGCCACCTGTGATGACCACTCAGTGGCTCCCCCTGGAACTAAAAAGACTATTTAAGGTGGTTTGGTCAATAGTGACCAACCTGACAATAATAACTAATCTAGGTTGGTCGTATAGGTAGCCAAAAAATGACTAACTAGGTTAGGCACTAGTGACTGAGAGGTTGGGCTTATAGGGAGCCTAGGAATATCAGTGTACTTACAATATTTAGTATAGTATAGTACTTTTTGTCCTTTTGCCAACATAATACATGAATTCAGCACCGGCGAGTGCTGCATCCATGTATCATGGTAATCTACAGAGATGATTAACAATAAGTATGCAGCCTCAAGGCATTATGCTGCCCTTATAATGTTAGAAATGTGATGGCAACAGAATCTAATGTAGGTTTGAAATAGTGTGGTTAATTCAATACTTACAGATATCTGCTTTTAATCGCATTTCAGATGGGTACTATTCTTCAGCAAGCCAGCTTTCTCCTACCATTTTAGCAGCAGCAGTTTTGCTTATTTACTTGTGAACAAAATGGTTTTGGGAACCTCAGTGGGTTGCATGTAATATTGAACTGCATATCTTTTAGTTAATCATCTACTAAATTAGAAATAAATATTCACGTTTTATACCATTTGGCAAAATTTGGTTTTACGTCATTACAATGTCGTTAGTCATTTAGGTAATTGAAACATCAAGTGATTTAATAAGATGAAAACTCATGAAACATATCTATATCATACTTTTATTACAGTCATTCTCATTTCAAACACACTCACACTTCATGTTTTCTCTCAGTTAAAAGGTTGCCCACATTTTTTTATTTAAATCAATAGGATAATACACATGTATACTACAATACTTAAGTCTGCAATATGTTTATCTACCTAGGCAGTTCCTCTGTAGAAGACCTAATCCAAGAAACTATACACAATACTTTTAATCAACTTAATATAATATGTTTTTATAAAGCAACATGCAAAGGACGAAAATATTGACAGAAACATATAACAATACAGCGTAGGACAATAGCTGGTTTTACTTCCAGGGAAGTAGGATTCTGACTCGAATAATGAGTGTGGAATAATTACATCCATAATCAAAATTATAAGAGGGCTTACCAATCAGAAATCAGTTGCATCAAAAACTAGAGTTACTGTAAGGGGTTTACTATGTTGGGAATCTCAGTTATTTCTGTATTCAAAGTACACAAAATATGGCAGATCAGGGGTTTATAATCAAATGATATTGTCCGATATCTCTACATACATAATACAATATCATAACATAATGACACATACTGTGGTATCGTATCAGTTACCTGTACCTGTAGTAGCTACAGACCATTGCAGTCAAAAATGGTAAAGACCTTTCAGAAAACTTTCACTTGACAAGAACAGAAATATGACGTTAAAATCCTGTCATAGAATGCACAATATTTGAAAGATGTTTCATGAATCTTCTGATATAAGACATGTGTAAACACGGGTATTATTATAGACAACATTATAAGCCCTCTGCTAAAATGAATGGAAACAGAACTTTATTATAGAAAGCCACTCATTCTAGCTACATGGGTATCATATAGTAAATGACATGATATATTTAGAAAGAGCATAATATAATATCTCAATTTACAAACGGGAAATTGAGGGGAGGATGTCTTAAAAATGTTCTTATTTGATTCATGTTTTATTTATTGTCATGTCGATATGTTGAGCCACAGGACGGCAACCCGAATGTAAGGAGAAAGAAGCAGCAGTCTAAATGAGAAAAAGAAACCAAGGGTTTTTATGTCCTACTATCATAATGTAGTCTTCTATATTAATGATTTGACAGGACAGGGGCGTAGAAAGGACACTGTACACATAAAGAAGGACAGATACATAACAAAAATAATATAAACAGAAACGGCAGAGGCCATCTTCAGAATAAAGAAATAATGTATATATACACACATGTACTCATCTCATTTTTTTCTCTTTATTCTTGAGCATACAAAGTATACCTCTTTGGCAAATGTGTCACGTGAATAAAAATTGTATTGACACCATAGCGGACATACCATAATCGGGCCACACGAAACGAAAAAATAAACACATTTTCACCAATAAAGCACGTTTCTATGTAGAGCCCCTGTGGACAGCTTAATTTCCGAGAAAAGGGTTTTGAACTGAGAGATTGGTACACAACTTATCAATATATTGGACATAGCTTTTGTCCACAGAATCCTCTAACATTCTTTTTACATATATTCCTATCGTTTGCGCCCAATGGAAAGAGTTTGATTTGATATGGCCACTTTCAGAGTAGCCTAAACAATAACATCGTCTCTTTACATTTCCTTCTGCAAGGCCAATATATATAAATAAGCACTCGGGTAGCCTGCATGATACCATCATGAGCTTCAAATCGATTTGGGGATTATTAATTGGGTATTCCCCCATAGTCATCCTTAGGCTGTAAATCGTCGCGAAATGTTGAACTGATGGTAATATGGGATAACATGGTAGATCCCATTGAGGTAATATGGATATGCTCTTGGCTCATCTTGCAAACAGTGTGTAATATGGGTAGTCCATAAATTCAACCAAATGCTTCTTTGGCAGTCTGCATTCAGCTATATACTTAGTACAGCCCCCTACCCTCTCAGTGACCACCCATTTAAGAGACATCCAAGGAGCTCAGCAACGTTGTTCCCAAAGTATTCTGCAGAGCCTTTATTTTCAACTGGGATCCTATCTTGCAGGGGTTCTGATGGCTCTGACCTTAATGCAGACATAGCTTCAATACATTTCAACATTGCTTACACCTACCAATGATTTGTATTTTATGCTATATGTCACGATAGTTGTTTTGTATGTTACATATAAGTATGGGGTTTATCCCATCTGACAAGACACAATATGATATAACCCTTTAGGGTAGCATAATATCTTAATGAACCATGAACCTTTGTCGCTGACGGCAAATGGACATGACGCCTCGGGACATTATGCGACCCTTAAAGGGCTTAAGTAGCAGCATTAAACAATCCACACCACATGTAATAGACACAGTTCAACGCATGCGCAGATGATCCATTATGCAAATGAGGTCCGACTCACACCAGTGGCTGAGATCAGACAAATCAAATTTGTCAATGCAGCTTATTAACAACCTGGCCTGTACTGGCTTCTCACCAACACTTTTAATGAAGGTGATACCTTTCTAGTATGCTAATGAGAAACCAGTCATTTTGTTTGAGTGGCCCAAAGTACCTTCAGGATGCGCTGTTACTGTATGATTTCACATAGAACCTATGAGGCATAATGTAATTTACAGGTGAGACGTCCATTTCAGCCACACACAGGAAGATGCAATTAGATACATGTGAATGAATAGCACATTATGATTACCCCCCCCCCCTAGAAAAACACAGAAGCACCCAGTCTACTCTTCAAGTACGCTGCATGTGACAATAAATCCTTTAAGGACAGCCTAACAAAATATAAAGTGTTATGCCTTTTGTCCTCATGATGCATTATGATGGTCCTTTGGGACCCTTTAGTATCCGCATGATGCATGAATGCAGCCCTGGTAAGTGAGTCGCCATGGACGAATTCATGCATCAGGCTGACAAATAGTACCGGTATAGTGCATTGAAGCGCTATACACCGCGACATACACTATACACCGCAAAATATTTTGTCTCAATATAGATTCTAGTCCCTTTGTGTATAATACATCATTCATGTTGACAGAAAGAGATATCTGCTCAGCTTCATGTTACATTCTTGTCCCTTCTTTTCCTTATGGTAAGTACTCTGGGTCTCCACTACTAAGGAGTTTCCACCAATTCTCTAAGTCAGCTACAATTACTATTAAAGCATCAACCAGGCACTCCATCCACATCCAGTCACACTTACAAACCTCATACAGCCAGTCATACACTATACAGACACACACCTAGCTCAGCTTAACAACCAGCCCACTGCTAGAACTGTAAGCAGATGTAGAGCAAAGCATGTTTGAGAAGTAAGCGTAGAAGCCCCGCCGTTGTCATCACTTCCGCTCACCGCCTCACTATCCACATCCTTCTCCTCAACCACATTGTCCTCTGGCTCACCGCTTGGCTCACTATCCACTTCCGGTTCTTTTTTGGGCTCATTGGTGTCTGGGCGCTCGATGTCTGGATCTACGACCTCCATGGTGGAGGTGGGAGGAGTGTCGGTGGTGGTCGGGCGCTGGAGTCGAACACAGAGGACAGGGGCAGGGTCAAAAGAGCAAGTGGTAGGGAGGTTCTTGACAGTGACAAGGCTGGCAGCTGAGAGGTGCTCATCATCTGCCATTAGGGCAGCTATGGAGATCTCGTTGGCTGCTGATATGCGGATGATACCAGATCCTGTGATTTCTGGTGTCTGCGGACTGCAGCCAAACAGTACCATTCGGTCTCCAGAACCCTTTACGATGGCCACACCGGAGATGTCGTTTAGGTGCTCTGGTACAGTTCCTGCAAGCATGAATGAAAATTATGCTGAATTAATATGTGTTCTATACATGAATATAGCTGTCTACTTTTAGAACTTAGTAGCTAGTATGCGAGTTAGATCACAAGTACGGTTTATAAGATCAGCCTAAATTCAGAGGTTGGCTTATAGGCAATTCTTTATGTGTATACTTCAGCACCAAATTCAACATAATCTGCTCCATTTATAGATTTCTCGAAGGTTAAGGGTGCAGATTATACATAAGTTTATATGCAACTATTTATGGTACAGACAATATTGGGCCTGGCCAGGTCATGCTTTCACCTAATGCATAAGGCTTATGTGGCATGTTTTAACACCAATCAATGGTTTGATTACCAGTGACAACATAAGGCACATATCAGGCACCCAAGAAATAGAAGTGGATACTTTTATCAAATTGCATATCATATGATATGATTGACACCATATTATTCTTCATTGAAATATTACTGAATGGATCCTCTAGTGGGTCTACTGGAATGCTGCTGAAGGTACTAGATTTATATTTACAGTGTAGTAGATGGATGAATTATATTGATATATATTAGGTAGAAATGTTTTATATAACAGCACAGAAGTAAGATGACTTAACTGACCTATATAATATTTTTTATTTTTTTTAAAAGACCACTTACCTGTACATATACCCTTGGAGAGGGCATCAGCTGGTGAGAGCACACGGTGGGCCTCACCATCATATTTACACAGTACGCGGTCCAGGGCGGTCCAGCAGAGGAGCCCATCCAAGTAGTCTACGGCACCGATCACTTTCAAGTCCCATGGGGCATAGCGGTTATCCACGGGCTCCTCGTGTTCCAGGTCGATGCTGCCAGTGCTGCTGTCCGCATGGTACAGGTGGATCTTGGTGGACGGAGCCTCCAGCATCCTCAGCTCACCCACCTGCAATTAACCATATCAAACAAATTTAATTTTGGCATTGACATTTCTTTCAGAGGAATAACAGGTGGTAACTTTTACATTTGCATAGCATTATCAAGTATATGGAAAGGTGTGGATGTGTGGGTGAGGGAGGGGGGGTATGATTATCTGAGGTTTTCTTTACACCTTTTTCGTAACTTCAGGTGCAGAATTGAGCATTTCACATTGCTAGATGTAATTCATTGCAAGAACCCTGTACCCTGAAGCTTATTCGGAAATGGTAGTTCTTCGGGAACCCATGCTTTGTACGGACTAATTTGGTATAATTATATATTCAATATTGCATTTTTTCGATACTTCAATTTGATGATTACCTGAAAGTAGAAGTCGAGCTTGTCACTGTTGTCATTCTCTACCACCTTCAGAACATTACCCAAGTGGTACTCGATCAGCATCTGATCATCGGTTATAGCCTCAATTGTCTTCTCCGCGACCACCGTAGAGCATTTGACTGTGACGAGGAGTGGGAGGGAGCCATGCGCACCCTCAGTGTATGGGTCAACGCCACATTCCTCACAGCCTTGCAAGACGCGCACCTGGAACTTATGTAACATGCCGTAGTCAGTCAGGAAGCTGGAATAGTAGATGAAGTATATCTTGGAGTCGTGCATAGCGAAGGCTTTGGCTTTGCCTGACATTACATCCCCAATTTCTTTATCTTCCAGAACAACATCAGTGATGTTGAAGAGCAGCTTGGGCACAATGCCTGGGGAGTCTGAACACATGGGTCCGTATGTGATGGAGTGTGGCTCGAAGTGCTCGTACAGCGCCTGTCCATTTACAGCGTCCACAGCGACAGCGCCGGTCACTTTACTAAATCCTGGATACAGCGGGAATTTAGCTATGGATGCCTTTTCATCTGGGGATATGTTGGCACCCCAGTACAGACCAGAGGAGGCAGCTCCAAAGACAGTCTCTGCCTGACTGTGCCCTACTGCACACAGGGCACAGAGCACTATACTTAACACACTGTACATGGTGGAGGTATGCTAGTAATCCTGTAGTGGCTCTATGTAGAGGAGCTTCGGTCAGTCCCTGACCAATGTGAATTTATGATCCCTCTGAAAAGATATAAAAAGCACTGTATTATAATTTGTGTTAAGGAATGATGAAAATATAACATAAATAATCACCTTTTTTTATTAACAAGGAATTCATGAGGGATAGGCCTACATTCAGATATAAGTGTCAATGTGCCTTGTGTATTAATTAACTAATACCACAACAATAAGGAAGGACCTTGCAGTATTATCACAGGTGTATTATCCCATACCAATTCTTCCTTTAATGAAAAAGTCCATTGCATCCATACCGATTTCCACTGATTCAACCGATTTTCAGGTGGTGAACTAGGGAATACACTTACTCCACCTGGGGAATATATCCCAATGTTTCCGCGCAACATTGGCGCCATATCCCATACCAATTCCTCGCTTTAATAGTCAACCATTGCATCCAATGTCAATTTCTCCCTTTAATAGTCAACTATTTTCTCCCATAGCAGTTCTTCTCTTAATCAACTATTGTATCCCATACCAATCAGGGGCGGCGAAAAGTGTTGAAAGGGGGGAGCTCCCAAAAAGTAATGGGCGTTGGTTGGAGGGAGTTACAGGGGGAGACGGATATTTGACATCTAGGTGGGTTATTCAGGGGGGTGAAAGATAGAGTGTGATCAAGAACAGTTTAAAATCCTGAAATTTAAAATGGTGTGTTCTGAGGGAGTTTGGGCTTGTCTTTCAAGAAAGCTTCAGGTATTCTAGGATATTCTAAGTCTGAAAGTTGGAGGGGGCCAAACATACTTGGGCCCCGGACTTTGTAGTTGGGGTCCACCCACCCAGCAATCAATCATTACATCTAATACAAATTCCTCCCTACGAATCAACTATTGCATCTCATATCTCAATTCCTCACAGGTGCAATCATTGAAGGGGCCACTTTCCCTAGCATAAGCCTCCAGTACACCATCTAACAATGTAGTTCTACCCCCTGATAGGCCCTCTGTGTACAACACATACACATAGAGTAGCACCCCCTGCCTGCCCCAGATCTGCCTCACCCCAGGCCCCTATACACTTCAGGCCCTGGGGTGCTAGTACTGGGTGCTGACAGTTGTTTTATTGTTTTTGTCTGTGGAGGAGCTGCTCAGCTCCTACCACTGGCGCCACAATCTGTAAATGGACACTGGTATTGAAGAAGTAGTGTAAGTACAGCCTCTGCCTCTCTGTTATTCTGCTGATATCTAAATGGTGTTTATATTTGTACACCATGGCATCTACTCCTGTCCTATATCACACTAGAACCACTGGCGCTGAGACATGGAGGTGGGGATCTGAAGTAGCTCATGATAATAAGTGTGGCTATTCCATTATTGTTAAATCATAATTAATACAGAATTATTGGTAGTGGGAAATACTTTTGATATTTATGATTATGAGTCTATCATAATGGGAAGGAAGATGTTGGATGCAATGCCTTGGTAACTACCAATTACTTGGACACATATGATATATAAATGCTAGACACTAATATATTAGTACCAAAGCTAAACAGCCTGGGGCCTGGGGTTTGTGCCCGAGGACTTGAGTCCCACACTGGGGTCCCACACCCATCTCCCACTACTGGTACTATTCCCCATGCTTCGGCTACATGTTGACGAAAATGTAGTTGGTGCCCTTCTTCGGGCTGAACCTAGATAGACATACAATATAATCATGCAGGCTCTATACAGTCGGCCCTCACTTCCTCGAATTTGGAAAATGCAAGGAAAACTGTCTGAGGAAGCAAATTATCCGAGGAATTACATTTAAGGCAGGTTCCCAGGCAATTGTCTGAGGAAGTGAGGGATCCGAGGAAGTAAATGTTCGAGGTAGTGAGGGTCGACATAGCCTAGATGAGCTGCTATTGCCATGATTAAATTCCAGCTACACGTTCATAGCCATCCCACCAATAGTCACCTTCGTCTCAACACACCAGGTGGCAGCATTGCGCCAACCCCACTCAGAATGCCATGGGCCAATGAGTATGATTATACTCATTGCATGGACACATGCCTGGACTGTTTTAGATTATAAAGGTGCATAATTTGATAGGCCCATATGGCTCTAGATAACAGCAGAGAGCATGTAACTTAGGATCTAATTTGGAGTAATAATTTAGCAACGGTATAGAAAGGTATTCTTGCCAATCTTTTAATGGCGCAACAGCTCAGGAATGGTTTTTAACAGAGGCAAGATTCCTGCCCCATCTCCTTAGATGGTGAGGTTCAGGCTGTGTCTCATGAGTTTGTAACAATTGAAACGTCTTTGACCGGGTGTCGTCTTTGACCTGTGTCGTCTTTGACCGGTGTAGTCTTTGACCAGCAAGTTTTAAAATGGCTGAAATGGGAGCTATGTACACAGAAATGCCGGAAAGTTTGTAGTATATACTGTTAAAATATCCATTAAACATTTCCCCCCATTTCTGTGTACATAGCTCCCATTTCAGCCATTTTAAAACTTGCTGGTCAAAGACGACACCCGGTCAAAGACGTTTCAATTGTTACAAACTCATAAGACACGGCCTTCAGCAGACAATCTCCAATTACCTTACCACCTTGGTATAGAGCAAAAAATGCACAAATGTCTTGGATGGTGGTAGAGAAAACATGCTTTCAGTGTCTACATTGTGTTGGTTGACGATGGATGTGGGGCACCACGGGAAGACTCAACAATAGCCCCTCTAGCCCTTTAAGGGTTAGGTTTTTCCGCCATGTTTTGCCTGGAACTTACGTTGTTAATGTAAATAGAATGAATAGTCTAAAGGCACAAATTGGTTGAAAGAGCCCATATTGTATTACCGATACTTTTTACGGTGCACTCCAACCAAACAAAACATTTCACCTTTTAAGGATAGCAATGTGCTTTAATTCATTTCGCTGTGTCGCGATGATGCATGAATGCTAACCTGGTGCATTCATGCATCATGCCGAGCCTACGTGGCTGAGCCACTCCCAAAGGGTCAGCATGTTGTTTCAATGCAAATGGCGCAGCATTGGCGTATCATGACGACAAAGATGCCGCCAAGAAAGGTTTAGATACTCTCTGAAACCGAGGCATTGTATTGTGTCCCTTTTTTCTAATGCCAATCACACGTATAGTCGGTATCTAAAAACCCGTGGTCTTTTGTACAACAGTATAAGAATGGAGGGAGTATGAAATTGACGACCAGAACGGTGAGAATGGCTTCTTTGTTGGGGATGTCACTCCACAAAGAAAAGTGTTGTGATAAATGCTCGACATGCAACTAGTACGTCAGTCTCAATTAACTCGACATGATGCATGAATGCAGCCCTGGTGAGTACAGTCTACACATTCGAAGACCCAAATGGTGTATTGCTCTGCTTACAAAACTATACATGTAATGCTGATGGGCCATATGACCAAAAAATATATATAATTCTTTTATGATTTCACCTCTGAAGAACATAACTGTCTGATGTACAAGCCGTAAAAGCTGGTAAAGATGGTATGTAGATAAATATCTATCTAGGTCGTCTAGGTTAGGCCGTTTTATTTTGATAACTTGGATTACGGATCCGCCGCCGAGATTTTTGGCAAATTGCAAAAAAAAAGAAGTTTTTTTGGTTTTTTTTACCTTTTCCCTCCCAGAATTTTTGAAAATATTTACAAAAAAAAAAAAAAGCACCTGTTGACCAGCAAAAGATGGAATAAGGCCTTTCAGATTAGGGATAGTTCTCAACATACCTTCAGTATATTACCAAAAAATGAGGTTATCAATGCTTTTTTTTTTTTTTTTTTGCCTCTGCCCTTTGGAAATTTTTCGGTACTCTGGGCGGTGTGTAAAACAGCTTTTTTTTTTTCCCTCTGCCCTTCCAAAATATTTACAGTAAAAGCCCGTAATCCAAGTTATCAAAAAAAGGTGGCCTTAGGACATTTTCATCATATTCGCATGGTCGTGTTCAAGGCCCAATGAATATACATCTATAGAACTAGGCATGTATAGTTCGAGAAACTGTGCCTCGTCTGTCTGCCAGATGAACCACCTCACCACCCAGTCAGAGATAACACTGAACGACCTATTGTGTCTTTTTAACCCTAGTTCACCCAAACATCCACTTGTTGGCCTCAGCACTTGACAATACAACCTGTGTGGGCCCGCCTGCCACTCGGCCTCATACCATAGCACACAAAGCTGCAGAAACAAAGCCTGAACACATAAATCACTAGATGGGCGGTTTTGAATCATGATCCCAACTTGAGCGCGAACCTTTTGTTACTGTCTAAATAGACCATCATTTCAAAGATGAAATCATCATTTGGCCGAGACTTTTTACATGGTTTGTTTGTTTGTAACTCTTTGTTTATACTTATAGTGTCCAGTACATAGGAGTACAGTCTGTATTTTTTAAAACAGGGCACATGTGTATGATGCTTTTCGAGTGATCCCAAGGGCAACATGATACAGATACCATGATGGGCTTTTTTTGCCAACCCCCAGAAACAGCACAACCTTAAAAGGTCCAGTTGAATTGGTCTAAAAGGGCCAGAGCCCCTCTGCCTCCCCCTCCCCCACCCCCTCCACCCCCTCCAGCGTGACATACTTTATAGATGGCCCCCAAGGAACCCTGTTGAAATCTATACAGCCTGGTTATAACATATAGTGACGTTCACAAGCACCTCATTAATTGCAAAGTATTGATATTTCACCAATGACGAAAATCCAAATATCATTAGTCAATTATTTTTTCTGAGAGACATCCCTGGTGGAATACCTTCCATGTGGAGGATGTGTATCCCACTGCCCCTAACCCCTGTATTACCACCTCCAGACATACCTCACGCAGCGTCCCTACGTCATCCTGCGTCACACTTCACGTCATATGACGTGCTGTGACGTCACACACTAAGTGAGTATGTCTGGGTGGGGAGGGTATAGTGAGTGCACCCTGGTGCATGTTTGCTGTCTTAATAGTGAACCCCGTGGTGTGATCCCCCCCCCCCTCAAACTCCCGAGACTATGGTTTTCTTTAATAGTATCTTACAACCCTCAGATTTGATAAATTGCGAGATAGTCCCAAACCATGTACATGTCCGGATACATTACCGTATAACATACCCTCAAAATGTTAAGACTATAGATAAGCTTCTGGATAGAACGTCTCAAGAGCTCGAGACAATTTCAAAATTAGGATTAATGCATACAGGCTCACAAGATGGCGCCAGCAGTGCCTAGACCTCACATGACAGCATCAGGTATCTGTAACATGACTGGTGAGTCTCTGGTAAGACTGGCCTAGACGACTTCTTGTAGACATGGCGTGCAGTAACAGATATTACATTACACATCTCCACAGGGGTGAGGTAACCAGTAGTTAGCTAATACAACCTGCAGTTAGCTAATACAACCTGTAGTTAGTTAACACAACTTGTAGTTAGTTAACACAACATGTAGTCAGCTAACACAACCTGTAGTTAGCTACACCAACCTAGCTAGCTGAAATAACCTGTAGTTAACTAACACTTGACTAGTGTCCAAATTGACTTACTTGTACTTGTCCACACAAACTCTGTTATCTTACTCCTGTTATCTAATTTGTCCCTTTCTATTCCCTACACTGCACAATATAGATAAATCACAATAGATCTCTGATGTGATATATGATCGGATCTAGGAATGAGAAGCGGGCGCGCTTTTGGGGAAATCTTTCCTCTGAGACTTTTGGCCTGAATTAAACATAATATTATGTAAATTTTACCAAACTCACCGAATTATGATAAGGCCAAAAGGAAAAAGGTGTGTTTCACTTGAAAAAAAAAAAATTCAAAATTGGATAAAGATTTCTAGGGTCAGTCCTGTTTTGCTATGTAGGGTCGGATAGCCTGAAACACACCTTTTCTTTCTTTTGGCCTTATATGTGCTGCTCAGCCATACCCACCACGGGACCCACCATCATTAGCAGCTGACAACTTTCTGGTGATTGATTATAGAACAGCACCTCAACCAGCTTGTGTTATCTCTGCATCCTTCTGTTGCGAGCAGCTCTGTGAGCAATTAGAACCTGCCAACGATATAGGACACGACCATGAGAGTCACCGCTCAAGACTTTACTCTCATTGCCCCAAGGAAGGTGAGGTGCTAACAACTTTCGCCGCCCACACTTCCTCCCTACCTTACCACATCCCACCCCATGGCTCCAAAGATATATAAGGGGGGAGGGGGGGCAAAGACACCTCCTACTGACTTTGTATTACTTGTTATTAGTCTATTAGAAACCGTAACTGCCGGGAGTCTCCACTTAAAGCTTGACCGTCATGGTTGAAGTGAGGCCAAAAGCATTTTTGGATATGGTTCAGTTTTCATCCAAAAGAGGGCTCTAAAGGGCTAGGAGATCAGCTCTCACGGGCACATAATAGGTTGAATGTGTTGTAGCTGGACAATGCTCATGGTCCCCTGTCCAAACACTGCTGCCCTCTGGTGGAATTGTTATTTTAGTCCATGTATAGAAAATGTTGAATTCATTCCCTGACGCCCAGGTTTAATATAATATTCTTCTATGGTCAATAAATCTAACCTGTTCTAATCAAGACATGGTGTGATTCATTATGCCATTGAATGTAGTATGGACCAGCACGGAGGATGTAGATGTCTTTTTGATTTAATTAACCCTTTAAGTGCTCCATACTGCTTTAATACAGTGTTTTACTATGAATCTCATGATTCACACTCACATGCATAACATGTACATAACTATTACATAACATTAGATCATCATGTTAATTATGACACACATGTAACATATCCACGTTCGCCCGGCTAGGGACACACCCACTTGTGCCAATCATTGTTATTACTGACCACAGGGCACCATGCCTCCCCGGCATGGGCGGCCATCTTGCATTATGATTCCATGTAATTCTAGATAATTATCAGTGTACCTTAGTGGTCTTAGTGACCTTTGGGGTGACCTTATACTACACACCATACATCACCATACCACATCTAACTGTCCTCTGGATACATTTAAAGGGCATTTGTACAACCGTTATCTGCAGTAACCAACGTTAACTGCACTAATACACAAAACGGCAGGTCTTGCAACCGTTATCTGCATCAAAATGACGTTATCTGCATCGATTTATGTGTTGCAAAAAGCAGTTATCTGCATCAATGGAAGTCTTATTTGTTGGCCAATATGGTCTTTGTCTGACATTACCCAGGGGCTATTTGGGAGTATCTAGGAAGTAAATGGTGATGGTATTGTCAGAATAAGGTAATGTAAGATGAAATAATTAAGGTTTTTTTAAAAGAGTTAATTTCATGAAAATGTCCAATTTGCTGAGAAAAGTGTCAAAAGTTGCTCCAAAGTTTAATTACTGAAAATGACGAATTTGGCCACAAAAAATGACAAAAATCTTGAAATCGTCAAATTTCTCAAAGAAAAAAGTGAATTTGGTGAGAAAAGTGTAAAAATCTCAACAAAATCCATTCCCCTGAAAGTTGCCAATCATAGTCGAATCTCCTGGCCAATTTTGCGAGACTATATCATTGGTGCAGATAATGTTTTCACATGAACCCATATCTGTATCAACAGACCCTACCTTGACCTACCGCCCTACTATTGACCCATATGGTCAGACCGTTACCTACCCTCTCCTGCCCTGCCTGTCTACCCTGTCCATCTGCCGTCTTGAAAAATGACGTCATGCCCCCCCCCCCCCCACACACACACGTATTTTGTTGAATTAGGTATATTTTAAACAATTTTTGCCCCCCCCCCCCCTTCTGTCTTAGAAAAAAGATGTCATGTCCCCCCCCCCCCCAGTGACCCGTTACTGTGTGTATTACTAGGCTATATAATTGCAGTTTCGAAACATGGAGCAGTGCAGTGGAACAAATGTGCGGGGGGTCTGGGGACCTCAGACCCCTCTTCCCCATTCTCTATATTTATCCCTTACAAAAATACATCGTTGTATGGCGACATTTTTCTGTCATTTTCAACAAATCGTTGGGTTATTTCTTTTGTTAATTTTCCAGGTATACCACAATGCAAAATACCTGTCAATGAGGTCCCAAAAATGGTTTTACTGCAGATAACGTTCATTGATGCAGATAGCGGTTGGATGTGCCATATATTGTTTACTGCAGATGGCGTTTGTTACTGCAGATAACGGCGGCCTGTTGATGCAGATAACGTCATTTTGATGCAGATAACGGTTGCATGGTCCGCCGTTATGTGCATTAGTGCAGTTAACGTTGGTTACTGCAGATAACGGTTGTACAGCATTCTCCCGGGCCATTCTCACCGCTCGCACATAGTAGACTAGAACAGTACTAGAATTGTGAGTGGGATACGCTCGACGATTATGCCACCAACGAGGACACGTGGACATTATTCTTGAGTCGGACTGCATGTATTTACCCTGTGATTAACCATCTAGTGTGGAGGATTGAGAACCAGCTCACATCCCAGATTCTCATCAAACTATGCAGCCCTTTTAGGGTTAACTGTAGAATTTGATGTAGATTTGATCTCTTTTGACCATATTGAGGACGGCAGCTAGATCTCTGTGGGAAAGGTTGGGGTTGCAGCCTGGTGGCTGGGTGTTATCACAGCCCCACACCAGGTGGCAATAGTAGTGTTGTAGACACTGTACCATGAGTATAGGCACCATCACATCACTAGAGTTGCATAGGGGATGCTTTAAATAGGCAATATCACCACTCACACTTATAATCACATAGTAGACTAGGACAGTGCTGGAAATGTGAATGGGATGCCGCTTTAAATAGGCGTGATCGCTCTCCGCCACACGGTATGATACCTCAGGGCTACGTCCATTAGGCGGCATGATGCATCTATGCAGTGCAGCCTTGCTCAGGGGATTATCAACCGTGACTGGTCGCCATGATGCATTCATTCAGCACTGGTGAGTCACACGTCAGTGATCTATACATACATCATGGAGACAAATGGACAGAGTTCATTGAAGCAATGTGCGGTCCTTAAAGGAATAGTGAACTGGGAAAGTCCCCAAAAAATAGCAATGACTGAATAAATCTGGGCTTGTAAATCTATACTTGGGAGAAAATTACAAGTTGATTAACAAGGGATTCTCCCCCTCAGCCAGCAAGGAGAGACGTAGGAGACAAGAAGAGGGGGAGAGTGAAAAGCGGGGTCTTGAATATTGGAAATTTTGAATGTGTGGCATAGCAATGGCAACACTGAGATGAAGGACTTTCATATGAAATAGTAGGGGGATATTTATTCATATTATTTGAAAGGACTTAGGTATGTCTAGATTCCCTACTACCACTCGCGCTCTCCCATGATGGCATGGTAACAGCTTGGAACCATCCTGCCAGACTTTAACCTGTCAGATTGGGGTTTGGAGTTTTTCTAAGAGGGCCATGTGGAAGAGTTAAAATCTCGGGTTATTGGGGGCGTGTGCCTGTGAGCATCACGTAGTCCTACTTTAGGTTTAACCCTTTTAAAGATAGCTCTGATATGCTATGCTCTATGTTTAGCATGATGCATGCATGCATCACTGGTGATCAACTCGCCAGTGACAGGGCTGCATTTCTGCATCATGCCGACCCAATCGGGTTGACACACCTAATTAGGGAGAAGGCATGATGCATTCATGCATCATGACGACAAATGGCAAAGCCCATTAAAGGGTTAATACTACATGTGCTACGAGGTCACACCTAGGCCAACGTTTAAGAGGCCATGCCCTCAACACCAGTTGCACTCCATATACTTATACATGGGTTTCAAGAAGTCACGCGTACCTTGAGGAAATAATGTATCGTCAATAATGAATATAATATAAAGGTAGTTTGGTTTTCCCATGGGTGTAAGTAAAAACACTCCTAGCTGAGAAACCTATGTGATAGTCTACTTATAGCTGCTTTATGGTGGAGTAATTCGGACTGTTGCTATCACCAGATCACTAAGCTGCCTGTATACATTTTTATATTCAGAGTGTGCAAACAAAACGACCAGAGAATGTAGCCACATAATACATATATGATGTAGATAAAGCGTTGTTTTTCGAAAGAGTGGAGGGTGGGCCTCTGGGATCTTCCAGCCTTAGTGTACAACAGAACATTCCATATGACTGACTACTGCTGCTGAGCCTCCTCGTTACTGCTCTGTGCCTTCTTAGACTTGGCACAGAGAGGTACACTGTCAGAAGTTAGTGTCAAACTTTGACAGGTTAAGTAGGCAGTGGTAGACTCGTGATGAAACACCACGTCACACTGGAAGACTTGTAGGAGACAAAATGTCTCTCACCCTTTAAGGGCCTCATGGTGCTGTATTGTGTATTATGCCCTTGGTCAGCATGATGCATGAATCCAACCCTGTCGAGTCAAGGGCTGCATCCATGCATCATGCCGACCTTTTGTGAGTGTATCAGCCTCATAGGGTTGGCATGATGCTTACATGTTGCACTGCACTGGCGAGTTATTCACAAGGGCTTCATTCATGCATTATGATGACAAAGGACGTAGGCATAATGTATTAATATACTATGTGGCCCTAGAAGGGCTAACTCCTCTATAAACTGGTATCTTATCGGCACTGACGACACGGTTATCAACAGAAAACTTTCAAAATACTTTCCGGTTGTCTACACCAGTCCACCCACACCTCCCTACTCCACAACCATTTTGGAACGTTCTTAATGTATGTGCAATAACGCCACTTATTCTGGAACCGTTTACAACACTTCCCATCCCACTCTAGTGTCGCTGTATAAGAAAAGTACCCTAATATATATAATGTAATCTTATATAGAATCTGCTGCATGGGGGTATTTCTCAAACTGTATGATTCTAATGGGGTAGGAAATATCCATCGTACAGGTAGTTTGGATATAGACAATGTACACTGTCATATGGATTGTGGGAAATCGAAATAATACCCAGAGAATTCCACGACCATCAAACACCAAGACAGAAGCCACCATGCACCCAATCTGTGTATTGTACACACCCAAACACCATTATAACCCTTTAATGGCTGCACAATACTGCAATGTGCCAAACCCTTTGTCGACATGATGCAATTCTACTGTCCAGGGCTGCATTCATGCATTATCATGCCGACCCTTCGAAAATGTAAATCAACACTGGAGGGTTGACATGGTGCTTGAATGCAGCTCTGGCAATAGGAATACCATTAAATTAAAAACTTAGCACAGCAAAGCACTATGCAGGCCTTTAAGGGTTAACACATTTTAAGTAAAACAATTTCCCCGAGCTGCAGCTCGGTCCCTCCCCCACCACCACAGAGTGATTCATCCCATTAGATTGCCTATTGTTTCTGTGGGGTCTGTAAACCAGAACAACATTCAACACTAAACTATAACTGTCTGGTGGAAGCTATCTTCCCTCTTCACCCATCCCGCACTCTCAGACAAAATTGGCGTCTATCCTCATTCACCCTTGAAGAAGACCTCGTTTTACAATGGTTTTAGGACAAGAAATTACACTTTTTGTGTTTTACAAAACATTGACGTCTTATTTCAACTGTAGAAACTTCCCATTCTGAACTGAAGCTAACTTGGGGAAAAGAGCATGTTTCTTGAGTCAAGGGACATTAGGGGAACATGTAGCTTTTCGGAACGAGGATGGATGTCAATGTTGCATGAGTGTGGGGGGTCTCAGAGCATGCGATGATACGTTCTTCATTTCTCCCCATACTACTAGTATAGCTACACACTCAGAAAAGTGAGAGTCATTGTCGCTAAAACTACCCTCACCTGAGGGTCATGCACTGTCTGACTCTCAGGTGAGGGTAGTTTTAGCGACAATGACTCTCACTTTTCTGAGGGTGTAGTATGATGCGATGAACTACATTGTACCAGAAAAATATTTAGTTCGAATCAATTGAAAACATAATACTAAGTTAAGAAAATAGTTGGGAACATACACTGTGACAGTCAATGATAATTGCCATATATTAGCACACCGCATGAACATGGTATGGGATCAAATCTCAGCCTAGGGCAGTATCCAGTGGTGGAATCTCTTGTTAACCCTTTAAGGGCCACAAAATGCTTTAATGTGGGATTCTCCCTGTCTGTAATTATGATGCACGAATGCAGCCCGGTGAGTTAAGTCGCCTAGGGTGCATTTATGCATCATTACAAAAGTGGTGCATCCATGCATCATGCCGATAAATGACATAAGATGACGTATTAAAGCAATAAGGGCCGTCCATACAGTATAGCATACAAGAGGGGGAAAGTGGAGGATGTTGGTCTGAGTGTGACAAACAATGATATAGGTATGGGGAAAGGTGAAACCAGGGGGTAAGGGTGTTGGAAAAGGCCAAAGTCTGAGTGACATACTTTATTGATGACCCCTATGCCCCCTCCCCTAAAGGGTTAAGAGAAAGGGTATTGAGGGGGCAATGTTATTGCATTCCTGTTTGAAGTTAAAACAAAGACCTCCCTCGGACAGTGACTGTTGGGGAAACATGGCGACAGGGCTGCAGAAACTCGACACGAACACATGGAAACATGAGTGCAATGGTATTTTGGTATTTTAGAGAGAGCAATTCAATTGTTAACTTGGAAACGTTAAATTCAGACCATCTGGTTTCTTATGATAATATATTGGGGGTCAATAGACAGCTTTACTCAGTTTTGAGTAAAGTTTGCAGCAAAATATTACAAAACACTCTCACTCCTAGTGCCTAGACACAAACATTACTCTTAAAATGGGAAAATAAGCAGGAAAATGAAATACTCAATTCAATTATGATTGGGTTGATTTTTCTGAAATATAAAATACAAAATAACTCTTGGACCGAGTCATTGCCGTTGAGCTGATTAAATTTTACCTTTTTTTTATCGTGGAGTGCCCACATCACTGCTTATAGTTTATTAGAGAAGCCCCACCAATTTCCTCTAAACGTGGAACACAAATGAAGTCAGCAACCTCCTTCTTTCAGACTAGAAAGTCTAGAAAAATGGGACAGTTTTCTTTGTAAACACAATTACTGGCTGGTGGCCTTTTGTTTATTTTTTAACCCTTCTTCATAAAACCCAAGACGCAGACTTTGAGGGGCTCAACTCCTCTAGGCGCCGTGTGTTGAGGCATTCCAGAGCTGAAGAGATAACTATGTAACCCTCTAAGAACCTTCATGTCTCTAATGTTCTTCTGTGGTTGTGAATCAGTGTCTGTGAGTAACTGGCACTGTATTGCATGGTACATCATACCTGCAGGGTCTGCAAGATGCATGATTGCAGTACTGACGAATAACCGTTACAAGTACTATATTCTTGCATCATGACAAAAGCGTATACACATATATCCCGCCATTAAAGCACTAATCTGTCCATAAAGTTTGAGGTATGTAACTAAATGAACAAATCACCTTCACATAGTGCTCCACAGCACGCGATACAACAATACAAATAACAATGCAGCGTTGGTATAACATACAGTAGTTTTTATACGTCTCTCGATAATTCTTATCGATGAAAGCTGCATGGTTCATCGATACGATTTTGCAGATTAATTTAAGACTATATTATATCAGACAGTGAGACTAGGGTCCAGAAAACGCTTTTTATCATCGAATCGTGCCTCTTTTAGTTCAGACACATCTGTAATGGTGGGAGATGTCTTCCACCCGCCTTTAACAAAATATAGCATATTCTTTTAAATCAAAAACAGAAAGGAAATCCTACTGGTAAGCCTTCCACCTTATGTCATCCATGTGAAGCCCAAGAAGGAGAAAACACTGTGCTAAGGTCGCAAGCTGGTTATGATATCCCATTGCCACAGCTGCGCTAAAACAACGCCCAACACCTAAAGCATACAGAAGAGGGGGCGTTATATTCGCCATAATGAAAACACTGCATGGTGCACCCATCCACCCTAAACCCTATGTCTCACTCACCCATTCATGATTCAACAAGCCACCCTAAACCATATACAACTTATTCCAGCTTATGCATGAGAAAACACCCATCATATGACAAACTGCTAGAGGTTATGCATAGAGTGGCAAGGCTATAAACGCATTGTGGATCATCATATGTGCATTACTGGGATGGAGGGATCGATCCAAAACCCAAAATGGCTGCCACATGCAGCGGGGGATTGTGGGTAAACACAATTGGACGCACTGTCCCCTGGTAGGACCCATGGGGCATCCTGTGCTAGGGTCCATCCACCATTTCCTGATAGCTCGAGAACTATCTATAGTCGTTTCGCCATTTAAGGGCGGCATATTGTTTAAACTTGCCATACCCTTTCTTATGTTTAGGAACAGTAAAGTTTCCTGACGTCTTAATTGTGTGGTGTTGGACATAGTGATTAGGCCAAAGAAAAAGAGGTTTGTTTCAGGTAACATGGCATGAAAATGTAGGGTCGGTAGGTCGGATTTTTTTTTTTACTTTTTTTTTTAACATGAAAGTACTACCCGACCTCTCCGAAGACTCGAAAATTGACCTAAAAAGGCTAGAAATAAGGAAATTTCTTCAAAATTGCGTAAAAAAACGTACGGTCGGCCCTCTTTCGATAGGGTCGGTCTGGTGACCTAAAACGACCCTTTTTTTTTGGCCTTAGCAACTATTTAAAGGCTCTACATGTATACATTTTTTCAAAATAAGATATTTCAAAAAACTCAAACTCAACTCATGGATGTAGCCACAATTACCTCTTCCATATTTTTAGAATTAATTGACATTGCCCTTCTTGGGTTGATACGCTTAGTGCTTCAATGCATTATGCTCTTCGATCGTAGTATGCATGAGTATAGTCTACTTCCGCTCATCCATCTTGATTGACGACCCTATGGGGTTGATACATTCCCAAAAGGGTCGATATGTTTCTTGAATACAGCTTTGCATCATGGATCATTACAATAAAGGTATATGCATTAAGGCATTATGTGGTCCTTAAAGGGTTAACGCCCCCCCCCCCCCCCCACACACACACACACCCTGCGTTGATGGGGCGTCCCCTACCGGTGAGATGAGGCATGAAATAGACGTTGTATCGGGTACCGGGCTCAGGGGGCAGCCGGCCGGAAGTCGGCCATTTTATAACATAGAGGAAATACTCATTGGTCATTGTCCGTTAGAACCGTACGATGACGTTAGCACGATGTCGGCTTTTTCTTCTGCGACCGATATGTTGTGGTCACAAAATCTCCTTTTTTCTGAGAGTGGTTGTTCTTGAACCGGAAATGTACTTAGTACAGGGCTAATAGTCTTTGTCATGCTGTACAACTGACCCATAGGGCCATACCACCTGTTAATGTTATAGGGATAATTGTTACCAAAATGACCCTCCTTTTGAAACAGACACTTTCCCTCCAGAGTAGGCTGCATCCTTACCTGACTCCCCGGCCTGACTCCCTTTCAAAGAGTGTCCGGAAAAGTCCCCCTCCAGCCTTCAAAGTAAACTCTCCTTCTATAAACCTTGCCAGCCTTGCCTGCCCTGACTTTAGTTACCCTAGTTGGCGTTCATAGTACCAACACAATGATATCATGGAGTTTCCCCTCATGATACAGCAGGACTGTTGAGGTATGCAGCTTGACCACACACACACAAACCGGGTGTGTAATGTACCCCTGCCTCTCAATATTCATTAACTGAATTCCAAAGAGGTGGCGTCATTATAGAAAGGAACTATGCTTGTTTTAGTTGTCATACTATAGGGCCTAAAGTCACGTGGAATGTCATTATCATCGTTCAGTAAAATGAGTAGTGAGAAGCTGCAATATAACCCTTTAATGACATTTGTCGCCAGGGCAGGACAGGAAAAAAAGAGACACAGACAGAAAGCCGAATTCATAAAATAGCACCCTAACCTGGGATATGGAGGCGCAACTCTCTGTCATGAGATTTGTTATCAAGTAAATGTGGAGAGTTAGGCATTGCCTGACTCCAAAGAGTTTTAGACAATGCCTGACTCTGGAAAGAGAACCCAGATGATTCTCACATTTTTCTCTGTATACAGATGATGGAGTATATATAATGTATAATGTATATGATAAGGAGGGAAACACAGGCTCCTATGGCTTGAGGGTGTGTCCAACTGCTGTGAAGAATGTGAAAACTGAGCTGTGCCTATCAGCCCAGGTTGGTGGTCGAGTTACAGAAGGGAAGAACCTTCACACCTGTTACAAGTACACACATACAGGCCTCATACTTGTTGTACACTGTCCACACCCACACACTACCCACCTGACTGTTCTATAGCAGACCAGTATAGACTGCATGGCAGACATAGAGCAGGTTTATATAATCACTTTGATAAGTATACAATATCGATTATCTATAATACGATCGTTTGAACTGATTATAGCCGACACGAATACCTTTTAGGCGGCATTATGTTTTATCACAAATCATTGAGTAGTTTCTCAGGTCCCTACAATGGCACCTAATTGTAACAGCAGAAACATATGGCATGTTTAACCATTTATATTTTCGACTTGACCATAACAGGGTTGGGTGCACATTAGATAGCAGTCGTCTTTTCCCCACAAAAGCCTGGTATGAGCTACAATGTGGCCAAAGGGTCAAGGGGTATAGTAAGTATATACTTCCAAGGTCATGACACCTCAGAAACTTTACCATCCCACCACGCCCCCTCCTTTACACTCCCATGGGGAACGTTCACAAGTGACGTCACCTATTTTCAGACCCATTTAAAGACCCCTGCCACCTTTTCCTTATTCTGGTCATATTGACCTTTTCCCATCTATGGGCTGGGTCATAGACCACCCACCCACTAGAAGTTGACATCATTTGTAAACGTTTCCCCCATCCAGGGCCCCATGCACACATGTAGCCTCCTCCAGGGTATAGGGTCTGCTGCCTGTCATCTCTCCCCACCTTCTGACAGTTCACCATGATACACCCTGCCATATTGGTGGCTCCAGATGGGTCAAAAGCGACCTGGCGGCCTGGGCTGTTTTGGAGGCGATATCCGACCTAAGGCAATAATATAAGCGACCTGGCGACTTTTGATCAAAATTTATAATAGTTTAAAGGACCTAAAGGTTCCAAAAAAGCGACTTTTCGACCTGGACCCCTTAATTTCGGCGACTTTCCGACCTGAGGGAGGGACCCCTCTGCACCCCCATACTGACCACCTGCACTTTTCATCCTCAGGAGGAATTGGGTGGGGGATGGGAGGGGCTCTTTGTTCGTGAAAGGTACCTTTCCAACAGACATCCTCCTGATATTAGTAATAATAAGGGCCTAGTTTCACGAAAATCGCTTTATTAAACGAGATTAAATGTCCACTAAGACATGATTAAGATCTAGTCCCCCCTAAACTGCCCTAAACAACAACAAGGCCCCGTTTCAGAGAGGGGGGTAAGGATCTGGTTTCCAACAAGATTTCACCAAAATCTTCTTCAGGTAGACCATGGCCAACATATGGTGAATTGTATTGTCTTTCTGGCTAAAGCAAATTCAATAAGTTTTGCGTCGAAAGTACCCTAACAATAGATCTAGCCGTCAAAATACAGTTGAGTTCCCCCCCCCCTCCCCTCCAGGTCCTGGGCTTCTCACCCCTTGCATGCACCATATTGACTGACAGATGAATCTGCCCGATGCTGGACATGGCCGGCCTGTTGGACTGGAACCAGCCACCCTGGTGTATGGGTGTTGATGCATTGTACCATCAACACGTGTACTTACGGTAATTAATGTGTGTCACGTGTCTGTTATCACGTGTCCACCACATCACGTGACGGCGAACATCCGGGCTTCTCTGTTGCCTTTAGAGCGTTGGAGCAATTTGTAATCCAATGTTCAATGAAACAATTTCAAAATGTCCACTGCAATCTAACGTTAAATTGGACATTTTCAAAGTGTTACTTTCAGCATATAATTATGTAGACTACTTGGCAGAATATCTGGCCGTCAAAGTGGCATAAAGGACCCCTGTGCCTCATAAACATTGGCTTTGATACCCCAATCTCAATGTCAGAGGTAATAATAGGTAGCACTTCGGCCATGTACCATGCTAGTGGTACTAACACATTTTCCCCAGTCCCTCTTAAATCTCTTAGAAATTCTCTACTGTATGTTTCTTTCTATTTAGAATATGTTAACAGCTAAAAGTCGACTTTTTGGCTAAAGCTATACATGATTACATTTATTGTGCATTAAACGGCATTGGGGACAGCCACTTTCCTTAAAACCACGCCTCATGTTCGCCATCGCACTATGCTGATATGGTCACTGCATGGGACTTCTGATTTAAACAGCTTTACATTACAGTATGGGGTTCTTTCAATGCTAAGCGGTCTAGAACCGAGGCAGGGTCCAACTCTAAGTGAGGTGTGGGCCATGCTCTCAGTGAGGGGTAAATGTTTGTACTTGTGGCCACATGCTGCAGGATACTGTCCGTAAACTGTCCGCCCCCCCCCTCCAACCACCACCACGTCAACCCTGGAGGAGGATGAGGGGCTGGTAGCCTACCCACACATTTACTGTGACTCAACGGAACTACTTTTGCATTGCAATACAAACATGAAATCTGCAACCAGTTAATTTTCTTTTGTCTTTTTCTTATAATGTCGAGTTTGGCATCGCACCTGCCTAATTCTGTCTAAACAACTAGAGCTTTAGTGAGAGCCTATTTGGGTTTTCCTTTGACCTTTCTCTCAAGGTGGCATAACGTTTTAAGAAATAGAAATATATTTCTCTACCCACTTGTATTGCCAGAGTCTACTCTGTACAACCTTCCTGTCCCCTCTCATCCCCTCCCCCAAATAGATCCCCAACCTAGCCACCTAACTGAGGATGCACTCTTTCCTAAAGTTCCTAAAAATTTAAGTTATGTACTACAACCCGTGTAGAGAATTGATGGCAACATGCGTGTTACTGTAGAGCAGATTCCTCCAGGATATCCTCCAGGCTGTGACTACCCCCAGGTATGTGTACACATGGGGTACACACCCTGTGTACCAGAGACCAGCCTGGAGGAGGGCTGCAAGTCGTCAGGGTGGACACGTTGATAGCAGAACAGGCGGAGCAGGGGGTGAGGGGTGGCAGATAAGATAAGGTTTAGACCAGGGTTTAGACACAAGTGGAGGGTGCTATCTGTTTGACCGCTCCCACCAGAAACTCTAAACGGGTTCACCGAGGTCAGTACCACGGGTCACCGGACAATCACTCTCCGAGCAGATATTTAAATAAGTGAATGTAAGGGTAAATTCAGTGGCAGATTTAGAGGGGGTGTTTCCCGGGGGTGTTTAGAGGGGGAGCCCCCCCCCCTCCCTCCTCCTCTCAGTTTTGTAGATGAAATTTTTTGGATTTTAAAGTAAGATCGGTCATCCCCTTTTCAAAATCCTGTTTTGTAGATGAAGAATGGGTGCATTCTTACCTTCCAGAAGAGTAGTGTTCAGTAATCCCAAATCCTCACAGGTTTCTGTAACGGAAAGAAAGACAAATCATTATACCACAGAATTACAAAATGGAAACTTTGCATACTCAATATAGAATAGGACGTTCCCCAATGTTAAATGATAGGTCTATGCTGGATATCAGACTGAGTCAGCTATGTTTTGTGGTTTGCCTTGTGCCGTTGTGTAATGCATGAATGTAGCACTGGCGAGTTGTATCCATACATAATATATACAAGTAGACCCTATGGGGGTTTGGGCATTACATCTTTAAATGTCTGAACTTGACAGTAGTAGGCACGCCTCCTGAGCTGCTCCTTTACAGATGACCAATGTCATGACTCTTGTCTGTATTCTGACAGTGGGTGGGCACATTGTGTAACGTACCAAGGATCCACCCTCAGCCACTCAGTGTCCACAGGACACAGACCCTGCTGAGCTGCTCAGGGCAAAAGGTCAGGGGCACGAGAGCAGCTCATGGGCCTGGTACTTTAAGTATGGCTTCCTTAACAGTAACAGGACCCTTCTGGATGACCCTGCTCCGACTATAGCTTTTGTTATGTTATCAGTGATGACAGAAAAATATGATTACTCTTACATGGCATCTGTTTGTGCCATGTATGACCTGGACTCGTCAAACCATGTCAGAGTACCCTACTCATAGTTACTCACCACTCATGCACCATGTCAGAGTACCCTACTTATAGTTTGTCAGGGTACCCTACTCATTGTTACCCACGACCCACAAACCATGTCAGAGTACCCTTCTTATTGTCACACATGACCCACACACCATGTCATAGTAACCTACCCGGTACTTATTGTTACTCATGATCCACACACCATGTCAGAGTAACCTACTTATTGTTACTCATGACCCACACACCATGTCAGAGTACCCTACTTTTTGTTACTCACGACCCACACTATTGTCAGCGTATCCTACATTTTTAAGACTCAAAAGGCCACTTGGAGGTCAGATGACAGCAGCATTCCGTGACCTTGACCCTGGTTATGTGCCCTGATGAAAGAACCCTTTTAGGACGCATTGTTGACTTTGGCTCCCACTGGATGGCAGTTAGGTGCCAGTGTGAAAACAGCCGGGCCGGCAGAGATGGGCTTAGGGGATTTCTTTGGCACCGTTCAGATCTTGGATCTTGGATCATCATGACCAGTAAATGGGGAGGGCAAATAAATACAAGCCTCCTCCGCTGCCCGCAGAGTGGTCAGAGTGGGGTAGAGTTATGCCCTTCAAGGGCTGCATAGTGGTATGCTTGTTTTCTGGTTATATTCATGACACGTGATCGAATGAAGCCCTGGTGAGTGCATTCGAGCATCATGCTGACCATACAGGGTTGATACACTCCCAAAGGCTCATGTACCGGTAGCATGGGTGATTGTGGTATGCTAAAGCTACGTTAATATGGGTGGATGTGGGTGGATGTTATGTGCTAACGCCAAGTTAATATAGGTGTATCTGGGTGATTGTGGTATGCTAAAGCTAAGTGAATATGGAAATATCTGGGTGGATGTGCTATGCTAAAGCCAAGTGAATATGGGTGTATCTGGGTGGATGTGAGTGGGTCTGTGTCAGAGTAGGACTGAGCTGTAGGGTGTGACTGGTGTAAACTGAGCTGCGTCCAGATGTGCATCGTCTACAAATGGGACGCTACATTAATGACGTGCGGCGTGTGGATGGCGGCTTTGATCACCTGGAACATGGCGCACACAGCATGTCACCCCCACCCCCTACCAGCTCATCCACAACCCCTACACGGCTACCTACACCCCCTACTAGCTCACCTACACACCCCTTACTCCCCACCTCACTAGTTAACCCTTTAAGGGCGGCATGATGTTTTAGCAGTGGCAGATTTGGAGGGAGCATGTGCGCGTCCCCTCCAATTTAAAGAAAATTTGTAACGTAAAATTTGGCCCACATGTTGTTGTATTAAAGCACTATGCTGTCCTTAAAGGGCTAACACCATGACAACTCGCCTAGATACACCCAATGGTACAAACTAACCCCTCTGCCAGCCTGAGACCTACTTCTAAATTCTAAAGACCTCTACCAGCTGGACCAAGAAGCTTCTGAACTCCTACTCACACACCTCACATAATGAACATAATTATACTGTCGCAGTATCCCGACAGGGCATTTCCAGAGAAAAGTATCCATTGCTTTCTCTACCTCTCTTTGGTTCGAGAGAGGCAGGGTCTTGCTGGCGGTGGCAGTGCAGAGTTATCTGCTTTATTAATGCATTATATTAATGCATATTGTATCTATAACAGTATAATTATACTGGTTGTGTACCCTATACTTATAATGCAATGCAAGCGAAATACAGATTTGTGGAGATAGTTATTGAATATGTAGTGACCATTCAACTGTGATGGACATATGTACAGTATATTATTGCAGGTATTAGAGGTTTATCAGACATTTAACAGACGTGTACGTCTTATCAGCACCCCAGTATGAGAACATACATGTGGGGCAGGGGTCAGATAGCAGGAGATAGCAGAGCAGGGGCAGCAAGGGAGACCAGTGTACATGGCTTCCCGCTCCTTACTAGTACCCCCATCCCCAGAACCTTACCCTACCCTGCAGGCCCACCTGGCTTCATGTCACGTGAGCAAGAGAAGTTGCAGGTTCCTAAACCAAACCATATGTACTATCCCCTATCTATGGGCATACCCGGGAGGCATACATTTAGGAACTAGTATTACTAACTAGAGGGAATCTGCAATATGTGGGTGATGTGTGAAATATATCATTTTACATAAACATTGAAGGGTTTAGAATATTTTCAGGAATATTTCCAATGCTAAGATGATTTGAAACTAGTTAACTCTCACCGGTTCATACTGTGAACCTCCTCGATAACCCATATCATTTATATCAACGATCATGTAGTGAACTTTCCTTTAAACTATTTGCCAGCTTTTTTATATTTGTGTATCAGGTTTGGAGAATCTGAGATATAAATGTCTACATTGACTACAGTATTGAGTGTATACAACGCAAACTGTTAGAACAGTCATGAAAATGCCCGGTAAAAATGGCAGACACCATTGAAATTATTGCACTTCACCTTTACTTAATTTATAATACTTATTCACCCCTAGCCTGACCCCATACACCCCTGGAGGATGGTATGGGGTCCCTCCTCCTGGTCCTGTCACCTGTCACACTTGACACACATCTCGTCCCTGTCAGTTAACACATCCCCAGTTAATGCCCCACTAAACTGTTAAATGACAGCTTCTAAGACACGTGCTATCTGATCAGCTCAAACTCACATGAGCTGACACACTGTGTGGAGACAGTAAGGCAGCCACTGCCGGAGTTTGATCAGATAGCATCCCTTCATCAAACTAGGATTTTCAATTTTCAAACAAACTATTAGTTCTTTTTCATCTTTTTTAGCCTTCTTATTTTTTACTAAAAAGCGACGCTGTGCAAAGCTTTGTTATCAACTAACCAATAGAAAACAAAGCAATATTGAAATCTGTACAAATCCATTTGTACCAATAATCTGAATTACCCCCCCCCCCCCCATCCCCTTGCTCAATGCCTTTTGTAACCTTACTCCATTCAGTCAAAAGCATAAGGCCGTTCCAAGCTGAAAGTCAAAGAACTATATAGCTCCGCCTACACCCAACCCCCCCCCCCCCCCCACTCCTCCTCATCCTCCTGGGCGCCGCCATGTAACCTTGACGTAGACCCTGACGTAGACGTCCCAGTGACCGGTGCCGGGCTGGGGTCAGTAGCAGAGGTCATAACGTCACGAGGAGGCGCTGGTTGCCGCTAAGTATACAAAGTGGCGACATGCACTCACTGCCCTCACGTGACGTAACGTCACTGGACGCTGTCTCCTCCATGACCTACGTCACGACCTTGTACAAGACAGATGCCCCCTGTGCCGCACGCCTCAACGCGCGGCCACGACCAGAACACGTCTGTTATAGCGTGTGGCGGCGTACTAGTATATATAGGGGTAGGGGGGGGGGGGGAGTAAAGACCTGGATATGGGAACGTTCAAAAATTATTTCACCAGCCTTTGAGTCAAAGAAGGCTACGATCATGCTGCCATGTCAACGTTTGACATGGCAGCATGATCGTTGCCTCCTCCGAAATTGACATGGGGCATTGGGGATCATTGGCCTTTAATAGATATCAGGGACAAAATATCAATATATATGACCTTAAAAGTGTAGACGCTCTATGGACCCCCTCCCCCTTATTCATTTTTGAAACCGACACAGCCGAAGGCTGGTCAGCAGGTTCAGAGGGTCCATACGGACCAGGAGTTGGGAGTGGGGAGGAGAAGGGAGGACTATGTCTCCAGGGTATGGTTCCTCCGGTTACCAGATGGAGGCGCCACTAAAGGCGGGATCTGTCACCGGGTACCAGCACGTCAGCCTTCTTGTGACGTATAACCTTGGCCTTGTCATCACGGCTACATGGTGACGTACGTTGACGTACAGATAACATCCACAGATCATGGCGACACACATAGAGATCTAGTATAAACAAACCGGCTTCTAATGCATATCAATGGGATGCAGTAGACAAATACATGAATGTAGATACCGTATTTCCCCGTGTACAAGCCGGGGTCCGTGTATAGGCCTGCCCCGTGTATAAGCCGGGGGGAAATGTGACTTAGTGTTGTATAAGCCGGGCCCCGAGTATAAGCCCGGGGGTGCAATATATATTCAATAAAAATCATATTTCAGGCCATAACTCCACTTCTACTTGGAGTATTTACATAATTCTTTCGGCTATGTGACCCCTATTTACCCCATTCATGTCCCTAGCCATTTTACAGAGAAATAAAGCTTAAATTGTCAAGAAAATTATTGTAAATGTTGCAGTAAATGTGTCGGAAAAGTAGGTAATTCTAAAAATTGTAAGAAACAATCATGGTGTTTCTACAGCTAAAGGAATATAAGCCTGCCCCGAGTATAAGCCTGCCCCGTGTATAAGCCTGGTCAGTTTACTACTTAGTACTTATAAAAGCCCGGGCTAATACACGGGGAAATACGGTAGGTATATACATACATATTATAACTATATATATATATATATATATATATATATATATATATATATATATATATATATATATATATATATATATATATATATATACATACATACAATGTAAAGGCCATACCCCCATTCTGTACATGTTATAGGCCTATATGGTATGGGGGGGGAGGGGACTAGCCTTTTATGTGCATATGATTATAGCTGCAAATCCTCTCCCGAAAGTCACCATCCAATCAGACCAATGGCATGTGCAGAAACATGCCCGGCTACATTAACAGTGATGCATTATCCTTTATAGCTAAATTCGCATGATATCCTTTAATAACTTGAGGATAATGAATGAGACATCTTATCTGATATTTGATTACTAGCCCATATGACATATTCATTAGTGTAAGTAAGATTACAGTTAGGGGGATAATACACACTCACTGTTATGTGAAACTTGTGTTTGAGAAAACATATCCTCTATGACCCCGACGTGATTTGAACACGCAACCTTCCGATCTGGAGTCGGACGCGCTACCGTTGCGCCACGGAGTCACCTAGAGGCGACACCTGGAGATTTGCACCTGTAGTTGTTCATATGAGATCCTGATGTCTTTGAAATGGCAGGTGCTGCCTTAAGAAAAAAATGCATGTACATTTTACCCCGAAAGTTAAAAAAAATAAAAAAAATAGAGACGTCTGGTAGGTAAAGTATCCCACAGCATGATACATCGTATGAACTCTAGAGTCTAGGCTTATAATGCCCAACCAAAGTCTACGTACTAGTGTGTAATAGGTACCTTTAGCAACCACGTAAAAGCTCAATAAACGTAGACGTAGCCTATTCCTTTAGCACTACTACGTCTGCGTTTAATGAGCTACGTCGGGTTTGCTAAAGGTCCCTACTGTGTGTACAAGCCTCAGAGTATCGGTGCAGGTCTGGGGAACGTTAACAACTTCCTGAGCGTGATCCAGGTCAAACATTTCTAAAAGGCCCATTTGCCTACAATTGTGACAGAGGGTAGAAGTTCTTGAAGTTAAGTTGGGGAAAAAACTCCCAAACTTGGTGACGTCATTTAAGAACGTTCCCAACAGGTGTCTGGTGACATCCTCACGTGCTCCCAGGCCCGCCAAGTGCCTGTCACCATCAGGTAACATCACCGGCTGCCAGTTAACCCTTTTAAGGCAGCATTATGCCTGACATAGCAGCAGCTAAACTCGCGGGCGCTACATCATTGCATCATGTCGCCCCTTCTAGTGTGCATGGAACCCCTAAGGTCGACATGATGCATGACAGCAGTACTCAGCAGGGGTGCATTCAGGCATCATGACGACCAACGGCAGAGCATATTTAAGCATTGTGCTGCCCTTAGATGGTTAATGCTAGGCTCTGAATGGTGTTATTACTGGCACCCACCATGTACCAACGCCATTGCGGCCATAACACACAGACAGCATACCCTACCCATTTAGTTTAAGGTGCAGAATCTTATTAGATAATAATGTAACCTGGCCAGTAGAAACGCAATTGAGTACTATACCAGACACCAGGAAGGATATTAAATAGAAAGCTACATGGAAATCTTTATAGATGCAAGCATATTATTATATGCAACTTACCCCAACCCCTTTTTAAACTAAAAACTATACTGAAAATTATGATGTAGACAAAGATCTTTCTTCAATATTGCAGGAATTAATTTTACAATAGAGAAAAAATATCATTTTGTTTGTCGTAGGATTATTAGTGTGACAGCTGTGAGAGCACGGATGGCTATGTTGATCTGTTTTACAGCTGTTTTAGGTAACATCGGGTTAGGGGTCAGATTTCAACACCTGATAATCAAAATTCAATATATTCACACCAAAGTTAACATGTGCTCAAACAAGGCGATATATCCCGGGGGCGATATGCCTGCAATATTAGGGTATAACAGTCGATAACATGTTCTCACGAAGTGGATGTTGATATCATATTTACTTGCCTAAAGGTTGACGTTGTACTATGTACTTCTACATATAACTTGAATATTGCATTGGATTAGGTTAAGATAGAGCGACGCCGAGGACACCATAATATAATGAGATTAATTGGATAAGCTTGACCATGCATCGCTGCGGATAACTTGTCAGGGTTGCAATGTTGCAGCATGCCGACCCTTTGGGCGTGTATCAACTATCCTGACCGTAAGGGTGGACATGATGCATTAACCCAGCCTTGGCGAGTTACCTCCCTCCGTTCCCATCCTACCCGTGAGGACATTTTTGGTGAACGTCCTATAGGGGGTAGTGGTATAATATATTTCGATTTAGTGACCAAACATGACCTGGGCCATGCATTTGTATAATGCCAAAATGGTGACAAGGGGGTGGGTGGGTCTTGAAAAAGGTTTTAAAATAAGGTGACGTCATTTGTGAATGTTCTCGTATGGGGGTGGGGTGCAAATGGGTACATGTATGTGTGGGTGGGTGTGGGTGTGGGGGGGGGGGGGGGGGGTCGCTGTATCGTGGGGGCCATTTTACACTTGGGTTGCCAGTTATTACCCTCCCCGTGTTGGAGCTGAGACTGTTGCCAGCCGCGACCAATCGGCCGGAAAGGGGAACAGGAGAGCTGGGACACCGCCAGCCTTCACTGACATTCTGTAGAGCAGGAGATGGCGCCACAGGAGCCGATTACCTCTCTGTATTAATACAGCCATCTTTAACCACCGGTGGAATGTGTATGATCATTTATACAACAGTGTTTGCGTCTAGACCAAGGATGTGTTAGAAGATTGACCAATCTGCAAATGATTGGGACCCTTCAGAGAGGGATTCTTCAGTCAATGTCTGTATGAGAATGGCTGACTTGCGGCGGCTTGCGGTGAAATATGTCCGCCTGTGCTGGTTTTTAGTTGGATGACGGGAGGGGAGCGTGGTGGGAAGAGTTTTGTTTGGGGTTTTCAGTTGTTTTTAGTCCTGGTAAAACAGTGGGAAAGCTGTAAAACGTCCTGCTGTGTCAGGCCTCTAAGGGCCACAAAGTGTACTTTGGCTGCTGATGCCATGATGATTGACTTCAGCCCTGGCGAGTTACTCGCCAGTGCTGTTTGCATGCACCATGCCGTTCCATGGGGTCTTGAACCCCTTCGGAAGGGTCCGGATGAGGCACGCAGCCCGAGCGAGTAGACGCGTTAGGACAAAGGGCATGGCACATTAAAGCACACTCCAGCCATTAAAGGGTTAGGGTCTGTGGTAGTAGATACATGGGAACGAGGGGGTCGCTATACGCGGGGTTTACCAGGTATATGATCCAGATGGCGCTGTGATCAGTCCAGGACAAAAATACCTACAACGTTGGACGGGTTCAACAGGCATGTATACATCTCAGTCATGACTGCTGTTCAGCCCCCTAGTTTGGGGAACGTTTACAGATGACGTAACTTAGTAGAAATGCTTATTTGCATTCAGTCAGGAAAAATGATCAATGCATTGGGAGTTAAGCATGTCGTTGGTACCAGCTCGGCTAATTTGTCAAAGGGAGTGCGAATAAGGATGGTGAAAGATCCATGAGACGTCCATTGTATCATTTCAAAGGTGATGAATGATAGTTTTACTGACAACAAAAGGGGGGGTCATTACTGACTTATGTGCCATGCATGTGTCTATGATAATACAGATGGCTTCCCTACTAATCGTAGGGCACCATTCTTCAGTTTGTTAAATGGTTTAAAAAAGCAGGTTTCCAAGGCAATCCAATATTACTTGATCAAATATTTGCGAAAAGGTCTAATCAATCCTAACTATTTCTTCCAATTTTTGTGAAAGGAAAGTAGATTTTATTAACTCAAACAAATTTGAGTTATTCATAGTCAATTTGAAAGTCTGCAATTCGACCCTGCGATCCATAAGTCTACACTCATCAACACATGAGGTTGAGCTTTAAAAAATAAGAAATACAACCTATTAACTATACCTAATTTTCTGACCATGTTGCCTACTTCTGGCCTCAGGAATGTAAGGTAGCAGGGAGGGAAGGGTAGATTAATCTCACGTGGGGCGGTAACAATAAAGTGTGGTATAGGCTGTAAACAAGGACGTAAATGTAGCATGGAATGAAACAGGGCCTGGATAAACTGGATAAATGTCAGGTTTTGTTGCCAGTGATTGCGTCAAGATGTTGTGTAAAGAGTGACTACCACATGGAGGGGAGTACAGCATTAGAGAGGGGAGGCTATCTATCTATTAGTACCCCCTTCAGGCAAATACCAGGTGCACAGAGTACACTGAATTAGTAATATATTATATATGGGCCACTCCCCCTATGTCAAAACGTATGAAATCTTCAGATTCTGGTCTTTATTTTTCCTATTTTTTTTCATCAGAAGAGAAATTTAAGTTATTTCAACTTTTTTTTTTAGAAAGTAGAAAAATGTGGCATCTCATCCAGGGACAACAACATTTACTTGTTGTACAGCAGCACGAGTTATGTACCCCCCCCCCACACACACATACCTACCCCTTCTCTCTCCCACGATCAGGTTCACAGAAGTTCCAGGATCCGCTGACCACATGCACCACTTTACATATAAACACACCAGCTCCCAGGGGGACCACCATGGGAATTCTTGGCCTTGTAAATGACCCATGCTAATTGTTAATTAGAACTTAAAACTAATGGGATTTAAATTGCGGATGTAGTCATGGGATCGCTGACCATGGGTCAGTTTATACCATGAAAGACTAACCGACCACACGTTTCCATAGTTACGGCCTAACAATTGAAGGTTTAACTTATTGAAGCAGTAACATTAATATTCATTATGCAAATATGTGCTTCTGAAATGCGCTCACTTCATCAATAGTCAGGCTGCTGAAGCAAAGAGGTGTCAACTTTGTATTGTTTATCAGTTAAATCTGTCACGGTTTGAATCTTACCTATTAAGTATATGCAGACTTTTTATAGCAGAAAAAGACTGGCATTTCAGAACCGGCATCAACCCTATTTTACATTAGCAGCTGATTACCCCTACTAATATGTACGTTATTGAAGACTATGTGGATGTTTAATTGCAAATTGAAATAAACAATGGGCTTCCTGTACATGTGTACATTGACAGAGGTACCCTATGGACATAGCACACTGAGCATGGAGGCTTCTGTGCAAATGCATATATATATATGTACTCCTGCATGTATACCTATGTAAACCCACGTAAACCCATGTATATACACAGGTGCTGCCCAGTGGGCACAGAACATTGAATCAACATTGTTAGATGGTTGTCAATGTTGAATCAATGTTGATGCAATGTTGATTCAACATTGGACTGAATTTTGTGCCCACTGGGTGTCCGTCGTACTCCAACATCTGTTAGGGAACGTTCACAAATGACGTCACCTATTAGGGGGTGGGGGGGTCTCAGGGTCTGTGTGACATCACCTTTTCAACTCCAGACATATTAAATTTTATCAATAAAGATAACAATATGTAGCATAGATAGAAATGGAAATGACTAATTAGGATAAAGGAATTCCCCTGATATTGTACATATCAGTTACAGCTGATGTCAATGTAACAGTATCTCAGCTATCTAGCTGGAATGGCAACTAATTGGCTATTGTCACACGGTTCAGAAAGTGACTTGGACTAGTACCAGTCCTCAATATATATGTATAATGCTACAACTGGACAAATATGACTTTGTCTCACCAAAGTGATGCAGGTGCAAATAGTGACGTATTCGACCTGGTGACATCTGACCAGCGCCTAGCACTTGTATCTACAGTGACAGGTATCTAAATGTAACACTTAATAACTACAATGTATGTATCAAGGACAAGGATAACTTCAAATTTGGGGCTATTCTAAGATTGCCAGTCAAAAATGTTGACCAGTCAAAAACGTGAACCGGTCATATACAATACATCACCATTTGCACCTGCATCACTTTCATGAGACAGTGACAGATATCAGTGAGGAGAACTTAGAGGTTATTCAGGTATTAGTATGTACATTTATGAATGATTAGATTATAGCCTCATGTCTATATTAAGATAAACTGTGTAAGACCGTGCTTTTAAGCTAGTAGGGGGGGTCTTCAAAATTAGTGACATCTTTCTTAGGGGGGTTATTGCTGGTAGGTGACAAAAGGTGACAAGGGGGTGGGGGGGTTCTGAAAATGACCCTAAAAAAGGTGACATCATTTGTGAATGTTCCCTTAGGGTACAGCACATCCACCAGAGTGAGCAGAGTGAGCAGTGTATGGCATTGTGATGATCAATTATTATTTAATCATGTAAAAAGATTATAATATGTGTGAGAGAGCTTTCAATACTCATGTTCAGGGTACCTTTCCTGTTCTGCCCACACATTATACATGTATTCACATGTAGCAGTTAATCAGGGTAATAGCTACAGTATTCAGATATGTATGACCGGATGGGGGTCGGGGTGACAGGTGTCTCCTACTGTCATTCAACCTTCATTTAATACTCGTTGGGAGTACCCCCATCTCTTCCGTGGAGATTTTAAAAATAAATTTAGACAACCATGTTCCTACCCGGGTTCCTACCAACACAGGGGATATGAATACTGATGTCCTTTATATGTCAACGTTCACAAATGTGATGACCTTTATTCATCTATTTTGCTACACATGTGTTATGATGTGTATACCCTCTGCATGCAACTAGGAGTCTATGGTAAGAATGGAAGGCAGACAGAGACATATATAGATGCAGAGGGAAAGTTTAGAGTTTGGTGAACATAAGGCAACGTTCACAAATAACGTCATCGACTAGGGGTGCAGACTCGGGCCCTGACTGTATGTTTACAGTCTGAGGGTTTATTTAGAGACTTATACCTACACTGGCCCTTATATCCTATGCTACTGTGTATCAGCACTCAGGACATGGGTTCGAACCCCAATCTAACTCAATTGATATTACAATTGATATCTTTATAATGCACCTAAATTGAAGTAATGGGCCTAGTCACATATCTATTAGGTAATATAACTATGTCAATAACGGTGGATTTATGCCTCAAATGGCTTAGATAAATAATTTGTCAAATGCACTACCAATTGTGCCAAGGTGGGATTCCAACCCACACACCTCATTGAAAAATGATTCAGGATTCCGGATCATTTTATTTAGATATAAATTTGTCCAGGCCAAGTATGGGCCTGGAGTGTTCGAGGCTGCTAGGGGTGGGGAGTACAGTCACGAAACGTGACCTGGGTCATACATTTATAGACACGTATATTACAGATCAATTCCCCCCCCTCCCCCAAATAGTGACAACAGGCTGAAGGGTTGAGGGGTCTTGAACATCAAGTGAACAAAATAGGTGACATCATTTGTGAACGTTGCCCTATGGCAGCACCCATGTAGCAGGCAGGGTTCTGACACTGCCCTGAGGCCTCCATGTACCAGGCCCCCCTCTGTACAGCCACAGATACTTTATTACACCCCAGGCTCCATGACTCCAGCACAGCTTTATGTAATGGAAGCCCTGTGAGGCCAGACTTACTGTCTGAGTCTGAGTCCTTGGTACTGGCTTTACTAAGTTGGTGACTGAGGAGTGGCTGAGAGATTTTATATGTTTTACATCCCTTTAAGGGTGGCATAGTGCTCTAATGTTTATACATTTATTACATTTACACGCCCTTTAACGTCATGATGCATCAATGCAGCCCTGGCGAGTCTACTCCCCATGGATGCATTTAAACAACCCTATGGGGTTGAGTCACTCTCGGAGTGTCAGCATATTGAATGAAAGCAGCCCTAGCAAGAAGACTAGCTGCATTCATTCAGGAGGATTTAAGAAGTTAAAAAGGGGTCCAGTAAAACAGCATGCTATGATTATATTTTCCCCAAAGGAGCTTTGAGGCATGTGGGTCTGGTTCTCTTGGACCCCACCCCAGTACCTGCTTGGGGCTAGACTGTGCAACCTTGAGCATTGTGCTCTGGTAATGTTAGTACATTAGAATATGTCAACTTTCAATACTTCTTTGATGGACTAGTGAAGGAAAGAGGTGGATGCAGCCCCAAAGAGCCTAAACACTGCGGGAGTATAGTGGTTATAGGATGAGAGGACATCCTCAGTTCTCACTATCTGACAATAGTGGTAACCTTATCGTAGCAAGTTCTTTTTCAGTAACAACTTAAAAACATGGAAGTGCTTGAATTATGTACATGTCCCTTCAGGAATGCTTTCTTCTGAAAGTTAAACCCTCTCCCCTGTTGCTCCCGTGGTAGATTGATATATATTTTTGTGGTTGAAATGTCTTCTTTTCTTCAAATAGTACACCTAATATATAACACGACCACCCCCTGTGATATAGATGTCTCACTCTCCATTATTTCTGCATGGGATCTTCAGGACAATCCCCCCTTCTATTCCTGAGTAAAGCCACGCCCATCTACTGTGGTCCCAACACAGTGGCACCTATAATACAAAGGCCTTACACACTGAAAAGGGTTGACCTTCATAAGCTTACCCAAAATGACCATTTTGCCTGGCCATTTTTACCATACATCATGATATATGGCTCCCCAGTAAACAAAAAAAAAGTTATAGTATAACATTATAATTATAACGGTTCTCTAAGGCTCCTTACTATGGCATAACGTTATATAAACTCTAAAACGTTATTTCGACGTGAAATAACGTGTGTTTTTTTGTTAGCTGGGTCTGTGCCATCTTCAATTGAAGTTTTACCCCCTTGCTTATTTGATACTGTGAAGTTAAAAGGAGAAACTCAGAATAAGGGCGCGGGTGGATGTTGAGCACATTTCGCACGGGGCTGCAACATCTTTAGAAGACAAAGTGTTCTGCCACACCTCCTCTTGCGAAATAATGACCACTCCATTCAAGTGGCTTCTAGTGGCATTTCCGTCCCATATATTCCCAGTTGTATTCATTAAAGTCCCGCCGGAAGCAGGGAAGTGCCGTCCTTTCCTAAAATATCCCATATGTAAAGACATTTACATGTGGAGGTACACAATGGGGACAATGTGACATGCTACCTATTGCGGTTTACTAAGTGCTTCTGCAGCCCATTATTTCCGGTCAGAAGTGCCGCCTTTTTAAGAGACGCCATATGCCCCAATTAAGGAATAATTATATACAATAGTGGCAAGGTGACCGGGGTATGACCCTCACTGTCCAACGCTGAAAAAGGGCTGTCCTGTGTCACATGACACCAAGACGTTAGCACTGGACAAGGAGGCCACTTGGTAGCGTCTGAACTTCTGTAGTGTAGCTCTGAACAACAGGTATATACAAAGTATAAAAAGTACATATATCGTATTTTGGGGTTGAAGGAGGCCCTACAGATTGCCATGTGTCACCAGTAACTTTGATGACCCTTGTCATGTGTCACCAGTAACTTTGATGACCCTCACGTTTGAGTCTCCAGTCTAATATGTACTCCCTATGGCTATGTGGGCTAATCTCCTCTCCTCCTTCTTCTGCCTCTCAAGTAGATGTGAATGTACACTAAAGTGTACATTTACTACGAAGTTGTTGGACACTGTTCACTCAGAGCTACCAGAAGTAGAACAAGGTCTTCAAACAGTAGGACAATAATTCTTTTGTGAAAATGTAGGAGATGAACATGATTCGATAGAGTTATCCCCAGGAACTTCTGCATTAGACTCTAGTAAATTAGAGTATAGGATAGGTGGTATCTACACAATGGTACTGCAGTACTACAGTACTGAAGTCTGTAGCCTTGTCTACCTATGTGTTTATACTATGATGAAATCCAGTACATGTATAGAGTGAATGGCTCTAACATATGACTTAGAGAGTTCCAGCAGTTGGAACAGCGGCCAAAACCCACATCTCACGTCGCCCTTGGTGCTTCTACGGCAACATGGTGTGTATATCCTACATACCGGGACACCAGACGGGGCTGAGCAGCAACCTACTGCCTACAGCTATACACAACATGACCAACATGTACAGAAAGAACCCTCTGTACGTGCGGTATACACCAACACACCAACAAAGTTCTGCTACCCTACTCCCCTCCCTCACCCCACCACCCTCCTCCACTCACCCCTCACCCCATGGCCGCCTGCACTCCATACACCCTCTGTATATACCCCTGGTAGTATATTCCCATCTCTGAGGTCACCCCAGGTTGGTGGCCAAACACTGACCAGATCCACCCACGCAAAGTAGCCCATGATAAGCGTGTATTACTCACTTGTAGGTGAGATAATCCCCTTGGTTGGCTGCTAATCCGATAATCCCTTTGGCTGTGGGGTGTGGAGATGGTACTGTACCGTCCTGAGGCTGGTCGTGCACTGAGGGAGCAGCTCAGGGCGCGGGACCCTCTCACAGCGAGCTACTCACAGCGGGCTGAGTTGTGAGTAGGAGCAGGCCTATACTGTGTACAGTACCTGGTGGCAGTAGTTATCACCCTTTTAGGGCCGCATGTTCTTTTTAAATGTGATATGCCGGTTGTCATTATGAAGCCCTGCTGAGTCAAATCGGCAGTACTGCATGAATACATCATGCCGACCCTAGATGGTTGATGACCAGCATAATGCGCCAATCCAGTGCTGGCGAGTTACTCACCAGCCAGCACTGTGTTGCCACCCGCCCTGGAAACAAATTCCCGTGAATTCCCCCTACATAACACGGGTTCAACTGGGGTCAGTCCCGGGAATAACCCGGGTTGTATCCCCGTGATTTCACGGGATTCTGTGAGCAAAGTTTCCCGTTAAATCACGGGATTCTGGTAAATAGGGTTGCATGGGTTCGAATCCCATTACTAATAGACCTGCATGGTTCTATTGGACATTTCCTTTCTGATTTACTTAATCAATACTATAAAAATATCCTCAGCACAGTTCATTTCTTTTGACCATTAAGATTGCTAGATATGCATGTCTTGACCGGGAAGCGAACCCCCTACCTTCAAATCCATAGTGCTGTGCCCTAGGCACTGACCTACTGGGGCTTGTATTGGGAGAGGTACATGACCTGTGAACAATGGTGGCTGTGCCATAATAACTAGAGATGTTGACAAAACGGAGAGCAGGATAGACATGGACAACTGGGCTATTCTCTATAGGAAAAACAATTTAACCATGGAAGTCTTAGGGGAAAGTAGATATCATGTAAAATATATTTTTGAATCATGTAGCTAATATATGTAATCAGTATTCAATACTGTGCCTCTACATGGGTAAAAATCGACGGGCGACACAGCGACACGGCCCTTTTAAAAATCGACACGGGCGACACGCCCTTTTAAAAATCGACGGACGCAGACATCTTTATAACCTCCTAGTCTATTGTATATGTACAAAAATCGACACAGTGACACAGCCCTTTAGCTAAAAATTGACACGACGACACAGTCAAAATTGTGGGGACCCATGTAGAGGCACTTTTTTTTTACCCTGACGTAGCTCATTTAACGCAGACGTAACCTATGCTTTCAGCATTAGGGACCTTTAGCAAACCCGACGTAGCTCATTTAACGCAGACGTATCCTATGCCTTCAGCACTGTTACCTCTGCATTTAATGAGCTTTTATGTGGTTTCTAAAGGTCCTTTTTGAGATTCCTGGGGCCACAGTTTTACCTCCAGGAAACCTAAGGAAACCCTAGGTAGTTCATTAAATGCATATTTACTGAGCTACATCAGGTTTGCTAAAGATCCCTTATGTCTATCCTGCGTTCCCCTTTGCTAAAAACTCCTTTAGGTATTACGGCACAGTCACCACCAGTCACAGTTAATGTACCTCTCCCAATACAAGCACCGCTGGGTCAGTGCCTAGGGCACGGCACTATGGATCTATGGTTAGCTGGTTCGCTTCCCAATCAGCACATGCACAATGTTTGTATCTATTTTGGAGTGGTGTCTAGAAGACGTGACATGTGTAAGTGATTTAATTCATTCATATAAAACCATCCATATAGGTTATATACATACATTCAATAGTAAAATATGCTGGCTGAGAATCGAACCTCCTACCTTTAGAAGTATAGTGCTGTGCCCTAGGCATGCACCTAACGAGGCTTGTATTGGGAGAGGTACATAATCTGTGACCAACGGTGGCTGTGCCACAGGTTTCATATAAATGTAAACTAGTCATATGTAGTTATGTCCAATCGGTTTATATTATTCAAAAATATGTATTCCTTGTGTGGGAGTGTGGTTAGGCCTAATGATAGGGTTATTCTACATTATGGATGTTTCATGAGCGTGCTGGGGATTCGAACCCACAATCTCAAGCTTCATTAGGGGTGAATCCCGTGATTTAACAGCATTATACAGGTAAAATCACGTCTTAAAATCTCGGGATATCACGGGAATATTTGCTCACAGAATCCCCAAAAATTCCCGGGAATATCTCGTGACTTGTTACCAGGGCGGTTGCCGCATGATGATGATGTAGAGCAGACCAATAGTAGACCTACAGCACCAGCTGGCGGTAAGACCCACAGTGTGTACAGCACCAGCTGGTAGTAAGACCCATAGTGTGGGCAGTACCAACTGGCAGTAAGACCCACAGTGTGTACAGCACCAACTGGCAGTAAGACCCATAGTGTGTGCAGCACCAACTGACAGTAAGACCCATAGTGTGTACAGCACCAACTGGCAGTAAGACCCATAGTGTGTGCAGCACCATGTGGCAGTAAGACCCATAGTGTGTGCAGCACCAGCTGACAGTAAGACCCATAGTGTGTACAGCATCAACTGGCAGTAAGACCCATAGTGTGTGCAGCACCAACTGGCAGTAAGACCCATAGTGTGTACAGCACCAACTGGCAGTAAGACCCATAGTGTGTAAGACCACTAGTGTGTGCAGTAGCAGCTGGCAGTAAGACCCATAGTGTGTAAGACCAGAGGCCTTCGGCCTCTGGCAAGTGGCCTCTACTCCTCAGTCTCACCCTCATGTCTGACCATACCCCCCCCCCTGCCCTCCAGGGTGCGACGTCCGTGCTCTATTTATAGCTGTCCCTTGACCTAGTTGCCTCGGACAACATGGCGGCCCCCATAGAGAATCTGGTCACGTGGTTTCGCGGAGAAGATATAATAGTAGTCTCTAACCACTAGTGTGTGCAGTACCAGCTGGCAGTAAGACCCATAGTGTGTACAGCACCAGCTGGCATTAAGATCCATAGTGTGTAAGACCCATAGTGTTTACAGCACCAGCTGGCAGTAAGACCCATAGTGTGGGCAGTACCAACTGGCAGTAAGACCCATAATGTGTGCAGCACCAGCTGACAGTAAGACCCATAGTGTGTACAGCACCCGTTGGCAGTAAGACCCATAGTGTGTACAGCACCAACTGACAGTAAGACCCATAATGTGTGCAGCACCAGCTGACAGTAAGACCCATAGTGTGTACAGCACCAACTGACAGTAAGACCCATAGTGTGTGCAGCACCAGCTGACAGTAAGACCCATAGTGTGTGCAGTACCAATTGACAGTAAGACCTATCATTATGTACAGCACCAGCTGGCCTATACAAATGTATGACCATGTCACGTTTTATCACAGCGCCCACAGGCCAACGTTTATTTTGATTAATACTTGGGGTTATCATTGCACTGCAAAATACATACAGCATATCTTTGCTATCTCTGAATGGTATATTCTGCTGAGGGCTTAATATTCTGCTGAGGGTGGCAGCTTTCTAATACACCACATCATGTTCTTACCTATAACCAGGCTGCTGTAACAACACAGTGGTAGCTGGGGCAACATGGCACAGGCTTCTTTATCTGTCTACTTCAGTGCTACCTTTTTCTAGATCTCACAGAGGTTTTTCTGCATGATGATAGATACAGCTGAGGCACCTTTTTCCTGCCTCTTTACTTTATAGCAAGAAAGAAGTCCCTGTCGGTGTGACATGTATCCCTACTCAGCTGGTGTTGTGCTAGATCACTCACTACGTCCACTTCCATCTTAACCACCATGCACAATACAGGTGGTGATCCCATCTAACTGTTGAGTCACTGATGGTGCTATACTTTTCTCATCTGGAGACCACAAAGAACTACCAAGTCAATGAACTAAATCAAACTTACCTGATACTTTCCTTCATTTTTTTGGGATCTACACAGTACTATCTATACCATTAACTGTACCTTCCTCATTACATTATCTTGTGATGTTTCATGCTGTAGCCCCAACTGTTCTTTACTCATTGAGTGTGAACTCAGAAACAACCTGGGAAAAGCTCACATAACACTTTATTTAGTATAGGGCAGTAAGGTATCTCATGTATCATAGCCATATATCTATTATCTAAATCAGCTTCTTCATATATAATCACGCTGTTTTAGTATACGATCATAGAGCTCTTTTGGTATTTCTAAAATGATCATTGAACGGCAGTCACTGCACGAAAGTATCGATTTAAGCTTTGATTAAAGACCATATTTATTGCTTAAATGCCACTGGCTGATTCATGTTAAGTATCTGTCTAAATCTGTCCATTTATCCTCCTACGCTCAATTCCATCCTCAATTGGGTTACATGCCCAGTTTGGTGCCATGTCCTATTTGCTGTCAGGAATTTAGGCCAAATCAACACTAGTCCATGAGAGACAATGCTTTATGACATTTTGCTATTACAACTTGTGAGCATAAGTCACCCTTTATGATTGATACAAAGCAACACTTACAGTTATAATATTATACACACATATGGTATCTGAGCTTGTAGACTGTATCTAATGGTGTAGTAGATGTGATATGTATGACCACGTTATGTATACGGGTTATAAGTCAAGGAAAGGTAATTGTCCAAGGTATAAGCCGAGGATGATAACCACTCTCCAAGGCTTATAACATGTATGCAGCTACTCACACGTACCAAGTGATTGCCTGGTTTGTGATTGGTTCGTCATTGGTTTATGTGTTATACAGACAGGCAGTTTATTTTGTTCTAAATGCCAACTGTGGTATGAGTACTACACAGTAACAGGTTGGCGTAATGATACTGGACGCACTATAGTAGGCTACAGGTGGGAGGGCCTGCTCTCAGTCAGTCCATCAAAAATGAGAGAGAAGAGAAATAAATGACAAACACACAGCCCCAGTTGCTGCTAAAGAGTGACTTCTCGGTGAGGTGCTCTGGGGGAGAGGAGTGTTTTTAGTTATGGTGAGTTGCTCCTATCATCACTCTGTCAACGGGCACTTTACATAATCATATGCACCTAAGGTATAGCGTTTCAGTCAGGGCGCAGTCACCAATACAGTCACAGTCAGTCTAACTTACGAAAATAGTCTGTGTCATGAAACATATTCAGTGAATCTGAGGTAACTTGGTATTAAATGTAGCATCGGTGATTTCAAGACATTGGGTCTGGCCGTAAGTAGGTCTGAGGAAGAGTTGCTATATCATGGCTTTTTTTAAACAATAGAGAAAAATGGGTGTTGAATCTATGGGGTAATGGCAGCCTCAATGCTAATGTTAAACGAAGGACCTCCCAAGTGGATATAGTTTACACCACAGGAATGGGCTGCAGAGTGATACATTGTGTAGGCTGCCCACTTTAGATATTATTTATTGAGAGTCCTATTCAGTAGTGTGAGGAGTAGCTTCTACCAACATTGGCCTATTTCTCAAGACTGTAAGATTCCACAATTACCTACTGTACAGGTACGATCACCCACTACTTCAGACTCCAGGCATCGGTTGTATAACATTATATCTCTTATAATCCTAGTGTGTAACAATCTGTTGGGGGGGGGGGGGTTGGTTGGAGGGGGGAAACCCAAAAAAATTGGACCCCTTGATCGAGGGACCAAAGCAAATCCGCCACTTTTTGGCACGAAGCAAAGAGCCTGCGTGTTACACCGATGATTTTTGAAAAAAAAAAAAAAAAAGATTCTGACCCATCGTTGGTTTGGGGGGGGGGGGCTGAGCATCTTAGTCGGGGGGCTGAGAAGAATTTGATAATGGCCACTCCCTAACTAGAAAGTGACTAACGGCACACTCTCTCCACTCCCACATAATAGCTTGGCACTCACTTTGGGCACTCAGTGTACAGTCGGTGTCAGATATGCTAGATATGGGGCGTGTGCCTCACAGGCTCTCTGTATCAGAACCATCAACGCAGTATCAGAATACACGGATAAGCAACCGCAGAATGTCGGAGTGGTAGTTGGACTATATCAGAAGGACCTGTAGAATGCCACAGAATGGCCCGATATCACTCACTAGGGTGGCTGGACCATTTTTATAAAACGATATGATATAAACATGATGCATATCTACAAATAGCTATAATATTCATATTTCCATGACTACCTTTGTCATAGTGATACAAGAAATAGGGAATTAGCTACAGGGGTTTGAATCTACCCCACCCTGATAAACCTTCTGACAGGTTTAGAACTGGTGCCAAGTCCACCATAAGAACTCATAGCAGACTTCTTACTGTACCACAATGCCACCTGGGGTGGACCTGCTGAAACAATGGCCTTCATGCTCCATTGCACCCCATAGGGACTGGTGCTATACAGTGCTGCCATCTGGTATTGCACCATGTTAAAACTGATAAGAACACCTCACATCACCCCCAGGAGATACCCTGACGCTGGCAGGCGGTAGGTTGTATCATTTCTATCCCAAATGCATCATTTTCAGTTGGTTCAGCTCTATCTTCAGTAGTTTGCCATAAATTGCCAATTGAAGCTTTCTATAAAATTATTGAAGCATAAAAATCTTTTTTTTAGATAGCTTATCTGAAACAGATGTAATTTTGTGAGTTGATTACAAGACCTCCCATGGGATACCTGCATTCAAGAGGCTTCAAACAAAAAAATAATTTCGTTGATACATGGATTTGCCATTCAGCAGTACAAATTCTCCCAAAGGACAGGTTCAAGAGATTTCCCACTTTTAGAGCTCAAAATAGACCCGAAATCTGAAGCTCTGTCAACATTACCCCTCGATTACATTATGTAATACAATTTACTGTGCTAATTCCAGCTCATAGGAGATTGACCCATTCAATATCTCAATATACCAATTTACTAGAAGTCTCCATCTACTCTATAGCCAAAATGACAAGACATTATAAAAGGGTCATTTAACATAGGATCAGATACGCACTGAGCGAGCATGCATACCCTTCAGCCACCCTACACTCACACTCCCTCCATCGGTTCCTCTAAGGGCCGCATAATGTTTTCATGTAATATGTACATATACCTTTGTCATGACTTATGAATGCAGCCCTGGCTAATCCCCATAGGATCAACTTTAAATGTAGCACTGACAAGTTACTCGACAGGCTGTGCGTCATGCCAACATTAAATGGTTAAGGTGGGTCGCTACCCTTTGATCAAAGTTAACAGAATCTCTCTATTTTTTTCCTACATGCAGTCTAGATCATATAATATCGGAAAATGAAAAGAAAAAGGGGGGGTCCCGAGCTACTTTTTAAGTTACAGAATTTTGAAAAATTTAAGTATTTTCATTTTTCACAAAAATATAGAAAAAAATGTGAAAACTTCCATGATTTTTTTTCATATCAACAATTATGCACAGAAATGTAAAGCTTCACATGTAAAACGCCTATATGTTCCACTTTACTGCAAAAATAATTTTACAGTTGTATGCAATGGCATTCTGGGTAAAAATATGATGTTTCCGGAAAGAATAGGAACAAATTTTCATTATTTTGTAGCTTTATTAGCTAAAAATAGTATTCAAAATTAACAGAATTTTTTTAAACTCTCTCAAACAATAGTTAAGATCATTTGCTAACATATAGAAGTGCTTTTGATAGGGGGTCCCAGGCATATTTTTAGGTTTTTTGGTCTTTGAAGTTAAAAAATAGTGCAAAAATCGTCAAAATCTTATATTTAATGCCTAAAATGTTGGGTAAAATGGCAGGAATCAGGGTATAAAATGGTTGTTCTTCATACCTTTGGTTACTGCAAGCAATGTAATGGCATTTATAGCAATCTAGATAATGATTTATTGATTAATAATTCCAATTTTTTAGCTTATGTCAAAAATAGCAAATATTATCGGCTACAAATATATCAAATATTCAAAGTCCAATATAAAGCTCAATTTTTCTCAAAATCGTCTAAATTTTGGATATTGCTTTGTCAGCATATATATGTACCCAGTGAGTAAATATCAGCTCATTCTAAGCCATTTATGCTATATGCGCAGATACCTGCGCAGTGTGTCCATATTCAAGAGGTAGCGACCCACCTTAACAGCTCCTTCTACAACAGTGGTATTCAGTGGGCAATTGGAATGGATAATGGAATGAGGGAGAGGGGAGAGGGAAATAATGAATGCGAGGAATGCAGACAGAGAAGTCCAATTAACAAATGACAAACACAGTCCCAATTTCTGTTTAATGGTGAGCAGTTGAAATAAATATAAAGACCCAATGCGATTTATTTGGGACCTGTAGCATAAAGGGAGATCCATACAACAAATATTGGAGATCCAGGGGTAGACCCATAAATTTGAAAAGGAGAGAGGACTGGGTCTACTAAACACTACCGTATTTAAAATACCAAAAGCGCAGCGTCACAAGTCAGGGCAGATTATGATATGATTTCTTAATTCTACCAAATAAATGGGGGGGGGGGGGTGCATACTCCCAGCAGCCTCCCCCTGCATCACCCCCTGTAACCACATAATATAATGATTGTTATAGGATGGGTGAGGGTAACAAAGGGGAAAGTCCGGAGCGAAAACAGGGAATGCATGGGTTGAGAAGAAGATATAGGAAATGGGGTTTTGCAGAGAGTGATCTAACCCATACACCCTGACCACACACCACTGTGTGTGAGGTTTCTGAGAGGAGAGAGTATATACATGCTCTAAGAGGAGGCACTCCCCTATATCTGGGTTCTCCACCATGTGTGTCCCTACACCTCAACTATGTGTGAGGGCAGTAGGGTTAGGGCGAGTTAAGGGAGTGCTCATTTTTTAACACCAAACAGGATGAGGTTTGGTGAACATATTCTGGATGCTTAGGGGGTTTTCTCCCCCCCCCCCCTCCCCCACCTATATTTAGCAGCAGGGATTAAATTATTAACAACCAACCCTTTTTATATAAGTAACGCACCTGTAAGAATAGTTGGGCCTATAATCATCACTCTTCAACCACCACCCCCCCCCCCCAATCCTTCCACCACCCTGTTCTGGGATCTACTTTCTCTTGCCCCATCCCCCCTGTTGTTCAAAAATCCCCACTCCCTAAGTAAGCGGGGTGCGTGTTGGTGGTGAGCAGGAGGAGTGGATGTAAGACAGACCTGTCCGCCTCCTGCCCCTACTCCAGGCCAGACCCACAGGATCTGGGTCAGATCCAACCCAGGAGGAGGGGCAGGAGGATGGATGGGTGAGGGGGATACCTATACATGTACACATACATGTATACCCCTAATGTAGGCCTCTGCAGCCATAAAGTAGGGTTTAAGTGGACTGACAAACCACTGCTCATACTCATAAATATAAATACCTTCTCGGCACTGTAATAAAAAGACCACACACACTTCTCAAAAAGGTCCAGAGCTTAGTACATGCAGAGAGGTATGGTGAGGTCGGAAACTAAACATAGGGTCTCATTCAGCTTTAACATCAAAACTAAATGTCAACCCATTCATAATATGGAAGGGGAAGTTTCAAACAGTTCTGTGTAGTAGCTATACCGGGGTACTTTGCTTATCACACATTATACTGAAGATGTTCTAAGCATGTGCTTGTTGTGAATGCTTTACATCTGAAGGATTTCTCTGGGCTGTCTCAAGTGCCCACTTGCATGTTCTTGGGACTTTATTTCATCTTCCGGTTTTACTGGCATCCCAGGGGAAAATGTGGAAACTTTGATAGAGTCTGAAAGTTAGTGAAGTTTAATATTGAAAATTCAAATCAAATTTCCTCTACACACATTTGCAAAATCAACAAATGGGTTATAATCAAATTGGTCCATGGGAAGGGCTCAGAAAAGGGGTGCCATCTAGAGGCCTGTTCCAGTGCATTGCTAAATTTAGTACATTTTGTATTAATAAGTATAGCTAAATGTATGCCTGCAAAGGGTGCACCATGGCCTTAACCATCGATGTACTCTATAATGGTAAAATACATACTACTTTTACTAGACTGTGTAAAAAACCCAATCCCGCCTATAATGGCGACAGATGGAGGATGGAAGGCGGGAAAAGGACATGTGTGAGACGCTGAGGGGCGGCGGGACGACGTGGACGGACGCTGAATGGACGCGTGTTGTCTGAGGCCTGCACTGATATGTCAGGTATGTGGGAGTGGTGCTGTACTGGTGGTGGTCACCAGGCACCACCGGGGGAACCACCAGGCACCACCAGGGGAACCACTTCTAGGGGAACCACCGCTCTCTGATTCAGAATCAGAACTTGGGGCTGGGTCATCTCAAGGATTACCTTGAAGGACCATCTCATTCTCAAGGATGTCAGGGTATTCTAAAGGGGGATTTGTGAATGGTATGCCCATGATGTGTCCTGTATATAAAACAAAAAGCTTATCGACGATTGACGATTGTGGTAAATGCCAAGGGATAGAACAATGACAGGCTGACAGTGGTTTATCTACCAGGGTAAAACCGGATACAGTGATGACAGCTGGAAAGATGTGAAGAGCACACTGAACCTTCCCTGCTAACTCTGCCTCCGTGTTACTTCCACCCCCTGATCTCCAGGGCTAGGTATATAATATAGAGGAGTGGAAGCAGCTAGAAAATACATGTGTGTATATGAGGCATGGGGAAAGGACCCACCCCTTGCCCTCTCCCTACCTCAACTCCTCATATCCAACTCATCCTCTACAATGCCGCTTATGGTATATAAATACCACAGTTGGCTGGGAGAACAAAAGAAAATGGTAATATCCTTGGCTGGTGTGTTACCCAATTATCCTGTCCTTAACTTATAACACTATGCACTTGTACTTTATCTACTACATACAGCTATATACATGCACGGCTCACTTGTACCATATCTACTACATATAGATAGTAACGGATAAGCCACTCCGGGTTCTTCTTTATCATTCATACACACAGATCTAGAGTATTGGTCCACACTCTGTGCCCTTACTACACACCCTGGAGGGGTTCCTGCTGCAGTTTACTATGGGGGGAGTAAGGCTATGTGATAAGGTCTTACTGCTCAGATTGCTTTGCAAGTCCTCCTCTGCAGCAGAATAAACACAACCCTTTAAGGGTCTCATAGCAGTTTATCGTGCTCTGCATTTTGTCCGTATGATGCATGAATGCAGCCCTGGTGATTATACTCACCAGGGCTGCTTGCATGCATCACGCCGATCTCTCAGGAGTGTATTGACCCCGTAGGGTCGGCATGATGATTGAACGCAGCACTGGCGAGTTACTCACCAGGACTGAATTCATGCATTATGCCGCTAAAGCTATGATGCATTAAAGCACTATGCATCAGAATAAACACTTTATAGAGCCCCCTTGGTGTGTAGGTGTGACCTGGGGGTGTGGGGGATGGACAGGGTCAAGGGGATGCAGTCTCTGCCACCCCCAGGCTCAGGTCTGCTAGTTCATAGCTCAAAGTAGCTGTCAGAGACGGTGTATCCCTACCCAGGTCACCTGTACATTGCCATTTTCCTTGAATTGTTCAATCACTAAAGTGGGAAATGGAAAATAACACTTATTTCAATTCCTCTACAACTGTGTGTGTGTTTCATAAGGTGCTAAAGACTTGAGAGCTCAGGAACCATTTTAATACCTAAATATAGCCCAATGCATTACGAAATATTAGCATGTCAGGACCTTGTATTTGTGCTGTATGGATGATAAGAATAACATATCCATATGCATATATACGAAACATACTACCCAAGTCACGAAAGGCCCATTATAACCTCCGAATAACTTCCGACTGGAAACCACAGACAAAGCGGGCATTTGAAGCTGAAGTGGGCTTACTTGGAAATGGAAAGGACTTCAGACAGCCTGCGTCAGGAGCCTTTTTTAGTACCTCCATGGTACCTATCAGGTTTAGATCTAGCCTGCACTAGCATGGAGAGAGCCATGGCTAGAATGGCTCCTAGTGCATGTATAGGGGTTATATATAGGAGGATACAGACTTTAGCCTCTTGTTCCCCATATCCCATTATCACGTGCTCTAGGCTCGCGGCTCTAGGGTTGTCTCACTAGCTACCTGTATCTGAGAGTGCTTCTTCACTGTGTGATAGAGGTGGATGATTGCCAAAACTTCCTTCTTTTTCCATAAATTTCTTACTAGTTCTCTAACCTCTTCTAGAAAGCAAACCATAATATCTCTGTGAAGGGGCTCTGGCCCTGGAGCCCGCTCATGGAGCCTTCCCCTGGAGCCTACCCTTAGAGCCTGCCCCTGGAGCCTGCCCCTTGAGCCTTATCCTGGACAGTGGACTCTGCCCCTCGACTCTGCACCTGGACGCTGCCCTTGGAGCCTTCCCCCGGACCCTGCCCCTGGACCTGCCACTGGACCCTGCCCCTGGACCCTGCCCCTGGACCCTGCCCCTGGAGGGGAATAACTAGTTTTTGTAGACTTGTAATGGGATTTAGTCAGGTAAACCATGTTGCATGGTAAGATGACAAGTAAAACGAAAATGTAAAAGGAGGGATAGGTGTAAGTGTCATTCAATCATAAAGCCTCTACATACGCCTGCATCCCGAGGGAGTATATGTATCGATGTCTATCATAAAGCTTCTACAGACAAATTGGCCTGTCACAGTTGTCTACCGGTTGTCAGGGTGCTTCAGTACGCGGTACCTTTTTGTACAACCCCAAGCCCTATGTCAATGTCAATGTCAGTAGCAGCCTAATATCATAACAAGCAACAGGTGCCTGCAGGAAGTTCATGTTAGACTTATGTATGGGATATCTCCGCTGCATTGACCCTTTATGAACGGCATAGGGTTTTAATGCACTACATTACCGCTTGTCGCTGTGATGCATGATTGTTCCCTTGCGCGCCTAGCCACCAATGCTGCAAGCAGGCATCATGCCGACCCTACATCATTGATACACTCCGAAAGAATTGTCCAGATGTACTGATATGAGTGCTGACGAGTTCCTCGCTGGCACTGCATTGGTGCATCACGAGGACAAGTGAACAAGAAGCATTGATGTATCTTGCTGGCTTTAAAGGGTTAACACCCTATCTAGGTGAGATATCACAGACACACTAGACAAATATATAAAGGACATGGACTTTATTTTACTTTATGTGCGTCTATTTGTGGTAAGGTTATATTTACATCATCTTTGTCATTAGGATCTTCAATATCTATCTTCAGCGTTTGTGTAGTAACTGAGATGCCATAATATCAATATCAAAACAAAGACTTATATTGCACATTACAAGAGTACGTTCTTGTGGGACTAAGGGAACAATAATGTAAAACAAGACTAGAATTACCTTGTGCTTATTTACGTGTACTGACTGACCCCGCACAAAGAAAAGGAGAAGCTGGCAAATACTGGTATGTCTCTAGCACTTTTAAAAGGGTTGCTGGAACTGTGCTCTTCGGTATGCCATCAATTTTATACCCGTTGCAGATAAGCTCGGGTGTTAATAAATAGTTGTTAAATAGTTGGTATTACCATGATGCCCTGATGACAGCCTGTGCCCCCCTCCTCCACCTTTAGAGTGAAGGGCACAGAGCAAAGGCCACATTGTGAAGGGGACATAACATCGGGCACAGAGTGAAAGACACATAGCGAAGGGCACAGAGCAAAGGGTACAGAGTGAAGGACACAGATTGAAGGGCACAGAGCAAAGGATACAGAGCGAAGGGCACAGGGTGGAGAACACATAGCGAAGGGCACATAGCGAAGGGCACAGAATGAAGGACACAGAGTGAAGGCCACAGAGCAAAGGACTCTAAGGAATGTATGACACACAGAGGGTATCAGGGGGAAAGAGAAAGGACAACCATACATACTGATAGTATCAGCTACATTATAGCTTGCAGATGGCTTTGGAGAAGGACAAAGTTGGAATTTATGAAGACAATTGAATGAGGTGAGTACTGTAGCTTCACCATAGAAGGCGGCCCAGTATAGGCCACTCAAAAAAAAATGTTGTTTCTCATCACCGCGCGCATCATGAAAATCGTGATTGAGTGAAAACTTTTTTCTTTTTTTTTAGATTTTTAATGAAAAATCTGTCAAAAAATGGACAAATATCTAGGCATATTTGCTATCAAATTAAAGCTTATACAGTAAGTGACGCAGAGAGATAGGAATAGATTCATTTGAACAATCTGTATGGATCAATAAACTGTTAACTTCTAAAATGTGAAAATGGTGTGCGAAATCTTAATTTCCCTAAATATTTTGGCCCCCAGTAAAAAAAAAAAACAAAAAAAAAAAAAAAACGCCCTCGTCACATTTTTCAGAGCCGGGTGATGAGAAACAACTTTTTTTTGAGTGGCCTAAGTTACAAACACTGCAGAATGATGCACTACGCATTTGTGAAAGAATATGCAACCCCCGTGGAAGTGATGTCGACGACCTACACCAATGTCTCAAAGTACCAAAGTTGGAAGTGGCACGAACAAGACAACTTTTATGTTACCCGCACAAAGAATCCCAATGTAATGACAATATCATGCTACCTCAAAGCGTGCTGCGTGGCAAAACGCACCTGCACCTCACCTCAAAGTGATGAGGTCCAAAATAGATACTTATGACAAAAGTCCGCTGTATCGTGGTATCCCTGAGTGGACCCGCTTGGAAGCAGCTGCTCAACGTATCCTTGACAGTACAAAATTCTTGGCCGCTTTAAAGCAGGCTTAATTAATATACATTCTCACATGAAATATAAAGACTAAGCTGAGACTCACTGGTATACGTATGATAAACTGTAAATACAGACCGTATTACTACATCTCCTTTCCGAACCTCTCCTTTAGGTGAGGCGACCTTGGCATGAAATGAAAAAGATCCAGCGCTGTACTATCATCGTTTATGCCAATAAAAATATCAAATACAATACAAATACAAATATATAGTATTTTGCAAGTCTCGTTGCACAGAAGTATACACCTCTAAAGGTATGCTTTGCAAGCGTGTTTCGGGTATAGAGGCCTCAAGGTGGTGGTACAGATGGAGGGTATGTATGAGGTGTGAGGTGTTTCCCTGATACCTGATGGACATGGTGACAGCTACCGACATTAGCAGACTAGGGGGAGGAGGAAAGATATGTGAGGCAAGCTGAAGGTGGAGAATGGGGAGCGTGTTTCATGTGAGCCCTCATTTGTTAGATGACATTTTCAATATTTTTCATGATACTCCCAACCTACCTTCCTGCATACTATTAGATCACAGGGAACATTCACAAAATAATGACACTATCTAGGATATAGGATTGAGCGGAGGATGAGGGGGGTGACCAAAAAGTTTCCCATATCTTTTATTTGTATTGGTCAGTTTGCCCAGAATGATGATAAGGTAGTTGGGTGGGGTGTCTTGAAAAATACCCCACAATAGGTGACATCATGTGTGAGGGTTCCCCCACACTGTACTTTACTAGCCCCGTCCGTCAGCACACCACCAGTGAGTGAAGCTGCAAACTGGCAGCCATGTTGGGACATCAAAGATGGCTGCCATGGCCAACTGTCGCCGCCATTCTAAATTTCCTGATAAATGAAACAACAAACTGACGTATATCTGGGTCGGTCCTGATCCATACCAGATGGACAGCAAACTCCCCCGGACAGTGGATCTGACAGGGAGGGGGAATGTTCACACCCCCAGGTCAGGAGTCACACCAAGGGTGCCTCAGTATTCACATCTATAGGTGTCAACCATTCTGTAACTTGAAAGGGCGCCATCTAGCTGAGCCGATTACCTCTTCTCTGTATGAATACGGCCATCTTAAGACAGCAGCGGCTGATGTATGATCATTTATGCAACTGGGTTTGAGTATGGACCAAGAATCATAGAATCTGTTAGGAGAGTGACACCTACCGATTTTAACTTCTCAGAGAGGGGATTCCTCACTTGATCTTTTTCTCAGAATTAGTGACAAGGTGGCTACTAAACCCAGGTTACCACGCCAAATGTTATACTCTTCACAGGCTCTTCACACACCCTGTGTATAGCACCCACAAAGGACATACATCTCAACCCCGACTTCCGACCTGTCCACATGGTATTAACACCTTCAGCACCACAGGACTACTGCCGGAAGTACATGTTTTACAAAAATGTAAAAACATGATGGTGGCAATATCACTAGGATACATCCTAAATCGGGACGTAATCTCTTTACTAGTCTTCTGTTAAAATATATCGCAACAGCTGTGCAAATTATACAGCATAATACAAAACATCTTATATCAGTATGACAAGTGTGTAGTATAGGGGTACTAGGTTTCTAAGTATATATATATATACAGAGATTCAACAAAATTATATGATCCTACGTTTGTATCTATTTCATGTCATTATTGGCAAAATATAGTGAAAGTCCCATTAAATTAACATGCAAATTCCATGGAGGTCACATGCATACGGATTTTCCTGGTTAAACCAGTGAGGCTGAAGTATTCAATTTCACCATGAATTTGAATAAATTGTCAGAGTGACCCTTAAATCAGTGTCAGATTGTTCAAAGTGTAAGAACTTGGTCCTGTCAGGATGTGAGCAGAGTGGCAGGTGGGGTGCATTTTGACCAATTTAACCCCACTATATTAAGTGCTTTACCTTGGTACATCAAAGGAGGTGGAGAGGGTGGCTATTATTAAATAACACCTACCCTAGCCCTCACCTGTCATTCAATTAACGGGGATGTAGATTTATCAGGAACTCACCTGTTTTGATTGATGTATGTTCTGTCTGCAATCGGTGCTGGAAATGAGAGAAAGAAACATGTTCAGTAAAATATCATTTGAAGTTAGGCAGTGGCCATTTATTAGCAACAAAAAAGTGGGATGCTTTGGGATGGCATGAAGGGTTTGACGAGAGGGCCCAGTAAATCTTACTATCTATACAAGCGGAGGAGTAACTCCCCATGCATCATGCTAGCCCTTTACTAGCTTGACAGATCCCCGAAGTGTCAGCATGATGCATCCAAGCAGTGCCGGCGAGTAACTTGCCTTGCCCCGGGAACTTGCTACCACTGAATTGGTAAACCAATTAGATCTGGCACCCCCTGGTCAACAAAAAGTAGTAAAAATATATTTAAGGAAAATGTAGGCATTCCTATACAAGTAGGAAAAGTGTCATCTCATGCCTCCAAATCTTGCTTTGTGCAAGATGCCATCGATCCTTAAAACATGACAATAACAAGGGTGTGATAAATGTCCACCTACCCATATCAACCTCACCAAGGTAATCATGACTCAGTAACACTGACTGAGCAGTGGATGTACTGCTCACCTCTGCTCACAGAGTGACTCAACCAGAAGGGAACATGGAGTTTTTCTTTTTAAGGTTACCAGGTTTACTATGACACGTGGTCTTTACTACACCACCACACCTCTGCACCACATCCCCACAGAGCTGAATACGTTTTCCATCTGAGCCAATTGGTTTCAACTTGTTACAGACGCCAAGGTCAAAGGTCACTAACTCAAGGTTAAAAGGTCACTACCCCAGACTCAGAAGGTCACAGCGCGAGTAAGTGGAAATATTGTGCTTCTGTTGGCCACACGTGTTTAGGTGCGGGAGTCACGCCTTTTTGTGTTGAGGATATCTGATATGAGACCATATCTTAGTATTTATTATCTACACTCTGCCACTGGGCTGAATGCTTGTCTACTCTTGGAAAATGTGGCCCCTTCCACGCCATTGCTGACAGAATTATTATAATGAGGCCTAACAAAAAGGGGTAATCCGACCTACCCTTTCTATTGCCCTCCCCTTAATTCTTTTATTGCCTTCTTGGGGAAATATATAATTCTTAGGGTGCCATTTATTGACATATTGGCCTGTGGACTATTGCCTACCTATTATAAATGTAACAGTTATGAATCTGACTGCAGAGGAGTGGCAAGCCCGTCAGTACCAAATGTCCATTGAACCCAGGAAATATACCAACACATGTTGAACCCATAGACCTATATCTTGTCCTTATCTAAAGTTGGTAAATTCCCCTTGCTTCTTCAAATCATGTTCATGATGAATGTATGTAATACATTATCCCGCTTGTATATGTAAAGAGACAGAGACCTATGCACATGATACAATGATATGTATTTATAAACGATTTGATGATGGCATCACTTCATACTCGTTTGTCATCCTGATGCACTTACTATATGCAGCACCACTGAGCGCCTCGTCTTGATGCATCATGGCGACCCGTTAGGAGTGTATCAACTCTACAGGATCGGCATGGCGATGACAACAGGGCACAATGCTCTGTGCTTCCATTAAAGAGCCAAAGTGAGATTCTCTCAATAAATACCTTTATTGACTAGTGTCTGGTGTATTCGATTTTGAATGATATTGTGAGCTATCCCTGCCATGCTCCAGTTGAAAATTTGCATGAAGGTAGCATGTGGAAATGCGGCCAGCTTCTCTCGAGGGGTACACGGAATGTTAATGTGTTAAATTCTTTGAATTTCTCTGTAATTACATGGATTAAAAACATTTCACCATTGAATTGTCACTTTATGAAATTGGACTTGTTAATTATCTTTAAGAATATATCTTGTGTATGAACGGGTGTACAGGGGTGTGTAGCAAGAACTTTCAAACTTTGGGAGCAAATGGGGTTTCCGACACTCTTTTACTCCTTTTCTCTTGACATTTTAGGTTTGACATTAACATTGGGATTGAGGGTGGGCCAAGGGTGGGACATGTCGCTAGAGGTTTTGAAATCAAAGATAAAGTTCATATCTTGTATCTCATCTTACATTATGGGTACCCCACTTAAACCCTATACCGGCTCTCTGCTTTAACCCCACATTTTCAAAACACATCCACCACGCAGTGAGTGCATACCGGGTGCATCCTTTATGGATGGTCCCTCATGTTAGTATCCATGATGTACATACAGATACACTTTATATGGGTTTGTAAGTGGTGCTTTACTTTAGTGCCCATATGCACGAGTCGTGCGTGTGGTATACAAGGGTGTAGGGTAGATTCACCTATTGAGTCGGACAAAACATTGGGAAGAACACTTGAAGTTGTGCTTATTCAAGCATATATTCTAACCCATTCTAACGTCTTCATTTGTAAAAGATTGTAAAGCTTATGTATCTTTTTTTCCCCAATAAATCACGAATAGGGGCGTACAAGTTTTACCATATATAGTTCATAGATGTACACGTATGGAAACTATCAGTGTCCCTTCCAGGGGATGTGCCCAACTCATGGTAAGTTTACCCTATATAGGTAGTGTTGCAGGGGTCAGCTGAGGCCAGCTGGTAAGGGTTGGAACACTGAGGTGACGACAGAGCCTGTAAACTATATACAACTGTCACGCCCCCCTCCAATGGGTGTGTCACTTGTAATGCACTACCACACGTGCAATATATTACACCACACATTGTAACAATGGTGCATGGTGTCCTCTGCTGATGGTCCTATAATTGCGCAAAGTAATATCTAAAAGTGTATACCCATATAATGTAGCTGAGTCGTAGGGTACTTACTCCGGGGTCGGGGGTCCCAGGTGCCCCGAAGAAACCTATTTTTGCTGGCCATTTCAGAACCAACACCAACAACAACATTGCAACATACCTTATTGCTGAGAGAACATGATGTATGGTTGAACATGATTAATGGCTGGACATGATTCATGAATGGACATGATTCATGGCTTGAAATGATTCATGGATCAACATGATTCATGGTTGAAAATGATTAATTTAGACTTCAAATATGACAATGATTCAACACTGAGACCAGCTGATGCCCATGTTGAACGATTGACTCATGTTGGCTCATGTTCGACAAGGACTGGGCTGATCACACTTGATTAAATTATTTCGACATTGAGCACATTGTGCTTACCCAGTAAAATGTTTAGTTTGAGAAAGTAGAGAACTAGAAATGGCCAAAAGATCTAACAAGTTGAATAATCCAGTAAACGCTTGGTAGACTGGTCGATTGATTAACACGTTTATTTAGAAATACTGTGAGATCTTGCAACAGATTCATTTCATTTTCCGTTAAACACTCTTCGAAAATCGCTGCAACACAATCCCACTGAATACATCAACACTTGGATCGAAGAGATAATAATACTACCATCTAACCGTCCCACTATCTCCCTAAAAAATAAACATTGTGTGTACCTTCTGTAGGGGCTCTGAGTCATGGCGGGGTATAAGTGTCACAGAGGGCGTGCTATCTGCTTTAAGTGTCATGTGAGTGGTACTATCAGACACTACGCCCATATCACAACTGATATTACCACTACAGGTCTGGAGCACCTACCCTTAACCCTCTATAAGGACTGCCTCCAGGGCCGTTTCCATTTGTCGTCATCAGGTCACCTATGAGCTGCAGAGCTGAAGAGTAGCTCGCTGGAGCTGTGATGTATATCAGCATGCATGGGTATCAACCCTGCAGGGTCGGTATGATGCCTCAATGCAGCCCTGGTAAGTTACTACTCACCAGAGCTGCATTTATGCATCAGGAAGACAATTTCAGTGGTGCATTGATACAGTGTGTGGTCCGTAAAGGGTTATTATCCCCCCTTGTACCACACCCTCCTGGTTTTGTTAGTAAACACTGCTCCCAATCCCCAACCCCACAACTTTGTATGTGCTCCATGGGGCATAATGATAATATACGTCTTTATGTAGCTGTGTGGCGGCTACAGAGTCTTCAGTGACACAAAGAGGGATCCTTTCTGCCATTAGGCCTGTGTCCATTATACGACAAGGAAAGTGGAATATATGGCCGTTTTGACGTCCAGAAATATGTACATATTTGTGAATATATTTTGTAGATATATTCTACTTTAACTGCAGGTATGCTGTGTCCACTAGGCGTTATAAATTGCTGCCCAGACTGCCCAGGGCAAACATGGACGAGGTTTTACAATAGAATAAAGAGCATATATTCCAATTTCTGCACTAAAAATCAAACATGTTAGATATTCGAATGCCCCCTTTTGACGTCCATTTTTGACCCCTGCATATTGCTCTCCCACTTTTGTATTTGAGAATTTTGTCGTCCAGCTGTGTCCACAGGGAGACAAAACATATATTTCATATTTGTATTCAAATTCACGTTTTGACGGACGACGAACGACCTGATATATGCTAGTGGACACAGACCTATTGCTGAATGCCAGCTCAAGTACAGGGAGCTTGAAAGTAACGTCTCTGGGGGTAGGGGTGGGGGTAGGGAGGTTATAGGAACATTTATATCGTGGCGGATCTTTATAGAAAAGTCTGAATGTGTGTTAAGCTGCTGTGTAAGTGATCTAAAATGGGATAAATACTTTGCAAAATAAAGAGGGGTGCGCTGGAAGTTCTGTCCATGATAATGTAGAGAAGGTTCTGCGCTGAAATATTAGTGGGGTGTATCAAAGCGTTAATTGTATTAATAACGTGTAGGCTAGGTTATTAGTAACGTGTATTTTGACCAGGTCCTGTTAACATACATGCAAACAGCCATTCTTCCAAGGGGCATTTGGCAGAGGTTGAACAGAAGAAGCAGGAGTATAAGGCACATAATATTATGCTGTGTTTTGGTTGGTTCAAACCTCAAACGTAACCATACGTTTACTCTGTAGGCACTCAGGAGTTTAAATTTAGCCCTCTGCAGCTACTTCAAGAGAAAAAAATGCCGACTCATTCTATAATATGGCAGGACTAGCAGCAGAGGGGGAGCGGGAGGGAAGAGATACAATGTGTGTTGATAGATTAACTTGGATTTTAGAATACCACATGTCCCCAACTCCAAATAACTCAACTGTGTGTGTGTATCTGTGTGTGTAGGCCAACACTGCTCCACTTGTTTCTCGCAGGAGGAAAAAAAGGAAAATTTGTGATAAAGGTTTCACCACAGGCGCACGTAGAACACAGTGGTGCGCCATTTTTGCCACAAGTGAAAATAAGCCCTGGAGGGTTGGAAATAAACCGAAGCTGATTTAGGCAAGGAGGACAATCTGTGTGGACAGGGCGGGATTACTCTGTTTATATGATGCTCAAGATCTGATACCATGTTCTCCCTGTGGTGTATGGAATGTAAGGTCTCATTCCCCCTAAACCAGAATCCATATATCCCAACCAGTATTAAATATGACCAACGTTTTGTCAACTGTTTATGTTTTAGTATATTTATAGGAAGAGCAGTGCCATTTCTTTATGACTATGAATGTGGTAGGTCAAACTATAATTCGCTATAGAACCGTGCGGCAAGAAAAGCACCCTTGCGTAATAATTCTATAATGGGGAGTGGTTGGGGCAAGGATAGAGTAAAATCCTGGTATGCCCTATATTGGGGTTGAGGGAGAGGGGATCTGTCAACTTTGAATTCAAAACAATATAAATGCATGTACAATAATTCCTGATAAGTCCAGCAGGTAGTGTTGGGTGGACTATACTATACTTGGCCTGCAACCGTTATGTGTTGTATGTCGAGGTTAGAACCAGCAGGATAGCAGTGATAGACTTAACCCACACCCACAGATAAAATGTAGATTACTTCATCCCTAGACACACAAAAAGAACCCGATCTCAGCTGGAGCCTGTTTAGACCTCCAGGCCATTTCCTATTGTCTCAAGGTTTTTGGAATTTGTCTTCTACACGTCTTTGCTTCTCCAGAATAAACAGCTTGGATAAGTTAGGAGCACCCACTATTCCATCATCATGACCTTGAAAAATCATTTTCAAAATGAATGTCTTTCTGGGAGATTTTATTTATAACTCGTACACTGAGGATTGTACAATCACCAGTGATGAAATAACTGCTGCCTATGGATGAAATACCACACTTAATATATCAAATAAATATCAATATACAATTTAATTCATTTACAATACATATTATTCTATTCTTTAAATGATTGAAATCTCAGTACCATCACTGTCTTATCCCAGCCTATATATGATATTATATGGCATATATTGGCACCCCTAACCCATCTATTTGTGGATATGTGCCCACCATTTCCCCACACCCTGACCCTATACTCTGACTTTCTAGGGCTACTACCATCTGTTGGGACACACTATGATAGTTCCCATCATCTGCTCGTGTGGGGTAATCACAGGGCAGCACAAAAACACACAGACTATTTCTATCAATCCCCTCAGAGCTGGCAGAAAATTGCTTTGTATGGGAATGCAGGTCAGTTGTGGGGGTCTGTTCTGGATCCCTACATATAGGGTGGTGTGGCCCAGGCTAAAAACAGTCTAAAGTGGACTATAGACCAATGCAGCAGGAAAGGTGACATTTTAGAGAAGTTATGTATTTAAGTTATTTCACTTTTTTGAATTTCTAGAATTTTCTGAGATGCTACTCCCTAGTGGAGAAAGGAGGAAACCTTCAGTCTATTATAGGAAATGATTCTGATTTGATGATTCTGATTTGATAGGGAGATACGAGACTAAAGTGGAGATTCCTGCAGAAGTAGTAGAAGTGGCATTTCTGGTTTTGGCTAGTAATATACAAATACAACATCAAACCCAAAGCTGTCCTGTGAATCTCCTGATGTAAGATGGAGCCATTGCAAGCAATTTCACAAGCATTCTGCTATAAAGATGAATACAGAGTTCTTTGTAAATGTTATGGAAAGTCACTCTTTCTTGTTGCATTTGGGTATAGTCTGTAGCGTGCTTGGATGATACATGTAGATGCACTTAGGACCTTGATTAACCACTGCTACACCACGATGACTCATATTATTTCATTTGTTCATCTTTAATATGTTCTTGTTCAAGAGCATAATATAATATATCATATACTATAGCCTCACCATAGACAAATTGGGGCAACATATGTTATACGCCACTGTGGTCTCTCTTTGATTTGTTCTGTACATGGATCCCACTTTGTAATAATGTAAATCCTACCCGGCCTATCTCGGTTAACCATTTAATGACAGTATAATTATATCAAGGCAACATTTGTTATCATGATGCATCAATGCAGCGCTAGTAACTTGCCAACACTGCATTGGGGCACAACGTTGACCCAGTTTATATCCCTGGCGAGCAGAGGACAAAGGACACAGCGCATTAAAGCACTATGCAGCCATTAAAGGGTTAATCAGTATTGAATCTGGTATTGTTGCAGGGATGAACTATAAGTCCCACTATAGATGCCTGCTGGCCCCCATATGTCTGCTTGTGTCTGTCATCATAGGGCATGGTCTCACTCACAGGGAACAGCAAACGAAGGCTTAAGTTACCCCGCCACTTCACAAACATACTGACTTATTTTCTAGTTATTTCTTCTATTTTCTTTTTCTGAATTGAACGTTCACAAATGATGTCAGCGGCAAGGGAAATTGTTGTTTTCAGTGATGCAACATGGGCGAGTCCAGGGCAATACCTTTGTATAAGCCAATTTGTCCAGAATTGGAAAGGTCCCAAAGTAATTGAAATCAATTTGTGAACATTTTGCCAAAATGCATCTAAACGGATCGGTTTAATAAAAAAAAAATCTAAAAAGGGAAAAAAAAGGAGCGAAGGTTCGCCCAGTGCATTTCTACTAGATGTGGGCAGTGGTGAGTCCCCCAATCAGAGATGCACATTCCTGTGGCCTGAACGAGCTGGGGCCTTACCATGAGTAACTCACAGGAACAGTCATCAGAGCTGCTCCCAACTGGATAAGTAGGCATATAGATGACCACTAGATGGGCGATGAGGGGATTAGTGAAGTATATATAATATATATATATATATATATATATATATATATATATATATATATATATATATACATATATATATATATATATATATATATATATATATATATATATATATATATATATATATATATAGTATACTTAAATATTGGTTGCTATAGAGCTCCAATTAAATATCCGTCTCTGACTCTCTGTCTGGCTCTCCTCCCTGGATTCTCTGTTACTAGTAAATGTTAGTCTCTCTCTTGTCTCTCTATTTGTCTGTCTGTCTGTCTCCATCCTGTGGAGACCTTGCAGAGATTCCCACACCACTGTAGTACAGCATGTGTATGGGATTAATGAGCTATTATTGTGCTGGTCGTGATACCCTTATAGAATAACGTGGTAGTAATAGCAGGGTGTAATTTCTGTCAGCTGAATGTGATATATGTATATAGGGCGACCATTAGATAAACCAAGGTCTGGGCCTTATTCATTGGGGAGAGAGGGAGCAGCGGGTAAAGGATTATTTATACATTTTATTGGTGGTATTTCAGCTCCCAGAATTAGCAGATATTCCAGAATTGGAATCAATGGAAAATATCTTTAAAGCTGTATTAGCTGAGTTTGTGAGTGTGCAAGCCAGATATGTTCTTTTTGACAAGTCCTATGAACTCTATAATTCTTCCACCGTTTAGAATAACATGATAATAGTCAGTATAATAATCTAAAGTGTTCGTATTTTAGGACAATCCTGTGTATAAATCCATTAACCTTTAGTCAATATCTAGTACCATGATGATGGCAATGCCACCATTATTTTGTCCAACCTCCACCCCCCCCCCCCCCCCCCCGTATAGCTTGGGACTCTATTCCACCGCATCCTTATTCTGTATTAAAACCCAGATCCAGAACTGGGGTTGGAATCCTGCGTGCTGATTGGTAGCCTAGGGTCACGTGGTATGTACCACCAGTATAGTGGTGTGATGATTACAACGAGACAAAGTATGACAGGACCAGGACAACAAGGTCACAGGCTAAAGGATGAAGGTCATTCATTCATATCTCACCCCTTTTGTCCTCAAATGTACCCTGGTCTGTATAGAATTCATGTGCATGAGCTTGGGTTTTGGGATAGTAGACTCAGTACTATTCTGGACGTCATAACCATCTTACTGATAAATGTGTTTTTTAGCAAAGGAACCATGATGCAATGGATGTTTTATTGCCTATGATGTATGGCGACATTCATAAATGAATATCTCTGTATCATCAGCGTGTTGTCATAACCTATACATCTGGCTAACTCTGTTTGTAGATGTTTTCTGACTTTCTACATTTTTCTGTTTGTAAATGACTTTACCATAACAGCTGTATTGTCATTTCTGCTAACAATAATGTTAGTTTTTGAAGGATGCAAAATGCTTTAATGCAATATATCCCTTGTCGCCATGATGCATAATGCAGCCATGGCGGGTAACTGGCCACTGGTGGATTCTCGCATCATACCATCAGGGTTGTGAGTGTCAGCCCTGTAGGATCAGTGTGATACATGGATGCAACATAATTATGATAAAGGAAATAATGCATTAAAGCACTATGCGGCATTTCAAGGGTTAAAGCTTCTGTCCATAGAGCTGACCCATGCCCAATACATGTTTGGTGATGATCTAAATCATGATCTAAATCATGATGTTATTGTTTACCGACATGTGTTTGTTATTTCTTACAGATTTACGCATGTATAGACATGATGGTGTCATGTATGACATGAGTGACATTATTTTCTTAAGGTCATGTCAATAAGTATCGGCAGCTCCACCCCTGCTGTATATGACCCTGAACAGTTGGATACAGGTACCGCCGACCACAACACCCTCCCCCTGCTCAAGGATATCCGAACCCACGTCCTAAAGGGGATCCTGGTATAGCCCATAAGGACTGATGGGCTTTATAGGAACCTATTTAAATCTAGATCAAATATATTAGTACATTTCAGGGTGGTTGGCTTTATTGGTGTATTCTAAATTGGAAAGCAGGATTCATTTAAACAATAACTACAGTAATGCATAGGATAGAATTGAGTGTGGTGCATCAGAAACATTGATAATGACATTGAATGATTGATCAGTTCTGCATTTTTTAAATATAATCCGGAAATCTCGGGAAAAATATAAGAATTCCTACAAAAGGAGGAAACGTGGTAGCTGTGGCATATTATAGTATATTGAGTTGCAAGAATATAAATGCAATCTGATATTATTATGTAGGATAATACTCATGAGTCTAATTGAGGAGATTTAGGAGGCTTTTGGATATTAACGATAAATAAGTTATTTTTCACTCTGATAAAATATCTTGTAGAATTCTAACTGTGTAACAGCCAGAGCCGGGTGAGGTCATTGTGACTGAGAGTGACCTGGCTGACCTGTGTGGAGTGTAGCCCCCTGGCAGCCAGGAGCCAACCTGATCCAATAGTGCCTTATCTGTGTGTTTATCTCTGTTACAGCTAGTACGTTACAGAGACTGAGTCACTCCTCACCTCTTGGGGCTGCTGGATCCCTTATTGCCAGGGGGAGGCACCAACTGTTACTGAAGTGTGCTTCTAGACAGACTGATCCAGGTTTTAAGTGTTTTCTCCCTTTCAGATGTGTGACTTCAATATATCCCCCCTATTAAGACTTAATAATTATGTCTCATGTATTTTGAGCCAATAAAAATTGTTAAACACTAAACTCTTAATAGGGTCACGTTTGATGTCACTTATGTTGGAACAATATATAAGAACCCTTTGTTATTACTTTGTAAATAAGGGCACCGCAATCATTTTCATGTGTTTGAATGACTTGTATTTATACATGTATACTTCTTTTGATAATGCCCGCGTGGTTATTGTACTGCTTTGCCTTGAAATGTAAGATTCTGCTTCAGAAATGATTTTCCAGTATCTAATGAGCAGTTGGATTTCTTTTCATTCAAAGACCACTGCATTCCATGGGCACCCATGACACAGCACAGCGGGAGTTTTGCGAACTAAACCTCATTTTGTGACCTGTCCCAGGCGGTGCCCTACGCGCATGCGTCCTCAAGCTTTACGACTGACCTTTGGCCTCCAGCCTCTTTGTGAAGTATCACATGGCACTTTAAAAAATATATCATTCTACATGGACCAAAAACAAACTGAACCATGAAAGTACCCCACCCACCCTAGACCGCGATATTTACAGCTAAAACACATCAACGGGCTGTTAATTCTAGTTTTTATGTGGACCTACACGGGTGTCATTTTCTATCGGGAATAGATAAAAATGGAAAGAGCCCATTACTGGGGAGGAGATAAACAATGCTAAACCACACATGTGGTCAGCGTCAGGCACTGCTTAACACCAAGTCCTGGTAGTAGTGAGGTAGGTGGGGGTAGCCCTTTAAGGACCTCACAGTGCTTTAATGTGCTGGGAATGTGCCATGCTCTTGGTCGTTGTCCAGTACTGCATTCAAGCGTTCAATGCCGCACCTATAATCATAATTATACGAGGTCAATACACTCTCGACAGCTAGGTCGGCATGACTGATGCTGGATGATCAATGAGTAGTGAACCAGGGGTGTATTCCAGCAGCATGCCGATAAAGGTCATGGCACATTAACCATCATGTGGCCCTTAAAGGGTTAGCGGTGCCTGAGTATTTGAGTAGCTGAATGCGCGACATGCCAAGTGCTAAAATGTGGTTCCAAGAACTGGAAAAAACTTACAGCGAAAACAGGTTCTGATATTTCTATATTTCTCCTGTTCTTCTCACAAAGAAATTGAAAATGCTATTTACTGGATAAGGTAGGTATATTGTTGCAAAACCAGATAATCATAGTCTAAGGATCTAATGCATCATTGGGTTTAGTGACGAAACGTAACTCGGCCAAATATTATGGGGAAAAAATAGTCACAGTGGGGTAGGCGGGGGGGGGGGGGGTAGGGAGACTTAAAAAGGGTCAAATAATATTGGTGGCATTATTTGTTACAGTTCCCTATCTTAGACAGTCTTGATAGACACATGACTAGATATGACAAGGGCTGTATCATGTCACAGGCCATGTCACAGTGCCATCATGTCATGACGTGTCACTGACGTCTCAACACGTCACATGATATCGGATACGTCACATGGCCCGTCACATGACGTAGACATACCATGTAAACCCTGTAAGACGGACACGGGCGGGTCCGGAACAAGGTGCCCCAGGGAGTTATGGGCAATCCCGACCGTCAGGAATGGGGTAAGCACGCAAAGGATGACGGGCCGGCAGCAGGGGCCTCAGGAACTGGGGTGAATGTATGGTGGGTGTGTAGGGGGCGGGGCTGAGGGTTTAGCTGAGGGTGTGTTGGGGTCCCTACAGGTGGGTATAGGTGGATACAGCTTGTGCTGTAAGAGATAATCCTTTAAAGGCTGGACAGCACTCAACTGAGGTATGTCATTTGTCGCCTTGATGCATGCGATGGTATCAAATATCATAGCACAGGGACAGCTCTGTGACATCAGATATCGCAGGGACAGATCTGTGACGTCAGATATCGCAGGGACAGCTCCCGGGACAGCTTTGTGACGTCAGATATCTAAGGGACATCTCCCTTTAGGGACAGCTATGTGACATCAGATATCTCAGGACAGCTATGTGACATCAGATATCTCAGGACAGCTTTGTGACGTCAGATATCGCAGGGACAGCTCTCCTCAGGTACAGCTCTGTGACGTCAAATTAGCAGGGACTGCATAGGAGAATTAAGGACACAGCTAGGGGGCGGAGGAGGGGGTCTTTCTATTTAGTGGCCATAGATTTAGTTGAATCATATTTTATAGGTTTGGCCTTGAGATAGACCCCAAACTAGGTGTTGTGAACTGTGAACGTTCTCTTAAAACTCAACATATCCTGGATACTGTCACATAGAGCACCCCAGCCCTGACCCATGTTGTAGTAAGGTGAACGGCCGCTGTGTAGACCCAGCTCCGGGTGACTTGATGTCCTATTGTGTTGTCTGCCGACGTGAAATGACGCTGACACGTCACATGTGGCACACACCCCACCCACAACTAGCCACAACTGGGTGAGGCCAAACCGAAGTGCTTCAGGGTACATGGGCTCCAGAAACCTTGGATAGAAGAATGTAGGTCCGATTTAAAAAAAACTTGAATTCAAGTTTCTGTTTGCAAATGGCTTGAGGGTTTGTGGGGGGGGGGGGCGTGGGGACGAAATATAACCCCTTCCTTGTATGGAACCATTCGCCAAAAATAGTAATAGGGATGCTCTTTTTTAATGGTCGCTAAATAGGCGATGTAATTTGTTAACGTTCCCTTGCATATTGCTTTGCCAATTCATAGATCTCAAGTCGCGGGTAGTATCCAAAATGTACATTGATTAAATAAATATCATTTTATCTTCGTAAAATTGATCAAAATTCTAGGTCGCCCCTGCTTTCATATGGCGGGTCAGGTAACCTGAAACAAACAGTTTTGAGGGAGAAGTCTGACAAACCCCAGGGTTAAAGTTAGGGAGAGTGGCTCAATGGGGATGTAGGAGCAGCAGAAAGATGTAGGCTATATATTTACTGACAACACCGGTTGAGTTGGCCCCCATGTCACACCCGGTGGGTGGCAGTCACTCAAAATGTAGAGAAAATAAAAAGGCTAACGTCGGGAATGTACCCATAGGACCACCAGGCTAGCTGTGCCATAGACCTGCAAACGGCTTGAGGAAAATTGTGAATTTCATTTAACCACTGTTGAACAGAAGGAGCACTCGAGCAACTGCCAACCAGGAAGAGCAGTCAACTGGCTACCAGAAATGGCATTAGAGCAACTTGCAATCAGAAGGTGAAAACTGCAATAGAACAACGGGCAACCGGTGACCAGAGACTAATCGTAAGGAGTAGAAGGCAGTGGAGGTACTAACAACTGGAAGTGGCAATAGAGCAGCTAGCAACTGGAAATAGCAATGGACCAACTAGCAACCGGAAATGACAAGAGAGCAACTAGCAACCTGGACATGGCAGTTGAGCCACTAGCAACCAGACTTTATTCCTCCAATGAATATGGTGATTTAGTCTGAGGTGTATTGCATCCATCTACTCCCCCGTGATGGCCTCCTCCCCCAGGTGTCCTGGTGGCTACAGGTGTGTGGGGTTGTTGTAGGTGTCTCACCCTGTCCTACACACACTGCAATGTTTATTCATTTGTAAAACATGGCTGTTTTTTCAACCTGCACTCCCCAGCTTTATCCACTATAGATGAGAGCTGCATAAAGGCACTGCAAAGAACAGATGTTGGCCATGCTCCTCTATGGTGCCCTTAACCCTTTGATGACTGTGTGATGCTTTAAAGCAATATTTCTGTCGGATTGATGCACCAACAAAGTGGCAGCGAATAACTCGCCGGCACTGATACTGCGTTGGTCGGCAGCCTTCAGTAGTGCCATGAATGCAACCCTGGCAGGTACTCGCTAGAGTCGCATTAATGCATCATGACGATAAAGGGCATAGCACAATAAAGTAATATACGGCCCTTAACGGGTTAGGTGAGAGTGTTGGGGTTCTCTCAGGGCATGTTAGCATTGTCAGAATATAAGCAAATACAGCAGCTCCCGAGCCCTAATCACTGACCAAAGTGATCAGTGAGTGTGCACACACCTATAGTACACATACAATAGACACCTGGTTTGGGATAGCCATATAGCTCTGTAGGAAATCCTGGAGATAACCAACAATTCCCACAGTCTCTGGGTTGACTCAGCTCTCCATCCTTCAGAGGTCGGTAATATGAGCAGCGCTGGTCAGAGAAAGTCAGCAGGAGGCAGTGACAAAACTTTATTTTGACGTAAAATAACGTATTTTTGGTAGCTGGGGCCTTATAGGCTCACTCTGCATAGGAAGTAATCAGAAGGCCTCTCTGGACGGTTTCAGATCTCTAGCAGTCAGAGCTTCGCATAACTCTTTATAGAGTCAAATCCACCCACATGAATTAAGACACATACCGGTATACGTTATCTTATCATTAAGATGGTGGTGTCCATACAGAGAGGTTATTGGCCATCTCTTGCTATACGGAATAGGTGGAGCTATATGACGGACTATATCATAGATGACATACTAGTATGGCTCCTGACATGTTGTTTGTTTTTATATGCACCAGAGATTCGCCAGGGAAAAAAACTAGCGTATAAAGATGTGCCTGATGTACAGAACTCACTATAAAAAGGTGCCATGATGGATGCAGCTATTGCTGGATAGTAGCTTATCTTATCTTTGGTCCATGGCAGGAATGACAATAATAGAGATGTCACACCCCATTCCATGATAGCTTTTATATATTTTGGTGTAATAGAGGAGATTGGTGAATCTGCACTAATACATCTGGTGCAGTAGGCTATATATGTATAGGTGATAGTGTTGTCAAATACAAGCGGAAATATTGGCTTACTGTTTTAGGTTACCACGGCATAAATGCTACTATATATATATATAAATATATATATATATATATATATATATATATATATATATATATATATATATATATATATATATATATATATACATATATATATATATATAAATATATATATATATATATATATATATATATATATATATTTGATCCTAATTCATATCAAACTGTAGACCATTGTTTTTGGAGCGTGGGTGTAAAATGAATGGTGTATCATAATATCAGGGACAGGCACATAAAAAAACAGAGTGGCAAAACAAGCTTTGTACTTTTCATTATAACTTCAATTTCAATCTGCTTCCGAAATATCTGTTGTCCGACTGTCACAGTGTTCTGCAATATATATACAATTATTTAATGTTGTTCTGTAATCTGTGTGTCTAGATGTGGACCTCATACAGACTCATAGTACTACTCATATTGTGCTGGCTTTGACTTCACTGACAGGTCTGACCTACGGGAGGTAATAAAGTGTACAACTGTAACCACTGCTGGTGACCCCTGTATGAGTACACACACACGATTGATGGTTAAGCATGCCTCAGACTCAGCCAGGGGCACACACAGAAAAAAAAGAGAAGAAATAAATTACAAAAAACAAGTGTCCTGCACCTGGGAGAAAACATTGCAGGGGAAAATAAACCTGACCTACATCTGTCCACATCCGGTTTGTTAGAACGAGGCTACGCTACAGCAGCGCCATCTGTCGTGCCTCCCCTCACGTGACCACCCCCTGGCGGCAAGACGCGGAACTATCACCCACCTGCATCTCGACATGACGTCACAGGTGTGTAGGCTTTCCAGCCTCCTTCTCTGGAGATGTCTACAAGATATCAGCCGACAGACAGAGAGTTGATTCTAGTTTTTGATCTCAAGACTCACGAGACTGTTGGCGGCAAGACAGGCAGGCATCTTATCGCACCTTCCTTATCTATCATGTTTTCCTTGGGAAGAGGAGAACTCCCGAAATGCACCTGGCGCACTCTGCCCTGTCCCCTTGTGGTTGTCGGAGGAACTACAGGATCTATAAAACACGACAAGACTTGTTTTTGGACTGGCTTTTTTCTAGACTCAATTTTCCTTCTGGTAAAAGAAAGTGCTAGCTCTGTAATGGACTGTGTAAGAAATGTGGCACAGGGCTGCCCTAGAGATGTATGTTGTGGTGGTGGAAATAAGAACCATCCCTATGTTTCTGTTGACACCGACTAGGTGATACAAAAGAATAGAGGTGCTCTAAATGCCATTCTTTTCCCTTAAAAATACCCATCATTGACAGTTTTAGGGACTTGGACTACATGTTCGTGTTTTACCAATTATACTGTGTGGCAGTGGCTTTTTAAAAATTGGTTTGGTACAATATAGCATATATGATATCCTATATATATAGATAGCTGATATTCTACCCTGTGGCATATCTAGATCAAAGAGAGTCCGCCACGATCTGTCCCTATTCTACTACACCTCACCCTATTTGACCCACAATAGTGAGGATATGACACTCATGGCAGTTATAGGAATGATAAAATGGCGGGTATATCTAGTCATCTATGTATCGCTATTTTACTATTGTTTTTGGTGTTATTATGGGGCGAAATTATGTAGCTTCCAGGATGTATGCTGCAGGCCTATGTATCTATGCTGGTACAGTTCGGGTGGGGTGGGTAGGGCTAAGGGGTTTGGGTGCAATTAGACAAACCTGTCATGTCTAATATAAGGGCCTGCTGGGTATTTTGATATAATATACATGGGAACCTGGACTAATCACCTAGGTTGGAACTCTTTTGATGACCCCCTGCAACCATCATACCTCACACTACATGAGTTGCTCCCTTCATACCTCACACTACATGAGTTGCTCCCTTCATACCTCACACTACATGAGTTGCTCCCTCCATACCTCACACTATATGAGTTGCTCCCTCCATACCTCACACTACATGAGTTGCTCCTTCCATACCTTACACTACATGAGTTGCTCCCTTCATACCTCACACTACATGAGTTGCCCCCTTCATACCTCACACTACATGAGTTGCTCCCTCCATACCTCACACTATATGAGTTGCTCCCTCCATACCTCACACTACATGAGTTGCTCCTTCCATACCTTACACTACATGAGTTGCTCCCTTCATACCTCACACTACATGAGTTGCTCCCTTCATACCTCACACTACATGAGTTGCTCCCTCCATACCTCACACTACATGAGTTGCTCCCTCCATACCTCACACTACATGAGTTGCTCCTTCCATACCTTATACTACATGAGTTGCTCCCTTCATACCTCACACTACATGAGTTGCTCCCTTCATACCTCACACTACATGAGTTGCTCCTTCCATACCTTACACTACATGAGTTGCTCCCTTCATACCTCACACTACATGAGTTGCTCCCTTCATACCTCACACTACATGAGTTGCTCCCTCCATACCTCACACTACATGAGTTGCTCCTTCCATACCTTACACTACATGAGTTGCTCCCTTCATACCTCACACTACATGAGTTGCTCCCTTCATACCTCTCACTACATGAGTTTCTAACGTCCCGGTGATCACGTCATATCTAACACTACATGAGTGTTTCTCATCCCACTACGTGATCTCTGGACTTGATGATCTGCTTAGATAGCATGTAATGACATAGACAGGTAGCAGCATGCCATGTAACTCATCTATGCATGCGCCATCTTCTCATCTCTCCACATCACACGAGAACCGACGAGACATCACCATCTTGGTCCAGCTCGTCCAGCGCGCATGCGTGACCTCAGAGGAGGGCAGCCTCTCCATGCAGAACTAGGACTGTGCCGACAGTTTTCTATTAATGAACAACAGATGCTAGGCTGCGTATAATGGTCAGCAGACGACATGTTGACCGGAGGGTGAGAGGGACGCTGGGCTTTCCCGCCAAACAGGTGATAGCGTTCCATATGGGACGCGGCCCTAAATCAACCCCGAACCCCTGTCAAAACACCTTCCTGGGGACTGGCCATAAGGCACACAGGTCACGTGATCTGCGCGCCTCGCTGTCAAAACAAAATGGCGGCCTCCATGGAGGCTACCGGAAGTGGTGGATCTGAGACCAGTGGGAGCATGTGTTGAGGGATATACCACCGAGGATAAATATTATGATGGTTACGATATGATGAGATGTACTCGGGACAAGCAAAGTGTACAGGAAGGCTTTCCTCTGCGGCAGAAGATATATATACCTGGATCCCTTTTATTTTCTCAAATGGTCGTGTTGGTATAACGGTATATATGTTCCATTGGGATATAGATAGATTAGGCCACGTTATGTTGTTGAAATACAACCTACATTCTAGTTCTAGTATACATCCCTGAGATCTTCTACAACCACGTTACTTTTACAGAAAGGGTTATAGTACCCCTGCATTTTGTTTTCCAATATGGCGACTGTGTTGCTGGCTGCAGATTACATTGTTTGTCCCCCTTAGGCATGAGTGTATTGTAATTTAGATTCCATCACGTTAGAACGATAATTAGTTGAAGAGTGCTTGAATTTAAATACATATTTTCTCCTTTGACTCCACTCTAGAAACGAAACATGTTGCTTTCAGAGGCAGCAGAGGCCTAAGTGAAAATAACCTATTCCCTCTTCTTATTGCTAGGTACCTGTATGATTATCAGCCAAGATCTACCTATTAAACGTGATACATTTGGCCTAGACCCAATCTTGCCTTGGAATCAGTGAGGAGAGTAACTACCCAAGTAACTATAGTAGACCTGGGCTGTGGGTATGAGGTGGGTGGTCCCTGCATCATCCTGGTAACCACGTATGAACCTCACACTACCACCATACATCACATACTGGGGTGACGATATCGGGTATGTATCAGGCATATATCAGGCATGTTTAAGTGCCAACTGGCCCAGATTCATGAACATGTATGTGGTACTGATTTAACAGCAAATTGAGGATAATCCATCTACAGTATACAAACAATTGGCATGACGGAGTGTCCCTGTACATGTCCCATAGCTTAAGGGATGCCTGCCGGGGTGTCTACGACATGGGAAACCTGATGCACGTATTTGATATGATATGATGCATATTTTAACATCATCATATTTTATTCTCTATCCATTGGTAGCAGTGACATGTGTATGATGTAGATTGTAGAATGCACACTTTTTAATTACCACTCTAGCATATTATGGTGATCCTATTTTCCTCAATACCCTCCACCCTAAGTCGCATTGTAAGTCCTTCAATATGTAGACCATGTGCCAAATACGGAGAACTAAGAATGAAGTTCAAAATACGCTTGGAACCGTGTATTTCTATTTACGACAAGTATTGAGATTATTATTGAACGTGCAAAGACACTTTCATAAACTTGACCACATTGGACTATCTTGTCACACATGTCATATCTCAGAGGAAGACCGAAGACCCTGTTATCATATAGGGTCATTGGGAATACCTTCTCCCCTACAAGCCCTCACGTATAGGCATATATCACCCACCACCACACCCCATACATGTGTACCACCCAAACCCTACACCCTGGGGGCATCATGAAGGGCCTGGGTATGACGACCCCGTCACGGATTGGCAGACCCTTCAATCCCATTTTTCTGTTTTTTCCCTTTCTCTCAGAGTGTGTGGCACCCAGGAAACGAGAAGCGACATGTGGGCCTGGGCTGCTTCTGATCAAGAAAAAGGTGAGAGTAAACCAGACTCCCTACATGTCGGCAAGACTATTCACCCTTGAGAGATAGACTCGCTCGCCTTCTAAATGTCCGGACTCTACTTCTACGGTCTGGGAATACTTGGCTATTGAGGGGGGATCACAGACTTGACAGAGAGATAGCTGTGGCTAGACTCATGAAATCTCAGCATTGCCTGACTCTCATTCAGTCTCGGAAAGTTGGATTAGCCTAAGGAAAGTCACTAATACCTACTCCGCCTATAATGGCTCTGTGGGGAGAGCAGCTTTGGCGACAAAGGGTGAGTCTGAGTGACTCACATTTTTCTAAGTGCCCCGTGAGCTGCTCCTTACTGAGGTATGGGGCACAGAGCAGTTCAAAGGGTGCAACGATTAAGGAACTAATTGGACTTCACATAGCAGAAAACACTAGAAGCCACCTCTGCCTCATACCTAGTAAATAACTGCCTCTTAGCTACATAACCCCTAGCTCCCCAAAATCATATTCACAGGTGGCTAATTTACCTGGACTCTTCATGTAACTTCTACACAAAAAGGGTTTACCTCAGAGACCTTACCCCAATGGATCACAAATATATGGTATATACATGTGTGTATGGAGTAAAGGGTTAATTTAGGGGGCTGATTTCGGCAGAGAAGGGTTACGAGGGGAACCCCTACTACTAGCTGTGCCCATTCATCATAGTTATGAGACGAGGATTCCCCACCTCACCTTCCTGCTTAAACCCAGATGTGAGATGACCCCACAACCTCTTATACCCTGACCTCCTCACTTAGACTTGCACGGGACGTTATGAGGGGACGTTCACAAATTATGTCACCTATTTTTGGTACCTGTTTTCAACCATCCGCCCCCCAATTTACATTCTTTATTGTGTGAGAAAAGATGTACTTAATTGCGATGTAATTGTGTGCCCTGTGTAGGAAAGCAGCACTGACTGGTAAGTTGTTACCTTTGTTGCATTCATGCATCATGCAGAGCTCAGAGAGTTGGTACACTCCTTCTAAGTGTGGTCCTAATCCATCAGTCGATGGCGGCGTGTTACTCCCTGTACCTGCATCGGTACATCATGAGGACAAATGAAATGATGCACCTATTGTCATTAATATAGGATTGTTGAATTTCAACATTATTTTTTTATGAATATACTATGTAAATTACACTACCTGACCCATGGACAGTCTCACATCAGTGGCACGTACCTGGAAATACATAAAGAAACACTCGTTATGTATTATAAGTCGCATCAGAAGAACATCAAGCATTGTGGCATCATACCATGAGATATGATATGATAAGAATAGTTTGTACAAAGACCAGGACCAGTCTAACTCAGTTATTAAATGTGACTGACATGTTTTACCTATTTCTATGTCCTAGTGTCGAAGCTCATGATACCAAAACTTTTGAACTCTGTTCCCTGTAAGTGAAGTCCTAGAGATATAACCAGGTGTCTTCAGTGATAAGTGGCACACCAATATATGTATTTATACATCGACCTTTAGAGACGTGATAAAGCATAGATAGAGTCTAATGTGGGTGTCACCCAGCTAACAAAAAAACGTTATCTGACGTTACAATAACGTTTTCTGAAGGTTTGGTAAACGTTATAGAATGACGGAAATATGACGTTATCTGACGTTAAAACGTTGACTCAAAATAACGTTATATTAACGTTATATAAAAACGTTATGATGTAAAACGTTATGACAACGTTATATTACGTTTTTTTGGGTTTTAAATAGACCTAAACTAAATCCCCAGGGCACTAATTAAAATTCTAAATGTGTATAAAAAAACAAAAGCTCAGAAGGGATTTCATCTCTTTTTATAGACACTTATGAAACATTGATATAGGGAGGTCGGAGAAAGCATAGAATACGGAGGGGGGGGGTCAATATATCCCCTCTCTTTCCCCTGCTAGGTTGGAAATTGCGTGCATTCCTACACTTTTGTTTCATGCTAAAAGGAACGACTTTCTTCTCCAAACAGGCAAAAATGTGGAGGTGCACATTTCTATCCCATTTCTACCTAACCTCCCCTAGATTCTTCCATTCTTCATTTTTTCAAAAAACCTTCTCCGGAGCCTTCCGAGATGTCTATATCCAGTCTAGATCACACCCACGGCCATGGACAAGTGCCCTATTCACGTTATGACACATTTAATCTCTTTTAGATAAACATAACTGCATATTAAAGTATGATATGATACATAAAGTGTACAAGTGCGCACAGACGACTACCAACATGAAATGTACCATTAACAATCACGTATTGTTGGTTACCCAATCAAGGCAGGACGGTACCCAATCAAGGTAGTGGAGTGCCCACTCAAAGGAGCCAGACATAGTGGCGGCAGAAGGTAATTAGGCCCTCCAAAGTAGCCACAAACATGTAAACTTGTTGACTAAAGAAACACAGTAAAAACGTGAACAAACTCGGGCAGTAATGCCAATTAGGCACACCATAAACGTAAATAAATGCAGCATTAAAAGTAAACATGTTAGAAACATGAATAAATATACCAAAAACGTAAATAAACTCCCCTAAAAGCGTGATAAACATTAATATATCTTTGAATCGATAGATGCCTGCCATCTTAAATTGATGTCCCTCTGCTACTAGTGGTATATCCATCTAGATATACCACAGTGTCTAGCCACTCATCCCGTAGTAGCTAAGAACGTCTCTGATTGGTCAAGACTGCCCATCGCGGACTCTCATCCAATCAGAGAGCAGCTCCGTGCTTAGCTTCTTGGATAGATCACAGTACATCGTGTTATAAGATTATATAGTGCCCTATTACATATGTGGATGAAATAACATTAAAAAGTAACTACAGTTTCTTCAAACTACAACACAATATTCTATACAATGTTATCTGCCCAGAAAATGTCTTTTGAACATATAGTCCCGGGCATATTTATGGGGTTTTTGATGTTTGAAATATTAAAGACAGTATTATGGTAAGAAAAATGCCAGGCTGGATAATTATACCTTTCTACTTCTCCACCTATAACAGATTCCATAGCATGATGGTTATGGCGTTTGACTTCTGATCCAAGGGCCTGGGGTTCTAGTCTCAGCCATGCCAGATCTGCTAGGATTTTATTAATTTCGTCACAGTATATGCCAATATGACGGAATTGCCTCCTGGTGGCCTATTCTCGAACTACAATCCCCGCCTGCCACTTTAAGAACCGTCGTCTGGTTGGAGTGGGATTCGTGCCCACACAGTAGGGACCTTTAGCAAACCCCACGTTCAGCACTGCTACGTCTGCGTTTAATGACCTAGCTGTTACAGGAGTTAATAGGGACCTTTAGCAAACCCGACGTAGGCCATTAAACGCAGACGTATCCTATGCATTCAGCACTGCTACGTCTGCGTTTTATGAGCTTTTACGTGGTTGCTAAAGGTCCCTATTAGTTTGTCATGGGTTAGTGGTTTGAGGATTACCCCTTGTCTTATGCAGCATAATCGCCCCTCTCACTCTTTCAATCTAATACTTGGTGGATTTATATGTACAGGTCCCTACTTCAGTATCCGGTAGGTGTTCTATACCTCATACACTATGTATAGCAGCTGTGGCTGCGTGGTCTAGGCGCTGGCACCTGAGTCTTATCTTTAGAGGTTCGAATCTCAGACAAGCACATGGTTTTTCAACATAAAATCGCAACCATAAGGTGTGCTTGAGATTCTAACTTTTACATTTTTTAAAGTTATGTCCTCGTTTTTGATTCCCCCCCCCCCGACTCCATCCCTTCTAAGAATGGTTCGAATCCCACTACGAATCGTTTCACTTATGGAAATATCAATAATACATCGTTATATTGCATTTTCCATCACTTAGACCTCACGATTTTTCAACACAGATTCTGCCTACTCCTCTGAGCTTAAAAATTACGTGGTTGCTAAAGGTCCCTATTATTACCATTTTTGATTTCAGTAGGCTCTGGTTTTGGTTCTCAATATTTGGGTCATAAACCATAGCCCTATGAAACGTTAAATAACGTTAAATAACGTTGTGAGTATAAACGTTTTAAGGTTAACCATGTAAGAACGTAAAAATACGTTTTAAATAAAACGTAAAATAACGTTACACATTGAAACGTTTCAGAACGTTAAAAAACGGTTATTGTTCACTGGGCAGTGAGATTAGCGATACCTTTCAACCTCCATGTTGCCCTCTAGATGAAGGGGGCCATGAATTCAGTATTCCTTTATTGTATTGTTCCTGAATGCAATTGAAGTACATGACTGTAGTAGCATTACGTGTCTAATCTTCATTATGTTCTTATATGTATGACCCTGGGATTTCTCCTTTGATGACATGATGCAGGAATGCATGTATCATGCCAACCCTATAGGAGCGTATCAGTCCCGTAGGGTCTCCATGATTCAAGACTGCATCAATGGTGAGTTACTATCCAGGGCTCTATTTATGCATCATAACGATAAAGTGCCTAATGCTTTAAATCCCTATGCGGCCCTTAAAGTGCTAAAACTCTGACAAAAAGATTCTAGATTAATCACACAGTACTCTACAGTGCTCTCCTGTGCCAGATCTTGCCTGCTAACCTTGAACATATAGCTTTGCAACCACTTACCTAGATGGCTGTCTCGTGTTAGGATACCTATAGTTAACAAATAACATCTGAAATAGAAGTTGATAGTGGTTCCCATTTTTATTGTCCTTCAATAATTGGCAATAATGGGAGCCGGACTTTCTTCGTTTTCTCAGACGATACTTTTTTAGTAACAGTGCAGGTGTCCTGATGGCTTAAATTCAAGTTACGACCCTGGGGTTACGACCCTCTACACAGAGAGAAGAAACCGAGTCACAGGGGGAGTCCAGGCTATAGAAGGAGAGCCAGAGCCCCTTTGGCTCACTTTTTACACTGTCTGACTCCCCCTTCTAACAGCCTTGACTCCTTTTCAATTAGATCAAACAGAGTCCAGGTCAGCGGAGGTGAGTCAATGGTTACCTGGACTCCCTAATGGAGTCACAGAGGTGAGCATACAAGAAGGAAATAGGAAACCCACTAGGTGACACTACTGTACAATGACTGTAATGTCATCTAGGTTATGCGTTTAGAAGCCATCTGACTCTGTTTCAAATCAGAGTCAAGGTTCCCTACTCTCTTTTCCCCCAAGGGAGTCGGTGAATGCATAAGGGAGTCAAACAGTTGGTTGCGGATAAGCCTGGTAGGTGGTAGCACTATACCTAAAATGGTATTATTCTGCATGCTCAGATCTCTAGATCCATGTAATTTGTGACATTGAGAATTATGCTGACACGTGTATATCATTGTAGCATCAACATGTAATGTCAGAATTACATTTCATGAAATAATTACAGTTAATTTAAAACTGTACCATAAGCATGATGTATAAGGTTAGACACCCAATTTGTAACAATATGAGAAAGTTAAATCACCAAAAGCTCAGATGTGACTCTCTATTCCAAAGGAGCCATCATGTGCCTAGACTCCCTTTCTGAAGGGAGTTGCAGCATAGACCTGGACTCTGTCTGTGGCGGAGAGTCATAAAAGGCAGTCAAGAGAGTCAGAAAGAGAGTCAGAAAAGGGAGTCATTCTGGAGGCAAGCCTGGACTCCCTTTTGACTCTGTTTCTTTTCTCTGTGTAGTTATATACCCTAGGCCTCCACCCCCGCCCTAAGTATTACCTAGTTGTAGCTTCTAGTAGTATACACGACCTGCCCAGTGCACCCTGTATACATCGGTTTACACCCAGGAGGAGCACTAGACACGAGCCTTACATCAGAGCACCTCAGAGCAGCTCACTGCACCAGCTCAGGCTGAGAACCTATCTCAACACGTCCACACCCCGCCCCACCCCGCCCCAGCCCCCACACACAGGTGCTCCTGCTTTGTGAGGCATGTGCTAAATTACCCTAAGTTAGCCCTTTAAGGGTTGCATAGTGCTTATTGTGCTATGTCATTTGTCATCATGATGCATGATTGCATCCCTGATTGTAACCCGCAAGCATCATGCCAACCTAGATGCTTTATGGACTTCCAAAGAGTCTGCGAGGCATAATGCATAATGTATAAAGGCAGCCTTGGCTAATAGCCTCGCAAGGGCTGCATTCATGCATACTGACAATAACATGGCATATCACGTTAAAGCACTGGGTGGTCCTTAAAGAGCTGAAGACATGTGCAGGACTGCAGCAGAAGATGTGAGGCAGAAACCCCCTGTAGGCTATAGTAGGCTGGGGTACCTGCAGTATAACAGTGTGTTGAGGGTATGCAGGTATGTAGGCTTACATGCAGGCATGTCCATAAGCTGTGCAGGGGAGTGGCAACTGGTAGTAATAATGTAATTCAAATTCACATATTGCCTACAATGATTATACTGAAAAACTGCCTCTTCACTGCGCCCTACACGGAAACAATGTTCTTATGAATCTTACTTTTATATTTATTATTATTTTATTTATTAATGCAGAATATGATAAACACAGAAACACACTTTAGACTAATTCCAAGAATTGTCAAACCTGAAAAGTCGATCTGTAAGAACGGTTAACGACCCCAAACAACCCTCTTTGCCCCCCCCCCTCCACCATTTTGCTGGCCATGTCTGGACAGAACCTAATATACGGGTTTGCATTTATTTCCTGTATAACTTTCGGACTAGGATTTCCTGCGTAATATTATCATGCTACTGGATAACTGAACCTAGATCCTCAGATTTAGCAAGCACACTAGACTAAGGGGCCATCCATTAATTACATACGCACCAAGAGGGGGTGGGTGGGTTAGGCCAAATGCGTACAGATGCGTACAGGGGGGGTGGGGGGGGGGGGTCTAGACCCATTTTGGCATACGCATTGTGTACGCATAGGGCTAATTTTCTGGCCATTTTTGGACTAAAATTGGTACCTCTTTGGGCCAAATATCCAACTAAATTTTGAAAAATTTCTAGGAGAGAAATACTACTTTTATATACATTACCAATATAAGTGTGTATATGCATCATTGAATTGTATCATGCATAAAATCTGATGCTTAACGTTTTTTGAAGAGGGCTCCCCCCCCCCCCCCCCACCCGATGAAGATTTGCCCACCAAGGGCCCTTTTTCATTATGACCCCTCTGATATTCACGAACCCCCCCTCCCACCACCCCAGTGGTAATATATGACTCTAAATATTTTCCAACCAGATACTACATTAAAGGTGAAAAAATAGGCTTTTTCTGTGATTTATGAAAATGTATATTTTTTGGGAGAGTTGATATATGCATTGAATTGTAACATGCAAGTACTTTATTTGTGTGTGTGGGGGGGGGGGGCGGGGGGGGGCATATTTCTCAATATCATGGGGGTGTTAGGTCCAGGTTTCTAGTACGGGAAGAGGATATTTCTCAATGTCACAGGGGGGGGGGGTCTAGGTTGCTTTAAGCTTATAGGTAGTGGGGATGGTTCGGAGAAAGCTACTGTACTTAGTAAACCCCCACCCCCCCGGATTTTATCATTTGGTAGTTGGGGGGGGGCAAAGTGAAATGAGTATGTACGCATGGGGGGGGGTAGTCCAAATGCGTACATGGTGCAACAGGTGGGGTGGGGGGGTCTATTTTCGGCAAAAATATGCGTACGTAATTAATGGATGGCCCCTAAAGACCTCCCAACCCCTAGCTGATGACATCCGCTGTGAACGTTTCCTGACTGGTCAAAGAAAATCGTCTCAAATTATTTCTTATTTCCTATGTACTTTTTTTTATAGCCATCTCCCCCTCGCTCTGGGACCTCAAGTTGGCGGCTGGGTTTCTACTTAACTCCCAGATTTATATGTAATACTGATGAAAGCAGGCAGCCATATTGGATTTCATGGCCTTATTCCCACACCCAGCCCAGGCACTGCAGACCACAGTAGCTGCATTCCATACAAAATAGTTTCACCCGTTCTGGGCTCACTCACAGTCTTGTAACAAATGACAAAAGCTTTGAACATGGGCCTCAACTGTCAATGGTACTTAGGTATGGGTTTCAAGCTCTGTTTATCTGGGTTTATTCATAACATAGCTAGAAAGTTGGTATCTAGGAGGCTAGGATATTGGGGGCACCGCCTCCTCCTGCATGCTGTTCCTGATCATTTCAATCCCAGGTAGGCTAATAACTTTTTTCAAAAGCTATTTTGATAATGTGTTTACTTTACCACGATCCCTAGAGAGATCATCTGGATGACCTCTACAGGGATCCAGCGATTGCTTAGGATTTGTAAGCAATTAACTCTCAAACAATGTTTGTACATCCTTATCAGTCAAACCTCAGAATAGTGCAAAAAACGTCATTTGAGTACACTTTCCTTGCTGCATTAGTTTATAGTACAATTAGGTAAGTTCACATTTCCTTGCTGTATTGGCCTATAGCTAGGTAGTACAATCAGGGAAAATCATCCTTTCTTGCTGCATTTTTTAAATAGTTAGATAGTACAATCAGGGAAAATTACCATTTCTTGTAGCATTTTTTAAAACAAACGTGAGAGTACAATCAGTCACGGTGTATACAGTTAAGTCACCCTTTCTTGCTGCATTTGCCTACAGTACTCAGATAGTACAACCAGTGTCACCCTTTCTTGCTGCATAGCCCTATACTATAGTAGTCAGATAGTACAATCAGGGTAAGCCCCGTGCCAGGTGGGGATCCTCAGCATCAAAGACCTGGGGTTTACCCTGCTGGGCTGCTGTCTCGGCAAACAATGAGTGCTGGTGTAGGGACTGGATCCTGGGACTGGATCCCACTCCTGCAGTCAGAGCAAGGAGCCCCGCCCACCCCTCTCCATATCACTCCCCACAGACACAGCCAAAACACATTCCCTGTTCCACAGATCGTGTTACCTGCACACAAAAACCAAGATACCCCCAAGGAGACTGGGGTAGGACTGGGGTAGCTCAGACTCAGTGCTACAAGATGGGGGGGGGGAGGGGGGGGCTGCATGAAGGAGGTTTGTGTTGGGGAGAAATGAACAGTTCAAACATGGGTGGAGCAGCTCAGGGAGTGGAGGCTAGCTCAGGGATTGGGGGAGCAGCTCGTGGGTAGACTACAGTAGTTAGAACTGGCAAGTCCTCCAAGACCCTCGTTTATGAAATACCGTGCAAGTTCCATTACATTCCGCATCACAAATGATGCCATAAAACTGATGGCTTGTATTCCTGCATCATGTGGCAGCTACATGGTTGATACCCGGGGAAAGGTCAGCATGATGCGCCAATGCAGCACCAGGGCTACATTAATGCATCATGCCTTCATTGTAAAGCTAAATTGGTAAATCATGTGCGAGGAAAGACTTGGGCAAGTTTGATCAGATCTGAGCTGAGTCTGAGGTGCCTGCTCGGTGCTATTACAGTGAGTGGGAGGGGCATGGTGTGGGTCACATAAAAACATGGACATAAAAACAATGAGGCAGAGAAGGGTAAAAAGAGCTGGCCTGGAATTCAGCTGAGACTGAGGAACTCCCCGGGAAGTCCGACCCCACACCCCGCCATCACACACCGGAACAGGAACTGTGACGTCACGCCTCTAGTGCATTATGGGTAGAGGAGATTAGGGACCATTTACCCTGTTTTATGGTGAAATATATATATTTCTTGAATGTGAGGTATGGAGATGTTTCTTCACCCCATGCCCGGGCTTGTGTCGACTGATATGAATCGGCTATACAATATAACATGTATATCACTTCCATGAAACCTTTTACATATTCTTGAGGTATGTGGCAGGGGTTAGATCCAGGAATTTGAAACATTTGAATGTTAAGTAAACACCAAACTTTAAATAGCCCTCTACTAAATCCACTCCTGATTGACATGGGGTGTATAGGCCCATCCATTGGGTCTAAACCAGTGCATTTTTCTGCATCCCCTTGTTAACATTCTTCAGGTTAGGCCAAGAAAATGTTGGTTACCTGACGGACCTCGGCTAAAACAAGGCATACTTCACTTGTGTTTTCTAAACTAATTTTGAAAATAGGTTTCTCTATTTCAGATCATAATCATACTCTATTCAGTGGCGGATTTAGCGCCCCCCCCCTACGTTTTTGGCCAAAATGTACGCTTTTTAATGTAAAATTTGAACCAAAGGTTGGGGAGGATTTTTCCCTATTGCACCCCCCCCCCCCGCCTTTTTCAAAATCCTGGATCCGCCACTGAATACTATTTAGTCCCGATAGAAGGGCTAGACGATTTTGCCTTTTGTACTAGCCATGTTTCAACTAATAATGAAGCCTGCCTTAAAGGGGCATTCTCACCACTCGCACTTGCCACATAGTAGACTAGAACAGTACTAGAGTTGTGAGTGGGAAACGCTCGGTGAGAATGCCACTTTAACTTCTCAGTGCATATTACTAGAAACCAGCCTTTCTGTTTTCCAATTTGGCCTCATAGCAGAGTCTGAGGTGGAGAATACCACAACCCTCACACCCTGACATTTACACGTTGTTGATGGCAGCCATTAGAAGGCAGTGAACCGTGTCTGATCACGATCTTATACTGAACGGACTCAACGTCTGAACTTACAAACCCTGGAGCGGATCCAGTCTACACAAGGCCAGGTCTTTATGCTGTAATGTTTCAGACACAAGCTCGTACCCAGGTAGACCCCCCTTCCATACATGGTAACACATTTTAGCGACGGAGACAGGGAATGGTCAAGCACATACCCGATACTGTAGTACCAATTTTTGGAAAATGAATCCTGGCGATATCTGAGCAACTCTGCGATGTGTTGCTTGTTGATACTTTGGTGTTTACTGGACACCCCCCACCCCTTTTCTTTTTCTTTTTCACTTCCTGTGTCTGCCCCTGCAAATTTTTTGTCATTTTCAGGAATCTCCTCCAATATCCCACAGACTCACCACCCCGCCACCAACACCAAATATCGTCACATTATTCATATCTCTAAAACAGATTACACCTACCTTATATTTAGTACATTCGATAATTACATTTTTTGGATTATATACTAAAAATTGTTTCATAGCCAAATACAGTCTTGAGGACATAAAAGGAAATGAGACTAAATAACTTGAATCAAACATAGTATGATAATTTAAACATTTTGACTCAGTTTTTAGGGAAATTAATTTTTGACCTCCTATCGTAGGATATACTAACTTTATGCCACCCCTTACCAAATCGCCCCAACCTTGAACCTGAACCACGTCTATTATTTGGTTTGGCAGAAGAGAAGCTCCAGTCTACACAGCCGGTCTACACAACAGATGTGTGTGAACTTTACCTCCTGGTGCCACACATCTGGAGGCAGCCAGTCAAGTTTCACTATTCCCTCTATTAACCCGTTAAGGACGGCAGCGTGCTGTAATGTCTTAAGCCTGAATGCAGCTCTGGTGAGTAACTCGCCAGGGCGTCAAGCATGGAACCTGCCGACCCTTTGTGAATGTATCAACGACCTATAGGGTCGGCGTGGTTCATAAATATAGCACTAGCGAGTTACTCGCCAGGGCTGCATTCATCCTAATGACGACAAAGGGCATAGCGCATTAAATAACTATGCGACCCTTAAAGTGGCCACTTAGGCATTGTTCTCAAGTTCCTTCCAAACATAAAAATCTGAATGATAAAAAGCTGACGCTGTAACCTTTCATGTTGTGAAGGTAATTGATCATGAATCTCTGTCTTAATCTTTTTATCCGTACAATAAGTATAACCTTGTGTAAGGGTGTTTTTATTTGGGGAGAGGTGATGTTGGTAACATTGGCTGATATGACATAGACAGAATGTGCTGATTCCGACATAAGTTGGTCGCCAAGAAAGGAGAGAGTGCCAGGGAGGGCGTCAAGAATGCCAAATTGTCAGTGAAATTGTTGTGGTTTCAGTCCTCACGTAATTAATTTGGGCTCTACAGACATTCTGATGCTACCTATACCCCCCTAAACATGACTCAAGACATATATATTGGTGTTATATACAGTGGCGGATTTAGAGGCGCGCCCCCTCCCCGTTTTTGCGCAAGATTTACTTCTTTTTCTTAATGTCAAATTTGGCCCAAAGGTTGGGGAGTAAGACTTTTTCCAATATCGCCCCCCTCCCTTTTCAAAATCCTGGATCCGTCACTTTGTTGCATCTTTGCATGTAGCAACATACCCATGACCTTGTAGGTATGTGAACCCGTCAGAATCAGGGACCAGAGTGGGGGATCTGATTAGAACCTGTTGTAAGAGTTGTAACGGATGTCACTAGATAACAAGGATCTTCTTAGCAAACGCATAGATTCTCTTTAGCAAAAGGAATGTCTACCTAACTTGATGGTATTGAATGTAACATTCTAGTTATGTCAAATATACTCTTTTTACGAATTGACTTTACTTGCTCCCCCTAGATGCACACTGCCACAAATACAATAGACTTTAAAAAGCAGCCCTTCTCACATACATATACTATAAATCTATACAGCCTATATCATCCATGTGACTTTGAGGTTTTCCCAAGGACGTGTTGGGGATAGCACGTACAGAGTGTAGATCTAGAGGGGAGGTGGATGGGGCAGGCTGTCATAACCAATACGTGCTGGGTGTACCTTACACCAATAGCACGGCCATATTGTTATAACGTTCTGCCTCACACTCACCCAGTAACATACCTCCACCACATCTATACTTTAGCACGTTATCCTTGAAGGACTGAATACTGCTTTACTGTATAGTTTGTCCGGTCCTTTATCGTCATGATGCATAAATGCAGCGCTGCTTAGTAACTCGCGAGCACTGCACTCAAGCAGCATGCTGACCGTAAGGGCTCAATATACTCCCGATAGGTCAGCATGATGCATGAATGTATCCATGGCGAGTTACTTCATGCATCATGACGACAAAGGGCATTATAACGCACTATGCGGCCCTTAAAGAGCTAGTCTATTATCAGATGATGCTGTAGGTGTCTAATAGAGAGGAACATGCAGACAAGACTGCAGTGCCTGGATGTACAGAATTAGGAAATATTCCTCGTCAATGTTCTGGTTCTGGTCTTTTTGGTGCTTATTCCTTTTAACTTGCAACCATCTAATATTTATGTTGCCAGTTACTCTCCCATTGTATCTCAACGCACAGTAGACTCCCTAGATGATAATTATATGTGTTCCTTAAATTAACAAAATGTTGGCATATATTTGAAAGGCTATACTTGTATATGCAATTTATGCCAATAAACATTTTGAAATCAATCAATCTTAAAAGATGTTTGCACCTCCAGAGTTATGCATTATGAGTAGTAGAGCGAAAAGATGGAACCTGTAAGGCGAGTCCAGCATTAATTGTCAGCTTCCATGGGAGTCTCCCTCAGTTCCCTTTGGCCTTTCTGAAGTCGGATAACACTGGATTATGGGCGGAGATTAGAACCATAAAAGAGGGTTAGTCCGAACCTGGAAGGTAGGTCTTCACTAGATGCATGTACATGTAACATTGCTGGCATGCTGGACTTTCCTACCAGCGTGTGGCGCAGTGTGTGACTCTGGAGGGAGAGACTAGTTCACACATTTTGGCCACATAGCGGCAGTCTAACTGATTCCCTATTTTGCACTTGGAACTCATCTCCACACATTATGGTAAAAATATGTCTCCTTAGCATTCAACTTTGTGAATATCAAACGGACCCTTTGTCATTACCTCGAACGCAGCACTCCCACCAAGATCTCTACCTTATGCCTCTAAGTAAGCGGTCCTCCATCTGGAATCTGCACATCCCTACCCCCCCCCCCGGCACACACAGACACACAAACGGGGGTTTGGTAGGGTAACCTTAGGTTGTATTTTTTAACACGGTTTACGTCCGTTTTCCCACAGGATGTGGAGTATACGTCAAGGTGTGCCGCGACGTGCCGTCACAGCCGCCCCCTGCTGTCTCAACCTGGGACTAACCCCCCCCCCCCCCTTACCCCCGTCTTTTTTTTTTCTTAAAGTTAGTTTTATAGCATGTAAAATGTAACAGTCACAGTGAGGGGCCTGCCCCCCGATCACAGCATTTGGTATAGGCAATGCTGACGCACACCTCCGTTTCTGAAAGAGTGTGTTCCTTTGTCATTAAAATTAAAAGGAAATTTGATAGTACTAATGTTTCCTAGAGAAATTAAGTACAGCATTCAAAGGAGAAAATGGTTTAAACGAAAAAAAGTAAGTGCCAGCGTTTTCTCAAAAGATGGGGTTCTTTTTGGCAAAAAAAAAAGAATCATCAAAGGTCATTAAGAGTTGTGGTGTATTTTGAGATATAGGAACGCAGATGGGTGTCACTCTTCCCTTCTGAGTGCAGAGACCAGGGAAAAAATGAAATAAGATAAATTAAATTCAAGTTTGGTCATGTCGGGCAGGACAACAGAGAAGATGGACGAGCACGGCACGGGCATCTTGTTTCCACAACACAACAAGTCTGGGGGATGTATCACGAATTGGTAGAGACAAAAGTTCAGGAAAAAAAGAATTAGCGGTTGGCATGATTTGAAGTGGCCAGACGTGCAACGTGTTACTATTGTCACCCATCTTGACTTAGTTCCCCACTAACAGCAGATGGTTTGTGTGTTGTCACTGACCAAGACATCTCCATTCATCTTTATCTGTCTATTGGTGAGGCGGGTCTGCCTGGGAAGATACACTGCTCTGCCCATTTGAAGGAAAGCATATTCCCAGTAGAAAGTGAATTGCCTGCAAACAAGTTGGTATTTTTGTAAGAGTAGGGGAAGTGGAATCTTGGAATTTTGTTAACACGTCTATAATCACTATAGACTTATGGTTAATGTTTTTAATTTATGCTTTTGAGAGCACGCACTACAGAATTTAATGTACATGCAAATAGATATGATAATAGCACATGGGGATAAATGTGATATTCTCGATACATGAGAGGACCCCTTTAACAACTGTCTGCATGGTGAATGGCTGTGTCAGCTCTCAGACGTCAGTCATGTAAGGCAGACAATCATGGTTAATTCAGTGTTTAATCTCCATATACATCCGGTATACATCCCCAGTACCCCCATGTATCACGTAGAGTCTACCTCCCACCTATACCATTTGTTACTTGGAACTCGTTAGGGACAGCACCGTGCTTCAATATGCTTTGCTCTTTGTCGTCATGATGCGTGAGTGTATCAACCCCATAGGGTCGGCATAATGCATCAAGATGACCATGGGTGTTGCACATTTAAGCACTATGCGGCCCTTAAAGGGCCAACAGCACCAGACAGGATCAAACAGGGCCTACATACCAGCCTGCCATGTCTGGGATTACCACCATGTTGCATCTGGATGAAAGGAAGTATAAGGGGTAAAATCTACATGTAGCATGTCTTTGGCCATGCTTCCTAGTTGTATTATTATTCCCTGAGGTCAATTATCATGATAGCTTCAGATAAGCCTATCAGTAAATAGATCTAGACCTGTCTAGACAGTGTATGATTAACCAACAGCTATTTTGCTGACCTGAGAAGATGTGACTTTTCTTTTATATGTGTATACTTAATTGATAGGGAATGTCAGCCTGACCAAATACAGAGAGCGGCACCACCCTCTCAGAGCACAGAGTGTCCCAGGCTGGGATGTGCATTGTAGCACCGAGAGCGTCTGTGGTGACCAGGACACTGAGATATAAGAGATGGGGAAAATGGGCTGCTGTTGTGCTCTGCACTGAATACCCTATTTTCATGGCCTCACCCTAGGTTATTCCAGAGAGACAGGGAGATTTCTATGGTTATTCTGGTGTTTTTTAATACATGTGAAATGTACTAGAATTTGCCATAATTTCACCGTTAGAAGATAGTAAAAGGATGGCTGCAAATTTTAAACATGTTGCCTGAACAAAAACTTCCTCTTTTTGCTTCATCAAGAGTAAACTGCCCTGAAAAGACCAACAAACTCTGAAACGAGTTTGGCAGGCTACAAGATGAGTCTTGTGCAGACCTACTTCACTGCCAGCCTGTGCTCCCTCACAACCAGCCTAATACTGGTATGATAAGTGTGAGATGAGCAGGATGCTACACTTTTTGGACACTGACCCAGGAGGAAAGAGGCTCTCCAAGTGTTACAAGCCCAGAGCCATGCCAACTGTGCTGATAGGACAGGAAGTGGTTGGCAGGAAGAGGTAGTGAGGGGTGTTGTGGGAGTAATGGCCTTGTGTAGCTGGTAATAAGTGATAAAAAGGGAACAAGTTAAGTATTGAACTAAGCACTTATTCAGCCTATAGGCACGAACCCTTGGTTAATTTCTCTTGTTTTCAAGTACAAAGTGAAGTCATTATTGTACTGTGGTGGTTGAGGTCTACCCCATCGTAGCTTTAACGGTAAATACATAGGCTATGGTACAATGTTGTACTTTGTTGTGGTCGCCCAGCCAGTCACGAGAATACAGTTCTACAAGTATAGGATCCCCGATAGGATCAAAAGCCCTGAAGAGGCCCTTCCTTCCTGATGGCATGTTGAACTCAGAGAGGCTCAGGGTTTACTGCCTACTACAGGCCTTGCTGATGTCATACATTGGAATATTCAGTACTCTACACTTTAACCTACTTCACTACCCCAACATTTGTTTTTGTACACAAGGAAAAGGGTAAGGGTCAGTCTAACTCTCGAACTGTCTCCAAAAAAACACAATGTATACAGGTCATGTTAATACAGGGCCAAGCAATGCTGAACTCCCCTCAGAGAGTCTGGCAATGTTGGACTCTTACATCCTCTCTTTCAAGGTTCCAAAAGGCCAATACCCTTGTGCAATTTGGGAATCCTGGACTCTGTAATATTGCCATACATGAGTCTATCATAACAATGTGTATCTTTTTGAGACAATTTGAGGGTTAGCCTGGCAATCACTTGTTTCTCTGTGTAATTATGTCAATTATCTATTGCGACGACTTTTTAATTGTGATTTTGAAATGTTACTGTATCAGACAGAGATATGAACTGAAAGTAAGCCAATATTTGAATGGAATTTCGGCTAGCATTTAATACATCTGGCGAACTACTTGTGACTTTTGACGTATCATATGAATACAGGGATGTTCTCTTGGGGACGACGTATTGGCTAGATACACCTAGCCTGATAGGAATTAGACAATTTCTTCAACAGTCTTGGAAAGATACAGAGATGCTGTGTATATGGTGGTGTATGTGTACTATCGGGGTAGTACTAGTATGTGAAGAGGAGTGGGTGGCGAGGAGTAATGTGTGTATATGTTTGTGTGTCCGGCGTCTGTGTTTGATATCGCGAGTTCTCGTCCAGTTGTCACGTGATACTTGTTGGAAGTGGCCCCCCAGGGCTCATATAAAGTAGTCCCGGCAGACACAGAGGGATTGGGTGCGCAGGGATATAGGTGTCTGGTGAGAGATGAAAGACTTGGCGTGAATATGATGAGGGTTCCCGTAGCCAGGATACGCCCAGTGGTTTAATTCTCACAGGAAACCTACTTTAAAACTAACGAGCTCTCCCTAATTGACCTTGATTGAAAACACCATCGATACTTCCTACATTATAGGGAAGCGTGAAGCTACTAGTATATGAAGCCTGTTAAAATGCATGAGTTAAAGGAGCCTAGAATGGCCCAAGTGCATCCCGGTGTAAATCGAGCAGAAATTTGTCGAATATCATGAAGATGAATAAATTTGTTTAAACCAAAAAAGGTTCACGTCGTGACTGTTTATTATATACATAATTTAATGAAATCATCAAGACAGCGCTTGGTGGAAATTTCCAAAGCATGCTGAACCAAAAGATTACATTGACTAATATGCCAATCGACTGCGAGAATCAAAGTTGAGCTGTTCAGCTCAGGGCTGTTATATATTTTTGATCCAGTGGTTGAGAAGTCTTAATTCAGAAACAGTAATCATGTGTAGGATTTTTTCTTCTGTATCGGGGCGCCAGTGTTGTCGGCAGTGCTGGCAGCTGGATAGATACCATACATGTTAGATACTGAGAACTGTGGCCCAGGCTTATTCTGTAACGAGAGTTAGTGCCACCTGAGGATCCCCTCTCTGTACGGATACGGCCATCTTTACCCTCTGGCAGCAGATTTATGATACTTTATGCAACTGAGTGTGAGTCTTGGATCGAGAATGTGTTAACAGATTAGGAGAGCGATGCCTCTAATTGAGATTTTGACTCACCAGAGAAAATGTTCTCCATCCACTTCTGTCTCAGACTCTGTTGAGCTAGATGGAGATAGACCAAGCTGATACCCCCCCCCCCCCCCAACATGTACACACCCATACACACAGCCACTTACGACACACAGTCACACTTACCTAGGGACGGAGGCCAATTTCTTCCTTCACTTTGTTTCTGTATGGCTTTAGATGCCTAATGAGTTAACAGTAACTGACAGTGCATGTGTGGTGTCTGTGTAGCTTTAGGTATACCTAATAAATCAGAAGTAACTGGCAGTGTGTGGTGTATGTGTGGCTTTAGGTGCCTAATGTCATGAGTCAACAGTAACTGGCAGCAGTAAGGGAACGGCTGAGTAGGGGTCTTTAGTTGTAGTCTACTCAATGATATATTATGAATGTCATTGGTCTACTCTATATGTCTCTCCTAAGACGGTGTGTACCCTGGGCGCGGCAGATAGTGAACGGCTTCCTCCCCCATCCGCATGTCCAGGCTAGACGGTGTGGTGTATGGCTGCCTTTAGGTGCCTAATGAGTTAGTCAGTAAGAAGCAGGGCGGCAGGGGAGCAGCTCCATTGCCTTCTGATTGACTCCCCAGCCGTCCCAGGGGAGTTGTAGATGCACAGTGAGCCCCTATCAGCTCCCTATCTCCTGTCAGCATCCCTGATTCATCGGGTTTTAACTGCCGGGAGTTTTAACCATTTAAAGACTGCATGGTGCTTTAACATGCTGCAGCTATGCCCTTGGTCGTCATGATACAGAACTGGCAAGTCTACTTGCAAGGGCTGCATTTCATACATCTTGGTGAGCCTTGGGAAATTTATCAATCACGTATGGTCGGTATGATGCTTGAACGTAGCACTGACAAGTTACTCGCCAAGACTGCATTGACGCATCATGACGAGAAAGGGCATCAACGCAATACGCGGCCCTTAAAGGGTTAATAACTGCTGGGAGCTGTGCATAAGTCATTAGAGGAGGTGTGTGGTGATGGGAAGGAAACTATTGATAGGGTGTGAGATGTGGGGCGGTGGTCTGATGTCAGTCAAGAGGTGTGGAAAATAGTATGTATAGGTTTAGCAAGAAAGGAGAGAAGTGGCAATATTATTCGTTTCTACAAAAATATATGACACTGCATGCGTCGTAGTTGACATGTCTGATTTCAAGTACTGGTACATTTAATAATATACATGCATAGGGGTGATTAAATCTGATTCAGCCATTTTCAACACCAGTCCACCCACTGGTTACATTTTCCCCATATATGATACAACATTGCATCAGGCACCATGCATGACGACAAAGGACATGGGACATTAGAACTTGCCTACTTGTAGTAACGCTTTCAAACTCCGCCCCTCTTATAGAGAGGAATCGGTGTTTATTGAACGATCACCACCTCTTGTGTTAGTGGTGAAGGATGTACTCCATGGGTCATACTAACATGATAAATGCCTTGGAGCTACTCCCCCAGATGACAGATGGTTGTAGGGTAGGGTGGAGACGCCCACTGGACGGATACCATGCTATTCACAAACCCCATCTATATAAAATCTGGCATCTCCTGGCGAGGCCCCTTACTGTGAGGTCATTATGGTCCACATTGATAATATCAATTAAAACATAGACAGCACCTACTCAAAGTGTCATTAACAGGCACCATCAATAAACTTTGCATCCTCCTGGTTACCACATTTACCACCAGTTTTATAGCTCACAGTGGAAACTCTTTAATATAACACCAGCCCCACCCCACATTTTATTGCCCTGCTAATTTTCCAAAGACATTGGCTAACCTGTCCAGCTGTGAACTCATTAGGGAAGCCCTTTGTCGGCCTCGCCAGCAGATGCCAGATTCAGTATAGCAAAGTGTACTGTTAACCCTTTAAGGGCCGCGTAGTGCTTTAATGTGCTGATGAACATACCCTGTGCCGGCAATTTCTTGAGTTACTTGCTGGCGCTGTGCTCGTGTATCATGCATGACAAAAGCAAGCAACATATCGACCGTAAAAGGTAAATATGAGCAACTACTCTGCAATCTTCAATCTTGGTTCAATCTCTGAAGAGCTTTCGTTCGGCCATTTCAGTATCAATTTCATATTACATAATATAGTGCTTCCCTCCTTTGCAAAATAAAGGCGGATGAGACTAAGACTTTACCCCACTACTCAAGGAAATTTAGAAAACATAAGTGTAAACGTAGTTTGACACGTGTGCTCTGCTGGTATCTCCTCTGGAGGCCAGTACTGCATTAACTGCATGTATACATTTACAAGTGTAAGGATATTTTAGCTCATTTATAATAGGAAACATATAAATGTTACTTTCAATTTTTTTTTAATGTTGGGATTTTTTGTCACACAGGATGTGTTGCTTCACTATTAAAGGCTTGTGTGTTGACAGCCCCACGTGTTCTGATAGTGTTCATCTTGTTTTTGGTGGCCAGCATGAGGCCTGTAGCTATTTATACAGCTTTTGTGTTTTGTGTTTGTGTTTGGATTCTGTCAGCTTTTTATAAAAGCTCTGACCTGAGGGATGTAGGCTGTAGCTGGTGGTGGTTTTTATCAACCCTTTTAGACCTTTTAGGATGGCATAACACATGCAATTAATATATATTAATATATATTCTATGTTCTGTGTCGGTATTCTGCCTAAAAGTTACTCACCATGAATCCATTCATGCATCATGTCGACTCACTGCATTGATACACTCCAAGAGGGTACCTATGGTGCATTAATTCATTTCTGAGAATAGACTCACAAAGTCTGCATTTATATGTACATTTAACAACAATGCCATCTTTAAAGGGTTAAAGGCCTGCCCTGGGGGTTTAGCCTGCAGCTGCTGATGCACCCATATACCTGCTATAGCCACACTGAAGAAAGTTAACCCTTTGAGGACATCATGATACTTTGATGTTCATTTCAGATCAAAATCCCAATTACTTTCTGGTGTCATTTCATTCTGCTCACCAAAGGTATGTTGCCCTTGTCTCACCCCTATATAGCTGTGACCACATGTTGACCAGATCCTGGTCATGTGACCACCAGGGTTACCATGACAATAGGGGTAAGTGACCTCACAATGGTATTACTAGTAACCCAGTTGTACATCATAAACATAGCCAAGGCAACGTTCACAAATGATGTCACTGGTTAGGGGATGGTGGGTCGTTAGTTTTACTCATTTTAGTGACGAACGCTGACCTGGGCTGTACAATTCCTCCAAAGCGCTATAATGAATCTACAATGAATAGGGGCCTACTGACAAGGTTTGGGGGCAGCTTGAAAAGAGTCCCAAATCAGTAACATCATTTGTGAACGTGCTCCAAGTTCTAAGCCATGTATATATATATATATATATATATATATATATATATATATATATATATATATATATATATATATATATCCATTTACCAGTGGTGCCAAGTCATCTCCCACTCAATGCCATATCATGTCTTGGCAGCTGCTGTATAATCTCTACTCTAGTGTGAAATATGGGGAGTAATATTACTCTGTATTAACCCTACAGGTAATCTTTTGTTTACCGTATGTGTAACCCTTCCATGAGCACTGTTCTGTATAGTTGCATAACTCTTTCGCCAAAGGATATAGCCCACCCCAACCCTTCCCCCGTGCCCTGTACTGTACTTCTGTTTTTGAGTGTACGCCCAGTGTTTAGCGAGGCCGACAAAGGTGGACTATGGGAGGAATTTTAAATTTTAACCATAAGGAACCATCATGGAACCACTTGTATATGCATACCCCCAGTACATTTCCTACATTTTCCATGTCTACACATCGTATATCCTACAATATAAGTATCAAATATTTGAATAAATCTCCTCCCTGATAAAGCAAATTCCTCCTTATGAAACTAGTAGTGATATGGGAAATGAAAAAATGTGAGCTACTGATATTGAAGGTTAAAATGAGATTTATACACAGTGTGCCCCTACTACACCATGCAGCAGGAGGGGTTGTTTGACCCCCATGGGCGTGGCAGGGGAGCAGACGATGTGGTGGGGAGGGGTGGGGTAGGTGGGGGGTGAGGACCAGCCGACCACCTCCGCTATATATAGACTTAGAAACTCAGGCCTATTGATAAATCCTGGGAGGTAATCAACAATGTGCACCTCTTTGTCAGATCCGGGGGGGGGGCTGTCCTGTGGGCCATAAAATAAATGGCAACTATCTCCAGAAGTGTGAAAAGATAAAGTAGGTGAGTTGGCCGGTGAGTTGCTCCTGAATGGTAGTCTTAATGGGTTATTTAGATAGTATGACAGTGGGGTGATAGACGAGTAGTAGTAGTTACTAGTAGTAGTAGTCTAGTAGTAGTAGTAGTAGATGAAACAGAAGATTATGACCTTCCAGTTAGCAGTTAGAGGGCTTGTTGCCAAATCCCTACGTTGAGAGTGAAGCCGCCTGGAGGATGTGTAGGGGATGTGGGCCATGTCTGGCAGCGTCTGGCAGCTGTCTGGGAGCAGGGTGCTAACTCAGCAGGGTGTCTTCAGGTGACCAGGGGTCAGTTAACCCTTTAAGGACTACATAGTGCTTGGATGTGCTGTGCCCTTTGGCTTTGTCGTCGTGATTCATGAATGCAACACTCGCGGGAGTATCCCATTCTTGCATCATGCCGACCATATGGTGTTGATACACTCCCTTATGGTTCTCATGATGCACAACTGATTAATGCATCATGATGGCAAATGATTAATTCATTCATTGACTTAATATGAATCATGTTATTACTCATCATGCCGTCCTTACAGGGTTCAAACAGACGGGCACCAGATGGCAATGACAGCCTCCTGGAGGTCAGCCTCCTGCCGGCCTGTCCGTCCTGCTGCTGACCAACCTGTACCACACAGGGTCTATGGAAGTCACTGCCTAGACTCACCCCTTGGAGGAGCAGTATTTATGATACTTTAGTGACAGGCGTCAGGTACTTATATACATGACATACATCTACACTTTAGGGGATATTCACCAATGGCGCCACCTGTTCCATGACCTTTTATTTACCTTTTCGTACGCTCCTGTCATTGGCGTGGACCGAGTCTCACGTTTCATCGCCAAACCAAGACCCGACCACCTCCTTGATGTTAACTTCATTTGTGAACGTTCTCGTTTATATATGTAGTCTGTTTACTGGTTTTCGTTGGCACCATACATGCATACATACCACCATTTACAGTGTGCAGCTACACTGGTTTACTGTGCAGCTAATGAAGCGGGGACAATCAGACCCCTGACCCCTCACATTGACTCATTAGAGTAACGAGCTCACCCCCTCACCCCTCTTCAGGTGTGGGAATGATTAGCCCTTTAAGGACTGCATGATGCCTGAAGGTAATATTCATCTTTATGATGTACTAATGTAGGGGCCCCAATGCAGTACAGGCGGGTAACTATGAATGCTGTTCTGGCGAGTAACTCGCCAGGGCTGCACTCTTGCTTTATAGTGTGCCAACTAAGAGCATGGTCTGCATGATACGCGAATGCAGCACTGGCGAGTAATTCGCCATGGGTGCATTCTGACATGCATCAGGACGACAAAGGATATGGCACGTTAAAGCGATATTATGTTGCCCTTAAAGGGTTAATGACTCCTGATGGCGGGGGCGCGGGTGTATAATATACAAACTGGTAGGGGTCAGCGTAGGAGCAACTCACACACCGACCGCGTAAAACCTGGGGGGGGGGGGCATGGGAGGGGGAGAAGAAGGGGGAATACCCTGAGTCATTTTGAGTTTAGAGAAAAATGGGAGACATCCTAACCCAACCCATATACTCGACAACCATCTCCATAGAGATTTATCATTATCATAATACTGTATACATAACATTACAGTCTCCTGGAATTGCTAGCGTATTTTGCGGAACAAAAGCTTCATGTGTATGATACATATACCAATTTATAAGAGCCTATTTACAGGTAGATAGATACCTTTGAATACATGAAGGTTATCCCATCGTTTCTGAAAGTTCCATTTGACCTCCCCCAAGCTTACAAATGCCCTTTTCACCCGGTACATAGGGGCTAGAATATAGGGCTGAGTGTGTTTTTCATTAGGTGCCAACAATTGAGGAACAATGGTGCGTTTGACAGGTCGGAGCCTGGCCGTGTCACTGGCCGCCATCTTGGCCGGGCAGTTAGCACAGACGCTGGAGGACAGAGGGGGTCATTGTCTGCCCTGCTCCAGGGTAGACCCCAGACAGGGTTAGGGTAGGGCCTCCTGGGTGCTGCTATACCCCACAGCATGGTAGGTGCCTATGGCGAACTGAATGTGTCAGAAACTTGGGCCATATTTAGGATGGTCGCTGTGTCGATAGGGAACTGAAAGTGCCCCGCCCACCTGTTTTCTGTTTTGTTTTTATTTTTATTTTTCTGGGGGGAGGGGTGATTTTCGTTGATTATCCCCCCCCTCCCCCGTTTTCGAAATCCTGGATCCGCCACTGGGATCCAGAACAAAACTGCGGGATGGAGACCAGCTTCACTGGGAAGTGGATCAAAGCAAAACAGAGAAGTATGCATTCTGTAAATACACGTGAGAGATAAAGGGGTCTGTGGGGGTGGCCTAGAGTTGCTGCACCTTGATAGCGGAGATGGCATGGAGAATGGTTAACAGTTAATATACATTTGTATTTTGCATTGAAATTAGTTTTTAGAAGTTTTTATCATACTGTTTCCTGTCCTTCCTCATTTTAACAAAAAGAAAAAGTAGGTATTCTTTTGACTTCAACCAGACACACAGGGGCTGTGCCGATTTCCCCAGCATCCTGTCGTTGATCATAATGGTGCAAACTGTCCCCCATACAGTACCGTCCCTCTGTGTGGGGTTAGGCCAAAATATGTGCTTCAGCTCACTCGACCCTATGAAGAGAAAGGGGGTCGGCACCATAAAGTAGCTACATAAAGGGAAGAGGAAAATTTCAAGGACTTTTTGAGGCAACTTGGCAGTCGATTGATTGGCCACAAGTGTCTTCCTGGGAGTTGATGAGTATGTAAAAACAGCTTTTTAAAAAGGCTAACCAGACCTATACCCAATAAGACACTTTAAAAAAAGACCTATACCTACCCTAGAATTTCCAGATCTGGAACACACAAGTTTCCTGTGGCCTTATAACAAGGCGTGCACACAGGAGAGGTTCTGTACACAGCCCTTCACACCAAGTCTACACGTCATCAATCAGCTTCAGCAACAATTACCCCCTCACCCCGTCACTGGGGGAGGTACACGACAAGTGTGGATACCAGGCAGTGGCCATGTGCTACTGGGAAACTGTTATAACTGTAGCAGCATGTATTCATATCATATCAAACCATTCATATTTTCCCCCTCTTTCCAAAGGAAAGTTCACAAATGGCATAAGCTATTTTGGGACATTTTCCAGGACCCCAAAGAAAATTGCCCACCCTGCGACCGGGCCTGTCACCCTTGAGCCGGTATCGTCATTTGTGAACGTTCCACAATCCACTCTGTCAGTGATGCCTCTCTGCAGAGGCCAGACCAAATACGGTTATTGACATGTTTTCTGAATAATACTCATCATTTACTTTACAATAACCTTGCTATAATGTAACTCTCTGAACCATGTCCATCATCATAATGTTATAGGCATGCTGCTAGAACTTCTCCGAATAAACAAGTTTTGTGAGTTTTATATTTCTTGTCTTGTCAAGGGGTTGCCCGGGGTGGAAATATGTCATCAAAGACCATGGATGAAAGAGTGAGACAAGGGGAAGAGACTGGAGGCAGACCCATCACTAGCCCCAGGGCTCTAGGAGCCGGCACGTTTAGGCACAGATCACATTGAACAAGGACTTCTGCCACAACACAATGGGAGACTAAGAGGCAGGCCATTTGTCAAGTGCTATATGTGAGGAATAGGGGGAGAATTAAGAGGGGCTGGCTGCAATATGTGAGCCTTCAAATAAACATACTACTACTCAAGTGATTTTTTCCCCAAAATGCAAATATATAGGAGGAGACTGCATTAAAATATATAAAGGGAGGATTCAGAAGTACAGGATGGATCTTTAAAAGGTGACATGTGTGACCATACCCTATTAGAGTATTTATATGATTCCATCAGTGACATGCTGGTCTTCGAATCGCTTTATTATATTCCAGCACATTCTGTGTGAGAAAGGAGCCATGCCCCAAACACTCCGGATCCCCCAGGGTTGGGTCATTTATAATACTAACCATTTAAGGGCCGGTTGCTGTTTATACATGTACCCTTTGCCATCATGATGCATGAATGGAGCCCTGAATTACTCCCAATGGGCTGCAGTCATACACCATGCCGACCAAGGACACCGCACATTAAAGCATTATGTGGTACTTAAAGGGTTAAGGTCCCCTGTAGGAGATAACAGAATAGCATCCCAGGGGGAGACTCTGTGCCCTAGGGGACATTCCTGTACTGATGTGTGCTGATAGGGGCGGGGGCATCTGGTTACATCAGTCAGACAGTCTTAACCCTTTAATGACAGCAGCACTTCTCAAGGCATCGTGTTATTTGTCTGCATGATGCATCAATACAGTGCAGGCGTGTAATTTGCCGTTAAATTGAATTGCTTTGGTGCATCATGCCGACTCTTATGGAGTGTATCAACCCCGTATGGTCAGCATGATGAGTGAATGCACTATTGAAGAGTATACTGGGCAGGGTTGTATTCATGCATCCTTGGAGACAAAACGTACACAGTACATTAAAGGACTATGTGGTACGTAAAGGGTTAAGATCCATCAGGCAGGGCAGGGTGCCAGTTGTTGTCACAGACAACAGATTATGGTACTGATGGACAAACTGTGGTCAACTATGGGCACGCCTCTGTGTGTGCACGTGGGTACCCCCCCCCCCCATCCCATATACCCTGAATACAAGACTGGATGCAATGAGATTTTGCGGAAAAAATATTTGAGCTTATTATGACTACTAAAGTATACGTCGTTTTGTTAGCTGTGATAAATACAGATTCTGTGTATTACAACCATATGAAAAAATCCATACCAGACCTGTTATACTTAGTAATCATCTAATAATAGTATATGAGAAGTAGTTTTTAAGATCAGACTATCCTGTATTTATATAAGAGTGTCACTGAAGGTACTTCCCCGCCTTGACATTCCCTAATTGAGCACAGAATTTATTCAAACCATATTTTGCAATGTAGAATGAATTCTAGAATTCACTCAAATGCGTGGGAAAGAGCGCAGTATTGGTTTATATTGGACGCACAAATTGTCAAAGCTATAACATTGCCACTGGCCCTAATAGTTGTGTTTGTTTTTAAATCAGTTATCGCTCTTCGTGAAGTCACACATGCTCCTCCCTGGGGGCATGGCTCCACTTTGTACCATCCACACCATTACAGGTAACACTGTAAGGTGACTTCACACCTGGACAACATGGACAACATGGGGAGTGGTCAGTAGTATAGTATGTATCGGAACGGGACTATAGTTAACTACTGTTTATTACTCAATCGACATGCAGCCAATCAGAGGCCTCCATTTGGTCACGTGACCCCCTCATTTGCATAATTACGTAATAGGCCACGCCCCCTCATTTGCATAATTACGTAATAGGCCACGCCCCCTTGATCACCAGCCAATCAGAGGCTTCCATTTGGTCACGTGACCCCCTCATTTGCATAATAGGCCACGCCCCCTTGATCACGTGACCCTTTCATTTGCATAATAAGCCACGCCCTCTTGATCACCAGCCAATCAGAGGTCGCCATTTGGTCACGCGACCCCCTCATTTGCATAATAGACCGCGCCCCCTTGATCACGTGACCCCTTCATTGACATGATAGACCACAACAACATCACGTGACTATCTTTGTTTGTAAACAACACCACGTGGATCTCTTTGTTTGTAAACAACACCACGTGGCTCTCTTGTTTGTAAATAAGACCTACTAAGTTTAGGCATAGGTAACAGCAGTGTTTGTAAATAACGCCTACTATGTTTTCAGTCATAGGTGTCTAGAGCAGCAGCAGCAGCATCTTCAGCAGCAGCAGCAGCAGCAGCCGCGTCATAAGTGTCTAGAGCAGTAGCCACGTCATAGATGACTAGTGCAGCAGCAGCAGCAGCATCTTCAGCAGCAGCAGCAGCAGCAGCAGCATCATAGGTGTCTAGAGCAGGAGTAGCAGGAGTGTCATAGGTGTCTAGAGCAGTGGCAGCAGCAGCAGCAGCAGCATCATAGGTGTCTAGAGCAGGAGTAGCAGGAGCGTCATAGGTGTCTAGAGCAGTGGCAGCAGCAGCAGCATCATAGGTGTCTAGAGCAGGAGTAGCAGGAGCGTCATAGGTGTCTAGAGCAGTGGCAGCAGCAGTAGCAGCAGCGGCAGCAGCAGTAGCAGCAGCAGCATCAACAGTATCTTCAGCAAAAGCAGCAGCAGCCGCGTCATAGGTGTCTAGAGCAGCGGCAGCAGCATCTTCAGCAGCAGCAGCAGCAGTAGCAGCAGCGGCAGCAGTATCTTCAGCAGCAGCAGCGTCATAGGTGTCTAGAGCAGCAGCGTCATAGGTGTCTAGAGCATCAGCCGCAGCAGCAGCAGCATCTTCAGCAGCAGCAGCAGCGGCAGCAGCAGCCTCATCAGCAGCAGTAGCAGCAGCAGCAGCAACATCTTGAGCATCAACAGCATCTTCAGCAAAAGCAAAAGCCCGTAACTTAGCATCATGGGCATCAGTCATAGCCGTAACAGCGACACTGCGACTAGCAGAAGCAAAACAGGCTATTTTTTTAGCAGCTGTACAAGCATTAATAGCATTAGCCCTAGCAGCAGCCGCAACAGCGACACTTTTAGCAGACGTTGCAGCATCAGTAGCAGCAGCATCGGTAGCAAGAGCGGAAACAGTAGCAAAAAGATTAGCAGCACGAGCAGCAGCGGCGAGAGTAACAGCAACGTTGTTAGCAGCATTGGCAACTTCGTATGCTGCATGTGTAGCACGAACAGCGATACGAGCTTCACGTTTTGCACGAGCAGCAGCATTAGCTGCAGAAGTAGCCCTCACACTTTCCAGCCACCCGTACGAATCTTGATAAAAACCAACTTCCACCTTACGAGCTTCACGTTTTGCACGAGCAGCAGCATTAGCTGCAGAAGTAGCCCTCACACTTTCCAGCCACCCGTACGAATCTTGATAAAAACCAACCTCCACCTTGCTACTTGTTGACTCATCAGTAAACATGGACGTCTCCTCATGTGGTGTTGTCGCGGCTCTGTAGTAGTGTTGGGATTGCTCACATTCGGTAGAACGTAGAGTGATTCCTGATGACGCCATGCTGAAGGTGGTTGAAGAAGTGTGTGGGACTCATGTTTCACTCTCGCTTATGTACTAGGCTCCGAGATAAGCTTCTTAACTCAGGAGGAAAACTCTCACTAGGAAGGCGACCGGCTGTCTACCTGTGTAGGCGCGGGTTCGTTACATCTTTAATCCTGTTCGACCCTCCGAGGAAATACATGAAAAAAACAAAAGACTCGAATCCGCAGACAGTAGGAAGCTATAAGGAGCTTAACTCGTGTTTGATTTAAGCTGTCTACCACACGCACGCGCTTGTAGTCACAGCTAGAGTGGCAGACTTCTGTCCGCCCGCTGGCGCATGACAATCGACTTTAGACACCCCCTGTAGTTTGTTTTTTTGCATACACAGTTGACTAGCATCTTAAGCTCTTACTCAGCTATAAGCCCATATACATGTAACGCGCATTACTCTTCTTTATGGTAATTATCAGATCGATTTAAGGGTGGAAAGGGCTTAGGTGATGTAGATCCCTCTCTAGCTGAAAACAGGCTTAGACTATAGCATGTAGGCAGCTGGCCGCGTTAAACATCCCTGTAGTTTTTTGTATACACTCTCGATCCCCTCTCTAGGTGAAAACAAAAGCTTAGAAGATGAGGTGATCCGGCCACTGGCTGGCGCGTCACACCTGGCGTTAATCACCCCCTGTAGGCTTTGTATACGCTCTCTAGGTGAAAAACAAAAAAGCTCCCTCCACGGGCTGGCGCGTCACACCTGTCGTTAAAACGCCCCCTGGAGTCTTAGTATACACAGGTGCCCCGCCTTATCTATTCACCAGCTATAAGCCCATATACGTGTACATGCGATTTTTGATACCCTCTCTGGAATAGGGTGGGGCTCAAGGTGAAAACAAGATTAGTCCATTCGCTCTCTCAGCTATATAAAGAGCCTCAATTGTTCTTGCAACAGCACTTCACCACCGGTACACTATCAGTCACGAGGCAGATGTTTACGGCATGGGTCATACAGGTTACCTACTAATAGCGGTTTGGGTGAGTAGATCACTTTTTTTCCCCTAAAAAACAACAAAAAAAAAACCACTTATGACTCAGGTATGTATATGTAGCACTGTTAGTGTAAGTACACAGTAGAATCTACTGTACTATAGACTCGGCCCTCTGAAGACGGCGGAGCGCGTTAATGCGCGGGTCTGTGGCGGCGTCACTTGTTTTTTATTCTAACTAAAAAGTCAGAAGTCGATCTACGACCTATCAAAGACAAATTTGTGATAAGTTCAAACTAAATAAGAGACAGTTTGAGCGTCTCTTAGTCGCTGTCAAAGATGCGAATAACGAACGCGCTGAGGGCGGGGTTCAGGTCACGTATAGTTCCTTGCTCTTTCGTCAGATGGCGCCACAATAGGGGATTTGTACATTCCTACGATGCTCGCGAACATTTCAACGCATAATGAGCTATATAGGCAACAAAGTGTGCTTCTGAATATATTAAAATATAAAAACAATTCAATATTGTGTATTTCTGATAGAAATGAGGCAGTTTCTTTGAATACCAACTAAACTATAGCGAGATGAAAAATACCACACCATATCTAAGGCTTTATAAAAGATACATAGGCAGAAACTCTCGCCGAGTCGGTAATCTGAAAAACGAACCAACTCGTTGTGCCACAAGGGCCCCCACCCAACGGGGGCCTTTTGAGCTCAGTCATGTTGTTTCTCAACACTAGGTGTAATTAATTACGCCCATGTTGAGTAGCATCTACTAACCAACTGACAGTGTCAGTTGGTTGGCCCCTCTTTAGGGGCCACACAATAAATAAAGAATAGAGACCTAAGGGAACGTTCACAAACGTCTCCCCTTCCTACGGGGTGGGTGGGTCTTTGGGTTTAGTGACAAAACAGCGACATGTCAGCTCTCTTCTTTTTTTTTTCCAAGTCTACATATTATTTATGATTAAAAAATTTTAAAAAAAAACCACGCTAATAAAGTGCGCTGATCAAAAACTGAATAGAAAAATAACCAAAAATAGGTTGGTAGCTGATCGGTCGTTGTCACACGGTGCAGAAAATTTACTGCATATCGGACCAGGGGATAGTCTGGCAGCGACCCGCCACCCCGTTCACAAGCTGTGTACAGCACCCCGTTTCTCTTTGTCCATATTGGCTAAAAAAAACAGGACATTGTTGACTTGGCTATTTTACCCGTCTGGGTCTTATTATTTAAACACCTCGTGTTGACCCTGTGGGGCAGCGGGTACATGGAATAAACGTGTCCAAGTGCACGCTATCTAACACATAACCGAAGGTTACTGAGTTATGTAATAATAGTTATGTAATAATAACTGACCTATGAGGTCGCCAGGCAGTTTGCCGTGATTATTTTGACACACTCTCAGTTACTCGTAGCACATCTAATACATAATTAGACTCAGCCTCATATAAGACAGTCTCGGCCACGCAGGCTGCATATCGGACCAGGGAGATAGTCTGGCAGTGACCCACCAGCCCGTCCACAACCTGTGTACAGCACCCCGTGTCTCTTTGTCCATATTGGCTAAAAAAAAACAAAAAAAAACAGGTCATTGTTGACTTTGGCTATTTTACCCGTCTGGGTCTTATTATTTAAATCACCTCGTCTTGACCCTGTGGGGCAGTGGGTATATGGAATAACCGTGTCCAAGTGTACTCTATCTAACACATAACCAAAGGTTACTGAGTTATGTAATAATAACCACCCTATGATCCTATGAAGGCGCCAGTCAGTTTGCCGTGATTATTTTGACATACTCTCAGTTACTCGTAGGGTATCTAATACATAGTTAGACTCAGCATCATATAAGACAGGCTCGGCCACGCCGGCTGCATATCGGACCAGGGAGATAGTCTGGCAGTGACCCACCAGCCCGTCCACAACCTGTGTACAGCACCCCGTGTCTCTTTGTCCATATTGGCTAAAAAAAAAAAAAAAAAAAAAAAAAAAACAGGTCATTGTTGACTTTGGCTATTTTACCCGTCTGGGTCTTATTATTTAAATCACCTCGTCTTGACCCTGTGGGGCAGTGGGTATATGGAATAACCGTGTCCAAGTGTACTCTATCTAACACATAACCAAAGGTTACTGAGTTATGTAATAATAACCACCCTATGATCCTATGAAGACGCCAGTCAGTTTGCCGTGATTATTTTGACATACTCTCAGTTACTCGTAGGGTATCTAATACATAGTTAGACTCAGCATCATATAAGACAGGCTCGGCTGCGCCAGCCGCATATCGTACCAGAGGGATAGTCTGGCAGCAACCCGCCATCCCGTCTACAATCTGTGTACAGCAGTCTGGACCAGACCACCAACTCTGGGTATAGCATTCTGGATGCCTGTAGCAAGACTGGATCTAACCCTTTAATAGTCGCATAGCGCTTTAATGTGCAGTGCCCGTTGTCGTCATAAGTCATGAATGCGACACTCAGAGTTCCTCACCAGGGCTGCATGCATGCATACACTGGCATATCGACAAAGGGCGTAGCGCATTAAAGCACTATTGCCACCTTTAGCATTAAAGCGCTGAGGGTTTTATTTTTTTGATAGTGTAGAAACCAATATCTGTCTAATTAAACCCCTTATCAGTGCTGTTTTTTTTTTGTTTTTTTTCACATACAAAAAGAATTAGGTAATGGCGCTGCAGTACTCTGAAAAGCGGTGGCGGTGAATTTCCATTTAGATCTTGAAAAGGGGGGCGGTCAGATGTCGTCAAGGCTCTGATAAGTAGGGCAGTTAAAATCATATGATTACATTGAGCTAATTTTCTTGCTGAAAGGAATGAATAATTGTATTTGTATAAAATTCACACACACACACACACACACACACACACACACACACACACACACACACACACACACACACACACACACACACACAGGACACCTGATGATCTCCACACGATGACCTGATTGCTCTTCCTAAAAAAAAATGCCCAACTCGATCTACCTACTCAACAGGGTTTCAGTGTATAGCGTATTAGGGTTTTTCTGATGCGTATATTATATTGAGATTGATTTTCAACTTTTGTGATCAGTGGTTGGTCCTTAAAAGGACCGTTTGGTAGAGAGAGGGTCGCAGGGACCTTGCTGCTGAAGCGGAGGGCGTGGTCATAACGCGTGGCAGTCCTTCAGCAGCTCCTCCAGCACGGCGGGCGGTAAGCCTTCCTCCATGCAGACTTGCTGCTTGACCTGCTCCACGCACCGGCGGATGAGTTGATCAGCGACGTTCTCGATCAGCTCATCCACCACACCCTCTGCTTCAGCAGCAGTCCGCTGTCTCTCCTCTCTCTGTAGCGAGGCTACGAACTGCTTCTCCACGGCCGCATCGATCATAGATCGAGAAACGGCCACGAAGTTCTGTCTCTCCGCCTCCTCTCTCTGTTGCACGGCTACGAATTCCTTCTCCACGGCCGCATCGATCATAGATCGAGAAACGGCCACGAAGTTCACTCCGTGAGCCATTTTGTCGAACTGACTTCCTAGCCGCCTGAGAGATGCTGACGTCACACTATTTTCGACGACGCTATGACGCGCACGAGGTAGACAGACGACGTCGTTTCACTTCCTTATTTGGAGTTTGGGATCTTTTGACACCGAAGTCATACCGTACGGTCGCGATAAAGCAACTAGTGTTGAAAAGCGTGCCGGTCTTTTATAAGCGCCGGAGTATAAGAGCCTCCAAATGTTTTTTCTCAAGCACTAAAATCGCGACTTTGAATAAGCGCCAGCGCCTGGCTTGTATATAGCTCCTGAGTAAGAACTTCACCGAATTGAAAAGCCCTCCCTCAGAGCTCTTAATCGCGACAGTACGGTACAAATCTGATGTCAACCCGCGCCAAAAACAAAAAGGGTGTTCCGGTCACACGTACCTACGACGAGCGACCTTCAGCTATCACCACGTGAAGAGTGGGAAATAAATTTTGTACGGCAAGAAAACTGAAAACTGATAACGATTCCATTAGATAAGTATTTGGTTCCAATCTATGGCGAGATATTTCCACCAAAGCGATTGATTTATATGTCTGTAAGGTTCAGCTCTCCAACACTCTCCAATGTCCGCCGGTGCACGACGGTCGCCGCCCATCATTAGTCACAACTAAACTTCTGCTGGAGAGTGAAAGTTACGTTGAGTCTTGAGGTGCGCAGAGATACTATCTGCCGCAGCCTGATTTTAGTTCCACGCTATTTAGATAAACGCCCCATTTAAAATCTCTCTCTCGATCCTAGTAAAGGAAAAAAAAGGCTAGAGTTTATCATGGACGCGTCTCAGTTTTAGTCAAGCCGTAAAGTGAAGAACCAGAGCTTGTACATATTCCCACGTGAGGGGTGACCCCGCGGGGCGTTCAGTTAGTACTGAGTCTATACTCAAGGTCAAGTTCCACTCTCTAAACAGAGCTTTAGCGACTCCGTCATATAGACTAGACCGCGCGCGCGATTTTTTTTTTTTGCTGAAGCAGCTAATCGATGGAAGAGTAGAGAACAGGTGCTCGACCAAAAATCTGCTTCAGAGGCTTGTTATCAGGTATTAACAGTTAAATCAAAATATTTCAAAACATCCAGAAAAGCAGAATAACATGTCCTACGGGCTACAGCCGGGCACTGACGAGCAGACGGCGCTGACGTCATTTCAATCAGGTCACAGGGCTCTTTAGACACCTTTTCTGTAAGACCCGTCTCATACCTTAGTATATAATACCGTAAACACCGGTGATTAGTATATGATCACATTGGCAGTCGCGGATCCACGAAGAGGCTGAATAAGCCTCGAGCGGACCCGCCACTTGCAATGTGACATAATCTTACCATGCGCTTTGTTTTGTTTTTGTTTCTATTTACAACAGCAAACATTTCAAACAACCTATTGTTTTTTTTTAAAATGATGAAAAATCAGCCCAAAAAAAAAAGTAAACATTTTAGAGCTAAATTTGTGGAGGATAGCCGGACATGCTGATGTCACTAGACCCCTAAATTCGATATGGTGACATGGGCATTTTCTTAAAATTCGATACGACGACACGGGCGCGGACATCTAAGTGACATGGAACATGTGGCATTTCTTGAGTCCCACATGTGCCATGGACCATAGTGACATGAGGAAAAAAAAAATGTTCAAAGAGTGCATCAGAAAAGTGCCATTTCAAGCCTAAACATTTCGCCAAATTTTTTTTTCTCTTGGATGGTACTCGGCTTTGCAGTGTCTGGGTCCTTAAAAATGTACCAGAATGCTCAAATTCGGGTTCTAAATATTTTCAAAAAACGTTTTCTCCCTTAGTGACGTGTGACATGGGCATTTCTTAAATTCGACATACGGCTGCATGGGGAGGACCCACCCGTCAAGGGCCCCATGATGACTCATACCCGCCGCGTTCAAACTAGCGTGGTGGTTATAGGTAGACCTTCTTTCAGTATCCACGTGACCAGATCCATCGCCGTCTCTTGAGCAACAGTAACCGAGGTAACTAGGGTTATTGTTATCCGGGCCGTAAGACGACAGTCTAAGACGGTGTGTAGTCGCGTTTTGCTCTCCCTAATACTCTAATTCAAGTCGAGTTACCGCTAACCCCTACAAAAAGAGGGTCATTTGTGTAATTCAAAAGTCGTTCCTTTGTTAGCAATGAGGGGGTCGTTCTATTCATTGATTTTTTTTTTTTTTTTTTTTTTTTTTTTTTTTTTTTTGTTTACAACAACAAGTCAAAGTACAGTCAATCAACCGAGATCCTTTCTACTCCGTGGGGGTGTAGAAGGATCTCCCCCCTGAGGTTACAAAGTCACCTCTTTATTTAAAGGGTTACGGGTCGCAAAGTCGCTTTCGCTTTCGCTTACAAGTCACAAAGTCGCATGAAATATTCAAGTCAAAAAGTCAAATTCATCAGCTATCAGCACAGTCGTTTGAAAAGCATCAAGTCACCGAAAAACTCCTCTACAGTCACCTCCGACTCGCCTCCTCCCTACCCCCCTAAAGGGGGGTAGAGAGGAAGCGATTCCCTAGAGATCAGATAATTTTTTTTTTTTTTTTCTCCCGAGCAGACCCCAAAGGCCCCCCCTCCCCCCCAAGTGCCCGCCCACCCCATAAATAGTGCCCCCCTCCCCCCCTCCCCTCCCCATGCATCTTAAAGTGCCCCCCTCCCCCCCTCCCCTCCCCTCGCCCCTTATAGAAGCCTCCCATTAGCTAGTCCAAGTCATGTGACCAAAAGGGAAGCGTAGTCTGTCTATTGTCTATATTATGCAAATGAGGGAGGGGGTCAGGTCACGTGACCAAGGGGGTGTAGCCTATTTTCTAAATAAAGAGCGCTTCCGGTCACGTGACCAAGAGGGTGTGGTCCTATTATGCAAATGAGGGGGTCACGTGATCCATGATTATGCAAATGAGGGAGTCACCTGACCAAATGGAAGCCACTGATTGGCTGGTGATCAAAGGGGCGTAGTCTACTATGCAAATGAGGGGGTCACGTGATCAAGGGGGCGTGGTCTATTATGCAAATGAGGGGGTCACGTGGGGGTCACGTGACCAAATGGCGGCCCTGATTGGCTGGTGATCAAGGGGGCGTGGCCTATTACGTAATTATGCAAATGAGGGGGCGTGGCCTATTACGTAATTATGCAAATGAGGGGGTCACGTGACCAAATGGAGGCCTCTGATTGGCTGCATGTCGATTGAGTAATAAACAGTACTTAACTATAGTCCCGTTCCGATACATACTATACTACTGTGGTCACTTTCTGACAACAGGGAGGGATTAAATGAAAGCCCCTATTCTCCACCAAATTCTTAAGAAGTTACACAATATATTATCCACCAGATTGTTTCGTAAACCCCATGGATATGTGATATATCTAGCTATACTAAGGAACAATGATAGAAAAAGAATCTTATTGAAAAGGTCTTTTTGGTTTTATTTTGAATTTAATGCTTTCAGGAACAGATGCCAGTGAGATTTGGACCTTCAAGGGAAGGGCCTGTACAAAACTCAGACTGCTCTAGCGCATTGAGTTGGCTGGCCCAAGCTGGAGACAAGTTGACACAAATTTGCTGGCTAGGTCTCGCACAGGTGTTTAACTAAGCTTAAAGACAAACCCCTCCATTTGTTTGAAATGGCTATTTCGACTCTCTAATGTGGGTTTTGTGGAAGGCGGAGACGGTTCTGCTCCTCCTCACTGGTAACGTTGGGCAATCACAGGATATCACGTGACCTCAGCTGACCTCTCCTATTGGTCCAGGTGTATAACACGTGACACGTACTTTATAATGAGGAAGGCAATCATATTCTAGTCTGTCCCAATTAGCACCTTACAGATCTATGGTGTAATTGTGTGTTTTTTGAGTGTGTCTAGTTTTTCAGCACGGGTGGTGTATTACCATGTTTACATAATTACTTATTCAAATGTGATTATTGTGCCATTGTTTCATATATTGTAATATAATTGGTCAGAACAACTGATGAGGGAAGGCTAGTATTAAATGCCTTGATTTCTCGATTTGCTAAAAATGCTTGCTATACTGCAACTCATCATTTCTGGTGTTATTGTATAATCATCCAGATAATCTACGTTGAAACTCAACAAGGTGTGGCTGAAAAAGAACACACATATGGGCAGAATAGCCTATGTGCCTGTTGAAGCAGTTTTGGCGGAGGGTGGGTGCTGTAGCTGTAAATGCAGGAGTTGAGTGACAAGTACTCTCTGGGTCTGATTGCACTTTGGCATGCATGGACTGTAAATGTATACATTCAGCATCTGGACAGCAATAGCTTCATGATGGCGATATCTACATAGATGCACTTAGTGCAACAACAATGGATATTCGATCTTAGTATATATCAAAATAGCTAGGGCTCTAATCGGGGCTCTAATGTGCACACCAAGATGTGTCGCTCTCACTCCTCAGTGCAGCATAAGGGCCTAATTTATTGACATGTATATATACATATATACAGGGTATATAGATGTATAAGTTCCTGCAAAATAGTTACCCTATAAAGCCTATTAACCAAAAAAGGATGTGCGCTGATGACGTATATGGCTAATGAATACAGTGTGCATTATCCCTATCTGCCGAACACAGCAACCTTCAAACAGGTACCGGTATTCCTCCATACCACATGGCCTAGTACTAGAAGTCATTATATTATTTAGTAGGGGGTTCCCCACTCCTGTACCTCACCTTAATTCTCCCTAGTGCCTACTCCTGGCAGTAGGGGGCGGGGTGGTGATGGGTTCCACAGTTAACCTCCAGGCGTGCCCGGAGATGGGACAAGACGGGGCCAAAGGTCACTCAGCCTTATTACCTGGACTTTATAAACCCGACACCTCCATGGTGTGTCTACTAGCTCCTGGTGATTCATGTATAATAACTGATAAACTGAGACTTCTGAGTACAACTCAAATTGGTGGAAACATCAGATGTTATCTAAGCACCTTAGGTTAGGCCCTAATTATACCGCATTGAAAAATTATATGTTATTGCTTAATTAGAATAGCTTACACATATTAGATTTGAATCTTAGTTTTGATCATAGTCCGATTGTACTATTAGATAATTTTCATCAGCTCTGAAACCCAACAAGGTCCCTGTTCCTATAGAGAGGATTTTGAAGTCCTTAATTTCAGTGAAATCCCTAAGCACAAGCTTACAGATCTGATATTGGTAAGAATAGCGGGTGGTATATTAAAGTTATAGAAAAGGGGAGCCTGATCTCTTATACCAGTGCATGCAGTCGACAAATAGTAGAGCTATTGTGAGACTCCACCTTGTTAGCAGTACATAAATATAGGCCTAGTCAGTGTGCGTCTAATATACACATAAAACGGTGGTTTAGACCACCGGGAGTACCTTCTAATATATAACCTGATCCTACTGACACAGGGGGAATGAAACCTACAGGCTCCAAGATGTGTTTCACCTAATGCATTAAACCTCATCTCGGCTTAACTACTCATCTCCCTCCATACAGGTTACCACAAAATTACGGTTACTGGTACCTCATGTTTTCCTTGATATTGTTCTAGGATTTCCTATAGGGTAAAACGTCATAGTTTTATCATCAGAGCATGTTATGAGGAGGGTATGTTCGCCTTCATACATTTTCATGCATTTGGAGGCCTGATTCCCCTGGCGCATGATATATCTACAATTAAGAGAGCCACTCATTTAAGATATCTCTTTACTAAACCTCTCCCTTATCCACTCCGCTCTAATAAACAGTGATGAGTGTAATGCAATGTACGCACCTTCCCTGAATGAGCTATGGATAGACTGTCGCAGTGAGCTGTACATATATTACGGGACATATTATGGGATGGTTGCTAGTTATAGTTGCTACACCCTGGGGCAGGACTTTCCTGGCAAATGGACAATTGGACAATTAACCCATATATTGTATGTCACAACTGGTATTTGTACTAATTTGCAGCACCATGCATCCAGATATAAAGTGCTGTATGGCTCTGCGGTATCCATCTGTGACATGATCAGAGAAATAGCCAGTGGCAAAGTGATTGTATGGCCGTTATCCCTTTATGACAGCATGTCGCCGCAATATTTTGTCCTCAGATCCACAACGCAACATTTGCTGGTCAGAAGCACTGCATTTGTGTATCAACCCCTGTATCAACCCCTGTATCAACCCAGTAGGTATGATACATGAATGCAACACTTGCATGGTCCCTGACGACAGGGACGCATTAAAGCACTTAAAGGATCTTACATGCCTACAGGAATATAAGTTCCATATGCATAAATAATTCAGATATGAGATGTTCTATCGGTTTCATTTTAGTTTAATATGGTGACGGTATTTGTATTTCTTATTTGGCTAATAATATCCTAATTAACTATGAGTGTGGTATGCCTGGTTTGGTATACATTTCATTGAGAAAACATCGAGGCACCACCGAGGTTCGAACTCGGGCTCCTGGATTCAAAGTCCAATGTGCTCACCACTACACCATGGCGCCGTATGAATACACCCTAGACCATTGTAATCTCATGTATACTATCCGATACAAGTGACTTAGTCGGCCCTATAAATGTACCCGTATGAAAGAGTATGACTATGTGTATCCCCGCCTCTGATTGGTCTGTAGTGCATAGAGGGGGGAAACGATTTCCGCACAGAGGATTTGTAGTAATCCACCCCTCCTCCATTAAATTTTGTTTAAAAAAAGAGTGACAACTGCTAAATTTCCTGAATGGCAGAATAAAATAAGGGGTCATTCATAGAGTATGTCACGCAAATGTTGGTCTTTTTTTTCGACCCCCCACCACCTACCCCCACCTCTTTGTCACACTTTTCCCCATACCTCTATCATTGGGGTCCCATTGGGGACCAAGACCCTCCCACCCCTTCATGTGTGACGTACTTTATGGATCACCCTTAATATGACTTCATAAAGTCTATGATATAGTTGCACCATAAAGAACTATACTGTACTAGTATGTGATCTCTATCCCAATGCAGGCCTACTTCCCTCCTAGCCGGCGAGCTGCTCAGTATAAATGAGCTGCTCAGTAACTCACCTGTAACTAACTGGGCATCTACGTGTACTAAATCCAGCATCCCACGCACCAGGTACTAAGGTAGGGAGGTGTAGCCCAGGTAGATAGTTTATCTCTGGTATATATGGGGTATATATGGAGGTAGGAGTAGGCCAGGTAGACCTAGAAACAGACGCCCCCTTTAACCCTCACCCCTGGGTTACACTCTCACAGCACTAGCCAGGTGTAGGTACTAAGCATAGAGTGAAGGGAGTACCTGCTGGAAGAGTGGAGCAGTTTGGACTGAGTTGGGAAGCTCCAACCAAGTCCATGTGTGGATAAACAGAGGCTTTATATTGCTCACTATTGAGCCTTCATAAAGTAAGTGAATCTGTGGTATGCCATGTGGGAATATACCTATATATACGCAATAGACTGTCCCTGTAGAGTAGCTTAGAGTAACATTCGCCTAATATGAATGTTTCAAATTCAAACTCAATGGTATATATATGGGTATCATAGTGCAACTGTAGGTCCTCAGGAAATGGCATCCATCTAACTATTGAAGGACCGCATAATACAGTGCTAGTGCTTTGAAAAATTAATGTGATATGCCCTGTGTCGTTATGATGTATGAATGCAGTCCAGCAGTCTACTCGCCAAGATTACATTCATGCACGATACCGACCCCTTCCGACAAGGCTGTATTCATGCATCGTCCTCACCATTTGGGAGTGTATCACTACAAATATATATAAACTCGGTATGATGTTTGAATGCACTTGTTACCCTCCTGCCTAGTTACTCCCTAGATATATTCATGCTTTATAGCGACAAATACAATAGCGCAATAAATCACCATGCTGCCCTTATAGTTATTAGTATAAGATTAAACCATTATACATAATTATGGGACAGCCATATAGGGGAGTCTTCATTTCTAACAACAGTGGGGGTGGTGGATTTGGGGGGGGGGGGGGGGATTCACCTGTTCCCAGTTAAAAGGTCAACAGGTCTTCTCTTCTCTTCTTTTACTGAAACTGCGTCTGAAATAAAGTTATGAATTTCAATTTGCAGAGGCTTAAGGGAGCGTTCATTATTTATGGCCGGGGGGGGCTGAGCAAAAAAGGGGGGGGCCACTTTTTTTAGGGGTATTCGAAGGGGGGGGGTCATTTTTTTTTAACCTATTCTTAGGGGGGGGGTCATTTTTTTTAGGGGTATTCCTGAAAATGTCGCGAATTTGGTACGTGAAAATGTCGCAGATTTTGGTAATAGTCTGTGTTATATTTCACCAAATTATGTCCAAATTTTCCTTGGGGGCATAGCCCCCAAACCCCCTTACAAGTACCTTATTGTGTCCCTGCTGACATCCAGCTTCATGCTTCATTTACTTTGGCTTTGCCTCCCCCAAACCAAAGTCAAGTTGCTTCTCACACCCCTCGTTATGGCTGGCAGACTGTTCGACAGATCGGCGGTTTGACAGATTTTCTAAATTTCTGGGACTATTCAACAGGACTATTTGCCTGGTTTTATTTTTCAACAGGACTATTCGAAAGATCTGTACTTAGGCTATTAACTCCAGTTCTAGTTGGAATATTTACACACTTTTTGTAGCTCTGGAAGGCCTAATTTGACAAGGTGCTGGTTATAAGATGGGCTTTTGTGGTGTGATTTGTACAATTGGTGTGGGTAGGTTGAGAAACCTTCTGGTAGGCAGAGTTGATTGTAAGCTTACTTTATAAAGAATTAACCCACATGATCTTCTGGCAAAACAACTGCAAATAGAGACAGAACCCCATCTGTCAGTGCATCACTTTGGATTCGACTTGAACTTAATGTTGAAGGATAGAATGCATCCAATGCATCTACAGGCCAGTAACCCACTGACCCAGCCCCTACATACCTCCCATCTAACTTGAACCGCACTGAACTAGTCTCAGGCTAAAGTTTTTTTGACATGGGACTACCTGACCTAGCTGATAAACCAAAACCCTGGTGGGATGACCGTTTGGCCTGTGCCGCATGAGAATATTTATATTGGTCACACAAATTCATCACTCTAATTTCTCCATTTCTCTGCCTACACGTGTATACAGCGTTCTCTCGAAGTAGAGCTAATGCTGGGTTTCTCCTTGGAACAATTTGTCTTTCAGTAAGTTCGGTCATCATTTCTAAGGCTAACATATCTTTCAAGATTTACACCATACCTTGTGGAAGTAGTCTCACTCTCAGTTTCGAGTTTATCCCACATTCTCCCATCAGCAAAATATGACCAGCAGTTTTTCAAAATATCCTTGGGGGAAGCCTGCCTATACTCCCCTCTTTTAGTTACAGTGCTGCACTTTGTAACACTCTGGTTAAATCTCACTCTTTAAATTCATCAAAAATTGAGGTCTGGGCTCAGGCTTTTAGAACTGCTATTATCATGGACACAGTAATTTACAATGATTTGCAGCATTTCCTGAGTGGCCAAATCTAGAAGCTATACCATTGCAGGAAGCTACTGCACCTACAAAGTCAGACCCCGAGAATTGAGATCTTAGTCTTAAAGGGCAAAAACATTCAGAGTTATAGATTGTCTGAAGTCTGAACAACCAAAAGAGTATCTCATCAATAGTTCTTTTGTAAGTGTTGTTGGTCTACTTGCAATGAATGATCCGTTGGATAATTAAGTCAGACATACATTTGGGTGCAGTGTCACCCTTAATCTGAGATTCCAATTCCTCACTCATTTAAGTTAGCCTCAGTTCCGCAAATCTCTTATCCACCACCGTGCAACAATATGGCTAGAACAATTTATAGTTGACCTACTATAAATTCCTGTATATAGCCTGCAACGTGCATGTAAGACAAGGGCTCATGATCATTGTTCACCATTGAGGGTTATTTCATGAGACAAAGCAGACAAAATTTGTTTCAACGATCTATCGGATTCAACATCAGACCAGCTTCTGCCTGCAACGGGACTGGTTGGACTAACAAGGCCTCACCGTACTGTTGTAATATTTCTAACAACCCTTGTACAACCGGCACTCCCAGCTTGGTAGAGGGTATAACGGCATGAGGGGTTATATGCACCAGGGGATATATAAACACCACAGTATGTAAATCTAAAGATGGTCAGTGTCTGAAAGGCCAGGATTACATACATTCAACTTGTTCAAGCCAATTTCGTTTTTTGTTAAAAGGTAGTAGAAAGCAATCTATGGTGGAAGGGGGGGGGTCACTTTTTTTTCACCTATTCCGAGGGGGGGGGGTCACTTTTTTTCCACCTATTCCGAGGGGGGGGGCCACTTTTTTTTTACGTATTCTATTTGAAAAATGCTCGCCCCCCCCCTGCCATAAATAATGAACGCTCCCTAACTATGAAGGTTCAGCAACACAAGAGTCAAGATGGGTAAAAACATGCCTGGTCAGCACTTCCTGGTGTCGGTGAGTCTGTATTAGATAAGATAAGAATACCATAAGACCTACCTGGTGCTGGGGTGCTGGAGGAGTCCCTCTGTGTGGCACTGAATGGTGTTAGTCTGTAACAGTCCTGGGTGAGGAGAGACTCACTAATGCAGATTCAGCATTTAACACTGTGTGTGATAATAAAACGCCTTTTTACTCCTCCTGGCTTCTTCCTCAACCACTCAACTCCAATTTTCCTCTGTGTGTTTTTTCTGCTGTAGTTGCTGCTGTGGCATCACCTACTGGAGGAAGATGAGGCAGGAGGTTGGTGCAGGAGCACTGACTGAATGGTCCTGGGGATCTGCTTCTCTGCAGACAGGTAGCAGGAGGCTGGAATATAGTATAGTATATCTGGGTAGGGGGACTGGTAGTAGTTGTAGTGATGGTGTAGAACTCACTGACTGACTCCCAGTAGGGGTGTGCTGGTCGGTTTGCACACGGGGAATGCTGCACTTTGCTGCTGGTTCACTGACACACTACTGTGTAGAACTCAGGATGTATGATGTACCTTCCCCAGGGTGGTTGGTGGTTGGTGGTGCTACCGGGCTGAGCAGGAGCACTGTACCCGCGGGCGACGTGTGGCATTCACTCGGGGGGCATGGGGGGCAGGTCCCGTTTAGTGTTAGCCAATCAGAACACGCGACCCTCATATGCTGCGGGACTGTCCCCTGCGGCAGCCAATCAGAGGGCGCGCCTCAAAGGGCTTGACGCTAGGCGGCACTGTCTGATTCAAATTGAGCTGGTACCGGCATTTAACGTGTTTGAAGTACGTCATGACAGACGTTATGGCAAGCGATGCGTTCACCCTTGGTATAAGAGTTTCTGGATTTTAAAAATTAGTTGTTAAAATAGTTGTTAGTATAGTTGTTAAAAAAAGTTGTGCCATCGTGATAAAATACATCACCCTACCCCTGTCGTTAAAAAATGTATCACTCTATCCTATATTGGTACATAACTACAGATAACCTAAGCCTAATCTAGTGTGAGATTGCTCGTGGGTCTGATTGTAACTTTTAAGTGGGACCACCAGTACCCATGGGTTGCATAATAGAATAATGAAATAAACAAAAATAATGTGTTTCCTCTCCAAATAGCTGGAAATGATATCAACAGTATTCCATTGTTCGTCTTGGGCTCCTGCATCATTGAAACATATGCTGATGTGGTTGGGCTTTGCTGGTGAAATGGTGATGATGCTACACTGTTAGAAGTAAGTAGTGTTCCTGTACACCAAATACTGGGGGCAACTATGGTTCCAGTAGATTGTGCTGTAGACCTACAGCAAGTGAGCTTTTGTATATTTACAGCACTATGTACTGTATAGGAACAGCAGAATCTTCTGTTACTGTACAGCAAAATTGATTGTAAATCATAGTCTGAAGGTCCTGGGTTCACCTCCCAGTGCTGGTGATATCTTTAACCATCCATGTGAGGCAAAAACGAATATTAGGTGGATGTAGGTAAAACCAGAGAAGTGGCTCCACCAAGGATTGAACTCACCACCTGTGGTGTTGGAGACAGGCGCTGATCCGTTGCGCCACAGAGCCGGTGTTACAAATGGTCATATTGGGATATATCTCTACTCTACTTCTCAACTGATAAATAATAATTTGTAAAGGTCTGGGGTTCGCCTCCCGGTGCTGGTGATATTTCTAATCATCCATGTGAGGGAAAAACGAATTTTAGGTGGATGTAGGTGAAACAAGAGAAGTGGCTCCACCAAGGATTGAACTCACCACCTGTGGTGTTGGAGGCAGGCGCTGATCCGCTGCGCCACAAAGCCGGTGTTACGAATGGTCATATTGGGATATAAGCTACCTCTGCCATGTCTGTATTAAATGAGCTACAGCCTTGTTGCTAAAGATCCCTGATGAGAGGTGGCTAGACCTAGGATCGATCCCACGACCTCTCGTGTACATATTATAGGGAAAAGTACTGTAGATCTACAAGTCATGACCGTAACCTGCATCTACAGTAACAGAATTGTACATGTACAGTAGAATTTGCTGTATTATCATTTACAGCTAAAGTACTGTACACTTACAGCAAATTTTGCTGTTCACGAACAACAACTTTTTACAGTGTATCAATGGCTGTGGGATACCTTCTTACCTCATCTTCTATTTGTCTGTCAAGAGAAGGATATAAATCAACAGGGGTTCCTGTGACTGGCATCTGTGTATTTACCATAACTGATGCTACTTGTGAAGTTATTGTTCTTTTGTCTAAATGACACAGTTTTTGTTGCATCCCATGTGCCTCATGCATGCTTCTAAGGTAAGTTAAACGGTTTCTGGAGACAGCTTCACTGGTCTTCTCAAGGTAGAGGCCATAGCGATGTTCAAAGTATATAATCCTGCTCCACTCACATTCAGTAAAGTGACATTTATGGTCTAAATCAAAAGTTGGTATTTCATTTTCATCTACCATGATATAATCATTGTAGAAAGATTCAAGCTCTGGATCTCGTAATGAGAGAGTTGTGACAAGTTTATAGAGGTCAAGTATTGTTTGTGGATGTTCAGCCTCTTGGGTCCGGCACATGGGTTCATCTCCTTTACAGAAGATTGACTCTGCCTCCTGAGAAAGGGAGTCACACAGTGAAATAGTTTGGCTGTATGTGAAAATATATTTCAGAAGCCCTCCAATAGTGATCCGCCTATCATCAAGGCCATCAAAATTGATCACTGCCTTAAAATTCTTTGTGATCCTTTGTTCCACATTGCCGCTCCTGAACTTCACAGAATCTGTAGGCAATGCTCCTTTCCTTAATACTGTTTTGAATTGTGATAGTTTTATCAGTACACCATGTTCATCATGTTTTTGGACATGACATTCCCCAAAGTGCTTGATGCAGAAAATCATTGTGTTCACCTAAAAGAGAAGCAGAAAATGAGTGGTGTTATTTAGTGCAAATCATCTTTTACCATGTACGATGATGTGCGATTGGTCTCGCCAACACAAGGTGGAATCAATTTAGTACAGGTCTTTGGGATAGATTTTGACCGAACCTAGAGTAAAATAATGTATATGAAATGCTGAACATTTTAGGAATTTTAGGAATTTGTGTAGATTAGTTCATACATTATCCTCAACATAACCCTCATATATAATGAGAATGATAGAACTTATAATAATCAGTAAGCAGGCTGGGACAATCATGGGTTTCTCAGGTCGCAGTGAGAAACGACAGCACTGTGATATCTCACTGCTAAATTGGGGTTTTTTCACACAGCGCTGTGAGATCTCACCCCCCTGTTGGAAACCACACCCATATTATATATTTTCACATTTTCACAGTCTTCAAATGGCTTTGACACAGTTCTGAGTCCAACTTTTACGAGGCCAGAGTTTGAGTTGCTCTGGGTTGCTCTACAAGTGCACCAGCAGAGGGGTAGGTGGTATCTAGGAGGATGTATCAAATGACCACAGGGAGTACGGGACCTCTCCCCCAAGGTTGACACTAATTGGGTTTTAATGTGAGCAAAGGTCACGACATTATTGGGTTTGATCATATAGTAGTATATAGCACTATGGAGGTATCAGCCACTGAATATGTGGTTGGACTGAAAATCAAAATAATGTTTTTGTGATCAGACAATGTAGTTCTAACCCCTTCTCTGACTGAAGTTGGGTTTTTTTTTCTGAATTCCGTGAAACGTCCATTTTTTTCTCCCCCCTACACCTCTCTTTCTAACTTTGACTTGCACAGACGCGCCATGAACTCGATGTGTTTATGGGATGCCTAACGGTCACATGGTGACGGAATCGTGTAGAACGTGGCATGAGGTACTTATTGTTTTAGTTTTATGACAAGATGACTTCCCTTGAAGTCAAACCCCAGGAAGTCAAACACTGATGACAATACGTGACCTTCCCGTAATAACCATGTTTACTTCTCCTTCCTTTACCCCATGAGTCCTTCCCCTCCTCCCATACCCGGTATCTCTACTACCATAGTAACCAACAGATTGTCCCAATGTGCACAGTAATACATATCAACTATACATTTTACAAGACATTTTATCACTCTTGAGTGGAAGGTCAATGAACTCTCCTTCACTAATGCCATATATCAACGTATCGTCAATATCAAATTAGGGTTATTCATGAACTCTTGAAAACGACGAGGATGTATACATCTAATACAGGATCTCTTGTTCACATGTACTTGTATTTGTGTCCTTTTTTGCTCTTGGAGGAAGACCATATTAACCATGAAAATGTACCCCCCCCCCCAACTTTAAACTTAAAATCAAAACCATAGTCTAACCAGTTCAAAGCTACAAAACGGGGTGAAAGCCTCACTTTAAATCTTTAGTGCCACTGCCAAAATAAGACTGCTAAATACTCTCTGAGTCCTAATGTTTTGTACACAAAAACGACGTGATGGATGGGCGGTGCTGGACAGCCTGCACATGGCCACGTTGTAGTCTGCCAGAAGCTGACTTGATCTGTAGTTTAGAGCACAATGTACCCATGTAAGGCGCGAACAGGGAGCACATTAACCCTTTAAGGGCCGCATTGTGCTTTAATGCAGGGTGTGATTTATCGTCATGATGCATGAATGCAGCCCTGGCGAGTAACGGTTGGCCCATTTGCAAAGGGTCTTTATGCTGCATGATTAAAGGCAGACAACACAGGGCTGCATTCATGCATCATGGCAACAAATAGCATATCATATTGTACTAAGCCGGCCATTAATGGTTGCTTAATAACTCACTCCCTGTTTTAGGTCAGCCCCACCTCAAGGTCATTTCTCACCATGGTAACGCTACACACCCACATCCACACGTCACAACATGGAGGGAGACCTGTGTGGGGTCAGACAAATTAGTGACATAGCAATTGCAGATGTAATGAATATATAATTTACCTTATGATGGACCAATATTTGAACTCAGCGACAGCTGCCGCGCAATTGTGGGAGTAAAGGCGTGTGATTTCACATCATGGTGGTTATACCGAAGAGATGGTGCTTAGGCCATGATTGGCCAATATTATGTAGGACAAATATCAATCAAAATAATGTGGCATGTAGGGATTTAATCCTGGAAGATCGAGTGTATACTTGCATGTATATTGGCATGGGCATACTGCTGGTTCTGTTATAGCCCCTCTGTGGTGTTTTACAGTCATTAGCAGTGTGCCAGTCTCGGGCCCCGACTGTATGTATACAGTCTGGGAGAGTCCTTATGTACTGACTTGTACTGGATATCAGCAATCTGGACATCATGGGTTCGAGTCCCACCTTGGCACAATTGGTAGGACTTTTGATATCTGTATAATGCACCTCTATTACACTATTGTCCCTATCCAAATATGTAATATGTAATATTACTATGCCAGTATAGGGGTATTTATGCTTCAAATAGGCCAAATAAAGAATGTAAAAAAACGAACCTATGGTTTGCCAAAGGTGGGATTCGAACCCATGAGGCCATACACAACACATCTATGTCATTCATGATCATTTGACCATGGCTAACCAATCAGTGATTGAGCTATCTCATTAAGAAATGATCCAGGATCCTGGATCATTTTCTAAGTAGGTCACAGTTATTAGATACAAATAAGGCCTAACATGCTTTTTACAGCCTGACGGCTGCAATGGGCCTGGAGGGCTCGAGGCTGGCAGTGTGCAAGATTGGATTGGGAAATTCTGTTGGGTATCTGTAATCGGAATATTAGGCTGCACTGTAAAAAATAGATGTACTTTTTACAGATTCACTTTGTAAAATTTTACGCTGATTCACCGTTATTTGGAATACAATGAAGCACCGTAAATATCAGCCATTTCACAGTGGATCCTTGTTAAATGCTAACCTGGTTTGGATTACAATGATTCAACGTAAATTCATCTTCTAATGTCAAATCCCAGAGGGAGCCACATATAGTGGATCTTGCCATAGATAGGTGGCCTGGTTTGTAAGAAGATTTTTCTGGAGAGTGTGAGCCCTTGAAGTGGAGTATACATGTTGAAATAATGGTAATTTTCAATTAATCTATATGTTTGACAATTTAACAATTCAATCTGTGATAGGTTTGACAAAATACCATGATCACTTGATAATATCCAGAAGAAAGTAGCTGTCTGGATCTATACACCTATTTTGTGGTAATATACTATGCATATATCCTCACCTCTGGAAACTCGGCCTTGTATCAATCCTATAGAGTAAAACCTCTTGTATAGGCCAGGGCTAGTATGCAAGTCAGATCGTCAGTGGTGCATATAGGATAAGGACAAAGTCGAAGTATGGCTTATACGTAAGTTTTTAGATGTATGCTACAGTAACTAAAGTCACCATAATCAGACTCCCTGTGAGGCTTATCAAATATTCTCTGTATATTTGAATACTGTGAATCTATTAATGCTGATTTAACGTAAAATTAACGGTGTTTCAACGTAAAATGAACAGTGATTCTGCGTGAAATTAACGGTGACCGTCACCGTTAAAAAAACGGTGAAAGTTATGTCCCGAAAGTTGCCGGTGATTCAACGTCATTTTGACGACATTTTTTTTACAGTGTGTTGAGACTAGCAGTGGGCATTTTCCCCACCAAGAATTAGTGCAAATTGAGGCGGAAATAGTTGTTTTTTCCATAGCATAATAGAGGTGGGAGTCGACTGTACCAGAGGGGAGAAGTCAATATTGTCCACTAAGGATTAGAACAGAGAAGTGACTATTTTCAGTTCCAGAGTGGGGGAATACGCGGACAAATCTATTTGAATTTTTAAAAGTTTTAAAGTGGCCAAAAAGGGTGATGGGAGTGTCCCCTCTCAACCAACATGCTACCGCCATGACTGATTATTCATGATATACCGGTATTTGTCTATACTATACTTACTGATAGCAGTACTGTTCTATTTTCTTCCATTATTAATTTACCTACATAATGTACACATCCTCCTATGGAGGGAGATCACCATGGTAACGACCGAGTGGTCATGGCGCCTTCTTCATGTCACCACGTCAACTATTAAGTCATTCATTACTCTCCTACATACAACACCCGTCCCCTCCAAATGCCTGCACAAACATATGTAGATGTTAGAGGCGCTCAGTAGTTTGATACTCTCATGGTATATTAAATTTGGACTGTTAGTTTGTATGCGATACATGCATATTTTCTACAGTAGCGGTGCAATGTATTTTCCCAGGTTAACAAGCCAAGATTGGCATTTTCAAACCAATATAATATTACATGGGAAGAGGCACATTTCCAAAGCTGTCTAACGTGTTTGTAAACAGTAAAATTGGCTCTGATTGTAAAAATGGGACCCTCATAAAGGCTGAGTTCTAAGAATCCCAGGACAGACACATATCCAGTGTGGTCAAATGAGACAGCTCTCATCAATATGGCGTCAGTTATTATCTCAAAGATGCTTTTTATCAGAAGCATGTTGTGTCAAGACCAATACTCTTCTTTGTACTATCACTGGCTATCGCTATACACAGAGAATACCTACCAGTTCATTGTCAAGAGGGATAAAAGAGTTGGCCCATGAGACTACAGGGATCCTTTGTTTTATGTTCTGCTTTAACAATAACCACATGGTGCAGTATATTATTCCGCTGGTCGTAACATGTTAGGCCTATATCCCTGGAGACCTCTTGGCCATGAGGCCTAGGACCCTTCTAACGAATCATTCAAAACTCACATCAAGTTTAGTTTATGATAAATAACTCTCATTATTGAATAATTAGATTAGATGTCCTTTATTTCATGTATAATATGTCAAAAGTCTACAATTAAGGCCACTCCAAAAAAAATTATGGTTTCTCATTACCCAGCACTGAAAAATATGACGAGGGCGTTTTTTATTTAATTTTTTTTTTTTTTTTACTGAGGGGCCAAAATGTATAGGAAAATGTGGACTTTTCGTGAACAAATTTCACACTTTAGTTTTTAAGCCTACAGAAGTTGGAAAATGTAAGATATATCTAGGGCACTGCATTACTGACAGTATAAGCTTTAATTTGATACCAAATATGACAATATTTCTCAATATTTAAGACATTTTTTCATTAAAAATGTACAAAATAAAAAAAAAAGTTTTCCCCAAATCACGATTTTCATGATGCGCGCGGTGATGAGAAACCAGATTTTTTTTTTGAGTGGCCTAAGCTGGGAAAGGTTATTCCCTGGGGTATGGAATCTGGCAACCCTTGGTTAAAACAATGGAACCGTCGTATCCACCATGAAATAAAGGTCTCTGCCCCTCTTACTTCTACTACTCTAAGCCACCAATGCTGCCCCCTGGTGAGCAAAGTTTACATGGCTTTACCTGCTGTTACCTTCACAGAGGGAATCACTCTCCACTCACATAGTCTGGTATCCCAAAAGGGGTGAGTTATTGGTGAATCTGCTTGGAGAGCTGCTCGCGAGCTGCTCAGCATGTCTGCATGTATCTGCAAGAACAAGCAGCAGCTCAGCGGGCGGTGGACGTGGGGACTGTGGGCAGGGGGTATAGAGTTGGGCAGGTAGAGAAGGGGATGTTTACTTTGTACATTTTGTTCAATGTAGGTCCAAGGAGAGATCATTTTATCTAAAAAGGGAAGGTGCACATACATGTGCTACACTGTAAAGAAAATTCCCGTTGAAATTTTGGGGAATCAGTGTAAAATTTGATGGTTCATCACTTTAATGTGATTTACAGTGAGACAGTATAAAATTCATTACTTTTACACTGTAAACCAGTATCGTGAAACAACATCTTTTCATTGATGGCGAATCTCACGTCAAATACATGCCCACCAGGTGGCAGCCTGTGAGATTTTAGTGGAACCTCTCACTTCAAAACATATCTAGATGTGTTAAAATTATAACCATGTCCACTTACCTCCTCAATCTTGAAGCCGTTGGTACATTATACATAATAAATATATAATTCCCCTTTCTATATCAGTGCAAACAAGCAAGGGTTGTGAAAACACCCATTTATTATAATTATACATATTCACACTGCTGTCAGAGTTGATTTGTAACAATCACAGAGTACCCTTTGCCCATGGATTGTATTTGCATATTAATGTGAGGCATTCAATTATGTCTCTTATAGCCTAATATTCACAGGCTTGAAATTAAGCTGATATTATGAAATATACCAATTAATAAAGAAAAAAATAGAATCATCAATGAATAGCAGAGAATCATGAATCACCGTCAAATGACAATTGGAAAGCACCATAAAAATTTACAAGGATTAGGAGAAAACTGTGACCGTAAAAGAAATTCATTCATCCCAGTGAATCACCGTAATTTTATGGGATATTTCTAAGAGTGTAACAAAATTGAAGCTAGTTATCTTTTTACAACAGGGAAGGAGGTTATCACCCCCCCCCCCCCCCACTCCACTCCCACTGCAGAGGCCGATATATCCCTCATTTCTCCCCCACCCCCATTTTGTTTGAAGAAAATGATCACTCCTTCAGTGAAGACTAAAAAATGAATTGCCTCTAAAGGTGTTGGCCTGTATGGATAATAATTATGAGATAGTAGGGAGCCATGAGAATGCTCTTACTTTTTGTCACTCTTTACACTCAGGGTCTGTTATCTGTGTGTGGCTCTGAAGGAGGCTGCAGGAATGTCAATTGCCACAGGAGGCTGCAATAAACCTCAACAGAGAGCTTCTACTTGTGAGATCTGAGCAGAAAAACCTAACAAGGCATTGCAAGGATCTGCTCAAAAGCACATGTTTTAAACCATGTGAGGGCCGTATAGTGCTTTACTTGTAGGGGTTTGATCGCCTTAGTTCCACTAAATGCGTTGTCATGTACATTGACCAGTGAAAAAATGTGGCAAACCTGTATATAATATACATTGTAATTATGGGTCTATCAAATAGCTTCTATTATTTGGATTTGAGAGCTGCTAAAAGTGATTGTATACAAGAAAAGGGGTCTTCCTTCAGGTCATTTTCCTTTGCACGGCATAAAGGTATAGGAATACATGAATACCATAATCATCAGCCTTAGTGATGGAAAGGGGTATGATGGGTTGTTTTTTTGTCCCTGTTCACTGTTTTTAGGGTAATTTGAACAGGTATGTAAACGTTAATAATTGGAATATTGATAGAAGGAAAGGAATCCCCAGGACATGACACAAATATCATTATCCAATTATTTAAGTCGAAAACTTCTGTTTCCCATAATGCTGTTTAAGGCAAAGGAAGATACAAAAAAAGAGCCTGGTAATACTATGTTCTACTGGACTCTCTTTCAATATCCATGACTCTTGAATGAGTAGAATTGGTAAGAATAAGGTAAGATATATGCATGCAGTCAGGTTGTGCTGGATGTACTATAGACCATCTGGAGGTATAGGCATGCATACAGTCTGTTGTGGCGGATGTACTATAGACCATCTGGAGCTGGGGTAAGGTATGCTTATAGTCAGGTTGTGGTGGATGTACTATAGACCATCTGGAGGTAGGTATGCATACAGTCAGGTTGTGGTGGATGTGCTATAGACCATCTGGAGGTAGGTATGCATACAGTCAGGTTGTGGTGGATGTGCTATAGACCATCAGGAGGTAGGTATGCACACAGTCAGGTTCTGGTGGATGTACTATAGACCATATGGAGGTAGGTATGCATACAGTCAGGGTGTGGTGGATGTACTATAGACCATCTGGAGGTAGGTATGCATACAGTCAGGTTGTGGTGGATGTACTATAGACCATCTGGAGGTAGGTATGCATACAGTCAGGTTGTGGTGGATGTGCTATAGACCATCTGGGGGTAGGTATGCATACAGTCAGGTGAGTTGGTGAGTAGAGGAAGGTGTATTGGTGCCGCCCAGCTCCTTACCTGACCCCAGCAGGAGGCACTCCGGGTCACCAGACCTCCACAATGAGCAGCTCACCAGTAATGGTCTCCACATGCTCCTTGTACCGTATACACTCACCACAGTATATGTACTCACCATGCAGACAGCACCGTATACTCACAGCTAAGCTGCTGTAGTACAATAGGGAACATTCACAAATGATCTCCGCCAGACGGTAGATGGGATGTCTTTTGGGTTTAGTGACGAAACATTTGTATATATGCCAGTACCTATGCTAAAAAGGTGCGAAATATTATAGGTCCTCAAGAGGGGTCAAAATTATTTGGATCCCCCCCTCGAGATTTGTTTGGTAGGTCCCGAATCCACACACATACATACTCACGCACCCTCCCACATCCGTTTTTAAATTGATAATGTTCCGTTGTACACCGGATATTATAGCACTAAACTATAGTCCTCTTTAATATTCCCCGGTGCTATTCTCACAGAGTTGGCCCATAGTAATTGATTCCTTATGTTGCAAATAGGCCTACATGTAATGAATAATTATTGTTCAGAAAACAAAAGTATTAAATAAACAAAGATAGACAACAGAGCATGTTTGGTAGAGATAAGTGATCATAAGGCATCAATTGAGACACTTTGGCAAGGGAATGGTCATTTGATGGTGGCCGGACGGTTGACTGTCGCCGGTTTTGGGGTACCATAATCTGAATCTATTAAGGCCCATGCAGGGGGGGGGGGGCTCCCAAAGCATTTTGATATATCTTGAGGAGGATCCAGTAAATAAAGAAACGTAATACAACATTTTATAACGTTATATAAAGTTTCTCTAAGGCTCCTTACTATGGTATTTTTAAAACGTTGTTGTGATGTAAAATAACGTTTCTTTGTTAGCTGTGGAGGTTGGACATAAACCGTCCACCTCTTTTTAGCAAAAAGATCTGAAAGTTGATATTCATGATTTTTTTTAAACTGAATACATTTAAGCCCTGGTTTGTGGGGGTGGGGGTAGGGTAAGTTCGAATTGGAGGGGGAGGGAGGACAGAAGATTGTTGGCGCTCATGCGGAAATACACCACACGCCCCCTCACTTGTCTTAAAAAATGACCACCCCCTAACATGTTTAAATTGGTTGTTATTGCATATAAACAGATGCCAATAGATGTGTACGGTATGAGGCCCAGATGTATTTTAAGCAATTCAAACAGCTCATATCTCGGCACTGCGGCCCCAATATAGTTGGCTCCTCAGGGACTGAGTGTACACAGCTTGAGGCGGGACTTGGGTCCATCTCAGTTGAAAAAGCAACCCTAGGTTCTGTCAGATTGAACAGATAGACTTGCCTCTGGTCTCTGTCCCATGTGTCTAATTTGAATCTCTACCAACCCGACCCTTTAAGGACCGCATGATATAATTCACTTTACCCTTTGTCGGCATGATGCATGAATGACGTAGGCTCGGCATAATAAATGAATGCAGATTATGTGAGTTGCTCGCCAGGGCTGCATTCATGCTACTAGGTCTTCATGCATCAAGACGATGGCCATGGAAGATTAACGCACTATGCGGCCTCAAAGGGTTAAAACTGCAACATCAAGTGATGGGGTGGAGCAGAGCCTGGGGAGGAGATCCACTAACCTACATCTGCCAATGAGAAATGGATCCTCTGTGTCTTTTTAACTTCAATGACATGAAGCAGCCCCCTCCTCCTCCTGCCCGCTAGGGGGCAGGGTGGTATATAGACACCCTTAGACACCAGGTGGGGTACACTTTATAACCTGAGTGGACACACAAGTACATAGAGCTGCTCTCATCTAACTAGAAGACCAAGGGGGGGGGGGGGTGGAAGCACTTCCTATCCTGTAGCTATGTGTAAAGATCACCTCGGATTTGAAAATGTAGGATCCCACTACATTTAGACTACTTGCATTTTGGCGCATTTTCTCTCTTTTTTTTTTACAAGCAATATCTCAGCCATCGAGGTGTAAAGGAGGACCCTTAATTCTTACCCCAAAGCTTATTTCTGTTTCATTCAATCCCCCGTTTTACACATTGGTTCCTTAGTCAAGCTTGAACCCCTCACATCATTTGTGCACGTTCCCCAACAGCACATGCATCAGCTGGGCAGGTAGCTTTGTGTCTGTAAATATGATTATATATGTAGCCTGTAGCAGCCACTGCCTGATGTATGACGCTGCTAAAGCTATCTGAGTACAGCAGTGAGGTATAGTGTGGTCGTTCCCACAAGGTGCCTGGACATTACATACTAATATCTCCCACAGTTTTCAACTCAGCCTACCTCCAGTAATCTTAGTGTGTTGGCTGATATCACTTTTGTGGAGTAGATCCACGCCCACTGGTGGGTCCACGGTATTTGGTTTGGGTTCGATCTAAGGTGAAAATCGCGTTATAATGAGGACTGCTTATAATTAACATTCTTTTATAAAGAACATGTTTCTATTACCCCTATGTTTGGTTCTCTGTAAGCCTACATTAATCTTACATTCAAGAGTTGTGTTACATATTTTTGAACAAGGAGCTGTTTAGTTGGTAATGTTATTACATATATCTGTTAGGTGCTCTCTAACCGCCCATTTCTTCCATTATTTTTTATTTTCTGATCATATGAGGTTGACAATGTGTGGCTCTACTAAATTAGCTTTCACCACAGGTCCAGGATGATGTTGGACACACTTTTAAGAGTTGGAAGATACACAATGCCCAGGCAATCTGTGAGAACGACATGTAATACTTGCTCAGTGAGGGTAGGACCATGTATGTAACATGTGTGTATGCCCACACGTATCTATGTAACAACTTCATAAGATGCCTTCCCACACCATGTACTTGACATAAATCATAATAAAACGCAACTCGCTGTATCGCATGGCGGCCCAAGGGGAGAAAAACTTAATGCTTTCCCCATTGAGGCGTGCTTCAGACCCTAACTGCAGAGTCGTGATGGCGACTGGGGTTACAAGGGGTAAACTTGCTGCAGTCCTGCTATGTTTTACAGGGAGAGGTGATTTCTTTGATACTATAGTAATGGATGGGGTGGGTTGGAGGGAGAGAAAAAGAACAAAAACATTTAGCTCTGAGTAATGGTAGAGGTCTCTATTATTGATACAAATTCATATGACTGCCCGTAGGACAAGAGTCATAACCTAGTGTATACTCCAAACAGGGAGAGTCAGCGTGTTACATGTACCTCTTCCCGGTGATTGCCTCGCCATTCCCAGCTCAGGTAATGGTAGCGCGCCCTAGATTTTTATTTCTTTTATTCTTTTATTCACATACAACAAGTGATACATGAAGGTCTTCCCGATTAATTGAGGTCAGAGGCCAATATGACTGATTTTGAGCTACTCACCTGGGTGCAATGTGATTCATGTTAGAAGCCTATGATATGATGGGGTCATGAGCTTCTCAATGGGTACATAATGTACAATACTGTGAGTTGGTGAGGCATTGAGCAGCTCTAGCTTGTTATCAGGTGTGTCTATGTGCAGGGCACCACCTGGCGGCATACCTGTGTACTGGTGTGACGTGTCTCACGTGCCTCCAGTACCTACCTGAACACCCACACAGGTGATTTACCTTTAGGTGTGTGTCTGGGGGGGGGGGCTGGATATCCCAGTTTGAAAAAAAAAGTACATAACTTTACGTCAAAGTAACTTTTTTTAAACGTTATATAGCGTTTTGCTATGAAAAGGAACCATAGAGAAAGGTCATATAACGTATTTTTAACGTAACGTTTACTGGGATAAAAATAGGGGTAGGGTCAAAAGTTAAGAAATGCTATATATTGGTGGGGTCGGGGGTCAAAACTCAATATAATGGTCCATTTTATTTGCCATGGCCACGCATTTTTCCATCAGGGTACACAGTGTTTTTGGAGCATTTCGTCAAAGTTTACAACTTCTTAGGTCACAACACTCTCCAGTGCTTGACACCAACAAACATTGCTTGCCCCTCCCCCTACCTGTTCGGCTTCATTTTCCTGACCTGACAGACTACTCCTAAACCCTGGGGTGTGTGAGTAGATGGGTAAACTAGGTCTGTAATGTGCTGCAAGCTGACCCCACTTCCCCGTCTACTCAGAGATTGGTCATTTTTGAACAGGAGGGGGAGAGGAATTGGAGGATTTTGAAGGGATGGGGCGGGGATGTGTGGACCCTCTGGCTTTATTATAGTTAGAAGCCACCATACATTTTAAACCTGTTTAGAGAGAGAGAGGCTATAAAAAATCATTTACTCTCACGAGAAGAGGCCAAAAAGAATTGACACATTCGGGCCAAGAGCCACCCCACGCAGGCCCGTATGACTAGCCCTCTTCGCGGAGTGGTTCGTTTTTGGATATGGTGGAACTTGGCATGAGTATTTCAATGGTGGAACTAGATTTTTCTTATATGATGGTGGAACTTTGTATAATATATGAAGCAGAGTTTCATGTATATAACCTTTCATGTTTCTCTCTAGGATCCTTAATAATTGTCCAATCGACAAGCCGTAAAAAATGGCATGTACATTTGGAGCTAATCATGCCCTCTTTACAGTCAGCTAGGGTGGAACAATTTTTCTCCCTGAGGAAGGTGGGGTGGTTCGTTCGAAACGACGACCCCCCCTAGTTGGGGCCTGCCACCCCCTTCTATGTTAAAAGATGGCCTGTCCCTCACGCCCCTGGCCACACTTATGGTGGTCGGTAGGAGGTCGGGTGGGTGGTCAGGTGTGCACGTGAGCAGTCTACTACACACGTACCGGGGGCAGCTGAGAAATTGGGACCAGTGGTAGAATAAAACACCTTACTGCAGTAAAGAAGATGAACCAGTTGATAGATAGGATGTGTATATATAGCTGAGGAGACTGCAGTGTTATCAGTGGTCGTAATTCTTGTTTTGGATAAAAGGCCATTACTTAAACATTAATATATCATAATGGCAAGTTTGCAGTCTGACAACTTTAATATTTCTTAAAGAGATAGATATTTTCAGACATTCTATCTAAGCTGGTATACAAAGTCTGCCATCTATATTGCAGTGCTTTTTACAAGAGCCAGAAGATGTGTTTTGACATGTGTACAGTAAAATAGACGTAAAGTGAACAGCCTTCATGGTCAATTTTGTCAGTAAATGACCTTTTTGACCTCCCAAGTGTCCTTCAGTCAAGGACTTCTCGGCGTCCCCAGCCCTGAGGTGAAGGAAGCCGAGGCAGAGGGGGGAAATGGTCGTAAAAATGTCAGGATCTACGGTTCTACACTGGCTACCTGGACACCGGGTGTGCTCTCCTCTATAGTGTGTAGCACAGGCGATCAGCGTTCTTGAAGACATGACATTTGACAGATACAACCCCACACAGTTCTGCATGCATGCACGCTGTCGGTGACGGGGGGGGGGGGGCTGTTCCAAAACACTAAGTTGTCATATGTTATCTTATAATTCGCATTTCCTTGAAATTGCATTAAAAGGGAGACAATTGCAAAATTTGCGTTTTCTATAAAATAATCCATGAATCTGCTCTCCCTTTGTAAAGCTCATGTTGGGCGCTCCTTGTATATCTGTGTATATAGGTAGACATTTTCCACTCGATGAGACGACTTTATCTCACAGCTAAAATGTATTTACTATATCATCCGACAGTAACGGAAAAAATACAGTTGTTATTCAATGTTGTCTTTGTGCCTTTCTAGGGCAGGCTTTGACTGGATCATGTCGCCTTAGATGGGTTCTGACTTAGACAACAAACAGATACAAACAAATGTGTAGCCCTTTAACGGCCACATATTGTTTTAATATGTTATGGCTTTTATCAATATGATGCATGAATGCAGCCCTCACAAGTCTACTCGCTAAAGCTGCATTAATGTATATGGGGTGGATACACCCCCGAAGAGTCGACATGATGCATGAATACAGACCTGCTCAGTAGACTCGCCAAGGCTGCATGAATGCATCAGATCTTGCATGTGCCTATAGATCACTTAGTACTACAACAAACAATCATAATAACCTATCCTGAGCCCCCGGTGCTGTTTCACTTAAATATTTCTTCTCATACATCAAAAGTGGCCTGTTCCACGAAAAAGCACAATGCTGTCGTCAAAGGGTTAAACAGCGAACAGTCAAAGAAGTGCTTAACGTCGGTCATTATGATCGCCTTTATCTTGTGCAACAAGGGTTTCTGAATTATGTTCATTATAGAAATGGATGCTGCCCTGCGGATGAGAAACATAATTTAGAGAGAATTGATTTTGTGAAGGTGTTGTGGTGAGGTCCAGTTCCATAAATGTGGAGTTAAAGATATCGTACTGCTATCTACCCGATCAATACAGGTTGATGAAGCGTGAAGAAAATGTCCAATATTTAGTTTAACCATATAATGACAACATAGTGCTTTAATATGTCATGCCTTTCTGTCGACATGATGCATGATTGCAACCCTGGCGAGTGACTCGCCAGTGCTGCATTTCTGCATTATGCCAACCCCGCAGGGTCAAATCACTCCCGTAGGATCGGCAGGATGTACCAAGCACCGTTGTTGCTGCATCATGGCGACAAATAAACATGAAACTTTGACCCATTATGCTCGGGTATCATGCTGTCGGAAGAGGGTTAACGAGTGAGCTGTGCGCCTGATGAGGTCACCAGGCCCCAGGGTCATCCCAGATCACGGTGAGAAGTTATACCTTGCCACGTTATCAGTACTTATGGTGCTGCTAGTGTAGAAGCTCTAAGGAGGGTGCAGATAACAATACTTCAACTAAAGAGTGGGGCTGTGATGCTGGGGCCCGTGCTGGGGACGCGCCCTCGTGAGGACTTAACCCTATAAAGAACACATAATGCATCGATGATTTTTGCTCATTCGTCGTCACGATGCACAATGCTGCGCTGGTGAGTAACTCACAAGAACTCCTTTGGTGCATTCATAGGGTCGAAATGATGCACTATGAATGCAACTTCAGATAATTCATACATGATACTGAAAAAGGGCCATGGTGAAATAAAGCACTGTGTTGTCCTGAAAGGGTTAATAATTGGTTTGTGCGAGCAACTCCACAGTGAGTCAATGAGTCAGAAGCCCCAGTGCCGACTTAACAGACCACCGCCTCGACTCACCATCAATACTTGGCCATGCAGCTCTATCACAGTATGAGGCAGTACAGGTCACCGACATTGAGATAGTATAGATGTGTAGTATACTATTAGTAGGCACAAACAGAAATGTGATTGCATCTGGCCCCAATGTGAAGTCATTGATCTACAGCTGCTTAATTGATTTCAGTTTGTATATTCTGAGCCCTAGATGAAGTCTAAATTATATCATAGGTATTCGCAATACCATAAGTATCCATAAGTGAACATAATCTACGACAGCTAAACGGATGAGCCATCTATTGTTTACCTAGGGGTGTGGGGGGGGGGAGGGCCCCAACCCCCACCGCACTATCTATTGTGAAGTATTATGTAACCAGTTCTCATTTTCGAAGATATGTATATTATGACAGGTCAATTATTAAAACATTTTCAAAAAAGAAAAAAAAGGAAAAAAGAGGGCAAGAGCACCCCATGCAGCGGACAATAAATGGCTCGTCCCTAAAAGCAGGGAACAGACCATGCAGACTCACTTGTTACTCCCAGCATTCCGTGCCTACAACACAAGCGCACTGCTTATCTCCTGTCCCTTTGTGACGAGTCCCAGCTGACCAATGACCTCGAGGTCATGACCTTCAACCAAGGGTCACCAAGACGCTGGTTTTCCCGCCATTAGTTGTAGAAGCGTCCCACAACGACGATGCTTAACACAATATCCCCCCCCCCCCCACAATGGCAGGGTTTGAGATAGAAAAAATGTAACGGGGTATTTTCTATTGAGAGGAAAATATAGCTTGGGCCCCATCTGCTGAAAAGCATAGTAAGAAAACAATAATATGTCATATATAATTATATTCGCGGTGTTAGTCCATTTACTTTTCATATCTTGGATAAAATTGCATTGTAGCCTGCTTTAAGTACTAGGTGCGTGATGTAATCCATTTGTACTCTGGTAACTCCTTCCCTCTATAGGATTCTATACATTTTAAGTTATTAGGATTTTCTATGAAAATGAAAGTTATTAACAAGCTTTAGACAGTAGCAAGACTTGAATATGAGGGAACAATATCCACCTGCCATGGTTGCATTTCCCTTCAAAATAAAGAGTGTGGAAATTTAACTGTTTCTCACATTGTTTTTGTGAAATGTAGGTGAATAAATCATGATGCATGATATAGGCCTAACGGCCTAGGCCTAAAGCCTACTAGACTCTAGTCATTGCCGTGACCCTCTGCAGCTGATCGGCTTACAGCCTGCTGGAGGGTCACTGGGCGCTCCTAGCCGAGATTCAGGGGGTCAAAAACGTATTCGGCAAGAAGTACTTTCCCTGAGTCCCCACTCTATTCCAAACAATAAAAGTAATATTAAATGAATACCTTACACCTTAATCTACATTTCTATGTTATTGTGGGTGCTGGTACTCATTTCTAGCAGCCAAAAAAGACAATTTTGTGATGGATTCCCAGTATTTTTCTCAGACAGCAGCAACAAATAATGAACAATGAAGGCCAAAGTGGTCATCCTATCTATAGGTATGACCACACAAGCTGGTCATCCTATGAAGATAGGATGACCACAGGCCAACTGAGTGCATACCTACGGAAAGACCCAATAGTAGTCCCCCCGACTCCAATGAGCTATCGTGAATGGAGTCGCCTCGACTAACTAGACTCGGGCCCCGTCTGTCGGCCTGTGTGTGGTCACGGGTGGGCGGGTCTGACTGCGAGAGACTAAAAGCCTACCGGGTATGAATGTATTAGACTCCAGGGATTAGACTTATCTGGAAATGTATTAGAAGTTTAGAGGCCGTGCCGGTGCGAACGCGACAAGGCGCGGACGGCGGGAAGGTCTCAGTACTGGCACCTGGCGAGACGCTGTATCATCTTTTTCATCGTGGCGACATCTGGCGGCTTGAATTTCATTATCTCGCAGTTTCTCGGAGTTCGCGAGGATTTGCGCGAGATTTCCGAGTTTGGTTTGAATGTTTTGGCGGAAACTTGCAAATTGGTACAAATGTAGCCTCTAAAATGTCCCTAGATGAACTCGTGGATTACTTTGTGCAGTTTGGTGAGTACTTTTTGATACTATGTGAAACCTGGGCGTTGTATTCAAAACTTTGATGAGGTTTTAACGATGTTTTGACCCAATTTGCACAAGTTGTTTGTCTCGGACACTGGCGCTGTGGCAGACGACCTGCCTGCAGTGCAGCCTGAGCCTGCAGTGCAGGTGATTCACAGTGGTGACAGTCACATCATTCACTCAGTCAATCAGTAGACTCTACCGTCTACGATACTAGGCTAGGACCGTGATCGGCGGTGATGTTCGCACCTCTACGATGTGCTTATAGCAGGGGCGGATCCAGGGGGGGGGGGGCGCAAGGGGCGCGCGCCCCCTATTTTTCATGTACATTTTAATTTAGATGGTCCAACACCCCCAATCAATGCTGAAGGTATTGCAGCGCCCCCCCCCCCCTTTCCAAAATTCCTGGATCCGCCACTGTATAGCGTTCCCTACCCAGTACTCGCACCTCGAGGATGTGTAGGCTGGTGAAGTTGCTTCGTGGGGGGTAGTCTGTTCGTGTCAGACCATAACAGTAGCCGAGCTGTGTTACAGGGCCCCATCAGATCGGTCCGCATCGTCGACGGGTTCAGATTAGATGAACTACGTGGGGGGGGGCTACTTTGGAATTTTTCAATGACATTTTATCTGCTTGGTTTAATACAAGTTGGTAGGCCTGCCGCCTAGTTTGGTGAGGGTGAGATATTGCCCCCCCCCCCCCCCCCCCGTGTGAGAGGGATATGAAAAAAACAGCTCATTTTTAAAGCCGTAGGCCTACCCCCCCCCCCCCCCCCCCCCGTCAACATCTGAGGTGTGAATAAGTAATTTTCTTACTGACACCTCCTCGAGGTGCGAATAAGAATTCTGGCTATCTACTGCTTTAGGTCGCCCACCAAATAAATAATGTATTTTTCATATATATATATATTTAGGTTGAATGTAAAAACTGGAATCCCAACTGGTCAAACGGAATATTCCACACCCCTTTTATTTTATTATTCAAAGATGATGGTGTTAACACTTAATTCACATAGATCTAGGTCAAATGAATTTCATTTGAATCATACTGACCTATAGGGGTCAGTCTGGTCGCCCTGTGGGCGCATCCATTGCTTGATCTGGTAACCGGCGAGATAAGCACTGATACAGCAATCACAATGGGTACAGGCTGTTACATAATGCCCCCTGAGAATTCCGCAGTGAAGGCCAGGGAATTTTCTCATTGGTTGATAATGCAACCGGCTAGACGCCTATATCAAATGTTCCCTTTATTTCGTTAATATCTTGCAATACATCAACGGAATAAAGGGAACATTTGAATCATAACTGGACTAACGAAATAAAGGGAACATTTGAATCAGAACTGGACTGACATATTTGTGTCAAATGTTGAGTTGAGTTTAGCCTACAACAGGGGAGGGGGGGGGGTGGATTTCATAAAGGAGTGTTCATTTATTAATAACAGGATGGGTTGGCCCTTGGGGGGGGGGGACAAATTCGACCCCTCCTGGCCTGTGACGGGGGGGGGGCGTGAACATTTCGACACCTCTTGAGGGGATGGCGTAAAAAATTATGCCCCCTTTTACTTTACGAAAAAGCCCATGGGTAAGGCCTGCTAGTCTATACTAGGACTCTTTCAAAGGGGGGGGGGCAAAAATTATGATGGAGGGATGGCAAAAATTCCCTCAATTAATAAATGATAAACCCCAGTAAAATGTTCACTTTTCAGCACGAGAGTCCCCACGAAAACGTCCAAGTGCACAGGTGACTGAGAAGCTAGCCAATTTGGAAAAGATAAGTCGAGAAGATGGCCTCCGCCCAAACGATATCCTTCTCCTGGTTGACGTGGCAGCCAGTGGAAAGCTGGGTAAGAAGCAACTTACTTTTTACATCACAACTGGCATGCAGATCCAGTGGCTCGACCCATGTATAGATGATGCCCAAACATGCCTATTTAGAAACAAGAGTTAAATTTGATACTTCTGCCTTATTTGATATTGATGTCCCATGTCCCCAGATGGAATGGACGATACCAATTGGATCATGTCCTTAGTGGTTGTTTTATTGACCAGTTTTTCCTAAATGGTGGTTTACTTAGCTTTGTGCAAAAATGTTATTGAATTTGCGGGTTACAAACCTTTTGTATTGAACTGATAATTATAACAGATATTCCAAACTTAGCATTCACTTTAAACTTTATAAACAAGTTACAATACACAATACTGACTGGTAACACTGTGCCTGTTGAACACAGCCGCGGGTACGTCATCACGTCTCATCCGGAGTCTGATCCCAGCGGAGACGGTTCCCGAGGCGGCGGTGCTGAAAGCTGTGTCATGGATGTGTACCAACAAACCGTCGTCCACCATACAGGTAGATACACGTCTAACGGTCTAGGCAACCACCCTGACACAGCTGGTTGTTCTATTTTCTAAGTGTAATCTAAGATCTAATGAGTAAAGCATAACTCTGTAGTCTTCTTAACCCTTTATAAGGACGCCACAATGTATCAATGGTTCGTTTATCGTCACTATGCCATCGGGTCAAAATAGTTTTTCTTATTATACGTCCTAAGATGATATAAGATGTATGATACTAAATATTGCTTTTATAAAAATGGGAGAATATGAAGCGAGATGTGTGTGAACGAGCATGTGTTGTGTTTACAGACGTTGCTGCTGAGATGGATCATCCTGATTTACGAGCTGATGGACAGCCATGAGCAGCTCCACGCGCTCTACGGCATCATCTTCTACTTCGTAGAGAATGAGCAGATGGTAAGTTGGCATCTTCCTGAGATGGAGTATGCTTCGGCATTAATAATGCAGGGCCATCAATCAAAACGCTGGCATGATGCATTCATGAAAGTTGGCATGATGCATGGCTGTAAAGGCTATATATACTGACAAAAGAAAATAATGTATTATCGTTTATTAACAGTTGTTAAAGCACTACGCAGAACGGCATAATGCCTTAATGCATCATGCCCTTTGTCAGCATGATGCATGAATGCAGCACTGGCGAGTTGCTCACCGGGGCTGCATTGGTGCATCTGGACGACAAATGGCATTTTTTAGCAACATCCGTCCATAGAGGCATAATAAACTAAAATTTAATCTGCCTCGTCTTTTATGTTCCTCCAGTGCCCGTACGTGTGCCACCTGCTGCACCTGATGACGCGGCGGGAGGACGTCCTCCTGTTCCGGCTCCGGGCCCTCATCAACCTGCAGCAACGCATGGGGCGCCAGACCTACATCATCGGGCTCCTCTCCATCTACAAACTCTACTGTCCACAGCTCGTCACCATGACCCTGCCTAGGGTACCCAAGGTATGTCCTGATAAAAACTTTATTGTCCATAACATGTCGCAATGACCCTGCCTAACTTTAAAGGAAATGCTTTTCCTTGTTTCATGCCCCTGGTTGAACATGGTTAAGGTTTAGAGAATAATATATATCCAGCAGACGTTCAAAATCCTGATAGAGTTTTAGAGTGCTTAATATGTCTTATCTTATTCTTCATGGTTTAATATATTGCTATTTGTGTTTCAGTCCTTCTTCAAACAAAGTGACCGTGCGTGGGGAGCGGTGATCAGGCGTGTTCAAGAGAAACAATCAGAGACAGCCGGAGAACAGTCATCATTACTGCATCGCTCGTCACTGTCTCCTAATGAGAGAGTGGACGCTACCTATTTAGAACCAGTGAGTACCTGATTTCACACATCAGAACCGGAATATATTGAATTGAAAAAAATTAAATCCATACATTTTTAAGAAATTGAGAAACAGCTCTCAAGAAATTTCAATATGGTCAACTGTCGATATCGTTAGTAGAGTCCACCTCACTTCAAGGAGGAATACACAAGTAAGGCTAGTGCGTTGGCGTTTAGATCAAAGAGATTTGATTAATGATAAGATCGGAAGAAATATACTACCGATGATTGCCTGAAACGAAAAATGAAACACAAAAACGTTTAATTATCCTTGTAATTTTCTTTTGCTCCGTGTTTGTACAATGGTAACTTATTCCAGAATGTTATATGCAAAATATTCAAACATAAAATATAACAGCCGTTTGTTACCTGTAGATGTCCAAGCGGAGACGCACAGAGTTGGTACCAGGGAGTGAGATCTGTATGGTACGTGCGGACCAGTCGCTCGGCTTCAGTCGGCAGCGGACGCCCAAACAAAAAGCCCGCGTACCCATCACCCTGATAGCGTCATTCGACAACCTGCTGGAAAACTTAGACAATATTGAGGTGAGGAAGATATGCATCAACTTCTAAAAAACATGCACAGCTAGGTTACTTTTGTCAGCCTCAGCAAAATACTTTGACAACAGAGGCTCCGAGACTGGTTGTCTATCTAATTTATTTAACTGATGATAAAATACTTCAACGTGGGGGTTGGTGAATGGGGGGAGGGCACAGTCAATCAAAATCAGGGGATCCGAAAGCTACAGCGACTATCAAGCTTTTGTCTCCCACCCACAATACATGTTTGAATGAATGTATACCTTAGTATGTACATTGAGATTAAAGGTTGTGTAATTGTCTTTCTCTTGTAGATGCCGGCACGGCTGGCGACCGTCCTACAACACACTAACTTACAACACGTCATGTCTCTGGAGACGGATCCCGTCACTGCCTACCGACTCAGTTACTGGGTGCACCACGCCCTTAGTCAAGGTATTTATTTTAAGAACTCTTAAAAATGTCTCATTCTATTCTTTTGGTTTAAAATGTTGTAGATAAATTATTTGATATTTAGAATCTGTCAGAAGAAGTCTTGAAATGTTCACCCTGTCTGGGTGATCGCAATAGTATTCCAGCACTGATGCATACAAATTGTTGTAATTTCAGAGTTCTCGTATGAGCCGTCTGCAGCTGTGCGGGAGCGGCAGGGAAAGCTGCTCAATCTACTTGTGGACTTCTCCGACTTTATGCAAGTAAGTGAAGTAAATTCCTGTAATATGAAATACTTGAATTCAGGGATGTAAGTCTTCCTGGAATTGCAGGAATTCCTGGAATTTCACCTTTAAGAAACTTTTATATATTTCTGTACAGTCCTTCATTCTATCAATGGTTCCCAGCCATCATAAGACCCTATAACGGCCACACCACTCCTGTGGCCCTCCCCGCCTCCCTTGCAGTGCTCTCAGCAATCATGAGGCCCTAGGAACGGAAACCCAGTGCTCCCAGTAACTGGGAAGATTCCAAGAGGGTCCAAGAGACCGCCTGGGGGCCTTTTGCTGACCGGGAGCACTGCAGGGGAGGCCGGGAGGGCCGCAGGAGAGCAATGTGGCCATTCTACAGTGGCATAGGAAACAAGGGAGGAGGGGGGGGGGGGGGTTAGGGGGGCCCACCCGCCCACCAATCATAGAAATGACCAAATAAAGAGCAAAGAAATATAAACCAAATGTAAATAAATGTATTTGCTGTGTTCTCAGGAGAGTATGCCCGTGTGGGAGAACTTCCTTACTAAGTACCTTCACACATGGAACGGGGCCGACCACCGAGACACTGTCCTCAAACTGGTCTCACGGATACGACTCACCCAGCCTGCCGGTAAGTGGACTTAACACTGCACAGATGTCAAAATTGTTTAAAGAAAAATATACTTCGGATTATGTGTTGTAGTTTTCTTTTCTTTATAATTTAAAGTATACATTGTATCTTGAAAAGGTATGCTCCAATTGTATCATATTGTTTCGAAATATTAAAGTATTGAAAAAAGGACATATGTTATATGAAAAATGACGGTTTCAATATACCATTTTAATATACCAGAGACTTTTGTTCATTTTGACAGCACTTAACGACCTGGTGTTCGAACCTCTACGGAAGCTGTTCTTCGCTTCCTCTGTTTTCTTCAAGGTAAGAAAAGGACATCGTTGACTTGGTTCTGCATTTAAAAATCAATCTTGCTGCATAGAAGATCACATTTAGCAGTGACAAGAAATAGAAAAGGGTAAAAAGACGTCAGGGGTAGGAAACGTGATTTGAATGGTAAATGGGTAAATAATAGCACTGTTTTCCTCAGTGTAATTTTATATACCGTACCGTCGTGTTTAAGCGCCCCGGCGCTTATAACTTTGGAGGGGTGTTTACCCCCGGCGCTTATACAAGACAGGCGCTTATTCAAGATCCATTTTTAGTGCTTAATGGTAATTTCAAGACCCTCATACCCCCCGGCGCTTATACAAGACAGGCGCTTATTCAATACCCGGCGCTTAAACGCGACGGTACGGTAGATAAATGTAACTGCCTGTTCCAGTGTCAGATCCTGTGGTGCCTGACCCGGTTACTGAGGAACTACGTGGCTGTAGAGTGGCCGCGGTATGAAAACATCCTGGAGTTCCAGACCATCGCAACCCACAGTCAACAGGCAGAACCCAACTTGTATGTATTTCATCTCAACTCCCTACAACATGTAGTACATGAAGTTTTAGTACTTATTCTCAAAACCATACCTGGGGATTTAGCATGCAGCAGGTATCCAATAACACAAGATCATTTCATACCAAAACTGAAGTAGTAGAGAAGAAGGTCGGCGCAGTCTTCTTCTGACTGATATAAGCCATTCAATTTCTATTGCACATTTTATGACATTTTCTGCCTGGCACATAAATATAGATATGGCTTGTTCGCCAGAAAATAAGTTTGCCTTCAGCTGTTGAGAAACTTCGATCGAGTGGATTTAGATTGGATTTGCATACACTATCTAATATATTAATAAAAAGATCTTTAAAAAAGTGTACAAGCATATGACCCAGTTTGTTGTTAATCCATTCTCCTCTTGTGCGGCAGCTACTCTATGTTCAGTGAGGAGGTGGACGACTTCAGCAGTGTACAGACGGTGAGGACCCTGTTACAGTTTGTGGACACGGTGTGTATCGTGGGTCTCCCCGCCGAGCAGAACCACGCCCTCCTCACACACTGCCTAGCCGACTTCTACTCTGTGGTGAGTCGTCCTTAATGAACATATGCTGAAATAATTGTTATTCATGTATAGGGATTCTCTCGAAGCCACACTAGCGCATTATAAACCTACGGGACCCAGCCTGGCCGTCAGGAGAATTTAGCCTGTTACGTAGGCCTAGTCTAGATATATCGTCTTAAAAACACAAACCGCCCCCCAAATTGTTATTTTTTTAACACGCCGGGGACATAAAACTCTGGAAAAGTTTAGTATGATGAATTTACTTGGGCTTTCAGGACCGGGCAAAATTATACACTTATATAATAATATACCTATTAAACCTGTCATCAGAAATCAAATCAGTCCTGAAGACGGCTTAGAAAGAGCACGAAACGTTGACCAATCAAACAGACAATTTTGCTTTTGTGAAATTATTATTGTAGAAACCCGAAGAGGGTGTTGGGAATATTTCAGAACTTTTTCACTTACATGTATATAATTTCCTTCACCTTTTTGGGATTGGCTGTATAATTGTGACATGTACCGGAAAAAGGGACCTCAGTGCACCCTGCACTAAGGGCCTTTTTCGCAGATCGCGTGATATATATGTATAGATTTAAATTCTGATTTCAAAAATGTACCTGAAGAAGGCCCATCCGGCCGAAACTGTAGTGGCGGTTTATCTAAATAAAATGTTTATTCTGTCATCCTGAAAACATTTTGTTGTTGGTTGTGTTTATTGATCAATTTGTTATTGGTATGATAGATTTATCTCTACAGAAAAATGTATCTCTTTGTGTGTGGTTTCAGGTGACAAAAGTGTTCCAGACGTGGGAGCTGCCGCTTGTCTCCTTACCACACCGAGCCCTCTTCCATCGCATGCTCTTCTCCAATAATGTTGTCACCGTTGCGCGACTAGCAGACCTCATGATAAGGTAATTAATTAAGTCACCATAATGTTATTTTCAGGCATAAAGATCTTTTTCCTTGACTTCATGTGTGTTTCATAAATTTGAAAGGCTCTGACCAGGTACACACTCAGAGCCCTCTGTTTGGGGGCTCCAATTGAACATTACAATGAGTCTTGCAATTGGTGAGTTTCATCCCTGCATTTTCATCATAGCGATCTGACTTGTAAGTACCGGTATTTGGGACCAATACAAGTCGATGAGACAAATTTGGAATTTACTTTTAAAAAAAAGAAGAATTATGATAGACTTGCTACAGTGCGCCACAGCCCAAAAAGAGAATTGATCAATGATATATTTCATGCAGAATTTTCCTTTATAACATTTTATCCCTATTAAATAAATAATTCCATGGATCGCACATGCAATTTTTCCTATCCTCAAAATATTTTTGGACATTTTAACTCACTTCCGTATGACTTCCCTTACTCCCTCAGGTACCGGCAGACGTTCGCAGACCTCCGCAAGTATCCGCACGCAGACACCACCAAGGGTAAACAGCAGCTGTGTTACCAGTCGTTACAGAACGTGGGACAGTTCAACAAGCTGCTACTCGACATGTGTGACGTGTTGTGGCGGGACCAGGCCTTCCTGCCGGCCAAACCGGGCTCGGTGTTTGAGCTGTTTAACGACCCCCGGGTGGAGCAGCTCGGGGTGAAGTTAGAGAAGGACGCCTTCTCCATACGCCGCCACCCCGCCCTCTTGGGGCACGTGCTGCGCTTTATGAAAGAGGTGAGTTGCGACAAAAACCCAAAGTTTGTTTATCGGATAATTTTCAGAGGGCTTGTATTAGCACCGCTTAGGACGCTAGGTCAAGGGAATTTGAATTATTTCTAATTTTTAGAAAGGAATTTCTACTTTTTCCCTGAATTCTTTTTTTCTGTTAGGCCACTCACTAGGTAGCAGACTGTTAGTGCTTTCCATTGACTTTTTAAACTGGCTAGACTTTTATGCTCATTTTCTTCTTCCTCTCTTTCCAGACTCAACCTGCAGGAAAGAAGTGCCACATCTCAGATCTACGGGTAAGTACCTTGGCAGTACATTGTACATGAGGCCGTTATGTAGATGTAGTATTATAAGCATGATCATTGAATCTCCAGACATGTAAATTTATAGTTTCATTTCTGGAAACCTAACGCCATACTTCTCCAGACAACATCTCCTTACTGAATGTTTAGTATTCATTAAATACAGATGTCAGATGAAAAGTAGAAATACTAAAATAAATATTTAAACTAAAGCCACATCAAAAGTTCATCTGACGTCATCATGCACCAATCCGGCACCGATTAATAACTAAGCGATAACTCGCCAGCGCTGCATTGGTGGATCAGCCTACGAGGGATTGCATGTACATAAATGCAGGATATTGATGGTTTTATCAATGTGAGTATTGATGTTTAATACCTCTTTATCCTCCAGAACGTGATGGACGAGCTGCTCCTGTACCTGGAGACACAGCAGGTGACCTACATCCCCGCCTTCATCAACATCTCCATCAAGCGCTCCAAGAGCAGCTCCAAGTCTCAGCTCTCCGCCAACACGTCGAGAACCGACAAATAATCACCGCCCCATCATCATCATCATCATCATCATCAGAATGTCATGTTCCTGGGACCGTTTCATGGCTCTGCCAAGTTGGTTGTGCACACCTTGTTGCATGTTTGAGATTTAAGAAGTGCATGTGTTAGGTTACCATTGGGTATATTATTAAGGAGATCTAAATGAGTGTACATGACTGGAAGGATAATGTGCGAGTGTGTTCAGAGTAGTAATTATCCAACGTGGGAAAGATAAGTGGATTACATGATAGTGGAGGAGTGGGGGGGGGGGGGGTTCTTCCAGTTTGTACACACGTGTTATTGTTGGAGTACCCGTAACCGGTATGTATGTATTACTCTGCTACAGGAACAGACTGAGATAAAAACAAATACTATTACTCATATATCAGCTGTGGGCCACCGGGACCCGCAGGCCAAGTAATATACAGTTTACAAAAACATGGGCCCACACCCACATTTACAGACGATGGCCAGCATTTAGTGTTCACTGCTGGAAATATCTGTGTAACCATACTGCATGTACAGTATAGTGTATTATGTGTGCTTCCACACGGGAATTGGTCAGACGGTATTTTGTATTTGAAGTACACTGTGGAAGGCGTAACGGTGTCGTGCTAAAGCAGACTGCAGACCCAGGGCTTCATCATCATAATTGTAAATAGAGCTCATCACAACCATTCCTCATCCTCATTATGGACCATTCACTAGGACATTAACTCACCCAACCTATAATTCTGCATTTATAGGAGCTCAAATGAATTTTCAGAATCCAATGCAGCCTCGCTAATTTATATATAAATAAGGCCATTCAAATATGTATTACAATGGCCCTGCAGCTTCTAAGGCTATATTAGTCTTAGATCGGTTGTGTAGCAGTGCCTTGTATAGCTGTTAAAAGTAACATTTTAGAATAAACTGCCTTTAGAGATTCCTCAATAAAATAAAAGACATTCCTAAGAAATCTCAACTATGTATAAAGCGTTCAGCAATCAAGTATCAGATTTGTACATCAGCTTTTGTATAATAATCGTTGACGCTTTTGTATAACCCTATTATATAACCATATCAGGAACTACATGTAATATGCAGGGTAATCTGTATTCCACCTTGTCATTATCAGTCCTCAGCAGAGTATTTCCCTTTCATCCGACTCATAATGTAAAGTGTACCAACAAATATCATAAAAAATTAAAATATCCACTTTGTGTTCGCTGAATCTCGCATATAATTAAATATATCTATTTGATTTTGTATTGATTAGCAACGATAGGTCTCATCTATGTAGGCTAAATATGGGAAATGCCGCCAAAATCTCACGGGGGATAAGTGGGGGATGATATTATTGAGATAGATTTATGTATTTGTATCCTTTCGAGTTTATCTTAAGTCGTGCTGTATTCATTAATTCACTATTTTGTAAATCATTTCTAGTCAATACTTCGTTTCTGAATTCTTACTGATTTTACAGTGATTTGTTAGGTATTACAATGTGGTTTTAACCCTCATCATGGCAACAGGAATCATCAGCTCAACTTAAATTAATTAATTTTCGCATATTATCAGGCATACCGTAAGATTATGTAAATACAGACATGTATAGAAAACTGCAGCCTCTCTTTGTCGTATCTGAGATGATATACATGTTCTTGCACTGTATCAAGCGCAATTGCTTTCGATTGGTCAGAGGACAAAAAGTATCTGTAAATAAAAAGCTGACGACATGTGTAAACAAAATACATCTATAGAAATATAAATGGGAAAAAGAATCATTGAAAGTGCAACGACGTTTTTAACCTTTTGAGGTATTATACTGTTATGAATGTCTACATAACCAAAATGTCAAAGCCATAATGATGATTTCTTACTTCTCTCGAATTTAGGAGGTATTTTCAATGTTTAGTAATTTTTGGTACTACCACTTTATCCACAATCGTCACATACTACAAGATACTAAAGCTCGGTAGTATCTACAGATGCACTCGAGTGAAAAATAGACCGTCATTAATTTTTCCATACTATTCTATTGTACATATACATGTAAGCATTTTTCCCGGTCTAAAAATTCACGGAAGATATTAAAGTAATTTTAAACAATCGAACTTAAATAGTTTTTTTTATTTATCCTTGCTCCTTGCTTCCCTGTCGTGTGGTTGCTAGTGATTATTAATTATCACATCTTGGGGCCATTGTGAGTAAACAATACAAGCATTGTTGCTCAACTTTTCTATTGTGAAAAATGCGCATACAAAGATGAGTAAAATTTTGAAATTCAAAAACAACTTTGCTTTGTCCCACTTCAATTTTATTTTAATAGTTTAGTTGAAAGTAAAATCCTCATTTGATTGGGGTGCGGATGTATGGCTTAGGTTAAATGTTGACAAAGAATTAAAAGCGGAATGTAGCTGGATGAAATGGGGCTTTGAATCTTTATTACCGCATTTTATTTTATCACATATTAAAAGAATGTCAACACTATAATAGAATCATGCACCTTGTGCATTTACACTAATCGGGGCACACCATCCCTACACGAGAAGATGTATAACTACGAACATATTTACACGGTAAAATGACATTTTCTTGATTTCATAGAAGTAACAATTTCATTGTGGTATCAGGAGTATAAATCTCCACTTATTACTTGTGAAAAAGACAAAACACTGCAAACGTTTATATATCAGTAATAGAAACTGCAACGAGAATTTTCGGAATCTAACATGATTTACAATGAACACATTAACGTAGAAAAATATCTACATTGTTAACAATTTTGTGAACTAGCTTGTTCAAACACAGTATTCGTAACAATTGTCTATTCACTATCTACCTGGCATCAGAATCAATGTTCTAAGTTCTTGGATCAGTCATTAACATTGAATTCTCACAGCCACACGTTAACGGTTATCAAGGAAAAAATGGAGTGTGTGAGTGGCCTCACAGATGACTCAGGGTAATCTGTCAATTCTGGCATCAGAAATGAATTCGAATGAGTGATCTAATTTGAGTACAATACATTATTTCTCATTTCTGACGGCAGAATCGTAATCGCCAGAAAAAGCTACCCTAATTTCATATATTGGAAGTCATATATAATCAAATTCCAGGTGGTGGCTGTAGGTGAGCAGGTGGCTGTGGGAAAGCAGGTGGCTGGGGGCGAGCAGGTGGCTGTCGGCGTCAGCGCCCAGCAGAGCGTAACCGCTGTTTTACGTCTCGGCCGTAAAGCGAGTCGATCGGAGCATCAGCAGCGACACCATCGCCGTTTCCGTTTCGCCGTGTCGGTCGGCTACAGGGCGGCGTGTGTTACGCGTCCATGCCTTTGCCGTCCATCCCCTGTCCCCCAGCCCCTGGTGTACATTCGCTATCTGTATCATAACCGCTATCTGTTAACATATAGATATAGAGTGGATGTGACTTGTTCCATAGGTCCTGGCGGTAGAATGTGCCCAGTTTTTGCCCGCTTTGGGGGTAGAAAGAGAGAAATACGGGCAAATTCGCTCAAAATGTCATTTCTATCTTGCACCCAAAAACTTAATGCCTTGCAGCCTATGGAGGCCCATGGAGGTGGTAGCTTTTTTTTACTACATTTCCATAATAGTGAAAGAGAGAAATAAATTCGTGAAGATCGCAGTTCAATTTCTTCAAGAAAAATTGAGATTTTTAGAAAAAAAATTGCGGAAAATGCTGTCCCTCGACCTTGCCTATCTCATGTTTTTTTTCCGCTTTTGTCTATCTCGAATGATAACTGAAATACAACGATTCTCCTATGTCACAAAATTGTCTTAAAATGCAAAATTAGTAGGTGTATATTACTCAGGGTTAATTAAACCCTGAGTCAATGATCTTACAGTGTATTTGAAAGTCGCAGTGCTACATATACGGGTTTTGAGTGCACTATAGTACTATAAAAGTGGCCAAAATCCGAACCATGGAGCGGACTAGGATTTCCCCAAACTTGGGAGGCAGCTTATACGCAGGTGCGGCTTATATGCTAGGTTTTATTACCGGCTATTACAAAAGAAACATTATTACTACTTTATTGATTTCATGCAAGATAAGATGAAATAAGCATCACAGACATCGATGTAGTATTATAGTTGACAAATTGATAGCAGGTTAAGAAAAGCTAACATAAATCAACGATCCATAGCAACAAGGTCTCAGTGGCTGTGTGTCCTGACGTGTCATCATGTGTAACGAGGTGTGGACACGGTTTATATGTCTCAGTGTCAGTGGACCCTCTCCGTGTGCTTCCTCAGCTCACCTGGTCTTGCAAACCCCTTACTACACACGTTGCACGTGTGTGGCCACTCACCTGTGTGGCTGTAGCTGTGGCACTTCAGGGTTGATGACTGACTGAACCCCTGTCCACACTTAGTACACACGTAGGGGCGCTCACCTGTGTGTGTCCTCATGTGTGTGGTTAGCTCACCTGACTGACCAAACCCCTGTCCACACGTCTTACACACATAGGGCATCACACCGGTGTGTGTGGCCATGTGTGCGGTCAGACTAATGTCACGACTGAAGCCCTGTGCACAGACAGGACAGGTGTAAGGTGTGTCCCCGGTGTGCGTCCTGCTGTGTCTCTTCAGGTCTCCTGACTGTGTAAAGCCCTTCCCACACACGGTGCACGTGTAGGGTCTGTCACCTGTGTGCACCCTCTGGTGTCTGGTCAGGTGATGTGACAGAGTGAAGCCCTTCCCACACACCTTACACGTGTGTGGCCTCACCCCGCTGTGTGACAGCAGGTGGTTGTTGTAGATACTACTGTTGTCAGTAGAGTAGTTACACTGTGTACACGTGTACCTCTTACTGCCCGTCCTGTCACCATGTCCCTTCCTGTGTCCGTCCCGCCACGTCTTTGAGGGAAACACCCGCTCACACAACTCACACCTCCACACCTCAAACCCTGCAAAGGCATACACATCTCAATTCAGTTATTGTATCAACATGGTATGATATCCCTAGCTACTATGTTTACAGAATAGAAACATTCTTATTCCAACCTTCCCATCACATTCTTTTAGAAAATGCATGATTTATATGTTGGACGACTAATGATTCATGGCCATAGCTTTTAGCCCCATTCATATTTCATTTTACACAAACTCTTACTTTTACTTCAATATCAAAGTATAATACTGAGTATGACTGATAAGTGTAACAGTACCCACCTGCATCATGAAACATCTGCTGCACGTTGCTGGCCTCCTGTCCCAGCAGCCCCAGCTCCCGTCCGTACTCGTCCCCGTACCACACGAGCAGCTCCTGCCCCGGTCTGACCTCCTGCACCGTGCGGTAGTACACCTCCCCATGGAACTGGTACGCCAGCAGGTTCTGCTCCCCCTCGTTACGCGCACAGTTCACATAGCGCAGCCAGTTAGCCTGAGACTTGTCTCCCGCGTCCACGTAGTGCGACACGGCCTTACCATCCGCATAGATCTGCAAGGTAGTGATGGATTATACTTGATGAATTTGTCCTAGCAACAGGGAAAGTAGACATGGTGAACTTCTCTAGCAAGAAGGGGGATTAAACATGGGTGAACCTTCCTAGCAACAGGGGAAGTAAGCGACATTGAACATCTGTATTCAGGGGATGGTTAGGAGAATTACATACCACCCAACAGTATCCACTCTTATGGGCTTCTTCCATGTCGTCCTCCTTGACTCCCTCGTACGGACCAAACCGCGCTCCCTTAACGACCGGACTCTCAGCCCACACGCCGTCACCTGCCAGTGGGATCTGTGACTTACGCACCACCAGGCCCTGAGGGAGGCTGTGTACAGCACGCTCAGGGTCTGAGCCATCGTTAGCCACCTGAAGAGGAAGTTTACAAGATTAAAAATTAAAGGATTTGTTTTCCTATCTTAAAGTTAACCCTTTGAGAGCAGCCACATATTGATAGTGAGCGGAGAGGGTGAGACTTTTTGCAGGAATTTTCCCCAAGGACGAGGCCTTGCTGAATCCCATATAGGGTTATGATGACTATAGTAGATGCTCGCCCTGCCATGACATGAAGTGATTCAACTATAGTTGATGCTCGCCCACGATGGGTTAAGAGTACTGTTCATTAGCGTCAATGAATATGAAATTTGATATTTAGATTAAATATAACCTCTTTTCATAAGTGAGACCTTCCCTCATTGTTACGTTTAACACTAATTTATCACATAATGGGAAAATTCTGACCAAAGTAAGAAAAATGATAAGTTTCAGACCAGCTAACACTGTACGACAATAATAAAATGTAGATAGCAATTTCTATTTACCTTGGTGTCAGGTATAATAAGTAAGGGGCCGTGAACAGGACAGTCACCCTCGTAATCGTGATCACATTCCTCGCAGTCTTAGAATCAGAAAAATATAGCAATTTCATGTAGCTAGGTAACCAGAAGGTCATAGTCACACTCCTCAGTCTGAGAAACAACAATATAATATGAACTATTTTGTGGCTGACAGTGCTTTTACAAAACGGGAAAATAGAAAAAGCCAATGCGAAGATTAAAATTGCTTATATTATAAAGATGAAAGTGGTGCTGTCTTACAGAGGTAGTCATCGTCCTTTGGTACTTCAGGTTCTGTGTAGACCTTTCTGACTATGCTGCGGCGTGGGTACCTGGACGGTTTGTCTGCTGGTGTTTCTGTGGCGGATTGCTCTGTCTCTGCTGATGGCTCAGGGGAGACGTCAGCTGGTTGAGAATCAATACTTTCCTCATCAGACTCGCCTATGAAGTGAAAAAGAATTGCTGTCAACTGTCGGATGCTTGTTCCAAATTTGGTATGCTAATATCCCTGAAATAAGTGACCAACTTTACAGAATCATTGTCTGTCAATATACATTTCCCGGTGTCTCAATGCACTAAAGTAACTTAAAGTCTAGGTATCTGGTAAACTGGGGCCGTGACGTAAGCATAGTGTAAAAAGTGTATACAAATTAAAAGACAATGAAATTTAGAATAAAAACAACCTTCGTCATCGCTGAGATCAAAGTCGTAAGTGCCTGCATCTATGGCGTTCAGGATGTCTTGGTTGCGGCTGAGGACCTCTTCTGTCCACACTTGGTTCGCTGTAATCTCGGCTGCGGAAAAACCTTCAAAGTCAGAGTCCTCTGAATCTGAATCGGACACTGCTGGCAGCTTCTGCGTCGGCAAAGTCTTGCCGTTGGCTTTTTTAGGCGCCTTTCCCTTTGATGTGCCAGGCTGCGATTTGAATGAAATAAAATGCAGATTTGAACATTGGAAATATAGCACATTTGTGATAAGCATATTATATTTGAATTACCTCTGCTCCTTGAGCATCTTAAAAAGTACCATACTTCACAATCATGTTATTCAATTTACTTTATGCTAGAGGGAGTTTTGTTTCATTGTGTATTTGATTTCTTTTTCTCTTTGATACTTGGGAGAAACACAGTGACTGTATACATTTTTGCTCTGTACTTTAAGGAATTTACGATATTTATAATTTTACCGTTTCTGTGGTAACCAGGTATACTTACTTTTGCCTTGGTTGGTTTCACCTTTACAGGTGCTTTAGTTGACTTTTTCGTCACTTTCTTTGGTGTTACTTCAGTCTTTTTCTTCACCGGTGGTTTCCAGCCTGCATTTATTGCTGTGCAAAATAGGCAGGGAAAGAAAATACTTACAAATTTGATGTAGTGAACGCACCTGTCTAAGTGACTCAGCCAATCCTCAGGACCCAGTTAATAGAATCCATTTAACCTTGGATTATAGTTTATACAAACCACAGATTCTGTTACATTATTCATAAATCTCTGTGGGCCTTTTCCCAGGAAGCATATAACCGATGCTAAACAAGAAACAATTGTTCTGTGTTACTGAGTTCTTCATAGCGTGTTCATTTCCAAAAATGCACAAGGCTCGGGGGATCGGTTCAGGAACAACCGAACAGTTTTCACTGCAATTTCCTAGAAATGCCCTTTTTCAATAATCTAGGCCACAGGTAATAGGCCTACATTGATAAAATTTCCTATAACACTGGCGCCCCCCCCCCTTTTTTTTCAATAGCTAGGCTACAGTTAGTAGGCCTACATTGATAAAATTGCCTATAGCACTGGCGCCCTCCCCCCCTTCAGTCTATGCTACGGTACAGCTACAAAAAATGTAGTAGCCCTACATTGATAAAATTGCCTATAGGGCCTAGCACTGCGCCCCCCCCCCCCCACCTTTTTCAATAGCCTACTACAGCTAGTAGGCCTATATTGATAAAATCGCCTATAGCACTAGATATTAAATTAAGGTCACTCAAAAAAAAGTTGTTTCTTCTCACCCGGCATTGAAAAATATGACGAGGGCGTCTTTTTTTTTTACTCTTTTTTTTAACTGAGGGCTAAAATGCATGGGGAAATTATGATTTTTGGTGAATGATTTTCACATTTTAGTAGTTACAGTAAGAGTTTAGTGAGCCACAAAATGTGTTATATTGTATGTTATCTCTAACTCCCTACATTACTGACAGTCTAAGCTTGAATTTGATACCAAATATGCCAATAGGCCTATCTGTGGACTTTTCGACATATTTTTCATTAAAAATCTAAAAAAAAAGGACCTCCCAACAACCAAGTTCTAATAAATGTATCACCCCCTCCCCTAGCCTCTATAAGCAGCTCTTGTGTAGGCCTACTCGTCCGATCCTCTCCCGAACAGAGCTGTTTGGAACCCCCGATTCAAAAGTGGAGCAAAGGCTCGATCACAGAGAAAACACCCTATTAAATGGGCAAACATGTTTTAACAAGGACGTGCTTGAGGGCAATTATCATGATGGGTCTTAGTGGAATGTCAGGGGACATAATATTTTCGAGATGGGAAAAATAGTAATCTTTGCAGTATTCAATTCATAGGCCCTCTATGAAGATAGAAGAGTATCGAAGTGTTTGATATTTCTTTCTTTAAAATGTCACCCTTATATCGAGTTTAAAAAAAGAAACACTTTTTATAGTATAGGCTAGGCCGTTTTTGGTGGGTTTTTTTTTGGGGGGGGGGGGGCTGGGGGGCATTTTTTTAAATACCAGTACGGTAGGCCTACCCAAGGCGTGGGCAGGGGGGGTGTCACTGTGGTAGGCCTACCATAGTCCATACTCCATGGGGCCTACAGGGCTGTAGGGTGCACCCAGAAATGCAGGATAGGGGGCCTATCCGTGGGGGGTGGGGGTGGGGGGTCAGACCTGGGAATAGCTGGTTATTTCCGTGACATTTAACAATTTCACCACTGTAGGCTATAGAATCTATATGTTATTCTAAAGGGGTGGGGTCTTGGTCAAAGTACCTACAATGATAGAGATAGATCTATGGGGAAAAGCGTGACAGTAGTGGCGGGAGAAGAGGCAATAGGCCGCCACCTGGTGGAAAACGCCACACTACCGAAAGTGACTTTGTTGCATGGCAACGTCTATCACTCTCCCCCCTGAGACCTACGAAAGCAATTTCGAGAATTGAACATCTCTCCGACATGAAAAACGCAATCTATTGGCCCTTTATGATAATTAAAATATATTAATAACTGTTATGGTGTTAATGTGAGACGAACTGAACAATGTTTGAGTGGTGGATCATAACTTTTAGTCATATTGGTGAGAGACGGTTTAAGTGTGTTCGTTATGATCACGTGACCCCCGTCCTGACTTGTGATTGGTCGAAAGCCGTAACACGTAGGAGATGCCATCTTTCTGGCGTGAAGTGCAGATAATGTGGTGTTTTCGTGGATTACGTTACAAAACGACCAAAATATGGTATGATTAAAATATCTTTCGTCAATGAATTGCCCACTGCTGAACAGATAAATACACCAGCAGATAGATGCCAATCCTTTTTGGAGTGGATAGTTGTATTTAAATGTGTTATCAGAAGGATGATGTTGACAAAGCAATTTCATGCGAAAATCCAAAATGGCGATGCTGTCTCCGTGCAGAAACATGCATGCTTTAAAAAGGATCCCGCTCATCAAAATGAATTTTTCTTTTCCTTGTCTTTACTAAAAGATGGCACTGACCGTTCTGCATAGGAAAATAACAATCACTTTACATTTTCATTGAGAGAAGTATATAAAATTCCGGATATGCCATTATCTCCTCACTACCAAAACAGTGCCTAAAACCAGCAAACGACAAATCGACACATTTTTGTGAATAATTCCTTAACTATTTACCATCCACATTCAAAATTGCTCTCACACATACACACCAATGCACTGTACAGAATAGTATTTTTTTTAAAGCATAAAAACATAATGATACATGATTTACAGACATTTTCCCGCCACGCCAACTCCATATCCCAAAGGCTCTGTGGATCGGTCGCCACAATGGCCAGCGTTGAAGCGGGTGAAACTTGTGTTTCTGACCCCGATCCCCCGAGCCAATAATGTCTTATGACAATGGTAACAATAAATTAAATTTTCACTTACGTTGTTTCTTTGACTTGCGTTTGGAGGCCGGCACCCACTCACCATCACTCTCTGAGGAATCGCTGACGGGCTGGATGAACTTTGGTCGATTCTTCAGCATGAAGTAGGGTTTCTTTGCTGGTATCCCTGTACATAAACAACATATTATATAACAGGCATAAAGGCAATGATTCGTCATCCCAGTCATATACAAAGACAATCTCATTCAGTTTAAAATTGAATTCTATAGATTAGATACACTTAGAGTCTGAGTTCGTAAGGGTAAGACCGGGAAACTCACCTATGTCAATCATCATGTCATAATTTGTCTTGATGTTTCTGAGGCGATCCTTCTCGTAATCGCACATCTCGACGCGCTCCTGAGGCGTCAAGTACTGGTCGATGTCGACCTCTGAGCGGTCTGTCCATGTGTGCTTGGCGAACAGAGCCTCATAGTCCTCCGGTTTGAACAAGTCAAACGCAATCATCTGGAGTCATGAAGGTGGAAAATATTTAACTTGTAAAATTATTGACCGCGTGTCGAACAAAAATGGATCTAGATCTTAGTAGATTTTTTTTTGTAGTGTCAATGTGGGCAAGTCTGGTGACTGTTCCACCATGTTGATGTACATGCGTTAAACGTAGGAGTTGGCTGCCCAAACCAGGTCCAAAACTAATTACCAGAATGTACTATTGTACAATTTGTAGGATGATAATGTTATATATTAAAAATATAGATCGAGATAAGTTATAAAGCTCGCTATATTAAAGCTTGAACTCGATCATTTTATTAACCTTTTTAGTCTTCTTATCTATGTATGACCACCATCACTCTGAAGATCTACTCACCGGACCTGTCGCCATCTTTTAAATTTTTACTCAGCTTGCTCGTCAAATCTGGAAAACTAAATTAGAAATTGTTTTTGTCAATTTGAATTTGTGTTTGTCGTTCTGTAAAGTATCGCAATCTTAACGTTTGTATAGATCATTTGGATGTATGGTTCATGGCCCATGGCCTGGGCAAGAGGGACTGATTGGCAGAGTGCGCGAAGTCCCAACACAAGTCCGGATTCCCGAGACTTGAGTCCCGACTCATCTCCCAACCTCAACCCTGCAATGCCAAGGCCTTTTGTCCACGATGTCGTCACGAATTCAATGGGCAACTGGTACCATCCACTGAAGTCTGGCTTCTATTTCCCACGCAGACTAAGAACTTTGTTCATTTCATGCAGTTTCATGCTGGACAGGCTTACTATTATGCAGATTTGCTTGGTGTATTAAGGCAGACGAATCTATTAAAAAAAAGTGTCTCAGCTGACGCCTCAATACCATAGACTTAACATTGCGCAATAATTTAAGCGACCTGGTGACTTTTGAACAACATTGTCAAAAATATAAAGGCTCCAAAAAGAGCGACTTTGTGACAATCGTCAGACATGCGCCTTTGAGTCTGACTTGAGTTTGACCCCACCGATAATATTAAACAGGGCTGGTGGTTGGGTATCAGAAAGCCAAGGGACCTGTTTCGCCTTCAGGGTCAGGAAAGGCCAAGTTTGGACGCCAGAATGGGGGTGCAGAGGGGTAGACCTACCCCCCTCACCTCAGGTCGGAAAGTCGTCGAAATTCAGGGCCTACAGTCGGAAAGGCGCTTTTTTTGAGTATTTTTACTATAGCCGAATTTGTCCAAAAGTATGGGTATAAACCCCTAAAATCGACATGGCGACATGGCCATTTCTTAAAATCGACATGGCCATTTATTAAAATCGACATGGGACATGACCAGTTAAAGGTGCACTGAACCCACGACGTCATTTGCGTACAAAGCTCAGCAGGGTTAGGTCCTCAACTCAGTGCGCCTTAACCTTAAAGACTTAAAGAAAATTTAAACATTTTTTACCCCCCCCCCCCCTTACGGCCGAAAATCGGCTCGCGCGGGGCCCTTTGAAGCATAGTATTATTATTAGTAACGCGCGGGCTTTTTGGCTCAAACAGGTTAAATTATTTTGACCCCCCCAAGAGGGGTCCAAATTTTTTTGCCCCCCCCCCCCCCGGTCAAGGGGTCCAATCCCCCCCCCCCCCCCAGAACCCACCACCCACCCCCCCCCCACCCCTGTTGTTAAAAAATGATCACTCCCTTAGGCATATAGCTCTCTATATTCCCCTAAATAAAGTTTCTTAGTCACACTAGTGACATGGATTTTTCCTATGACATGTGACATGGCCATTTCTTAAAATCGTCATGCGACATGGTCATGGGGATCTACCCCCCGCCCAAAAAAAAAAAAAAAGTTGCCAGGTCGCCTGGAAAACGTACAAGGTCGCCAGGTCGCTTTTGTCCCCTCTGGAGCCACCAGAATGGGCCACGTTTAGATATCAGAAAGGGTCAGGCTTGTGTATCTGAAAATGTCTATAGATTCAACTGTTACTTTGGGCCCCCGGTAATTAAAAAAATTGTTAATTTTGCCAGACGCGAGACGGGTTTTGATTTCGGCCCGGGATTTCGGCTGTTTCAGTTTGTCCCTGGACGCCTGGTTTGTGATACAAATTGATCATCTACAAAGTGACTGAGAAATACTTTGTAGGATCTGCACCAATCTCACCTGCTTTTCTAGCTGAAGTTGCTTCAATCTACGACGTAAAAGTTAGACAGATGAAAAGTCCCATCCTTTTCTCTCGCCTTTTGTGCAGACGACAGAGACGGTCGCTTGTGACGTCAGACGCTGCGTTTGGTTCCTGTGTTCGCCGTCAAGTGGCGCCACACTGGTTTCCCGCCACCACAAACTGTTTCATGCCCGCGGATTCCTCAGTGGATTCATGGACCTGTACAATAGGTATTTGTACAATTCCATGGTGATGTAGCTTACGCAATTTATTAAAGATAAGGTTGGCGTCCATAGTAATGTAGGGGAAATATTTATATAAATGCACTGCCCAAAATGTGAACAGCAGAGGTAGAATTTCCCGAATTATTATACGTTTTTCTTTACTTGTTTTTGGCACATTGGCCTGGATAGTTTCCCTCTCAGTTATTGACATAGTTATGATACCGCAGGATTTGGCGAAGCACCTAGGGGGGGGGGGGGGCATTAAAAGAATGTAGGCCTAGCCTAGGCTACGTCAGAGGGCAGCAACCCTAAATGTCCCGTGTGACATTTGTTAGCTCCAGCGTCATCTGACCATCACAACTGAGCATTGTAAACCTGTTATATCTGGGGGTGATTATGTCAAGAGTGTGTGAGCTGCTCCTAAATGGTAAAATAAATGGTTATTTAAATGGTGTGAGTCGACAGTATCTGATGCTAGGTTTACGACCTCCCAGTAGGAGGTTTCTCCAAATTATTCGGTTCCAAGACTTCATAGGCCTAACGGGTAGGCCTATTTCATAACTAATATAGCTATGCCTGTCGGCCAAAGCGTCATTTTAATTTCGTAATAACTAATATAACTTATAGGCCTAAGTGCCATTTCAATTTCCTACGCTCGAGGCACTCTAGATGACAATTTTATATAGACACATCTGAGTACATGTACAATTAATATGCATGTATATAATTACAGATTCTGAGTAAGTATAATCAGCACAAAACTCTGTTCCGACTTTAATCGTTTATTTGCGAAAAATACAATATTTACAATAATATATGGGCTATGTAATCTATATGAATACATACAATACAAAATACAACTATATACACTTTTAATGGATTTCTCCCACATACACTTCACAAATCGCTACATCTGTCTCTATATAATAGTTATAGCTTAGCGTCAATCATAATTATTATTAATATATTTCGTATACAGACACAACTCTCTGCGCGTAACCATGCGTGCACACCACCGGGGTCAGTTCCATAATTAACAAATTTGTGCAAATGTATGGGTTCCAAATATTACACCAATATTTAGTTTTTTTATGGAAACTATAAACTTTAAACTTTTGAGATCAACGTTTGCATTATTTGTTTCATTAAAGTGTTAAGAATGTGTGCTTTTGTATTTCGGTAATGGTCCCTTTTCTGGAACTGACTGGGTTGGCACAGCGATTACGGGTCATAAAGAATTAGCACATCACACACTATGGCTATAATGCAGAAGGGAGAGAAAACTACCAAGCACATCAACACAAAACACAAGTTATATAGTTGAAAACAGAATTCAGTGAGTTTACAGCGCTGTATACCCACTGGCGCTGCATTTATGCTTCAGGCCAAGCCTCCAAGATTGTATCAACCCAATAGGGTCGGCATGGCATGGTGTATGGACGCAGCACTAGTGATCTGCGATCTACTCACTGCTATGTGACCGACATATTGTATTTTAGCGCTGTCCTTAAAGGGTTTGCACTTGCTAGTTTTCGTGGTAGAGTTTACAGTGTAACAATGTTCTAGAATATCTAGATAGCTGCCAGAAATATCATACTGTTATATGCTTAAGTTTTGGTTCATTCTTTTACCCTTAACACTCGAAAATATCAATTGCTCTACCATATCCGAAGGGTATGAAGATTATAATGCAATAATGTCCTTTTAAGGATACTAGTTTTTGCCACTACCCCGTCGATTTGGCAAAATTACTGGTCCCTAACAATATCGTCATATCATGTTTAGTGACAGTATATCACAATATGAAGTATGTCAAGATAATTTAAACAGTATAAGGTCTAGTCTGAGGTATAACACCTTATACGTGCTGCATAGTGCTTTAATGCGATATGCCCTTTGTCGCCATGGTGCATCATGCCGACCCTTCGGGAGTGTTATATAGTCGGTGTGATGCATGAATGCGACACTCGCGAGTTACTCACCAGTATTGCGTTCATGCATCATGTTGGCAAAGGGCATATCATATTAAAGCACTATGGGGTCATTAAAGGTGTAATATAATTATGCCTCCTATTGTTTCAGTAGCACAAACTATCAGCTTGAAACACTTGCAGTCTCTCTGAATCTAATTATAAATCCATTATTTAACTATGATATTACGCACATAGCCAATTATTACGTAAAGCTCTCTGTCCAATATCACTCGGGGATAAATATCCACATATTTGCATTGCTTGGATACATAATACATACATGTACTTTGATTATGATTTTAAAGAAATGCGTTACATTAACTTTATAATATTAATATAGTTCTTATTCCTGTATAAATTTACTGCATGTAGTTTCACAAAATCACATGATGGAGAGTGAGTTATGAAGTAGGGGTATAGATCATCCCCAGATTTTTAGAATTAATTCACATATACCACTATATGCCTGTTCAGCGAGATCATATTAATCGCGCCTTGTTCTCGTGTGTCACTTCCCCCAATTCTTCTTTTAACTTAATTCTTAGATGAACAATACCTACCAAACCCTCCCAAATTGTCGCATACTCTCAACCTAGTCCCATCTACCACACTAAAAGAAAGTTGGTCCACAGATTCCTAGCATCACATATTTGTTGTTCAGACATGACTTTTATCCGTTGCATTATGAATGAAATTTGTTTGCCTTTAATTTTAGGAAGTGTAAAAAGGGATCAAAACCCATGGACCCACCTTCATATCAACAGCCTGTAATAATATTCGCAGTGAAACCTTGCATATCGCTCCCTGTGGTATAGTTAATGATGCGATCACAGCTTAATGATCCTTAATACATGTACGTAGAAGGTTGTATTGAAACCACGTCCCAATATTAATCTCAATACAGTACAGTATAGGCCTATACAGCCTTTGACCCTTTTATGACCGAATAGTGCTTCAAATGATGCACTATAGACCCTTTTGCCGTCATGATGCATGAGTGCATCCCTGGCAAGTAAATCGCCAGTGTTCGTTGAAACTCCTTGTCTACCCAAAGGGTCGACATGGTTCACCAATGCAGTGCTGGCGAGCACAGGTGGAGAGTCACTCACACCGACAAGTTGTTGCACAATGCATTATCAAAATGGTTGCTTTATAAAGCAACATGCTGTCCTTAAATGTTTAACTTAAGTGAACGAGGCCCCAGAAGGAGGAGGGGACAGAGAAGACCACCTTGCGGCCTTCATACAGGCTGGTTAGCCATACTATATCCCCCTTGTTCAGCATGGCGGGGAGACCCACGTTACATGTCCTGTACTTGTTGTTGTAATCGGGGTTTGGGGCGTTAGGGTCGTTGTAGTCCGTTGTATGGATGCACATGGCTAGGGTCTCGTTACTGGGGCCTGTTTCAGAATACCGCTGGACTTTAACCGCGAAGCCGTTGTCGAGGACGGAATTGTAGAACATTATCTGAAAAAGGAGGGGGAATGGTCACAGTAATATTTTTTAAATTAAAATTAACTCTTAGTGAACGGCATGATGCCTCAAGTTTATCAATGAATCAATGAGGGCGACCGAGTTTTTGTAGTAAGGTGGGATGAAGGCAAGTGCATGCAATTTTGCTAAATTGAATTTCACCGAGGAATATTCTTTTTTTTTCAAATGAACAATGTTATCTTTCTGTATTGGGTGATTTTGGTCGCGCCCAAACTCAGGAATCTGAAAACTGGTTGGGGTGATAGAGAGGAAGGCCCAAAATTGAAAAAGAAAAGGGTGTCTTTAGATATGTTGGTCTTTTTGGCCTCAGTGCATTCTCTATGGGGGATACGTGGCAACAGCTAGATCGACCTATATAGCATTGGGATCGTGGCAACACATTTTGCAGGTTCGGCAACACCAAGTTCCTCAGAATTCAAGAAAGATTTACATAGGCTGTATACATACCTGTCCGTAGACCCAGTAGAGACCGGGAACCTCAATTGTCATGACTCCAGTAGTACTGTTGAAGATGTTCTTCACGCCTGTAGACCAGTCCGCCAACCTCCAGTTTTTGAACATTGCATCTAATAAAGATGTAATGATAAACTGTTAAGACATCATATCATATGACTTTAAATCTGCCCTGGGTGCTGTTGTTTCACAGTGGAATTTGCTTCATGCCTGCATCTTGGCATAATGATAAAAGAGAGTATAATCATAATCCTTGGTTTAGAGGAGTCTATTGATGAAATAAGGGTTGACATATTATGTAAGTATTATTATGTTATCAGGTATGCTGTATTTTAAATTAAACTTTTGACTTTTCATTGACCATAATTATGATTTCGAATCTAGTTACTGTAATGAGTTTATATATCTGAAGACAGCGAAACTATGATATCTATTTAAGTTGTTACATGTATTACTAAAACATATTTGTCCGAAAATAATAAAATAACATCAGGGCTTATTGATTTACGATCAACTTACACCTTACACCTGTTGAGGTTTAACTTAATATCAATATGTACATCATTGTGACCTTGTTATCAAGCATGATTAAAATGACTTATAGGTTATATTATTATTATAGTATTAACAAATATTATGTGGCCATAGGGCCCCATAAGCAGCACTTGGTTATCAACAAACGTGGGAATGTGGTTGGGGGGGGGGGGGTGCAGTATTAACTGCAGCTGAAGCTGTGCAGATGACAGGGTACATTCATTACATTGATGTTGAGGTATAGTGTGTGTATGGTCATAGTGTGCTTGAGTTATATACATCCTATGCTTTCATGCGTAACTCAAGAAGTATCTCCATACCCTTGGACAAATTCCCACCCCGGGTATGAGTAGCCTATATTATATATTTCTTTCTTATATATATTTTATCTAAAACCATAATATTATGTATTTCTGGGTCTTGGTACATTTGTGCGTCTTTTTTTGTGGTATTCTTCCATGCCCTGATCGATTGATCGTTTAGCATGCTCTATATTCTTTAGCTAATCATTTTTTCACTCTCATATCTCAAACTCCACATACTGTATTCAATTCCAAGGGGTGTCGATGTGGATCCCTGATAATCAGCTACAGTCAGGGTATGGGATGCGCACTTCTGAAGCAATGATTGACTGCCCAGGGATACTCCAGTATTGCCTGACCCCTCTTTGAAAAGGGATTTAACCTTTAACATTAAGGCAATGTTCCACTCTGAAGGGAGAATCCAGTATTGCCCGACTCCCCTTCATGACTCAAGTCTATAATTGGTTTCAACCATTGTCCAGTTATATACTCTTGACATTAGCCTCCATGCATACATAAAATGAATCAAATCAAACATAATAGGTATCAACTGAATCTCTGATGCAATCCTTTAGCAGTTTATAATGTATCTTAATTGAAACGTGTGTTTCACTCTTTAGCAGAATAAAAAAAACATGCACGCAGTCCTTTCTTAACCTGCCTTACAATTTACATGTAACCATGGCAACCAAATCAGAATTGGAACCAACTGATATGGGTAAAATGCCTTTAAAATGAATCTGTTAGGTAATATTTCCAATATTAGTTTCTTAAAGCAATATTTATTCCGCTAACCTTTAAATCGTGGGTCGGCTCCACCATAATCGGCAGTAACACCTGAATAGTTCCCTATAGATATAGGTTGTGTTATCATCACAGATATAAAGTAAGATATCTATTAATAAAGTAAAGTGCATCTGTTGAATACACTCAATTTTATATATCTATATCTGTGGAAGCACATTTTTACTACTATTGAACCCCCAATCCCCCCTGATAAGCTGTATTATGCAATACAATGTATGGACATAGGGTCTGTACATCTTTACTAATAAAACAGCTAATATTATTCCTGGTGTAGCTAACAACATCATGCCTATATTCAGCCTAGCTAAGATCTGTGACTTTACTTTTTTTTCAGAATTACATAACTAAAAGGACCTCCATTCTGATATTAATTCATAATTGGAATACCATTTGAATACTAAACCTTCACTGTGGCCCTCTTGTTATACTAATCTAATCTGTATAATTGGTTTTGTAGTAACATGGCTTACACCTACCAGTCTTCTGTACAGAGTTGGGATGTCCTTCTAGATGCTCCACTGTTGTCTGTGAAAGTGACAAAAAGCCACACCTTAAAGGCCACCCTCACACATCACTCAGTTAGTATACATTTACACGGTTAGTGTTAGTGACATTAATGTTCACAGCATGGCTAGTTATTTAGTAGCCCCCTCCCCCTCATGGAACGTTCACAAATGACGTCACCTATTTTTGCACCCTGTCACTATTTTGAACAAATTGACTAGACAAATGCATGGCTTGGACCACGTTTCGTCATCCAACCCAAAGACCCACACCCTCTATAGCAGGTGACATCATTTGTGAACGATCCCTCATCCGTACATACAGATTCATATCTTAATAGGTCAACCATTCTCACTTATTTTTTGTCCTGTGTTTTTTTGTATCACATTATTGTGGATTCAGTACAAAAGAAAATGATGCGGTGATATAAACGTTGGATTTCTAGTGGGTCATTATCTAAAGGGCCTTCTCACCTATATTTTGTCACCGCTTCAGCACGAGCGAACCTAAAACACTGTCTGGTCAATATTGACATGACCGTGTCCTCTTAGTGTAAACTACCAAGACCCATGACACCTACTTCCCACCCTTATGATAACAAAGGTATCTCCTACCACCTATTCGTAACTTTGCTGATCTGTCTAAGTCTGATACGGATGTCAACATATTAAATAACTTCCTGGTATGGATATTGGGATTTGGTTTGGATAAAGACAGGTATACAAGTCGTTTTGTCTCAGGTATACATTTACATACTGTAGGTCTATAGAGTATACCCGGGCATCATTCCTCAGGTCACTCAAAATAGAAATCTCTAAAGAATATTACATTTCCAACTTTTGAAGGCCACGAAGCTTAACCGCTAAAGCCGGAATACATCGGCATTTCACGTGGACAGCCTTTAATTAAAACCCCACCCACCAGCAAAACAAAGAAAATTAATTTTTGACTTATTTGTCAGTGCTGGGTGATGATAAACCAGATATTTTTTGTGGCCTTATATTATGGTTAACCGCTGTCTGCAAGTCGTCTGTACTCGCTACTGCTTGTAGGCCAGACACATATATCCATATAGACGTGTGATGGAAGACATTGAGTCGAAATGATAAGGTCATCCCTTGAAGGTGTGAATTCAGGGAGGGGTTAAGCTGAAATATTATCCCTTTCTAGTGATTGGGATCTACATTGTGTTGTTACTGAGTTGTGAATATTCCTTTAAGAAATCCTGGATGTTGTGTTGCTTTTGATACTTTGTAATACCCTTGTATATGGGGACTATTTATTATTGGCATTTAGGCATGTTTATCAGCAGAAGAAGACACCAATAAAGTGAAGTAGATGGGGAACGTTCACAAATGACGTCAATGGGTGCCAGGGGTGCGTGTGGGGGGTTTGGGGCCTGGGGATCTTTTAATTAAGTGACAAAACATGATCCGGCCCATAGATTTGTATAGGCCAATTTGCACAGAATAGTGAAAGATAGGCAACGTCATTTGTGAACGTTCCCTATGGCACCTGGTGCCACGGATACAATTACATTGGGGTGCGGGGATAGCACCAGCTTAACATTGAATGGGAGGGGTGGACCCAGACACAATTGGTAGAGTTAGGGGAAATGTGTGTTCCAGGTCATGTGCACCAAACATCTTGGCATTTGTAGATGAAACATAAATCGCCATTTTAAAAACCACTCAAATAGGTCACAATTATGGTGGTTCTCAAGTATGCATTCTTTTTGTTTTTCTTTTGAATTATTTTGAAAAAAAAAAATTGGAATTTTATCATGCATTATCAGTAGAGTGAGGTGCCCTGAAACACACAATTTCATTTTGGCCTAATATAGGGGAGGTGCATGGGAAGCTTATAATACAGGAAACAAAACTCAGTACGCACTCGACGACATCACAGGGTACGCACCGCTCAGCACATTACCACCAGCTGCGGCGTACACATGGTTTACCTACAAACCACGGGGCAACCAGCGAAAATCAATATGTATATAGGTCTATGGTGGGCTTTTAATTTCCGTGTTATGTTTTTTTAATTTGCTTATAAATGGCTCGAGATGATGAGCGGAGAGTAAAGAAGGAGGAAAATGATCTATATATTAGAAGAGAAATTATTCACACAGTTTCTATTGAGGACTATTTGTGTGTTTAAATTCATTGATTTAAAAGAAACTGAAAAAATATGCTAATGGGAGGTATCTTAGTATGGAACCAGTAATAACTCTATTTTGGCCATCTCCTAAACAGCTAGCTGACCTGCATGCATGTTCAGGTTCCAAGTGTCACTCATGTATATGCCCATTTGTCGGTATGATGCATGAATGCGATTTGCACGTCGGGGCTGCATTGATGTATCATGACGACAGATACATAAACATGATGTAGAGGCATGATGTCGTTATTAAGAGGCACGGTGGGTTTTTAATAAAGAAGAAGTATAATGGTTTACCATGTTGCTTGGGCAACTGATGCATCGTCCTGAAAAGCAATAAAAATGTATGAGAATCAGTTGGAAACCTGGCAGTACATCTACTAAAATATGTATCTATATGCATCATATTTATAGCCTTTATTATTCAAATAATCTTAATTCAAGATAGTAATCTCTAAGGTTCAGATTGCGAACGGCAAATGGGAACATTCACAAATGATGCCACCTATTATATTATTGGACCTTTTCAAGATCCCTCCCACCCATTCCAACCACTATCTTTCGGCAAATTGGCCAAAAAAAAAAGAAGTATGGCCTGAGCCACATTATATCACTAAGCCCAAACCCTCCCCCAACCCCAACCCCCACCCCCAAAACCATGCACTAACTGGTGGCATCATTTGTGAACGTTCCCTATACTAAAAATTGAAATCTCTACTTACTTTTCCTGTTGCTGTGCCTGGTACGTCTCCCACCACTGGCCGTCCGGCTACCAGATTCCTGCAACCAAAGCACAACCAGTCGTTAAATGTTAGCATGTAAAACATGTATAGCCTAGTCATCTGTACCCCCCTTTTTTCTTTCTTTTTAATCTGGAAAATAAAAATTAGGCAATATGAAGCCATGTATATACCTGGAAGCGTTCCCTGTGGGGATACGATACACAACTAAACTACGCGACATCAGAGCCAACGTGGCCGAGTTCATCGATCCATATATATTGTTTGCTTTATATGATTTATCCACTTATCTGGACATTGATAGACATGTACCTATATAGCCATTATGTGCTAATAGCGACACATACATGCAAGTGAACTATCTAGGGGATCAAACACTTGGCATATCTAAAGCCATTGGAATAACTATAGACCCTACTGATATAGATGATAGGGATTCAGCCGTACAGCTTTACAGTAAGATGATTGTCATACATTGATAATCATGGTATGGGGACAAGTGTAAGCTATAGCGACTGGCGATAGACACATTCTTAGTCGGCCTCAGCCCCCGTTCATAAGGGCACCCAATGAATCTATTTTGTTTCTCCAGATACACAATCATGTACATGTAAAGTGTATTATGGTTCTCTCCATGGGGTAGTATCACCAAAACACTGATAACATTACCCTCTATATATAGCATAAGGCCTACCTAACCATTTAAGAACAGAATATGTCCCATGCTGCATGAATGCAGTATTGGCAAGTAACTGACCAGTGCTGTATGCACCCATGAATGCATCATGCAGACGGTGCGAGGTTGTGGCATTCCTGAAGGGTTAATGGTATGATGCACCAATGCAGTATTGTTTGTTGGTGCCTCATAACGACACATTCTGAATGATTTTAAACAACATGCCGTCCTTAAAGTGTTAACGCCACTTGATGCTTAGGTTTCGGTTCCTTCAGATATCATAAAGATAAGATTTGACTGACATTTATAATATCGGACACCGAGGTCTTGATCCCCTGTTCTATTATCTCATCAGGAACATAATACTGCAACCTTTTCAACTCTGTTATCTTCTCACTTTGGCATCTTTGACGTCAGTCACTGACCCTGGTTGTTTAACCCTTTAGGGGTGACATGTTGTCTTAAAGCAACATTTTGTCGTCATCATCCACTAACGAATTGTATTGGTGCATCATACCGACCTTCCTTTTGTGAGTCTATCAACCCTGCAAGGTGGGCATGATCCATGAAGGTACATGTAGCACTTAAATATGAGTAAACTCACCAGAGCTGCATCCAATAAGTATCATGCCGACAAAGGGCATTGCATAAGCAATACATGCCGTCATTAAAGGGTAAAATAAGGGGGGGTGTACCTTGTATTTAAAGTAACCTTATTTGAGTAAGTATTTTATTTGTATTTTTTGTTGTCTCCCCGGCCTTCTTATCAAGATAACAAATAATGATCCATGCTACATCCATGTTACATGTACCTTCATGGATCTCATCCCATTGTGTTTATTCCATAGCATTATGAAATTGAGTATGCTGTTCAGATAGCACCCGCAGAGAAAAGTGCTACATGTGACATGGCCCGGAAATCTATGGGAAGTATAGAGGAGCGTTCACAAATGACCTCACGTTTTTTTGGAACATTTTTAAAAGCCCAATCCTCTTGTCAGTATTTTTGTGCAGATGGTCCGAGGGGTCTTCATCATGGTCATGCATCAATGCCACTCTTACGATAGTCTACTCGTCAATGATGCATTGATGCAGGACATAGCGCGTTAAGGCACTCTGCCCTCAAAAGGCTAGAAAACAACTAATGCGGAACTATACACGGAAAGAAAAACAGAGCAGAGTATATAAATCAGCAGATATCTCCGCCATCAAAGCTTGCTCTATATAAACGGATACCGAAACTGTTTACGGATGTTAAGTCCTCATAATCGACGGTACACCCAGAAACACCCCAGAGTTATATATATGTACACACATATAAATAGGTCTACTTCCACCAGCTATATATACTTCGTCTGGCACCGTATACATGTATAGGCACATAGCATACTTAAAATAGACTAAAGCGTTTTTGGGTAGCATGATGCATTAAAGTACATTAAAGCTTACTGTTCATGTGTCGTCATGATGCCTTTATGAATGTCTAGGCCTAGACATGATGCCTTTATGCATGTAGCACGACATCAATAGGGCATAGTGCAGCCAATGTTACATTTAGACGGTGAATTAATCATTATAGAGGTGTCGTGTCACTTAACCTTACGTTTAATAACCCCATTGTACATCACCCCCGCCGCCGCTCAAAATATATTGTTTCCGCATAAAGTGCTCTATAAGCATTTACAAGACTCGCCAGAGCTAGATTAAGTTTAGCTACGGTAAAATGAGAAGCTCATGCAAATACATCCTGTGGTAGAAATAGATTGTCATGGGCAGTGTCATTGACCTCTCCTTTGTTGTTTTATTCCCTGCGTGTATGTGTCACTATACCAGGATATTAAACAAGGGAGATTTCAGGTTAGGGATACCAGTTCTTAGATACTGCCTGATAAGGTCAAATATCTTTAAGGGTAACTTGGGAATAAGTCTAGGGTCGATAGGTTTTTTTACAGCCCCTCTACGATACCCTTAAATTAAAAATATTTAAAAATGGAAAGATTTTTTCAAATTTTTTGTTAACCTAAATTTGACCCCCAAAAAAGTAAAAATATAATGACTTCTTCAAAATTGCATTAAAAAAGTAGTGTGGGCCCTGTTTTAATAGGGTCGGGCGGGTGACCTTAAAACAAACCCTCTTTTTGGCCTAACCTACAGCCACGCCCATGACCCTATGCTATAGAACCTTATTACGGGAACGTTCACAAATGAGGTCCTTACATGATGTTGGGACATCCATGAAGTCCCCTCTTGCCATCCTAAAAACACACCCATTGTTATCTGGTGACTAACATATGAAGATAAAGATAGCCAAAAGACATTGCTCCCGGATCCGGTGGCAGTATCTGTGAACGTTCCCCAGTGCCTAGATATAGTGCGCCTGGAGCGGGGAGGAGCTCAGTTAGAGATCTGGATTAGCTCATATTTCTCCGACAACATTGGCACCCTTTCGTTTTCTGATTCCCTTTGTCTGGATCTTGTTCCCCATTTCTCTCTTTTCTTTTTCTTTTTTGTTTTTCCGTTTCTCTCTATGTGATACCGGATCATAATATACAGGATGCTGAAGCTGTAGAGACTAATTGCTGTGGGGAATCCTCTGAATTGCTGACAGATTGATATTGCTTCCGGCATTGGCATATCTATAGGTTACAATGGTTATACATTCTATGATACGATCTTGAATCGATATAATCAAGATAAAGTCCCCTATAGCCTTTGCTATATCGTTTATCTTACAGATGAGATAAAGGTTTTCTATATTCCAAACATCATTACAAGTCAACATATAAACGTATAAGAATTACCGACCCGCACATTTTCATGATAAATATATTTGAATTGACTTGAACTGATTTCTTGAAATACCATTGGACTCCCGATACCAATTCCTATGGATTATCCATCTAAATCTGGGACAACACGATTATGCACATCGATACTCTCCTCAAGTCATGTGTCGTACAATTTGCAACCACACACATGTACTACATGTATGTGCCAAAACACGCATAGCCAGTGAGCTGTATTCGAGTATAACATAGTGCCAAGGTTCATGTTCCATGTCCCAGTCTCATTGTAAGGGGCCATCCATAAAATATGTCGCGCAAATTCCAGTAATTTTCACTCCCCCCCCCCCCTGCCGTCCTCTATCAAAGGCTGTATTAGAGAGACGGGCGGCGAGCAATGGCAGATCTATATGGATAGAAATGCAGAGACAGAGACAGGAGTGATTGTAAATATCCGAGAGGGAGTAGCATAGAGAAGTGGACATTGCACCATAACATCCACACGCGATAACGGTATACATACACCCTCAGAAAAGTGAGCGTCACTGTCGCCGAAAGCACTCTCACCTGAAAGCCGGGCAGTGCCTAACATTCAGGTGAGGGTACTTTTGGCGACAGTGACGCTCACTTTTCTGAGGGTGTATACATGTATGTTGGAGACACACTTTAGAGAGGAGACATACGAGCCTGCCATTTTAATTCCCTCCAGGGTCGCACACCGTTATCAGAAACTACACATACACATTAGGATCTCAGGAGTTGAGGGGACATATCTTTTCTGAAGGCTACGTTACGGCGCCGCGCCCCCAGCCCCGGGCCCCAGCCCCATGTATGGCCTTTTTACGTGGGCCTTTTGAGGTAAATATGTGCATGGCCATTGTTCAATAAACAGTTTTCTCTGGTAGGACATTATATGGTAAAGTAAGGGGTGTGTTTTTGGCCTTTCGGTTATACTTTGGCATCCTGTTCCGGTTCGAAACTGGCGAAGTGGCAAGACAACTTTGTACAATTTTGGCAGCACTTTTAATGGCCACATACATACACATGAAAAGTGTAAATAGACGAGTTGAGGAACATAAAACCGTACACAAATTATGTTTTTCGTAGGCGGGCTTTACCATTAAATCCCCCCTCCCCCCCCCCCCCAACAATTCTGGAGAAGCATTAACTTAATATCGTCAGGGAACGTTCACAAATTACGTCACCTAAAGTGGGCTTATTTTCACCCCTCCTCCGTCCCCTTGGCAATATTGTTGGACGTTTGGATGTTAAAACCTTTTTTTACTTACCGCAGAAGCAGACCTTCGATCCCTATGCCCCCAATCCTCGTCGTCCATCTCGTCTTCATCCTCTTCCCTAGAGTTGGGGGCTGTTGGCGGTAGGAAGTCCCAGGGACCTCCGGGGACACCTGCACCCCTGGGCGGCTTCCCAATCCCCTCTTGCCCTCCTACTGGGTCCACCTGTCCTGGATCAGTAGTGCCAGCAGTTCCTCCTGCACCTGAGGCCGGGCAGAAGGTCTCCAGGCGCTGGCTGACCTCCAGGGTGTCCTTATACTGCATGTACTGTACCAGTCCCACCCCTAGTATGAGCCCCAGGCAGAGAACCACCAGGCCAACAGTGGCATACACCACCTTAATGATTCGTCTACACTGGGGACAGATACCTTCCTGGGCTGATGCACTGGGGAGCAGCGCCTCATCGTTTCCTCCAGGGTTTGATCCCTCAACCCTGGTCAGCTCTTCATAGCCATACTGTGAGTCTTGGGGTATCGGCTTTTTCTGCCCTACACACGACATGTCGACCTTCATTTTCACCAGTGTGTGCCCCAGCTGTGTGCTACTACTATACTGTTATCTTGTTTTCACGCTGTCTCTGTCAGTTATGTTTGTATCCAGTGTACGACTGGCACGCTTGGACGATCCTGCCGACAGCTCCCTTCTCAGTTCGCAGTGTCAGGGTGTAAATATTGATGTAAGTGTAACTTGGACTTCACAGGGTTATTTGGATGTGTGTCGTCTGGAGCTATATGGATGCACCCACTGCACCGACAGTAGCACACTGACTACTGTAGTCTGTTATCTGTGGCAGACGACAGTGTTTTGTCCTCAACCAGTCCTCAGGGACAGGTGGTGGTGGTTTAATAGGCCACCACTGCTGCTAGGGACAGACTGAATGAAACCCAGCAGATGACACCAGTCTCTCACTTTCACTCAGTCAGTAGCGGTATAGCAGACGACAAATGCCCCTTTCCTTCACAAAAGCGCGGGAAATTCAAACAGTGATGTGCTGTTACGACGAGTTATGTGCACAACAAAGGATGCGTGTGTAGATCTATTATGAGGTGGTGCAGGCCTGCAGGGAGGACGAGGGTCTCTAGTGGTGAGGCATGGGTCAGTGTGGTAGAAACAGTGGTACTGAGGCCGCTATGACCGTGGGGCCCTTATATACAATCAGCCCCCCCTCCCCCTTCCCTCTCCCTCCCCTCCCCTCTCATCTTCTCCCCTCCCACCCCCAACAGCCCTCTCCCTCCTATTCCTACAGCCTCTGCCTCATTCATACCGTAATAAATTCCAGGCTGGGTGTCTTGCACTTTGAAAGCAAAAAGGACACACACGCGTTCCTAATTCCTAGATGTGCACCATGTTCCGATGTATTTGGAGTGGACAAATTACCCCCTTTTACTAAAAACTAAATGAAATACATACAACAACTCAGACACACACACAAAATAATAGGATATTGCACTATGTATTTTGCATAAATCTGTATATCTCTGACAAGACGACTCAGTAATCTTTTGTCAATATTCTCAACTCAATTACATCCTTCTTTTCACGACTTTTATTGGGGGAAGTGGGAACACAGATGTGTCCCTTCTCCATACTGAGTGTCTATTATGGGATTCCCAGTCTTCCTACTGCCTTGACTCCCGTAGCTCCCTATCCACCCACCCGCACACATCCACATGCAGACGATTTGAGAATTCCCCAACTAGGGTCACGAGGATATTAATAAGTTTACGGATCCCCTTAGTGCCTCAAGGCTTAGTATAATGTGACTGCAGATGGGTCAAAAACGACCTGGCGACCTGGGCTGTTTTGGAGGCGACTTTCGACCTAAAGCAATAATATAAGCGACCTGGCGACTTTTGGAAAAAAATTAACAATAGGTTAAGGGGTCCAAAAAGCGACTTTGTGACTTGGACCCCTTAATTTCAGCGACTTTCCGACCTCAAGGGGGGACCCCTCTGCAGCCCCTATAATGTGCAATGTGTCGTCATGATGCACCAAAGGAGCGCTGGTGGCGCTGGTGAGTAACTCGCCAGCGCTGTGCTGGTGCATCACGCAGCCTCTTGAGGTCGACTTGGGGCATTATATGTATGTAGGAAGCTATGGCGAGTTACTCGCCAGGGCTGCATTCACCATGCATCATGACGACGAAACCTCGGGTAAAGGGTTAAACTTAAAGTATTCAATGAAGTATACATTGAAGCACTATGATGTCCAAGGGCGCGGCTTATTCTTTGAGTGGCAGGAAAACCGGAAATTGAAACACATTATATACCTAGCGGTTCCCAAGTTGTATAATTTCCCAAAATCATGAATAAAATTACCGGATAGACATGCATGCACGTGCATGCATCTTTCCCAAATGTGAAACTTAAATAAGGCCTTTTTTTAAACACGGGGGAATAAAAATTACCTATATAGGACAAATCTGAGGTCTGCTCTCTTTTGCTGACCAAAAAACCAACGTTTTGGCCAGTGAACCCATAGAGCATTAATTACTATATGAATCCATGTGCCCATGCATCAGGAGCCTAAGCGTGGCGAACCTTTTTTTGCGTCCGGGAACGTTCACAAATGACGTTAGCGGCTAGGGGTAGGGTCTTTGGGCTCAGTGACAAAACATAACCCGGGCCATTACATATGTATTACATTTCTCTAGACTGTTTTACCCAAAATAGAAAAATGTCCCAAAATAGGTCATGTGTGAATGGTCCCAAATGTCTATTTTGCAGCAAAGGTTTCCTCCTCTGACTTACTGGAAAAAATACACACACATAGTATTATATACACATCCTTCCTGACCCTGTTTGTCCCGAAAAAGGGAACCATGAGGAATGAACCTCAAGGAAAGATTCAAAATATAAAAGTTTTTCGGAGATACTTTTATATAAAAGTTCAATAGATAGAACTTTAGAGAATGGCATATGTTCGTGGGTAAAATGGGTCTGTATGCATCTATCTATATGCATAGCATTGGGATTGCAGGCCTGGACGCAGCGGCCTTGACATTCTGTTCTGCTCTGAAAGCTCATTACAATGGTTGTGTTTACTACACTGTAAAAAATTGGTTGCCAGTTTTGTAGGTGTACATTAGATTCTACTATAGGTGTACAGTTTATTGTAAGTAAACAGTAGATCAACTGTAAATCTACAGTAGGTTCTACTGTAAATCCATTCTACAGTAGATTCTATTGTGTACATGCACTTACTATTTACGCACATTTACAGTGTAGGTGATGGGGAGGGGTGCATATTTCGTCAGGGGCGAGGCAAGAAGGTAAAAAGTAGCGGGACAACGAGGGGTCTAACCCGTTTTTAGAACCTGGTATTTCAAATTGACCAATGGGAGAGCAGGGTTTGAGGGTGTAGACTATATCCCATAGACCATAGGTAATTAAAAGGTAATAAAATAGCAATTAAATACCAGGTTCTAAGTCGGAAAGATCCCATTAACTCGGGGACTATGTCATTTAGACAGCCTCCCTACGGTCGGTGTCTAAATGCCATAGACCCCTCATACAGGGATCTATCCTTAACGTATTCCCGTATAGGTGACATCTTAGGCTTGGATTATTTTTACGAGTTGCCACGCTGTTGGGTTTCGCTCTCCCTCTCTTGCTACTGAGTCCATTTGATTCATGGAAACTATGGTAATTTCTTTCCGAATATTCAAGACGACGTATTACTTCTAAGTCATACTTTATTTATAAGTCGACAAAAGCAATTTTTATTACTTCAACCCCATGTTTAGAACAAATCAGCATTGCATCTGCACCACACTATTTGACAGTGGGCTGATCTCACAGCAGTATTGCTTTTGCTATAACTATGATAAGTAGTAATAACTAGATTTATGCTGTGTCAGACTCTCAGTTTCTGTCGGAAATAGTAGTTACCACATTAGCCTTAGATGCAAAAACAGCCGACTGGCTTATCGAGATAATGCTCTAGTATTTGACCAGTATATACTATAAATACACAGTATATCCATGCAGTGTATAGCAACATTGGCAATGGAGTGATGGTTTCCTCAACAGAAGTACCCCGGGATCAAATCGTTATCATTGTTTGTTATATGACAGTTCACGTACAGACTATAGATGTGTTGGGTTTTAACTTTCCGCCAAGGACTCCAATATGCGCCATTTGTACATATGATTATATATTGACTTATGGGATGGGACCGATGTCTTCTATAATTATTTACCCTATCGTGCAAAGTCCAGTGCCTGGAGTCTGTGATGAATTCCTCACTCGACTCGTAGCATAAAGATGTAGTGCACCCCATTGATATCTGATAGCATAATTTTTTTTTTATCTATATACCTGTTCCATATACTAGTACTGATAACGAAGTGCATCGTACATGCTGACCGATAGGTGTGTAAAATGAACCTGAACACATAGGGTAATTTCACCTATACATATACCTTAAGACAGACACTTGTATGTGTGCTTATTCAAAGATTCTAATCTATTTATTTGTGAAAAATGGTAAAGTTTAAGTGCCACCTTTCCCCCTAATAAATCACTGATACAAGTCTTATCTTACAGGATCTTAAGATCAATGTCCGTCCCAGGGTGTGTGTCCGACTCATGGTGAATCTACCCTGAGTGTCGTGTATCTGCATGACCAGATATGCTACGTGATATATCATTGATACATCGTGCTATATTGTTTATATACTAGTAGCTTATAAGCTTATAAGAGGAGCACTCGTTGGGTTATTTTACGCGACTAAGAAAATAGATGTACACATGTATAAGAATAAGTTTATTGATATACAATAAAGCTGTAAGGTTTATATAGTAAAGCAATTGGAATCCCCGATCTAAGACTTGTACCCGGAGGGCTGAGATAATGTGAACGTCACGTTAGCAAGTTCGTGATCATATAAAACACACAAAACCCCACTTCCCGCGTCTCTATTGAGCGGGGCTTAACCATTTAAGGGCCGCATCCTGCTTTAGTGCATTATACGCGTACTATTTTCATCACAATGCATGAATGCATCCTGGTGAATAACACAGCACTACTGTTGCATTCAAGCATCATGCCGTCGTTACAGAGCGGATACACACAGGGACGCATGATGCAGGAATGCAGCCCTGGTGAGTAAAGATCCGTCATAGTTACATGAATGCATCATGACGACACAGGGCATAGCACATTAAACGTCAAAAGTGCATTTAAAGCTTTAATTTAACACACCATACGACCCTCAAAGGGTTACGTTGTAGTAGATCTACAATCTCCCCGAGATAATTATCATCCACTGACGGAAATCCCCGAGTGCCACCGAGTGCCAGCCAGGAACATCGGGGGAATATCCTGTCACTGTTTACTCCTCCCCTCCCCCCTCAATCGTTTCAGGGCACGCCATTGGCTGACTTAGTTATGGCGATATCCCACAAAAAAGCTGGCCCCTTGATAGATTGATGAAACAGTGTGATTTACATGAGATAAGACGGATAAGGAACATGTAGTTTAGAAAGGAGACGTTGACCATAACTGATGGTTCTAAATATGTGATCTTTGTTTGATACAAATGTAAATCCTGTTTAAGTAAGGTTTTCCTTAATAAATACATTTATAATGATATTAAATAATAAGAAAACAGCCGGTATAATTAACGTTATTTGTGACCAATCCCTATAATATCTAAATGCTTGGTACTAATATAGCATCGGATGCCCATGGGCCCTGGGGATGCGGATTGGACATTTGGGAACTCATTGCCTACACTGAAAATCCATAGGTTGAAAGGGTTAGTCAGCACAGACTATCGTAGGTTGGTCATATGAGTGTTAGTCACAATGGCAAAGTTATATTCAAAAATGACCGAGGGGTCAGTCAGTAGTGGCTAACCTAGGTTCATCATTGGTGTGTTGTATTTGTATACCACTAGTTGGTGCCACCTGTGATGACCACTCAGTGGCTCCTTCTTGAAATTAAAAGACCAAAGTGGGTTGGTCAGTACTGACCAACCTGACAATAATAACTAACCTAGGTTGGTCATATAGGGAGCCAAAAAATGACTAACTAGGTTAGGCACTAGTGACTGAGAGATTGGTCGTATAGGGAGCCTAGGAATATCAGTGTAGAATGCCAGAAACAAATGTAATGTTCATAGCCATGTTTGAGGGTCCCCTATGCATAGCATACTTATAGCATATAGTCCACGTGGTTGACTCATGGGCATTCTACCCTATAAAATCAGAGTATCAGAGTATAAAGTCAGCCTTTATAGAAAATAGGTTCGATCACTCCCTCATAATATGGTCACTCAGGGCCCTGGGACACAGGCTCTTATGAACCCGGGCACTCAATAACGTTCCCGGGACCATCACTTAGAACTGTGTCTGATAAACGTGTAAATTATGCAAACTTAACTTTTAAAACGGAGTCCAATTTTCATTTTGTATCACATCCATACGTTTGACAGAAATTGTAGTAGGGAGGCAGAATCTTGAAATTTTACCACATGAGGGATGGAATGTTAGGGATTGGCATCCAGGCCAGACTTGAAGTTTGACATATACTGAACAAGTTCAGGGTGGATGCCAGCTGAAATTATTGTTTTTCTTTGAAATAGGGCCCGATAAAGGCGGCTATTACCAAAATTCACTATTTCTGCTATAGCTTTGCAGCTAATGATGATAGACATTCAATTAAAGTGTCTACATCCCTATTTTCAGGGTCTAGCAACATAATGAAGACATTACATGACCTCTCCAATGCATAGTTTACCCACTATAGGCCTAATAACAGTAGCCATTATCAAAATTTACCATTTTCGTCTTAGCTTTCCTAATAAGGGTGATAGACATTTATTTCAAGTGGCTATATCCACATTTTCAGGGTCTAGCAGCATAATGAAGACATAAATTGGTCTCTCCAGTGCACAGATTACCAACAATAGTCCTTAATACATGGTAGCCAGGACGGAGATTTGCTATTTTCACCATAGCACTGCAAATAAGGGTGATAGACATTCATTTAGAGTGGCTACATCCATATTTCCAAGGTCTAGGAATGCAATGGTGGCATTTTGTCTCTTATCCTATACATTGTTGACCTATTTTAGCCTGATATCAACTAAGTGACCCAATTTCTATTTTTTGTATAGATGAGCACATATTCTCTGTAGACAGGGGAACTAGTCATCTGGCGATCTGTATCCATCTTTAGATACGTATCCTAAAAGCCTACAAAGGTCAGAGCTATACACGATTAGAAAGAATAGAGGGATCAAAAGACCAGTATGCCTATGATTGTAGTTATAAAGGTATGTTAGTATGTGTAGATTAAATAACCTGTGATACAAAAACATTATAATGATCCCATACTATATTATTTCTTTATAAATACTTGGCCTTTTGTACTAGGCTAATATGTAACTGAGCCTTAACCCTCTAAGGCGACCCAAAAAAAGGTTTGCTGGTGATGAGGGTGAGATATTTGGCAAAAATGTTCCCTAAAGGCCGAGCCTATGCTAAATCCCATAGAGTTATAATATGAGTCATACATGATTAAAAATTAAATGATTAAATCGGCTAATGAAACTAACAGCACTAATGAAAGTGGACTCAAAAGCGCTAAACATCACATGCTAAGGATGGAGAAGATGGGAGAATGGGCAGAATTTGACATTATATTAAACTCTGCCACCAACAGTATATATCAGTGTACATATAACTATATGTATTTAATCGTTGTATAACACATCTGAATCTGAATTGCAAATCCATTTAAGATCATCACATTGGCAACACATGTAACAGATTTTGCTCGAGCAGAAAGCGTCGAAAGATGGAGGAGAGTTTGACTTAACCCTTTATAGATGAGCACCAATTTCAACTGTAGTTGATGACATGGCTGGCTGAGCATCAACTTTAGTCGGCATAACTCTATGGGATGTAGCATAGTCTGACTCTTGAGGGGAGGTTTCTGCATCACATCTTGCCCCTTTTACCAGCAAATACTTTTTTTGGCCAGTCTCAAAGGGTTAAGTGAAAGGGTTTTCCCAAATATCCTCAGGACTACAACAGAGCTGAGGATATAACCAAAACCAATTTAAAAGAAAGCAACTATACATGCAACACAGGCACAGTAATGATATATTTCAATGGCATGTTGCCAAAGCATTGAGGATGTATAGCCTATGCATAATCCACTCTGAATTTCTTCTCTTTATTGTAGAAAGGGGAACTATTTCTCCATGCATAGAAAGGTAATAATGTTTGCCATAAGAAATTAGAGATGTGCAATAGGGAAATTAACCTCTCACAGCTGCCCAGTTTTGAGGGTTCAGGGCCAGATTTCAGTATGACGTAGGGCAGATGGAGACCTGATAAACATTTAGATGACTGGTAATAAAAAGAGGGAATAATTCCCTCATACTTGCAATATCAAGTAGTCCTGAGGCAATTGCATGCAGCTATAGCCTTGTGTATAATTATGTTTGTATCTGAAGTCATAATACTTTGTCAATTTATCCATGGGAACCAATCCTGATCCACCTACCCTTTTCAAGGTGGGGATGGGATTCAAGACAAATCATTCACATGGTTCACAAATTGACTGACTGACATTTCATCCTTTAAGATTGCAGCTCATTTTGATATATTCTCGAAGATGCTATTCATACCCCTATGTTATTCATATATACAGTATTTTAAGGTATTTTATGCATACCTTTACTGAGGGATATTGCAAACAAGGTTTTGAATGAACCCCAGTCTTGTATAAGTGCCTAGGGTAGGGGAGCCATCAAATATATTTTAGGCACCACAAATCAATCTTGATTATGTGTCTTTTTGTTTGTATTAGCACCCAAGGGTAACCATACATCCAAATCTGTAAGCGCAGGGTGCTTAAACATGATGGTACAGTAACATGTGCTTAGGATATTTTGTTCTTGCATTGTGTGCAAGAACAAAATATGAAGTAGGGGGATATATGGCCAAGCTATTTGCTGAGAAACTTGTTGACTATGCACTGGATAACAATTAAAATGTCAGTATTGAAGCCATGTATAATGTTCTGAGGCCCTGTGAATATGGATATAGCCACTTGAAATGTCTATCATCCTTATGTGCAAGCTATGCTGAAAATGGTAGATTTCTGTAATGGCAACCATAAAGAGACCTATAATATGAAAGTTATTCATTGGACAGGTCATGTGATGTCTTTATTATGTTGCTAGACCCTGAAAATGTGGATGTAGCCACTTTAAAATAATGTCTATCACCCTTATTCACAGAGCTATGGCAAAAATGGTAAATCTCTACAATGGCTGCCATATGTCAATACCTGTAATTGGTAAACTGTGCACTGGAGAGGTCATGTGATGTCTTCATTATGCTCCTAGACCCTGAAAATGTGGATGTAGCCACATGAAATAAATGTCTATCACCCTTATAAGCAAAGCTATTGTGAAAATGGTAAATTTTGATAATGGCTACAGTTATTAGGCCTATACTGGGTATACTATGCATTGGAGAGGTCTTGTGATGTCTTCATTATGTTGCTAGACCCTGAAAATGGGGATGTAGACACTTTAATTGAATGTCTATAATCATTAGCTGCAAAGCTATATCAGAAATAGTGAATTTTGGTAATGGCTGCCTTTATCGAGCCCTATTTCAAAGAAAAACGATAATTTCAGCTGGCATCCACCCTGAACTTGTTTAATATAGGTCAAACTTCAAGTCTGGCATGGATGCCAATCCCTAACATTCCATCCCTCATAAAATGATTTCTAGCCTTCTTTTGAAATTTTACCTCCCTACTATTGCGCCGCTTCGCAACATACTTTGATTGTTTCTGCTGATTCAGCATTGTTTTATAAATGTTGTAGATCATCAGCACACCTTGACGGACACTAACCTAGCTCTATCATATATGCATGCATTAAGGGAGTGGTCATTTATGAGCAACGGTGGGGGGGGGGGGGGTGCATTACAGGGGCGTGGCAAGCAGTTTCAAAGTAGGGGACTGAGGGGTATTTTGACCCTTTTTCACCCTTTTTACTTGACCTTTTTGGTTTGACCTTTTTTGGGGTTCGTCAAAAGTGGGGGGGGGACATGTCCCCCCCGTCCCCCCCGGTTGCCACGCCCCTGTGCAAAAGGAAGGTGGACCCCTTGAGGGAAAGGGACCAAAGATTTAGAAAAATTCACCCCTTAGGCCACTTAGAAAAATAAAATGGTTTCTTATCACCGCGCGAATCATAAAAATCAAGGTTTGAGGAAAACTCCATTTTTATTTTTTTTGCTAATTATTGCTGAAAAACATGATAAAAATGGACAAATATTGGCATATTTGGTATCAAATTAAAGCTTATACTGACAGCAATGCCGTGGAATAGAAACAACTTACATTTTCCCCACTTTCAAAGATCAATTGATTCTTAACTACTAAAATGTGAATTTCGGCCACCAAAAGTGTATTTCATCCTATACATATTAGCCCCTGGATTTAAACAACAAAAAAAGCCTCCCTCGTCAGATTTTTCAGTCATTGGTGATGAGAAACCACTTTTTTGAGTGGCCTTATTAGTGAAAAAAAAGCCTACGGGTTCGGCCGCGCTCAATTTCAACCCGCCTGGTGGGGGACCGAAACAAATTCGGCCCTCGATCTCGATGGGGTTTAATAAACAATTTCGATACGCTCACATTTAAATCCACTGCCCCCGATACATCCGCCCTGTTGTTAAGTTAAAAATTGGCCACTCCCTGATAGCATTGATTTGACTCAGATCCAGGCACCGTCCAGACACCCTGCCAAAAAGACACAGGCGTGTGTGCCGTGGGCCCTAGATACCACTCCCTAAAGCTGACAATCTTGGGGCCAACACCACAAATGGTGTTTTATGTTTGCTTGTTTGTGTAGTTTGAGATCTCAACCTCTCTACTCCATAAAAGGGCAATGCACTACATGTATGCATATACTATATGGTGTACGCAAACATAACGACCACAATATCATTTCTAGTAACAAGACAGAAGGAACCATTTCCTTATGCAGTAACAAGACAGAACGTACTATATCCTTTCTCAGTAACGAGAAAGACAGAACGCACTATAAATCAAGGAATCAAGTGTGTGATTGTCTATTACTAAATTTACTTTTGCTTGCAAATGGTACATGTCAGTAAACCATTGCCCGTATGACGCTGTATGACATCTTGATTGTGAGGATAGTGACTGTCGACACAATCAATTTATCATACGAAGACCCTTCACATCGTATTTCATTATATGCTTTTATGATACACAATAAATAGGGCTTCCCCTATGGACCATGTAAGTGGATTTATCAGTAAAGTGTGTTTACTTACACTAAGATGCTGGATATAGGGAATATGTATGGTACACAGGATCATAAATATCACATTTGTGTTATCTCAGCAATGCTTGCAAGGGAAGAGACACGTGCTTTATAGTCATGATGGGGAATCTCGGAGAGTAACACATCATTGAATCAGTTTGGATGTGTAATTGAGCTTAAAAATCATCAACCATTATTTTTGCAGACACAGGCTATGATCTATTTAGTAGAATACCCCCAGCAGGCTTAGCCCTGACCACATCGTTGATGAAGATGACGATGACCTAGACATGGAATAATTGATGGTGATGAGGTTCTAGTCCCAATCAAAAAGATCAATATATGCAAGTCTATAGTGGGTTGCATGGGTTAAATAGTACTAAAGGATGCCCTATAGTGTTTCCTGCATTGGGAACTCACAATTTATCACCCCATTAATGAAGATTGTTTTCGGAAGCTTGATCGGGTCTAACACTTGTTCCCATTCCCCCAAAAAATATTATCTGTCAAAAATGAAGAACTGGCGACCAGTTACATTGCTTCCCTTACTAGGAAAGCTTTTAGAAAATTTAATACACAGAGCTCTATTGGAGCACCCTGAACCATCCATGCATTCTTAAATGTCTAGAAAGAGAAAGACCTTTATGCTGCACGTGACGGTAGCAAAATCACTACAAGTTGTTTTATAGATTTCTGTTAGGCCTTTGATTCAGTACACCATCCCATTCCAAAGAACAACTGAAACTGAAACTTTCCACTGGGGGCTTGAAATAAACAAAAACAGGACTGGCATAATTATAGGGAAGAGCTAAACCAATCTTGCCACATGATGTATGCAGGTGTGAAAATGTGAGCGTGACTACTGATGATCTACTCCACAGGGTAGCGTAGCGAGACATGACCGTTCCATCCGAGTGAACCGATCTATCCCGAAAAACAGGGAAATGTAGTATGTTGCATTCTGGGAAATATCCCACGATTCCGAAGTAGGATATACAGAGATTGTTACATTTGTATTAACGTTTTAAGGACCGCATTGTAGTTTAATCCCAGTTTAATCTACTATGCCTTTTCATGGTCTTAATTGATGCGGTCCTTAAAGGAGTTATTGACTCCTATACCCCGATGGCTCTCTGGATACCACTCTCTGTCCCAAGCAACACATAACGTAACCACGTAACCATCAACCTACTCAACAGTCAAAATAATATCATAGGTATAGTGTGTTTTTTTAAAAAATATTTTGATAATTAGTTCCTATAACGTGATCATACTATCTATAGTTGTACACTTAACGAAATCTGTCCTATCACTTGTGTATTGAAATATGTAATGGAATGCAAGTGTTGTAATGAAAATTAATGTTTCTAACTGATCTTGAGATGCATGCTGAATAGATTGTAAATCACCACTTGGCATCACATCACCCGTCAGCCCCCCCCCCCCCCCCACCCGCCTCCAAGTAAAATCACCATGTTTGATTGTATGTCAATCACGCATGACCATAATAGTAAAAATGTGATATATGAATGTGTGCCAGGTAAAGTTGTATGTTTATTAAATGAAACAACCTCTTCTGTTAAATGCAATGGAGTCCAATATAAATGTAGCTGAATACTTTTATATTTATTGAAATACCAGAATAAACACTCGTCAAATTCAAAACGCTCTAATATTATGTTATCCTCTTTATGCATGCGGGATTTATGTAATTTTATTTTTACGAAAACATCATGATACTTAGCACCCATAAGAGCGGTGTTTAAAGGTGATAACTAATTGATATCTATTTTCTATTATGTAACTATTAAACTAACATCATTGAGATGTATTGCGACATTTCTGGCTGATCTACAACCATCTGAACAGTAGTTAGTATCATAGTTAATATATTCCCGCTCTCTAAAGTGTATATATTCTGTCCAGACGGCTTGATGGTTGTTATATAATTGCTTACATTAGAATATAATACATTGGTATCTGTGAGTACTAATTGTCCCGGTGGTTTACCATCTATAACCTCGAATGTGTGTTCAACTCAGTACACCAATGGTTATAACGTGTATGGGCTATAGCCATAAAGGCTGTGATTTGCACTTACCATTCTATCCTCTGAACCTTTTCCCCTTTTTATCTTCGGGATGGGTTTAAGAAGTGGGTTTAGCGTGGGGTTATGCGTAAAACCATGTCTCAACCATCGTTGTATACATAGATAGACATGCTGGTTTGTCCCCTTCTATCCTGAGTATACCCATGGGTGTTAGTAGATATAGATGTGTTTTAAACTGAATATCCACCTGCCTAGAGGGTATAGGCTATTTACTCTATAGGTGTGGAAGCATACAGTGCAGCTCTTTCGACGACATGGATACCTCTGGCCATACTGGATTTACTGCTTGACAACCCCAGCTCAGAAGGGAGAAGTATTATGAATTCATCCTAAAGAGAGAAGAGAGATAGTTCCCCCATGAACCTGAGGTTGGATGATATGAAGGACTGTACATATTTGCGTGTGTATGTACAATGTATATACGCCCAACAGGAGTTTTAATTGAGTAGCCCTTTCTCATATGAGTGACCCTGCCATATGTGGTAATCACACCACAGTGCTTAAATGAGGGCTCAAACGGAGAATATACATATTTCTGGTCACTAGATGGGTACTTTCTCACTGCTAGACCACATGTATTCTCTATCAAATCCTCACAAGCCTTCGGATTATCACTCATAAAGGTTCCAATTTAGACCTTCTAAGTTTGAAAGACCCTTGGCACAGTAACGTCTTTTGAGACCAGGAAGTTTAGACGGCAAAGCTCCTCTTTTACACTATGTGTCTACCTATATATCCAATGTATGTGGATGTATTTGAAGTTATTGTAAATTTGAATAGGCCACTGTACACTTCATTCTAAGAGGAATTCATTTAAAAAGAAGTGGAAATAACGGCATTAATTGTATTGCTGTCTATGCTATTAACTCCCACTTCCCAGAACCTGGAAATCGACACTATGGGAAACACAAGTCTGTCCAGGTGTCGGCCACTGTACACTTCACCTAGGAGGAATTCATTGAAAAAGAAGTGCAAATAGCAACAGTAATTGTGTTCCTGTCTAGACTATTAGTTTGCAATTCCCAGCACCTGCATGGAAATTCACATCATGGGAATCGCCAGGTGTCTTGGAATTATAGACTGAAACTACACGCGAGTAGGAAGGCTACCTTGTTGAGGGACCGGGAAGTCCTGGTAGAGAATCTCCAATTGAGTTAACCCTTTTTTACTCGGCACGCTCTTGTAGGCATGATACACCAATGCATCGTTCCAACCCTATATCTGCAGCGTTGATTCACTCCTGAATGGTCGGCATCATGTAGCAACGCAACGATGGCGAGTTATGCGCCAGCGCTACGTTGGTGCATCAAGAAACAGACTAAAGATGAAGCCTTGAGGCATGATGCAGTGTTTAAAGGGTTATGTATATCTGTGCCATAACACCAGGAGATACAAGAGGAATTCTGATAACGGGACCTGGGTTAATTCTATGAACAGGCTTTAGGAATTATGGCTACTGTGATATACAAAGTATATGTACAAACGATCATGTTAATCGGCATATTGACTCGTGGGTATCTCTGCACACTGCTGCCCCAAATCGCGTATCGCTGCGTTGACTCGTGGATCGGTATCAGCTGGAAAAAAATACAATTTGATTTTAGATATAAATGGACGGCTTGTTTTGCATATGTATAGGGTATTCTGAGACAGCTCCTCTTTTTCGTTGCCTTAGAATACAATTATGCTAAATGTACACAATCTAATCCACCATCTGCTGATGATCCTTCGATCAGTTTCAGTATTGGTTTTTAGATTGTGCAAAGATAAAACTAGGGCCACCAGGTGTTAACTGTGCTTGTCTCATTGATCTTTAATACCCCTTTATCAGTCAAGTGTCAACCACACATCAATAGTGTACTTGGCACCTAGATGTACACAATCAACCAGAAAAGGATGGGCATCAAACATAAATAGCAGTGGCAGATTTAGACAGGGACGCGGGCCCCCTCCCTTTACCAGTAGTTAGATGTTAATCTGCCTCTTCTAGGTCCAAATTTAGCCCAAAAATATCGAACGAGCCGCTTCTTTTTATCAAATGTCGTAGAGCCAACATGCAGCACTTGATTGAAAAACAGGGAAGAAATGGTATAGGGCAGTTGCATTATGGGAAATATACTAGAATCATAGCCCAGGTCCTTCATAGATTGTTATCATTTTAATTCTTTAAGGTCTGCCTAGTAATTTGATCTACTATGCCCTATAGGCTGTTCAGCCGTGCTGTAACCGTACATCAAGGTGATAAAACAGCATAGTACATGACACACTATGCTGTCTATTAGTCCAAGAGCTCAGGCACTTGTATTTTCCCTTCCCTTCTATATTGATTATTCTCATCAATACCATCATTCTGAGCAACTGCAAGGCCAATTCCATTCATAAATAAGGATTAATTCAAAGTTTATTTCATATTCAAAGCATTGCCCTGTTGGCGGCCATCTTAGATTTAGGGAGGTTCCTGTGAAAATATACCATTCTTTCCCTCATATGTTGATTGTTCTGACCATTACCATCATTTTGAGCTATTGCACAACTAATTCCATTGATAAACAAGGATTTTGGAGTTGAATGTAAAAAACACAGCCCAGTTGGCAGCCACCTTGAATTTAAGCGGGTTCTAGTGAAAAATGGTCTTGGCTCTGCTTTCAGTTTAATAGTGGGGGCTCAAAAGGAACCTGTTAAATTTCAGAGTTATTTTTCCAGTCAGTCTCCCTGGAATTCTTGACAGCTTCTATTATTAGTATCGTACACTAAGCTCGCACAAAATCGATGGTTTGTGGCATCAATCTTGGAATTTTCAGTACTATGGATCTGATAAACATTAAAGTGTCAAAAGCTAATTCCTGACCCTTGAGAACATGGGTATAGATAGCTCTATCCTGTAAATATAGGCGTAACTCCATTTCCAAAAGAGAAAAAATCCAACCAAGGGAAAATCGAAGGTTCCCAACTTTGACCTATTTTTTTCCATAGAAAGCCACACCGGATTTTTGTAATACTTGCATTTCTGAATTCAGCATTAAATTCTACACAACAATGCATCGTCAAACCTTTCGGTCACCAAAACAAAAATAAAAGTGCCTGAGCTCTTGGACTATATGTAAAGTGTTAGATTATGAACTTCTGTCAGAATATTCATTGTGTAAACTTGCTACTCAAAAAAATGTTTCTCCATCTGTTATCATTACAGTTAAATTCCTTCCTATAAGTCAAGTGCAGACCTGTGTACTGGTTATAATCTATCTCATAGAGACTGTATGGTCCATGGATATATAGGGTGGATCTCCCTTTTTGCTATTTTCTGCTCATTATTCTATATATTGTCCGACGACTAGTTGAATTGCTAATCAGACCCAGCAGCAGAGAGGGGGAGGGTCCCGAGTGGTAGGCCTACATCCAAAACGGACGTCCGCTGTGCAAAAAGCGATTTGGCACTATAGGATGTTTTTAAATCTTATTTCAGCCTCCCCAGTTTATGGTTAGCATATATAAACATACCACAGACATGTTATTGGATTACAATGGGTCCATAAGGGCAGAGGTTGGGTTATTTCTGTGTGATTGCGGGGGTAGTCTTTCAGGAAATCCCTACTCTGCAATAAATAAGTTATTTCCGGAAACTATACTAGGCCATCCCCTGGTTACTTCTTGATTCAGGCACTAAAAGATCTATTCCATGTCAATGTCCTTCCTAGAGTAAGACTAAGAGGGTCTATGCATAGGTACATGTACAATATAGAAATGGTTACTCTACACTGTTAACAGTTGCAACTAGTTAGTGTGCACATGAGTAAAATCCACTGTGAATCTACAGTTTACAGCGTAGATACACAGCGGAGTCTATAGATTTACAGTTCAACTGTCAAAATACAGTAGATTTTACACACAATTGGTATTCATAGTGTTTGCAAATTTGCAAAGTGGGTTTAATTAGCATTAGCCCTTTTTGGTCAGCAAAGTTATATATATATATATATATATATATATATATATATATATATATATATATATATATATATATATATATATATATATATATATATATATATATATATATATAAGGCTCCTTCACTGTATTTCGCGTAGCATACATATTGGTACTTGTCCTGTAACTATTACATACAGCCATATATGTATAATACAGTCAGGCCATTTGTACTCATTTCTTTTGTTCTCTCAGCCAACTGTGGTGTAAGGAGTCGATACACTCCCGAAGGATGTGAATTATGCACCAACGCATCATGTATTTTATAATGGGAAACGCTTCGAGGCATCCCTGGGGGGGGGGGTTATTTCAATCTATATATCTGATTCAGGACAGCCTTGTTATTCAGATAAGGCTTCCTTAAACCCGCAGATCTTACTGCACGTCCAGTAACAGTCAGAGTGCAGTCGGGACAGGAACTCAGCCCTATATATAGGGGCGCTGGGCCTTTAAATTGCTTTGCAGCTCCCTTCACCTGGGTCCCAGCTCTACATACATTGCCCTGAATAATTATACATTGTGTGTACCTAGATGTATCATCATCAGTGCGTCTTTTAACTGGGGTAATGTGCCTAAATAGAATACCCAGTATTCTATTTAGGCACAAGTCAGGTCGAAAGTGAAACGAGAGGGTACCAATGTGTACTTCCAGCCGTAAAATACGTTATCCCAGACAGTTCATCATATATGGCTCGAAACTGTAGCCTATACATACAGAACAGAATCTTCATTTTAACTCTTTTCGGGGCCGCATAGTGCATACAATGCCATATGCTTTTGATGTCGAGGTGCATTAACTTAAGACAGTCCTGTTGACTAACCCAAAGGGTTGGCATTATACATGTACATGAATACAGCCCTGGTTATTATAGGCAGCGCAGGTAACTATAACACACTATGTGGCCCTTAAAGGGTGAACTTCTCCTTTTACTTATAGGAAGTGTATACAGGAACTCACACTTATTTATCGGCTGCGAGAAATCAGCTGAAATATGAAGATATCATTGAAATAACGTCTTCTCTCTTTTTTTAATTGTATCTTCTAGGATCTCGGTAGTTTTGTAATCTGAAACATATATATATATTATATGTGTATATTTTAGCGCTCTATTGGTGCTTCATCTTGACCTAAGATGAATGCAGTTTTCAATTTTGAAGATTTGTGAGGACGCGCGTCCACCACCCTAGCCTTACGCCAAAAAAAAGGCGTGTTTCAGGCAACATGGTTCGAACATATCAGGGTAGGGAGGTTGGATTTCTAAAACTTTTAATATCATATAAAATACCTGGAATGAGTCGCAAATCGCCACATCCACTCGTGGGTCACTAGGGATATCATGAAAGTGTTAGATATTATTTTAACAGTTAGGATCAGCCCTTTTTTTTATTAAACCTAGGCCAGGGTCAGGTTGTCTGAAACATATCGTCTTTTTTATGGCCTTATTGCATATGATTAAGAGTTTGAGCTATACGGCCTTGGAAACATCTCTCTTCTTGTTAGTATAAGTAAAGGTTATTTGAATTACCGTTGAGAGAGGAAATAGCTGGCGAGGGTTAAAAAAAAACAAAAAAAAGATGAACCCACTCCGAGGTTCCTGATTTTCCAGGGGCAAAAGGTATAGGCCTCAGATTTATTTTCTAGGATCCTGCAGAATGGAACCGAAGTTCCAAGCTATATAATCCAGTGCTTGAGAGACAGATAATTGATACAGGTTCTGGTACATCTTCGATTCCTATACTGTTTATCTGCATGCCACTGTGTTATCCTTGTACAACCCTCTTAGTGCCGCGGAGTGCTTTGATCTGCTCTGCCGCTGCCCTGATGCATGAATGTTTAATGTATATTTCCCACCCCTTGGGACCCATATGGTCGCTCGGCATGCTGCTCGAATGCATCACCGGCGAGTAACTCGCCAGGATTGCATTCATGCATTATGGCTACCAAAGGGCTTGGAATAGTCTGCAAAATGTTATATGCAGAGTCAACCAAATATCAGTATGACTGGATCAGTTGCCCTATATTACATGCCCAGGGATGTACTGATAGAAAGTCAAGGTTCACAGGTAAGTAGGTGAGAGGTGACACTGTGCCTTTGATAAATGACCTTAAGGGATGGGTAACATACAGACCCCTGGGAATGAGGACGCAGCACCTAAATCACAAAGTTGTGGCACTTACACCTTTAAGGCATGTACTTTAGGTGTTACAACCAGGAAGTTAAGATGTGTGTACGGAAAACAGTGTATTCACTTTTTTAAACTGCTTGATATGATATCAACCATGTATATGTCACAACCAGACTGTGACATATACATAGGTAGGTCGTGGTTAAACTATATTATATATTTATGATGGATATGATTAACCCTTTAAGTATAGCATAGTGTGTTGGTACATTTTGCTCTTAAATGCAGCACCTCTGAGTAACTCGCTATTGCTGTATTCATGTATCATACACGGGTCCTGATGCACCAATGCCTGAGAGTTGGGCCTACTCCCTGGTCATGCATTCGTGCATCATGGCAACATATTAACATTAAACCATGATGCGTTGCTGTCATTTGAAGGGCACATACTGAAGGTTACTTCAAGCTAGACCTAGTTTCTAACCTTGATATGATGTAACTGGGGTGATCAATGGTAAAAACTTGTCGGATCGGCTGTACTTCTCCTTATCGTAGGGCCACATAGGATAATAAAACATATCCTACCTTTTTTTTAATTTTTTTTTTTATTTAACCGATCATCACATATTACAAGTGACACATGAAGGTCTTCCCGGTTAATTTTGCGGGGGTAATCTATCCAGTAAAGTAGATACAACATGTACTCATAGTTTAACATACGCTTTATCAATTTTAGATAACCTTTTGGCTCCACCCGGTTTTGCTGCTTAGGTGACAGTCTGTTACTAAACTACATACACATAGATGATATTTACAAATGAATGAGGTGGTACAACGATTGACGACTTAACTGCTGGTATCCAATACCGAGTAGGTTTACGTAGAGGTTAGGGTGTAGAGGGGGAAGGGGGGGGGGGGGGGTAGGTACTCAAAAGTCATTGCTACAATCCAACAAGATGAACTGGTTTAACATCAACATCCAACAAACAGTATCAGAGCACTGATATATATATACCACACCAGAGAATATCAAATAGTCTATATATCATAAAAATACATACTTTACACATTCTTATCAGTTCATGTTATTGTTCTTTTGTTCTTCTCCTCACTGGGAAGACATCAAAATAGAGGTTTGGCTGTACATTTCGCCTCCCATCATTTCTCCTGTTTCTTCTAACCGCCAATAACTTCTCCCTAGCCCCTTTCAGGTTAGTACCTAGTTTTTTCTTAATCTTCTCTTTGAAAATCATTTTGTTTGGAGCCATCTGGACTTCAAAGTCCAAACTGTTCCAGAGCTGCGCCCCTCTATGGTATGGGCTTTTATCATATCCATGTAATTTGGACGTAACAATAGGGAAATTTCTTTTCACATCATTCCTTGTTATAGCTTCATCGCCTTCTTTAGGGGGAGGAAGCTTTTTGGCTTTAGAGTACATGCATGACAGCAATAACTCTTGCCTTCTAACCTGTTGCTTTGGCGTCTCACACAGGAGATGTACCGCATCCGTAGACTCATCCATTGTCCCTATCATGAGACAGGACCGCAAGATTCTGTTCTGTACACTCTGGAGCTTCTTTATACTATCTTGAGAAGCAATATCTAAGAGGTGAGAACAGTAATCAAATCTAGGCAATATAGTTTGCTTGAAAATGATGATAGCAATCTCAGCCCCTGTTAGGTATCTAATATTTCCAAGTTTAAACGCCAACTGATTGCCTTCATTTAGGACTCTATGTATCTGATCCTCCATAGTGAGACATTGATCCAATATGGTACCAAGATATAGGAAGGAAACTACTTGTTTTACAATTTCACCATTCATAAATATCTCCAGCTTTGGCATAGTAGCACATTTCTGTCTCGATCCATACCAGATGCTTTTGGTCTTGGCTATATTAACAGTCAGACCCAGCTCTCTATAATTCATACAAAGTGTATCGCAACCCGCTTGTAGATTCATACATGCTACCTGCGGTGATTTATGTGACGTGTATAATACCAGATCATCAGCATAGAGCTTAACCTTCATATTTTTAGTATTTTTAGCAATGTTATTAATAAATATTGTGAACAAGGTAGGACCCAGAACTGATCCTTGAGGCACTCCATAACGTACATCTTTCAACTCTGACAGTTTGCCATTGACAAAAGTGGCTTGCTTTCTATCTTTCAGATAGGAAGCCAACCATCCAAAAATCTTAGCCGGAAAACCCAGTTCCCCTATTTTCTCCAGCAGAATTGAGTGGTGGACTGAATTAAAAGGCCTTGGCCACATCCACAAAGACTGCTGCCGTTATCAAACTTTTGTCCTTGGCTAGGAAGAAATCCTCCACCAAGTCTAGGACTGCTTCTGTTGTGCTCCTGTCAGATCTGAACCCATACTGGTGCTCTGAGAAGAAGCCTTTTTCTTCCAAAACCCACATTATGTACCCCTGTATTAACTTTTCCAATAATTTACCTGGTAGGGGTAATATTGAAATTGGTCGCCAATCACCTACATACTTGGATTTTGTACCTTTCGGTATTGGGGTAACCTTAGCAACAGACCATGATTTGGGGAAAATACAAGTGGTAACAGACTCATTGTATATGTGTGTCAAGTGTGGTGTTACAAACCCAAGAATTACCCTGAAATCAAACGTCTTTGCTATAAAACTAAGTCATGACTCTAAGCCATCCTAATTTCCTATTTTCCTTTAGTTTCCCCTTTTGTTTACCTTTGTGATCGGTTCTTCAACATGTACAAGTTCGACATACAAGAAGGAAACTTGATGTATCTTAAACCGAGATCATTGACCTTAATATGTTCAGAATAAATAAATGAAATTACAATACAATACAATAGTGCTTTGCTATGCTATGATCTTCGCCATGATGCATAAATGCAGCCTTGGCGATTCTACTCGACAGGGCTTCACGATTGCACCACGCTGACCCTTCAAATGTGTAGGGTCAGTATGATGCTTGAATGCAGCACTGGAGAGCAGACATACCAGGGTAAATGCCATAGCACATTTACGCACCATGTAACTTTTGTGTGCAGCCATGAAAACGGGATGATCCGTATTCCCCCATGCAGAGAATTCAATCTGTGTACACAAATACATTTGACCTCACTGGCATATTTTATCCATAAGATTTGTAGAAGTATATGGTCAAAGTCCCCCACACATTGCTTTAGAAGGGTCATTTATACTCTTTATGATTATAGATACCCAGTGTGAACATGGGTCAGAATGTAAATTGTATAATGAGATATTTGTACTCATGCATGTTTAAACGTGAGGCCTTCCTTGTCATATGTAGGCCTAGTTGGTAACATCACTACTTTTCCACTTACTCGAGAAGGCCCTACGCATAATTTGTTCAGTGGCAGCATGGAGCATAATCAGAATACGTAGTAATATGTTATTATGCATTTTAATGAGAACCCACTCGGCGCTTGTGGTAAAGCACACAGATCTTTTCTTTTTGTACTTTGCCCCCCCCCCCCGGCCCACATCGGGCCCTATCTCCACATACTTTCAATTTCCGGGGGCCACCCCTTGGAATACTGAATGACTGACTGTATACGTTGACCCTTCCTTGTTTAGATCTGTTTGTATAACAAATGATATTGAAAAATGAGGCGGGGACTTTCTCATGGTGGTCAAGATTGGGGGGGAAAAAACAAAAAAAACTTATGACGTCATTTATAGAAGAAACATGTTATGGGTGATGTGGATTGTTCTGAACAGGCTCTCTCACTTGAGGCGTTGATAGTTATCTTAACACGATTCTGAGATTGTTTATGGAAATCCACGATTTTACACCGGAGGGAAACTCCGGAGAAAATCCCCAGAGTCAGCATAATGCAGCTGTTGTAAACCGAGTGTCCTTTATCTCTTAACACGACATAGTGATTCAACATACTCTGTCCCTTTACAACAATTCACCACTGCTGCACATATATAATCATATGCATCATGCCAACCTACGGGGTTGATACACTTCCAAAGGATTGGTATAATTATGATGCCTTAATGTAAAACAGTCGGCAGCATGTTGCTGACATAGAATGTTAGGTCTTTGTTGACTTTGTTGAAAATGTTACCCCCCCCCCCCCTCCCCCACACTGTTTAAAAAAAAAATCAGCACTCCCTAAGTAATGGTAACTGAACGGGAAAAAATCCTAAAAACGTGAGGCCTCATGCTGTCCTTAAAGGGCCAAGGATGCACGAGTGATATAATGCGCGTATTGACAGGCAGTAATAATGTCCTGCCGTGGTAAAAGTAGCCTACACCTTAGAACCTCGCAAATCGGCTATATTTATTTTACATATTGTCTATCTATATTGTATCGTAATATTCCTTGTGAGAGACAATAAATTATTTAAAAATCATAATTATATGGCCTCCTTCTGTGCGTGTGGGTCTGCATGGAGAGCAAGAAGGAACTAGCTCTTGAGGTGCCTGGATATTTGCATATACCTCATGTAATCTTAGAAAAAGATATACTATCCGTAATCTTAGAGGTAAATTGGTTTTCGTTACATAATTGTGTCATTAATTTAGAAATGAAAAAGGTAAAAAAGGTGCTTGGGGCAGAGCCCGCGATCTATACAACAGGAGCAGTGTGCAAGTGTGCATATTCATAACATTATCAAGATTACGGGTGGTATCCTTTTCTAAGATATCGGAGAGTATGAAATGTCCAGGCACCTCACGAGTTCGTCCCTACGAGCGTCTGGGGGTGAGGTTGGAATGTCTGTTTTAAATTATATTTTCTGCAAAAAGTTAACGAACTTATATTTGGCGACCAGGGAGTAGAAAAGTATTTCAATACACGAGACTAATTTCACAATGGGATTGTTAGGAGTCTTCACCCTGCAGTCTCCTCCACTCCCTCTTACCAGTATAGAGGCAGAAAGATGCTATTGCAGCATTCCACAACGCGACGTCACTACAGTGGGAATGCCCTCTTAACCCTTTATTGATGGCATACTGCAATGCCCTTTGTCGGCATGATGTATTAATGCATCCCTATAGTGATTAACTGGCCAGCGCTGCATTCTTGCATCATGCCGGCGCCATGGGGTTGATACACTCCCGAAGGGTTGGCTTGATGCATGAATGCATGTCTGGTGAGTAACATCATGCATCACGACAATAAAGGGTTAATGCATTGATTAAAGTACTATGTGGCCCTTAAATGGCTAATAATGCTGGTTTACCGCTAGGGTCTGGGGCTAACCAGACGGCACGGAAGTGGTACGTTTTGTAGTAATTCAGCTCATTGTGATGGAGGCTATTTCAGGACAAGGATGTCCTCTGTTCACTGTAGTAAAGGTTAGGAAGATGCACCACACAAAACGGTCGTAGTCATGAACTAACCCTTTGAGAACCACACAGTGCTGAAATACATAATACACCTTGTCTTCATGATGGATCAATGTAATAAAGCCCTGGGAAATGGGGCACTTTGAGTGTTCTTGAATAGATTTAATACCTTCTAATTGGCACATTTAAGTTAGTTCATTTGTAGAAAAGTATTTCAATGCACGAATTGTTGTGAGCGCAAGTACTATCTATGCAGACTCGACTTTCACTCTCGCCCTTTAAGGACCCTATAGTGCCTTAATGTGCTATCCTATCCCTCGTTGTCATGATACATATCCATGAATGCAGCCCTGCCGAGTCTACTCATAAAGTTACATCCATGCATCATGCACCATGCCAACAATTTGGGAGTGCATCAAACCCATATGGTCAGCGTGATATGCATGAATGCAACCCTGGTTAGTTATACTTGCAAGGGTTGCATCCATGGATCAAATTAAAACGGCAAAGGGCGTGCTATACATTAAAGCGTCATGTGGGCGTTAAATGGTTACCGAAGGGGTGCCCCATGGACAAGGCAATCATTTACGACAGCTACCTACTAATACACGTGTGAGAGCAGGTGAGGCCTGGTACATGTACTACCAGCATCCATGAATGAAAGTGGGTAGCTAGAGGGCCCGGGGTAGAGGGGATTCCCCAGTTCTTACGGGTGGCTAAAACCTCTTCATGGTTGAGGGGCTTAGGGTATGCCCCTTTCCTGATCAAGGTTAACCACAGCACCCTTAGGCCACTGAAAAAAACACTGAAAAAAAATTGTTTCTCATCACCGCGCGCATCATGAAAATCGTGATAATCGAAAACCATTTTAGATTTTTAATGAAAAATCTGTTCAAAAGGGAACAAATATAGGCATATTTGGTATCAAATTAAAGCTTACAGTGTCAGTAATACATGCTGCTAGGATTTATTTTTTTCATAACTTTTGCGGATAAATAAACTCTTTACTACCAAAGTCTGAAATTCGCATGCAAATCTTTTTTTTGAGTTGCCTTAAGATATCCTCCATGCAGTTTGTAATGGCAATGCGCAATTTCTGAAATGGTGCCCATTTTGTACTTAGGCCAAATAAAAAAAGGTGTGTTTCAGGTTACCCGACCCTACTTAGCAAACAGGGCCGACCCTAGAAATTTTATTCAATATCGAAAAAATATGTTATGTTGTAAGTGATTTTAGGGCTATTTGAGGGTCAATTTGATAGTCTACGAGTCAACGCCAGTGTAGTCAGTGAGAAACTTTTATCCAATTTTGAAAAATATATTCATGTGTAGGGGTCGGACTCCCCGTACCCTGGTGGAGAACGCGAAGGGGTTGAAACACCTGGGTAATCCTCCTTCTCTGTACCATACCGATCCAGTAACGTAGGGAGCGGAGAACGGTCAGACACAGGTTGGTAGTGTAATGGTTAGCAAGCTTGTCACCGGTGTGAGAGGTCTGTGGTTCGATTCCCGGCTGATCCAATGACTTGGTTTTCCCCGACCTCTACATATGTTTTAAGTAATTTTGGGCCTATTTCAGGGTCAATTTGATAGTCTACGAGTCGACACCATTGTTTGAGAGTCAAAAGAGAGAGGGAAAGTTGAAACAGTCTGCTGATTTGCAGATACTTTTGGACAGCATGTAATACTTTTTTCTTGTCTGATCAGTCATGTATTGTCAATGATTCATGCACTATTTTACCATAGCTCTTGTGACCCCTTGTTTTGTCTGGTCTGTCTGTTTTGTCCGATGTCTTTGTAAAATATGAAAAGAAAAATGTTGTGACGCTTGATTGAACATTGTACTTCAAATATATTTTACAGAAATAAAGTGAGCGTTGCTCTTATGAAATAAAAAAAAATCCGACCTACCCTACCTAGATTTTCAGACTATATAACCTGAAACACACCTTTTATTTTTTTGGCCTTATTCTGTTATTTATGATAGCAATATTCAAAACATCAAAATGCTAAAACTTTAAATACAATTGTGGAACCTACACATATATAAGGCAGGGTAAAACCTCATTATTCAAAAGGGAGTCCAGGCTGCATCCAGAATGACTCCCATCTTTAGGGAGCCCAGGTCCTTATGTGACTCCCTTAGGTGAGTTAGGGAACAATGTGACTCCCCCAGCTGACTCCCTAACGGCAGACCATGCAGCCTGGGCTCTCCTTCTTCTTTCTGTGATTGTTATGTGTCAGTTGGCCTATTTAGTAAATGTGCTACTATGAACTTCATGCTATTATGACATTTTGCAAATTGGTCCTGCTTTCGTCGCACCCCACCCCCTCACGGTTCCAAAATTTGTATCAGAACACAATGCACAGGGTGCACATTTGTATTGGAACACAATGCACAGGTGCACATCCATATTGGAACACCGTGCACAGGGTTAATATTCGTATTGGAACACCATGCACAGGGTCTACATTCGTATTGGAACACCATACACAGGGTGCACATTCGTATTGGAACACCATACACAGGGTGCATATATTTGTGTGGCAACCTGGTGTGCATGTGCCTGTGCTAACTTTTAGGCACATTGAATTCAGTAGAGATGGAATGCTTGCTTAGTAATATATGGGCAATTACATTGTAAAATTCATATCATAACTACCTTAGTGTACTATGAACAAGATGCAAGGCAGAACTTCATTCTCTATGGCTATAGTTAGTGGTGCTGTTGGTGTGCAAAAAAAACACCAAGATATGCCTGCTGCTAGGCAAGCCTTGTTGATGAGATAACACCTGTGCTAGACCTCCCAGGAGGGGGTCTCGCCAAATTCTCCAATATTGACTATAGTAGATGATTCTAGAAAGTATGAATATATGCCAAAGTGTTTCTAGAAATCTAACCCCACCCTGTGCATAAGCATGCCCCATGTATAAGCTTGGTTGGTTGCCACTTTATACTTGTATAAGCCTGGACTTACACATGGGGAAATACGGTATGTGGAGTGTATGCTGTAGCTACCTTAGTGTAGAATGAACAAGATGCGAGACAGAACTTTGTACAACTTTATTCTGTATGGCTTCAGTTTGTGGTGCTGTTGCCAGGCAAAAAAGGCCAAAATATGCTTGTTGCTAGGCAAGCCTTTGGCCAATACATGTATATATAGGTGTTCCCCATGTCATATATATATACCTTGGAATATTGAAAGATGATCTTCAAAACATCCCTATGTAATGCAACTCTACTTGGCACTGTTACTACAGATGAGTAGCAAAATATGCCTGTTGCTAGGCAACAATCAGGAATACAGAAAAATGAACCTCACCACGAGATTCCCCATACTTGATTTAGGGGGGGTAGGTATTGTTGGAAAATTGATAGCTCTATTTGCTAGAGAGACAGAGCCCCATTAAGCTCTAATTACACTAATTAACCTTAATTGGCCTAAAAATAGCTGAAATAGTAGAAATAAAAAATGGAGCGGTATCCTATCTTTTTAAGCACCCCTTTCTCCATAGATTCCATTAAAAAAAGTATCATAAACACGAAAATTCCACGGGAGCCAGTAAATGTGACAATTGCCTCTCCCCCCCCCCCACTAATACATGCTTGTTTTCCACGCATGCTACAGCTGTACCAACTAGAACATTGGGTCTTTCTCAGTTTCGATTTGATTATTAAAATACCCCATCGTGACCAAGATTTTTAATATACTGGTAACACGACTATGATGAGGTGGAGGCCAAGTGTATGGCAATGGTAAGAAGAAGTAAACAAATGTGTAAAAATATACAGGACGTTACAATAAGGAGGCTTCTAAAGATAATTCTTGTGCATGTCACCTGTGTAGGTTCTTCCAGCTAGAACATTGGGTCTTTTTCAGTTTCGTTTGTATTATACCTGTATTGTCGAAATACCCCTCAAACCATGAGCACATACTTGTAACACGACTTGGTGTGGGGTTAAAGCCGGGTGTATGACCAGGTTCAGGGTCGTATAATGCACAACTGTATTATAGTATTTATTGTCATCATGCATGATTGCAGCCCTGTCAGTCATACATCATGCTGATTTTTTTTTTATAATAAGGTTTATTGACTGATCCACTGCAGAAGCTGTGATAATAAATACAGTCAATTAAGGTGGTCACTGGTTTATGAATGCTTGATATGAAATACATGTCGTTCATTTCAAAATGGTGATGATATTTACAGATGCGATGAGGGGGTAAAGGTTGTACACGAAGGTACAGGTTTAGTCTTATCGACTTATTGTCGGTGGACTATTGCCACTCTGGTGCATGCCAGCTACACATAATTAATTAGTTTAGGTACATTTTGGTGATACTGCATTTTCTTGGAACAATTTTTAACACAATAGAGGTAAAAGGATTAAGAACATGAAAACAATAATAATCAAGAAGAAGATGAATAAAAATAATGGTAAAAAACAATAATAATAATATAATAACAATAATAAAAAATAAAAAAATCATTCGGGAGTGTGAACCCCTGTGAACCTGCTGACCACCCTTCGCCTGTGTCGGTTTTAAAACTATACCTAAAGGGTTACTGGGAAAGGTAGAGCTCGATTAGAATGCGATGCTAATTAATTCCTTGTAGGTGAAACATATTACACTCGAAGACAATGAGGCCACACACATAAGTACACTTCACCCTTTCATTACCAGTTAAATTTCCCCATTTCTTTCCGTTTTACGACCCCTTGTGTAAGTAATATTATCGGTTGTCTGTAATCAAAATCTATTTTCATACATGTTCCCGAATCGGTCTTACCCAGTATCTGTTTCTTGACTGTCCATAAAATTTTAAGGGCGATGTGCATGATTTATCAAGGCTATTCATGGTGTATAATAGAACAGCACTGGCGAGTTACTCGCCGGCATTGGATCGGTGCATCATGCCGATCCCCTGCCATGGGAGCCTATCACCTTGGAGATGCGTTCATGCATCATGCTGCATGATACATAACTGGCATCGTAAATTGATAAAGCAGTATGCTGCCCTTACAAGGTTAGGAGTAGTGTAGACGTTTCAGAATCATTCCTTCCCCTTGCATCAGCCGACACTTAGACATGTTGTAGCTGGTGTATAAATACATCTATAGCTACCGGTATATCTAATGGTCAAGACCACTACATTGGGCATGGCATCATGGACTTTTCTTAAATTCGACATGCGACATGAGGCTCATTGACATGAGTGGGGAAAAAATCAATAAGCGACAGGAAATTTCTCAATTTCAACATGAGACATGATCGGTTGAGTTAAGTCCAGATGCATGTTTTTGGATAATGATTGTAAAATTATTCCATCAAGTATAGATATAAGTTTCCTTTAATGAAGGCACACAGAAAGGATGATCTGTGACATTATTTTCTGTTTATAGTTTTCACCGACGCCCACACTATCCTGGCACGTTCTTAATGGCACACCATGTGCATTATCATGTGAATAACTGGGAATCAATAAAGACAAAAAAGCGTGAACCTCCATAATTATTCAGAGGTATGAGTTGCGGATGTTAGGTACCAATATAGGTACAATATACAACATCGATCAACACAAGGACGCGCTAATAATAACCATTTAAAGGCCGCAGGGCACTTTAACATGCTCTTCATTTTGTCGTCATGACGCATGGAACCATCCCTGGCGACTCTATACTCGCCAGTGCATGCTGTATCAATACATCGTACCCATCGTTTCGGAGTGTATCAACTCTGTACTGACGGCATGATACACGAATGCAACCGTAGAGAGTAAGGAGACTCACCCACCATGAGGACAAAGGGCATAGAGCACAACACAGCGCTATGCTGCATCCATAAGGTTTACTGTCGGTTTACAATAATATATCAGTTCAGGGGAAAATGGGTATTTCCGAACCTACTGCAGAGCTCATTGACATAGATGGGGTAACCCATGATATGTCTTGATGCTGTTCAGTCACAAGACCGGACATAATTATTAATAAACCATGAAACAACATAATTAGTTGTTGGTCACATTATACATGTATATAGCTACAATAGAAAGGGTATCACCCCCCCCCCCCCCAAAAAAAAAAAAGAAGTCCCATGACCGGTGCTGTTGGTTTGTTTGTTTTCCTGATAACCCTGGGCAGTGGGTCTTTGTAGTCCAAACCGAAACTCGCTTCCTGTTATCTGATATTGAGGGAAAACCCACTAGGGACTTTCCTTTACAATATACATGTGCACTTTGTACTAAGGTCCGAGTCATGTACATGAAGATGGGCTGAATGATGAGGACGGGGGGGGGGGGTACGGAAGGGGGGGGGCTGAATCTAGGGTTAATGCATCATACCACATCTACCGGTAATAGATGTGGTTTGGTGTTTGCATTTGTTTTCCTCATAGAAGACAATACTACAAGAGTAGTATACATGTATACAATTGCCAATATGGAACACGGCGCATCCGATCATTTGTGAATAATAACACTTCAATGACAGCATTATATAGTCATGAGATAACTCTTGGTATGCTCTGCCAATAAATGACAATATAGACCAATTTATTCACGAAAGTCTTGGTTTTTACCAACTACCAAGAGCACTATACATTACATTAATTGTGACAATAAGCCCTGTCTGTGAAAAGCAGATACCGTATCGTCGCGATAATCCGCCTGGTTTCAATGGAGCGCCAGTCCTGTATTTATAAGCATCAGGAGTGTATAGGAGTTTTCAAATTTTAACTATATATGCGCCTTTATCTTTTTTTGAAATACAAGATTTACTATGCTTAAGTACTTACTAGAAGGGCCGTATTCCATGTCACCCACTGAAAACAATGTAGCCGTATTCATGAGTGGGGGCTTGGACGCATCCCACTCAGCCTGCAGCTTCGTGGGATACTGCCCCAGCCGCACTCGTGAAATACAGCAGAGACGGTATCAATGGGCATTGGCATTTATCTACGTCTTGAATAAGCGCTGGGGGTAACAGTATGTATACTGCCATATTAAAGAGAAAATGATGTGCCGGTATGTTGCCAAGTGTGCGTAGGTGTATCTTTCCCCATGGCCTGGATGTGGGTCTAGGATGCAAGGCAGGTCCTGGTCCAACAAGGGGTACGTTATCAGAAAGGGACTTTCCATCTTATCCCTACATCGTGATACGGCAAAACTCCCACACATAATTACCTCGTGATCCATGACTTCATTTCATTTACCATTTTTACACTTCTGCATGTGAGCCTATTGGTACCTATTTATTAATGCGGGTGAATTAGCAGTGGGTCTTTTTAAAAATAAAGCAGTAGGCACACCACCATGCAGCAACGTTAACAACGGGTTAATATATATTTTTTTGTTAAGGTCAATCAACATGTTATCAACATCGGATCAATTTTGCCATTTCAATGTTCTCAACCAATACGTATTCAACATTAAAGGACTATTTGGATATCAGCCTTGAACATAGTGAGTCCCAGGTTTCTCACTAGATGTCTACACAATCTATACCCCTTAACTGTAGCATACATGCTACATCTATCATCCTGGTTATGGCATCTACTTTTCTTATAATATGTTTGTAATTGATTAACATGTTTACTTTCAACGGGAAGCTGATATTCTTTATGGTTATCTATGTGGTTAATTATTATATATAACGATGAACACCACATGTGTGACTTTCCCCCCTTTTTTTTGTCGCATTCATCTCTTTCATACTTAATGATTTTCTAACTGTGGGTATGAATACGTCAATTTTTTTGGGTCCAGTCCCAATCAACTAACTGCAATACATAGACAAAGGTTCACGAGTATAGTGAGTGCTCCTTTGTGTTTATTTCATGTCATTATTAACAATATTTGTCAAAATTCCATTAAATTTATTTGGAAAAGCTATTTTATAGTGCTTAAATCATCAATTTTGATTACTTAAAAGACCGTGAAATACGGGACAGGGTTATTTAACAGGGGGTGTGAAATACGGCCTTCTTTGGTCAATGGGACTGCCGTATTTACCATGAAATATATTTACGTACTCTACTAGCATGAAGTCTCTTTTTACACTGTATAGGGCCTATATGTCTCTCCGTCCACATCCCCATTTATACATCAACATTGGTAAGAACGGCGTGCCACGCCATATTACCAGGTCAACCGTGACATGTAGGGCATCCCAGGTAGCACCATGGATATACACACACACACCTACATGACGCAGGTATCCATACAGCAGACGACATTTTACTCACCTGCCAATGGAATCAAGCGATAAGCAGGAAACACTATACGTATGAATACATAGAATAATGATAACGGTAGGTTAGACACTGCTCAACTCTGATGCAGCAAATATACTCTTTGGGTCATAATTAGTATACCTTCACGGTTAAACTTAAAGCATGGGGAGTCTGGGATGGCCTACCATTTACCTGTACTACTAGTATACTCTATAAGCTACTCAACATGATGCATTAGGGGACTGTCAATGGGGTCCCCATGTCCCATGTCAATTTCATGTCGCCATATCCGTTTTAAGAAATGCCCATGTCGCCATATCGATTTTTTGAAAATGCCTCATGTCCCATGTCACTATCCCCTTTCTTCTCCTGTCCCATGTCACGATAGCTTAAAAGCCCCAAAATTTACCATCTCGCCGAGGTATTGCCTGGAAAATTTAGGGGTCTATGGCCTTGATATTTAGGCATCTCCTTCATTTTGACTCTGGAGTACTAGTAGTTGGTTGACCCAACTAATAAGGTGAACGCCCCTATCCATTAATAGTCATCTTACACATGTAAAACTAATTAAATCTTAAGGGCGGCATGACCATAAAGACTTCATGCTCATTTGCCAACATGATGCACCAATGCAGCGAGTATCTCACCAGTACTATCAGTGCATCATGCCAACCCTTATCTGTCTCAGGGATCGGAATGGTGCATAAATACAGTTACTTACCACCCATATATTCGTGCGTCATGACTGTCCAATAATACATAATAAATTTCAATGTATAATCTTTTTTTCTTTTTCATTTTCATGATACCATCGGGGAAGCGTGTAAATTACATGAGATGTGTCAATAAACCTATTTAAATATAATAAAAAAAGATGACAAATAACATCTAGTACATTAAAGCACTATATGCCGTCATTAGCAGATACAATCTTGATGTACACGGCAACGTATAGGCCAGGTATGGGCCCTATGTCTAACCCTTGCTTCCCAGGCCCACGAGTATCCAATCTGTCAATGCATGCATTGATACCAAGCACTTGACTGATTAATTAATAACCTCGGTCATTCCAAATTCCCAATTAATAATTTCTAATCATAAGATGAGTAAAGAAGAGTCTCTATAATATCCTTAAATATGTAACATATTTCAACTGGTTAAGACTACAATATACTTCTCTCTTGCTTAAAACAGGGCACCAAGATGAGATCAAAATTATTTGACTACTGAGCTTTAAGAAGAATCCCAACCCCTGCTTTTCATCGTACCCTTCTCACAAACACAGGCTATCATGAGAGAATAATAGCAATAAGACTATAGATCAAAATGAAGGATGAGACAGCTTCTGGGGAGGGCCCGACCCCAAGCCGTCCCTCCCTCAACACCAGTATGAGCAGTTCCACCAGCACCAACACGGGCAGGATGGACTTTGACGACCTCCTCCCCATCCTGGGAGGGTTTGGACGATACCAGATCTTCCTTTTCGTCCTCGTCTGCTTCATGTCCTTCCCTGGGGCCTTGAACAACTTAGGTAGGTGGCTAACCCATCAAGAGCTGAATAGGGATTTAAGGTGCTACTGTAAACGTAGATGTTTTTCTCGTTGTACATTTTTTCGCGAATTTTGAGGAAATTAAAATTCCGTGGAAATATGTGCAGCGTGGAATATCTATCCAGTGTAGTGATAGAACTCAAATATTCCAAAGTCTGCGAATTTAAATACTAGCGAAATTGTACCTTTTAGCAAATTCACGAATATTTATACACGCGAAAATATCTACATTTACAGTATTCCTTTGTTATCATGATGTATGAATGAAGACTTGCTGAGTAACTTGTCATAGCTGCATTCATGTATCATGCTGACCCATTGGTAATGTGTCAACCCTGTGGGGTTGGAATTATGCATGAGTCCCAGAGGTGCATCCATGCATCATGAAAGCAAATTAGGGCACTATGTTGTCCTTGAAGGTCTAACATTAAAGTAGGTCTGCAAGATGTCCAGGGGCGTGGCAACCGGGGGGGGGGGGGGCGGGGGGACATGTCCCCGTCACTTTTGACTAAACCCCCAAAAGGTCAAACCCAAATGCGTCAAGTAAAAAGGGTCAAAAAGAATCAAAACACCCCTCAGTCCCCCCTACTTTGAAAGTGCTTGCCACGTCCCTGCATAGTGTATGTAACGATAATTATCCTGATTTTAAAGGGTTAAAATCTTGACCCCTCCCTCGCAGGTATCGTGTTCTTGGGTGCTGAGCCGCCGTTCCACTGTGTGCAGCCGTCAGCCGAGCACCTCCACCTGACGCAGCAAGAGCTGCTCACACTCACAGCGCCCCCTGCAGGGCGGCAGGAGGACTGCGGCCGCCAGTGTAGGCAGTACAAGGCCAACTACTCAGGTAGGAGCTGCTGAACTTGAGGAAATGTTGGTGTTTAAGATAAGGGGCCATTCAAGTATGACATCAATTTTCAGGCATTTTACAAGTCCCTCACCCCCTTTGTCATCATTTGGTATATAGGAACAGCATGGCTATGTCATCCCTGTGTACCCCTGTACATACTCCCTATCAATCGCTATCGATGACATCATGCTTAAATAGCCCCTAGGGCCAGAAACAGGGGCGATTATTATGGAAGAGATGCTATTTACATTTGATACCAAAATATTAGATAAAAAATAATTAATGTTTATTTGTCATTATGCTGTAGTGACAGTGAGTAACATCACCACCAGGTTGATGCAATTAGCATATGAAAAGGCCCTGATGCATATTCTATTGTCATTGTTTATATTCTAAATTGGGAGAACATAATATTATGTACATGATGTATTCTAATAATGTTCTGCAGCTTGGACGCGTGCTGAGGTTGATGATTTTCTGGCCAGTGGAAAGAACGTGACGGGGGACACAGAACCCTGTCAGTATGGCTGGGTCTACAACACCTCCACTTATACCTCTACCATTGTCACACAGGTAAGCACATTTTCTGCTACAGCTCTATCATTATCACACATGCAGGTAGGCAGAGCACTTACAACTCTACTATTGCTACACTGCTAGCTATTTCTCAGTACTCATGTACTGTGTCTCTGTCTATCTTGCCCTTTCAGTCTCTCTTGCACTCTCTTTACTCCTCTATTTGGCTCTCCCTATCTGTCCCTGTCTCTGCCTCTCTATTCTTGTTCTCTCTCTCTTCTCTCTCTCTCTTTCTCCCATTAGCTCTCTGTGTTGTGCATTTCTCTCTATCTCTGTCCATCTCTCTCTGTCTCCCTTGGTCTGCCTTGCGCTCTCTATCCCTTCTGTCTGCTTGTCTGTCTGTCTATTTGCCTCCTGGTATCTCTTTCTCACTAACTCTGTCTCTTCATTTCCTGATCACAGTGGGACCTGGTGTGTGAGAAACAGGCCCTCGTACCAACGGCCGCCTCTGTCTACATGGCAGGTCTACTGGTAGGCGTGTTTGGATTTGGTGCCATCTCTGATTGGTAAGCTATCACTTTCAGTCTCCAAAGCTATTCTTATACCACAGCTGGCTGGGAGAACAAAAGAAACTGCCTGTCAGTATAAGGCATACAAATCCATCACCAAGCAAGCACTTGATATAAGTCAGATATGGATACATGCATGTTATAAGCCTTGATTAATGGTAATTTTCCTCAGCTGGCGCCTTGTAGAATTTAATTACCCTGGTATTGGCGTATAACACTCGTGCAGTGACTCACTTGTAAGATATCTATTACTTATACTGGTAACCCATTTCATTTATATTATGCAAGTGCTTTACTTATGCATCATGAAAACAAAGGGGGATTAAAGAATTCTGCCACTCATAATGGGATGAGTTAGTGGTATTTCAAACTGCCGTTTTACATTAAAACCATTCCATTTCAGGTTTGGCCGTAAAGCGGCTATCATACCTGGAACTATCGCCATGGTTGTTTTCTCAGTGGCCCACAGTTTCTCACCTAACTACACAACCTTTGTCAGCCTCCGTTTCATCATTGCTGCCTGCTCCATTGGAAGCTTTACGACTACATATGTTTTAGGTGAGACACAAACCATTTCTTTGCACATGGAGGGGTGGTGGTGGAGATGGTATTCAACATTAAAAAGAGGGCCATGTAGACTAAAAAACAGTCGCAAACTGGGACCACAAAATGCAACCACAAAATAGAAGGGCATTTTGGGCAGTGCCCCTGATAAATATGTAATTTATTTTTGTTGTGGTAAAGATTTCCATACACTCGAATGGACAATGACTGCTTGCTGTGTGCAATACCCAGGTATGGAGCTGGTGGGACCAGCGTGGCGGACCTTTGCTGGCCTGTTGCCCCAGTATGCGTGGGTTGCTGGCTACATGTTGGTGGCAGGGCTGGCCTATGCCATCAGAGACTGGAGCCACTTAGCACTAGCTCTGTCAGTGCCTCAAGGCCTCCTAATTATTGTCATCTTGTAAGTATGGTCAAGCACTGAACATCCTTTATGCTTGGCTGTCATATATTCAACATATCATGAACACGATAATTTGCTTCAATGCCCCAGAAGTTTGATGAATAGACAAGTGTTTCATTAAAGCTTGGATCTTAGTCATTATAGGATTTGAAGAGACTCTGGTATATTCTTAGGGCCTATAGTATCTATAATGGAGGGCAAATGTTGAAGGTTGAACCCAACATTTTACTTTGCTCATTTTCAATGGTGTCCATATACAAATGATTTAAATAATTTGATATGCTAGGTTGTCATGATGCATAAATGTAGCCCTAGTCGGTCCACTTTCCAGGCCTCCAGCAGTGCATCAACCCCATAGTCATGATGAAAAGAGCAATAAAGCAGTATAGTGTCCTATATGCATACATTACTGCAGTATCTTGACATTGTAGCCTGCTCCCTGAGTCTCCTCGCTGGCTCTACTCCAGGAACAAACACGAACGTGCAGATGTTATCGTCAGGAATATAGCAAAGTGGAACAAAGTTGACCTTCCTCCCGACATCAATGTACAACTACAGGTAAAGTAGCATTTACCTCATTAGAAGTGTATAAACATCATTAGATAAGTTAGCTGTCATATTCCTTGTCTTCCCATAATAATACCAAGATAATGATATTACCTCATTCATTTTTTCTGATAATTTTCTCTTGTGGGAAACTGCTCATGGAGGCTTTTGGAGATATTGACCTTTTGGGGGTAAAATTGGTTATTATCAATTTTTTTTAGATAAGTACCGTTCTTTTGTATATCTTTGGTTTTATTCATTGTAGAAAGGTCCTCAATCATATGTGTTTGACCTATTCCGCTTTCCTCGGTTACGATGGAGAACTTTAAATATTTGCTTTAATTGGTGAGTATAACATTAGACAACTAACTTGCATGGCAGATTTTCTAACAAAAATTTCCATATTCAGATTACCTTGGCATACATTTAAACTAGATATAACTTTTCATTCTAATTAACAGTTGTGTTATTTTTAAACATTATACCAGTAAAAGGACTTATTGAGAGGAGATCCATAAGGCAAATTCAGCTTGAAATGTTACACCATGAAGGAATAAAATTTTATCAAAATTAATCTACAGGTATGTCTACATGTATGAAAAGAGTTAATGAATGCCACTGAGAAAACTGACACCTTTCTACCTTTTCCTCTCTTCATCCACTGGACTGCACTCCCATGCAGGTTCGTTAACAGCCTTGTCTACTATGGGTTATCCCTTAACACCGGGCAGCTTGGTGGTAATGACTATGTCAACTTCATGCTATCAGGCCTGGTGGAACTTCCAGCTTATATCTTCTGTCAGGTAGGTCGCTAATGAATGTGTTTGAGACTATAGATATTCTTGGTCTGCAAAATGTTATCAGAAGGTTTCAACCTTTGAACAATATAAGGTGAAATACAACACATGTAGATAATAATATTATATCAAAAAGGAGAGTTGACTTATTGCGATATGCAAATTGTGACTAAGGCGACTCAAAAAAAAGAAGTGGTTTCTCATCACCAAGGTCTGAGAAATCTGATGAGGAAGGCTTTTTTCTTTTTTTAATACTCGCAGACCAAAATGTAAAGGATACGCGTTTCTTTGGCCAAAACTCACATTTTATTGGTCAAGAATTAATTGATCATAAGTCTACATCATTCTTATATGAAAACGAATTACTCCTTTTAAACAAAACACAAAGGTGGGTTTGAAGTACGTGGGTAGGAGGAAGACACTGGTGGGCACCATGGTGACTGGTGGTGCAGTCCTGCTGGTGATACTGGCAGTACCTAAGGCAGAACACTTGTGTGGAGTTTCCATCAACCCTGTTAAACCAGGTACTTTTATTACAGCTTTTGATTAGGCCAAAAAAAAGGTTTGTTTCAGGTCACCCTTTGAAAACAGGGCCGACCCTACTTTTTTTATACAATTTTGTAGAAATTTCCATATTTTTACCCTTTTTTTTAGGGTCTTCCGAGAGACCAGCTAGTACTTTCATGTTGAAAAAAAAAGTTTAAAAAAAAAAGAAAAAATCCGACTTACCGACCCCACATGTTCTGCCCATGTTACCTGAAACAAATTTATTTTTTTACCTTAGCCCTTTTATGGTAGCACAATGCTGCAATGAACTATGCAAACTTGTACCTAATGCCATCATACTCAAAGACTGCAACACATAAGAACTAATCAATGATACAACCATATCAAAAAGACTTCCCCCTGTATATCTGCTACATATTAGAGGCATGAATTGTTTGAGAATAGAGAAATCTAGGCTAGTTGATCTGACATTGAGTTGTCTATAAAGCTTAAGATTAGACAGTCACTGAAACGTTTTAAAGGTAGGTCCACTAAATCTAATAAAGGAAATAAATATAATGATATGTTCTGTATAAACTTGCAGATAGAGCATTGAGGGAACTTCATTGCTTGTGGTTGAAAAGAATATTTCAGATGGTCTCTTATTAGCACTCTGTCCCATTGAAGCCTACAGTAACTAATTCCGCAAACTGCCATAGATGGCACCGCTGTATTGGGATCTCACCACTTCATATCCATTTGGCTCCTGAACTAAACCAAAGTAGGCCTATGCACGAGTTTAACACCAGGGTGAGAGGCAATTCTGCCCCCCCCCCTAGAATGCTGGAAGCATTTTATTTAGCACAGTCAAAAGTCACAAAATAGATTGAGGTCCTACCAGTACAGTGCACTAAGGAGATCATCTATGAATATACATAGGGGGAAATATCTATATATCTGAGGTAGTATGGCAGCTTTAAGTGTGTGGAATAATCCCTTAGTGTGCAATGCAGATGCATTTGTATGTAGCTACAAAGAAAAGATACATACCCAAGTAGACTTCCCAGGTCTGCATTCATACCTTATGTACATCATGACAACAAAAGCCATTTTATTTTAAATAGACGCAGAACTCAGGGGCAAAATGTAAGTAGCCAAGCGGAGCATCCTTTCTACTTGGCTGCTATCACATGAATATATCAGATATATATATAGAGATTTCCCCCATATCACGTCATTCATCTCCTCCTTTATTTCAAACTGCTATGATTGAAACTACTTTAATACATATTTCTTCTTTTGTGTTATGATACTTCAGCATTACACAACTTGAGGATTGCCCTGGCTATGATAGGGAAGCTGTGTATATCTGCCTCCTTTGCTGTCATCTATGTGTTCTCGACGGAGCTCTTCCCCACCGTTGTGAGGAATGTCGGGGTAGGCCTCGGATCGACATGCGCCCGCATTGGTGGGATTATGGCTCCCTATATTTTGTCAGTGGTGCGTAAATCCAGTTACTTGCTCATTATTTCATATTTAGTGTTTTTGCAAACATCTCAAAATATTACAGTTATAGTTCCATTCAGTGCAGAGCACGACAGCGGCTTATCTTTCCCATCTCTTACATAAGCCTGTTATGTAACCTACACTGGGGCCCTGTACCTCTCCTTTCTCAGTGTCCCGGTCACCACAGACGCTCTGGGTGTCAGGTTCCACGTCCCAGTCTCGGACACTCTGTGAGAGTGGTGCCGCTCTCTGCATTGCTATTAATTGATAGTGCTAATCCCCCAGATCACAATTACAGTGTAAACAATTAAATTATGTTGGTTGAGTGTAATCAAATCTTGATTACAGTGCAATCTAATGTGAAATTAGATTGCAGCGTTTAGCTTATCTAGATTTTGAGACATGCATATAACTTTTGAGACATGCATATAAAAAACACAAATCATGTTTTTGCCTTAACAGTTTTTGAATGTGTCTCCTTACAGAGGTCTGACGCGCCTTATATTGTGTTTGGGCTGATGGCCATTCTGGCTGGTCTACTGGCCTTCTTACTGCCTGAAACCAATGGCCAGCAGCTACCAGAGACTATAGAGGATGGAGAGAACTTCCCAAGGTCAGTGCATTGTATGCAATCATGTCTACATAAAGGCAACTAATATGCATATATATATATAGAATACTTCTATTAGTGGAATGATTTGATATATTGCTGTTAATGTTAAAATCCCTTTAACCTATATCTTTATTTGAGCATATTTCACAGTGTGGTGGCTTACAATCTTTGGATTGACATTTATTTGAGTAATGAAATATTATTGATGAAGGAGCAGCCAAGCAAAGAGGATGATCTTGCTGGAGATAAACTTGTGAACACTCCTTGATCATAACGACAAAGGGGCATAGTGCATGGAATCACTATGTTGTCCGCAAATAGCTATGTAATAAGGTAGAAGAACAAAACAAGCCAGGTGAATCAAATGATCATGATTGAGATAAAAGAGATATGACATTGTTATCTTTTCCAAAATTGGAAATTCTCTATTATCAAAATTTAAAATTATCTTCCTGAACCAATAGATATTCTTCTAATTTTCTATTCCTTTTCTAGTAAAGCGGAGAAGGAGGTACAAGACATGCCATCTGCCGGCCTACCCCCAGACCTGGCAGTGGGCACAGCCCCAGTGGAGACGGCCTACCTGGGGATGGGCAACCTGGGGGTGGCCAACCCTGCATACAGCTTTGAAAGCACCATATGAACTTTTACACAAACTTTATGGATCCTATCATTTGTATTTATTCTAACCATTATGTGAATATATTCTACATATACATGAACAGTCGATAGATGTGACCTTACAAGTCCATCGATCTTGAAGTGGGGTACATGGGTACATTTATTGTGACCGTGTGGATTATAATATATCCTGGATGCTTCTCTTTTAACCAGAAATATGTTATTATATTTTGCTGGATTCCCTCTGTGCTATATCTATATGTGTACATAGTTTCCATATACCGAGGTGCAATACAATTATGTAAATGACTATTGAATATTTCGAGAAAAAACTTAGAAAGGATGCGCAGATCATCATTAACTTTAAGGATAATTCTCACAAATTAGTGGCGCAACCCTGCCGAGATATTCAGAACCTTTAGAAACTCACTAACCCAACCGGTGGACATTCTCAGAATCTTTAGAAACTCACTGACTCCCCCTGGTGTGTGATGGTTCAGGGCTATTTTTTTAAAACATTGTAGTAAGTTTCCCCAAAAGAGCCTTGACCCTAGGATTTAGTGGGAGGCACCCAACTGACTGAGCTAACGAGACAAGTGTCAGCATTTTCTATTGATGAGATAGTCAGTGGTACATGACTATAGTTTTAAATGTTTCATTTGGATGATACGTTTGATATTCATTTCCTAAGTTATTATAGAAATATAAATCATAATGATAACCCACTCTGATATTTTGATATATAATAGTATGGATATGTCCCCACCTTATGACAAAGTCTGGTGAGGAGTCCGATTTTGAGATAGTCAGAATTCCCCTTAATGATTGGCTGCTCACCCAATTGAAAATGTATTTTATTAAGATTTTATTTTCTCACATATAAAACAGAAAGCCTGTGCATAGGAGTCTTGTAATATACAAATGCATAAATCCCATGTAGAAGTTGACAATCTGGACTCTTTATCTGGGTTGACAACTGTATGTAGAAAGGGATAATGGCTTTGTGTTCATATCTTGCCAATAAGATAGTAAATGACTCACATTTACAAGATAGGCAACATCGCTATATCTGCTGAGTTAGTCTGGAACACGACGGGTGCATTACAGAGCTTGCTGAGTTTTGACATGTATATCAAATCTTTATTTCTATGTAAAAATAAATGAAATTTTCAACACTCAGAGAGAACCGATGAGTTTTTGAATATTATACATAGGAAAACTTCGTAGTCCTTTTCTATAAATATCCGTCTGCTATTCATCTTTCTGCCATCGAAACGAATTGATATCTATTGAATAAAATGGTTTATTCCGCAACCCACAACCCGACTCGAAATGTCTTCAAAAGTAAAGAAATAAGACTGTATGAATGCATCAAATTTTATTATCTAATGGTATTGGTAGGCTACAGTTTTATATCATTATATACAATGACCACTGCACAAGGCATCACATTGTGTACTGTTCTAAAGAGGGACCTCGATTATCCGACCGGCCCCGTTTAAGAAAAATCGCGAATCTGCCGGATTATTGAAGCATATGTATAGAATTGTCCATGCCTTGTCCATGCCTATGTATAGAATTGTCCCTGACAAAGCAACCGGATAATCGAGGGTAATTCTATACGATTTCTGCACATGAACATCACAATTTTACACAGCAAATGCATTTGTATAACCATATACGTAAGCATTCTCACCCCACAACTAAGGACGATATGTATAATTATGCTTAATTGTTTCCCTCCCAAATGCCTCACATTTTATGTACATGATTGATACATATTACACAATGCATATTACATACAATTGTATTGCTGGGAAAAGACTCAACTAAGCGATTTGGGGAGTAAAATATATTGATATCAACACTCAAAAATAACAGTATGCTCCATCACAAATATGACAAGTAACTTGAACATCACAATTTTACACAGCAAATGCATTTGTATAACCATGCCCGTCGCCGATTACATATGCCCAAGCATTCTCACCCCACAACTAAGGACGATATGTATAATTATGCTCAATTGTTTCCCTCCCAAATGCCTCACACTCTGACCGGCTTGGCTTGATAACCTCAAAAAACCAACAGCAGGAGGCTAATTATAATTACAATCATGATTATATAACAACCGCCATAACGTTTTTCCAAATCCTTATATATATGAGTATAATTCTTTTTAAAACACCTTTTTTCTGACACCTGGTCAGAGACGGCACCTGGTCAGAAACGGCACCCGGTCAGAGACAAAACATTGTCCCAAGGTCGTGAGACACAACCACAAGTTAATTACATATAACATCTTCCTATCTAGATCGGGATATAGATATCTCATACTCATTTTTGTTGTAATGATAACAAACAATCCATGTACCAATTTCATCTTTCTACTGAAGGAACACATATATCCTTATGTTGACATCCGAGTCAAATAGAACTGCACATTAATTACATTGTTTGTGCCCGTCGAATAACAATGACGATGTGTGAAACTGTACTGTATTCTTTCATGTCATAGTCAGACAATGATAATTTGTCCCTCAATATATCTCTACGTCAGTAGTTACTGGCCAGTTTTGACTTGGACAGTTATATACATAGTATCCAAATAGAACAAATAAATGAATGCACACAGATCTGATATGCATTATAACTCTTTTTGAATAATGAAAACTGAAGATACAGAAAATTGAGCCCCTGTTTCTAAAATGGTCAAAACTATAGAACATAGTATTAGCAGCAGCATTACTGTGGTAGTCAGTATGGTGAAATAAAATCGGGTAGTGGTAAATTATAGATAACTGGTGCAGTGAGACCTTGATAAATCAGTCTAAAAGTTGATAAGTTGGTAGATATCCGGCCGTTTTAGTAAGCGGCCGCGCAGCTAACGAAAAAAAACTTGATTTTACGTCAAAATAACGTTAAAACTTTATATAACGTTATGCCATAGTAAGGAGCTTTAGAGAAACGTTATATAACGTTATAAAATGTTGTATAACGTTTTTTGTTTACTGGGCGTTTTCTTTTTTAAATTCCAAAAGGGAGGGTTCCGACATATTAAGGTCTCACTGTATAACATAAGTTTTTCTGTTGTTATACCTGGTAGTAGTGCATCAATCATGAGCTGTATAATGTCCAGTCATGCATTGATGTGGTAAACATGATGATATCGCTCGGTAGAGCATCAATGCGCGAATTGACTGGAAAAGTTAAAACAAGTTGGGTGATTGACTCACTGAAGATGTGCCTAGAGTGAAGAGTTTCCTCACATACCCTCTGAATTTCTTACTCTTCCCTGCATAAATGAAGGGGTTTATCCATCTGTTCACTCGCCATATAGAAGCAGCGACACTGAGAGCCAGTGGACGGAGATGCTCTGGGACTCGATGGTAAACTATTGAAAGTAATATCAAATTCAAATTACAGATGAGGTAAACAACCAGCACATTCAGCATGACTTTAGTAATCTTAGAATCTGGTGCTGGAGGAGGGGTTGGATAATTGAGGCTAGCAGCTGCTATGCTGCACTTTTTTTTCCAAGCTACAAGTCCAATTTTGATGTAAACGCCAACAGTCGCAGGAATAAAGATAAAGTATGGAAACATATAGACCAGCTGTGAAATCAAATTCATGCTGTAGTTTACATCACAAACCTTCCCAGTAGGGTCAACCAACCAATGGTACTGGTATCCAAAACCAAAATCAGCTATGATGAACATGACAGTAAACCCCCATGTAGCATAAACTATGTAGGTTGCCTTTTGAACTGGCACCAGAGAGTGGTACTCTAGAGCGCGAGAGATGTAGATAAGTCTATCCACTGCAATCACAAAAAGTGTAATAACATTAAGCATAGCTGACACATTAGTAATCAGCAGGTATATAAAACAAGAGATTTTCCAACCAGGTCCAGTTGCAATGTACATAAAACTTATGCGAAATGGTAGAGAAGCAGAATAAATAATGTCTGCAAGTGTGAGGCAAGCTATGAAGATGTTACTGGAGGTTTCTAGCAGGTCATAATTGGAAAGTATGAAAAGAGTGATACCATTGGTGATAATTACTAGCAGGGTATTCACAACGTCCCACACCAAAAACAGCCATGCAAAATCACTTGAAAGCCAACAGGGCCTGTTGTGGCCACAGTCCGTTGAATTGGTCTGGCTGAAGTCTGTTGAATTTATAGAAATGTTCATCTTGTCAAGTAGCTTGTGAGATCTACAGGCTATAGGTCTAAGTTGTCCAATATAGACGACTAACATGCAACCTGGGATAGAATGTAGGGCCTATTCCTTTGTACATGAACCATGGGCATCCAGCTTTGGACATTGACTGTTTGTCTAGCATAATACAATTATGGGTAACTGCTGCAGGAACAAAGTATCTGTCTCTGTGTTCAACGCCAAGATGCGTGTATCATTTTTGTGATCTTCATCAGCTTCTGAAGGAAATGAAATCGCAGTTATATAAACCCATTTTTGGGCAAATGTAGACAGTCTGTATCCATCCCAGGGTGGGTGATGACAGGTTACTACACCAGATGTTGACTGTATGTTATACAAATCTATGGGATTTAGCAAATCCCCGCTCCAGGGAAAATCCCTGCATAAATTCACGTTGCCAGCATTTAATCCGTTTTGCTACCTCCGAAGGGCTACAGATGTGAGTATTTTTCAGAACTCCTGTTGGGAGTTAATACAATTATTAGATTTTGCATTGCAGAAGATTAGCCAAAGCTTCATATCTTTTAGCACTGGTTAAAATTTACTCTTTAAAGCGAATAGATTTTACCTTTGATTTGATTCCTCCTATGTTTATATGATGACAATGAACCAACTGTAGGAACGAGGAATGTTGTGTCACCTTGTACCACAGCTACAAAAGTGCCATAGGAGCTGCTGACATTCACCAGCTGGATTTATTATGCATAAATTCCCCCTCCCTCTGATTCCATTGGTTACACCTGTAGTCAGCTGGTCACCTGTTGGCCAGGCTGAGGCTCAGTCATACTGATACATGTTGACAAAGTGCAGAACTGACTAGACACTGGTAATGTGCAGGGTGGTGTAGTTGGTTAGTGTGTGTTAAAGTGGCAGAGTGCATTCTGACACCTTCTATACACTTTATAGCTCTGGACATCACGCCAAATGTATGTTTCGGGAACTTATTCTAGGTCTAGCCAAGTTTTAAAGTGGTGCTTCGTGGGCATTAAACTATTTTAACACTTGTGCCGTGATCTGCAAATAATGTTTAGCCATTAATACTTTAAGTATTAACGTGACTTATGTAGTTTCGACCCGTATCGGAGTCATCATCAGGCGGAAATGGATAGATACCAGGGTGGATAGGCAGATGGATAGGCAGGCGAAGAGATATGTGAGGACAAGATAGATAGGATGAGAGAAGGGGGATAGTTAGCGGAGAGATATGTGAGCAAAAGATAGATAGGATGAGAGAAGGGGGATAGGTAGCGGAGAGATATGCAGGGAGTGGCTCATACGGTATACAGGGAGATAGATAGACAGGGTGTGTGTAAGGGACGGCTATATTAGGCAGGGGATAGATATGTGTGCAGGGGGAGGGATAGGCAGGGGGATAGGTAGAGAAGGGATAGGCAGTGGGATATGTGTAGGGACAGAGATAAGCAGGTCGACATATAGGCAGGGAGGTATGCAGGGGAGAGACAGGCAGGCAGGGGCGGACCCAGGAATTTGAAAGGGGGGGGGGGGGGGGTCCACCAAACACCAAAGTACCAAAAAGTGACGCGCTACGACTCGCGGCGGATCAAATCATCATTTTTTTTAAATCAAATTTTTTTTCCCAAAATGGGGGGGGGGGGGGGGGGTCCGGATGCCCAGGACCACCCTCCTGGATCCACCCCTGGGCAGGGGAAGGGATAGGCAGAGGAATAGGTAGGGGAGGGATGTACAGGGATAGGCAGCGGAGGGATAGGCAGCCATGCATGTGGTAAAGATGGCTTGCCACCCCACACCTGCATTAAACAGGTAAACCACAATAGCATGCAGGTAACATTTTACTTTGCTAATGAGATAGTATATATCTAGGGTCGTCATTATTATACCTGGGAAGACCCACAGTATGCCGCCCTACATGTCCATTACAGGATGCATTAGAACCGTCAGTCGAAGTACAGCTCTGGTGTCATGGTCACTAATTGATAGCTGGAGTTTCTCGGTTGGAGCATGTACCTGTTGATTAGTCACTCTCACCACATTCATCCCACTTGTTATTTGATCAGAACAGTACAAGAAAAAGGACATGTCAATCCTCGGTGAGAGCGCAGCTTTAAGGTTTCATGTTAATGCATGATGCACCAATACAGTGCCAGCAAGTAACAATATTGAGAGTTGGGTTCATGAGTGCTATTTCTATGCATTTTTTACACCATAAAACACGTTTAGCTGCCAGCTGAGATGTTAGCCTATAAAAGGGTAATAATGTGTGACAGCTTTTGTTGAGTAGCTTACAGGAGCTAAGTTGATGCATTATGCCCATCCTATATGAATGTATTAAAGATTGTGAGTGTGATATAAATCACAAGAGACTCAGGGTGTAAAGTGTACATACATACATTTGATTTTGTCAGTGAAAAAAGGTTTGACCACTTTCCATTTGGCCACTTTTCGTTTGAACACTTTCTGTTTGATCACTTTCTGCTTGACTACTTTCTGTTTTATTTGGCCTCTTTCCATTTGACCACTTTCCATTTTGACCTAGGACTGTCATCGATACCCCTCCAATAGATACATTGACATTTGAGGAATTCCGATTATCGCACCAACAAAAGCATTATATCGAAATAACTCTTGGCAAACAAATGAACATTTAGTCCAGGAATTTACCTATTCAAAACCGGAAGAAGTGTGTAAAAATTCCAACTAGAACTAGACTGTCTCTTGTTTGTTAGGTTTAAATTGTTGGCCTTAAAAGACCCAATATTTGGAGGAATTAACTTGACATAATTTTTCAGAAGGCACACAGTTGATAGACTATGGCCTACCTATTGTAATGATCAGCTGAAAACAGAGATTTTAAAGCACATTTTAACCATTGATCTCGGATCAAAATAAATTGATATGATCGAAAAATCGACACCAAAATAGTGAATATCGGAATCGAAATAAATTGGATGCCAATGACATTCTATTTTGACCACTTTCCATTTGGCACTTTCCTTATAGCCATTTTCCATTATCACCAGTTTCCATTTGACCAGTCCATTTTGACCACATTCCATCTAACCACTTTCCATTTGGCCACTTTTCTTTTGACAACTTTCGTTTTTACCACTGTCCATTTGACCACTGTCCTTTTTGACCACTGTCCATTTTGACCACATTCCATCTGACCACTTTCCTTTTGACAACTGTCCTTTTTACCACTTTCCATTTGACCACTTTCTATTTGACCACCGTCCATTTTGACTACTTACCATTTGACCACTTTCCATTTTGACCACTTTCTATCTTGACCACTTTCTATTTGACCACTTTCTATTTTGGACGACTTTCCATTTTGACCACTTTCCATTTTGATGACTTTTCATTTGAACACTTGTCCATCAACCACTTTCTATTTGGCACTTTCTCTTTGGCCACTTTCCCTTTGGCCACTTTCCATTTTGACCACTTTCCATTTGACCATTGTCCACTTTGACCTCCGTCCATTTTGACCACATTCCATCTGACCACTTTTCTTTTGACAACTTTTCATTTGGCCACTTTCCATTTTGACCACTGTCCATTTTGACCATTTTCCTTTTAACCATTCACTTTAGAACAATATTACCACTTTCTATTATGACCACTTTCTATTTTGAGCACTTTCCATTATGTTCCATTTGAGCACTTTCTATGTGGCCACTTTCTATTTAATCAATTTCTATTTGGCCATTTTCCATGTGGCCACTTTCTACAACACTGCACTCTTGTAAGCTGACAGCTTGTACACTGCCTCATTGTTTTTGGTGAATCCATTCTATCTGGGTGGCCCTTGCAAATGTATCATGGCCTTCTGTGGTTCACTTTCGGTTCACTATGATTTATCTAATTAGTTTTCTAAGATCAGGTAACATCAGGAATCATAGGCCTATATGAAAAAGACTTGTGTATACAAGGTTTCATAGTGGAATCAGTGCCGATTGCATGACATCTGGCCCCAGACACACATGGCCCCAGGGTACATGGTCCCAAAGGATACTTGGCCCATAACCACCATGGCCCTAGGAATCGTGCCCCCCCCCCTTCCCTATAGATCCATCCATGTCTTAGCATTTACTGTGTGCTTGTGATATCCATGTCCCTCTTTATGTGTAGGCTATATGTTCGTCATATGTTCATCATACATTTATCATCTTTGACCAAAAACGTTTTTGGTTGAGGGATGTGTTTCCCTACTCTTCAAATTTCAAGTATGTTCGTCATATGCTTGTCATTTGTTCATCATTTTTTTAGTTGGGGAATGATTTTTTTCTCTACTCTTCAAATTTGAACTATGTTCATCATATGTTCGTCATATGTTCATCATGTGTTCGTCATATGTTCATCATCTTTTTGCCCAACAAGTTTCTAGTTGGGGAATGTTTTTTCACTACTATTCAAATTTGAAGTATGTTCGTCATATGTTCATCATATGTTCGTCATAATGTTCTTCACATGTTAGTCAGATGTTCGTGACTTAAAATGACGAACATATGACGGACATATGCCGATCACATGATCAACATAATTATGATCCTAACAGAAAGATTAGTGAAAAAAACATTTTCTGAAAATAAATCTTTGAAAAAAGCCCAAAATAGTGCAGTACATAGTGCATGAACATTCACATTGGCACTTTCGCCGGCAAGCATGAAAATCTTCTCAGTGTGCTGAATCCATTTCTAAATGGAAACATTATTTTTGAAAAAGGTTTCTACTTAAAAAATTGATATGAAATAAAAAAATATATAAAATGATTATTTTTAATCACATTAAATTTAATATGATTCTAACAGCACAAGAAAAATGGGCACACACTGTTAAAACTACCGCTATCCACCCATGCTGATTATACAGAGTCCAAATTAGCAATGGCTCTCTTTCTGACTCTCTTCTTTAGAAAGAAAGCTATGTGACTCCCTTATGCGAGCCCTGGTTTTGCCTCCAAAATGCCTCCACAACTAGCCTACTGCTACACACACATGTCCAAATTAGCAATTACTCTCCTTCTGACACTTTTTCTGACTGTCTCTCTAAATGGAGTCAGTGCCTGACTCCCACAGTGGGGGCATTTTGGAGGCAAAGCTAGGGCTTCCATAAGGGAGTCACAGAGCTCCCTTTCTAAAGAGAGTCAGGCATTGACTCCATTCAGCAGGAACTTAAGAAAGAGAGTTATTGCTTATTTGGACTCTATATAACTAACATGGGTGAGTAGCAGTAATTTTAGAGTTAAAGCCAGGGCTCGCATAAGGGATAGTCACCATCGAGAGGGTAGCACAACGCAAATTTAGAAAATGGTCGGAATGTATCCTATGATATCTCAAAATGACGGGGGGATCAATTGAAATCCAAACATGTAACTATTATTGAGCTACTGTCAATACATTATTTCCTGTGATTTTCTGAAAAATAAAAGTTGGCATCATGCACCTGTCAGCTTCTACCACTGTGTTATACCTTGGATTGGTTCCAGGCTCTGCCCTTCAAGGGACTGCCAGGACTGTCATAACTTTGAGGGGCTCTCTAGCATTAACTCGTAAAGTTATCATTATTCTGTTTTTTATATTGGATTAGTAAAAGTCGTTTCTGTTAGATCCACTATATAAATACAATGTGAGGTGCTTGAATAATATTATAACAGACATTCTCCTAGAAGTGACAATTTTAGAGTAATTACCCCATTAAAGGAAAACCCCTGTCGCAAATTTTCGCCAGTATATTTCTACACCAAACAAAAGAATATTACTCACAAACCCTTGTTCTACCTAATGATGGCTTGTTTTTTTGTGTTTTTTTTTTTGGGGGGGGGGGGGGGTTGTAGAGGGCACTTGACTATATAAATTGCCTGTAAAGGTGATGTTATTTTTAAAATCACAAAGAGTTTTATATAGTAATTGTTGTGACAGAAAGTAAAATATAACACCTACAAAATCTGCTCTGTCAGGTGAATCTATATGTATAAGATACCACAAACATAAGTGAAAATTATAGTGATTGCCCCCCCCCCCCCATTTTCTGTGAAGGAAGCACCAGTGCCTCCCCTTTAGAAACCGTTCCAATCTACCTGTCTGCAGTGCAGTTGTGTTTATTTTTACCAATTAATATCCCATTACCTATTACCCTGACAGCTACAGATAGGTTAGAAAGTAAAAGAGACATTTCACACGGTACGCCAATTTTTGGGGGTTATATAAAACGTAAAATAGGTAAATTCTAAGTAAAATATGAAGTAATTAGTATTATACAGATTATAAGAAAATAAAAAAGAGAATGACAGTTATTATTGTATGTGGATTATGTCCTTTTTGCTTGGGCAGAATGATATCTTAAAGCCACGGTATGGACAAATGTTGGGAGGAGAGGACGTGCAAAAATAGGGGCCTTCCCCTAGGGATTTTTTCACAAAGGGTTGCGGTGGATATGCTCCTAAATGACCCCTATCCCTTTTTGACTCCGTCCACTCAACTACCCCCCTCCCCCTTCCCCGCCAATTCACCAACACTCCCCACAACTATACATGCAAGAAGGAACGAACACTCGAAGTGCCTGAACGCTCGCAGTCCTCCCATACCACTGGGCTGGGCTCAGAACTCCCCATGACCTGGAGGAAAGACGTTAAGAATACGGATGGTCTGTTTTTTTAAAGAATACGGGCGGTACCTCGAGAGTTTGTCCCCATGAGTATTATATATAACCACAAGTTCATGCTTTACTTTATAAAATAATATCCACACATATATGCTTCGGCTACATCAACGGTCATATAGAACTCTCTACCTATCATAAAAAAAATGCCTTCATGATGTCTATGTATCATGATATACCAGGTAATTCTCCGCAGGTACTTTTATCAAGAATGATCTATGGTGAATATGCTGGTAACTGGGTGTGTTACGAGCTAGAAATATACCAGAACATGCCACTTTCATAACCTGCTAGAATGTGAGGCTAGCGGGCACTGCACCACTACCTCTGATAGCTATCTGTGGTTCATTAATTAGATCATATTCCATCCTGAAATGTGTCCTCATGATAGATGATCTCACTATAAATGTTATGTCTTTTCTCTATTGACATCCAATTTTTGTCAATGATGATTATCAACATATATTTGTCGATATGTCAATGCATTGGAATATCGTATTAACATAAAATGATATAACTAGAGTGCACTTGGAATACTATTTAGGGCCTTAATATGCCAGAGAAATATCAAAATTAAATCTTAATAGCATCTAAAAAGATTGAACGTGTGATTGAAATCACAGATGACTCAGGGTCAAGGTAATTAAGAGATTGAATTTATTGATTTATTAAAAACTTGAGGCTGTAAATCTCACATCCCCTACCCCACATCCCCTACCCAACATCCCCCAACCCCACATCCCCCAACCCCACATCTCCCGACTCCACATCCCCTTACCCCACGTTCCCCTACCCCACGTTCCCCTACCCACATTCCCCTACCCCACATCCCCTACCCCACATTCCCCTACCCCACATCCCCTACCCCACATTCCCCAACTCACTAGTTTCTGTCCACACATTTATATAATTCAAGATAATTCAAGATAGGTGAAGAGAATTAGCCAAAAAACGTCTTACAAAAAACGTCTCACCTAGTATTACAAGATACCTCCCATTGACTTAGCACTGGAGTTGTGTGGACCGTAATGGAGACAAAAGTCGAATCTAGTACTTTAGAGTTTAATTTTTCTTTCCAACTTTTTGGTCAGATTTTGTGACTTTTATTAGATTCAATATTTGGATTGGTTGCAACATGATATTTGTAATATTTCTTGGTATAGCATGTAGATGAATGTCTCATCTTTTAATATCCACCCTTTTTTTAGTATATTGGCTGAGAATTTCCTACTTAAAATTGTATGTGAAATTGAACTTTCACTATCTTGATGCAACCCCTCATGAGGCGTCGCATAACACTCAGGGTGGTAACCCTGAGTCAATTCAAATTTAAAGCAGTGCTCCATTACCACCCACAGAGGTCTGACCATTTCACTGTTATCACCTGAGCCAATCAGAGCCACCAACTTGTGAGCTACTAACTGATTGGCCAATGTAGGTGACATGCCAACTGACATAAATTGGCACTTCAACTTTGAGTGTCCATGCAATGACCTGCTTTAACTAGAAGCTACAAGTGGCCATGCCTGTCTCCCTTCCGAAGAAGTAGGGCATCTCTCTCAGTGCACACTCCAGTGTTATAACTGTGTGCCAATCACCTCATCCAATATTAACCATATTAATAGTAGGGACGTCCACCTACACAGTCTGCACCTGAGTGGTGCCACTAGCTAAACTAGAATGTACTAGACAGTTTGGGGCTTAAAAATGCACCTTCAAACTGTTCTTGCTCTTTACAAAGATAATGTATTTTCTTCTCAGTTGTGGGAATGGACTTCTCAGAGTCTCCTTCACCAGACTCCCAGATTATATTATGTATTTTCTTGTAAAACAATTTTTACCAAACATGCCTACTAATAGCAGTTTTACCACAGTTTATAAGAATACCAATCCAATGAGTTCCTTCCCCTGGTTTCTAACCCCTCATAGTGAACACACCATGATATAAATTCATGCATGGATTTTGTGACAGGCAAAAGACACTTTCTCATAATGACATATTGACATAGATATATTGACAAATTAAAAATGTCAATATAATATTTTGACATATTAACATAATTTCAATATATCAATTTTATTGCAAGTATATATGCCATCCCAATATTTATTCAAGTCTTATATTTACTCCATTTATAAAACAGTGTAGACTATAAACTAACTTTAGGTTTATATCATTAATCATTCAAAATGGCTACCATGTACATACTCCTAAATGGCATGATTGAACTCATGATTAGAAGCAGAGATATGCACCTTTCAAGATTCTTTATTGAACTCCAGTAGCCATCTTGAATATATTTCAAAATGGCTGCCATATACAATTGGATTCCCTGACCACAGAAATGTACTTTTAGACCTTTTATTTGGGTTAATAAGAAGCAGAGATATGCACCTTTGAAGGTTTCTTATTGAATTCCAGCAGCCATCTTGGATATAACACAAAACGGCTGCCATATACATGATTTTAAATGACATGATTGGATTCCCTGACCACAGAAATACATGTACTTTTAGACCTTTTATTTGTGTCTCTAAGTAGATTAGAAGTAGAGATATGCATTTTTAAGGATTTTTAGTGAATTCTGGCGGCCATTTTGAATATCTCAATTTCTCCAAAGCCGTCACAAATACATCATGCAGGAAATGGTCACCCAGACCCCCTAGATGAACAATCAGCAGAGAAAAAACTATATCGGAGAATTTGTGGTCAGGCCCCAAATCCTTGTCCTACTACCGGACTATTATAGGAATTGTCAGTGAACACTAGTGGTACTACCGTAAATTCCCCCATATAACCCGCACCTCGCGTATAACCCGCACCCCGACTTTCGGAGAATCATATAACCCGCACCTGGGGTCTGAAAATTGCCATTTTGGTACTGTTACATACTTTCAAAAACCCTCGTATTACCCGCACCTAGACCTTGAGAATAGTGTATAACCCGCAATAGAAGTTTGGTTCGCGTATAACCCGCTGGTTATACGCGGGAATTTACGGTAGTACATGTAAATTCCTATAGAGGCACTACTTAGCATTTTCCCAGTTTTTTATGACCTATTTTGAAATCTCAAGCTTTTTCCCATTATGGACGTTTTTGGGCATTGCCTGTCAACGTGATGCAACTTATTTCTAGTAGAGGTTTTGAAGGCCTACCTACTCCAGGGGATGCCTGGAAAACGGGGACCAGGCTTCCCAAGTAAAAACCCAGGGAAGATCCCGAGTTAAATACTGAAGCCCCTTATAAGGTTAAGTACCCAGAGTGCCATATTCATGAGTATTTTCGTACATATATCACCATCCACGGGAAGAGGGAGTATCTTCTATCGTCAAATAATTGTATCAATATGATATTCTATCACACTTTTAAAATGTGATTTCTAACAAACCATGAAGAGAACTTAATTTTGTTTTTATTTAGGTTTATTTACAAGGTTGTACTAACCGTAAGCAGAGTTGGTGATGAACTACTTACAATTCCAAAATCTTCGATGCACAGAATACTACATGTGTGTACAGGAGAAAATTACGTATTGGTTTTCTATCTTATAGAATATAAGTTACATATTTCATTCATGGGTTCAGATTTCCCTTTTACATCAACGAATACATTGTTATAAAGATAGAGATAGAATGTGTAATGCGACCGCGCATTCTGGAGTTTGCCACTTAAAACTCGTCATAGCTAATTGTGCATGTAAATAAAGACTTCAACGTAAAATATACATATTACATAGAATAATGTAGTTCTAGCCTACCCAATGCTGCACTATAGGGGTGATTCATTTGTGCTTATTAAAGGAGTGTTCATTTATTAATTACATGGGGTATGGTGAAATCTCGCGCGGAGGTGCAAACATACCCCCCTCCTTTGAACTAAAGTATTGCACATGCTTTTTTGCTAAAAGGGGGCATAATTTATATGCCCCCCCCCCCCCCAACAGGGGTCAGCATTTTCTACCCCAAATTTGTTACCTTCCGCACCCCCCCCCCCCTCCCTCCCCAAATCCCAGACAACATTTTGGAATTGAGACAACAAAATCAGGAGGATTGAGACCACCGGTTTATCGCTTGCCGGGTTTGGGTGCGACGAGCACCTTTATGGCCTTGCCTAGTTCCACCGTGCTGGAGCAGGCCGAGTGGTCCAGGCGACTGTGTTCCGGCTTGTCCGACTGGATGGATCGGTCAGGGTTGTAACACATTACGATACTCAGCTCTGCCGAACACGATTCTGTAATATAGTCAAAAGTCGTTTTTATCAATTTATTAGGAATATTTTATTCTAAAAATATAAAGTAAGGTTACTCGCCAAGGCTACAGTCATGTACAGCCATGCACCATGTCAAAAAAAGGCTTAGGACTTTGGTCGTCTCTTATGATCCCCTATGGCTATGTTTGCTTAATTTTGAAGGCGGATTTATTGTTCCTTTTACGCCCTAGATAACTACTAAATGTAGTTAAAACCCGCCTCTACACATTTACCCAGGAAAGGGTGGTGAAATTTCCCATCTCGGTTACTACATTTATAAGGATATTATGAGAAAGACCGAGCTGTGATACACTGTCTGTCACCACAGCCATATTTTTTCCAGCAAAATCGGTACCAATATTTCCAAGCAGCCGGGGGTAAAGAAAAGTGGCACGGAAACCCACATTTTAAGTAAATGTAGGGGGCATAGTATTCTGAATATGACATATTTTCTCAGAATTCTTTCCCTTTTAAACTAAATTTTTGGGGAAATCTGGGCGGTCAAAGGCAAACTTTTATTTTCTTTTTTTCCAATTTGTCATAACCCTCAGCGACGAATCCGTAACCTAAGTTATCAGAATTAAATAACCTTACGTATTTACACATGTACTTGAATTAAATGTTGACAGCTGTGACTTACCTGACCAGGTGCCATGGGAGAGGAGTACGCTCGTCACGAGGCGGAAGCGCAGCGGACTGAGCTGCTTGAAGTGAGCTGTGCGCGGGATGATGAGGCGTCTCTCCTGGTCCGGGTACTTCACCTAATGATACACACACAAGGATAAGAGCGTTATTGCCAGTTTTAGTGCAGCAATCTCAAGAGAGAGCGCAATTATAATAAATGTGTTAATTTACTGTTATTATTCATGTTATCAAAATTAAATTTAAAGCAATAAATTCTATTGTATTTTACTTTTGCACTTCACAAAAACGTATTTATTGAGGCTTAGGCGGTAGTAAAAACGTTAAATTAGAAGATTTACAAGATGAAATCCTGAGAAGTGTATGGAATATGTTGGTAGTGAACTACTTTATGATGTGCACTATTTTTAACTTACCTGTATCCGTATATTCTGGATGTTTTCTATATTATCAAGATCAGCCACCAATGGCACGGATGCCGTAAGACCGGCGGTAAACTTGATGGTGTTATCAGGTGCTATACTGTCGATAACCTTGGCGCTAGCCCGCTTAATGCGCCGGGTCAGTTTGAGAACGACTGGGTGGTGTTTCTCTATGACGGACTGGAGGACCGAGAGGAAGACGGGTGGGTCGCACGACTCCAGTTGGGGCATGGAGGAGAGCACGGCCGCTGTAAACGAGTCGGCCTCCAGTCCATGACTCGTCAACAATCTGACAAGGAAAAAATGCTATATTTAATTTCAGGATTTATTATAAGGGTGTTTTATCTACTTATTGGGAATGCAAGGGCCAGACGAAGGGCAGTTGAGACATAGTATTATTACTTTACACGTACAAAAACTATAAAAGCAACAGCTCAGTAGCGCCATCTGCAGGTTTAGAATTGAACTTGGAAAAGGGTTGTAATCCTTTGGTTCTGAAGGGATGCTCAGTTCTAAAACTACCGGTCCATATGATACTACCAAGCTACTATAATCAAGTACTGGGCTCTATGAATAAAATGCTTCCATCAAATTATTTTTCCACGTCTTGCTTCCTTGGATTTTTAGCATGAATTAAACTCAGAAAATAGGTTCAGATGTTTACAGTAGACTCCAACAAGGGGTAGACTATAAATATGCAGAAAGCGTTGAAATGGCTAGTTTAGTTTGTTTTGGTAGTGCACTAACACTGAATAATGGCTAAATGCATTTATATGCACATTAAATGTTATCCTCAGCCCTGGCGAATAACCCACCAGGCCTGCATTGAAGCATCATGCCGTCCCTACAGGAGTGCATAATCAACCCACCTTTGCAGCTGGCTGATGGTCTGTAGGTAGTGTATACAGGCGGTGCGTGCGTCAGTCGCGTTGGACTGTAACTTAGATAGGAGTTGCAGCGTGTGGGCGCGGAGACGGATTTGACGCACCGCCGTCACGTCTGCCGTACTCAGACCCACAAACAGACACTCCATGTGTTCTGTCAGACGTAGCACCTGCAACAAAGCAAAAATTCATGGTATAATTTATACTTTTTAACTTTTTTTTATTGAGAATTTCCTAACCATTCCTTTAACTGCAGAGTCTTTGAAAAATACATGAAGTAAATTTTCAACAGGAGCTAGGGGTAGGGGGTCTCTCTCGCATAAATTGATAAAACAAAGACAAAAATAACAACAACAAAAAACGCATAAAGTTTGAGGAATATAAAACGCGAATTGTCCAGTACCTGTGAAATCTTGTGTAGCAAAGCTTTAATCTGATAGCAAACATATCGTAAATTCCGCCGACCTGTGCTGAGACGTACCTTGTCTATCTGGGACTGTGCCTGCGCCTTCTGCTGGGTGGGCACGATGGCTGCACTCCTCCACTGGTGACCCGTCAACAGCTGCAAACACAAAGGGAAGTTTAGCAGCATAAAACTGACGCTTTGTAGATTATTTTTTCATCTGTCAACATTTTTACTGTTACTCGCCGGCAGTATGTTGGTCCATTATGACAAAGGTTATTAAATGTGGTTTTTTTTTCTAACTTTGTTTTCTATCAAAGTATTAAAGCACTCACCTTAATAAGACAGAGCTGACACTGTAGGTACATGGAGTAACATTCTGCGGTAGCTGCCTCCGCCGGCTCCACCTCCACCACCCGCGCCAAGTCCCTGCCACAAACACAGTCATCACATATCAACAAGATTGATTGTGTGATTTACATCACATGTGACCCAGGGCTACGATAACCCATTAACCTTCAACTGGTGTGCTGCCATCTTGCATTACCATAACTCGAATTACAGTAGTAGGTGTCGACATTGCGAAGGTACATCACCCCCTAACGTAGGTCTACATACAGTAACCTGCAACTGGTGTGCTGCCATCTTGCATTACCATAACTCGAATTACAGTAGTAGGTGTCGACACTGTGAAGGTACATCACCCCCTAACGTAGGTCTACATACAGTAACCTGCAACTGGTGTGCTGCCATCTTGCATTACCATAACTCGAATTACAGTAGTAGGTGTCGACACTGTGAAGGTACATCACCCCCTAACGTAGGCCTACATACAGTAACCTGCAACTGGTGTGCTGCCATCTTGCATTACCATAACTCGAATTACAGTAGTAGGTGTCGACATTGCGAAGGTACATCACCCCCTAACGTAGGTCTACATACAGTAACCTGCAACTGGTGTGCTGCCATCTTGCATTACCATAACTCGAATTACAGTAGTAGGTGTCGACACTGTGAAGGTACATCACCCCCTAACGTAGGTCTACATACAGTAACCTGCAACTGGTGTGCTGCCATCTTGCATTACCATAACTCGAATTACAGTAGTAGGTGTCGACACTGTGAAGGTACATCACCCCCTAACGTAGGTCTACATACAGTAACCTGCAACTGGTGTGCTGCCATCTTGCATTACCATAACTCGAATTACAGTAGTAGGTTTGGCCTTTACAGATCACCTGGTCCCCACTGACCTTTCTTTAGGGTTGAAATGATACCAAAATCGTCTCATAAAAACGTCTCACCTCCTGTTTAGCATTGAGCTCTATGGGTGTCTGTGTGAACGTGACTCTTTTAAAGTCAGGATTCAAGGTCACTGGCCTATCTTCAGCATTAGTTCACAGAGACTTGTTTTTTGGGTAGTTTTTGACATTTTTTATTTGTCTTTTTTCACTAGGAAAAAAAATTGTACGGAAATTTTGGGAAAAACGGGAAGAGAAAGATAGTTCCCGAGATGTGGATGAGCTTTTTTTGGGAGAGAAATACCAAAAAACAAAAGCAGGGTGAATTTTCAAAGTCAGCTGACCAATCTATGTTTTTTGTTGGAAAACCGTCTCACAGAGACCCAGGGTCCCTGGGTCAATAATGCCACACCAACATCTAGTAATGCATTTTTCCTGAGGATTTCTATTTGTGATTTTATTCATAACACTCCAATTAATGTTTGAACTAGGAATCCAACATCTAGTAATCCATTTTTCCTGAGGATTTCTATTTGTGGTTTTATTCATAACACTCCAATTAATGTTTGAGCTAGGAATCCACTATTTCATCATGAATGGGATAATAACCACATCTATTTGAATGAAATACTCGCAATGCATGAATGCATCATGCCCTTCACAAAACAGTATAGTGCATTATACACAATGCTGCCCTTAAATGGTTAACAACTTCAATAGACAGGTAAGTAGTTCAATGCCCTACCTGATGATGATCTCTATAAGCTGCTGGGCTGTGGCTGAGTCGGCGGTCAGTAACTGGTTCAGACACTCCAGGGTCTGTGTCAAGAAGGATGGCTTCTTGTCCTCCTGCCCCTCAGCGCTCCAATCCACCACCGTACACAGGGAGGGGATCTGGGGGAGGGAGAAGACATGTTATATATTTAACCCTTTAATGGCAGCTTTGTGCTTAAATCAGGGGCAAACCCAGGGGTTTGAAAAGGAGTCCATTTGAATACTAAAGTAGAGATAAAAGTTCGCTCCGCGGGTCATTTTAGATTCCTTATAAAAACATTAAAAAAATATTTTACAAATATAAAGAAAATGATTTTAAATTAAAACAAAAGTTTTAAAAAAGTTTAAAAAGATTCTGAAATCACTTTTTGTTCACAATCAAAGACAAAATGACTCACGTTGAGGTCGGGTACCAGGTCAGGTATGGTGTCCCTCAGGTAGGTGTAGTGGCGGACGGTGTGGTCCAAGAAGAGTGTGGGCATGGTGGGGCAGTGTGGGGCGGCATTCAGCACCAGCAGTAACACCGCGATGTCTGAGGGCGTTGTGAAGGAGCTTTTCAGATAAAGTATACTGTGAAGTCTTGTCTTATAAGGCCAAATTAAAAAAAAAGGTGTGTTTCAGGTTACCCGATCCTACCTAGCAAAACAGGGCCGACCCTAGACATTTTTATGCAATTTTGAAAAAATATTTATATTTTGGGTCATTTTAGGGCTATTTAAGGGTCGAACTGATAGTTCACGAGTCGAGGCGGTCGTCAGCGAGTTGGCATTGTAGTTCGTGAGTCGATTTCTGGGTACTTTTCAGGCTAAAGTAAAAAAAAATCAAAATTTAAAAAAAATCAAAAAAGAAATCCGACCTACCTACCCTAGATTTTCAGACCATGTAACCTGAAACACACCTTCTTCTTTTTTTGGCCTAAGCCGAACCCATGTATAAGCCGCACTTCAAACTTTGACAACCCCCCTGCTGAATAACTCGCCAGCGCTGCATTCATGCATCATATCAACCATGACCCCTGCGGGTGGCAGTTCACTCCCGACGTCTACTGCTACGGTATTGGTTCCTCATACCGCATTTGAACCTTGAGCTAGCTTTGAGCCATTAATCTAAGCTCAATTGGGCTAAAATGGGCTAGTAAATGCCCTTTGTCGTCATAACGCATAAAAACAGCCTGGCAAATCTACTTCTCAGGCCTGCATTCATGAATCATGACAACAAAGATCGCAGAGTGCATTATATCGCTATGTAGCATTAAAGGGTTGAATCGTAAATGTTGCTGGGGGCGTCTTGATAGTAAAGGATACAGGCTGGGTCGTCCATGTCTGGTTCTGGTGTGTCGAAGTAGGGGTGGTTGTTGAGGTAGTCTGACGACAGGGGCAGCACCAGCGCCGGGTGATTCTTACCTAACTCACACATACACCTGTAGGACAACACAAGGTCAAACAGACCTATGTTAGAGGTCAGGCTATTTCAATATATAGAGCAAATTTCAATACAGTTGACTATATCTATGTGGCTTATAATGTTAAACGATTTTTACTATCGTTTCTGCGTAGATTATAAGTGTGAGAAAACTGATATAGCACATCTGCATTGAATAAAACAGTTTACAGGTAGTGTTTGATCTTTTTAAGGGCCCCACATAGCGTTTTAATGCCCTTTGTCTTCATGATCCAAGAATGCAGCCCCGGTTAAGTTGCCCTTAATAGTGGCTTAGCCTATCAGCAGAGCACCTACTTCCATATGGAGGACCTGTCCTCCGGGTAGCGGCGCAGGTTGTCGAGGAGCGCCATCATACAGTCGTTGAGGCATGTCTTGGTACCGAGCCGAATGTCCGACAACATGCCACGCAGCGCCTCCCTCATTTCATACGAAAAGTCCTGTTTAAGTAAGAAAATATCACCCCATTACCACAATATCTTATGCTTGAAGAAGAATATCTTCTTCTTCATGCAAAGACAGGGACTCCCCTGGTCCCCCAGATAGATAACTAACCCAAAGCCTAACCCTGACTGTAATCAGAAAGAACTAAGCTAACCCTAACCCCTACCCTAACCATTGGGCAGGTATCCAGTGTAGTTGGTTTCTTAATGAAGCATCCCCTGGGGGACTGGGGGATGGTGAAGCAGGATGGTTTCTTACAAAGCATCCCCTGGGGATACAGGGGAGTCCCTGTCTGTGGTTGAAGCATAAGATGTGGCCAAAAATCTTATGCTTGAAGAATAAGATATTGTGCTAATATGGTGCACCCATTAATAAAAGATTCTACCTGGTCGACTTGAAAATCAGGTGTGAGATAGGCCAGATAAGGGTTAAACTGGTCTGTATGACGTCGCTGTTCTCCCAAGAATTGACCACAAGTACCCACCTTCAAGACACTGGTGATGATCTCCAGCTGGTCCTCCCTCAGAGTCAGGTGGTTGGAGATCTTCTGCAGACTGTTGATAGCGTTGAGTCTGACTGCTTCTATCTCGTCGTTAAACATATCGACCAGGAAATCCTGCGACTGGGTGGCGAAGCCCGACGACTGCTTCGCCAGCTCACAGAGAGAGTCTATGGCTGCATTACGCACCTCTGTGAGGGAAGAATTAAAGGACTGTGTCACCATTTAAACAATTCAGTGGGGGCTAAAAAATTCTACCTCTCTTGTGGGGCCGGGAGGAAGCCAGTCCATTAATATTTGCAATGGGAGTGCACATGCACGAAAAATGTGCAACACTTAGGGAAGAAACTAATTTTCCACTCCTAGGCTCTGCTCCCCATTTATTAAAGCAGGGGTGCCAAGTTACTCACTCCCAAAATCGTATTTGTTACGATTTTTAGGCCCCAAAATCGCAACAATTTTGGTTTCAAATCCTAGCAAAAATCGTAACACTAGTGTGTCCTTTAGAATGATCTTACCCATATGTGATTTCTTTATGCTCCATATACGATGTGATAAATTATGCTTACTACATTAAAACAGACCAATTTGTTGGCAGGGGTGTTGCAAAAAGAAGGGGGTCAAAGGGGTTTCTTCCCATATCTCTTTTTTCCTACCCCTTTACCCACCCCTTGGTCCAATGTGGAGGGATATTCCCAAATTCCTAAAAATCGTAATTTGTCAGCAGATATGGTAATGGTCGTAATTGGGGCCAAAAATCGTAAAATTACCAAAAAATCGTAACACTTGGCATCCCTGTTAAAATATGACCAATCCCTAGATGCACAGGCTGTAACTGAGTCCTGCTGCCTTGTATTGTGTATGTATAGTATATATGTAAAGGTCTGACACTCCTAGTCCCTGGTCATCTATACACTTGAGGCGGCAGCACTGTACATGGGATTGTAGGCAGACCGTGGCACCATCTAGTAGAAATCTAGGAACTACAAATTTCTGTACTTCAGATGGTGCCACGGTCTGCCTACAATCCCATGTACAGTGCTGCCGCCTCAAGTGTATAGATGACCAGGGACTAGGAGTGTCAGACCTTTACATATATACTATACATACACAATACAAGGCAGCAGGACTCAGTTACAGCCTGTGCCTAGATGAGTTGAGATACTTAGCTTTCTACTTTCCCTCAGCTATGTGTGCTCTGATAGGAGAATCAATGGAGACTAAATATAGTATATGATGGTTTACACTTACATATTTACTTACCCGTAAATTCCCGCATACTACCCGCGGGTTAAACGCGAATCAGACTCAGCTTTTATTTTATACCAAACATGCCTATATAGGGTGCGAGTTATACAAGGGTTTTTATAGAACAGTACTAAAATGGAGATTTTCAGATCCAAAAACGGGTTATAGGATTCTCCTGAGTTGGGGGTGCGGGTTATACGCGAGATGCGGGTAATAAGCGGGAATTTACGGTAGGTTTAATAATGTGACGTATATCACTAGATGGAACCACATTCAAGTTAAACCACTATACATATTAAAATGTGATTTCAGTATAAAGCCAATATGTTTCTATTCGAGGCACTGGACTTGAATGACTGTATTTGCGGTAATAACTCCTCCCTTACCTAGGAACTCGTCTTCCAGGCCGTGTACAAAGGCCCCGCAGGCCCCGCTGGAGATGAGGCTCTCCCGGTCCGGGTTCACTTCTTCTTTAGGTGCGTCATCCGCCCACTTCTGTCCTGTCGCCCACTCCCCACTCTGGAAGTTCTCCTTCTGACGCTCATGGGCGCTTTTCTTTCGCTGTTGAATCAAATTGATAAGGAATTTACCTGTTGTTCATTTGAGGGAATGTCAATTCAGCCATGGGAAATGACAACTGACTATGTTTATAACCCACACGTAACCGATTAGACATTGGATAGTGTAGCACACTTTTTAATCTCAACATTTAACCCTATACAACGAATGCAATATGTACATTCAGTGCATCATGCCGACCCTGCAGGAATGATTGTGCCTCTACATGGGTACCCAATATTCTGACCATGTCGGCGTGTCGATCTTTAGCAAAAGGAGCGTGTCGCCGTGCCGATTTTTAGCTACATAAGAACTTAGAGAAAAAAACCTGTGGGTCGATTTTTATCCCCTTTTTCCCTGGGTCCGTCGATTCTTAAAAGGGCCGTGTCGCACGTGTCGATTTTTAAAGGGGCCGTGTCGCCGTGTCGCACGTGTCGATTTTTACCCATGTAGAGGCACATGATTCGTCTCCTACTACCGGTAGTTACTACATTTTGTAGTACGGGGGCGTCCGTCAATGACTACCATCGCCAGATTATAGGAAAATGTCAGGTTGTGGGTGCGGGTTATAGAATAATCTCAGGTTGTGACGATAATCAGAAGAAATCCAAGTGCAGGCAATACGTGAGAATTTACAGCAATAAGCTATGAACATGTAACATGAAAGATATCGTTAAAGCACTCACCCTCATGTTGGACATGAGCTTCTTGTCCAGGGTCTGCTCCAAGAAGCGCGGACTGACCAGGTGAAGGGATCCCTGCAGACAGACGGGGTAAACACAGGTATTTGACGCCCTTCAGGGCCGCATAGTACTCGATGCTTATTGCTATATGTTATTTTTCATCATGATCTATGAATGCAGCACTTGTAGTATACTAGCAGGACAGCATTCATTCAGGATGTTGGCCTTTAGGAAGCGTGTCAACCCAGTAGGGTCGGCATGAAGTATGCAGCACTGGTATGAGTAGTCTTGCCAGGGCTGCATTCATGCATTATGATGACAAAGGGCATATCCTAGGCACATTGGTGATAGGAGCATTGCAAAATATATCCTTACGGTCATAAAAATGACTTTGGCAATAAAAATATCATCTCAAAAGCATCTCGATAGCTGTCATAAATTAAATGGGGCTATCGGCTCCCTCTCAAAGAAACACTTGGTGTTACTAGAGTAGGATAGGAAGTCAATGTAAATAAGAAATTGTGAACTTTTCATGATTGATTTAAAAAGAAGATTAATGCCCCCTATAAAGGTGTATACTTACAAGTAGACCGACAGCCTCAGCCCTGACTCTGACGACCAGGTCGTTGACCATGTGACAGATACGTGCGAAGCCGTCATCCACCAGACGGATGTCCTCGTTAGAGTCTGCGGACGGGACGATACTGCACAACAGAGTTAAGGTTTATCAGGGTTCCCACAAAAAGTTCACATGAAAATTCCATGACATTTTATGACAAAAATCTCAATTTGTGTGCGTGGATACCCAAAGTCGGAGTATGACATTTATAAAACTATTGTGTGTGGTCATGGGGCTTGGCCCTAGAAATCATATGGTACATTCTCAGAGATTTTGCAATATTAATTCTATTATTTTCAAATTCCATGACATTCCATGACAAATGGCAAAATTTTAAAAATTCCATGACATTCCAGACAGCTTTCAAATTCCATGACTTTCCATGACACGTGGGAACCCTGTTTATGTGTCTATTGTTACACTTGATATAAATATACATTTTTTTAATAAGCTAGAATAAGTTTGTGCATAACGGAATAGATAGTGTGGTTCTTCTTTAGAGGAACAATTATAAGTTTAAAATGTAATTTGAAAGAAACTGTCGACCGATGTGTCCATGTCATTCCTTTCACAGGTATACTGATTTTGAGCTCATTCTGAACGATTTATAGTTACAACGTTGAATGGTATTTTCCTATTGTTTTAATAGAAAAAGAGAAACCATAATAACTTCATCACATAAAACTGATGTTAATTGAATTGATGTTCTATATCCAGCTGCTACTTTGAGTGTACCTTTCTTTGTTACATTGTACAGAGATTCAGTCGTTGACAAGTAGTAGGAAATTTTATAACTTTGGTCCAATTTCTGCAGGGAATTTTCAGAAATTAATAAAAGAAATTCTGCAAAAAAGTAGAAATTCCTAAAAATAAATTGGGAAAAGTGGCGTTTCTGAAATTGTATTTGTTTTTACTTACTTCTCTGGGTAGAGCTGGGACAGGACCCAGACCAGTTTGACGGCAGCTAGCCGCACCCCCTCGTAGTCATCCGACAGTGCCTCACACACCTTCTTGTAGAGCGACGCACTCAACTTATGACCACGCTCATGCCACTTCAGCTACACACAGGGAAGAGTATAAATTTGATTAAAGTTTAACCCGTTTGGGGCAGGGATTATGGACTAATGCAATAACAGAGAGTTACTCGCCTATACTGAGTTGGTACATCATGAAGACAAATGAACAGGGAGTTTTCATGCATCACCCTATCCTTTAAAGATTTGGGTGAGTGAGTGTGTTATCTCATGGTGATTTTAAATCTTTAGAGCTTTAGGGATGAGCCGTTTATAAGGGGGGTTCTCGACTTTATTCATGACAAGAAGCCTTAAGGCATCATGTCGTCATAAGCAATTGGATATTTGTACAATGTAGTCAATTTGAATTTGTAGTCAACCTCATCATAGACATAGACCTCCTTGACCTCATCTAGTGTAGTCTTTGATACCAATGGATAGTCTGCGGGATAATTACCGTATTCGACGTAATAAGCGCCCTCCCCCTAATAAGCTATAGTTATACATACCATGGCTTCAAATGCACTTGACCTGACGCGGGGGTCGATGTCGTGCGCATGTTCCCCGAGACAAGTCTGTAGGTTCTTCTGTCCTTCCTCCGACTTACTCTGGTCAGGTGACCCCAGTGCACCAATCAACTCCAGCGCCTTGCAGCGCACCAAGTGACTGTTGTCTGACAAGTTCTGTGGAGAATGACATTAGTTTTTATAATACAAAATAATGTACAAAAGGCTTGCGTACTACCACGGTACTACCCTCACCTTGCATATAACCCGCACCCAGATTTGGAAGCACTATATACCTAAAGCGCACTGTAGTTGTGTATGACCCGCACCTGGGGTTTAGTTTGATTGATTGCCCTTAACGTAATCATTACTAAATGAGTTTTTTTCCTACTTGACCAAGCAGTTTCTGAGAAAATTGAAGAAATATAATGCCGTTGCTATGTTAAAAAGTACTCAATGCAACATCGTTCTGTACTAAGTATATAGGTACCTCTCTGGCCACTTTTAGCAGCTGCTGGTGAAGTTTCCTGTCCTGTGGCCGCGAGCGCCCGATAGTTATCAAAGCACCAATGAGCTGCGACAGCGCCTTGTGTGAGACTGTGTGACAAGAACAGATATTCCTCCATCAGGGTAATCAGAAAATATTAAAAGGTGATATATCATAAACAGTATGTTACTTTGTGCATGGGTGTCTGTACGTTTCGTGACCCGAGAAAGACAAAGTCAAATATTCGGAGTTCAGAACATTATGATTGTAATTGTCGTCACATCGCCTCGGTATGAGGCTATTTGGAGTCATTGCTGCCCCATGCCGGAAAGTACACGCATAGCCTCAAACCAGGTATGCAAATCATGTTTTCCTCTTACGTAACATCTACCTGTCGTGTCATTCGCATTTGAATTCTTCTACTGTACACATTGAATTTATGCGGATACACGCTCCACGCTGAACTACGCCGGCACCCGCCGCACATGCACAATTCTTAACCACGAGTTTTACAACTGATTTTATACACAGGTATTTTTATCAAACTTTAATATTGTTATAGTTAGTTCAGCATATAGTCTACCCGGTAGTATTTGCAATACAATACTACAGGGGACATGGAGCACATACCGGTTCACCCACACGGCACAAGGGCGGCAATTTGCCACCGCCAACTTGACATTGATATACAACGCCTTGAAAGGGAAACCGACGCACTCAGCTTGGATTATTCCTCACTCAATACCTCAAGGTCCAGAAGGGAGAGAACCAGGCACCAGTCTCAAGACACGCATATCTCCAGTGTGTCTCAGAGGTCGGCGCGCTCGGGGAATTCTTCCCGCCATCGTCACACATCAGTGGCGTCATCAGTACACTCACAAAGCTCCAGGTCGGGCTACCACAACATGCAGGCCGACATGAACAGGAGGGTACAGGAAATGGAGGCAGAGCTCGCAGGCATGAGGGGTCAAATGGGTGACATTAATACTCATTTAGACTTCCTCGTCGAGGACGCACGACGAAAGGCCGAGGACAGGGAGGAGCGCCGAACGCAGCGCACCGAGCTCCTACGCCAGCGCCAGATCCAGGACGAGCGGCGCGAGCAGGAACTACAGCAACACCGAGCCGAGGTACGGCAGGAGATTCAGCGCATCGACGACGAGCGCCGCGCCGCTGACGAGCAGCGCCGCGAACAGGAGAGGAAAAGCGCTGACGAGCAGCGCCGGCGGGATCGACAACGCCACACCGACGACCAACGCACACAGCACGAGGCTGACAGCGCGACACAGCGGCGACAGGAGCGGCAACAAGCCCGCACACTGTCGGCCGCCCCACAACTAGACGACACGCTCCACTACGACGCGGGAGAGCCCACGCGTGCTAATCCAGCACGCCCCCAACAACAACAACACCACGTGGACAACGTCATCCCGACACCGGCCCTTCTGCGGGCCGATCCTACGGCACGAGACTACGTTGAGGCACAACTCATGAGGGAGGCATACGACGCCCAATATAGCGAGGGTAAGATAAACTACCTGTCAACAATCATACCGGGTAAGACCAAGCCCAAACCTTACATGTATGTACAGCGTGAATCTTGCCATACTATCCGCCAAAAACTTGAAGTAAAATCCGATCTGCAGCCCCTAGAATATGTTGATGCTGTCCTTAAACTGGTTGAGGATGAAGACAGCGCATGGACAGAGTCAGAACGTGCCCTGATACGTAAGCACCTTGGGAACGTAACCCACGACGCCATGTCTCGTACATGGGGGGACGTCCGACGCTGGTCCGACTTTATATTCGACCAGGTTGAAAAAGGCAATCTCAAGTGGTGCGAGAAACAAGAAATACAGAACTTCCGGGTAGAAATATCCATGACGGGAGGTGGAAAAGACAAGACGGGCACCAGCAACCCGTCCTACGTCAACAACACCCCCAACAACAACCCCCAGTCTGGTAACAACAGACAGCCCGAGCAGCCATGCTCAGACTACAACATGCCGCGCGGATGTAAGCACCGCTCCCACCACGGCGACAACGGTGTACGAAAGGTACATTTCTGCATGTACTGCATGGCAAAGGGTAAGCAACAGAACCACACTATTATAGAATGCCAGAACAAGCTACGGGACTCAGCGCAGCAACAGAACGGCTGGCACCACAATAACAACGGCTACCGAAACAACGGCTTCCCACAAGGCCCGCAGCAAGGTAACCACTACGGCCACAACAACGGCCCACAGCAAGGACCACCTCAACAACAGAACGGTCACAACCAGAACTACGGAGGCGGCAACGCCCACCCCCAGCATAACCACGGCCAACAACACGGTTATTCAAACAACTGGTAGGTGGCGCCCCGCACCCACGCAGTGAGCAGGGAGCGCCATGTAGCAATGATCAGTTTGATATGTCACAGTGTCCAGATTCGGTGTACATAGACATTTCATATGTGGACACAACGACACCGCCGCCCGGCTATGTCTCAAATGTAAACAGTAAATCCAAGATGGCAGCCCCCACAGGGCGCCGCCATCTTGAAAACAGTGACGTCACCACAAACAGCGCAACGACTCCCAGCATGCCCCGCTCTACACACAAAGATGGCGGCACGGAGTCGAACAACACTCACCGCTCCAACCACGAGGCGGCTGATCTTGGTGATAATTTAAAGCAGACGAGGTTTAAAGCTTCGCAACTTCGTGTAAACTCATCCCCGGCACAGCAACCACAAACGGAGGCAGTCCAACCGGGTATGAAAAAGCTTCTCAACGACGATCGACATCGCAAAAGTCAAGTCGGCCCGGTCCACCCCGGCTCAGACACAGGTACGGTCCCCGACTTTGATAGTATTAAATCCATGTGCCAGTCAGACATTATTGACCCAACAATAGACATTACGCCCAAGGCTTTTGTGGAGTATAGACAACAAAATTGGCCACAGTTTGCTCACGCTGATAAAAACCCTGAAATTGCACTCATATATGACATAGTACGCAAAACGGGCCTCCCAAACGCCCTGGGTGCCAGGTTCCCCGTCCCAACGTCTCTCAATGTCCCAGAATGGGAGAGATTACTGGGGCACGATGAAAAGTACAGGGAACTCATTGACTTTGTAAATTACGGGTTCCCACCCGGCTACATGGGCCCTATGTCAAACACAGAGGGAGTCAACAACCACCCCAGTGCCAATAATTTTGGAGATCACGTAGACAAATTTCTAGACAAAGAGATGGGACTCGGCGGCCTTAAAGGCCCCTATCTCACCCCACCATTCACACCCTGGTCACATATCTCGCCGCTTATGAGTAGACCGAAAAAAGACACAGAAGCCCGTAGAATAATTACCGATATGACGTTCCCCCGAGAGGCGTCTATTAATTCATACATTCTCAAAAACACTGTGAACGGTAACCCTCGCCACCACAGCCTCCCCACCGTACAAGAAGTATTAGAAAAAGTGGCTGAGGTAGGACCAGGGGCGGTAATGTCAAGTATTGACATCTCAAGATGTTATAAGAACTACATTACGGACCCAGCAGACTGGCCTCTCCTGTGCATGCAATGGGACGCCAACTATTATGTAGACTTAAGCGTCCCATTCGGGTCCCGCGCAAGCGCCAATCACATGCAGCGCGTGGCAGACGCACTCATTGACCTGTTAGCTCAGAAAGATATATACGCTAGGATGTACCTTGACGACGTCATAATAGTGTCCTCAAATCTTTCCAGAGGGCAGGACGATTACAAGTACGCCAGGGAGCTCATTGCAACACTTGGACTTCCAGAGGCCCCAGAGAAGTTACAGCCCCCATCCTGCAAGGTAACTTGGCTTGGTGTTGTTATAGACTCTATTGACATGACCGTCTCAGTTCCTCACGAGAAATTGGCGGAGGTCAAAGGCAAGGTCAAATACTACGCGCACAGAAAGTCTGTATCCAAAAAACTATTACAATCTCTTCTTGGCAGTCTATTGCATATAGCAAAATGCATAAAACCGGCACGCCTGTTCGTCTCGCGCATTTTAGACAACTTGCGCGAGATGACAGGCAAATATATGAATGTCAATGCTGGAATGAGAAAAGACCTGCGTTGGTTTGAGGAGTTTAGTGAAACATGGAATGGCGTAGGCCTCATCCCTCGACCAGCTCCAAACAAGACAATATATGTAGACGCCAGCGGCTCGGGTATTGGAGGGTCTGATGGAGTCACTGCATACGCTACACAGGTAGCCCCAATCAAAGACCCGGTAAAGAACATTACCCACCTCGAGGCTGCCAACGTGGTAGTCGCCCTACATACATTGTTGACTGACGCCGATAGAGGCAGCCACATATGTATAAAATGTGACAATGAAGGAGCGGTGTCTGTATTTACAAATGGCAAAGGCCAGGACAAGCTACTCATAGATACAGCTAGGTCATGTTGGATGGTACAAGCATTGCTAGACATTGACATTACATATGACCATGTCCCAGGCAAGCGCAACACAGTTGCTGACGCGCTAAGCAGGGCACATATAAGCAGATCGGACTACTCTAAGGCCCGTGGCATTATTCACGCTGAGAATTTGAAAATTGTAAAAAGCTGTACATACATGTTCGACTCACTCACTCCAGCCTTGTGTTCCAGATCCGGCCTACAACTTCTTTCAGACGAAGGCATCGGCTCGCCAAAAACTCGCCAGGGCGCAGGGCACCGACCTGAACAGACATTCGGCGGCACGCATCTACTACCTCTTCATGAGGCGCGTCGCCAGGAACCCCCTCACACCCACATACCAGGACTTGTGCGGCTTCCTCGAGTTCATGACACTAGGAACCAAACACCCAGGGACGCTCGCCAACAACATGTCGCATGTGGCGCAGCACCTGGCGCTGGTGGGCGAGGACATATCAGTCTTCCAGCACCACAGGGTGAAGAGAGCCAAGGAGGCACTCGCCAGGGACAAATCGGTACGAACAAACAAGAAGCCCCCGGTACCCATGACTGTGCTAAAGGTAATATTGGCGGCACTCCCCAGCACTCACACGGGAAGTGTGGTGAGGACCGCAATTCTAATACTCTACCACGGGGCCCTCAGGAAAACAGAGGTCCTACCTTCAAGCGCGAAAAAATTCTCACCTACGTGGCACCTCACAAGAGGGGACCTGGAGGTGAGGGAGCACTGTGTCCACCTTCTAATAAAGGGCGCAAAGAACTTGCAGCAGTACAATCAACAGAAGCCAGTCACCCTTTACAGGGCAGACGATCCTACTCTGTGCCCGGTGGCAGCCATAGAGGAGGTCCTCCAGAGACTTCCCACCACCGACCCGGCACAGCCACTACTCATGAACTTAAACAGATCCACGGTACCAGTGACACTAGTCGAAAAGCACTGGAGGGAGGTCCTAACAAAACTAGGATTCCCCAAGAGGACATTCACACTGCACTCCCTACGCGCTGCAGCAGCAACCCAAGCATATAAGGGTGGCTGTTCAGAGCTAGATGTCAAAAGGTATGGAGGCTGGCGTTCAGACGCCCACAGACAATATATACATACGGAATCCCTCGAACCAGTAGCAAGAACAATTGCCAATCAACTACAAAATGCATGAACTCTAAATCACCCACCCACCACCCACAACTCTTGGCTTTTTTGGCCACATAAATTGTGTGTATTTTATTACATCATAGCCATTTCACGGTTCTTATAATTCACTGTATAAAATGTCTACATAAAATTTATCAAATAATAATAAATTTTATAAACCCACTCAGGTCTCAATATTATACTTTCACATTGGGTATGCAGTAATGGTCGTCACATCGCCTCGGTATGAGGCTATTTGGAGTCATTGCTGCCCCATGCCGGAAAGTACACGCATAGCCTCAAACCAGGTATGCAAATCATGTTTTCCTCTTACGTAACATCTACCTGTCGTGTCATTCGCATTTGAATTCTTCTACTGTACACATTGAATTCCCACCCACCCACACCTGTGATATAATTCCTCATAAAATATAATTATTTTGCTGTTTATTTGTATGTGTACATTTTATCGTACCTCTTTTATTGTGTGTATTCGTATTTCACATAAATTGTGTGTATTTTATTACATCATAGCCATTTCATGGTTCTTATAATTCACTGTATAAAATGTCTACATAAAATTTATCAAATAATAATAAATTTTATAAACCCACTCAGGTCTCAATATTATACTTTCACATTGGGTATGCAGTAATGGTTGCTTGTAAAATTATTTTTAGCCCTGTCCAGAGAAAAAAAGAATAGGACTTGAGTTAAGACTTCAAATATACAGGTACAGGTATGTAATATGGTAAATACCTGGCATGATAACTTACTCTCACTCCCCACCATAGTGATCATATCATCCACCAGCAGGGCTGCATTGAAGCTGGGAGTCTTGGCTAGCTCGCCGAGAAGCGCAGCGATCTTGGCGCGCACAAAGCCCTCCTTCTCCTTCTTGTAATGGTCGAGGAGGGTCCGCAGCGTATTCTCCAGGTGCTCGGGAGACACGGGCAGACATTCTTGGAAGCGGAGGAGCGACTGGAAGGCGTCGTATGAGGATGTGGTCAGCTGAATGTCAAGCTGGGGTTCTGGAGATTTGGCCTTGTGGACAAGTCGTAGTTTCTTTGCTGGAGGCTTTGGCTCTTCCTGAATATAGAGTAATGAATAATGAATCAGTGTAATTAGGTCCAGGCACAGACATAGAGTAGGAGAGGGTATGATATAATATGCCTATTATAGTTACGGTATACATTATTGAGGCATAGCCTACCGGTAGGCCTAACCCAGCACCAATGCTATCAAGTACTGTAAAGGCTAGCACTCACTATAGGGGCCTAATAGATACCCCCCTCCCGGCCGGGTCGAAAAGCGTGCCGCGTTTGCACACCCTTTCTGGTCAAGGTGTCGACCCCCCTCCAAGCAGGTTGAAATTGCGCAACCGACCCCTTTGAGCTATAGTAACGCGCAGGCTTTTCCACTAGAAAGGGGTGTAATTTTTTTGGTCCCCCCCTCAGGAGGGGTCCAATTTTTTTTGCCCCCCCCCCTAAAGGGGTCCGAATTGCCCCCCCCCCCCCGCCCCTTTTATTAAAAAATGACCCGGAAAAGTAGAGCTGGCCGTCATTGTGAATGGAGTCGGCATAATCTACTCATCTAGTAGGCCTACCGGAACATCAAATGGACTATGTATATGTACTGGTCCTTAATTTTTTCCCCTGCCATGTAATGTTAAAATGGGATTTTTGGGTGGTTTTGGTTGGAACCTTCAGCTCCACTACGACGTTTGAAAGTGGCTTCAATCGACCCTATTATCGCTCTGCCGGATTGATATTATCCGAAAACCCCACAATTTAAAGCTTAACCATGACTTTTAGTGGGTAGTATTTTAACCATCTACTCTACCCAACCGTTTGTTCATACTCTTGTTACATATATTGGCGATAATTACCAGAATAACTTGACTATATTCAGCCAGAGCTCGTTTCTTCAACAACGCCGCCATTTTGGATTCTGTGTGAAAATGGTAAAAGTGACAAAAATCGTTCAGCGACGTTGAACGAATATATATGGTACAAGTATGGGTTTGGAGTTAGAAAGCAATGTTCTCACGCCAATCTGTGATTTTAGATATGTTATGAGTCTTGCTATGATATAACATATCGAGTTTTAGGGGAAAATTCGTTTCAGGTTAATCTGCCGTTGTAGCGGGTTCATCTGTCATCTTGGCGGAAGTTCAGGCCGACAACAACAACAACAAAACTACCCAAGCATGGCAGGGGGAAAAGATTCTCAAGTTAGTATTTTCTCAATATTTAGATCATGTTATATTTGATATCTGTGTGCGATCAACGCATGAATATTTTTGGGAACTGGAGAACGTAGATGCACTCGAAAGAGAGCTGTTTCTAAAGAGTTTGAAGCAGAAATGGACAGGAAAAATGTCTCTCTCTTCTCACTGAAAATCTCAGTGTCACACTCACCAAAGATACACACTGTGTACGTGTCACTGTGAGTGAGACGGTCTTGTCTCTTGTCAGTCTTGACTTGTCTCAAGAACTTCCAACTTGAATTCCTGCTTAAAGTACTTGTAGTTGAACTTACTGACTCACATGCTCACTCACTCAATCACTTACCCAGTCACTCACCCACTCCTCAGGAGTCAGGGTCACCCAGTGACACTCACCCAGTCACTCACTTCTTAGGGAGTGTTCATTTATTTAAGGAAGTGCTCATTTTTTAACAACAGGGGGGGGGGGGTGGATTTGGGGGGGGGGTAAAAAATGTGGACCCCTGGCCCGGGGGGTAACAAATTTAGACCCCACCTGTTTTGTGGGAAAAAGCCCGCACGTTACTTAGTCTCCGGAGCAAACGACTGCCAATCCATCCACGTCGCTGTGCTATGTTACTCGGAGCAGTGTCTGCCGCGTAATACAGTGACGTAGGCACTCATTGGGCACGCTGGAACGTACGGGCACTCCCATTGGTCAGTGCCCCCTACACGTATTAAATCGTACTTGTGGGAATTTACTGTGCGGCAGACGCTGGCTCCCAGTAACATAGCGTAGCGACGTGGATGGATTTGGCAGCGTTTGCTCTGGAGACTAGCACGTTACTATGCTCACAAACACACGCTCAAGCAAGCAATCGCTACTGAGTCAATCACTCACCGGGGTCACCCATTCAATGATTCATTCACTTACAAAGTCACACACTTAAATTACTCACTCACCCATTCGCTCACTCACATAAAAATTAAAATGATGATAAATCACAGAATCAATGAAGTACAGATACTGGGTATTAGACTGGAGGCGGAATCTCAAATGAAGCCCAGAAATCACTTTAGGAGGAACGGAATGTTACAGGGTGGCATCCATGCCAGACTTGAAGTATAACACCTACTGAACATATTTAGGGTGGATGCCACGCACAGAAATGGATTTTCAGGGAATTAGGGCTCGATAAAGGCGGCCATTAGCTAAATTTACTATTTTTGCAATATCATTAGGAATAATGATGGTAGACATGTAATTAGGGTGTCTAAATCCACATTTTCTGGGTCAAGGAACACACTGGAAGCATTATCTTTAGTCTCCTCAGCTTATTTTGCCCCTTATAGGCTTAGGGTAGGCCTAAATGAACCAAATTCTCAGTTTTCTTTACGTGTGCCATTCTTCTTATCACACTTTTATTCATGCAGCAGGAAAACACTTCCAACCAGGGTCTTTATATTCATCTTTGTCTTTGTAGATATCTAGCTTGATAGTTTATTAAAATAGCTATAATAAGAATATAGGCTCGACGTGCCTAACACATACTTGGGGATACATTATTGGAAGCCATCACAAAATGAATGTGGTGTAAAATGATGAAAGTTTATTCACAATGCTTTTATTCAGCACACCTGGTCTATTTAACAATTGTGATATTGTGAAAGGCTAATATCAAGATCCATCTAAGTCTATAACTTATCCAAAGTTCTAAAACCTGTAGCACCATAATGTTTCAATTCTGCGAGGGTTATCAGCAAATGATTTGGACACTGTCTGACACATAATGTCAATCAATGATGTTAGGGTTTTTGCAATTCCCATTGTTGCATTCACAAGCTACAGTACAGGGTAGCTTCTTTTGCCTACAACTGCACCTGCGGGTGGCACAACTCTTGCACTTGCAGTAGGTAAGTTCAGGTACGATGTCTGGAACTGCATCTTGTGTCATCAACATTGGCAAGATATTGCTGTCTGTGGATTCATACCAGCCATTGCCTAGGACATCTGGTTGGGGTGTCATTGCAGTATACCAGATGTGACTCTGGTAATGCGCATGTTTGATGTGTTCAATCAAAGCATTCTGGGTAGGAGGGAGTCTTTCTGGCTGTTTTGCTCCCTTGAGAAACAGGTGCAACCTCACATCATTTACATTATGGTATGAGTTTCCTGCATATAAATGATTCTACGTTCTTTAATGTCTGTGCAGTGACACAATCACCAGAGCCCAGGCCACCAAGCAAACGTGCTTCATCTCTGTAGACCTGCAAAATACATGTGATCAACATCTTTCAGATTTATATGGTACTAGAAATGCAATACATTAGTAATGAAGTAGCAGAGCAAAAATGAGGGGAAAAGATTTGTCATGCATCAACAGCTTCACACAAATTATAGATTCTATAATGTCCTACCTTCTATGTCGTCTTCTTCCCAAGGCCACAGAACTGGCTTACTACATCGCAGCCAGTCAAGGCATGGTAGCCTAGCAGGTTCGCACGGATCTGTTCCTCCAGAGGAATGCGATGGACTGCCACAAACCGTCTTTGTTTTTGATGTCCCAGTGCGAAGCCACACTTCCTGACAGAGGAGTGGTGCAAAGTGGATCAGGAGCACAAGGACATCAGTGTCCCGGGCAGCTACGATGATTCTTTCAAACCCCTCTTTTGATAGGGCTGCTGAATGCACAATGATCCGTGTATCTGCCTCATGATGATTAGACTGCAGATCAGTAACATCAGTTCCATGTGCTGATTTCACTGCCAGTGTATCCTTGAATCCCCCAGATACAACAACCTCATGGTTCGGTGGTCCTTTTTTTGCCCTAGAAATTAATGTTGAGCTCAGGAAGTCTGCCAAATCAGCTTTATTCTCTGGATGATGAATGAAGCCCTCCCAGTTACTTGGCAGTGGTACTTCTTTGTTTGTTATCTCTCGACGGATCAGTTTCATTCCTCCTGCCCTGATGTTCTGGGTGGCATCTTTGACAGTGTGTCCATTATACCTGTCAAAAACTATATCTATCCGAGAAGAGACACCACCAAGATGACTCAGAGCACACTTGACAAATGCATCTGATAAGTCACCAAATGTTTTTGCTCCAGTTGGCTTCCCGATAGCCCTGACCAAGGCTTGACCATCGATGATTGTTGCAGTTTTCAGACTCGATGTTGGGAGGTATGACAATGTTTGAGAATCTCCTAGCAGTGTACCAAGTGCAGCTTTGTTTGTTGGTCTTAACGAGCCATCTGTAGCTGCTAATGCTAGAGGCACTGGGGAAAGTTCATGGCTCAACACTATCTTCAAGTCAACATCTCTGCCAGAGTCTTTGCATACTAGGAGGCGCTGGAACAGAGTTCTGTCTGTTCTTATAGTCTGTTCTTTCTGTTTTGCTGTTGACTTTGATTTCCTTTCATATATCATTTGGAGTGTTTGGGCTTTTGTTTTGGGGATTTTGGAGTGGAATTCTGATGGTGGTCGAGAGCAAAAAGCCAACATTTTTTCCTCACCACATGATTGAGCATTGAGAAGTGCAGATGTGATGTCACTGGATGCTACATCGTGGGTTGCTAAACACACCACACAGGTTTCATTTTTCACTTGAAATACTTCAAACTTGGTTAATTGCTCTTTTATCTTCTCCACATCAGACCTATCTCGTTCCATTCTTTTTGGACCCAACTCCTTTATGGTAGGTTCAGCATCTTTATCACCAGTCCTGTCTAAACCAAACATAGTGTAGGTTTCATTTGCAAGATGACTGCGCACATTGAAGGTTAAGCACCATTGGTCATGTGCATTCTCCTTTCTAGTAATCCCCACGAGGCCTCCGGCAACTTTTGACACCTTATTCACGTGTTCAAGAGCCTGATTAGTGGAGATCTGGTTAAATTTGTTCCCAGTCTCTTTTACCACAAAGTTTCCTTGTTGGAACTCTTCAAACACCTCTGGATGGGTTGTTGGAAGTGCCATACAGTCGGCTATGTAAACCGTTCCCCACCGGTGGTAATTTACACGATCATACCGTGCAAACCAGGGGAGCATGGCAATGAAGGATGTTACATGCAACCTCCAGTTTCCTGTACGCTCTTCCCTGATGAACTGTAGGAGGATCATAACCAGTTTCAAGTAAGTCAGGGCTCGACAAATCGCTGTGTCCAGTGCCCGTGGTACAGAAAAAATCCACTGGACACAGAAAAATTTGAAAGTTGTGCGCAATGGGCACAACTGAAACTGCAAACTCTGGTCAATTTTTTCAGTGGCCAATTCACCAGGCAAAGAATGAGTGTTATACACCGTTGGAAAGCTTGTATTATTAGGATTCTAAATATGCAAGTCAATATCTCAATACAAGATCTTGATGAAAATGATTCTATTATCAAAGAAAAAGTATATATCTAAATTTTCACTGCCCGGTCGGGCACAGATTCCATCAACTGGACACAACATATTTTTGTCTTCGTGCCCAGTGGACACACATGTGCAGAACGATTTGTCGAGCCCTGTAAGTAATCCAATAGTTAGTTGCTGGGGCCTGGGCTTTCTGAAACTCATCCAAAAGGCTGAGTATTGAAGTAAGCTCTCAACTCATTTTTGTCTTCATCTGTGAATGTTTCGATCAATAACCTCACTGCTTCTTCGATGTGATTGGTTATGCCTCTGTCACCCAGCACAGCCTTGAACTGAGGCCATAAAATGTGCCACAATGCCTCGAAGGTCAACTTATGGGCTCGCAGTGCTCTGTTGTATGATTTTGCTTGCATGTTGTTGTGAGCAGTGTTTTCACCAAACACCATGCTTTCCCTCCACACCTCTTCTATACCAGAGTCTGCCATATGGTGACCAATCACCTGCATGAAGTTTTTGATGATGTGAAACCCTCCTAGCCTGATGAATATAGTGCTACATTGCTCTGCATTGGCCCACTGGAGCTCTTTTGCCCTGCAATAGAGTTGTTGGTCAAATGTGATCACAGTGGACTGACCAGGATTTACAGCATTGGAGATATTGACACACCTCATCATGGCTGTCCACAGTGTGTCAGTTTCATGTGCTGCAGTTTTTATGAGTGGGAGATACCCAACTGCAACAGTTTCCTCATCGTTAGTTGAAGTCAGTTGGTTGAACCCAGTCCATGCTGGTACTGTAGCCCCGTCAAGGCTATGGAATCGTGCAAGGACCCATGCTAGGTCTTTGGCATTAGCTTTGTAAGCAAGCTCCTTATTTGGAGAGTACCACTGCTCATCAATCTCATGGCAGAACACTGGCTGACACCCCTTACCAGCTATCGGAGGCGACTGTGTCAGACAGTGTCCAAATCATTTGCTAATAACCCTCGCAGAATTGAAACATTATGGTGCTACAGGTTTTAGAACTTTGGATAAGTTATAGACTTAGATGGATCTAGATATAAGCCTTTCACAATTGTTAAATAGACCAGGTGTGCTGAATAAAAGCATTGTGAATAAACTTTCATCATTTTACACCACATTCATTTTGTGATGGCTTCCAATAATGTATCCCCAAGTATGTGTTAGGCACGTCGAGCCTATATTCTTATTATAGCTATTTTAATAAACTATCAAGCTAGATATCTACAAAGACAAAGATGAATATAAAGACCCTGGTTGGAAGTGTTTTCCTGCTGCATGAATAAAAGTGTGATAAGAAGAATGGCACACGTAAAGAAAACTGAGAATTTGGTTCATTTAGGCCTACCCTAAGCCTATAAGGGGAAAATAAGCTGAGGAGACTAAAGATAATGCTTCCAGTGTGTTCCTTGACCCAGAAAATGTGGATTTAGACACCCTAATTACATGTCTACCATCATTATTCCTAATGATATTGCAAAAATAGTAAATTTAGCTAATGGCCGCCTTTATCGAGCCCTAATTACCTGAAAATCCATTTCTGTGCGTGGCATCCACCCTAAATATGTTCAGTAGGTGTTATACTTCAAGTCTGGCATGGATGCCACCCTGTAACATTCCGTTCCTCCTAGGGTAAAATTTCAGAATTCTGCCACCAGTCTATATAGTCTAGTGGGTTAACTAACCCTTTAAGAACGGCATCATGCAGTAATGCATCATGCCCTTGGTCGTCATGATGCATGGATGCAGCCCTGGCAAGTAACTCGTTAGTGCTGCATTCAAGCATCATGCCGACCCTACGGGGTTGAGACACTCCCGAAAGTTTGGCATGAGGTACTACATCTACTACCAATCAATGCAGCACCCACGAGTTACTTTCCAGGGTTGCATTGGTGCATCATGATGACAAATGTCACCTTTGAGCGACATGTATCCTTAAACAGTTAAACTCACTTAAAGGGTTAATTAGGGTTCTTGCTAAATGAAATGTACCATTCTGATTCAGACTTCTTGATACATGTTACCATAATGTCTATTTTGTTCATTCTATAGGCTCCGGAGCAGCTGCTCAAGAAGCGGCTTCAGGTGTTCCTGGCTGACATGATAAAGTTTGGCTGTGTGAAGGGATTCCGGTACTTCGCGATGTATATGCGAGGTCGTGAAGAAATGGTGCTCAGCGTCATCAATGCGAGTGAGGTGAGTAACCAAGGGATCGACATCAGTAGGCATGATGTGGATGTGCTGTTGTTGTTTTTTTTTCAAAGAAGAAAAAAACAACCAGTGCAACAAGTGGGCTATAGTGGATATTCCGGTACTTTAAAAAAAAGTGATTAAAATCTAAATATTTGTTGATGTACCGGTACCAGGAAATAAAGAAAAATATTAATGAGCTGAAGCTCTGATGGGGCAACGTTATAATTTCATGATTTAAATTTTCTTTTTGTGCATCAGGATGCTGATACCTACAGTCTGTGTAGTGGGGCCCCTGGCAGTCCTCTCAGCATCAGCTCAGGCGGCCACTTCTCTCTGGGGGCCAGCTTCAACTCAGGCAACCTGCCCTATGACAAGTAAGTAGGGTGTCCTCATCACAATAGGCCTGCGTTATGTCAGATATGTAAGTAAGTAGCCTGCCTTACAGTAAGTAGGCAACCTGCCCTACTACATTATGTAGTCTTGTCCTCGTTACAAGTAGCTAGCATTATGTCAAATAGGTAAGTAGCGCGTATAGCCTGCTTTATTAGACTTAAGTAGCCTGCCTTACAACACGTAAGTAGCCTGCCTTACAACACGTAAGTAGCCTGCCTTCTGACAAGTATGTAATTTGTCACAAAGCTGCCACAATCAAGGGCTCTTCATATTTTCAAATATTAAAATAGTTAGTATAACGAACAGAATGAATAGTTCAACATCACTGCACATAATTTCATTTACATACGTGTATGGAATCAGTGATGGAAAGGAATTAGGAGGCCATGATCATCCAAACATACTTTCTCATGGAACCACATATAAATGAAAAGGGAGATCCACTAAGTTGATCCTTCTGCAGCACGTTTGTTAGCCATAGGTCATTGTATGAGTATTTAATTAATCAAATCGCTCTCAGTTCTAATTATGTTATCCTGCTTCTTTTTTTTTTGCTTTTCCTTTTTTTTAAATTATGTAATCCTCTATTTTTTCAGGCGCGCGTTGCTGATGCCCGGTCAGACTCCGCAGGATCCCCACCTTGTAGGAGAGGGTGGTCTAGTGTTGCCTCCCGCCTCACCGAGTGACTGCGAGACAGCCATAGGGGTAAAGCTGGACATATTCTATGTGACGATTGTTGTGCTTCCGTCCACCATGACGCTATCTAATACGAAAAAAAGGGGGGGGGGGAAAAGCTGGACATATGTATCAGTATGACAGTCGTAGACCTAATTAATTATACCTGTAACCATAGACTTTATATTGCTTCATTATACGTATCATCTTGTGCTTGCTATCGGGTCCATGATCCTAATAGTGGTCTAACCTTCTGAAGTAAGATTGAACAATAACACATTTTGTCCTGAAATAGTTAGAGAATTGGTTCTTGATTGAGGAGATCTTTGATAAGAGTATCTATGATGAACAAATTACATACATTTATCCCGTTCGTCGTGGACAAAGGACATTATGCATAAAACACTATAAAGCGGCCCTTAAAGTGTTAAGGAGATGGTTGATAATGTCTCATTCTGACAGGACCCAAACACGACGTTGTTCCTGGTGGCGGGTTACTCTAAGTACGAGAGCCCTCACGTCTGGGTGCGCTCCAACCACGACCAACTCATCCAGTACTCCGGGCACAAGGACAAGGACAAGGACAAACCACTCTGTCTGAAATCTGTTCGCAAATGGAAAGACACAGGTAAGTATTTGATTTGATAATTTGTGGATTGATACTATTCATAAAAACAGAGTTTGAGGCAATGCCTTTCAGCCTGAGCCATTCCTTTCCATACTAAACTTCTTAGAAAACCCCGAGGAGGGTTTCGGGAATATTTATCAATAATAAACTTCTGTAAATATAGACTGTTTCTTAAAAGCTGGTCAGAACCAATATGAAAAATTAAAAAGATATCAAAAATATTAAAAACGTTTCTGATTTATTTTCTGCTTTCACAGACATCAAGGTGTGGGATGTAGTGGCAGAGGTGGTGAAGCTGTGTACGTACCCGCCCCCACGTAACCCGTTCGGCGTAGACTTCTCCTATTTCGAGATGCTGCAGCCGGCCGACCGGTTACTGGCTACGGGAGCCATGGTTCACGCCCTACAGACAATCATTGCCTCCAAAGTAGAAGACGCTTACTATGCAGCCAAAGGTTGGCAGATTTGTCTCTTTTTTCCTCTTACTTTCTACTTTTATTAAAATGAATCAATAATTGTTTTATCTGTAAAATAGTAAAAATGGAGCCCTGGCAAGTAACTCGCCAGGGCTGCATTCATGCATCATGAAGACATTGTGAAGACTAAGTACATACGGGTAGTGTATATTAAAACACTATACGACCCTTAAAATAAGTTAAAGTTTAGAATGCGAGGTTGGGAGTCGACCACTCACTGCTGTGCTACCTTGACCAGACTTACTCACTTAGATCTCTATCTCTTAATAAGTTAAAGGGTTAATCCCAGTCTCAAGTCCCTCTTACCTCCTTTGTTGTAGTCATGGAGGACCTCCAGCACGTCACCAAGCTGCACTTTGAGACCCTCCAGGAGATCTCCGTACAGCGCCAGCTCCCCTGCCTGGAGGAGTACATCAAGCAGGCCTCCGAGCAGGCCGAGCGGAACCGGCACTCCAGCGGGCAGTACCCGACCCGGGCCCGCCACTACTCCGGTGCTTACCAGTACGCCTCCTAGGTCTACCCTCCTAGGTCTCAGGTAGAGATGTACTTAAGACAGGAGACAAACAAAAAAGGTCATTTCTACTTAAGAGTAACGTGCATTAAAGCGCCATGCTGCCTTTAATTTAAGTTATGGGTTTAAACATAAAATTATATAAAAGTTTATGTATTAAACTTCAAATTCCGAATCTTTAACGACCAAAGAAGTACACTTCTGATTCTGTCAATGAACCATCATCGTTGACTTTGCGTCGTCTTCGGCCACATTCCTCTCGGTTATCACTATTTTAGCTTATGTTATATCAGGGAGCATACTCTCCCTGGTTATATGATTTATTACTCCAGATACTCCGGGTGGGTACATATTATTCGCGATAACGTCACTATGTATATCTATATATGTTTTCATATTTCTGATTTCAATTTCACGGAGTCATGACTTTAATTGGAAGCGATTCGCACATTCACTTCAAGTGCAACCTACCGCGGTATGTCTTGAATATTTAATATCAGGGGTGTACCCAGGAATTTGAAACGGTGTGCGGGTGTGCTTGGGGTCGAGTAAAAACTGAGGCACCGGATAGTGTAATACATATACATTCTTCTAATGGCCATCCATACTGCATGGTTTGGCAACAATCTTTCCGTCCACACAGTACACTATCATGACTTTGGGTAGAGATATCACTACTATAGAACTCAATGCAAGCTTTAACGTGCAATATCCATCACCTGCTCAGGTAGATCTCATTACATAACTAATTGTGACTTGGCACGCGAAAAGGGGTACTGAGGAGGGAATTGACAATTTAAGTTTGTGTCAAGATCATCAGAATGAGATATGAGCCGAGATATTCCTGGTAGTTTTGTGAGAATCGCATTTCGAACATGTGTTGTTACTTGTAGCTAAAAATGATAGACAAGCTCCAAATGCACCTTATCCAGTGATAACTACCGGGTACTAAAAATGAGAAAAAAAATCTGGTTTGCTAAAAAAATAACCAAAAAAGTGTGAATATTCTATGTAGATTTGGTTTCAGGTATGTTTTCAGTTTTGAGTTACTGATGGAATTTCCAAGAAACTAGGACAAAAATGTTCCATTCAGAAAAAATAGAATGGTTTCCATGGCAACCAGAAAGTCAATATACTGCCTATTTCCCATAGTCTAGAAGACGTTCCATTTATATTCCAAATATAGAATGTTTACACCAAAAATCGAATAACTACTGCATTCTACATAAAAATTACCATAAAGCATTTTTGGACATATCTTTCACTATTTTACCATTGTGATGCCCACCCACCCCGGTGATTGAAACCAGTACTAAAAATTCCCCGCAAAGGTCCCTTCTCACGTGTTGAGCCACAATTGGTTGATATAGAACGAGCTGAGCCTGTTACTAGAAATATCGGTGGAAAGTTAAGTGCATAGCACAAGGAAAATCCCTATTATTTCGAGTTACAGTCTCAGGAATGCTATTACCGGTACTATGATAGACCGTATTTCATTTATGCAAAAAAAAAAAAAAAAGTATATTCACGACAGAAAACCTTTGTTTAATAACTGGCGCTGTAGTGTGAGGTTATTTATCCCATATATGGGGATATCGGTACATGTATACCCATTCATATTCATGTGCCTATGATACAACATGTATATCCAACGTAAGAATACAGTGTAATAACATTTCTAGTTATTTGAACTAGTGGATACCTGTAGAAGAGCAAATCCGAAAGGGTTTTTCTAAAAGAAAATCTCAATTTGTCTGGTAAAAACTTCTATATTTTCATACATTGTTGTATTGAATGTGAAATGATTCTGAAATTTAATAGACACCAGAATGTGTTCGGAAAATATGTATTCAATACATATCTTCTTGTCTTAAAGTACACATGCACTACTGTACATATTATGATGTATCTTGAGGGTTGTCCATTTGTTATGTATTTGTTATAATTAGTATAGGTGCAAAAGGAAAAATGACTGCCCTTAAAGGGTAATTATAACTTATAAATATGAAGTCTATATCCACACGATGGGACACTTATGTAACTGCTGATTTCTCACGTTATCACAAATAAAACCTAAAGCTGCTAAGCCAAATTATATTGGCTTCTTCCATATGTCCTTCTTTTCAGCGGACTTCGGGTATCATTTGTAAAACCAAGTCAATTTATCAATGACATACAATAAGTTATAATATTATTACCTTATCAAATAACAGTCTTCCCGACCAATAGGTTACTGCCCGGGGGTTACTGGCATCCCAACTTATTTTTAGGTTTAGGATTTTTGCAGCAGGGATAAACCTGTACGATACAATGAGTACCGGTAATAGAGGCAGATAAAAATGAAAATTTCCATATACTTCTTTACGTACACCTCTGCGGGCGAGGTACCATGGCCTGATAACTATCTCTCCATACACTACTCACATAAAGGGCCATCCAGAGGAGAGCCTCGATCCCTATACTACTTGCATCTCTTGGGGGAGTGATCAGTTTTGAACAAGGGGGGATGGCAACTGGCTGGTGCAGTTCAGCATCAAATTTCTTTCCCCGTCCACCAGAAGAGATGGATAACTTATGTTTGCGCCCTATTAGTCTCTATTTCTCACCCTCCAAGGGATACTCCCTCCCTCCCATTGTTTCAGAATGATCACTCCCTAATTATTCCATATACGACCCGGTACTCCTTAAAGCGGCACTGTCACCACCAGTGCACATGACCTTTCCAGCACTATTTTAGTCTGCTAATTAGTATAATGATAGTGCTGATAGTGATGCTTAATAAATGAATAAAATAATGATCTCTTCGCTTCTGCCCCCAATCTTCGTTTTTGATATCAGCTAGTTACCTATGCATTTTGAAATTCGGTGAAGATATTAAGGACAAACACATTTCTTTATGTTGATATCACTTTAATCAAATAAAATGTCTATGAGGGACTGGATTTGTACAATGCACACTCATCACGCATCAAATGTAGAAAATGAAGACGAAACAGCTGATATTTCTCAATAAATATATCATAAATATTGACATGTATATTTAACCAAGCAGGGCAAAAATGTAATCATGGCATTTTACATACATACATTGGCTGGTTGAACTTGCACAAATCTTACAAGGGTTGAACAGTTTACACGACTTTGCAACTTTCTACCATAATCAACGTTCAACTGGTCGCGTCTGCCATGAGCCAGTTTGGACTGGATTGCACCGGTTTAAACCGGTTACAACTCGTAGTATCTAGAACTGGCAGCACTCATACTTACAAACTACACTGTTTAATATTATTTCTTTATTACGACTGTCAACGTACCCTCTACAACTAACTGACAAGAATCCTTTTAATCTGTTTCATACCAAAACATACATAACTCACAAGAAAACCAGCTCTCTTTAAAGACTTGTGACATATTTCACTTTCAATTCCCCTGACGTTGACGTTCCCACCACGGTCGGAACGAATAAATGACTGAAGAAAATTGGAACCAAGAGATGCCCTTAAAATGAATGGCACTGTTCAGCATCGTTTTAGATGAACCAAGGAAGCTGGCGTCTCCTAATAGTCCTATTCCAAATGCAATGCAGAGCGAACAACTATTACTCGTGCCGCGCCTTCCAACATCCATTTATTTTGTTTTAGGCAGTCCCTTCTGTACCAATAAGTCAGACTTGCTGACTGTTCACACTACTGCCAGGGGGATCTAACCATGTTCATTTGATACAGATTTCTTAACATAGTATTTACAGATTGTACCTAACTGGCTTACTACAGTACTCACATGCTTCTTTTGTTATTGAGATTTCTCGTCAAGAAATACCCAACAGTCGTGTGCGACCCTGACAAACAGAAAACAATTAGCAAACACCTGTATCCATATATACACAGTTAACCCTTAAAGGACATGATAAACTCAAGGTTTCATGTCAGAAAATCAAAGTGCATTAATAAATCACTATGCTGCCCTTAAAGGGTTAAACCTGTGGTGCAAGAAAGCTTGGCTGAGTGAATTGACTTTCAAGCTACATTTCCGGGGAACGCCTGAGGCGACAGCCATAAAAATCTACTGCAGCTTTTTCACCACACAACATCTATGTCTGACAAAGAACCATGCACTACACATGAACATGTTTCATTTTACATGGGGAAATGGGGGGGGGGGGGGGTAATCAAAGAAAATATTTAGAGTAAATTGGTCAGGAACATCTGATATTCTAGAAAAATGAGCAATTGGTTATTATCACCTGATAGATGTTGTTGCCGGTTTCCATAGTTACTGCACCTCTCTAGGTATGTCGGTATGAGTGGAACATGGATGAAATACCTGATTCTTTTCTTTTTCTGCTCTCGTCTCGATAAGAAATACCTGAATGTATTCAGTCTGCACCATAGTGAGGGGATTGGTAATGGTGTAGTGGTGTCGGTACACGAGAGCCGCGAGACAAACCCGCGCGTCTTGTACCCTTTCACTGACTACTCCATATCACAATGATCTTTTACGCTTAGCTTGGTCTTCCAACAAACCCAATTAAACAGTCTATCTGATTTTAAGTCAATTTTCTTTCTTAACATTACATTTTAAGAAATATAAATCTTGGTTCAGTGGAAGACCCGCTTTACAATCTCATCTTTCATTCCTTCATTCTTGTACTAAACCTTTCATTAAACCTGGCAATTTGCACATTTTGTTACATTATTATTTTTATATTTTCAGGGGTCTCGATACTGAACATGTGTCCATTCCATTCTCTTGCGCATTTCGAAGTAGGTTTTGGAGATGATATAGGCAACATTAGTGTAGCGATGAATCTGGTCTAATATAGTCTGATGATTCCCTGGGTTACCTGAGCTGCAATCTAGTAATGATGTATCAATAGGCAGGATTGTGGTGGACTTCTCAAGACTTTGCTCATCATTTTTTCTCTTTTGCTCAGGTCATGACACACTCATTTCTGCATTATCGACAGCCACAATTAACCCTTTGAAGACAGCATGATGCTTCAAGAGCATTACAGCATATCAACCTCATGGGGTTGACTTGATGCATGCTGTCCTTAAAGGGTTATGGCTCAACAACCAAGTCTTCTTGTTATACAAGATCCACACATGTAAATCAAAATAAATGGTGCTTCTTGGACAAGTTCATGTTAAGATATAGATAATATGAATACATTTATACAAAGTACCTTGAGAAAAGTCTGTTTGTACATACATACGTTATATATACGCCACTTTAAGTGTTTTGACGCGGCAACACCTGTCGCGGTATCTCATACAGGTCCACAAGTGGTACATACATACGGCTAGCTCTGAGATCTCGATTCACAATGATTGACATGATTGTTACCCTTTAGCCTAAGTTTCAACTCGACTCCCCTTTTCTCCTCATTTCAGTTACCAGTGATACATATATTTCTACTCCACTCGCATCGTTCTTCCTCATGGGTTACTACAGCTCACGACCGGAGTCATTACATATATGAAACTCTAGTGGCGACAAGTGGCAATTCTTGTAACCTCCTAGTCACACAAGGTAACAAAATAACTCTGGTTGATGGATATCTTGATAGTCTCTGTTTGTAACATACATATATAGCTGCACCGCATTGTAAGGCAGTGTATCAGCTACGATGATCAGCGTTGGAAGCGGTCCCGTGCTCTGGACACTCGCACTCTTAAAGGTCCACGTAGAAACACCCCATACAATAACTGACAATTATCCAAGCGTCTTATCGTCAAACGGGCAGTTTCAGTTTCATAACGCTCTTAATGCACCGTGCCCTTTTCATGATGCATACATGCGTTGGTCCATCATGACGACAACTGACCGGTAATACCTTCCTCTACATTTTCACATGGATGACCGGTCCCTTTTGTTCTCACTGGAATGCACCATAGGTGTCCAAACTGGGGCATTGGCAGCTGAATAATAATTCTGGACAGGACACTGCATGCTGGAATACCACTTGTGAATATGACACAGAATAATGGGTAGATCTCTCTTTCTCTCTATATATATATACAAATTGTACCTGATTAGTGGGCACCCTGTATGGCTTAATGCACAGGGCTGCATAGGGCTATTCAGCAATGTGAGCGTCTAGCATGGCTGCTCTCCCCTTGGGTCAGTCTGTGTATATGTTGGGGGAGCATGCCAGATGCAGGCTCAGTGTCCAGGGAGAAGCCTAGTCTACACACCATCAATACACTACTCTGTAAAACACCCAATATCTGCCTCTTTTTTTTCTGACGTATACATAAGAGTAGTATAGACATTCGCTCATTTGAAACTTGTGCGCCGAATGAATAAACCAAAGTGTTTTTTTAGTACAAAATCAAAACTCTGATTATTTTCTTCGGAGTTTTGAGCGGTGGTTGTGCTGTTTTGACGACACCCAGATAAATGTACTTGATATTGCAGACCTAGAACAAACTGGTATAACAATATATCTACTGCTGCCATTTCTACAGCAAAACAGCTGGCCCACCAAAGATCCCATACATAGGGCTTATTATATCAAACAGCGTGATGCCCCCTTGTTTATCGACAGGGCGCTTGGTAGCGCCAGCACCGATAGATATTCATAGTAATACGGCCCGGCTAGTGGCTGATCAATGGTCATCGAGAAAACAACGTCATATAAAACAATGGTAAAAAATAACGGGAGACGACCAACTGTGATTAGAAAATGCTGCACGGTGATGGAACAAGACCTTGGTTGTCAGTTGGATGATTCGGAAGAGGATGATGAATATAGCGTTGAATTATTATTATTATTATTATCATCTCCTGAGGAAGAGTTGGTGCGCTCTGATAATGATGCTGCCCTGTGAGAGGCCAGCGCGCCTCCAATGTGTAGTGTTGAGCTGGATGGCAGGGTCAAGGCTGTCGTGGAATGGGTGAGCCGCAAAACTAACTCAAGGTTTCGATCGCTGTTGTTGTATGACCCCTTTACGCTGCATTTAATACATGTCGTTAATTATACATCAGTTCGCTGTCACTGATCAGGGCCATAATGATGATAATAATATCCTTTGAAACTTTGATAATTAGTTTTGCATTTTACCCCTCATGAATTTTTCAAATAATGATGATACAACATATTTCTGTCTTTTGGACATGTTGTTATGCTTGTCACAGACATTGTTGATTATGTATTGCCTAGGAATTGTCTGTGTTATGGTACAGAGATCGTTGAGTGGGTGGAGGGGTAGAATAAATATATCCTCGTTGACTACCTCTCATTGGGCGGTCTGGTACACCGCTGTGTGTGTGTGTGAGTCTTCAGTAGTGTATTGTATATCCTGAGGTTCCCGGCCTCACCCCTTCTATTCACATTAACCCTTTAATGATGGCATGATGCCTGCTCAGGGCTTCATGCTCATGTGTAGTCATGATACACCAATGCAGCGCTGTATTCGCATCATACTGACTGACCCTCGGGGAGCGTATCAACCCCAGATGCATCAGCCGGTGCAGCATTTATACATCATGACAATAGGGCATAGCACATTTAGAGTACTATGCAGCCTTTAAAGGGTTAAGCGTTGCTGGTATCCCTTTTCCACATTGTTCCTATTCCAGTCAGGGTCTTTGAGGTAAACTGTTGGCATACAGCTCTCGCATTGATACAGCACCGACACATGGCTCCAATATTTGCAGCCTAGCGCGACATCTCATCCTTTCTGGCCGAAGCCACATTTCCAACTTGCACAAAATGGCACCTTGCTGTGCTGATAACAACCATCTATATCAAATCTGATAAAAACATGCACAATTTCCTATTGCTAATAATGTCTACTAGACTTTCTATATAGTCGGTGAACACTGGATTTTTACTTTCGCGACACGGGTCACCAACACTGGGTTTCACCTTCACACGATAAACAGAGAGGAGACGGACAAATGTATTATCCTAGGAGTCCGGGGCGATACATATATATACGATGATTTAAAGAGGAGGTTGACTTGAGAATAATCCATGTAGCAGCGTAGATGATGACTACAGGCAGAGAGTCCATGTCAGGTGTCTGTAGATACTCGGCCTTGGCTGATTAGCCCCTTTTGATAATGGCGCATGCTATAATTCTTGTCGAAGACGATAATCGTCTCCTGTGTCTATGGTCGTCTATGGGCGGACCAGACATCACGTTGTTGTTGGCGCTGGGAGACTGGGCGTCTGATTCTGGAAGAGGGAGAAAACACATGAGACATTAGGAAAGAAGTTACATAATACTATATAGTTTGCTAATAGATCGTTTACTGCCATTTGTAAAAGCCAGACTTGATGTGGCCTTCTGTTGACTGAGGTCTCTTGGGGAAAAGTAGTCCTATGGAGATTGACCCAAAAGTATCTTAATTTAACCCTTTATTAATAGTGCTTTAATGTACCATGCCCTTTTGTCAGCATGATCGTCATGGTTTGGCACGATGCTACACTAACACAGTGCTGGCAAGTAACTTGTCGATAATGCATTTGTGCATCATGACGACGAAAAAACATTGCGGCGTGAGCCTGTTTAATACAGTTCGAGAGCCCCGCCCCCTCCCTCCTACGCTGCGTCATCCACAATGTTCCCTCGCCTACACTACATCGCCAAAGACAGTTCGAGCCACTACGATCTAGTTTAATATCGGCTAAGTGACCACTCACCACGGTGCCGAGCTGGAAGTTGTCGTAGAGGCTCATGAGTTCCTCCATACGGTACTGGTTCAGGACGGCCACGTTCTCCAGGCGCTGAGAGATCTTACGGGCACAGTCCAGGCAGTGCACCACGTGCTTCTTCTCCTGCTCTATGACGAACAGCAGGTTGAAGACCTCAATCTGGAAGGGGACAAGAGAGGCATTATAGAGAAAATCGTTTTAAGATTTTTTATTTTTTTATTTACCAGGCCCACAAGGCAATTTTGTCATCTGAAACTCACAGTTAGCGTATGTGAGGTATACTTATTTATAACCACGGTTTAACTATGAGCTAAAACGCTGGTTTTTACATATAAACTTTTTTCCTCAATGCCACTCATTGCTTGAAAAATTGTAGGAAACCTTCTAATTATGTTTTAGGAATCTAACATAAGAAATATAGAGAGATTTTCTAACATAAGAAATATAGAGAGCTCAGTTATAGAGTAGGACATCCTATAAAAGTAGGAAAAATCTGAGAGTTCAAATTCCACGCCCCCCCCCCCCCCCACAAAAAAAAAGAGAAAAAAAAAGTTGCATGAGCTGTGACATGGCGGTCTTACCTCACAGTTGTTGCAGTAGTGCGCGCCCTCCCCCGGCTGGCGGCTGTGCCACACCAGGTCCTTGTCAAACTCCTTGACGTAGTCGATGATCTGTTGGCAGTGTTTCAATGACCGCAGTAGGCAGTACCTGGTAGAGGCAAGTGGTAAACTCGTGTTAGTCAACTCATCTACCATAAAATCGCTCTAAGGAGGTTGCTTTTATTCCAGTTATTATAGGTTTTAAAGGTTTAAATTCCACAAAAACCTGCTGATACATTTTTCCGGTTTTCCGGTAATATTTTTGTTAAATGTATCATAATTGGACTGATTTTTCAATTGAATTCATTGGAACTTTATGATTGTATATCCCACCCACTCTTTCACTGGGGTAAATTATCAGAGTAGCGACTTACTTGATCATTTCAAACAGTTTTGGGTCCGTGACTTTGACGTTGCGGGCGAGGTTCCATGAGATGTGTACCATGGGTACGATGGACTTGTAGCTCTGCAGTTTGTTGTACTCGTAGCGCTCTACGCCCGTCTGGTACTGCTTCCATACCAACGCACCAACATTCCATGCTATGTTATTACACCAACCCTGTAAGCCACAAAGATTTAGATTTTAAGTATCAAGTAGACATTTAGACCATGGGGTATAGTACTACATCTCGCTGTTTAGACTTATTAATTTAATAAATTGAATCTACTATTTAGTATCTAACACATGTACCGGGTACCAAGAAACTATGCATAAAGTAGCACACTCAACGTAAAAATTTGTGAGTATTGTTTATACAAGCCCATACATTGACTATTACAAAAAGTAGCTCCAGCACCATCCCACAAAGGCTACATACTTACCGGCCATGAATTCAGTACTAGTATACAATCAAAACAGGCCAGTTTGAGTACCACCAGTAATGGCCGTTGATATCATTAACCTCTAAAATAGACAGTTACACCACTATTGTTCTCGATTCAGGGTAAGGTATAAAGCGTTACTTACGATGGCCTGCACCCAGTGGACGGTGCCGGGACCGACCCAGACGAGGTCTCCGGGCTTCTGGATAAAGCGGTAGACGGGTACATTGTGGTCGTATAGGTCCTCCAGTAGGGGCCACCATGAACCCTTCAGGTAGTTGATGTTGTTCCTGTAAGTAAAAGAGTCAATCAGGTTAGACTTTTGACTTTATCATTTGAAAGGAGTCAAGGATATATTGTGTCTGAAATATATACATGTGTGGTAGTTTGAATTTAAGATCATCTTATTCTCCTGGTCTCTTGTGATCACTGACATGCCAAAGTTTACTCTCCAGCCCAGGGCTGCATTAATGCATCATGTAGTGTATCAAACCCATAGGCCAAATTGCTCACCGGAGCTGCATTCATGCATCATGACTATGAAGGACATAATGCATGAAAGCATCATGTGTTCCTTAACACATAAAAAGGGACAAATAAAACAAGACACTTACTTCTCACAGAGGTGGTGGATGACGCCCCAGTAGCTCTCGGGCACCGAGAACCACTCACAGTCTCCGGGCCCGATGTTGATGTTGACGGAGGAGAAGTTGTTGTTCTCCTGGTGGCCAGGGGTCCGCGAGCCGGGCACCTTCATGTAGAGCTGCACCGAGTTCATGCCCAGGATGGTGTGCCCCACGTGCGACAACATGTTACTGGCTGATACCACCTGTGTGTAGGGGGAAGAGGATATAGGGGTTTAATTATCAAAGCCCACGTGCGACAACATGTTACTGGCTGATACCACCTGTGTGTAGGGGGAAGAGGATATAGGGGTTTAATTATCAAAGCCCACGTGCGACAACATGTTACTGGCTGATACCACCTGTGTGTAGGGGGAAGAGGATATAGGGGTTTAATTATCAAAGCCCACGTGCGACAACATGTTACTGGCTGATACCACCTGTGTGTAGGGGGAAGAGGATATAGGGGTTTAATTATCAAAGCCCACGTGCGACAACATGTTACTGGCTGATACCACCTGTGTGTAGGGGGAAGAGGATATAGGGGTTTAATTATCAAAGCCCACGTGCGACTACATGTTACTGGCTGATACCATCTGGATGTGGGGGAAGTAGGACATTGGGTGTTAAATTTGAAGAATGGAAGTAGGAAATAGGGGTTTAAATTTGATGAATGGAAGTAGGAAATTGGCGTTTGAATATCATAAATGGAAGTAGGAAATTGCCGTTTAAATATGTATAAATGGACGTAGGACATTGGGATTTATCTACAGTAAATGGAAGTGGGATATTGGGGTTTAAATATCATAAATTGGAGTAGGAAATTCGGGTTTATATACCATAAATAGAAGTACGATATAAGGTAGTAGGAAATTGGGATTTGATTATCATAAATGCCAGATTCCATGGACATATTGATTGCCTTATTAAAAGCAACATCTGTCCTCATTTACATTTGGGGGAGAGCGGGAATTTAAGCTTCAAAGTTGGATGAACTTACCCGTGTGAACGCTGGAAGTTTTACTAGTTCTTGGAGTTGTGGTTTCCATTTCTTCTCATCTGACAAATCTACATTGGTCCCAAATCGAATCATCTTGAACTTCCGCTTACGACTGAAAAGTAAATTCCCACAAGGTTAATTCTCATGTATTAATATGATATTGACCAAAAATAGTGTACATGTAAAACATGTGAAATGACGTGAGAGCATCAAATATTCATCTAAATCCGATATTTTCGACAATTCATGAACAAATATTTTGATGAATAAGCTCCACTTACTTTGGTGCAGATGAGTTGGAATCACTATCGGATTCTTTGTCGCCTCTCCATATTCCCTTTTGTCTGTCTTGTTCCTCCTGGAAAATCATAAATATTCATCTTTAGTAATTATCTAAGAATGGTTGTCATGAAGGGAAGATCTTGGATAAAACTTCATATTATAGGATTGTGCATTACCTAGCTAATCCCACCAATATAATATTAGTCTATTTTCTTTTAAATATAAAATTCCTTCAACGTATCTTGATTTTCTTCCTGCCTACAATAAGGTAAGGTTTGATCTGTCCCCAACGGAAAATTTGTAACTGGGTGCCTTGCGGGATCTGCCTTTGTTGCTTCATGCCAACGAATGGCCTTGAGGCACCATGTGGTTATTAAAGTCCTAAAGGCCTACCTTGAGGGACTCCTGGAAGGAGGCTGCCTGGTACTGGGCGTACTTAGCGATGGTGGTGTGGGAGCGGGAACTGTTACAATGCCACGACCGCTGCCCCCCTTCGTCTAGGTTCTCATCCGGCGGCAAGCGGCGTTGAGAGCGAACCTCGATCGAGTGTTCACTGTTTGCTTCTACGAGGGTCTTTGTCGAGAAGAGGCCAAGGTCTGTGGGGTTAAGGGGAAAATAACATGTATTTGTTGATATTGGAGGACATCAACTTAAATACTAACACTCTTTATTTATATATGACACTCTTGATCATTTTTAAGTAGAAAACAAATAGGGCACAGAAAGGACTGCGACGAAGAACCTTAGAGCGTCCAGTACGTCTGAAAGAGTTTTTTCTTACATTCTCCACATAGATTATCAAAGTCATAGCAACTGCCTTCTGCATGTTCACCGCACTCCCTTTATATATTCTGGTTTAGAAGGTTGAATACTTTGTACATTAACATCGAAGGCGGGGGGGGGGAGCATTGACCTACCTAGTTTAAGGGCAGCAGCGAGGCCTCTGATGACTGCCACTGGTTGCGACAGGCAATACTGTTGCAGCTCGATGGAAAACGCGTCTTTTCTACTCTCCAACTGAAATACAAAAATAAAACCGATTAGTAAGCAAAATTTAAAAAATATTACGCTTCAACTAATGACTCCAAGACAGAAATTGCCAGTATTAGTGCATTCATCCATCGTGACAGGCCATTATACATGAATTGAAGCACTTACAGGCTTTTAAGACCACTCCATACTCAGGGATATTTCACTATTTTGTCGAGGTAAGGTGTAAAGTACTTACATAGACGCTAGGTGTTGGTGGGTTCAGCTTATCTTTCGGCAATGGCGGGTAGGGTGAATCTGGTGGCATCGGGGGCGGACATTTTTCAGAGAGAATACTGGTGTTGGAGATTCCATTTTTGCCTAGAATAAAACAGAGGGTTACATATTTAGACAGAAGTCAACTAACCTATTCTTTGATTTCCCTGAAATTTTTTTTAAATGAAAATTATTTGAGGACCATCGTTTGATTGTAATATGCTAGATGCAAGGGTTAAAAGTAGCTACATATATATATTCAAATAAATTTGAGATCTGCAGCAGAGGGATACTACCTCTCAAGAGATTAACATTTCTGCTGTAGCAGAGACAGCCGATACGAGTGACACTAAAACACTTACCCAGCCCTTTGCAGGCGGCTATGATTTGTGAGGCGCTCATGTTGACCGACATGTTGGATGGTGAGAGCGGCTCGCGCTTACACGTCTTTTTAGCCTCCGTCTCCACTTTGAGTTCATTCGTCCAGTCGTCGGCCTGCGATATCTCCTGTTTGATAGTAGTAGAGGAGGGCTTGGAATGTTGGTCTGTGCCACACGATGTTGGGTCAGCCTGGTGTTGTTGTTGTTGTTGCTGTTGTTGGGTGTTGTTGCCCGCGGTGGGAGAAAACGGTGAAGGTTTCTCGATACCGGTTAGCGGGTCCACCGCTAAGGGGACCGAGTGTTTAAGCTCTGGGCCCCGCGGCGGGTTTGCCGCCTTATCAGCACCACCCTGGTTGCCGAACTGTGCCAGTAGGTCCTCGGCTAGGGAGGAGGCGATGTCCTCCTGTGAGAGGAGCGCGGTGAGCTCTTGGTCGCTCATACCGTGCCCGAGGTCCTTACCATCGGTACTATCACCGCCATAACCCGCTCCGCCTTGACTCAGCATCTGCTGGATGGCGTCGCTCTGGGTGCCGCGGTATCCGGGCACGTTGCCACGGTTACCGGGCGACAAGTGCTGCCCAACTCCCGGGTAGCCGCCGGGGAGCTGGCCCGCCCGCTCCTGGCCCGGACTGGTGTAGGGGGAGGAGAGGGGGTGGCCATTGGGCATGCTCATCCCTGGTGAGTGGCCCTGATGTGGGAAGAGAAAGAAGACATGGTTGATAAACACCACTTAAGATTGGACTCTTCCATATGACTTTATCACTTATGTTATGAGACTTTGTTCGGTTGAGACCTTTACTATCAAATCATAAAGCGATGATTACGCCAATATAGAGGAATTTCACCGGGAATTTCCTACGTTTATGAAGCCTACCGGTAAATCTATGTAACTATAATTTTCAGGTGAGGAAAACAAACGTTTTCTATTAATGTTAGCAGATCACACAATGATTAGCTAGACCACAACCGGTTACAATTTGATTAGTTGAAGTTCCGAAAGTCATATCTAAAGGAGTGTGCAGAACCCGAACAGTGTATCGGCCTCGGTATTGGACCAAGCGAACGTGATTAATACCAAGTTAATAAAAAGACTGAAGAAAAGTTTTAGTGGAACAATTGAGTGAACTTCTCAAATTCGTAATACATGTTTTCATGGAAATATTTTATGGAAAAAAACAGTAAAATAGAAAATCCAGTTACCGGTTGGTAGTTCACAGGTCATATTAAAGATAGTTTTCCTAAAGCAAAGTGACTGTCACACATGAAATAAAAGGTGTAAACTATTCATTTCTAGAGGCGACTACTAAAAGAAGTAAAAACAGTGGGAGTGGGGTTTAACAGGGGTGAGTAGAGTTAGTGTGTTAGTGGCTCACGTGTGGCAGAGGCAGTCTGTGGTGGAGCGGTCCCCCCGGCGGGTGGCCGGGAGGTAGCGGGTGGCGGTGGTGTACCTGTTGTTGCTGTTGTTGTTGTTGTTGCTGTTGTTGTTGTTTGACCATCTGCTGGTGGTTCTGCTGCATGTAATATTGCTGCTGCAGCTGGTGAAGCAGCTGCTGCTGCTGCTGCGTCAGGTTACCCTGCAGACACAATAAGGCTCTGTAAGCATTCTGTCAACCCTTCAACCTTTAAAGCACTATATTGCCCTTAAAGGGTTATTACATTATATTATCTTATTTGAAAGCACAGAACTGTGGGAAACTATCAAAGCACGCGGGTTGTGCTTGCTCATCGCTAAAGTTAACATATCAGACTGACTATTGCTGTTCGATAAAATTGTCGACAAATTTCTGAATATTCTTGTACGCCATGAATAACAACTTGGAGTTATGGATACATTTTAATCTCAAAGCAGTAGAAAAAGACCTTTGTTTAGTGTTGCCTTCATTAACACTATCTTAATCAAAATGTTTTAAAACAGCGGCAATCCTCAGATCCAAATGCAATGAAATTTGTACAAGAAATATGTTGGAACCTGTTGACCGTATACAAATTGTATAAACAACTAACCTGGTTCTGTTGCAGGAATTGTAGCATCTGCATCTGTTGGTTGCTAAGGTAGAACTGTGGGGTCGGCGCTGGCTCGGGAGTAGTCATTTCCTCCGACTGAAATAAACGAGAATTTAATTTTAAGGAAATTAAGAAACGCAAGTCGAACGTAAAAACTATCCTTCTCGGAGTCTGTGGTGAAACTGTTTTCCAGTAGCAAAATTCTGAGCAGCTAAAATATAGCTCTATACATTGATTAGTCAACAGTTAATTATATCTTTTTTTGCTATTATATTCGATACAACTTTACCTATTGAAATTCCTACAATGACTGGCTTGACAGAAAAAGTTAAAAACTGAGTTGTTTTTTTTCAATTTTGATATGTGGCTTGGTAGATTTAAACACTATTCATCAAAGTATTCCTTCCTGGTGTGCCACTTACCCGCTTGCGGCCGGCGAGTAGCTTGCGTCGTTTTGCCGGGTTGCCGGGCTGATCGTCCATACCGTACCCCATGTCGGGGCCGGGTGGGTTCATGCCGGGAGGGAACCCGTCGGCCGTGCGGCTCTGCCCGGCGGCGTTAAGATGAGGGTCCTGGTGGTGGTTGTGGCCAAAGGGACCCCCATGGGCACCTGGAGGCTGGTGGAGCACGTAGCGCTGCTGGGACCCGGTCTGGGTCTGAGACTGTGGTGACGCCCCCGGCACGTTCTGCTGGCCTCCAAGCATGTTGGGGCGCGGCTGGAGGCAGATGGGATGGGACCATTGTTAATGTTATTATCTACACTTCATCTAGCTCCTGGTAGCTATATAATGTCTATGTCTTCTATCAATTAGACAACTTTTAGTGTTTCCTATACATAGAGGAAAGCCTTTGGGGTTGACTTCATTATTTTGATACGTACAGACTTCCACAAAGCTCTTTACATTCACATGTACGGTACATTGGAAACTCGGTGATATCATAGATACAGACATACAGGGTATTCATGATGAAATCATGAGAGATCCTATTAATTCATACAACCCCTTACCAGGTATTATTGATTTCTGAATTGTAATCAAATGTTCAATGGTGGTTAAGTTTTGCATTTAAACCACATTTATATGGTCATAGAAAAAAAAGTACCTGTTGCTGCGGGTTAGCCACGCCTTGTCGGGAAGTCAGCTCGGCGGGTATTGGAAGGCTGAACGCCTCCTCGATACTGGGTAAAGTGCGCGGTTTAGCCGCGAGCGCCTGAGGCGAGATATTCCCCAACTGCTGCTGTAGCAGTTTAACCCGGGCGGCGATGTTCGGGTTGAGAGTGGCCGGGTTCTTGGTGTTCTTGGTGGCCTTCTGGTAACAGGTGAGGGCGTCCTTGGGCTGGCTGCACGACTCGTACAGAATACCCAGGTCCGTCCAGGCGGCGGTGTGAGACTTGTCTAACTGCACGGCACAAATATACGCCTGCAGTGCGTCCATAGGCTGGTTCTGCTGCTGGTAGAGGACACTGTGGGGGCAGCACACAACCAGCATTAAGTTTTAACCCTTTAATGACAGCATTGGTCACCAATTTCTGAGTAATCTAGAAATTGTATTTTCCTCTATATTTATTATCAAGTAGTCTAAGAAATAAGATTAAGTTTTCTACATGTTATATGGAGGCTAGAAACCTGCCGAATGGCGTTCCACTCTTTTAGGTAGTGCTAGCGATTAGGGAACGGCATAACCAGTCTACGTTGTGTGTAGGGTGAGTATAAGAGAGGATAGTTACCCTATGGAGCACCAGGTGTCAGCACTAGCCTCGCTCTTGTCAATAGAGTGACGGTAGGAGACAAAGGCATCATGCACCTTACTGATGGAAGAGAAACACCTGCAAAATAAATACAAGACAATGTTTGACAATGTTTAGATCAAAAGAAATATATACTGGGTAATATTTAAATTTTAAAAGATGTGCTAATGGAGAAGATTACACAAAACGTTGGTATTTCCTTCAAATTTACATTTGCTCATTACTGTTTCATGTTTATAGGGGGGGGGGCAGGGGACCACATCATTTAGTTAATTGGGTTTTCAGCCAGGGTGTAGATTTAATAGCCTCTGACTCTTTGTAAAATCCAGAGACAATTGTCTTTTTTTCATGGCGTTGGGGGGGGGGGTGGGGGGGGGGGCACATAAATGTGTTTAAAATTCCTACATGCTTCGGGTATTGCTAACTTTCTCAAGAGAATAATCGTAAATTACACACCTGCCTAGGAAGTACCATGTTTGGCCTGAGGACTGGTCGGCGGCGATGGACTTGTGGAGGTAGTTTACGGCGACGTCTTCTCTTTGTGCTGTATCACCAAACGCCTCAACAGTATGGTACATCCATCCTATGTGAAACAAAGAAGATTAACACTGGTTTAAAAACAATCAATCTGATGCAGAAATGGCTGTCTGAAAGTAGTCTCTGATTGTTTCAAGTCTGTGCCTCTACATTGGTACCCACAATTTTGACCATGTCGCTGTGTCGATGTTTAGCAGAAGGATAGTGTAATCGTGTCGATATTTAGGTATTCAAGAACTTAGCGAAAAATCCCTGCAGGTCGATTATTATCCCTAATTTCCCTGTGTCCCTCGATTTTTAAAAGGGCCTAAAAGGGCCGTGTCGCCTGGGTCGATTTTTACCCATGACGGCTACAGCAGATACATTATTCTCCTAGCACAGACTTAGTGCTTGACTAGAACAAGGAGCTGGCCTAGACACATACACGAGCCAGCTGGTTATAGATGGCATCAAATATACAGAGATAACCATCGACCTTGGTGCCACGTGACATAATGGTAACGAATTTCAATAGTTACACATCATTCTCTAGAATCCTAATTCTATCATATTTATCAGAATTCCATATGTGCAACACCCATAGTCATACACTTAATATACATTTCAATATTATTGTATCCGGTAATCCCCTGTGCTCATACCAGACAGGCACTTATTCAAGATACAGTTTTTAGTACAGTTAATACCCCTGTACCCCGGCGCTTATTTAAGACCGGCACATGTAGTGCACCTACCTAGTTGCCTTAGAGTGTTGGCTTTGACGACACTTGGTAGGTCTGGGATCTCGAGCAGTTGTTCGTACGCTTCTTTAGCTGCTCTGTGTTTGCCCTGTTGCTCAAATAGGTGCGCGATATGAAAACGGACTGTAAAAGAACCAACAAACACACGTTAGAGTCGGATGGTTTAACAGTGTAAAGATTTATACGTTTAATATCTTATAAAAAAAAGGTTCTCCCAGTCCTAATACTTTTGTATGGTTTTCGACATTTAACCCATGGTGGAGAGCTAAGACAAAGGATTTAACTCCTTGGTTATATCGTATACCCTCACATACTTATACTCTAACATAACCGAACGAGTGCTCCTGATTATACTTTCTTGAGAAATGTCTCCGAAGCTTGAGGAGTAAAACTGGCTCAAATACAGAACACCTTTAAAATACATGTACATTCAATTCACGATACATGTTTGTATTGATAACAAATTGGTGCATTGTAAAACTTACTTTCTGCCTTGGTAAGCGAGCACTCACTGGAATCGTTCACCGCCAATCGGAAATGCTGCAATTGAAGAAAACACCCAGATTAAAGATCTGAACACTCCCTTGGAGGTTAACTTGACACAAGCACCAACTCATATATGCACGATGTTCTGGGTTTCAGGTCAGGTCTGATCAATGGTTAGCTTGGTATCCTGAAATGGAACCCCTTGTTTAAGTGTAATCAACCACACAGACAAGATGGACGGTGGTCATGACTAAAAAACATGATACCTACTGTGTCTCTGCCTGGTGTTTAGCAGAGGCTACAAATGGAGCCCAAAGAGTCACAGGCTATTGAATCTACACCCTGGTAACACCATACAAGTTAAATTCTACAACTCTAGTAGAAAGAGGGGGGAGAAACCAGTGACGTAATGACGAATGCGAGGCATATGATTATAACCTTGTATCATGATGATCATGAAGTCACCTTCTGGGAACCAGGAACTGCTGGGGTCAGCATTTATTAAATACTACCAGTAGCAGCTTTTGGGTTGTGTGTATGGGCTTACATTTACACTGTCTTTTGTTATCTCTGTGGTGTCCCTTCTTTCGTAATCATCATGCTATTCCTTCTATCCCTGTGAGAGCACGGAAGTGTGTGTGTGTTCGAGGTGAGGTGGGGGTATAAAGCAGGATATTGTAGGTCCTACTCCTACAGAGTGGGGAGGGAAGGGGCATTCACTGTTTTTGTATAATGTATATCTAGGGAAGTTTTACTTCTGGGATGGGATGGGTGCATAATGTGCATTCTCATCCAAAAACATGGGGATAAGAAAGTCCGGTGTAACTAAGAACTGTGGCCTAGTCTGTGCACGACCACCCATAAAACCACCAGTGGACATGTTAACCCTTTAAGGACAGCAAAATACAGTAATGTATCATGCCCTTCATGTCGCCATGACAATAATACCCCTAATGTCGTCATAATGCATAAATGTAGCCCTTGCGAGTAACTCGCGAGTGCTGTATTTATGCATTATGCCGACCCTACGGGGTCGAGACGCTCCAGAAGGGTCATCAAATGTCATCTTTTAGCGACATGCTGTCCTAAAAGGGCTAGCCACAGGAGGACAGGCTAGTATCCTTGTACTGTTCTGTATTTCCAGGAGACGGTGGTTTTCTGGGAAAGTCCCACCTTCCAGAACCTGTCTTGGTATTCTAGTACATGTTTGTATTAACCGCTTCAGGACAGCATGATGCCTCAAGGATCCATGACGTACATTTGTCGTCATGATGCTCCAGCACAGCACCGTCATGACGTAACTTGTTGACGCATGCTGACATTTGGGGAGTCTAGGATGCATCATAGGACAAACGGTTATAGTGCATTCCCTCATACCCTCATTATACTGCCGTTAAAGGGTTAACACCGGGAAATATGCTATTTTCCAGCATGATGCATTCATGCAAACTTGTAACAGTGATGCATTCATGCATCATGCCAACCTTACAGAGGTTTCATACACTCCGGATGATGCAGCTACGCAGTGCCTCGTCGCCTGTGCATCGATGCATCATGACAACAAAGTAATAGACATGACACTCTGGACCACAACTGTACTCATATGGTAGTCCCAGCCTGTTGGGCCTAGACACGGTTTATTAACAGTCATTGAGATACACCACCAGATGTCCCACACTAAACATGCCCCAGCATGTTATCACACTCGCATGATATCTCAAATTTAATACGTGAAAATTCATGGAACCAGGTCGAGTGGAAAGCTCGCCTGACGAGGTCCTATCTCGTGCCTTGGTCGTTCAATCCTTTAAAGGTTGCATAGTGCACTGACGAGTTTGCTCGCCAGGGCTGCATTCATGCATCATGGTGACTCTACGGGGTTAATAAACCGATAGGGTCATCATGGTACATGAATGCAGCACTGGCGAGTTACCAGGGGTGCATTCATGCACCTTGATGACAAATGGCACTGCACATTAAAGCAGCATGCTACATTTAAAGTGTTAATAGCGGAGTAGTGTTTAGAGTGGTTAGATTCTACGGCCCGGTGCAGGTGAAACAGACATGCTCTATCATTACTCAACCCTGCGACATAAAAGCTGCATGTGGGTGTAGCCGAGCATAGTGTGGGGTGTTGAAGGGGGTGGGAGGGGCCAGTATGTTGCATATGGTAAGTTAAAGCTGAACTATTGTATTCTGGAACAATTGAACAAGGGGAACCTCAATTGTTAAAAGCAAAACATTTAAAATACCCATCATCCCCACCCTCCCCGTTCATTTCAGCAGTCTGTTGAGTGGTTGTTTAGGGTTTTGGCAAATATTCTCTATAAAAGACTTTGAATCAAATTACCGTATTTTTTTTACCATTTATCCTCACCATCAATTGCTCCGTGATAAAATTGTAAATCCACTTTCCGGTAAACAGAATTAAGAGGAGTGTACCCCCCCCCCCCCACACACACACACAGTTTCACATCCTGAATCCAGTGTGCACCTGCCCACCGTTACTAGGAATTCATCGATTGGACTCCAGGTTAAAAACATTAACATTGGGGTTAAACCTACCGCCCTCCCCCTATCCATCTATACATTGTACCCAGTGACCTGCCGAGGCAGACAGTTAGTTCTACCCTGGGCCACGAGAGGACGCCACGCAATGGGGCGGTAGCATGTGAAGTCACCATTAGGTGATGCATGTTATGTTAGCCCCTACACCCTCTAGTCCTACCCAGACTCCTGCCAGAATTAGGTAAGGGTCCTGGTGGTACCTAGTTCTGCACAGATCAATGACATAACTTGGTAAGAGACTTAGTGGCCTAGTTCTGCCCAGACTGATGACATGACTTGGTAAGAGACTTTGTGGTACCCAAAGTCAGACCAGACTCCTGGAACACCTAGTTAGTTTCATGATGGTATTCAGTCTTGCCCAGACTCCTGACACAAGTAGGTAAGGGTCCTGATGCCAGTAAATGTGACCCAGTCTTATAAGGGTGCCACCTAGGTAAGGGTCCTGGTGGTACCTAGTCCCATCAAAACCCCCATGCCACATGTAGAGTAGCAGGAAACCATCTAATATTGCAAAGCATTATTCTATAAGTCAAAGAAGCTCCAACAAAATGGCAGCGATACTGCCTGGAGTTTACAGCCCTGATACCAGACAGTGGTAGCACCTGGTAACTGGATGCAGAACCTCCAGACTAACCTCTCTCCTCCCTAACACTACCCCTATTGTACCCTGTACCCATGGGCCCTTTTTAACCCTTTGAGGACAGCATGATGCGCAAGGTTTCTGGTCCATTTGTCATCATGGTGTGCCAATACAGCACAAGCGAGTAACTCGCTGGATATCCCTGTAGGGTTGGTATAATGCATACATGCACTGGCAATTAATGTATAGTTGCACCAGAATGACGACAACGTGGATATAAGAATTAAAGCACAATGCTGCCCTTAGAGGGTTAAAACACATTTTCTCATTAATAGTTTTCCCCTATCCTGCGTTTTTGCCCATATGAAATGTTACATATTTCGGGTGTATTTTGGAGTCATTAACTATGGCACTGGTTAACATGACAACTTTTATTTATTTATTTATTACTTATGTATTGTGTTTTTCCTCTGTCGGTGTTAAAGTTATAGGAAAGAAATGTATGATAATTCTAGTAAATTAATTGACTGATATACATGTATTTGCTCTTACCTTTAAACTTGATTCGTGGTCGTTGTTAATCTTGAACATCAACCCGAGACGGATGTGGATCTCGTTGGCCCGCGAGAAGCTCGGGTCGCTATAGAGCACCTGCTGAAACGCCTTGATGGCCCTGCAACAAAGAAAACAGGCGTTAGTATATAATATATGTGCTATTCTAGCTATTCAATTACTTCTTGTTCAATAGTCGTAAATACCATAATCAACACGCGCAGCGCCCCCCCCCCCCCACCCACTCACACATATATGCCATAGCAACCTGACTACGGAAGTTTAAGGTAACTTACAATAACATATTTTTCTCGAGGTTATAAATTCTATGGCCATAAGTATGTTTTGCTAAATGTGTTTTTCTTACAAGGAACCAATCACTCCCTTATGTACATAATACAATTCTGCCCACACATTCTTGTTAATATCGGTAGCCAATGCCATAAGCAGCCATTGCATGCCATCGTCTAATAAGGTGTTTTGATATCAAGGAAATATTCTTCTCTTATGCTTCCAGTTTTTCCATGATACCAGTATTATCTGATTATTTCCGAAATATACATGACAGCGAAAATACGTCAGTTATGGCCCATCTCAATGTAATCTAAATCTGACCAGCCTGTGTTAAAGTGGCATTCTCACCGAGTATCGGTTTTGCTCATTATTGAATGGAACAGTGATCCAGTCGACCCTTGAGGAAGGGTGTTGCTCTGATTTTAACCCTTTAAAGACCACATGGTGCTTTTATGTACCAGGTAGGTTCGGCATGATGCGCGAATGCAGCATGGATGCATCATATAAATACGATAATGCATTAAAATCAGTATGCAAAAGAGCTAAATATGCATACTGCCTTCTTTGCACTAGCACAACACAATGATTTTAAAAGATGTGGTACTTAGATGGACATCTTTTGACTCTGTGAAGTATTTCTTTTTGGTGCTAGCCACAAAGACTGAGAATGGACATCGAGATTTCTCTCAGAGACTATAGGGTATAAAGACTCTACCCGGGGACAGTCTTCAAAGCCCCACCCCTAGTGTCTCCCCCTACTGGTAGGGGGCGTGGTGGGGGACGCTGGGGCTGCGTCTCTGTGAAGGGGAGCCGTCATTATTCAGCGTTATCCTTCCTGTAATCCCGGCCTTGGGAGCAGCCAGTAATTCTTGTGTCGCCTAGCTGGGCATGGTGACAGTATGCAGGACACCCACCATTAATATCGGCACCACCAGGGAAGGCCTCCTCCCAGCCGCTCTGAATCTGCTAGCCCTTTAGGGGCAGGACTATGTCCTTTCATGGGCATCATGTATGAATGCAGCACTGGGAAGTAGCCCAACCGTGCTGCATTCACTCATACATCATCCTGATCCTATGCTCTCCAGCGCTGCATTGGTACATCACGCTCATAAGTGAATGATACACATTATGCTGTCCTTAAATGGTTAAACCCCCCACATCCATACACAAGCCGATACAGCCTCATTTTTCTAATTTCATCGTCGCTGGTTTCCAGACCGCGCTGTTGCTTGGGTAATGAGAAAGGCCTGGTACTAGCGGCGAAACCCCGTCACGTGGTTTCCTACCTCACCACTGGATAGCGCCACCTGCATTAAGGGCACATCTCGCCAAGTCTCGGCGTCAGGGAGTTTTTTGACATTGACAATTTTAGTAGGGGGCATTTAGAGGTAGAGTTAACCCTTTATACTATTTAGACAGGGATAGTACTGAACAAACACACTAGCCTAAAGAAGCAAACTTCATTAAGTCTGAAAGTGTCTGGGATATAAAAAGAGCTAAACAACTTTTGTCCCTCAGTTTTAAAATGGCATTAATATTATGAACTGATCCTTGTTCAGCTACAGAAATAGCTTCCTTTTCCATCCTCAACATTTAGAGACATCCTGGTGATTAGTTTTCAGCTCGCAGGGCTTCGTACCAAATTACTACTATAGGGCCTCCAGCCTTATAGGCATACAGGTGTACGATCGAGTTGGTCGTGCACAAAACAGCCGATGGCCTTTACTTTATAACTTCCGGCAGACAGTTGGCAATATGAAGCACATGGAGGGAAGGTGGAGGGGATCATCATATCACTGTGAGAGTTGGGTGCATGGAGTGTGTGTGTGTGTGTGGAGGGGGGGGGGGGCGGCAGTCACGTGGTGCAGCAGCATCCCCCGTGTACCTCCACCTGTAGAACTGCACTCCACCAGTAACTAATGGAGCGATCATTTTTATAATTTTGAAAAATGGGGGGAGAGAGGGGGTTATTTGGCGCCGCCGAAAATATGTCCCTCCCCCGATTGGTCAGTCCAGACATCACTCGCATCACTGGTTTCTTGTGTGTTGAAAACAGGTGAAATACTTTTGACCCCCCTCCCCTTAAAAGTGGTTCACACACCCCCCCTGCCCCCGCAGTTTTTCAAATAATGTCCACTCCCTAACCTGAAACCCATGTCTAGATTCAGCTACCAAAAATATACAGCCAGGAAATTCACATCAGTTGCCATAGCAACCCCGGCTACAACATGCCCTATCCATTGCCGCCCAGACTACCTCTCCCTACCCCTACCGCATAGAAACGAGCCCCCACTGAACTGCATGCAAATGGTTGCCTAGCAACGTGATACAAATGGGCGCCCCTAGCACAGACTATCAGTCACTCTCCAAGCATGCCCTCTGAACCATGTATATGCAAGGCAGGTCATTGTAAGTTGTGTTGGGAGAGTGCTATCAGTGTGTAGCAGAAGGACTAGAGGAGGTCGGGTCCCTACCGTATTAACATATGAGGACTGGATACAGGACGACGCTGCCTTCCTAGGTCTACAAGAACATGTTACAAGTCACACAGAAATGAGTCTCCTTTACTATTAAACGGGGGCTTGCCGAGCATTCTTTCTGGTTTCGCTGCTTATATTTTCTTCAGATGGAGCCCTATATTTTTTTTTGATTAATTTTTAAAAAAACGTACAGACATTTAACTTCAGTTTATTCAATGTTCTGATCTAGAAACCGGACCAAACAATATTTTGAAACATGCCTAAATATATATCCCTTGATATTTGTTATAACTCATTTGATTAGTTCCACAAAATCTGAGGCCTTTCTTCTGTGAGTCTAATTATCAAGAACACTGAAAAATAGGGCTCTCCAGTGGACATAGAATAACCCCCTGACCGGATTGGTTACTGTAACTGACGAATGGCCGCCATGGACGGAAACTGGTATTAGGTTGTCATGGTAACCAATACCAGCGTCATCTGTCAGGACAGGACCCTGATCTCACCCCAGGTCTCGTCCGGACGGTAACACTGTTACCATGACAACAGCGTCTAATGACTGATTGGGTTAGGCAGAGGTCAACCCTTTAAGGACGGCATGTCACTAAAAGGCCATCTAGTGTCCTCATGATGCACCAATGCAGCCCCGATAGTGATGCATTTGTGCATCATGCCAAACCTTCGGGAGTGTATCAACCCTTAGAATAGGCATGTTCAGTAAGGTCACAGAGGCTGTATGAACACCTTAGGATGACCAAGGACATGGTTCATTAATGCACTATGCGGCCCTTAAAGGGTTAAACAGGCAGACTTATTGCTGGGGTGGTGTAGCTGAGGGTAGGTCCAACCCCTGATAGGTAAGAGCCATCTTCATGTATCTGTTGATACAATATGAGAGATAAGGTCAAGTCTACACATTGTATACCGGACACTATACGCCAATTCCTATACTACTCACATCCTCAACGCACCACGACGCCCACTGCCGATCCTGCAGCATGTAACCACTGGTTAGAATCACTGTGCCTTGAGGGACAGTCATAAGCAATGTGTTGGTACAGAGCTATATAGCCAGAGTGTGTGTGTGTAGAGCTAGGGTCAGTATAGTATGTGGGTCTAGAGCTATAAGTACTATGAGGGTCTAGAGCTACTAGTATTTAACCTGTATGTGGGAACATGTCTAGAGCTATATTAAACCAGTGTGTGGGGATAGGGTTATTACTAGTTTATGGGCCTTTAACTACCCGGTAGTGTGTAGGTACGGAGCTACATGTATAACCAGCGTGAGTGTGTGGCTCCAGCACTATAACCAGTAAGGTTACAGAGGCTGTGTGAACACCTATACAGGGACACCTCAGGTAACCAGTAAGGTTACTGTGGATGTATGAAGTATGAACACCTATACAGGGACACCTCAGGTAACCAGTAAGGTTACAGAGGATGTATGAACACCTATACAGGGGTACCTCAAGTATTCAGTAAGGTTACAGAGGCTGTGTGACCACTTATACAGGGGTACCTCAGGTAACCAGTTAGGTTACAGAGGATGAATGAACACCTATACAGGGACACCTCAGGTAACCAGTAAGGTTACTAAGGCTGCATGAACATGCACCCATAGAGGGATACCTCAAGTAACCATTAAGGTTACAGAGGATGTATGAACACCTATACAGGGGTACCTCAGGTAATCAGTAAGGTTACAGAGGCTGTGTGACCACCTATACAAGGGTACCTCAGGTAACTAGTAAGGTTACAGAGGATGTATGAACACCTATACAAGTATCCAGTGAAGTTACCGAGGCTGTGTGATCAACTATACAGTGGTACCTCAGGTACCCAGTAAGGTTACAGAGGCTGTATGAACACCTATACAGGGACACTTCAGGTAACCAGTAAGGTTACAGAGGCTGTGTGACCACCTATACAGGGACACTTCAGGTAACCAGTAAGGTTACTGTGGATGTATGAACACCTATACAGGGACACCTCAGGTAACCAGTAAGGTTACAGAGGCTGTATGAACACCTATACAAGTAACCAGTAAGGTTACTAAGGCTGTATGAGCACCCATAGAGGGATACCTCAAGTAACTAGTAAGGCTGCTGAGGCTGTATGAACACCTATACAGGGGTACCTCAAGTAACCAGTAAGGTTACAGAGGCTGTATAACCACCTAGACAGGGGTACCTCAGGTAACCAGTAAGGATATAGAGGCTGTATGAACACCCATACAGGGATACCTCAGGTAACCAGTAAGGTTACAGAGGCTGCATGAACACCCATACAGGGGTACCTCAGGTAACTAGTAAGGATATAGAGGCTGTATGAATACCTACCTGTAATAGAGTTAACAGTCCTCAGGTAAGGCTATAGAGCAGCTCCAAGCGCTGTAACTCCACGTGTGGTGACCATGCGGTCCGCGTCTATAATGAGCAGTAGGTGGGCTGCTCTGAGCTACTCACTCAATGCGTGGTGGACATTGTCAGAAAGGTGAATGACACCTATTACCTCCCCCTCCCTCCTCCTGTCCCCACCTCCCTCCCACAGGTGAAGAGCACCAGACTGGTGGAGGGAGGGAGGGGAGGGAGGGAGGTAGGGAGGAGTAGCTGCTGAGTTGCTCATCGTGTCTTTCTTTCATCCCACAGAGTCCATTCAGACTGCAAGCAACACGTGGGAGCAGCTCGACTGAGGATCTAGCTCATCATCCCGGTTCGGCCGCCACCGCTAGCCCCACCCACCCACCGACTCCGCCTCCTACTCCTACTCGCAATCCTCCTCGTCCTCGCCGCAAACTGGTCTGAGTCGACATTTATTTTTACACCTGCCGCCTTAAACCTGTCTTTTTACCACTCGCTCATTTACTCGCGCTCCGAGCACTATTCGCAACGACTCTCCATATATGGGATATACTACGGGAGCTGCCTAGATGACGCTTGGAGAGTGTGTAAGAGAGAGAGTGAGTGAGTGAGTTAGGCAGAGTGCTCTATATGGATGGGATGATTCTGTATGGGTGTCAGTCGTGGAGTGACTAGTTCAGCGGCGTCCCACCATTGGCGCCAGCAGGCTCTAACAAGGCTAATGATTAGTCCCACTGGCGAGGGGAAAAAGAGGACTGCGAAAAGAGGAGGCCGACAAGCTAAACACAGACTGCTGAGAAAGACTGTGCGTAAAACCCAGAGAGGAGATGAGAAGGGGAGGTGGGGGGAGGTGTAGGCGGGCAGACAGTGGTGTCTGGTTTGTGGTGGTCACGCATACGACGCGCGACACAGCGACCCAAGACTTTGTCTATTATAGCTTACATAATACTTTAATAGGAGAGGTGGGAGGGTGGGGGTGACCTGACATGTCCTAGTCTATTGTGTCTGTCTCCTTCTCCGATTTACTTCCTGGATAGAGGCCATGTGTCCCTGCCCCCATCCAACGTCCCATCCCCCACACAGCACCTACTCCCACAATGGGAGACCCCTCTCTACCCATCCCCTTTGTTGTTGTTGTCAACAGGGTTAGGGGAGTGGGGTAGGAATGAGGATATGTGCCTGGGATAGGGTGGGAGGCGCATGTGGGGGTGGGCCCCTGGGGGTAGGGTGGGGGCAGCATGATTGGGTTATTTTGAAAAAAAGGACCTTCATCCCATTATTATTGTCTTAAAGACACATTGGTATGACATGTAATTAGTGACAACCAGACAACAACTCCCACCTTGTTTTGAATAAACACATCACCAGGTGTGACTTTGTTATTAGATGAGGACAAACACACCTGTCAGACCCACGCTATTCTGAAAATGTATAATTAGCAGATTTAACTGGAAGCTAGCTATTCTTGGCAGCATGGCGTATCTCAGTGGTTTCATCACACAAAGAGTCATACTCATATATATATGCTTTAACTGTGTTCTTTCAGCAACAGAATTCTGCTTCAGAGAATAAAACCCCCTACTTATCACATGGACCAATCTGGCCACCATAGCCACAATTACAGCGGCTTTCTCAGCAGGGGTCGAAATGCCGTTTCCCCTGTAGTTTTCTCGTCAGATAACTGGTATGTTAGAGTAAAGCATTAATGATATATCTAATCCTTCCCAGTCTGGCGGTCTAGATAGTGTCTAGTAGGATGCTGATTAGCACTGATAGGCATGTGCCTACATGGAAGCTGGCAGTAGTCTTTAATGGTTAACCCTTTAAGGATGGCATAGTGCTTTAATGTGTCATACCCGTTGTCGCTACGACGCATGAATTCAGCATGTAACTCGCCAAGGCTGCACGCAAGCCTCTTGTCGACCATTTAGGACCTTCGGCATAATACTTGAATACATCCCTGGCGAGTTAGGTACTTTAAAGCAACATGCGGCCCCTAAATGCTTAATAGTTCCCACTCAGTGAACCCTGTCTTGGATGCGAGCTGATTGTTGCTATGTATAAAATAGGTTAATGAACAGTCCCAGATAAGTCAACAGTCTACACGCTCTCCTTAAGAGCTAAATAGAGACAACACTGTCAGTCTATTTGTGGAAAGTAGAGTGGAATCAAAAGATACACTAAAGCCTATTCCGTCACGAGACAGTTAGTGGCTGCAAGGTAGGGCCATTTGACGGCACATTTATCAACGATTGACTAATGTATATGTGATAAACAATATTCCAGTTCATCACTAACACTGTGGATATTTCATTTTGTGATCAATGGACAAATTGGTCATCACTTTAAATATACCCTTCGTACTAAGCTGTGCAAGCCCATATTATATATCATATACAATTAAATATTGCCTGCTAGAAGTGGTTTCAAAGTATCAGACTATGTTTCACTGATTATTATTATTGGCTGAATACAGAAAGGCCTCTGGTAATAATATAGATGGGACACAAAGGAGCGGAAACAAAAGATCTGAGCGCACGAGAAGTGCATACGCAGGCAACCCAGCCACTCACCATCCCAGCCACTGGCAGTTGATATTTCTTTAAGTGATGTAAAAAATTAGCTGAAGAGGTGGAAAATATAAATGAAAGAATTTATAATAAGGGCAGTAAAAACTCTACGAACGAGAGGAACGCACGAGTCGTTGGCCGAGCAGTAGGCCACTACACCTGGCATTTTAATCATGACCTAATGAAATACCTCGCCGGGTCAGCTTTTTTATGCTTCACGGAAGACAAAGGAACCGCTGCCCATCCACTTTCTTGTCTTATTATAGATTTCTTATTTAATATCTCCAAGGCTGACCGGGAGCGTCAGAGTCAGACAAATCTGTGGAACCAGGAAGAAATACTTAAAAAGAGTTTTTATCATTAATTTAGCTGGAATTATTTATAGGTGCTATAAGACTAGGGGCCGTCCCTTACTTTTTAATTGTTGCTTTTCTTTACTGCCTTTCTTTTGAAATCCATTTTCATAAAAGAAAGAAGTATGTAGATGCAAGACTTTGTTTGACACTACACTTGATTAATTACATATTTAAACCTTGTTATATATAGCAAAATATAGATACCGCTATGAAACAAGCAATCATCATTCATAAATGGTGTAGGGCCAAAGTCAATAAAAATAAGTCAGTCAAGTTGACAACAATCACTACAAGCCACCATCCCAGCGTGGACAAGCAAGCAGTGCCGGGGGCAGGGCGTTAAAAGCCCAAGTCTTGCTGCCCTTCCACTGACAGTCGGAGTGGAGCGAGGACCAGTACTTTGGGGCTGTATAGGGGAGGTGGGGGTTTAAGTGGTCGTACAGTGAGAAATCACCACAGTCGTCAATCTATTCAGCACTTACATTATAGTCTTTATAGCCGTGTGGGTACTGGCCAGGTGACCCTTAGTGGCCATCTAGTTTATGTCTTTATGGTGCTGGAGGAGCTTTAGGGGCTGCTGGTCAGTCTACACTGGTCTACACTACACAGCCATGTGGCAAGAAACGATTTATAACTCCTGTGTGAAGAATGCCCCAACCATAGTCCCCTAGAATATTTACACAAGTAGTCGATGTCTGGAGACACTCATTGATAGTCAACTTATCTTTAGATGACAATTTCTTTTTTCATATCATCTGTGAGCAGCCACGCAGAAAAGATTATCTGTGCGTGCATGGATTATCTTTAATACTCGGCTAAGCTGCTCACAATATAGTGTATTACCCCCACCTTTGATATTTGAATTGGTCCCCAGGAGCTGGTCTCAGTTAAACATTAGAAATGTGAATCACTGTTCACAATAATTCCCCTTCCTTGCAACACTGGTCTGTAGGCTAGTTCTGGTGGTTCTGGTGGTCAGTTTAGGGAGTGATCATTTTTTAACAACAGGGGGGGGGGGGGGGGGTTTCACCCCCCCCCCCCTCCCAGGGGTCGAAAACCGGCGCGCACCCGCGCGCACCCGCGCGGGCCCTTTGAAGCATGGTTACGCGCAGGCTTTTTGTCCCAAAACAGGTTACATTTTTTTACTCCCCCCCCCAAGAGGGGTCCAAATTTATTGTCCCCCCCCCCCACCTCAAGGGGTCCAAATTTTGTTGCCCCCCCCCCCCCCCCCCGTTGATAAAAAATGATCACTCCCTCAGTAGTATAGGACTCCCTGGGGTGGTGGAGGTATGTGTACGGGTCAGTAGCAGGCCACCCCCTGTCAGTCCTCCCCCTCATCCCCATTAGCCTGCCTCACCTGCAGAGCCCAGGGGTCAACCCCCACCTCTTTATTCCCACACCCATCTCACAGGTTACACTGACCAATGAGGCTACATAGATGTATGTCTCTACACTGACTTATATAGTGCGCCTAGGGTAGTTCAGAGGTATAGATAGGGTTGCATTTATTGGTACACATTGCTTCAAAGCAATATTATGCCCTATATGCCCTATTGGGTTGATAAAAGACTCGCTAGGACTACATTCATGCATCATGACGACAAAAGGCATAACATATCAAAGTGATAAATAGCCTTTCCTGATAGTCAAGTAACCTTATCCTCCACTATTGTAACATCATATGGATACAGGATATATGGATGGGTAATTCACAGGATACATGGATGGGTTAATCACCGATAGGTTGGTCCAGGTATACACAGGTCATTGTCCCATCAGCTGATTATTGCCATCTCTTACCAGGTAACCTAACAGTGGACCCCCCCCCCCCCCCCCCCAGTTCCAGGTACAGGTACAAGTACCTGATGATTACAAGGTGAGGCTACTTAGTAGATGAGGTTACTGTCACATCCTACAATCAGACCTACACACACCCTACTGCTCTAGACTCTCCCTACTGCTCTAGACTCTCCCTACTGCTCTAGACTCTCCCTACTGCTCTAGACTCTCCCTACTGCTCTAGACTCTCCCTACTGCTATAGATTCTCTCAGGTGCTCACCAGGTCACTCACCTGGTCCCTTCTGTCAGCACACCTATAATGGTAATGGTATACCTGGAACCCACATTCAGGCACCATGCACCACACCTTAACCCCTTAGGGGCCACATCGTGCTTTAATGCATTATGTCGTTTATCATCATGATGCATGAATGCAGCCTTAATGACTCTATTCGCCATGCCAGTTTACTGCATTGCTGCATCACGCCGATCCTAAATGGGTTGATACACTCACGACGGGGCTGCATGGTGCATGAATTCATAGTCCTGGCGAGTAGACCTGCCGAGGCTGCATCCATGCATCATGACGACGAAGGACATCGTACATTAAAGCACTATGAGGCCCTTAAAGGCACTACTTCCTCCACCAGGTCATGGTCAGGTTTTCCACACAGGTGTACATAGTGTTGACGACGGTATCATATAGTGTTTCTGTGAACATAGTAAAGGGCGTGAATTTGATTAGGCCCTTTCAAACAGTGGCGGTCCCATATAGAAATCTCATTGGACGAGTATGGTATAACTTGTAGGGTTCATGGACTTTGCAATGGTACAACCCCAGTACATTTATCTTTTTCATTTCACATCGTTATCCCCCAATAACATGGCATCAAATGAGATCATTAATATGATTCCACTTCCTTCCTTGAGCAAATTAATAATTTTAGACATGGATTGTTATTACTTTACTCCTGGCATGAATTGCACCTGTTGAACGCTGAAGCTTTGTCATGGCTGTAGAGTATCTCATCTCATGTTTTAATCCTTTGTCCCCAGTATGCTTTACCTCCTCACATGGCACTCCCTTGTCCTTGGCACACACCCCAAGTACTCTTCATTAGCAGCTCTCACCTTTCTTCCTAATGTGTTATATCATCCAGGTATCCAGGTGTGAGAGATAGGACTGTCAGGTGAGGTGAGAGTATTACTCAGGTGTTACATGGTCAGGTAAGAGCAGGTTACCCAGCAGTAATACCTGCCCCTCCTTACCTGTGGTCAGGTGTGTGGCTACCTGTCTACTACCACCACAGGGTGGGGGACAGGTAAGGGTAAGGAGGCTGGGTCACAGGTGGGATAGGAGTGGAGGGGAAAGGGGTAGAAGGTAGGGTGGGGTGGAAAGAGAAGGGTAGGGGGGGAGCTAAAAGGGTGCTTTAAACCCCCATCCATCCTATATATAGCCCTGAGTACTGGCCCTCGCTCCATTCGAACTGTTGATGGAGGGGCAGCAAACTTGTGGGACCTGGGATGGAGAGAGAGGCTGGGGCAGCTAGGGATGATGGAGTATGGGGGGCTATATACAGTAGGGGTGGTCAACGAGTGTGGGGTGTAGAGGAAGGATGGAGACACAAAAGGGGAGGGGTGATATGGGGATGGTAGGGGTAGCAGCAGGAATAGGTGGTATTGGGTAGGGGTGGCAAGGGGTAGAGGGGTAGGGGGTAAGGGGTGGGTGCAGTAAGGTCTAAGGTCCCTCCAAGTGTCACTACACCCATCTGGTACAACTGCCCCAGGGTTCAACCAAATGTCTCAGGAGGCTTAGGCAAAGAAAATCAAAGAAACATACAATACATGTAGCTGTTGCTTGCCAAGACCCCTTTTTGCCACTATTACTTTATCGGTTTTTATTGGGTAACCTCTAACTCTATACTCATTACTGAAGTCAACAAGCAAAGAGATGCTATAGAAAGAAAATGCTTACACGTGCTTTTGGGAATTCACTACTAAACCACACAAAGACAAGACAAGACCATTCTGCCACTGTGTTGAATCCCGAGATACCTTGGTAGACTGTAGGTATAAGCATTGACAATGGATGGCTGACTTCTTAGTATATAGTGTATCGTACATATACTAAATTATTAACATATTGCCCACCTTGAAGAAATAAACATTAAGTGTTTTCCCCTTTCTCAGCCAGATTTATGCTGCCATAAAAAATAAAAGAGGCCACGACACGGTCTCTAGTCCCCTTGAGGAGTATACTAGCACTAGTATGTTCCACCCTAATTATCATTTCAAGGGCATTGACACAGGGGTCAAGGCTAATGATGGATACCTGCCAGGGTCAAAGGGTCACGGGTTCAAGGTGACATAGAAGGGGTCATTATAATACATTTAAGGCGGCGACCACGTGGTACCTGTCACTGCCCTGTCACCACGTGGGTCTAGAGGCTCAATTTATGTTCACACTTTGGCCTTTGCCTGTCATTTCTGGCCCTTATTAAAGTGACAATACATCACAATTTGAAGGTTTCTGCTATAATCCTGTGGTCGTTTTTGTCATTTGTGGAGGCAGTAGTGGCAGATGGGGAGTCTGGTAGAGTTTAACGTCTAACAGTGAAATAGCTAGCTTTAGTATAAAAGGAGGTAAATGCTGGACTCTATATGAAATCATTATCTTCCATTTGGAATAATTGCCATATTTGAGAGCTTGTCAGTTGAACCTAGGAATGACAGAAACTTGCACAAAAGTTACACTTTTAGCTCTGGACACCTGCTTCCCCCCACTGAGTATTAGTCTATGATACTAAGGAAACAGTCCACTTATGAAAGAACCCCATATAATGCCATGTTTGACCAACCCCAACCGGTATCCCCAATACCACCAGAGAGCCCCAAACCCAGGCCTTGCACTCTAATGTCCATTTTCATCATGATATATTTATGCATTCAGCCCTGGCGAGCCTTGCAGACCCTTTGGGAGTGTATTAATTCCATAGTGACAAATGGCACACTGTATACAAGCAACATGCGGCTCTAGAAGGTTTAAGGCCACATGGCCCGATCCAGCCTCTCGTGTAGAAACTGCAAGTGAACCTTGCCTGAACCTCATCCCTCCTGCCTCCCCCTTCCCTAATACCAACCCTCCTCCATCTCCTACCCTTGTTCTGGCCTCTTGTTCAGGTGCTATATTGTAGGGTGGTGTGTGTGGGGGGGGGGGGGGGCACACTCCCCAGGTAAGTAAGTCAAGCTGAGGGTCAGGGAGTGTCAGATCCATCAAACCACGTGACCCGTGAGGCGGCCCTGGTGTAAGGTTCCCACCAAGCTGCACATCAAGACACCAGGCAAGTCTCTGGGGGCTGTTAACACATTAAGGGCAGCAGGGTGCTTATAAAAGGGGGGGGGGGGTCTGTGGAATCCTTCACAGTCCTCCTAGTATTAGGCTCATACCAAGCTGAAGAAACATACCGGTAGAAAGGCTTCACACTGGTCACCACGGGAATATGCAGAAGAGGTTGTACAGTCAGGCCTCACCCCGCGAATTTAGAGAAAACAAGGAGAAATCCGAGGAAATAAGTTCAAATGTAATGGAAAAGGGCCTCTGAGAAAGTGAGGGATTCGATGTAGTAAATGTGTGGCGGGGGGGGGGGGGGTGGCGGCCATACTCTAGGATTCCAATAGCCCTATGCATTGTGATGGATGCGGAGATTGTGAGGGGGATAAGGTGGAGGGGATTTGGTTCTCAGGGTACAATGCTTTGTGGTCCAGAACTATAATTAATGGACAGGGTGAAGGAGGAGGTGGGCAGGGGGAGGGAGGAGGGGCAACTGCCTAGGGGGAGGCTGAAGGGCTGGACTTTTAACCATTTGAGGACGGAATGATGCCTCAATGTCAGGACCCTTACATGGTTGTAGAAGTTATAGTTATGGATATGCAGTGTGGCAAGATGAGGTATTATTAAGACCCCTACCTAGTTGTGACAAGAGTCTGGGCAAGACTAGGTACAATCAGGAATCTTACCTAACTGTGGCAGGAATCTCAGCAGAACTAGGTACGATCAGGACCCCTATCTAGTTGTGGCAGCACCAGTGTATGGACTTTATTATTGGTCAAGCTAGTTAGCTAGTATAATGCTAATAGCCGATAGGAGTTTTTCTACCATGTTGGTTATAGTTGGTCACCCTCAACCTGTCAGTCACTGGTCAGCCCTGTGAGCACCTTTAATGAGGAGACGCTGGTTTCTTTGAGTACTAATCAGCATCAAATTAGCAGCACACAATGGTGGCCCACCCTGCAGCCTCTTCACCCCTCACCACTCAGATACCTCCGCCCCCTATTGTCACACAATATAGGCCGCCCACTTCCGGACTAGTAGTATAACATATTTCACCCTCGAGGTATGGCTGGGGGTCGGGGGCCCCTGAACCTGGCGCTGCATAAGATAATGGTCACTCTACTTTGAAGGCATAGCCAGTCACAAATCCAGCTTCATAGTGTCCATAACTATTGTTCTGTATAACAATGTTCTGTGTAGCTAGCCCCCATAGTAGTGGAGAGCATGAATACATGTATCCGCTCTCCACATCAAGAAGTGGGGAGGCTACTAAGTAACATTTTCAGGATGATCGTGCCTGAGGATCATGTTAATTCTTTCGTCGTCACTCCATATGATACAACACTAGCACGAGTTAATTGTTTGTGATGTATTGAGTATATCATGCCAACAGGTACAGAGTGCATCATACAACACATTACGATGCTGTCCTTAACGGGTTAACCCACCAGCCACACAGCACTACTTAGCTTTCACCTCTGCTGCCTTGCACAACATGCAGTAGCACTATAAGGAAGTGTAACTCAAAAGAGTACTTTGGAGCAGCTCATATTAACAGAACAGACAAGGGTTAAGATCAGCATTTTTATCAAAATGATTCAGGGAAAAGAGTGAATCACCAGTGGGTATGACCAGGATGTGACTAACCCTGCTGCCTCCCTGCTGTAAGCAGCACCCAGCAGCATACATGTGGGCTCCTCCAGTACCCTCACACACAGCCGGGCCCTCCTCCAGGGGAGGCGGCAGGGGAAGAAGTGCTTCTTGGGGTTTAAAGCTAGATACTACATTGCACTAGGCTGCTGCATCTTGAGGCTCATTGGGGTAAGTTATCTTATATATATGTTCTTTCTTTAAAATTATCTCCTGTCTTTAGAATATTGAAAATATGTATTTAAAGAAATAATTATATATAGTACAAATGTTGCCATGTTCCACTACCCTTTTGCGTCACATATGCTTTGCGCTGCTTGAACAATAGTTTTGACATCAGTATGAACGATAGGCAACAAGGAAGTTATATTAGTATGACTGGTATGGTGAAATGAAAGCAGTTTAATTCATGTGTGCATAGAAGAGGTGACATCTGTCGATTGCAATTATCAGTTTCAGCGCATAATGATCACTAAAAGTAAGTGACCGTTGAATGGCTTTTGGGACAAGGATGTGATTTCATTTTGATATTCGCAATGGATATTGATCTCTCCCGGAAAGACTTCCCCCCCCTCCCTCACGTTCCATAAATATCAACGAAAAATCATGAGGATCACTTTGGTCTTGATGTCTAAAATTGTCTAAAAATCCTTAAAGTGTTTATGAGAATTACATCCCCGTTGAAATCTGGTCTAAAATATCAGCCCCAGTCGCATATCTGAGCAGGGAAAAGTTGTAAGCCTACTACGCTGGTCACTGAACAACCAAACGCTACAGAGAGTGAGCAAACCAGGCACCAGCGAACTCTGTGTGTGTGTATGTGTGTTGGGGAGGGGGGGGGGCAGAGGGAGGAGCCGAGTCACCACAACACACCTCCAGATCCAGATGGGGCTGCTCCTATATAATGGAGTTATACACCACTACACCATGGAGGAGCCTTAATGCCTCTACCTTAAACACTCACACAGGAGGAGGATATACCTGGGGGAGTCTCACAATGGGAAGGTGAGCATCTACATCCTTGTATGAAGGTATGAGGGGATAACATCGTATAACACGAGAAGGTTCTGCTGCCTGACAATTGCTGAGACGTAGTAGTAGAACGGCGTGCCGGTTCTTGCACCATTCTAGAGGTAGGGAGGGGGCTGACTCACTTGTCACTGATATGAAGGGGATTTCTTTCCTTCAAGTATTTAACTAGTCATACACATAATTATCATCATGTACATACCATAAGGCATTACAAAGATGATTTGGAGTTAAAAACAAGAATTGAATAAATAAAATATGTGACTTGCCATAGGCTGGCTGCAACGTATAGTTAGGGAATATTCATTCATTATCTTCTCTAAATGAGTAAATACATCGGTTCTCTTCAAATCGTCATGATATATTAAATCGATACAGTGATGACACTACTATCCCTGCCTGAGTCACAGGACCCAGCCTCCCATGCCTTAGCCTTAGGCATGGCTGCTACAGAAATAGCCGGTGACACACTCTGATCGTGCTCCATGCCTTCATTGATCCAGCCTCCTGTGCATTCTGCTTCTATTAAACAGCTAATAGAGGCGGCGCAGGAGGCCGGTGTAGAGAGTCTCCTCTCAGGGTCCTCCCACAACTAGGTGATGGTCCTGGGGACGGTTACAGCAGCTACTAGTATACCACTCCCTGGCAGACAAAAGGCAGGGTTTCTTTCTAACTGTTTGCAGGAAAACATCTAACCTTAATCTAGTACAGCCTTAATATAGTACAGTAATCCCAGTGGAAAGGCAGGAATACCCCCATATTCAAATCTGGCACCTCTGTAATTTACCATGTTATTTTGGAAAGGATGGTAAAGCAGGGTATAATGAAAAATCAAAATTGGTCCCTTTCCGAAGGGAATCCCCTACTGTATAACATGGTTGTGGTGCAGTGCAGACCTTACACGTTAGCAGCAGCGCCTGGTGGGTGTTGTGCCAGTTTACGGTCATCAATACATGTAGGGTGAGGGGAGGCTGCACTGACTGGGTAAGGTGACCTACTGCAGAGGGACCCTGGAGGAGGGGCCCTGGAGGCAAGGTCTGTAAAGTAGCCCTTACACGGGCACCTAACGCTCCGATCCGCCCCATCTCGACCCATCTCGACTGGCTAGGCGGGTCGAGTCGGCCCGTGTATGCCTGTTCCCGACCCAGTTGAAGCGGGATGGGGAGAGTCGTGAGATTTCAAGCAGTGTTTGAAATACAGCCCCGACAGGGGCTCAGTGGGGGGTGCAGATGGGGCTGATCGGGGCTGAAATGCCCGTGTATACTCACTCCCGACTGAGTTGGGCAGAGTCGGGAGTGCTTTGGCCAATGAGGTGATACCTTTTAGGAATGTAATCAATATTCATGAGGTTAATAATCTGTAGAGTCGGGAGTAGTCGCCTGTCTGCCCCTGTGTGTATACTAGTTCTGTCCAGTTCTCACGCTCCGCTCCATCTGGGGACAACTGGGTCAGTTGAGTTGGGATGCGGCGGATCGGCGGAAAACGTCTGTGTGTATACCCTGCTTAACAGGATGTAGCATTGCAGTAGGCGTTACTAATATAGGCTATGGGAGGGCATGCTCTCGTTACTGTTAAGGGTAGGGTTTATGTGTGGTTGTGGCCCGGGGTTGTGGCAACCTCTCTAGCCATACTAAAAGTAGGTAGATTCTACTCACTATACTACACCATACTACCGTCCTTTTACGTCCTATTATCTTTAAAAGTAATCCCATCTTACTTTCCTATACTACTTACATGTTAATACTGCTGGTGTTGTAACTAAACCCAAAGACACCCCCTTTAAGCTCAACCACTACGCTACTAGGAGCTGGCGTCATGAAAATAATCGCAATCGCACACTGCATGTGTTAATCCTTTCACGGGTTTAACATTCATGAGAATTCATTTGATTATCTCCCTCCCCACCACAAAGAGATGATATCATTTTTAGCTATCGCATTTTGTCAAATTTGCAGGATTATGGGATGGCTTTTACAAGGGCTTAAGCGGATTTACTGAAGCCTTCTGCAGTTGACAGCTTCGGAGATCCCACTAAGATAACCAACTGGCCAATGGTAAGGGGGGGTTGGGGTGTTGAAAAATCGTCCAGAATTACTGCCATATCAAACGACAGAAATATGTTGACTTGATATGAACTGCTTTCGCAATGTTGATATTTGCCATGGATTTTATCAATTCCTGCACAATAAGCAACCTTTGTTCTGCTGATTATGTGCTTCTCTTGTGCAACATTTTATCAAATTAAATCTTTATTTTACAACTTTTATCCACATCTGCATCAGCAGTGCTATTATTATCATAAATTACCAGTGTCGATGTTTAGAGACAACATAAGGCTAATGTACCTTTGTCCCATGCCATTGTTATTTTAGTTACCAACCACCTGCTATTTTTCTTTTAACAAACCCTTTTTTTTTGCCATCCTATTGAAGTAAAATCATCACGACCAAAAACAGTAAAAACACACCTAACCCCTAATCTCCTCTCCCTACGTCGGTCCCAACTGCAATCAGTGGACATCAGTAGGTGCAACGTTTTTTTGTTTCGTTTCGTGACGGAGAGAAATGCCAGAAAGGTAATGGGCGGTCCTGGGAAAAAGGGGAGTCTAAAAGTAGTCAAGAAGGGTCAGGTGTGAGAAAAGGCTGCAAAAATGACGGTCCATTTTCACAAAAACTAACCCGACTGGAATGTCATTTAAGTACACCGACTCTGACCTGCAGAGTGCACTGCACTTACCAGCCATAAAAGGTGGTTTTAAATATAGTAGAGGGGAATGGGAATTAAGGGGCTAGGGAGTATAGTCTCAGTTTCAAGTGATTGTTCTTCAATGCACAATTTCACTTTGCCCGTACATGTGTCATGTTGGCCGTACGTGATTGATACATAGACAAGAGGGCCCGCGAGTTAATCGCTTGCTCTTCATTGGTTCATCATGACTACAAAGGATGGTGAAGTCTAGAAGGATCATGCCGTCCTTAAAGGGTTAATACATGTTGGTCAACTATTCCTCATTTGTACATCCCTTTGTTTTTAGTAACGCATGGAAGTGTCATCAATTGCCAATTAACCCTCATATCTGCCACCACTCACCGCCCACTATATATACACACAAAAGGCTCCAGACTCCAGATATTATTACTCTTTTACATCTTTAGCAGACAATATTGGGTCGATATAGCATTCTATTCTCAGAACAAAGGCTGTCTTAACGGAACTGATACACATCTTATTTTACCGTCTTATCTCTGATGTGAAAATAGGAACATGTGAATAGATGACATTGCTCTTTATAATGGTCCTCCCTCCTTCGAGTGCATGGCTAATAGACCATTATAGGGGCCGAGGAACAATGCCATGTAGCTTTCAAACGTCTGCGATTGATGTCATTATGGTAATCATAGTCATAATTAAATTCGAGGAGACGTGAAAATACTATAGGATAGGGATGGGTGAAAAAAACTGAATTCTATGAGTGAGTGCGGCTGTATTTCTGATGTTATGCACCTCCTCCGCTGGTCACCATCAGCACAATCCGTGCCGCTGGTCACTTACACGTCAGCACACCGTCTACCAGCGCCGTGACTCACTGTCGTCTGCTTCCTTCATTTCTTAATTAGTGGTTTATTGTGACAAATGTTGATTGCTCGTTTACGCCATAGCTGTGTTTGTATGTTCTTCGAGAGAGATATGAAATAAGCAGCCTTTAATTGTCAGTGTCGGCAATAACCAGAGGTCTACTGTAGAAGCCTTTGCCAGCCTCAGCAATAGTTCTGAGATCTACTAAAGACACTAGACAGCATTTGGCCAGCCTCACCAACCGCCGAGAGATAGTGGGATTACAAAGTTCATGTACAATGAACACAGTAGCATATAGGCAAGTTTACTAATTAAGTCTTGTATACTAATTGCCTTCCGTTTTAGGCTGTTACATGTGTGGAGGTTAGAATTCAATTTCGAATACAATTACTTGAATCACTGAATTCTGGTGCTGATTAATTGCTAGAGCTGAGCAAAATGCTCAATTAAAAGCTGATTATCTCAAGGCGTGGCAGCAGACGACTTTTGTGACGACGTGTAAGACGACCGGAAGCCATTGTAGAGCAGACGACATTGGACACCAGACAGAGGTGATACTCAATACTCACTGACACCTGTCAGAGTGCCGGCAGTGGGCTGCTAATATTAGTATAATTAGCACTAATTATCCATCAAAACCCACCAAGTGAGACGCAGGGAAGCTCTATTGATAAATAGAGAACCTGAACCTTCGCCCACTGTCTAAACAGCGTCAAGAACGTAAATACTTATCTAAATTTAACATCTCGTCACATTTAGCAAACTTTTGCTTATTGTGATTTCTCAATATTAAAAGCTTTTTTTCCCCTGAATATGATTCGATAGTTCTTTCTGACACTTACACAATGTATTAAACTGATGAGAGACAGCTTATAACAGCAGCAATGATATACATGTGAGAGGTAATAGCAAAAACATGAATTGCTAATTTCAGATAGTGAACATGTGATTCCATGTGTTTCCTCCATATTTACTAGGAATGATAGACAGGTATATGCTTAAACATGAGTATCAATATGGGCTCACCCAATACATCAGTTTCAAGGTTCCATGGTAAAGGTACTCACCTGCAGAACAAAGGTAAACATGGTTAGACAACAGGCAGGGTGATAGGCAGGGTTTAAAGCTTTTCAATTATGTATAAACTTTTACATCTATAATATATGCACACGTCAACACAGTATGGTATGGGGATATTAGGGAACGTTCAAAAATGATGTCACCTATCTATGGACCTGGAAGCCCCTAGTCACTATTTTTGGGTAATTGGCCTATTCAAATGTATAACTAACAACATTTTATAATCACTAACCCAAAACCTAGCCAGTCATATATCTTGAATTAATACCTTGTTCAAAACAGACTGTGCTTTATCATGTTATCTATGTGTGAAACCTCCCATATCCCCCTTAGACGTTGGGTAGCTGGTGGTCGCCATAGTGCACATTCCACACTGCCACCTGTCGGGCTGCTGGGGCACCAGATGTGTGTGTGTGTGGGGGGGGGGGGCTATTGGTGTCAGGTGTCAACACAAACTTCCGTTCCATCTATATACCGATGTTGCAAGTTCCTTAGTAGGGGGCACCATTGCTTGATCTGGTAACCAGCGAGATTAGCACTGATACAGCAATCACAATGGGTACAGGCTGTTACATAATGCCCCCTAAGAATTCTGCGGTGAAGGCCAAGGAATTTTCTCATTGGTTGATAATGCAACCGGCTAGACGCCTATACACACGTGCTCTGTGTGTGTGGTAGGTGGGGGGGGGGGGCGGTGTCACCCCACACTACCCAGGTTACCAGGTCAAGGTGCGAGGGGGAGGTGGGGAGCAGCAGAAATATCAATGTGACCATAATAATGATGCTCTATGAATATATTTCACAGAATAAATCTCCTTTGATGGTATGGTCAAAATATTTCATGGCACGAACATGTGGAAAAGGAAAACCATATCTCAAAATCAAAATCATATGAAGAAAAGGGAATTGTCCCAGCCAAACGTTATTTAAGGAAATGTACCAGACAGTCATTAGTATGTCTAAACAGCAGATCGTGAGATGGCAACCTACAGATTGGCCATTAGGGCTACATTAAGCTACATTAAATTGGCTCCTCCTGCATGATATCTCAAGGTTCATATTCCCTTTTGTTGAGATGCAGCAATGCAGATCTGCTGAGTAGTTCAATGGTATCATGACAACCGCTTCGGGATGATGCATGCTTGGTGAGTAACTCGCCAGGCCTGCATTGTATTATAATGACAATGGGCAGACTGCATTGAAGCATCCCGCGGTCCTTACAGGGTCAATGTGATGGTATTGAGACTCATGGGAAATATGGAATAGACTGCAGGATAGCTAGATTCCCAGCTAGGTTATACCAATCCAAGCATGGACAAATGCTCCCTGGTTACAAATACATTTTTGTAGATAGCTATAATAATACGTGGGAAATTATTTCTCTCATATTTGATTATGGTAGACACAGACGTGATGTCTAGAGATAGCAGCATACAAAGGGTGTAACGTGTCTCAAGGCTAAGTTAACAGCAATGTCATGTATGCTGCTAAGCTTAATGTGGATATGACTGTATCCAGACGGCAAAACCTGTAATACCAGTAAGATCAGCTTGATCCCTATAAGATATCTGTGTACAATCTACTTGTAGCACAAAGGCCTTAGCTCTCGGCCTTAGCCGTGAACACCGTATTAAATTATAGGACCTCAGGGAGATACAGGTGACAAGATGCGCCCTCGGATACCTTTCCAAGTACTAGTAGATATATGGTATATGGTGCCACTCTCCAGTCGTTGTCCCCCTACTACATATAGCACTAGATATATAGAAACAGAGGAAAGCTCCGGCAGGAGAGTGAAGTGTCCATCCTCTGACACCACCACTCTGTGCTGCCCTCTGTCTCTGACCTTCCCATGACCTTTGAGTGTCCACCGGGAGTGGACAGGAAGTGACCTGAAGGAATGATGACCCCTGGACGCCTGATACCCACTGATAGCGGATACCAAAGGAATTTGGACCTGTCTATCAAGTTCACTTGGGCTCAAATCCCAAAGCACAGCTTGGGATGGAGATCCTTTGTCTTTTGTGGCTTAGTTTAGCTCTGGTTGGTAAAAATAATAGTATCAAAAATTCAGATTTCCATGACATTGAGGAAACAGTTCACGATTTTCTCCATGAAAATATCATGTTTTGCCATGACTTCATCACTACCGCATTGCAGCAATGCTAGATGCTAGCCCCTATTCAACACACCTCATAATTTAAACTCTTATAATATATATTTGAGACAGGGGATGCTAAAAGCTAGAAAGCACCCCAAACCTCCAGGGCAGTCTGGTCTTAGCCCATCACCTGGTTGACTGGAGGAGGGGCGGGGGTTAATACCCTGGGGGTCAGGGGAGACCCTGCTGGCATCCCAACTATGGGAATTTCCATTTTCAATCTGATTAAGAGATTCTTCACCAATACTCCCATGTGGTCAAGCATGAACAGTACCTGGCAGTACGGACACGGGACTGAAGCAAAATGAGAGTTTGGGCATGGTGCTATGCTCTCAAATCTGTAAGGAATTCCAAGGGATTTGCATTCCAAAGCCCAGAAGCATTTCAATGTTAAACTTTACTAGCAAACTGGACATTATGTATCGAGTTCTTATTTGGTTTCTCCTGTGTCTGTGGCATACCTCAAAATAGATATACGCTTGTAAACAATGTGGGAATCGATATGCAAAGTGGATTGATTTAGACTTATCAGGTATCTTATCGTTTGAACAAGGTATTGTTTTTCTTATCCAGTATAATTTATACTCATAATACTGGGCCTGAACTTAATCACCCAGCCACCAGACCTTACAGGCAGTCTATTGTCTCAATAAGCATCTTATCAGGCGTATGGCAGTCATATACATTTTGCATATTGATCTCGATCCTGCCACAACTAGGTACCGTATGGTTCCTGATGGTACCTAATCCTACCACGACTCCTGCCATGTGTAGACCTGCAGGGGTCAGTATCCAGTCTTAATAGGACCCAAAGACATTTCTCTCACAAATAGACGGTACCTGCTCCTACCAGAACTAGGGGAATATTCCAGGTAAGGGCCCTGCCTGTCGGGGCCCTCGTCTGCCTCATGGTAGCACAACCATTCGGTTCCTGGCACCAATCATACATTACATGGAGGGATTAAAGAGTTCATTGCATAGAAATAATGGGCAGAGAGTATATATTATGGCATGCTATGTTGGGAACCTCTCACAGAATGCCTGCAGTGCAGTTTAGACCATAATGTATACCAGCAGCAGATCCTGCAGGGTAAATGGAGGGGTACAAGACTGCCTTCCTACCCCTACCTGACACTACACCACGTGATCTGGAGGGTCAGGAGGCGGTCACCAGGTGGTAGCACCATCTCCACCCAGTGCACAAAGGTCACAGGTCACAGGGTGCTTAGGGCAGTTCATAGGTCACCCTCCAGGGGGCGGCACTTCCTGGTACTTGGGGGTATTTAAATTAGGGAGTACAAAATTGTGTATTACTACATGTACAAATGTTAAAGTAAAATATCAGAATACAATTCCAAATTCAAAGGAGTACATCTATGTGTTTTAATTTTGCTCGAGCTGACTGAGCTATGTGTACTAAAAGAGATTACTGAATTTGGCCAATAACGAAATAACCATTATTGTTAGATTTTACCTGTAAATATCCTTCTTTTTATAAGTTGTGGACTTGGCAATCAAACCCTTGCATCTTAAAACATACATGTATGCCCCTTAGCCAGTAGCCTAGGGACTGGGAATTCTAGACTCCCTGATATAAATCAGCTGAAAAAAGTGAGCAGCTCAACCCATTGTATGTCTATGTATAGATATTGATGCCTACCTAGATGTCCTCCTTTAAATTATAATTGGGGCGCTGGTTATTTTAGCGTACGGTCGGCTTTTTTCTCATCAAGTCCTCGTTTCCTCGCTAACAAAATCCAATTACACGCCCATTTCCTTAAAGATATTAGTTTTTTCCTATAAATCTAGAAGGAAGATTGTCCAGGCTCCTTCAACTATGGACAAACAGGAAGACCTGTGGCTATCTTCATGGAGGCATTGACAGTGCTTAACCCTTTAAGGACGGTGTGATGCCTCAAGACCTTGTGGATATGTTTGCCACGATGCTTGAATGCAGTGCATCATGCCGGCTCTCCGTGAGTGTGTATGCCCTATAGGATCGGTATGATGCATGCATGCAACCCTGGCACGTTAATCGCCAGGGCTGACAAAATTCCATTGTGAATTAAAGCAGTATGCTGCCCTTAAAGGATTACTAGTAGTGAGCGGGTGTGGGTGGCGAGCAGGGAGATGGCAGGAGGAGGGGGAGCGTCCTCCTACTCGGCCATGACCTTAATCTTTCCCACGCCTGCCCCAGGGGACCCACCCTACCGCTCCAAATATCGATCTGGCACTGGAGGCTCGTTCGGAAACTCATCTTAACTATCTGTGTCAGATTAGGGGACACGAATGAAAACAGGCTGCATGTATCAAAGCATACTTCTGTCACTATGGCCTAAGAGGGTGAACAATTTATACATGTATTATGAATCAATTTGATTGGATTGTTCATGTTCTACTACTGTAAACGTATTAATTTTCGCTCAGTACATATTTTCGCGCATTTCCCGCACATACCTGCATGCGCGAAAATATGATGTGCGGGAAAATTTCACCCAAAAATTTGCTTTCCAATGATGGTTGGCACTTCATATTTGGTCAAATAATAATTAGATCTATACCAATGGGCAGGGGGAGGGGGGCTCCCGCAAGCCAAAGTGAAGGTCTATGCAAGCTGCACCCAGTAATATGGGTTTATGTTAAATCATTATGATCCTTGAATATGTATTCTCTCTTCCCCTTTTTACCCTAGGATCGTTAATAATTGTTCGATTGACAAGCTGTAAAAACTGACATGTAGCTAGGAACTCAGTGATCACAAATGCGCGAAAATATCATTGCGCGAAAAGGTCCTTTTATGCTTGATGCGCGAAAATTTAGCTGAGCGAAAATATCTACGTTTACAGTAATTCAATGCATAACACCTCCATCTATGGCCTGGCTGTTTGTTAACTAGAGGACTTTTCAAACACCCCCTCGTTAGAGAAACAGGGCGCATTCGCAGGTTGAAGTCCGGTCAACAAGCACTAACGAAACCCTTTATTTTCATGTCAGTAAATCGGGCATTATTTGAACAACCTGCAGAGTTCAGCCTTCTACCATGACCACACACACCGGGGGAGATCAGGGGAAACACCTCACCCTCTGGACTCCCACACACCCAGGGGCTGTATCCGCCATTATTTATATTTAAAGCCAGTTAAATAGATGGGGGCTTGTTTCTAATGTTAACTGCTGGACAGATGGCAGGGTGGGGACACCCCCTCTCCTCCCTCAACCTCCTCGCTAATGATAATGGGTAAATGGCATTCGTGAAAAGTGAAAAGGGAAGGGCAAGAGCCTGGTCTGTGATCAACCTATTTATTTCTTCCACTCTTCACGACCGACTCATCACCGTGCCTCCATTGACTCTGCAAAATAAAGAAAATTTAAAAATAAAATAAACAGGCCATGAATTAGGCCTGTTTATTTATTTTATTTATCTTTGTGTGTGTGTGGGGGGGGGGGGGCGGGGGTAACCTTAAATGTCTTCTTATATCTATCGATATCCTACCTTTTGGGGGGAGAGATTCCCCTATATTATATGCACGTTCAATGCCATGTGTGCATGTATAGTGTTGGAGGAGGCATGGCAGTGGAGAGTGTTTTGGTCCACTTGATGAATGAAGGGCTTCAACACTTTCTGCTCATCCACTTCCTGTTCCACTACGCATGCTCAATAGACATGCACGTCCGTAACAACCCGGACCCTCCACACAGAGTGTACCCCATCATATTACAGTCATTGTCAACCTGTTCTTCAAGAGGCTAACCTTTGAAACGTTGAAAAGTTCCCGGTGTCCAAATTGCAAATCCTGGACCGAGTCAATAGGACTTTTGATTCGGTGACTTGAATGTCATGAACTCTTTTAATATTAGACTACTTCCTACTATGGTATTTGCAGGTCATCAAAACGTGGCACTATGCAGCCCTTAATTGGGTTAAGATAAACAGCTAAGCATACATGGTAGAGCAATATATGTTTACAAATCTGCATAAAAGTCCATAAAACCTAAGTCTAAAATAACTATGACTAATATCCGGGACAATTTTTTTTTTTTTTTCTTTTTATTTATCCGGGACTAATATTCACATTGTTTAATCCTCTAACTGCAGCATAATGCTTTATTACACTACATTGTTGACATGATGCATTCATGAATGCAGCACCGGGGAGTACGTATCACACTGGTGCTGAATTCATGAATAATGCATCATGCCCAACTTGATACTCTCCCAGCAGTTGATACTCTCCCAGCAGTGTTCAGCGGCTTGACATGATGCATACCTTGAGGCATCATGCCGTCCTCAACGAGTTAAATACTAAACCAAACAGAAGCTCTAAGTAGGACTAATATTCACAATGTTTACCATGGAGTGAGTACTTGTACTTAGCCTGTTTGGGTGCCAGGACAAAGGTCAAACCCTAGGTCACGTGAAGGTCATAGGTCAGCAGGAGACACGGTGGTGTCGGCCCTATGCTATCTTTGTACACCCTACCCTTAACACTCACTCACACAGGGGCACCTGTCCTCTCCTAAGCCACTGACTGCATTGGGTTTTGCGACTTCTTCTTTTTATGTTACTTAGTTTTTTCTTCCTTCTCCCTGCCCCCCCCTTTTTCTGTGGTGACGTTATTGGCGATAGCAAGCATGTTATAGCTGAAATAGCCCTAAATACATGGAGTATTACACTGGCTCACATGCATTTCATTCACTGCAGCCTTTTGGGAGGACAGTCACAGTGGTGATACTCCAAATAACAACCACCCTTTTCGTCACATTACTGCAAATTCAATGCTCCCTTCTTTAAATTTCCACTTAGTACGAGTAAAGCCACCTGAATCCAGAGCATGCCATCTAATATCGCTGTATTAGCTATATGTGGAATATGAGCTACCCATGAACATAGAGCCATACAGAAGAAAAGAGGGTTGTGATATTGGTGTACATAGGAGGGGAGTCTGGTGCGGAATGTTGAAGGTAAACATTGACAAGGGAGCTGTTTAAACACACCCAAGAACTGTCTGCCAGAAGGGTTACTCCTCATACTCACCAGTTCTACCATTCATTTCCCATCCTCCCTGGGGTTTTCACTACCCATGATTTAACCCTTCTACGACAGGGCGCCTCAGGGCTATGGGAGAGGGCTATTTGTCATCATGGTGCACTACTGCAGTACCGCAAGTATTGGTGCATCATGATCATACCCTTTGGGAGTGTATCAACTACGAAAACTCGCCGGTGCTGCATTCGTACATCATGGCATAGTGAATTAAAGTGCCACACTGCCCTTAAACCAGAAATATGTCTCATTGGTCTACACTCTACATCTGCCCTTATATTTTTTGGTTCATCCAAGAATTTCGTTTGGAAATGTCAGTCTTCTGCTAGTCTACAAGGGCTTCTCCACTTCCCACACCATCCACACACAAACACCATCCAGCCAGCCATACAACACACAGCCCCACACCAAACTCCCAGCATGAAGACTCTCCTCGGTACTGTGTAGTCTAGCGCTGCTCTAGTACCACCATGATCTAGGAATGCACAAACCATACTCAGGCTGGGCTGGTACGGTATCAGAGACAGTCATAGTTAACACAAATTATAGGGGAAAACCCATAATGTGTTTTAGTCTGGTGAGAGAGGGCATAGACTGCAGCCTGACCCTCTTCCAGGGCAGGGTTTGTTGACATGCTGCAGCTGTGTGGACAAATGTCAACAACTCCAGACTCCAGCATGTACAATACTAGAGAAGTAAGCCAAGGAGGTGGCAGGCAGGGACGACATATGGTGGGTGTTTAGGGAGTTGTTCTTGTCACAGGGTGTGAGCTCAGAGGGAATGGAACAGTACCGTATTTGATGTAATATTAAAGGGCACAGGGTGCATACAAAATGGCAATTTAGTAGTAATTTGGACTCCATAATACTCATAATAGGGATCGTCCTGGGAAGAGTTGAGGAGGGGTGCAGAAAGGATTCATATTCAAGTCTACCCCCTTCCCCCTGCTGTTAGTCTCTCAGTAAGTAACAGAAAAATTCAGGCTTCACGCACAGACCATTAACAACAGCCAGACAGTCATATATATCAGACTCCAGACACACTGGGGGGGGGGGGGGGGGCTAGTGTGGATTTTATGGACCTTAATTAACTGATAGGTTGAAACTTAGAATATACATCTATGACCATATGAATAAAAGGAGGTGCTCGGTGTATATGTACATCTATTGGATACAAGATCATTGTTTAGCATAGCGCTCTAATGTATTATGCCCATTTATCGTCATTATGCATGGATGCAGCCCTGGTGAGTAACTCGCCAGTGCTGCATTCCTGCATCACGCCGAGCAGCAATGCATGGCTGGTGAGTTATTAATGCCATTGAAACATCATGATTATGTAATACAACATATAAAGCCATGGTCAATATGCTACATTTAAAGGGTTCTGACTTGCAGTGTCTGGTCTGAATTTAGAAACATAGCACACATTCCTGGCGTGTGCAGCGGGGTGTAGGGTTTAGCACTAGATAGACGCAGCTACCACTTCCCACACCACCCAGCCAGATAGCCTCTGCCCTCCTCTACCCATTTGTCTCAATTTTTACTTCAGTTTATTTTGTGTCTGCTTTGTTTTCAGTTCAGACCTATTTACACTGGGAGGAACTTGAGCTGGGATGTACATTGAAACTAACACTGTTTAACTTTAAAGTTTAAGTTGATTTGCATTGATACCCTCTGTGAGTTAACCATTTAAGGACAGGATGGTGCCTTAAGGCTGCATGTTCATTTGTCATCATGATGCACCAAAACAGGGCTGATGAGTAACACACCAATGCTTCATTGGCGCATCATGCTGAGTCTTCAGGGGTGTAATAATGCACCATGTCTTAGAATGGGCATGATGCATAGTGTCTATGTCAGCGCTGCATTAATGCGTCAGCCAAAACGGCATGATGCATAAAAGCACCATGCTGCCCATTACAGGTGTATTACATAATACAAAGGGGTGTCTCCCCACACCTTCAACACTGGAGGAGGTATAAACAGCCTTCCTCCTCCCTATCTTGCTGATGTCAGCCTTCTTCCTTGTTTTTGGTGGGTTTTTTTTCTCGTACACATTTTATCCTACCCTTTTTGCCCTAGGCAATAAATCTCCTGGACGCAGTTCACCCCCTTTAAGTGTGGCTAGCTTTAGGGATGCACCTGCATACAGTGAGGGGTGGTGTAGTGGGGTAAGGGGGAGGGGTATGCCGACGTTAAGCTGTCAGGGACTAGACCCTGCACCATGATGTATGCCCTAGGTGGTATGTCTGGGTTAGACGGAGTATGTTATCTTAACTCGACATGGGATCTTCGTGACTGAGATCCAATGGTATATAGCACAGGGTTACTATCTCCATACATTCAGTGTATATATTAGTATCACTGTATGGTACATCACCAATACTTAACCCGCTATGGGCAGCATAATGTTTTAATGCACTTGTCTGCATGATGCATGAATGCACAAATGTGAGTTAACATTCCCAGACGGGTGGGCATCATGCATCAATCCAGTCACGCTTTGGTGCATCATGACAACAGATGAAGATGAAGCCGTGAGGCATCATGCTGTCCTTGAATGGCTTCCAATATATATGGACATGGTCGTGATGCAGAGGGGATGCAGAGGAGGAGGGTGCCTTTTTATCGGCCAGCCACACCATGTCTATTTCATGCTTTGTGCACAGGGTTAATTCCATATCATGAATCAGTGGGCATACTGTAAAAATATATAAAAAGCGTATTAGTTGCCCCCAATTATATGTTGGTGTAATTAAAAAGACCCAGCGATTTAAATCAAGAACTCCACATTCACTTTCGGTTGTGACACAGACACAGCCTTTATTAAGTTTATATGACATTTCAAGTTACAGCAGATTATACAATTGATGCATAAGAAGCTATATCATTACGCACCACTAGGGGCCATTAATATAGGAGAACCTTAGTTAGATGCAGGTGTGCCCTTTAGTTTGTTATATTGCTATAATATAAAAGAAACCCCACAAAGAGAGAAACAGACACTGCTTGGATAAGGTTTCATTTCCTCGTGCCTTTCCTTCCTTATATTATGTCAATGAGCAACAAGGGAACTTTTCGTTTGGCTACCGTTACTCCTTCTGTTGATTCCCCCCTTCACCCCTCAAGGGTTCCATATTGTTAAAAACATGGTTACTGTCTAAGACTGTCCCAGCTTTAAGATACCTCAGCCCCTCTTGCTGGTGCCCTCAGCAGTGTGGAGTGACAGGGAGGAGACTTAGTCATTGTGTGTGTACGTCTTATGTGTCACAACACGGCTAACCTTTGACACCTTTCTCCTACAGCTGCCTCAAAGCCCCCCCCCCTCTCGTGTCACCTATACACACCTGTTGATTGCTTTTTGTACTGTTTACCTGCCTCACCTCCGCCCTTATCTCCCCACCTGCAGTCAACACAGACAGGGCGATATTATAACTTCCTCGGCCAGAACACTTTACAACTGCCCTTTTATCTTTCATTAAATTATAATTTGCTTCTTCAATCAGAGATGCAAGTTGGGTATGGACAGAATTCCTAAAAATGTACTCGATTATCCTGAAATCTCAATCATAAATTGCTTTAGTGCTTTTATTTGTAGTGGGGAGGACTTAATTTAGGCCATCTCTGACCACTTACATCTCTGAATCTATGTTCCATTTAGACATAGACCCCGGGATAATTTTCATTTTCATTTTTTCCAATTCGGAGCTAGTGCGTGAGGAATGCCTATATAAGCCACCCCTAATAACACCCACGGCAGTTGGTCTATGGATTTTGTTTTCCAAAAATAGGTGCGGTAGGGCGAACTTTTTTTTTTTTTACCAAATTTCTTTTTTGTCAATGGGGGAGGGGGGGCGGACTAATTTTTTTTCCCTTAAGGGAAAATCTTTTTTTAATTTTGACAGACCGATATTTTCTGGCTAACGATGGCAGAAAAGGCCACCAAAAAAAATCAAAAAGAAAAAAAAATCAAAAATTTCTCAGAAAATGATGCGGGAAATCCGTAGACCAACTTTTTAATTTGGTGTGGCCTTACTACCTGCATAAACCTGTAACATGATAAGAACAATTTCTCATTTCCTACTTGACATTTGGAAACAAGAGCTGCCCTTACTTTTCACATTGAGCTACTCTGCATCAAATCGAAACTGAAACCCAGCACACTGAATTGCTCACGTCACACTCAGAGTACAGGTAACCCTGACCTGTATATGGGAGTCATCCACCTACTGATTTGCTTCCAGGTAAAACTTTAAAATGGCCACATCTCTTATCAGTGATAACACCATATTTGGATTGGGTTGTTTCTCCTCCTGATCCCTGCCACAAATACGGTAGGTAAGGGTTCTGGTGATACCTGATCCTGCCCAGACTCCTGCCACAAATAGGTGAGGGTCCTGATGATACCAGACTCGCTCAAACAGTACCTTTCTCCGCCACAAGGGCTTCAAATGGGACTGGTGTAACTGCTTTATTTAGATTTTACTTCCTGTCAGGCTGTGCACAGGTATTGGTGTACAGGATTTGATTGGCCAACTCCTGAAGAGTTAGTCAAACATGTTTTTTACCAATCTCAAACGGTGAGGTTGCAGGAAATGTATCATGGGACATAAAGAACAATATCCTGACACTCCTTCTTGAGGGAATCGTCTTCAATATGGTCGTGGTCATGCCTAGACCTTACATACCAGCAGCAGTATCTGGTGGGTGAATGAGGAATTATTACTTCCTCCTCCCCCCTCCCCATCGAGTCAACCACAATACATCAGCTGAGTACAACAGTGACAGCGTCACCATGGCAACTGGGATGTAGACAATGTCTGAGAGTAGTGCAAACTCCCCCCACACCTTCCCCTCACCTGACAACTGATTGTTACTGACTGCCTCCCTCTGACGTAGATCATGACGTACGCTATGAAAGGAATCATGACGTCACTGCCAGTCAAGGTCTCGACTACATGGAAACATCAGTGCAGGAGCGTCATAAGTGAGAGAATCCGTTTTCAGAGCTAAATTTGGGAGTGGATAGCCTATACATATATACTTGGAAGTTGTGCCCAATCTTTGACAGTATAAGGTAGCAGGCAAATCAGCGACTACAGCCAGTAATAGTGATCAGCCAGGAAAGAAATCTCAAGGATTACTTACTCAAATTACTGTTACCGGTATGCATTTTGTATCATTATAATAAACTATTTCTTCCTTGTTCACACTGTTGTTTTTATGGCCATTGATACTAAGAGAAATATTTTCCTACCTTAAATTCTATGTTGTCTTGCAATAAAACCAGCAATAATGACGATTGGGTCCATATTATCAACACAACCGTTAAACTGCCTCTCAAGACTAATCTCCCCATTGTGTTACTTCTAGGCACTCTTTATTCTTTTTTCCTTATTTTCTGGGTGATTTTCTTTTGAGTGATTTATTTATTTATTTTACATTTCCATCTACTTTCTTTCCCATTTTCTTGCCCGACGGTAACAGCAGTGTGTGCGGGTGAACAAAGACGGGTGAGTAAGGCAGGCAGCTGTGTGCAACGAGCAGTGAATCTCACCCCTACAAAGAAGTCACCACAACTCCAGATGCCGCACCCTAACCCTTTAATGACAATATAGTGTATTTTGATGATTCATGTTGTGGACATGATGCACAAGTGTTGACGAGCAATTGACCCGAACTACACCATGCCGACTTTTCGGGAGTGTATCACCAGCTTACTAGTATCAGCCCTAAATGCAGTACTGGTGAGTCATGACGACTAATAGACACAATGCATTAAAGTACTATGCTGCCCCTAAGAGTCCAGGTACCTTGGTGCAGTAATGAAACGCCCTGTTTAGTCTAGACAATATTGCTCTCCAGACATAGAAATAAGCAATGCAGATGCATGAGGCACACTCCACAAATCTCTAGATTTGAAAAACGTTATCATTATAGACAAATTCAATATTCCTATAACACACTTCTGGTCAATGGCTGAGGTCACTTCCGGTTGCTGGTACCGTGCAGGTGGCCCTTGTAAGTTCTAGAGACTACACTTGGATGGGTACCAGCCCATTAGCAACCACCTCAGACGCTGGGCCAAAAGACACACAATCCCCACTCTTTTTTTTTTTTTCTCTATTTCTCTCCTTTTAAACTGAATAAATTAGCGCTCATAGAGACACCTGGTGGCAATGCCATCTGAAGAGCTTCCTGCATGGTGCAGTAGCGGGCGCTGTGGGTGGGGGTGCTATTAATGGGCCATGTGGATGGGGCTGTGTGTTTGTATACACTTTGTTCTGTGTCTGGGCTCCATTTGGACTCTAGCCGAGGACTACATGTAGATGGGAAGGGGGGGGGGCATGTAGGGATGCTCACATTACTGCTAGGTGTGATATCCAACTGTGATACCCCTCATTATACATCATAACATACATACTGTTCTATATCAAGGGGTTCTTTGATATGTGTTGGCAGCTACTTTGTATGTTCCGACAGTTTAGCACCTCAACAGCTAGGTTGTCCATTTAATGGTGGGTATAAATTTATATCCAGTGAGTGCTAATATCAAATTGAGAATACTACCGGTATTTAAGAATTTAGAGATATCATTGGTATCACAGTTGCTCCAGATCATCTAGATCTTTAATTTGAAATAGGTCATCGTTGTACACATTGGAAAATACCATGCTCGCATCTCTATCCTTTCTCACAAACAATACTAATATAAATACTCTCCAAAGGGTCCACACCAAAGGGTCTATCCCTTCTTGGTCAATAGTCATTTCACGCATGCGCCTGTTGCCGTCCGGCTGCTAACATCAACTCATTAATATTCATGAGGTAATATGGGCCGAAGATAAAGAGGTCAAGGTCGGGAGGGTATTGACCTAGTTTTTATTCATTTCTTTTGGAACTCTTCGGAAGCTGGGTTGTTTACATTGAAATAATGATGCCCTGTTAATGGGTTGATATTACCAGATTCCTGTTTTTAACACTAGCCTTGAGTGTTGTCAGAGTGTAGGGAGTAGCTTGCATTTATTGAGACTACTACTCTAGTGGCTCGTTTAAGCACTCAGGCGCTTACAACTGTCGACGTAGATATTTTCGCGCTGTACATATTTTCGCGGAATATGTACAGAGCGAAAATTTATCCAATGTAGTAGTATGACTACCATGTGTCAAAATCCGCGAATTTAATTCCGCGCAATTGTACTTTATAGCAAATCCGCGAAAATTCATACCAGCGAAAATATCTATGTTTACAGTAATTTCAAAACCACTGTATTCAGCACCTACTGAGTACTGTAAAACCTCGCGGATAAGCCACACTTTGACTTTCGGCCAATCCTTAAAGTTGCACTGGCGATCCGTCTGATTGTGGTGAGTTTTGTACTGTACCATTGTAGCAAAATCCCGCGTATAAACCGCACCCTGACTCTGGGCTGATCCTATAAGCCGCAGCAATACGACTCACGTACTAGCCGCAGCTTCTACGTGAGGTTTTATAGAAATCAGTCTCGTATAACATTCTGAATATTGATTTGTATCTTAGTAAGTCCACTCCCGATGCCTCAAATCATCAAACTCTTCTACATCATATTTACTGTACATGAAATAGTCCTGAAGTTAGTTTCATTTGAACCCTGTATCCTACCAGTAACTCCCCCGATAAGGTTGTCCAGCTATGACTCCACGTTAAACGTACTCACCTGTGGAACAAAGGTAAACATGATTAGGGATCAGGCAAGGTGAGCAGTAGTCACATTGATAGTTTTAAGTCTATTCAATCTTAAGAATCAACTTTAACATTTTACATGCACAAGCCAACATAGTATGGTACATGTATGGAGAAATCAATTGGCATTAGCCTAGATTACGTCGATTCTTTAGATAGTTCTGTGTTCTGTCTCTATATACAGCCACAGCTAAATTATTATTTCATAAATGCTAGCCTGCTCAGGGTATCATACAAATTAATAATTCTTAGCTTAGATTTAGATACTACTAGTTTACTGCCCCATAGGCTCCTCTCCACCGCACACTCTTACTGGTGTTATCCTGAGATGTCCGGATGACCAGGTCATGTATGTACACTCTCCAAACAGGTTCCAGTAGAGAAGTATCAACTAAATGTACTAATGTGTTTGGAGAGTGGTCATGGTTACCATAGTGAATGGCATAAGTCGTTACACCATCTCTCTGTGACCGGTCAGCACTGGTCACATGATCTAGGGTAGACTAGCTAGACATCCTTAGGACTTGAGGGTTATCATTACATTTTGTATCATCGTTTTGAAATAATTAGGGGCTTCTTCACCCACGCCAGCTAACCTGACCTTTCACGGACTAGCTAAAGATTATATTTAAAAAAACACGTCAGCGATCCTATTAACCCTAGTTTCTTAGGATGGCTTTCATAAATGACATTATATTTACTCTTTACAATATTAAATATGGCTGAGGCCCTGTGGCACGTCTACCCCACACCCAACACACTGAGGTGACCGAGCTGAGGCCGTGACCTCTGTGACCTCTGCCTCACCTCGGTCACTGGACACGTGGTGCCACACGGTTCCAGTGCACGCCACTGGGGGCGCTGCGGCCGTGTCCTCAGCTAGAGGCTATACTTCACCTATGCTATATTATTGTACACCTTTATATATACAAGCAAGTGCAATGGGGTCGAGGCTCTATTCTGATTTCTTACTTTAATATTTCACTTTAATGCCCTAACTCATTAGTCTTTTTTTTTCATCCGGTTTAGCTCACATACTACATCTTTCCTCTACATGTTCTTCATGGTAATTATAATATGCATTTACATTTACATTGTACCGATGCTTTCGGTAATCAAATGAATTGTTCATATCAGGGTTCTTCATTTTATATACTATTTAGGACCACATACAACATAAATGTAACAGGTATTCAGTATTTAGAATCTCAATTTGATATTTCAATGTCCCGATGTCCCTGCTTTGAATCTTTATTCTTCATTACAGATTTCCTTTTAGAACCGAGGTGTAGAAACTTAAATAGAGAGTGTTTTATTCTTAGAGTACCACCACTATGGTTTTTTCATTAAAACCACAGGATAGCATTTAATAAGAGTGCGGAAACCCATAGAACTCAAAGGTAAGAACATGACGCCGAGAGTCTTGTCCCCTTACCACACATCCTCTGACCTAACGCGCATGCGTCCTTCGCCTGCGGGCCGGAAATATCCTCTCTCTGAATGGCACGGTTATTTCCGTCCCTTGGGCCACCCACAATTAAATTAATCAGGAATAAGAAATTAGGTCACATCATTAATGTCTAAAATAGTTCTCGGATTCATTTCCAGTCAGTGTTTCTATGAAGGCGACATGGATTTGCTACATGGCTTACGCAGACTGATTAACGCACGGCATGATGCCTCAATGCCAGACTGTTTAACCCCCTATGGACGACATGATGCCTCAATGCCAGACTGTTTAACACTCTATGGACGACATGATGCCTCAATGCCAGACTGTTTAACCATCTATGGACGACATGATGCCTCAATGCCAGACTGTTTAACCCGCTACGCACGGATCGATGCCTCAATGCCCGACATTGATGCCTCAATGACAGACTGTTTAACCCTCTAATGCCTCAATGCCAGACTGTTTAATCATCTAATGCCAGACTGTTTAAACCTCTATGGACGACATGATGCCTCAATGCCAGACTGTTTAACCCCCTACGGATGACATGATGCCTCGATTCCACACTGTTAACCTTCTTAGGTCGGCATGTTGATAACTAAAATTTAAAGGCTAGTTTTGCCGTTTCTAACCCCCCCCCCCCCCCCCACTATGGCTTTACATATCAAAAAATCGAACGTGTGACTGCATCACAAATGACTCAGGTTCGGGGGGAAATGTAGTATCATCATATAGGAGTATACATATAATAATATTGTTCATCCCAAGCTAATGTCCCAACCCCATGTCCCAACCCCCGAGTCTCACCCCCGAGTCCCACCCCCGAGTCTCACCCCCGAGTCCCAACCCCGAGTCCCTCCCCCGAGTCCCAACCCCGAGTCCCAACCCCGAGTCCCAACCCCGAGTCCCAACCCCTAGTCCCACCCCCGAGTTCCACCCCTGAGTCCCAACCCCGAGTCCCACCCCCGAGTCTCACCCCCGAGTCCCAACCCCGAGTCCCTTCCCCTTCCCCTTCCCCCGTTAACTAGACTCAGGGTCAGGTAGAGGTGTGAAGGGAAATGTATCATTTATCATAGTAAGAAAGAGAAAGGGTGCACTCTTGTATTAATGGGATTCTTAAAGATGTGACCTTTGACCTTGATTTTGACCTTTTTCCGACCTAGATATCATCCTACACATAACAGAAATGAATTCAGCACCTTTGGTTTACCCTAGTCCACTATCCATATCCATCCATTGCTCCCTCTATTATATCCTGGCTGGACTGTTTCGGATACCATACCCAAATTGTGCGTCACAAGTCAGGAACTCACAACTACCTATAGGCCTGCACCACACAACCTATAGGTCGCATGACGCAGGTGCCCTAAGAAAGCCACACCGAGTGAGGCAAGCCGCGCAAAAAAAGGGTATACTCAAAAAAAATGTGGACATTGACTTTTTTTTGGGGGGGTTCTTAGGCCCAAATTCAAATTTTCATGTCCCCCGATCTTGGCTATCTATGTCTTTTGTCCTCTCACGTCTATGTCAGACACACACTGAATAAAAAGCTCCCATGTCCATATTGTAAGTAACAGCGAATAGTGCTTAGTAGGGTCTGAGCTATATGGTACTACAGGGTTGTCTGTTTTTGTTCTCAAAATATTTGTCATGTATTGAACAAGACTGGACAGCAACATATATATTAAATTACCATTAAATTACCATACCGGTATCTAACATACTGCAGCGTATGTTGGGCCTAGTATATGATATAGGATGGCATCTCCTTTGGGAAATAGTGTAGTACTTCCCTGTGTTAAATTACCATTGGATCCAGTCAAAGCTTGCTGAAAAAAAGTGTCTCACCCCGGTTTGGTCGGCTGCCGAGATCTGTCCCATTGACTTAGCACTGAGGCCGTTCAATATGTAACTGTTAAATGTCAAGGGTTATCTACAGGCTCCCATAGGGCTCTATGCTGAAGCAAATTACCACCATTTTAGACACAAAATTAAAATCATGCTTTTCAGGGGGAAGCGTTTGAAAATGGATTAAAGCGCGATTACATAGGAAGGACAACATTGTACCGCATCTAATGACACAAAATTGAGAGAAAAAGCTCCAATTTTGAAGGAATGACAGCTGTTTTAAATTTTAGGCTGAGAGACCCCCTGCTACCTGTCGCACAAGACTCAGAGTAAACCTGAGTCAACTAGTCTGAGGTGTCATGTGATAAAAACCCAGAACTATTCTTTTTTTCCAAACCCCCTCGCTCCGGCCAGAAACAAATAAAATCTAGCGTGTGATCCTAATCACAAAAGACTCAGGGATTTGTTTTTCCTTTGAATAAATTGTATATAATGCTATGTGTGTAATATGTGTGATTGTAATATGTGTGATTGTAGTATGTGTGAGTGTAATATGTGTGAGTGTAATATGTGTGTAGTGTAATATGTGTGATTGTAATATGTGAGTGTAATATGTGTGAGTGTAATATGTGTGAGTGTGATATGTGTGTAGTGTAATATGTGTGATTGTAATATGTGAGTGTAATATGTGTGAGTGTAATATGTGTAGTTAATATGTGTGAGTGTAATATGTGTGAGTGTAATAAGTGTGAGTGTAATATGTGTGGGTGTAATATGTGAGTGTAATATGTGAGTGTAATATGTGTGAGTGTAATATGCGTGTAGTGTAATATGTGTGAGTGTAATATGTGTGTAGTGTAATATGTGTAAGTGTAATATGTGTGAATGTAATATATGTACCGGTAATACTAGAAGTGTCATCGATACCCCCAGAATCGATACATCGACATTTCTAGATTTCCGATTATCGCATCGACAAAGGCATTATATCGATACATTATTTCTATTACAGATAGCCTCATGATTAACCTTTCTAAAACTGTAAAAATTGTGGAAATATTCCATCTAGAACTTGCTTTTTAATCTTTTTGAAAATGGTTAACTCTGTATGCCTAAAATATTGAGGAAAATCGACTTTGTTCAAATACTACCAAGTCTCGGACCAAGTATTTCTATTTATAGACTTGTAATAAACGATACTTTGCTCCTCTATGATATTGTTATAGTATCAAGTAAAAGAACAAAGTCCACACAGTTCGGATCAAGTGTTACAGGTTGCGAATCAATAGGTTTATTCAGTAACCTAGACAGGCAAAGCTCTAATCGTGCAAACTCCCTATAGAGTTCGGAACGGGTCAGTAGGCTAATATAGCTGCAGTGATCTCGGGGTCTCTTCACCAGCGTGGCTCAAGAGTAACCGACGAGTCCCATCGGATGCTGGGTATATATAGGCAGCCAGCCTGTGCGCGCACACGCAGACCGGAAGCCTATAGCGACCTCTGTCGATACCCCAAGCCCGAAGCAGGTGTCGCCACCTGCCGTCGGACTGAAGGGTTCGGACGGAGTTCACAACACAGCATCCAACAGAACCCATCGTATAAAACCCCGTATAACCCTAGCCCCTACAGACTCAAGTAAGAGCAGGATATTAACTAGGGGAAGATACCCTTTTTTCAAGTAGATATTTACTGTTTTTGCAATATCAAAATAAATCGATATAATCGAAAAATCGAGACCAAAATAGTGATAATCGAAATCGGAATAAATTGGATGTCAATGACACTCCTAGGTAATACCGCATCCCCCAACCCTACCTGAGGCATACACTACAGTTTCGTCCACAGATACAATCCTACCACTGAATTATGCGATTTTGGTCTGACAAAAAACGTCTCACCTTGCTAAAAATCAGATCCCCCATAGGTTTAACACTAGATGCCGAAATCGACAAAATGTCCACACTAGTACTGTTCATGTTTGTCCACAGACTGGACAATGAGAGGTTTTTTGGGGAGGTGTACTTTGACCATTGTTTTAGGGGGGATGCAGTGGATGGAAATGGATGGTATTTACGTCATTGGGACAGAAAACACTTGAACTTTGTGCCAATGAGAAAGATTTTTGGATAGGCCTAATATTTCTACCCCAAAAACATCAAAGACATTTTTTAATTTTTTTTATCAAAAGCGTCTCACAGAGCCGTCGCATAAGACTCTGGGAGCATTAGCTCCCTGAGTCAATGAGTTCTGGGTTTAATGCGTAGACCACTTGGTAGGCGGCGCATGGTGGGGGACTACTGCATTATGGGACGGAGGTAGGGGAGGTAATTTCCGGGTGTGGGGTGTGCCCCCTGCCTGCCCGTATCTATCAGCCTTTCAGGTAGTACTAATCTCCTTCCACCAGGAGGCGCCACTGGTACTGGGACCCTACCTATTGCTGCCTTGTGCTATTGCTCTTCTTTGGTCTTTCAGGACGGACATTTCAGCCATTTGCTTACATTTCCCTTCGCCATTTTGTCCCTTCCTTTTTGAGGAACATTTACACGTCATATTTTCCCAGACAGCATGTTATGAAATCTGCTTATTAAAAGACATTTGCCGTTCTTTGTCATAGCCCCCCCCCCCCCTCAAAAAAAAGCAAAAAAAAAAGCACATGAATGACGAGACACTGCTCGGTAGACTACACCATATCAGGGTTAACAGACAGTCCCAGAGTTGCATAGTGGAGACCTAATCACCCGTCCTTTATTCCGGTTACAGGACTTTTAAAGATGGCGGACAGACAATAACCTTGTTACCATGGTGACACATGACCTACTTTCTGCTGCTGCTACTGACTGGGTACCATAACAATCGACTGCAGTCTTCCTTCCCAGTCTGCTCTCTTTCTCTCCACAAAGCAATGCAACTTAATCATTGCTACATGAAGATGGCAACATTTCCTCCTCAAAGATTTTATCTTAATCAAAGACTGTGGCAAGGCTAGGCGGTCCTAGAAGCACCAGCAGCATCTGAATAGAAAAGAAGTGCTGCCTCTGGCTGCTGCCCCCATTGATAGTGAGCTATAGTGGGTACCCGCAGTAGGGGTGTAGGGCAGGCCGGCTGCAGTCCAGGGGTTATGTTATATGCCGTCTAGCTGTTGGGAAAAAGGATCACACAGCTGACACATACTCTGAACAAGCCCTGGTCGGCATGATGCATGAATGAAGCACTGGCGAGTAGACCCACCAGGGCTGCATTCGTGCATCATTACCATGAAGAGCATAGCATACCAAAGCACTATGCAATCATTAAAAGTGCATACTGGTATTGTTTTTTTTATCTTAGAAGTTCACACTCCCAGTTCTCAGCTACTTTACCTATTCCCACCCTTCAACGTGATTAAGTCACCGAGACAAAACACGCCCACCCCGGCGGTTGTTCTGCCGCAGTCAACCTCATATCTGATAAGCTTTGAAATTTTCTTGTTTTATCGCCCACCTGAGTGTCTAGACATGGGATCGTTAATAACTCCCTATTGCCAGCTTGTCGTCATGATGCATTCATGCAGACATGGCGTGTAATTGGGCAGTACTTCATTCATGTATCAAGCGGGGCTGATACACTCCATAAAGCCAAGGCAGCGACATAATGCACCAAAACTGTACCGACAATTCCCTTGGTGCGTGTTGACAACAATACAGATCAGACTTTTAAAGCCTCACGCCGTTCATAAAGGGTTAAATCATTACAGGCTTCCTCTCACCTGGAGCCAGGCATGGCAGGCGGCAGGCGGCAGGGTGGGGCTACAACAAAGGTGCTGTTAGGTGCTGTATGCCTCGGGGCAGGTGGGCGGGAGGGGGACCTGGAAACCAGGTCAGTGTACACAAAAACATGAAGTAGGCTAGACTGAGCGGCTCATGGTGAAGGGAGCTACTCACTGCCTGGGTATGGGGGTATGCTTTAGGGCAGGCTAGTGTAGGCTAGGGTACCGTAGGGTAGGCTAAGTGGAAGAAAGGTAGGCTAGGGTAGGGTAAGGTAGGATAGGGTAGGGTAGGGTAGGGTAGGGTAGGGTAGGGTAGGGTAGGGTAGGGTAGGGTAGGGTAGGGTAAGGCAGGGCATGACTGTACAGTACAGTATGGGTACATGTACAGTATGGGTACATGTACAGTATAGGTACGTATACACGTACATGGGCCTAACTAATGGCAACACACTGTCCAATACATCTTCATCTCTAAGGCCTGGATAGACATGCACTGATTATTCCAGCACCTTCTTTATAATTTATCGTTTTTATCTTTTTCCTATGTACATTAACAGAAGTCAACAGATACCTGGCATATGCCCAATCATTCTCCACACTTATCTGCGTAATATAATTTGCCCTTAGTCACCAAATCACATCGATTGCTAACTAACCCTTTAATTAAGTACATGATGCTCTAAAGCTGTATGTTTATTTCTCATGATGCAGCATGTGAGTTACTCATGGGCGAGTTACTCAAGGGCGCCACATGCATGCCGATAAAAGGACATGGTGCTTTAACATAAACTATTTAGAGCACTATGCTGTGCTCAAAGGGTTAACTGCTGGCACACTCCCTCCCCTACTATCTACAGGCATGTATGTATACACGTGGCAGGCCCACACTGGATGTTGACAGACAGGTAACAGGAGGTATGACATGTGCTCAGGTAGCAGGTGGGCTTATTAAGCATCATTTATAGGTGAGATATGGGGCTGGGGTATGATATGGCTTGTCCATGCATGACAAGATAACAACCCCTGCAGGAGTACTAAGTACATGACCGTTTATCATTTCTGAAAGTACTAAGAAGTAGGCCAATGTATGTATATCTAATCACAAATTAACATGTTGGGTGATATTACCACGCCTCTCTCAGATGATAGAGCCCTGGGGAACTCTTACACATTTTCTAATTGAGTTAACCCCTGCTCATGTGACGAACAAATGAGTTGGTGACGAGGTCAGGTACTGCACATATTAGAGTATAGCTTTTTACATGGGGTACCTGTGAGGCGGACCTGTTGTCGTGTGTTCCTCCAGGGTCTATAACCTAGATGACACAGACACAGGCCGGGGTGCTGGAGGTGCACCGGGGCTGGCTCCTGTCCAGGTGGACTAGTTACCTGTAGACAGACAGACAGACAGCAGGTCACCTCATCCTGGCTCCCTGCCCACCTGACAACCACCCCCCCCCCCCACATACACACACCTCCTATACCTATCACAACAGTATACACTGGATTGTTCCAAGCTCTATACTGGTAACGTCTAAATTGCTGGTGTGAACATGTACTGGTACTTAAAGAACCAGTGACACGATTTTTACATATTTTCCTTTCCCTACCATCAAATAAACCACAACCAGTCGGTATCCTGCACATATATAAGGTTGCTGACACTCCCACTGCAGCCATACAGGAGGCCGCCAACCCCCTGCCCCTCCACCCACACACAGTACACCTGGCCTTATCAGATCTGGCCATCTTATGACGTCACGGAGGGCAGGCTAATTAGGGTGCCCTTCATACAGTAGCTATATAAGAGGTCCAAATGTTGCGTCAGGATTATAGGAAATTTTCGGAGGACTCAAGAACGTTTTTTTTAAAGAAATATTCCATAGAGTGAGCTTCTAAAAATGCCCTCAAATGATCTACCATCCCATAAGTCGCCATCCATTAATTACATACACAGGTTTTTGCCCAAAATTACCCCTATGCCTATGTGGGATAGGCCTACTCATTTCACTTTGACCCTGCCCCTTGACCAAATAATGAATAAATACATTATGAAATTTACTGAAAAGCCTTTGCCGTTGTATATTTAGACCAACTGTCAATAAATATGACTCGTCCCTTAATTAGAAGGGTATGGTGGCACTGTTCCCTCCAAACAGAACTTGGGAATTGAACGTTCGCAACTGGGTAGATTAAGTAGAAGCCGGGTAGGTCACAATGACACGAGAAAGGCACGGGAATTGAACGTTCGCAACTGGGTAGAATCCGGGTAGGTCACAATGACACAAGAAAGGCACGAGATATTCCCAAGAATAGTGAACATATCCAGAACTTGGGAATTGAATGTTCGCAACTGGGTAGAATTCTACCCAGTTGCGAACGTTCAATTCCCGTGCCTTTCTTGTGTCATTTTGACCTACCCGGATTCTACCCAGTTGCGAACGTTCAATTCCCAAGTTCTGTTTGATATAGATAACGTGGAATTCCACAGAATATGACACAGTCAAAAGATGTTCACATATTCTCGTGCCAGATAGGTGCACAATTCTCGCAGGGATCCCGAGTTGTGACTCTGGAACCGCACGAGTTCTGCCCGAGATCTTGTTTGCAGGGTTCTCACAACTCAACTTCAAGTACTACTAAAATTCCACTATCAAAAATCAAGAGGCAGGCCAAATAATGCGAGTTTTAAACATGGTCAAGGCTTTCAATCTTTCCTATATGCCACAAAACGGTAGGTGTATTCATGTATATTACATATGCATGAATCCCGTTATCTGTCCCCTTGCCTGCAAATTAACAGACAAGGCCCTTCCCACACCAACTTGATCCCCACTTATCCTATCTACCGGTAGTAATATTATAAATGTCTCTTTGCCTCTTTTTAGCAAAGAGGGGGACTATAGTAATAAGCCTGCAGTGCTAGCTTCTTTTCCAACCGAGCTTTTACAATATAAGAAAGTCAAGCTGCCATACCAACCGGGGTTGCAATGTGTATTCATCAAAAATCATATTTTAGGTCATAACTCAAGTTCTACATAATTCACATAATTCTTTAGGATATGTAACCAGTATTAACATGATATATGGCTACAATCGTTTTAAAGAGAAATAAAGCTTAGAAATAATGCAATACATGTACAGTGCTGTTCAAAATTGTGAAGTGTATTCATTACAAATACGTATCCTAGCAGTTAGATTTCAGTTTAGATATGTTTTAATGAGAAGCACATGAATGATCTTCTAATACCATACGGGGTTACTACTACTATGTCAATACATTTGTACCACTTTTCTAATGAGTTACGGTAGTAGGGCCCGGGTACCCCCCACTCCCCCAAAGGAAACACAAGTAAAATTGCTGAGCGAATGCTGCCTAGCCAATACTATAGAGACACTACCTGTGGGGCGGCTATCACACCTGGGTGGTTGACTCACGCTACGTCAGAGACCACGTGACCTGCTGGCGGCTTCTGTGCGGCAGTGGAAGCTTTGTTATGGTCTGGGAGCTATATCAGCGGCCAGTACTCATTTACCATGTAAGGTGCAGCAGTTAGAGCTAGAGTATAACGTATAGAATTACACGCTAAATACAATGATACAAAGTAGTCGGGGACGTTACAGTGGCCCTTTAACTGCCACAGACTGATTCTTTGGCAGAATGCTTCCTTTGCCTTAAACCCCCAGCGCCCCTATATATAGGGCTGAGTACCTGACCCGACTGCACTCTGACTGTTACTGGACGTGCAGTAATATCTGCGGGTTTAAAGCCCAACATGTTGGGGCCCTGACAGTAACAGTAAGAATGCAGCCAGTACAGGTACTCTATCCTTTTATGGCTTCAACAGTGAGCTTTGTCCAGTGGTAATAATATTCATGATGTTAATGCCCTGTCTAGACGCTGGGTACAAAGACTGATAGTATACAGCAGGTGCTAAGCTTATCTCCCCTACTACTGTAACACCTCTTTAGGTAGATACAACCAGCTAATTTGTACAATATTGCCATAACAACCAGTAAATTCGTACTAAATTGTCTGTTAAACCAGCAAATTGGCACAATATTGTTATGTAGCAACCAGGAAATTGGTACAATATTGTCTGGACAACCAGCAGATTGGTACAATATTGTCTGTAAAACAAGCAAATCAGTACAATAATATTACCATGACAACCAAAACACTGGTATCATATTATTTCGGTAACCAGCAGAATGATACAGTATCGTCTTGACAAACAGTAAATGAATAAAATATTTGAAATCAGCGGATGAGTACGTGTATACATACATATTACATACAAAAGTATCAGAATTGATTAGCATCATTATTGTCACATCAGTGGGAAATTATCATATATATTGTTACGGTGGGTTAGGGTATCACCCCCGCCCTCCTCACCTCCCTAAGCCCTAATACCTGGTATTAAATAGTGGCCCAGTCTCTACCTGTCAGGCTGGTGCTCTACCTGTCTGACCTACAACCAGGTAGGTCACACCCTGGAGGAACACTCACCTCTCAGGTAAGCTGATCACGTGGTGCAGAAAGGGGGAAGAATAGAGAGGGAAGGTGGGTGGGGTGGGAGAGGGGAGGGATGAAAGGTACTCATAATGCATAGGGGACAGGAGGGTTTGATGATGCATAGAGGATAAGAGAGAGATCAAAAGTAGTGTACACAACGGAATCCGGTCACAGAAGGCTGCCAAATGTCGGAGGGGGGGGGGGGGGGTATTGTAGGTACACAATATAGGGAGGGGCTCTCAATGCCAAGCTTGCAGAAAGGGATGTATCGGTTTTAGATTCATTATATTGGAACCATATTTGCACTTGAGCCACTACTTAATTTCTGCAGTCAATACTAATCTGTGACCAAGAGGGAGAACTGAGCAGCTCAACAGTTCCTATGTGAACCTGTATTGTGAGGCCTCAGGGTAATAACGTCATTTCAAAATGTAAATAGCAATGCACTAAATGTTCAAAATGGTGACTGGTATCGGTGGTTTTTTTCAGGTGAAGGCAAATGTACAGGAGGGCCAGGGACTGAATAGATCCAACTCACATTCATTTATCTCACATTGAGATATGATATACGTCATCGTATTTATAAGCCACTGCTGAAGTCACCCCACGTATGTGACAGTTATCAATACCTAGTAGACAGCTATTGTTTACAACTCCTTATCCTACATGACGACAGGGCCTCTTTAATAATACATGTGCATTGTAGTTATCCAGGTGCACATAGGCTGCCCTCACCACCAGAACAGAGTAGTTATCTATGGCTAATCGATGCTTCCATATCGCTCCTATCTGTGGCGATTTATACAGTGGTATTGTACTACTGTACCAGTCATACCAAGGCACCATTAAGTACCATGCCACACATGGCCTGTTTCATTTAGACCTACTGTTCCCCTATATATATGTGCCCTCTGATTGATGGTAGTAAAGTAGGCCAATGGTGAATAGGGTAGAACAGGGCACAACTATAGGATAGGGATATACACATTATCTCTTTGTTAACCCCCACCTACCCTATAGACCACCCAGAGTACCGTTCCTCCCTCCACTCCGACTGTTGATGAAAGGGCAGTAAACTTTGGGCCTGATGCATCAAGGCTTCATACTATATTTTGCACATGTTGACTGTCGCCATGATGCACGATGCAGAGCAAGAAAATCGCATGCACTTAAATGTTGCATCATGCTGACCCTTTCAGAGGGTATCAACCTCAGCATAATGCATGAATACAGCAGTGGCGATCCACTTGGCAAGTGCTGAGTTGATGCATCATGACAACTAAGAAGCATAGTGCATTAATGCACTATGTTGCACTGAGAGGGATTTAATCTTTACTCTTAAAATACATGTACTTCAGTTTAAGTACTACTAGATCACAAAAAAAACCATCGTGACGTGTACCTAGAAGGTTAGCAGTGGCCTTCCGCAAGTAACAACTACTGATGTGAAAATGTCTGTTACTTTCAAGTTGATTTTTCAAACTGTCAAATGTCAATCTATAGAAACCAGTCACAACCTCTATGACTGTTGCTCTATTTGTGTGTCCTTCACAATAGCTACCGTTAGACCTTTAAAATAGGCCCAGACGTCCAAATGTGGCATTAGCACCTTAGTTATTGGTATTGTGCTCTGTTGCTATGACAACCGAAACCACCTTCGCTGGTAGCCCTTCGATATATTGGTATCTCGGGAACAAGCAACCCAAAGGGGACTAGAGGGCGTCATAAAGCTGTCAGCCATGTTTGCTGGTTTCCGGCTTGTTCTGTGACTGTAGACATGACACAGAGGTACAGGTTGGAACCAGCAGTTTCCGGGTCCCACAGTGTCTGATGTATAGTATAATTGTTAGCCTGACTGTGACATGGACTCTCATCGGTGGGGGGGGGGGGGGCAAAAGAAATTTGGACCCCTTGACCGGGGGGGGGGTGAAAATAATTTAACCTGTTTTGAGCCAAAAAGCCCGCGCGTTACTATGCTTCAAAGGGCCCGCGCGCGAGCTGATTTTCGGCCGTAAGGGGGGGGTAAAAAATGTTGACCCCTCGACCGGGGGGGGGGGGGGTAAAAAATTTCACGCGCTCCGCGCGGAAACCCACCACCCCCCCTGTTGTTAAAAAATGATCACTCCCTTACCTTAAATATTGTGTGTAGAAGAGTGATCTTTGAAATTATATGTAGACAATGTTAAGTAATGGTTTGAATATACCGTCACAGTATAGTTGTATGAACGAATATGCGCTCTTTACAATTACAAGTACATGTATATTGTATCTGCACACTTCTACACACATTACCTGTTTAATATTTGTATAGCGCTGAGTTTTGTTGCCATAGTGAAAAGCCATTTCCCTTTCATTTCATTGTCTAATATTATTTTTTAATAGTTACTAATTATAAAAGTAATATGGGTTGCTTTGTCCAATTTCTAACAAGGGGTATTTACCTTTGCATTTAGGCTGGTTTAAACTGTAAATCTATTTAGATTTCCCAACCATGCTCCCACCCCCTCCGATTTGCCCTTAATCCCACTTCACTAGCTCCCTCTAAATCCACCTGAAGGCCTCCAGACATTGACAGGGATTACCATAATCCATGCTACGTAACCCAGGTACTATTTCGGATCCCACCCAGACTCCACCCCCAGCACACACCATGTAGCTTACTATCAGGTCTATACTAGATCTCTGCGCTGTTGGTAAAGCCTATACTCGATCCCTAAGCTGCTGGCATTAGAAAAAAAAGAGATAGTACCGATATCATAGGGGGAGATGATATGAAATATGTACTGGTATACATATTACCGGTAGCCCGAATGTCGTATCAGGCCATATAGGTCAGAATGGATGGTTTGAAGTTGCCAGGGAGTATCCAATTCAGTATATCTCACCCTGGAGCTACATTAACTGCTAAGAAGTGTAATACATGTAGTTTAGCCCACATACTAACCATGGAGCTACATGTACATGCAACCCCTTACCCACCCTGCCCCAACCCCCTCACCATTCCCCACATACCCTGATACCCCCATACCTAGGCCGACATACTGGGGGAGGCAGGTATGTACATTAACATTGTGGACCAACCATGTAACATATGTACACACAGAGGTAGAGTAATGCCAATCATCATCAACCCTTTTAGGGCAGCATAGTGTCATAATACATACACTACACCATTTTGTCATCACGATGCAGGACTGGTGAGTAACTCGCCTTTGCTTCATTCATCCACTCGACGAGTCGGTAGTACTATCGGCGGTGCTGCATCATCAAGACAAATGCACATACAACTTTGAGACATGAAATGGTTAAATATCACCCCAAGCCTGCAGTCCTAGCCGCTACCTTACGTCACAGGCACGTCATAGACCTGGCATGGACCTAGGCATTGAGCCGCACGTACCCAAGGTATTGTGTATGTATGAGTGCGTAAGGTGTATACACAGCAGGCCCTGTAACCTCCGTTATACAGTCTTACCTGTGGTTGTATACGTATGGAAGATGTCGGGGGGGGGGGGGGGGGGGTCGCAAACTGTGTGTCTACGTCTGTGTTTAGTTAGGCTGCAGACACAGGGCAAGGTAATGTTGGGATTTCTGCTGTATGCCTACTCGGTAGTGCCAGTGGTGGTATAAGAGCTATCGTTTTTAGTTAACCCTTTAATGATGGTATGATGCCTCAGGGATTACCAGTTGTTGTCATAATGCACCATTGCAGTGCTATTGCAGTAGTGAGTTACTCGCCGGCATTGCAATTTCACAAAAAGGGGCATACAAAGTACATGTATGATGTAGGGTATTACAGTACTATACTGCCTTTAAGGGATAAGACCAATAAGAATTCATGTTGAGCCAAGATTTCCTACCCTTTAACACATACATCGTCTGACACTTGCACTGATATTTATGTTAGTTCTCCACATCTGATTGCAATACATTGTAGAATTGTGTAGCAGGTTACTCAAATGATAACATTAAAAGAGAGGCTACACATATCAAAGGATCAAATTCTGGTATCTGGTAGTGCTTTAGAATCAAAATGCAGATGCAAGAGACCCTACATATACAATGTCTATATACTGCACCTTTTTACACCCAACCTGAGTGAGTAATTGACGTTAGTCGCTAAGGTGTAGGTTTTGTACAAAAAGTGCCTCACTCGTAGATAGCAACAACTCGCAACTCACCAGGGAAAAATATCTAGGTTGCACTATCATAAATCAGTCCCCTCGGCCCGTCAGTTTCTTATCGACTATAGATTTTTACACATCCCATTTTTGTTTGCCCCCCTTTTCTTATCTACATTGGTCTCTCCTGGGTTCAATATAAATACTGGATGTCAGTATGGTAGGTAGACGCACAAATGTTTTGAAGAAGATATATCTCTGTCTTTTGCTGCTAGGTCTGGCCTCAAAAGCCATTCCCTTGTATGATTGCACACACAATGTATGTACAACCTCTGAACTTAACTTCTTATTTTAACCCCATCCCATCTGCACGGATTAAAGTATACGTCTGGCTAAGAGGGGCCCATTTTACTTCAAATGTCATAATAACAAAAGCCACAACTTTGTACTTGAATAGATCTGCATGCCATGGTACAGTAAAGGGGCAAAGTACCAACTGAATATTCACCCAGTTAGCTCATTTCTCGCCAGGATGAATAGAGCGCAATAACATAATTGGGGGTGCCTGATGTTTTTAGGTTTATAGAGAACAATTTGGGAGTGTGGTGTGTGAATTTTCACGTGAGGGTTTTCCCCATTCTAACTAGCCATTTCCCCAGAAATGGTTGCTTCTTTTTACTCTCCCCCGAAGAATTTACATTGAGGATGTACATGTGTCTTCACGACAATTCCCAGTGAGTAGCCTACGGGGGACCCCGAGGAGAGTGGGTGCTATATGTAGGCATGGGTGGGGACCTGCACATCCAGGGCACCAAGGCTGCAGCATGCTTACCTCACTGCATGCACTGCCCATGTCCCTGGATCTACCACTTTGTCGGCAAGCTCTGCAGGCACACCGACAACAAGGGCAATGGGAAGCCATGGGCATCAACATAACTGGGCTCTGGGGTGCAGTGCATTTTCAGTAGTGTATGTATACGAGGGTGTGACACTCACATTCAACCATGCCCCTGTGTCCTTTGCCCACCATGTCAGAGAGAGCCAGCTGTCTAAAGTACCCAATACATGCACAGCACTGTCACAGGCCGACAGGGTGTGTAAAACTAGATAACACACACACTTCTAGTCGATGTAGTTACCGAGTACTTTATGCCCAATCTGGGGGGGGGGGGGGTCATTTCCCTTCTGTACACCCCATGAATGCAGCGACAGCGAGTAACTCAGCTGCATGCACCATGCCTGCAAAAGGGCACAGTGCATGAAATCATCATGCTGCCCTTGAAGGGCTAAATCATGGTTCTGATGTCATGCACAGCCATGCCTTACAACCAAGAGCAGCAAATACCACAGTGTCCGTGGGGGCTCACTCTACCATTGCCCTACACTGCAGCAAGAGGGGGAGGCGGGGAAGCCCATGCCACCCCACCCATTCCTACATTCGTCGTGAAGGCATCCCAGGTTGCTATGGTAACTGCATGATGCCGCTGGGTCTGGGCGGCACTGATGACGTCGCTATCTCGTCCCCAGAGGGAATCCCATGTAGGAGGCGGGCAGGGGGTGCGTGATAAGGGGGGCGTAAGGCAACGTTTACAAATGGCGTCACCTTAGTACATGTATTTTGAACCCCTTCCAAGGCCCCTCTTCCCTCTATTTTTGTCCAAACTGCCCTTACAAATATATGTCATGTATGGTCCGGGGCACTTTTTGCCACAGCACCCCCCCCTTCTTAGCCTGTCTCGTCATTTGTGAACGTTACCCAATGTGTCACCATGGTAACAGAGGGGGATACATGGCATTCCCTTACTCAGTAACGCAACTCGCTGTTCTAATCCTAGCCTCCCATGTCATGCAACATACCCATGTCTTCTCATGGATTCCTTCGCACTGTATAATGATAACATACTGACTGTTTATATTGGCCCAATGCTTGTGCCATAGACTATAGTTCACCTTTTTATTCGATATCATTCCTGGCTGTAATTGTAATCTTCCTTGGTTCTCTCTGAATCATTGTCTGTGTTTTTAATTTCCCTGTAAACTGCCTGTATTGATTTATATCGTTGCTGTTTTCTGTGATTGTGTTTAAAAAAAAGTCCATCATGTTTGTTGTGCTTGGTGATGAGAACCCCAGTTCTGTCTGTGTGGCCTAAATGTATACCTACATTTCTGCCAGGCAGGTAAACCCATTATACAACAGGGTCTCATGCTCTTGGTATGACACCCTTGGTATACCTGGCATGCCTTTTTGTAGGTGGAGGAAGGCGTTGCTGGGGGTTTCTTGCCTACATGCCATGCCAAGAACGACACAGGAGGACTTACCCAAAATAAACACACAAGCATGGCGAACCAATGAAAGCTGCGGCACTCTCTTCGAATCTGAGACTGTGGGGCAATATTCAAGAAAGGGCTGCCCAGAGACAACCCCCAAGACACAGTATTCATCAAGTGCTGGAGCCACCTCCATAAGGCCTGGACAATGAGGTAATCGTAGCAGAAAATAATTTATGGTTTGAGGAAATTAACTGTAAGAAATGTAATTTGTCACCTTGACACTATCTGTGTCATGCATGGCCGAGACAAGCACCTGCTACAAATAACTGCAGCGCAGACATAATGGTCGTGTGTAACTCATAACCCTTTGTTGTCCCTTTAAGGGACGTCTAGTGATGTAATGTGCTATGTTATGTGTGGTCATGATGCATGAGGAAAACCCTGTTACCATGGGTTCATGCATCATGACAACCCAACCGGGGCTGATACACTCATCAATGGTCGGCATGATGCATGAATACGGGTAGACTCACAAGGGCTGCATTTATATCAAGAACTAGCCCCTTGACGCACTGTGCGGCCCTTAAAGGGTTAGGACTTCTTTTTAACACTTTCTCTGTTTTACATAATGTTCCTAGCGATCTCAAACTGCAGACAGACATGCAATACTTCTTTATGGGAATATAGGCCCAATAATTCCCAGGAAGACTAGCCCCATCACAACCCACATGCACTTTGTTTATATTTGTAACCATTACACAGTGTTATCAATTATATCTTCACGCTTTTAATGGCCGCATAGTGATAAATGTTTAATGTCCTTTAGGAGTGAATCAGCACTCATAGGGTGGCATGATGCCTTCATTCACCACAGGTGAGTTACATACCAGGACTGCTTGGATGCATCATGAGGGTTAAGGACAGAGTGCATTAAAACACTACAACAAATGCTTCTTGTTAAGGGGGATATCCATAGATAGATACAGTGGCATTCATCACCAGAGTGTAAATCTATATTAAGTGTTTCACCCTAACTTTATTCACACTGATTCCCGTGTTTAGCTGCAACTAATGCTGACTGTTGGGTATCAGCACACGTGTCGTCATCTCCCAGCGTCCCAGCACTCATTTGCATATTGATAGTTTCCCCTCTGTTCCGATTTCTAGTTTTAACATTGAATTTACCCCTCAACACTTCCACACGAATATTAACCTTTTGAGGACGGCACGTCTATGCTTCATGTTCATTTGCCTCATAGTGCACATAGAAGTGCATTATGGCCGACGCTGCATCTGTGCATCATGCCGACCCATTGGGAGTGTATCAACACCTTAGGATCTGCATGATGCATGAATATCACATTATTCGCATAACTGCATGCATACATCATGACGACAAAAGGTTGAAGCACTTCCACTATGCTACCCTTAAATATATACATGTAGTTAACAGTAGCATGAACCCAGCTGTTAACAACTATACAGTACAATATGGGGGCAGAATTTAGTGTATGCCCCAGTCACTAGGGGCAGGCAAGGAACAAGCCAATCCTTCCCACGATTACTGGGGTTCTCTGTGGGCGATAATATGACGATCCCTCAGACACCAGGGGGGGGGGGGGGGGTCACAGGAATTCACCAATCCATACCAGAACATTTTCACGGTACGAGTAACCAACTTGAATAGGTTCCCCGATAGAGACAGATTCCATTGATCCAAACCACTCTGGTTTTTATCATGGAAATTGATCGAATATCTTTTACTTTTTTATTTAAATATTAAAATCATTTTTGACTAATGACTCCCTGCTCCCAATGGCTATTGACACATTCCACTGCTGACTCTTATTCAATAATTAATGACGTGGTGCCGCTGGGTTATTGAGTTCACATAGATAATTTGGTCTCCCAGACAACGCCAATAAGAGCTGTGTCCTCAGAAGGTCTAGAGACTTGTCATTCACGTGTCAGGCTCTCAGCTGGCTTCCACCGCTGTCGTGTAAGGTCTAGGAAGCTGTGGCGCCGTTTTGTAGTCTACAAACTGCCGTTCATGGTACAGACTACTAGTAATTCAGCGCATCATGACGATGAATGATTATGAAGCCTTGAGCGAGGCACCATGCTGACTTTAATTAAAGGGTTGGTGGTCCTAATCAGGCTAATAAAATAGCATGAAGATCTCTAATGAAGCTGTAGGCTCTTATTAAGCACATCTACATCCCAACACTGTTTTATCTGTCAATGGTATAGCATACTTGATGCCAAGGGACAGCTACCATAAACCACAGGGATATAGATGTACTAAAATATAGCCAGTATTATATTCCACTTACCTTACACTGAGAGATTTCCTTATACACAACCTTAATTACACTGTATATTGTAAACCCAAATGTATCCAGGGGTCCTCCTACAGAACGTACATCCATACATGTGGCCGCAGCTATAGCCTACCACTAACTCCCAACACACTGGAGGAGGAGGTGGTCTCACTCCTGTGTCCACCAGACAAGTTGGGTCGGGTCCCACCTGGGGTACTCGTTAATCCCAGCAGGTAAATGCTTAGGTAATCCTACGTCGACTTAGGTCACCTTGCCTCAGTCTAAGTCTGCCTTGGGACTGACCGGTGCATGCATGGGGCTGCTGCTACCAGATCTAATAGGGTCTAGTATGTATAGGCTGGTTTAAACTAAGACCCCCTCCCTACTGTCCTAGATCCTATACCTTTATCTGACCCGCTCAGGACCGCACGATACTTTAATGCATTGTGCTATACAATTCTATTCAACTTTCAAGCATACTGTCCATGGGTGGGGCGGGGCATATGATTATATGACGAGGAGTTACTTGCCAGGGTTGCATTCATGCATTATGTTGGCAAAGCACTATGCTAGGTTCAGAGATGTAAGTCGAGTATTGACAAAATCCCTGAAAAGGTACCCAATTATCATCAAACTGTTATCTTCAGGCGGGGGGGGGGGGGGGGGGGCTAGTGGCCTAAAGCTATGACACGGTACAAAGTATTCAATGCTCTATAAAGGCTTGGAACTTGAACACAAATTACCTGTATCAAAATGATCTAACACAAGTTACCTGAATCAAATGATCTACCACTCACCTAACCTTACTATACATGTACACATCTACGCATGACCTCAAGAGGTCTTACAGGCATGTACATACCAAGCAGATATCTAAATCTAGGAATCCGTCCCATTGTTAATACCTGACACTTGGAATAGATTACAACGATTGAGCTGGCATCTGACACACCTGAAACGTAAGCCATATCTCTTGTCATACAATAGCGAAACTGGGATTTATGAACGGGCTTAGTAAGCATTAGCCTTCTATGAATACCCCCCCCCCCCCCCCTCTCTCCTCCACACCATTGGGTGGCAGTGTCCAGAGTTCAAGCACCTTAATAGCACACCTGAGCCTGCCTGGACGTGTCCTGCTCACCTGGCTCACCTGGCACGGTCAGGTAACCCCAGGTGAGGCCTGGGGTGGTGCACTGTAACACTGGTCGTGTGAGGACACCTCACCCACCTAGCAATGCTATAATGTGGCTATACCCTTTTTATTATTATTATTTCTTTATATTTTATTTGGGCTGGGGTGGGGGATGGACTCATCATGATCATATTGGTTATTGTTAAACCGGTCATCCAGAGTCCAGTTTAGCTAGGCCTCTGTTTTGATGAGGATTGTTTTAATGCCTACCGTATTCGACGTAATAAGCGCACACCCCCTAATAAGCGCACACCCCCCGTTTTTGGCTGTTTCTCATACTAGAAATAACCAAAAATATCTCAATTTTTTACCCCAATTATTAACTCTTAACTACTAAAAGGTGTGCATAATAATTTTTTAAGCGCACTGTGCGCTTATTACGTCGAATACGGTATACTAGTAATAGGTTATGTCATTTCTCCCCATGGTGCCGACACTGGCGAATCTACTCGCGAGGGCTGCCTTTATGAATCATGACGATAAAGGGCATAATGCACTAAGAGAACTACGATGGCCTTAAAGTGCATATACTTAGTACTAATGCTGTATTAGCATGTAACTGAATGGCAGAGGCCTAAAGGACGTATCACCATTGTACTACCGACGTACCAGTAGTTTGTTTAGAATTACCGGAATATATATACAGATTCAAGCACTTCCTGTAATCCTAGAAAAGACATGTATTTTCATAATGTGTGATCGAGTGCAATGCCAACGCTATCAGGTGGGATTTACAACTCCCCACGAATCGGTATAAACTGGTATAATTTAGAGGTCACCAGTGCTGGGGGGTAGATGGGGGGGGGGGGGGTCCCCATGTCACGTGTCGATTTCAAGAAATGACCATGTCACATGTCACTAAGAAAAGGTCATGTCACTAGTGTCACTAAAAGACTCATACATAGAGGTCTTGGGGCTGCAGCCCCCAGGACAATTTTGAAAAATTGACAACCTACAGGGACAAAATCTGAAGAAAAAGTTGGGTAACCTACTGTACTCCAAATCAGGATTTTTTCTTTATGTCACTAAGCCCCCATGTCACATGTCGATTTTAAGAAATGACCATGACACATGTCACTTAAATGGTCATATCACATGTCGATTTTAAGAAATGGTCATGTCGCCATGTCGATTTTAAGAAATGGCCATGTCGCCATGTCGATTTTAGGGGTCTATACCCATAGTGCTGCATCGCTGCATCATGACGAGGCATTAATATGAACCCTTGAGGCTTCATCTTTATAGTTAGATTATCCTAAATTAATTTATGCTTATTTTTGTTATGTTGCTATCGTTACAGTCTCCATTCCTTCCTGGTCCAGGGCTTCATAATTTATGGCAACAATGACCAGAGACGGAAGTGCCGAAGGAAGGGGATTGGAGCTATAAATCAAGGATGTCATCGTGTGAGGACCCACGTGGAGAAAATTAGATATCCTGAGGAAATTCTTTCATGATCAATTTCGAATATTAGAGGGTTGTCTATAGAAACGCATCATCTATAGGATGAAAATGTATTTCTGGACACTAACTATGAGGGGAATAGAGGGAGCTAGATAATTATAGTCTCTCTAATTGACCAGCAACGGAAAGCAGAACGTTCAGAGACAAATGTAAAAACTGGGTGTTGGGGGGGGGGGGGGGGGTAATCGAAAATCGTGATAATATTATGCTATTCTTTCTATGGATTATATTGTGTTGACTCTTGGAGACACCTATACTATCTCATACAGACATCACCTCACCATGGTGACCCACAGAGTGACCAGAGAGACAACAGGGGTAACTCACTGGTGTGGCAGAAACCACAGTCCACCTGGACACCTGGCAGCAGACTTGTGGTGGTGGTCACTGGTGATGTGTGCACAGGTGGGTGGCCACAACTTGCAGCTCACTGTCCCATCACAAGAACATGGTCACACCAATATGTACTAGGCTCTGCCATAATCATTCACCACCACCTCAGATTTCTTGACTAAAAACTTTTACATTTGTTTATGAATAATTTGTTATCAAAATGGCCCATATCTCAGGCTAGCTACCCCCCACCAACACCACCACTACACCCCACGCCCCTCCCTCACAGACATGTGTATTGGGCAATCACTTCCCCTCACTCGCTTCTCCTGGTTCTAAAACTCCATTAACATACTCTTACCTTGGTCAAAGACTACAAATTATTGCTGACATCCAGGTAATCCAGTATAAAGGCACTTTGTACAGGTGAGACTAGAGTGTCACCAACTACAGAGCCCTCTGGCCCTGCATGTATACGTACATCCGTGGTATCAGCGTCCCTAGAGCGTCCCCCAACTCACTGGTCAAGATTCAAACCCACGCTGACCGTTTGGAGACGCTATTAGAGGGGCTGGGGACCGGGGAGGGGGTGGGAGATGGGGGCTGGGGGCTGGGGGCTGGGCAGGGCCCCACCCTACACCACGGTAATGACCACGGCAACCGTTGGCTAGGCTCCAGTGACCAGGGGTAAGCTATATATATGTATGGTATATAGATATGGGGTGCAGGTTAGACCCCCGAGTGTATACCCCATGGGGTGTCTTTGGGGTATGGAGGGGGGGGGGGGGGTAAGGAATGCTCCATATCATCACTAACAAGGCTTTCACCCCCCCCCCCTCCTGACTGGATGTCAACAACAACATGTATATAAACAAACTTCACGTTAGATTGTGTACATGTAGTTTTGCTGTAGTATTAGTGTCAGGGGAATATGATATGGTAACATCTAATCAAATATCTACCGGTAAGCGCCTCTACTCGCCATTTCCCTTTCAAAATACAGGGTGGGTAGGGGGTGGGTAGACTAATTGATTTATATACCCCATTAAGGGTTATTAGACCTATCTGTGGTCTTCTAGGGCTAGACAGGTGCCTCCGCTCATTCCGAGGTTGACATCCCTCCCAACATACAAGCTTAACTCATGAAGCTAGAGCATTTCATTGAGAGATTTTCCATACAATTTTAGATACACATTTTAATAGGGACACCTTCTAGATATCATTTGTAGGAAAATAATGTCAAATCCTTCTTTTTCTAGGCTCCAAATCTAGGGTTAACAACCCCTAAGAGTGGAGACAAAAAACGTCTTCCCAAAATAGACAAAATAAGAAAGAGATTATTCTCAGTCGGTGTTTCAACATCATATTACACACTGCCACCAGAATTAACGGTGATATTTTGAGATGTGATCAACTTTCCCGTATCAACCCTTAAAAGTGCTATTCTTAGGGAATATTTGAATCTGAAACCCCTCAAGAACATCGAGGGGCGCCCACAATGGCTGATGCGGCTTAAACCCCCTTACATAAGGAGGAGTGGTCATTTGTTAACAGTAGAGTGCGGGGGATTGGAGGGGGAGGAGACCCATACAAAATGACCAGAAAGTAATTTGACCTCTTTTTTTTGTGGAAACCCTGTGCGTATCTACACCGGTAAATATGAATAAAAATGTATATATAATTATGTAGTACACGGTTTGATAATAGGGGTTGGTCTCAAACAAAGATTGAATCAGAATTTGGATCTCTCACACGGGGGAGGGCAGAAAAAAATGTTAAAAATTAAAATCCCCCCAAAAAAGTCTCTATAAAATGTCCTCTCCCTAAGGGCCCAGTAGGGGGCGTGTCCCCTATTGGGGCGTCGTGTTAGGGCGTCTTGTCGTCGCTG